>BSDF01000006.1:32846006-35276006 GCA_027925045.1 Hypotaenidia okinawae
AAAAAAATCCACAAACAGACTCCACAATCCTTTTATGCTTAATTACCTTCAAAGTGATTTTGGTTTTTTTTTTTCCCCTTTTTATCTATCTGGAAGCTACCTGCTTCAATTTATGCCTATTCTCTCTCACCTTCCTCTCCCAGGCATCTCAATAAGGAGTTTTCTTCATGTCATTTTAGCAGAATGCATATAAACATTAAATTATTGGAATCTGATGGCAGGCTCATAAGAATGAATTGCCATGGAAGAGCAGTTAGGGAACGTACAAGTTGACAGAGAAAGCTGACAGACATCCTTTTTGTTGCACTTGATTTTTGGCTTTGTTTCAAGCATAAGGTAGAGATAAAAAAAATAATGTGTTCCAACACTTTAGAGTATCCAGAAAATAATGACATTTCATAAGTAGATACTGTAACAAAGGTTTTCAATAAATATAACTGATTATGTAAACAAAATAAAGAGCAAACCATTAATTGGAAATTACTTGAGTTTATGCAAGCCACTTTGTAAGTCAAAAACATGACTCACAAACACTGTATTTCCTCAAAGCTTCTAAATAAGAACCCACCTTTCAGTCACTTCTTTAAGAGCAACGAAAAGTCAGATTACTTCATAGACTTATAAATTTCTTAAACACCAATTTAGTACTCTGAAGAACTGGAGTAAACTGCATGAGCATAAGATGCTGTTTATAATGAATATGCATTAAAATATATTTGAAAACATCATAAAGAATAATAACTTCCAATGTAACTGCAAGCCTCAGAGTTAGTGTGCCTCCACAGTATTAGTTTAAAAATGTTTTGAAATACTGAAATATATAACTATCATTGCTTCAGTAAAAAGGCAGACCTCAAATAAGTGGTAAACAAGGACAACAATCTCTGAACTGACCAATAATCGTGCAAAAGTATATTAACTAACTCATTAGAGAAGCATGTTCCCACTCCTACCACTGAAATAAAGCCTTGTTGGCTTGACTGCTGATGAACAGGTTCCTAGTAAAAACCCTAAAAGCTCATGCTCTTTTCAATACTTGTTGTTTTAGGCAATTGCTAGTACAACTACAAAAATTGCCGTAGACCCAATTATTTCAAAGAGCATCTGGAAATTTCACACTTTGCACTCTTTCATAACATTAGGTAACTTTTTTAAGGCAAAAAGAAAACTGATGAGAACAGCACAAAATGGAAGCATTCTACAGATCTTCATTCAGCAGTACGTCACACAAATACTCTCTAGAAAATGTTTGGCATGCATTGCGTCCATTTTTGAGGTGAAGCATTTACACTGCTGCTATTTTAATATTTTATTAATGAAATATGTACACTGCTGCCATTTCATAGCTTTATATAAGCTTCTTTTATGACTGTCTTAATACAAGGGAAAGGAGATCAGCAAGTCTTAACAGAGAGAAATGAGATACATTCTTGGTAGGAACTCATCCTATTTGGTTCTTGAAATCCAGCCCATTATGGAACAATTTTCTCAACTATTAATCTTAAAAATCTTTGCTGAAATTTGATACTTTAAAGATTTTTCGTATTAAAATAAATTGTGACAGTCTCATCATCACAAGAATAAATCATCAGTTTATAAAAAGCTTGATTATATAATGAAATATGAGATTTTTCTTTTCCATCAGAATTACCTTTTTTATTACTTACTTCATATCAAACTGTTGTTAATTTTTTTTCCCCATTTCTTTTCCTCATCCTCTTTCTGCACTTTATCTGTCTTCACAGTTTCACTGTCTCAGGGCAGAAAATGACCATTTTTTCTGTACCTAGCATGCTAGGAGTGCTCTCGAACACAAAAAAAACCCACTAGAGATTGTCAGCTATTTAATCTATTTCATAATTCAAGAGAAGTGGTGTAGACTTCTGGAAGAAAATCTTACAGGCACAGTTCTCTAAGATGTGGAGTCCACTGCTATGGTAAATACATGTATATGCATATGACTTCCCACTTGTAACTGGAAGACTCCTGCTCCACCACCCTCCAATGCTTGTTGCGTGTTCTGAAGGCTTTCTAACTTCTTTTCAATTCGTCTCATTAGATTGCCTAAAAAAGCTCTAAGGAATGTCAGAATCATAAAAGGGCTTACTGAGTCCTTGGAACTGAAAAACGTAGACAATGTATCTGAAAACTCGTGAAAGCTGCTTAAGATAACAGTATTCAAAACATTTCCTCTTCAACTTCCAGGTTAACAGCCCACATGAACATTCTTTATATATCTACAGACATAAGTCTTTCAAGCCACAGTGACTTCAGGGCTGTGCTGCCAAGCACATTAGCACCCTCTCCTCTGTGGCTGCGTACTACTGTTTCAGCAGATGATGTTAAGCTACTCATTTGTTTGAGGCCAGAGGTAAGGACGTTTTTTAACTAGGCCACTGACAAAGTCTGAGCCCTGGAGAAATACGTTCTCGTGAGTGATGGGGGATCTACCTTGGCAGTTTTGTATCAGGTTGTACAGCCCACTCCTCAGCTCTCCATCCGTGTGGAGAAGGTTGTTTCTCTGGCTCTATCATCTAACTACACAGATCAAAAGAGCATTGGAAAGATCGAGCCTTACTAACATTCACACACAGACAGATCCTCCTAATGTTCAATTGTGTTTCTCTCAGCTCTACGGTCAGAAATTAAGCATGAATAAAAACATAAAGCCTCCTACTTCTGTGTGAAAAAAGAATTCTTTCTTGGGAGCTGTAGACAACACAGGGATGAGGTACAGGCTGAGTAGAGAAGGAGGAGGATGTGTAAGAGGCTATTAACCTTTTCATTAGCCCTGCCTGCTACAACAAGCACTCTCTTGCACTACTCACAATGCTGTCCTGGTCACACAGTACCTTCAACCAGATTGGAATTGTATAACTCCTGACTAAGAGTGATGGTCATTCACTTCCATGAATGTGCATTTCAATTCCCTTTTGTAAAATTTGCTGGAGTGTGTAAGTTCCACCATTCAGAACCACTGGATCATCCTCTGTCCTCAGGAACAGATCAGTAAAACACTGCTTACCTGTGACCCTTTCTTGCTACCTGGCAGATTAATTATGAGAGTTTTCCCTCTGATTCCACATACAGGTCTGAAAAGAAAGAAACCCAGAGTGAAATTCATGCATGCAACTTTCTCCGCTGTATAAACAAGAACAGAATATCTAAGAGAAACCATTCATCTCCCAACATATAAAATATTTACTGATCATGTTCTCAGAAAACAGTTCTGGTGAAGGTCAGCTGATAAAACCATGTAACAAATCTGATAGGAGTCTAACATTTAATTGACAGCATAAACACTGGCTAGATTTCCATCTTTTTCAGATGTGTATTGGTCCCTTTAATTCTATTATTTACTTGAATCCAACATATTCTTTGATATAGTCTCTATTTGCTCTCAGAAATGGTTCTTTTGTAACATAATTGATGGTGTCAATTACTATTCCCCTTACCTAGTAAAAATACTAAGTCATGCTGGTTGTATTAATTAAAATAGGTGTTGGTTTTTATTGTGTCCTCTTTTTTTTTTTTTTTTTTTGGAGATGCAACATAAAGAAATCACAGAAGTAATTCTCAAGTGAAAATCGCACTTAGGCAATTCATATCTAATTGCTCCTAACAGTGTTTCATTCCCCCTCAGAAAAAGATAAAGCCAACTATCAGATTTTATTTTATTTTTTGTCTTTAAAGAGTTTCCTTGGTCTTGGTGTAGGGTTGAATTTAGATACCCAAGTGCCGAATACTTTACTTGTTCAGAGTTTACCTCTTTTTTTGCTAAATAGTTTTGAAGACAAAAAAATAAAATTAAATAACTGGATTTTGTCTTGAAGTTGTAAAGGGAACAGTGGAAAAAGTGCTTTTCTCCGCTGTTCATAAAATCAGTGTTGAAAAACGCAGGGCTGGGGTACAGGAATAAGGAAAAAGTAAAAGAATAATACCAAACCACAAAGATATGGAGGCTACAATTGACAGAAGCTGTGTAACAATCTCTGGTTTGACAAAAGCAAAATGTGAGCCGTAAGCAAAGACAGAATAGAAAAAGAAATAATTTCTTGATATGGCATTACCAAAAATTTTGAGGCACATGACCTGGCTTGTGGGATAGCCAACTACCTTGGATTTCTTCTTATAGAAATAATTCTCAGTGATTAATGTCATTTATTGGTTGCCTAGCATTTTAGCAGGATGGCAATTATTCTAGTGATAGCTGTCATAATGTTCACGCTTAAATAGCAGAAAGACCATTTTTGTGCCACAAAATGAACTTTGGGTAACACAGCCACACCAGCCTGAAGAGAAGTCTTAATTTCAACTGGCAGTTGAAAGAACTCCAGGCAGTTGAGAAATGCTTTACTGCGATACAAAAATGAAGAGCCCGAGTTAAAGAAATGTGCTCATTTATTCTTGTTGCATTAGTCAAACTCAGAGTAGAAACTCAATCCAGCAAATCCCAAACGTGGGATACAGTTTGATTCCAAATAAAGGAAATAAGTATTATCCAGAATAGAATTAAAACGAGGTGGAATTGGAATTAAAATGATGTGGAATTACATTTGGCAGCTAGCCCATTTAATAATCTTCTTCTTTTACTCTGCTTTAAATAATTTTTAACATTATAAGCTAAATAGCTAGTACAACCTACAAATAATAAAAAGGACTAAACCAGCAGACATTCTCCTAGAAGCTACAAGTTTTGGCTGCCAATAATCACATCCAGTGGCTCAAGACAGAAATGGAGCTGCCAAAAATTTCTCAAGAGAGCATGCAATAGTAAGTAAAAGTACCAAGAACTGGATGGCTTGCAAAAAAAATACTGTATGTGCTCATAACATAAAAGCACACAAAACAGGTGTGAGTTCTGGGTAACTTGAGAGAGAAATTAATGATATTCCACCAAATGTAGAACAGTTGAGGGACACACTGTGGACCTCATCTTATCTTCAGCCTTATGATGCAGTGCACAGAAATGTTACGAAAAACCAAGTCTAAAATAGAAAAAAACAAATGAAAGGGAGAAACAGGATGAGGGAAAAGGAAAAAAAGAGGATGTGGGTGGAAAGAAATACAGATTGATGCAGAAGTAGGAATGGAGAACACATTTTCTTTGGGGAAAAAACCCCATGATCTCCCTGGAAAGAAATTATGCTGGTAAAAGCAGAATGGATGGGCAAGGAGACAGAGTGTGCTTTAAAAAGCCTTACTAAAGACTGGCGCAGTATAAGTAGTTGACAAGTAAGGAATCAAGTGAAGGGAAGAGGTAGTTCTGGGACAAGGACAGTTCTGGAAGGGCTCAGGGAAGTAAAGAAAACGCTTACAGGAAACACAAGAAGGTCTATGATGCTTTAAGATACTCCCTGATGGGCCTTGGGACGGATCTGAACTGAGTTTCACTGTGTCTCATCTGCCCCTTACTTATCTGTGAATCCAGTCTACAAAATAACTCACCACTTTGGATGCTGGCCCATAGACAGCCTAAATGTTGGGGAAGACAGCAGGCCTGCTAGCGGCCTAGCTCTCTTCTCCCAAGATTTAGGCCCTGACAATATCCTCTTTTTCCCATAAGACAGAAAAAGTTACTCATGCTGAGAGGAACTTAATAATCACATTCTCAAAACACAGCGACCTTGATGATAGGGGCACAGGCTACCCTAAACCAAGAAGTAGTTATGGGAAGGTACTTGGGAGTAACGGAACATGTTAAGAACCAACCATAATAAGATGGTCAAAACAGCAGGTGTGAGGATGCTTTTAGGCATCAAAGGTAACCTAACGATATTTAGCTATAGGAGATGTTTATCAGTGCTCATTATAATTACTAACTAATCAGTGTGGTGTGAACAGTGTGTGTAATCAATTAGCAGTTTTTTAGCTTGCCACGTTTGCAGTAATAAAGGTATATAACCTGTGTGATTTCACCCAATAAATGGCTTCACCTAAAATTCATATTGAATTGCGTGTTGCTCATTGCCGGTCTCCACACCTAAACTTACAAAAGTTCATGAGACAAAATTCAACAAGATTGACCTCGTATTTCTGAACCTGCAGGTGATTTATAGAAGCGTCAGCTTAACATTGCATAACAGAACATCTGCTTTGGTTTTGTTGGGTTTTTTCTTCTATGAAGTCAGGGAAATTGCATGCAAAATTATCCATCAGAACTTCATTTCAAAATGAAGTCCGTAAGAGGTAAGCTTAGCACAAGTGAAATTTTAACATTAAATACTTTGAAAAATTAGGATCTGTATTTCTCAAACTGTGTACCTAAAATTAGAGTATGTTTTTAACTTCTCTTACTGAGTTCTCTAGTTTCCATTGTAAGGAACAGTACCTCAATTTGCAGAATTTTCTATGAAAGCATATGAACAATTTCTGTCTTAGAATAATAAATTATGCAAGAAAAACCCCAGAGGAAGTGAGTCTGCATTCAGAGAAGATTCTGAATAGAAGGCACCAAAACCAATACAGGGTTACACACAGGACAACCAAAACAAAGTAAATCTTCTTCTCCATCTTAAGCGTTTGCAGAGGAACTCCACAAAAATGGCAAGACTGGACAAGAAACTATAAGGCTGTAACTCTGTGTACTTAATTTTATGATCTGAACAGTGTCACAAAAACACTGGACTTTTGCATGGTGATTACTTTTAGACCTGAAATAATGTTTTTTCACTGGAAAATTTTTAAGGCCAGCTATGATTGCGTGCAGTAACTTTGTAATGCTCTCTCCCATCACTGTCATCAATTACTACTGATAGTGGCTGTAGTTCAAGGCACATTTTCTTGCTATATGTACAAAAGAGTCAGGTTGCAATCCAGCATTTTGGTTCCATTACCATTACAACCACCTTTCAGCCATCCTGATCAGACCACATACTAAATCAAACTTGGTAGTGTCATCTGAATAGCTATTCTTCATCAGAAACCGAACAGCTAAACTCTTTGTGGTGGTATTCTGCTAACCTTTCCCCCCAAATAAATACAAACTATGATATAATAAAACTATATCAGATTACAAAATGAAGATACTTACTAACTGGGACAGACTTTGAAGGTAAGTTGGTTATGTTGCCCTTTTAGATACATGATATGTGATACAAAGGTTTTTAAAATACCTTGTTCAATCACTAAACTAATTTCAATGTCCTTTAAAATGCAAGTATCTGAACAAGAAGTTGATTTGAAAGCTCCTTTTTTATTTCTTAGATAAGTATTTTCTTGTTATGCTCTTATTATACAGTGAGAAATCAAAACCCTGTTACAGCCATTGTTTCTTAATTACTTTGAAATAATGTGCAAGCCCAAACTAGTGTATGAAAGGTATTGATATTACTAAATCTATCACAGGTAAAATGAGGTAAATTGAAAGAATAAAATAAGAACCAACTCTAGAAAGTAGTACAGGATAAAAAGAGGTATCACTGATAAAAAAGAAACACCAGCAGGTAGAGAAACAGTTAACAATTATTTAGTGGGAAATATCAAACACTTGCAGTTGAAGTATTACACCTGAAAGCATAGGATAAAATCCCATCTAGTTTACTCAGAGAACTGTTGCTGATACTGGAATAGAAACAAATCAGAACAATTCAATTGTATTTATTAAAGGATTTTTTTGCTAAGCAAAGCATTCTAGTACTTGATGAACAGCATATGGAAGAATCCTTCACTCACCACCAAAATGCCAGAGCTCCAGAATGAAGAGACAACTGTTTAACAGCATGCATCATCTACATCTAACTACATACAAATAACTTGTTTAATAATTAGACATTAACCAGTACCTAGTGGAGACAACAAAGGGGATTAAATGAGAGAATGCAATTACCATTCTTGGAATTTGACCGCTTTTCTGAAGTTAAGACTTCTAGTCTTCCTAACAATGGTGGTCATTATTTCTGTATAGTTATTTCATGACGATGTGTATTTCTAAGAGTTCACCTCATATTTTGAAGGAAACAGTCTTACCTAGAAAGCATCCCCAGAGGAGTAACATTAAGTGATCCCATCAGCATTGCCAGGGCCATCCCTGGGGCTTCTCGCTCTATTACTTCTTTAGTGGCCTGCAATCAAAGATTAAATAGCAAAGTGAGTGAAGGTGTACAAGGACAAGAAAAATATGAAACCAGCTAAAGTTTGGGTAAGAGTATCTCCTCTTTTTGTTTCAGCCAAGAGACGTCCTTGCTAAATTCTCAACACTGAAATAAGTTAAATAATTTTCTCTTGGTTGGGTAAAATAGGGAAAGACAAGGGCTTGTGAAGAAGCACTGTAATCTGTACTGTAAAGAAACCTATGGAAAATGCTAGAACTCAGGATCCTATATATATAGGAAATGTTAACCGACATCACATCAATAACAACAACTCCCTCTAACAGAAAAGAAAGAATGTTTGGGAATAAGCAAAGAAAAGACCAAATGTAAACTGCCTTCTCTTCCTTATCAATCCCATGTGCATTTTCCCTTTGAGATTTTCCTGGGCATGAGAAGGGTGAATCAGTCTGCGCAGAAGACAGAAAAAAAAATTGCAAAGGGAAGCCCATGTAGCAGGCAGGCAGGAAAATAGTAAAATGGTAATGATAATGGCCAGAGGCTGAGGCCTTCCCTTTTGATCATGTCAGCAAAACAGCGGTTCCAAACAGGCTGGTGGCTTTCATTCAGAAGCGGTCCATATGCAGTGGGCATCGAGAAGCCTGGAAGCAGAGTCTGAAAATACTTGTCTTTTTAGACCTTTTTCTACAAAGGGAATAAGATGGGAAATTATTTTTTCTGGGATGTGCACAACCTTCTGCCCTGACTTCTAATACAAATTTTCTCAAAAGCACAATCTGTCCAGTCTCCCAGCCTTTAACTTTACTTAGGACATAACACCTCAAAGGCAGGTTACAGTCCTACCCTCTCTTCATTTCCCTCACAGTAGCTGCTGTTCAGTGTATCGTCTTGTTTCATGCTCTGAAACAAGATTTTAAAGTTATTTGGCACATCTAAAATGTCAGCAATGCTCATAAAACTGTGAAATCCATTGTAAAACATACAGCCAAACTACAACGCTTTGATGGCACAGCTATCAAAACAGAAATAGAAAAGCACATCTGAAATATAAGGACACTGTGAATAAGCTAAATTTTCTTGGCAGTTTGATATAGCAGAAGAATAAAATGGAAGAAAATCAGACAAATTATTTTGTGGGAAAGATTAAATTATAAATCACATCCTTGTGCTTCTGTAAGCTCCTAGTTTACAAACAGAAAAACAAAGTCATAGAGAAGGAAAATTACAAAATTAACCCAGCGGCATCCCTATGATTAGAATCCAGGAGTCCTATACTAGCTATACAGCAAAAACCCTTACAGGAAGCAATAAATAAAACAACAACAAAAAAATCCCTGAAGAGTAGAGGCTATATTCTCAAACATTGCCACTAACATTTAAAGTATTTTAAAAGACTCTATCAGTATCAGAAGACATCGGAGACACCTACCAAATAAACCTTCATATCTTCTATCAATAAGCAAATTTGGTATGTGCTCAGTTGTGGGAAGTAGGGATTTTGGTATACACAAAGCCTGACAAGACAGTAGCTGACAACACAGTCTTATTTCAAGTGTAGCGTGTTGGTTTTACTATCTGCCATCCTGTGCACAGAAACAGGAAAGACAAATAACTACAGATCAATGTCTGTATTTCTACGCAGGGGAAATGAGAAGCAGGAGGCTAGGAATGATGTCAACAAAACTAAAACCTCTTCCCTGTGGGAAATTGCCTAAATTGCCTACTGAGGTATTAAGTTATTGATTCCATTAAAAATTCTTAAGACTATGCATCAACGTGATGATTTTATAGTACAGAGGAAAAAGGCACTGCAATGGTGAAGGGACAGTGAAAAAGTTGGTGAAACATGGAATTCTCTGTGTGCATACATAGTAATTCTGTCTCTGTGCCTTTTATTTCAGTTAATACCATGCTTCAAAGCTATTCAAAACTGGTTTTAAATATGAAATGCATTTTGAGATTTCTTTTTTGCCCTTGAGCACAGTGACACTTTGAAGATACCATTAGTTAAAATTCTAAACAGGCTTCAAAGGTGGTACAAGATGCAGAAGAGTTCCATAAACAACGATCCTGCAGCTCGGGGAGCCCTTCAATGAAATTCAAACCCATTCTCCAACATCACAAGAAAAATGACCTTCACAAAATGTCACTGCTAGCAGGCAATGTGATTATTAAAAATGTATAGACTAAGCAACAAAATCTGAAAGGGCAGAAAGTCCAAACAGCAGTACAGCCCTCAATAGAAGTTTCTAAAAATACTTGTTTCAAAATATATATGCTCGTATTTATTACTGCAGGCAGACTTCTACAAACAGGGGAATGCTTCCTGTTTTCATATTTGCAGCCTGACCAAATGGATGAAACCCAAAAAGGCAGCTTAAGTAAACAACTTTTACAGTGACATCTGCTCTTGAAATCAGCCACTGGAAAGTCCACTCTTGGGATGTCCTCAAATTACACTACTTAAAGCGTGCCATGTACAGGAACCGAAATCACCACCACACTGGGAAGCCCACTCCTAATTAGCTATACATATATACATGCTGCAGTGACTTGCCAGTACTTCACATCTACCTGTAACAACTCTTTGTTGCCTAACCATGTACCAAAGTGCTGGCGGACAGGTTTCCCAATACTTTTTCCAGGTTTGAAGGATGGGTGGAAGAGACGGCAAGACTCCATTTTCATCTGTGTCCAGTTCAGGAGTTAGCTGTTACCAACACCTATCTGCATGTAAGCTATTAAAGAATTGGTGACTTGGCACCTTTCCATTTTACCAGTACTCTAGCAAGGCTGGAGAAAGATTGACAAACTTTGTTTTGTCGGCAATTTTTTTCTTGGTAGTCTGACCATCAGCGAGCTTTTGCCTGCTGCAGGGGGCCATAGCCTGGGCACAAAATGAATCACAAATCAGAGCTGTTGCCCCTTGCTCGCTCACAACAGTGATGATGACACTACCATGTGGGCAGAAGCAGAAAAAAATGATGAGATTTCATGTAGAGCTGTCACACTGATGCCTTCATCAGGACAGAAGCTGTGTACTGATTTCTCAAACCTGAGGCTGCTGACTATAAAAAGTAGGTGGACAAAACCAGACAATTTGCATAAAATACTAACATGACAGCAGGGAAGTTGAGGGGACAGTTTCTCCCACATAAGGTTGTTGTGCAAACACAGATGGACAGAAAATGGAAGTGGAAGAGAGGGGTTCCACAGCAGGAGAAGCATTTGAAGGTAAATATAAGAGTTCAGGAGAGACACAGAAATGCAGAAAGGCCAGTTTGGAGGTTGCAAAGAAAGGAAAGCTCTGTAGCCTAGATGGGAGAAGGAAGTGTGGGAAGAAGGAAGCCTAAGAACTGGAGAGAGAAAGAGCAAGCAGCAAGATTGTCAGAAGGGCAGGGATGAGAGTAGAGAAAGGGCAAGTGAATGAAGTGAGAGGGATGAAAGAAAGACTGGACAAGGTGCTTGGATGGGAAATACGTGAGGAAGAAACTATGGACAAGCAAAAAGGAAGACAGGACATGATAGATAAATCAGGCTTTCTGAGACAGACAATGGTACTGAAATAAAACAGTAGTTTCTATTCCAGAGAGAAGCAGAAACTACCAGTTAAATTATTATTTCACAGAACCATTCAGGACTTACTAACGATGTCTATGAGAGCAGTTCTTATATTTCACTGCTATATGAATACACACAATTTATTTTAAAACACGTTAGATTGTTTTCAAAGTGCCTTTTTATTGGAGGTAGGGCATTATGTTCCCAAACCAACTGATATATTTTTAGATATCTTTGACGTAGTTGTGGTTGCTTAACAGATGGCTCGCTGCCAATTGGTTTCACAGAGTTCTCTGCTGCTTCACTGCCTTTCTTTGCCCCCATATAAATTAGGCATGTTCACTTTTTAACCTGTGGAAGCCCTTCCAGGCAGCTTTTGGAGGATATACCCACTGCAGACTGATTTAATTAAAGAGCCAGGACTACACTTCTTGAAATGTTCAGAAACTCCTTATCTTTGTCTTTCAGGTATTAAACATAGCAAAGTATTACCTTCTAATAGTAAGTAATGATCTGAGACACTTCATATACTCTTCAGCAGTTCTGGGATGATATTAGTTTTATTTCTTCAACTAAAATGCAAATACAAGACCGAGAAATCATAATAAATTTGATTAAGATGGCCTACCCTGTCTCTGTTGAAAACACTATTTCTACTGAAAAAGTTCAAATCTATGACTCTGCATGGCATATCATAAAGCTGTTTATACAAATTAATGGACAAATTCCTGGAGTTTCTATTTAACAGATGATACAATTAGCATAGATAACATTTTATTACTTATTTAAACCTCCTATTGAGAGAGAAGTCTTGGAAGGGCCTAACAAAAGAAATACCTATATACCCTCTGCAAGGCAGCTCACAGACCACAGTCAAACCTCAGAAGACTGGACAGAGAACTACAGAGGCAGCAGGTTTTTTGATCAGTCAAACAGGCAACAAAAATGTCAGTCACGTCTGTCAACCAGTTGTGTAAGAAGTGTAGACTTTAGGAACAAAAATTGCATCTCTCAGCTTGGTTATGAGATACTTTCTTCAAGGTTATTTGGTATACCTCTGCTGGAGATAACACGTGTGCCCGCAATTTCTAATCACAGACCAGCTATTTCAGCTTATTCTCTACTTCCCTATCCTTATTTCACAGGGGAGAAAATAAAGCTTACAAGGAGCTGATTAGACTGATGAAACCTTCTCACCTAAGAATCACTTCTCTATTTCTTCTCTTAGTACAATAAGAAATACAGGTTTCAGCAGTTGGTTTCTTTCCATTCACAGAAAGAGTTCTAGATAAGGATCAGTTTTGAGTCACTCATTCTCACCATCATGCTGTCTTTCCTAGAATTTTTCTTATTCCCTGCTCCCAATAACCTGTGCAATGATATTTGTGTCTTTTATGGTCGGAAGGCTTAACAGGAACTCTGCTCTTTGATATTCTCCAAAACCACACTTCTTTGGGTAATTGCTCAGTTAATTTGACAAATGGATAAAACCAATCACATGTGCTATGGTTGCAAAGTAACCAAACTGAAACAAAGTTGAGTTAATAACTTTCTAACATCATAGGGGCCCTAGCACATCATTGGGGGCCTGGGACATGCACAGGCGATAGCTGTCCTTCCACTGGTATGCAATTACAATATCATTAACTTCTTGTTGTCCAATTAGTTATCACAGATCCATCTAAGTTAAGAATGGCTTGCATCCAGATGGCAATCAACAGCTGCTTCTGGACCCACAGATCCCAGAAATAGGTGTTTGCTGTCATTCTGGAGCTTTTGACAGATTCACACTCGCTCTAATGAACCTGGCCACATATACTTTAAAAGTAATATTGATACTGTTTCCTCAACAGTAAGCTATCCATAGTCTTAATTATGTGGGCCTGTAAAACCCTATCAACTGTTTTACAGCCCCTGAGCAGTGAACAGTAACTAATGTAAAGCCAAAGCAAGCACCAAGTGCTATGTTTGGGCTTGTAAGACAGACTGGTGGCAAGGCAGACATCAGGCCAGTGCTGCCCGCAATGCATGTGGTTGTTCCTCCTCATGAAGACACCACTCAGGCTTCTCTCAAGTTTACTGTATAGTGAGAAACAGGCCGAGTCTGGTGACTCTTTTTTATGTTAAATGCTATGTGTGTCAGACACACATACACACATACTGACAGCTCTCCCAGGCTTTTCTAGAAGAATAATTTTTAATAAAATAAAGCATGTCTAAACATAAGAGTGAGACTTACTCTATCACCTTTCCCTCCTATCAATGGTGAGCTTGGTACATACTCCTCCAATAAGTGACCTGATTACATGGCCTTCTCCTCTTGTCCCAACACAAATCTACAAACAGCCAAAGGTGGATGAAACTGTGATTAATGTAACCAACTAACAATGAAGTCTACAAACTGGTGTATTTGCACATCCAAAATAACAGAACCACAGACTGGTAGGGGTTGGAAGGGACCTCTGGAAATCATCTAGTCCAGCTTCCTGGCCAAAGCAGGATCACCCAGAGCAGGTTGCACAGCGTTGCATCCAGGCAGATTTTGACTATCCCCAGAGAAGGATACTCCACAACCTCTCTGGGAAACCTGTTCCAGTGCTCTGTCACCCTCTCAGTGAAAAAGTTTTTCCTTATGTTGGGATGGAACTTCCTGTGTTCCAGTTTATGCCTGATTCCCCTTGCCCAATGCACCAGTAATGCATTTCCATTTCCGATAATTCTGCAGCACAAGAATGCTGATTTGAAGTTTGTTTGCACTCTCAGCATATTCACAGCGACTCTGCTGCTGCTGAGATCCCAAACATCACAGAATGACCCTCCAGGATTTATCTGGGTGAGGAATGAAAGTGTCACAGCAATAACTGCTGTTAGATTAGACTGAATACAGACTCTTGTTTTCTCCATTTCTTCCCTCTGCCTGTAACTTAGCCCCTCCAAATTCCCTCACTCTCTTTTACAGGGATCATGTTATCATTTATTGCAACCTAATGCCTATGGCTTGGGGCTCAGAGATGAGGTGCTAATTCAGTTCCCTTGTTTATAAAGCAGTATCAGTAAATGATACTATTGGTATAATTCCACTGTGTATATGATCATAAAAAGCAACTGGCTGGTAGAGGTACCTCTGACAATACTCAGTGACTTATGCATGCATGATCAAACCATTAATATATTTAATTTTTAATAGTTGGACTCCACTTACAGTTATTTTTGTAAATAAAGAATTACCTAAGTGTGTATTAGTTAATAAAGAATTTGGTATTTATTGTCAAAACCTTGTTTTCTTCAACTGAAATCAAACTCATCAACAGGGTTACTCTGTAACACTCAGATTCATTGTTTACTTGCAGCTTGCAAAACATTTAGGGGAAGATACTTCATATTTTTATACACAATACAGAAGCTGAAAATTTGAATGCATGTACTAGAGAAAGCAATACTGCAGAAATTTGTAACTTGTTACAAACCTACTGAGGTGCAGGATGTCAGTTGTTGACCTAAACCTGATGGTATTTGATTTACATAAACTTCATAAAGCAGTGATCTGCCTGCCCCATTTCTGTAACAAATGTTAATGACATTGGTGCACCAGGGCAATCAAACCTTATGCATCTTCTAAATGTAACTGCTAAACATTAACAACAACAATATTTTTAACCCTGATTGCTAAACAAAGTTTTAAGATAGTAAATATTTATGCCATACAAACTGATCATGAGACTGCTCATGCCCATACTTTGTCATAAAACCAACAGAACAATCATTGGCAGGGACAGTTAACCAAAGAAAATGATTACTAAATGCTTTTCTGTGCTAGGAGGAATGCATTTAGACTCTAGGAAGATGTATGCAGCCCACCAGATGCAGTATGTTACAGTTGTATTATGGTGTGTGTTAAACCAACATGTCAAAAGGCAGAGTATTTGCAAAGGATTCAGAGGATAAGCTTGATAAAACAGCTGGAGGCAAGTCACTGCACTTGCTCACAAATAAGGGTCAGGTGCCTACTTCCTTTTACAGCCCTCTTTTTCCTATGGAAACTGCTGTGCTTTCCACTTGATCCCCACTTCACATAAGAACAAATCCCTTTGTTATTCAATAAAAGTAGTACAGCCGAAGACTTGCTGATTAAGGTAGTGACACCGTTCTGCTATTACAAAACCCTTGTTAAAATTTTATCTAATAATCGTCATTATTCTTTTAAGTTTTCCCTCAGTTACTTCTAACCACTTTGGATTTAGTATAAAATGTAAAAATCCACGCAATCCATCACAACTTCTGCAAAAATCTTTAAAAATTTAAGAAGCAAAACAAAACCTGGGAAGTGAAACATTTTTTTTCTTTGCAAATCACAGAATCATACAGCAGAAAGGAGAGAAGTAAGTATCAGTAAGAATATCTCCACTATCTCAGTAAGAGTATCAATAGGAATTCTACAATCAATGCAACTGACAACGTAATGAGCTTTAGCTAACAGAATAATAACTAGGTAGCACAGTGTCATTAAAAGAAATATCCTGTATAGTGCATTTGGTTATGAGTACTACCTTCCAGACTATACCTAAAGGGAAGGGTGCAGTTAGCTTCATTTCATACAAAACTCATGGCAAGATTGGGTTCTTTATACGTGGGAGGGGAAAGTATATTGAACAATGAACTGTGCAAAAGAAACAAACCTGTCAGTTGCTTAGTTGTGATATTAGCATCATTGGAAGATAACAGATCCTATTCTTTAGAGATCCTCATCTGCAGACATAAAGAATGAGGCTACCAGGTAGAAATGTTTGTTGCTTTCTCTTAAGAACTTGTCCAATCTCTTGGGCAGTGAAAAAAACAGGAGTTTTTATTTGTAATTGTACTTCCCTAATGATTTTTTTTTTTAAGAATGCTGCCTGTTGTTTCCTATCATTTACTACCTTCTGCCAAAACCAAATACTGCATATGAAAAACCTGTACTTCTGAAACTCCGTTGAGTTTCTGCCACAGGTCAACTAGCACCTCCAAACAATTTTGACCTGAAATCATCAGTGTTGAAGATTTAAAAAAAAATAACCCTTCCTAAAATACACTACAAAGGATGGACTACTGAGTGATAATTTTTCAAGAATATACCATGCCAGTACAAGAATTATGAAAAGTACTTTACTTCCTGTTAAGATTTCCTTACACCGTATCTTTACTCCCCCAGTAAATGATAAATCACGTCTAACACCACCTTTAAAGTACTTTTTGCCATAACCTAAAAACTTACAGAAAGGATTCTTCAGTGAGATCCAGTGATGCAATTCACTTGTTCAGAGTCTGAACAGTTGTCGATTTAGGCACACATGAATGACGCACTCATTGGAACTGAATAACTGAACAGATTTTGAAAGCCAAAGTGACCTACTGTGCATTCTGTCAAACAATTTCCTGCGCAGGTTTACTTAAATCCTGGTACAAACCACATGTTTCCCCCCCAAGATTCTCATAGAAACAACTGGATGAAAAGTTTTCTCAAAAAGATGGAAAGCACTTTGTTGAGACTGCTGCAGCACAGAGCACTGACATAGAAGACAGCAGAATTCCTAATATATTCTGAGTGAGGAATATTAAATATATCAAGTTTACCTTTTCCTCCGAAATTTTATTTTACTATTTAATTAATAATTTATAATGCTTAATAAGTTAACAATATAGAAAAATCCACTCTTTTCTCTTTATTTCACTTCACTTTTCTACACACATTTTTCTGTATCCAAACCACCAGTTTCTTCCAGTTTTAGAAGACATTAAGATATCCTTCATGCACTAAAACCAGTTCATCAATTTACTGACACTCCTCAGCTGTGATAGAGTTAACGCTTACCATTTAACACAACTGTGCACTGTAGAGGAAAATACTGTTGGTCTTCCTAAAACTCATAACTCCAAAACCAACTGAAGTTCTTCTAGCATAGGCACCTTTAATACACACGGAGCAACATAGGAATATAAGCACCTCCTCTCACATGCACTAATGCTGTGCTTGAAGCAGCAGACCATCTCGCACAGAGAAATCTCTGTGCTTTTACACAGAATTCACTCTGTGTCCAAACTTTTTCAGCAGATTGATTTTTATATAGCAGTGTGTAAGTGGATCACTGAGAAAAGCGGTAGCTTTTAACAATTCTTCAGGCAGGAGAGATTCTTAGATAGGCACAGGGAACAAGTTTGTTCTTCCTCCATGTACTTGAAATGTACATAGGTCCAGCTCTTGCAATAAGTGCAAAGCTGCTCGTGACTACAGTGATGGTAATGACTTAGAGAATATCAGCTACAAACATCAAAGCTGTAAGCAAAGTAACTTAAGTAAAAAAAAATCAGACAGCGGGATTTCTAAATAATATATAAGGATAATGAAAGACTAATTCAGAGTAACAGAAATCATAAGCACCTACAGTTAGCTGATGAAATGAGTTACATTTTAAAAGAAAAATCTCATTTTAAAAAGCTAACAATGAAAAGAAACAAAGACATAAAATATTTCTAGGGAAAATATTAAGCTGTCTTAACAATGTGGCAAGCTATTAATTGAGAAAAACCTTAAGTTCCAGATAGGTTAGGGAATTCATCTTTGTTATGCTTCAAAACTCAAAAGAAAACTCCTCTCTTACAGACACCCCCTTGCATGCGAAGAACGATGAGGAGTTAATAGCAGCTTCTCATTGAGATGCTGCAGGAAACAAAATCCCTAGACAGAGGCATCTGAAAGAACTTTGTGCCTTTCTCTGTTCTTCTT
The DNA here is from genome assembly GCA_027925045.1 of Hypotaenidia okinawae. NCBI lineage: Eukaryota > Metazoa > Chordata > Aves > Gruiformes > Rallidae > Hypotaenidia > Hypotaenidia okinawae. Next base: position 32,864,379 of record BSDF01000006.1, read on the forward strand.
ATCCCAGGAACCACCAGTGCTGAACGGCAGAAATCCGTGAAACTTGCATGTTGTAGAAGGGTTTGAGACGATCACAGTTTTAGTCCTTGCTGGTCACAGACTCATTTTGTGTACCACTGGATACGCTATTTGATTTGAAAGAAAAAATTGTTCAGCTCACAGAAAGAGGCGGCAGCAACCCAATCATTTCTTGCTCTTGAAAACGGAGCTGCAGCCCAAAAACTCAAGGCAAAAACCCAAGGTGCAAGATGTATGTTGAAATCTGCAAAATCCGCCACCTGAGAGAAGTATGTGATTGCAACACTACACAAAACAAAGCTTATTTCATGAAGTCTATCTACAGTTGGTCTGCAAAAAGTTTAAAAGCAAAAGCCTAATTGAAGTGTACAAATACTTCCTGGAAGCAAACAGCAAGGGTGGAAAAATTATTTTGTTTTGCTATAATTACTATGAGAGCTGTAAAGAGCTAATCAAACATAAGTTTAGGTGCAATCTCAGCTAAAAATTCTGAACTGTGACATCTAGCTGACTTCATCAAACTCCCAAGTGAAGTGAAAGAGGCTCCAGCAAACTCAAAATCTAAAACCTGGCTGGGCAGAACAACAGAAAAATCTACTGGGGGAAACAATTCTGCACGTCATTGAAGGGTGGATGACACAGTCTTCTTCCATGTATAAGCTGTATCATTTTAAGTTACTAAGGAACTTCACTAACATTAAACCATAGATACCATCTTAACAAGGAGTAAGTTGAAATTGTATTATAACTATGTAAACACCTTTTCTTAGCCTGTACTCTAAAGGATATTTTAAGAAAAGGGAACCCAGAGGATTGAGTGGATCTTCCCAATTACATTTAGCAGAAAAAAAGTGTGGGTTATAAATTGAGATACTCAGAAAGAAGCAGTTTTAAATAAAACCAGTGTTATTTTCCTTCTTACATCTTCTTTGTGTATCTCCTTGTTTTTCCAACAAAAGCTATTTGTCCACTAAATAGAGAAGTAAAAGAGGACACACAAACTTACTCAGTGTCAATAAACCTTCAGTAAATTGTTACATGAGTTGTGACAGCCAAAGCCTTTGTCACTGATGACAATGCATGAACAAAAAGGCATGCATGTTCTGTAGCATAATACTTAACATTCTTGTCTACAATTAAATACTGTTTTCAAACTAGATCCAGAAGCAACATACAGACATAATAAAATCTGAGTTTCAAGTTGATATAAGTCACTGTCAGGCACATTATTCTTCAAAGAACAGAAAACTTCAACTCATAGCAGAGAGTAAGTGGATCAGGTCAGTGGAACACCTTCTAGAAATCCCAAGAGTAAAAAAAAATCATTGTGTACCTTTCTTTTTGAGAGCAAAAGACCTGCATTAGTAAAGAATTTCTTTTCAGAAACAACTGAAAAAATTAGCTGCTTAGATGCGACAATCCTGACTCTCACCAGAAAGGGTATCTTGAGAAAACAGAGAAGAATAAAGAAAGAAAATTGTAAAAATTTTAATGGAATTTAAATACTGAGTTGAAGTGAGAAGAGGTTGTATGAAAAACACTCTCCTGACATAATTTTTAGTATGTGGGCAGAGTAGTTCAGAAATGTTATAAGTTTTTTTAATCAGAGATAGTAAGGAAGGAAAAGAGTCTAAAAAGAGGAAATAAAACTGAGATACAATTAGGCTGATAACCGGAAATTTAGTTATCCTGGCAAGAAAAAACTCTATAAGCTGGAAAGAATTGTAACTCTTAATGACTGTTCAGGAAGCTAATATTTTGTTGAAAAGTACACAGGATAGACTAAAGAATATTTTAACAAAGGAACAACACCACCACCCACACCCAACAAAAAGACACATCAGAAAAAAAGACAAAATAATCTATTTCAATGTTGCAAGGATTTGACATGATGGTATTCCCAGGGATTTGTCTGCAACATCTTCATAATTTCTTTAACCAAATTTTCACACATCTCTAAGACAAAAAATTTCTTTCAGATTCTGATGCTTTTTTACATTTGTTTAAAGTTTTTACAACCTGCATATTACTTGAAAAGCAGCCATTTTCTGAGGCAATGTTAATTTTAAAAAGCTTTATTAAAAATAAGTAAAACGATACACGAAAAAAAGACTTCTGGCTCTTGGGAGAAGTGAGTTCTAGCAGTGTCCTGCAGTCCCTCAGTGATAGAGTGAATATTCCTCCTCCCTTCAAGCATCTGATGTCACTTCTCAAACAAGTCTAGAGAAGGAAAGTAATACTGGAAGTTAAAGCTTGGAGAAAGAGAATTGCCACTGAGATGTGTTTTTGTCACCAGACCCCTCAACAGCGCGAAGCTGGTGGGAAGTGAGAGACTGCCAGCCTGCTTTCTTTAAGAGTTCATAAAGTTGTGAAAAAAATATGCCTGGAGGAGCAAGGGAGGAGTGGAAAGGCTGAGAAGAGGGAGGACATGAAAGCCTAGGAGACTGAAAGGAAGTGAAGGCAGACCTTTGTGTCCTCCGGTTCCTTGGAGTAGAATGCAATTTCTAGAGGTCAGTGTGAAAACCAAAAGAAGGTTCCTACTGTTTCTGAACTCAGAATATTGTCTGCTGTCCTGGGAGCCAACTTCCACAGGCGGTAAGTTGGTGCTGGAAGCATCGAAGCAAGGTGCTCTCCCAGTGTCTCTGATTCCACAGCTGTCCATGTACAAGCGAACAAGGCTACAGACTCATGGGATGCTGCCCTGCCTGTACCGTTAGGCATCCTTTTACATAAAAAGAAGCGTGACCAGCAGAGTGAGAGAGGCAATTTTGTCCCTCTACTCTGCTCTTGTGAGACCCCACCTGGAGTACTGTGTCCAGCTCTGGGGTCCTTAGCTCAGGAAGAACATGGAGCTGTTGGAGCAAGTCCAGAGGAGGGCCACAAAGATGATCGGAGGGCTGGAGCACCTCTCCTATGAAGACAGGCTGTGAGAGTTGGGGTTGTTTAGCCTGGAGAAGAGATGGTTCCAGGGAGACCTTACAGCAGCCTTCCAGTACCTGAAAGGGCTTAGAGCAAAGCTGGAGAAGGGCTGTATATAGGGGCATAGAGTGATAGGACAAGGGGTAATGGCCTTAAGTTGAAGAAGGGGAGATTTAGATTCCATATAAGGAAGAAATTCTTCATTATGAGGATAGCTAGTGCCCCCCCCAAGTGTTCAAGGCCAGGCTGGGTGGGGCTTTCAGCAACCTGATCTAGCAGAGGGTGTTGGAACTAGGTGATCTTTAAGGTCCCTCCAAGCCAAACCATTCTGTGATTCCATGATTCTGTATTTATTGTATTTCTGAAGACAGCAAAAGTATCAATATTGCATCTGGAGAAGTTAAAAGCTAATCTTAAAAAGTATTACATACAATTTATTATGAAATTATGCCAGAATCACAGAATCTCAGGATTCATTATGACAGAATATTCTCTCAGTTTCCTACTTGGTACTGGACTCAAAAGCCACAAACACTCATACTAAGCTAGAAACTGTGACAGAGCTAGAAAAAGAGAGGTCAAGTGAGTTGTATTAAAAGAAAAGCAGCAGGAAACCCTGCTTCTTACTCTAAGCAGTGACAATGATTTATTTCCCTTACTATGGGCCTCACAGATACAGTCAAATCCTTTTTCTTAATCTGTGAGAGAATGACAAATAGTTTTGGTAAACTGGCAATTGACCATTTTCCCAGTACAAACAGTAGAGGAAGCAGCAAATAGGACACACTGCAGCTGTGTAGTACTATCAGTAGTACTGCACTGATCCAATGACTTTTTTAGGCTAGCTGCATCCCTGTGTCTTAAATCCAGGGATCTGTAAAATTTCTTATTTAGCTCCTTTGATCCACTGCATTTACTAAATATCTTCAAAACTTAATCTTTCTGAGTCTCAGCAACAGATTGTTATTACCTACCTTCCACGGATTCTGAGAATTACTGTAGGTAATAATAATGATTTGTTTTAGTACTTAATTACTATGGATTTTAATACTGAATACAGTATTACTGAACAGTAATACATCTATCAAACAAAGTGATGGAAGCAAAGACTAAATACAATTCAACTTTTTTCAATATATATTTTTGGTAAGGAGGAAAAGGGTTTTGAGTAATTATGGAAAAGCTAGATGCTGGTACTGAGATCAGTTTTTGGCTGGTATGTTGAACTGAATCAGATCATGAAGGAGCCAGACAGTATTTTTTTTCCCCTTTCCTTACAATTCTTCTTAATTTTTTCAGACTGGTGCATATTTAGAAATAAAACCTAGGCAGGTGGGCAGGACAATGTGGTAGAAATGCCAGGCATAAAAGCAAGTGGACAGGACAGCAAAAGAGCAAGTATCAGTGAGTAAGCAGACTCAAAGAGCAGCAAAGGGACACTATAATCAAGAAGCAGGTGAAAAGGCAGGAGGAAAATGCCAGACATTCAGCAAGTCGATAAAGCAGTACCAAACAGCAGGTGTGCCAAGCAGCAGAAGAGCAATTCTGCAAAGTCAGCAGATGCACTCAGCAGGAAGGTGATGCCAGGCACTCAGAGAGGGACAGGGCAGCGGAAGGCCAATGCCCATGTGCAGTCAGATCAAAAGGACAGCAAGGAGGCAATGCATGCCATTCAACAGATGGGCAGGGCAGTAGGTGGTCAGTGTCAAGCAATTAGCTGGTCAAGAGGTAATGCCAGTCAGGCAATGGGCCAAGATTTCAGGAGGGCAGAGCCACACAGCAAGCAGGTAGAGAGAACAAAAGAGTGAATGCCAGGCAGTCCCCAGACAGGCAAGGCAGCAAAAGACCAAAGCCCATGAATAATCAGATGCAACTGTCAGCAAGGACAAAACATAAGCCTGCCAACTAATTGACAGGGCAGCAGGGTGACAGTGCTTTTTCAGTAACTTAGGATACCATGAGTGAAACAGTCCCAAGAATCTAGATGCTCACCCTCTGGTAATATCATTAGATCAGAGTGAACCATGAAAATCCACAGGAGAATAGCACACAAATGGAAACAGCGGATGAGTCTGACCCTAGCACTTGGGGAGGCCGTGGGACCTTCCTATAAAACAAAAATATGAGAATCCACAAGAAAATCAAACAAATGGGAAAAATGTGTCTAGAAACTGCTTCTGATGATGATTAAAAAAGCAAAAAAATACTAGCAAAGAATTAGTTTGGAAATGATTGGGTGGGATTGAAGATGTTGCTTACCCCTCTCTGGAGCCCACATAATGGGAATGTTGGGAATTTCTGCAGCAGAAAAACAGAAGAGAAAAGGGATTTCTGACTCCCAGTTCAAGGAAAGCATGTCAATTTAGGACTGGGTAACCTCTTTGGGCAAAATGTAAGAATTCAACTGAATCTTTGCCCATTCCCAGAATCATGCCTTTATTGAGGTTTGTGAAAAATTTAAGAAGCCCACATCACTTTCATCTCATGACATCCCACCCTCATTCCCCAAAACCACACTTACCTCTAGCACAAGGTGTATAAGAGGGGAAAGGGGATGGTCTTGTGAGCTCATTCCCATATCCACTGCAAAATAGCTTGTGAAGATGAACACGAGTACCCATTACCCACTGCTGGCCATTTGTGAGATAAACTGAAGAAGTCATTAACTGTTACTCATCACTGGTGTAGGCTGGTGTTTGAATCTGGCTTAGATACACCCACGCTCTAATGGAAAGAATTAGTCTTGTGGGTAACCTTCTTCTATGGCAAGAATTGCAAAAGTACAAAACTTATCAACACCTTTTATTTACCTTGAATCTCCTCTTCTCTTTAACTTAAGCCTCTAGTATTTAACATGGTTGTCTTTTAAACCACGTTTCAGAAATCTTAGCTGCTGCTCTGTTTCAATAACACATAAAGAACCCTGGAACGTAAGAACTGAGAAAATCCCAGCAGTAATAAAATTAAGTAATTTAACTCATCTGTCATTTCAGTCATAAGTCTTTTCATTCAGTATCTTCCTAGTAACTAAAAGTCAACCAATCAGGATTCAAATTTCACTATTTCTGTCCTCTTAGAAGTCTACACCATGTGTGTACTTTTCTGTCTGCACATTTTCTTATTTGTAACACTGAAATCCTACATCTCACTTTGACAAGGCAATAATACACAACAAGAAGCCAACTCTTCCCTCTCCCATAAAATAGAGAGAACCTTAGACACAGTAATGGCATCATTAGTTCTGCCGTGCACCGCTGAATTAGGATATGGAGAGGTCACAGAGACAGAATCCATATGAATCTGCCATGTACTTATAAGCAACAAGGCTTTTAAGGAATACAGTAGTAACAGGCTAAGCTGATGGAACCTTATTTATCCTTGGTATCAGCCACTCATCCTCCTTCTACCTCAGCAAGGCACAGGAATAACAGAGGCTAACATAACTTCAAATTTAGAAATTGGGGTCACAGAACAGCAATTCCTTCCGTATCCAAAGCCTCCTGTATGAAACACTACTATCTGGGCTTAGAACAGAATGACAGGAAATTTAGGCAGAGGAGACCGAGTGATTCCCACCATATATTTGCATAGTAATGGCATAAACCAGGCAGGAACAGCACACACTGACTGAACCAGAGCAGATATTAATACTGCAGAGTACGAGGTACTTTGAGCATATGCACTGGCAGTGTTATCAAATCCCGCGATTTCGTGGCCAGCAGCAGCTGCACCACATCACGAACAAACTTGATAGCACCTTCTCTCCAAAGGAAGATCTTTCAAGGCTCAATGAAAATGAACTATGACAAACTGATCTCAGAGAAGCACAAGAAAACGTTTATTTGAGGAAGACGGGCTTTTGGAAAGCTACTGAAAGCTTAAATGCCAATGACAAATAGTCGATGGTTAATTACGTGTAATAATATTGGTATTGTCGTTACCAAATAATTGGGAAAAAGTATACTCATGAAGTGATAAGAAACTAAAATACCTCCTAATGGTCTAAATTAAGGTTAAAAATTAATTTCTTGTCCATAATTGGTAAGACTTTCGTATTTGAGCACAACAAGAGTAATTTTGGCTTTCTATTCTGGTACTTATACTGAGTTAACACTTTGCTATAGCTTCACTACTCCACGTGGTAGCAATTAGCAGAAGCAGGCAAAGGACCAGTTCTAATCCTAAGAATAACTACTGAAGGCAGCTGCTTCCCAAGACTCTTCTAGTTTCTTTCCACTTAGTGGCTGGAAGAGCTCCTACAAAGCAGGCAAGGAGCAAACAAGAAATTCTCTACTCTTTAATAAAGTTCCAGTTTTAATGATCTACTATTTTAATAGTGAGTCATTTTGCTGTTGTGGTGTTTTTATGTCAAAAGGGCTAACTCACTCAATTTTTGATACATCTTAAATCCAAACTAGTATTTGCCCTCTAGTTATAATTTCTTTAAGCTGCCTTTAGAGAGAAGTTTTCCTAACATATCTGTATATTTGTTAATTTTCTTTACATTAAGCTTTTCTTAAAATTTTTCTAATAGACTGTGACCAGAAAAAAATTACACATTATGGGCAAGAATTGCATAATTAGAGGTCTGGCAATGTTTTGAAGATTAATTTGTCTTAACCTGATGTTTAATATTGTTCAGTTCTTTATTACCTGCTGTGAAGAGATGTTTTAATGGAATCTATTCTTACAAGTGCTTAAAAGGAAAAAAATATTTCTGAAAGTTCCAAATTGAATTTTTTTTTATGCAGGAGTCCAGTGGCTGGTATATTTTCCTGTCCCAAGATCTGCAAGATCTACCCACTGTCACAGCTACACTGTTAACATGAGCCAAGCCAGGTAATTTAAACCAATAGAAAGATGTGATGTCAGCTTTGGTCCCTACAGTGAAAACATGGCTAAAAGGCATCAGTAATGCCACAAGGAGGAGGACCCTTCTCTTTACCCTGATTAAAAGTAAATCATAATCACATTGTTCTTCTGGGTGTATTTCTGAAAGTATTTGGGATCACTAGGATACAGGACTCTCAGTCCAGCTTCCACTCTGAAATTACCTTGGAATAAAACTTAATGGCAAAATTTAAGATAAAAAAAATGAGGCTTCCTGGATCATTGCTGTGGCTTTGTTTCTCATTCTGTGAGGCATTCAGATCCCTTACTGCTGTTTTACTACAGTTTTCCTCTTTTCCATAGAGTTTGAAAATATTTCATACATGTCTGAAGGACAAAACCCAGAACTTCTATTTGCTACTTGAGACTATTAAGGAAAGCTAAACTAAAGCAGATAAAAGTTGATCCTCAAATGGAAAAAACCCACCCAACAGCTCAACAGGAATTCTATTAGTATTATCTTCAGGATATGATGGCCAGATGTCTTTATGCAAAAGGTTAATATATCTGTAAGATAACCTGAGTTTTTTAAGACATCTCTCCCACAATCAATTGCTTTTGATTTTACAGGATTAAAAGAGAGAATTATTTAAGGAATTTGCGTGATTAATCTCTCATTGTTAAAGAAACCAACCCAAACACATAAATCCATTACGATGGTTTTCTTATTAGACTTATTAGTCTTATTAGATTTAGCTCAAGCTTCCTATCACCAGCTATTATTACAATTCTCTTCAGTTGACTAAGAAAGCCACTGGTACCCTACATTATTATTTCCCAAAGAAAATATAGGTTTTATTTACAGTGATACATTATGTACCTCACACTATTAATTCCCAAAGACAGAACAGGTAAAAAAAAAAAAGCAAGTTTTTTCCTAGTGCTCTTCAAAATAAACTAAATAGACTAAGTTGCATAACTCTCAAGAAAGCATCTCTCTCAGCCTCTTTCTGTATCTCTTTGAAAAGAGTATGTCAGAAAAATATGCAGCTTTTAATTTTAGATGAATCAATCCCATATGCAGATACAAAAGTACCTTCTGTATTCCTATTCCTTTTTTTTTCCCCTCACCACCTTCATACTTGTCTCTGTTGGGAACCTAGACAGAAACAAGTTGACAGATACATTTGTTCAATCCAGCATCTGAGCCGGACACACAAAGAAACACATTCAAAACTGCTGTTTATGTAGCAGAAGATCAAGGATTTATCAGGCCCTTTCTATCAGAATTAGTGCTCTTCAGAAATGCTCTCTCTGCATATATTTCCTCCTTCCTTTGGGGTGAAGTTTTGTGGGGGTTTTTTTGTTGGAGGTTTTGGGGTGGGGTGAGGGGCTGCTTCTTTTTTTTTTTGTGACCTTCGATATTCAAGTAAATTTATCTGAAATGGGATCTGGCTTTCTTCCATTTCACATTTCTCACTATAGTTGTCCTAACAGCTTGCAGGTATTTCCATGCCAGTGACTGCAGTTGATGATAGCACAACCAAGCCCTTCAGTGATGCTGGCGTGTTACCAAGTTTTCCGGAGAAACTCAAAGAAGAGAGCAGAAAGTGCACTTTTTGGCACTTCATATGTCAGCTGAAGTGGTTTGGAATTTCCCAAGACACGGATACTTCTGTGCTATCCTGACAGTGTCCTGTGAAGTGCAAATAACCTGTATACTGCTGCTTCTTGGAGAAACTGGTAATAGTGGAAAGTGTTCTGCAACTAAATATATCAATTCTTCTATAACATCATGCCTTCCAAATGAGATTTAAAATCTAGTTGTAGACTTTTTAATTAAGGCACACAAATATATTTGCATTTTTACAATGCCAAATACAGAATTTCAAATAACAAATTTTATTGAAAAATTAAAGCAGACTGGAGAAAGACCTAATTAAAGCAGACTGGATAAAGCCCTAATCATATAAACTATGAACTGTCTGGAGAACTAAGAAAAAGGAAACCGTAACTTATGGAGCTGCAGATAACCTTTTAACAGATTAGCACAGAATTTAGAGCAGTCTACTCCACTTAAGCATATCCATTGCCCAGATGCACCTGAAAGTTTCCGTTTTCAGACCATTTAGGAACAAGCTGGATTGGAAACATAATTTTCAAAGAAATATTGAGAACAGTAGTTCTCAAAAGATCTGATGGGAAGTCAGACATCATACGTATGCAGTACACTTCATTTTACAATAGCTCTACACAGAAATCAAGCTTAACATGGGGTGGGATGTGCACTAAGAGATAAGGAAAACTACAGTCTTAAAATAGACTACAAAAATTACTGCTGGGAAAGGTTATTAAACTGGAGGATATCTTGAATATTGAAGGGTGAGAAACGGAAACACCACAAGTAATTAGAGGTTGGATGATTTCCTAGTCTTCCTATAACAAAATAACTAACATCCCATGTGAGATGAAGACATCATCTTCACTATGGAGCCATGCTGAAGTGACAGTTTGTAAAAAGAAAATCAGTCCCTTTTCCCAAAACACTAAGATTTTTTTGGTGTGGCACTATGAAGGATTGAATACTGCTGAAGAACAGAAATACTCCCATACCCACAACAAACAATTCTAGAAATCCTGCTGCTTTGGGAAGGCACTATTTGAACCAGGGAGGATGAAAAAACCTTCATATTATTTCAAGTTTAAACAATTGCTTATTAAATAGAAGTTATTTGAAATGTCTCAGTGGATTTGGGTTAATCTCAGTGGACAAGTGTTGCTGTGAGAGAATGGCTATAACATGACATACCCCATCGTGTTACAAGCATCTTATTTCATTAACAAAGTTGAAGGGAAAACAAACAGACAAAACACATGAAAATAAGTAATAAAGACTTAGGAGGGTTGCCAACACTACTTGGGACAGAGATCTGGAAGGATAGAGACATTACAATAGTCTGTAGAAATCAAATGTCATTCGAAGAAAAACTCACACTAAAATCTAAGGAGAAACTTGGTAAATGGCAATAGTGAAAGACACCTTCAGGAGCTGGGAAAAGCCAGGTCATACAAAATGCGCAACTGGTACTGACTATAAAAATATTATAAAAATGCTGGAGTAATTCTGAATTGAACTAAGAAAGACCTTGTATCACAGCGGAATAGAGAATTTCTTCTCTCCAGACACAGCCTTTGTGTGGCTATGTTTGGAATACTTTCTTCATTCTGAGCATGCTTTTTTCAGAAAAATACTGACAATAGGAGGGAGTTCCAGAGAATAAAGATTTCTTTTCATGGACTAGAGAACTTCAATGAAAGAATAAACAAACTTGCATATATTTAAGATTAAATTAAATGAAGTATGTGTCTAAAGACATTTATAAACACTCTATATATACTGAAGAATATAACCAGCAAGAACCAAAAGGAACATTCGTAAATTTTCCTGAGCATTGGAACAGAAGAAAGACTGTAAGGAAACATATGTCTGGTTTTACATGATGGTAAGGAGCTATTCTATGCTGCTTCTAAAATCTTATGTTAAAATTTTAGGGCTGACAATTACCTGCAGTGTGGCTGAACTATTTGTGAATACTCACAGTGACACAGCCCAAGGATGTCAAGCATGAGTTGAGGCACAATGATTTGACTTTACTGCTATCATCTAAGTACATAAACTTAGTCTTGTAGGGGGGCAAACAAACTTTGCAAGTCACTCTTAAGATGAAGAATAAGAACCAGAAGACTGTTAGGGGCAGGCAAGTGAATTTTTTTTGATGTAAAATTTCACAAAAGAATAAATTTTAAAATAGAGAAGACAGAAGATAGAAAACTGTGCAGAGCACTTATACACACGAGACTTTTCCTTTCTCAGCAACAAAGAAAATGCATTTCTATATAAAAGGTTACCTAGTGATAGATAAAAATGCTGTCAAATTATTTAAATATTTTCACAAAAGACAAAGTACAGTACCATTACCATTCTCTAAGAACTGTAAGTGACTTTGTAGTTCCAAAGAAAAAATGTTTGCATCTGGAAATAAAAAAACCTGAAGTTCCCCAAATAACTTTGGCCATATGTAATGTCCTTATCTCTACCCAGCAACTTTAGGATCAGCAAGCACACTGCAAGAGCATTTCCAGTATGGGTTTAAACGCTAACCCAATATATTATAGGAAAAATAAGACACTTAAAAATTAAAAAGATGGTTTTATCTAAAAAATAAAGCCTAAACTTTGGCTCTAGTCCAAATGTGAACCAGCATCAACTGCCATAGCAGATGAAGAATCACGACATTTGCTAATTACACCTACAAGACAATTTCCTTCAAATTCAGCCATCCACTGGAGGAATTCTGTCTTTTAAATATCCACCTGCATTTCATCACTTCTAGTCACGTAATACCAAGAAGATGAAGGATATTCACACTGCTCGATTCCACTGATCCTCACCCCTCAAAATATGAATCACAGTAACTAACTGAAAGGCTTCTCCCCACCCAGTGACTAGTCTGAAGCTATAAATTTAGGGACCAGAGACAGGTAAGGAAAATCAGATAATGCGAATACCCGTAAAATCATCTATTCCATTTTAAGAATGAAACCTGATACAACTGCAATAATCTTGTATAATTCTGATATAATGTTCAAAAAGCAAAATGAGTGGGGAAACAGTAATGCTTTTGAAAATCATACATTTCTGAAGTTTCAAGGAGTTATTTTTAATAGATACATTTCACTAGATACTTAATTTCAATTTAATCAATAATCACAAAATTCACTTAACATTAATTCTTTGGGCTGTAAATACACTCAGGAACCAGCTTTATCTTGTACAGCACAAAAGCAATTACGTATCTATGCTCAAAAAATAAAATAGAAAAAAGTGTTTTTCTAATCAAAAGTACAGGAGGATGAAGGAGAAGCAGGACTGAATTCCAGCTGAAACATGACCCCAGGGACTACTCTCTACTCACAGGAAAAATGCTGAAATGTCTTCCAGTATCAGATTCAATTATTACCAGTTTTAAAATCATGTCTTAAAGATGACATCTCAATAGCACAATGTCATGATCACATCATTTCATTATCAGTTCAGTAATGAGAGGAGAACGTGGTGGACTAACACTATACACCGAAGAGAATAAAACCATCCCCTACATCCTAAAGGATTGCTATTGCATATTTCATGTCAGCATCATGAATTTCACATTTTGAATTGGTTCTCTCATTGACCCAAAAGACAAATTATGGGGCCAAAGCTTACACTTCTTCATATGTTTTTGTTAAAACATGGTGGCAAACTGATTTTTTTCCCTTAAAAACATTTATTTGAATTAATGATCTAATAAACCGAATCATAAGAACAAACTTTATCATTGCCACCTTGTAATAAAAACTGGGATTCAATCTCTCCACTGTGATTTTGGTTTAGTCTTGCATGTTAATCCAACTGAAATGAATGAAAAATGAGTAAATACCGCCCTATATAAATTCTTTATAAGTTTGTTATTATTTCCACAGTCAGTACATTTAATTCTGTTATAATGAAATGAAGTCTTGCATACCTATGATATTTAAAAACAAAGCATTTTTTATTCACTTTATTAATGATTTTGGTATCGATGTGTTTTTATTATATAAAGACACTTCAACAACTTAGATAATTTTTTTAATGGCTTGCTGTAAGATCAAAACTAATCAAACAATTCATCACCACCCGACTTAATTTGAGTAACAAAAATGAGCAATGTAAAGAAAATACTAGGTGTTCATGTGCAGAGTTCCCATTTGTTTATTTATTGTCCCAAATACTGCTTGAGAATCAGTAGCTAATTTTTGGCACTGGCTGCAATGGTTCCCTGGCACTACTGCCTAGGCTTGACCCTGTGTAAAGGTAATAAATCAGGAAAAACAAAGTAGAAATCCAGTCCTCCTTTTACACATCGCTGGGCATACAACCTTCAAAACCATGAAATTATTTTGCAAGTAAGAGACAAAATTCAGACAACACACTTTTCACTTTTGTGTTGCTTTAGTGCAGTGAATCAGCTGCAAATTTGGTTTCACTAGCTGGCACACTCCAGACATCCCATGCTTTTCCCATTTTCTGATACGCACCCCCTTACGTTGTGGTTACTCAAGGTTTTTAAAAACCTTTGTAAAAAACATCAAAAGTAATGCACAGAGGCATTTTCTTTACATGTTGACATGTGCAGCCATGGTTGACAGAACACTTTTGTAAGTAAAAAGCACTGTAGGCATGTAATAACGAATTCAAATCAACTCTGAGTTGCAAGTCTAAGCAAATGAAAACTTACATGAGCACTTAGAGAAATCTAACGTTGAATTATGGAAATAGACACTTCAGGCACTCAGTCTGAATTCTGCCCTTTACTGAACATAATCAAACCAAAAAAAGTAGGTGATTTTAAAAGTTCATATTAGTCTAATCTGGAACCAGAAATACACAAATACTTCAACAGCAATCACACAGTCATTTCACATTATAACTCCTGGCCATCAGGTTATTAGGTTAAGTTCCTTTTATATTTTCCTTACCGTAGCTCCTTATAACTGGAATGTAACCGGATTTCCTGTGGAACATTTACTGATGCAGGTTACCTCCATCTCTGTGCCTGGTCAGGTTTGGTTTTTGATGACAACCTGGTGTCAGGCAAAGCAATAGGAGCTTTGCATGGATTTCCCCTCCCCATCTGCCTCTCCCACCCTAACCTACCATGCAGCAGTTTCCAATGCAGTAGCTTGCAAGTTGAATTGAAGCATCTCTCTTATCCCACTTTTCCTTGTGCAGGACACAATGAAAGCCACACAAATTTTTGCCTAGCAGTGTGGTACTGCAGTACTAAGGAAAACTGCACCAAAAAGCCACTAGGAAATCCACCGTACAATGCACATTTTAGTTTGAAAATGGTTTTGGGTCTGAACCCAAGTTCAGAGTAATTCTCTATTCCCTATTGCTTTTTTCTGTCTCCAAGTTGTGCATCACTTGATTTGTCCAGAGATACTGCAAAGTAAAGTTAGAGGAAATTTCAAAAAAATATCATCCCCCTCCCCCAGACTCATACATTCTACAGTAAAGGGCAGGTTTGTTTGGTTGGGTTTTTTCAAATTCCAGGACTATCTCACCTCTGGAGTGACATCTCGTGGTGCAAACCCCGTTCCTCCAGTAGTTAAAATCAAATTAAGTTCCTTTTCATCACACCAATCTATCAGCGTCTCCTGAAAGAGAACATCAATTCTGTCAGATCTAACGAGCAATATGTGGGATACAGTTACCCCAGAAACACCTGAAGACGAAGTGTCTTGAAACAGATACACATAAAGCAAGCATCGAAAATTGTAAAATCCCTCATGGTTTTTTATACAGAGATTTTAAACCACTATATATAACCAAGATGTGATAGAATAATTCAAGTATCCACCAACATATATTTTGGAAAGGGAAACTGAAATTCTGTTGTCCACCTCTTGACCCAAAATGGAACACAGGAATTCATAGTTATTAATAATGCTACTGCTTAATTTCATTTTGAGATATAAATATAATGCTTTGACACATGGAGTATGTGCATTTAATTCAGATTGTATAGTTGATTCTTATTACAGCAACTTTGGTTTCTGTGTTTCCCTTGTTAATAGCCTGAAAAAAAGTAAGAACCACATATTTGTAAGCTTATCTACTAAAAGATGCAATAATACACCTGACACAACAACATAAAAGATTATCTATAATCATCTTTTCTACATCTCCTACAACATCAGCAGGACTGTGTATACCAATTCCAAGGCTGGACTAAGAAAGGTTAATAAATCTATCATGTAAGTGCCCTGGCTTACAATACTGGAGGACTCATGATACTAGAGAAGTGCTTAACTTGATTTGCATTCATTTGTTAAATGACATTTTAAACTAGTTTTCAAACAGTGACAAAAATTTGACATAAGCAGAAAATGTATTTAGCCTCAATGTATCATTTATCCTTCATACTCTATTGTGGGCTATCACAGCAGCAGAATGTCTGCTTGGAGCTCAAAAATAGCTGTGTTACATGAAGTACATTCAGGTAATTTCACAGTAAAGTATCCATCTGCAGAAATCAGCCAGATCAATTACACTTCACTGTCCTTACCCTAGCAAGGTAAAGGTGTTCCTGCTTACTGCAGGGGGGGGTTGGACTAGATGACCTTTAAAAGTCCCTTCCAACCTAACACATTCTATTATTCTCTGAAAAAGTTTAGGGTATGTATACGTTTCTGGAGTATTATGCTGGGGAGGAGTGAACTGTTTTGGTGACTGTTGGCTGTTAGTTCATTAAAAATTATAAAATTAATCTGAGCAATAAACAGGTTTAAAAAGCTTAAAAGTACTGTTGACGGTCATAAAACTGTCCAGAGTGTTTTAAGAAGTACTACCAATTTAGATTAATCCTCAGGTGTATGTTCTGCAGGCTTAGCACTACTATGTAATTTCCAACTAAGAGAACACTCATATACAGCCTCTTCCAAATTGCAGGTAGAATAAACACGTCTGTCTGCAAGGCCTATCGTGCAAACGTATCCAGGGGTGGCTTGAAGTGGTGTCCTGGTTTCATCTGAGTACAGTTAATTTTCTTCATAGCAGCTAGTATGAGGCTGCATTTTGCATTTGTGTTGGAAACAGTGTTGATAATTCTGGGATTTTTTCTTATGTAGAAGTGTGTTTTTACTGTTGAGTAGTGCTTACACAGAGTCAAGGACTTTTCATTATGTTTCAAAAAATGTAAATTATAGTTGTAAAAATAATTGTAAACCTTAAAATTGCTTCAATAACATAGGTATGCATCAGAAAAGTATTTTAAAGTGGTGGCATCTTCTCTAATTTATCATCTAAAAACATATTTGCCTTAAATTTGAACAGCTACAAATTTCAGGCAGTACTTGAGAGACATTTAGCAAAGTTAGAGCTTAACACATTAGCATCAAGAAAAAGTGTCAGTATAAAACAGGAGGGAGATTCTGTGAGGTTTTTTTAATGAACAATTTGTCTATATACAAAATAAACCCCTCCAAACTCCAACTGGTTTTACAGACAAAATAAATCCTTCTTCTGTTCTCAGTTCAATAATACTCCAGTTAACAGGGGAAAAGCCTACAAAAAGCTAAAGAAATCAGTATAGCCTCTACTCTTCAGATAAACCAAGCAATAATTAAATGCCTATTACTGCTATTCCATCAGTGTGCTTTGACAGATACACAATTCTCTATCACTCCCAGTTGTAGTAGAGAAACAAGCTTTCAGTAAGACCACCTCTGACTTTGAGGCACTAAGTTTGAGTTTAATTGTATTTTAGAAGCGTAACTTGTACCATTTGTATCTTTTAAAACCACGGAAAAAATACCTGAGATGGATTGTCAGCTTTTTTACTTCTTCTCTAGCCCACAAAACATTCTCATTGACATTTTAAGTATCTAAAAATGGAAACACCACACTGATATACTGAGGACAAAAGGCTACTTGTATTCACTCAGCTGCTGCCAGCAGTCGTGCCAGTTTCTCCACTGGCTTTCCATGGAACTGCATTCGTTGTGTTTCAAACGCGAATTCCTCTAGGCCAGGAGCCCGATACTTGGCTTTACTAATGTTACACAAACAAAATTATTATATAACATTGCAACTAGAGAAAACGTCACTAAAGAATTCCCGTGCATCTTTCTCTGATTACAAGTTTTCAAGATAAAACAAGACTATTTCAACAAGTTATGTAAATCACTGTCACCCCATTCGAGTCAGTGGAATTACGCTGATGGATACAAAATGTGGTAGCCGGCTCTGGAAACAGTACTGTAAAACTACTAACAAATTTTAAAAAGCCAGAACAAAAATGTCAGCCCAGTTGACTCCTTAAGCTTTGGATTAGATCTGTCCTCTCTAAATATCTATTTATATTTTCTCTTCTGAATATATTTAATTTTTTCCTGTTTAAATAAGTGAGAAATCTCTGGCTCCAACATACCATTTATTTTTCTCTCCTGCTCCAAAGTTTTTTTTTCATTCAATCACACACCTCCAAAATTGGAGCTACATGTTGGACTTCCTATGCACTTCTCAATCTTGAAATTATTTCAGTTATAACACTGCTCATCAAAGGTTTGCTTATGGTCTGTGTGAATTTTCTCATGACCGGTGTTCATTTCACCTATGCAAAAAATTCCTGCCTTGTTCTTTCTCTGCGTTCTTAAGACTTTTACATGTAAATTTGTTGATTTTAAGACCAAATAAAGATCATGGAAAGAATGTCCACAGTGTGTGGCGCAGCAGAGACCCAAGCAGATACATGCTTGCAAATTCATACAGGCACTGTCACGTTAGGACAAAGTTAAGTCCAAAAGCTGTACTGATTCATTCTTGTGGCACCATGCCTGAGCAAGTGCTACCTGCCATTTCAGTCACTGAATGGCTACACCACACGAATCCTCCTATGGAGGTACCTTCAGCATCCCAATGTCCAACAAGCAAAACTGCCCTTGGTCTAAGTTGCAGTGAGCAAGTCACAGAATTGCGGTCAGTTCCTCTCATATATAAAACACACTCTAGGACTCAAGCATCTCTTAACCACCCAGCCTTGATTTGAAGGATTCAAGACAGAAAATACATCATAAGTTAATTTGGTAGGGTTTTCCAGCAGCTAGTCATGTTTACCATTAACTATTTCCTGTCTTTGTAATAACTGTTTCTTACTAATCATTCCTGTGGGATAATACCCCCTCCACAATATGTGAGAAAGAATGCACAGTGATAAATAATTACATTAACTCCATGAATGTCCCATCCTCTCTGCAAGTCAGTCAACAGGAGAAACAAATAGGGATTCCTTTCTGGAATGATAGGAACAGTTCCCCAGTCTTTGGAGAAAAGTGAAGCTGGTGGGTTGCTTATCTTAGCAAATTCTTGCATCCTCTTGCAATAAAGCCCTATTAGAATCATGGGCAATCTTACATTTGTGTCTTTGATTGCTGCTTCACATAAATAACATAGTGGAGAAGTTCTACCTATGTAATTAATTGTTTCCTTTCATAGAGACAGGGGCATCCATTCATTGACAAAATATTATGAAGCTTGCTTGCTAGCCAGAAACTTGACCTTGAGAAAGGCTGCAAGATTCCTTCAGTCCTTACTACTACTGCATGCTGCTCTTCCCCAGATACTGAGACAATGAGTAATGCCCATAACTAGAGAGGAAACACTGCAGAGCACACAAAAATGGTCACCATGCATCAGACTAAATGCCCGCACAAGAAGAGTCTTCAGGACTGTTCTTTTCCTATGATGCTACAGTCCTATGGTATTTCCTATTTTTGTCCTATTTTTGCCATCACTTTGATCTGAGAGTGTAACAACAGTCTGACACATACATGCATCTGAAATTAGAAGAACAGATTCCTTAAAATATTGTGGTGCTTATACCTGGGATTAACATGTATACCTCTTTTTCTTATACATCATTTACTTCATAATAGGACAGTGCTTCAAAATGCAAAGAAAAAACATATAATAATATGGTGTTAAAATTATAACAACATCCCTTAGCAATCAAGTCAAATAAGAAGAATCATTGTATAAAAAGACATTAAATATAAAATTATTTTTCTTTCACACTGTGGTCTCATGCTAAAAGAGCTAAAAGTGTCTGAGAATTTTCTTTTTTTTTTTTATCTAACAGCATAATGACAAAATTAGAGAGAATGAGAATATGGGAAAATATATCAAAGAAGAGAAAGTCTGCATAGTTTCAGATTTGCTAAGAAAATCAGGTGTCATTTTGACCACTGAGTTTCAGGAATACAGGAACTGGCAGATTGAGATCTCACAGCAACCTTTTCTTAGTGACTGGCTTGAACTACTCCAGACTCTAGCTGCATAAATATTAACCCTAATGTTATGGCACAAATCTGAAATTCACACTACAGGACAAAAATACAAAAGAGGACAAAAAGAAAAGGAAAATGTAAAAGTAACCCAATTTATGCCCAGTGTTGTATACTTAGGAGTTTGACTTCTCTATTAAGCTGACCATGGCTTGTCTTAATTTAAAAGGGAAAATCAAGTAGTTGGGATCACGCAAGAACATGAATACCCATAAAGAAAAGGTACTGAAGGAAAGACAGAGCTGAACATTCAGCTTGAAAAGGAGAAAGGTTAATCTATTCTTGGTATTAATTTCCTATTTTTTGCTCTACTTCTGGTGAAGGTTTTGCTTCTTAGGCTCACAGTCTTTTTCTTACTACCTGAAAAATTCACTGAAATGTAGAGACATTATGATATTCTGATATATGGAACAACAATTTTGCAAGTAATCAAGCTAAAAATTATTTAATAATATGAGAAAATGAAATAATAAACCACCATGAAGATACATTCAACATCTTCTATTACCTGCACCCTTTTTTTCTTCCCCCACCAACAAAACACAGAAAGTAAGAGAAATGTTAGGATTACATTCAGGCTGTAATCACTGTAGTCAAGAGACTTGGATGCAAAGCAAGTACATGTATCAATGTGTCTAAATAGACCTTTTCATCTTTTGAGATTTTACCAAACGCAGCTAGTTGTATTTTGAAGATTCTGCAGATATATTTGCAGCTTTCAGCACTGTAGTCATTTGGCATTGTTGTCTAAATACAGTTTTCTAAATACCAAGCTAATATATTAAAAGACGTTATAAAAATGCAACTATTCCACTGTAATACAAAACTAAAGGAAGAAAGCAATAAAAATGTACTCTATAAATGGCATCCTTTTAAAATGGAAATTTAATTATAGGTATTTTCCATTGAAATAAATTGCAGCTATCAAACATTTCAAGGTTCAACATACCTATGCAGCCTGTAAGGTAACCTATTTTAAAAAGAGTACTTCACATCTTCTAAAAGCTACGAGTCATGGTAATTGTCCCTAAAACAGGAAAGAAAAAAAAAAAGCAGGCAAAGAAGTACAATGCTCAACAGAGTTCATCTATGCAAATGAGTAGAGAAATTCAAGTAGAGAGATACACAGACACTGAAGTGTTTGCTGGTCAAACCACCAGGACTGGGTGGGATTGCCAACTCTGAGGTAGTCTCCTTTTTTAACGTCTGAGGCTGGCAAAAAAAATTCTATCATGTTGGAGAAAGGTAAAGACAGCATAGGCCACGTACAAGATTCACTCCACAAAACAGAAGTGCAATTTTAAATGTCTTATGCTGATTTCCTCTCAGAAAGATGAAGAAGGGATTCTTAATTCAAGCTACGTATCTTGACATATTAGTTTGATTATAAACAAGAAGCATCGGGATTTTATTGTGTGATCTAACAAACTGCATTAAAATCTACAAAGGTATCTAGATCAGATGCAAACCATGAGTCTATATGTACAGCAAGGCACAAGACATTTAATTCTGTATGAAAATCTGTTCCCATCTACTGTTGGTACTGCTGGTATCCTCCTAGAGTGCAGGCTGAGGTCTTGAAATCGCAGCTACTCACTGGAAAGGATCGGTCGCTCCAGCATAACAGATGCTTGGAGGAAGGGATGAACTTGAAACTGTCAGAAGAGTCAGAATTAGGCATTTTCCAAACATGTCTGCTTCGTGAAACAACTTTCCTGTCCATTTGGAATTTGGCAGAACCACACATGTGTGTGGGCATATATGCACATGCTCATCTTGACATAAAAACGTACCAGCAAAAGCAACAAAATTTAACATGCCTTACTTCTGCCACGCACAACGGACCTCTCTCTAAAGTATGTTTACCTACTATATTGTAGTAAATATAAAAACTATGTTTTTCTTAAAAATGGATTTGAAACTAATGAAAAAATAAACAAAACCATACGGCTTCCCTGCTAGTATTACTTTTCTCAGTGAGAATCTTGCCATCTAATCTATATTCCTCTGATTATTTCTACAACAGAAGCTAAAATAGCAATTGGATTGAGAAGGTGCGAAACCAACTAAATTAATTAGCTGCAAACTAAAAATAAACAGAAATTTTATCTCTAATTATTATTTTTTTTTAATTAAAACAGCATTTCAAAGAACTGTTATCACAAGATATAAACAATTGGTTTTGGAGCTATAAACTTCAGATTAATTGTGTGGAACAAAATGGTTTTTCCCACATTTTCTTCCCCTTTTGTATACACTAATGTTCATCTCAGGTTGTTCAAAAGTCCACTTGGTTTGTGTTTTCTTCTCAGAATGTGAAAAGGCAGCTTCATATTACACACAAGTCAGTAACTTTCTAAAACCAGAGTTCTTTACAATATGTTTCAGGTTTTCATGGCAAGGTTTTGGTAACAGGGAGTGCTACAGGGGTGGCTTCTGCAAGAACCTGCTAGCAATTTCACCTGTGTCTGATAGGGGAAATACCAGCTGGCTCAGAGATAGGCCTGTCACTGGCCAAAGCTGAGCCCATCAGCGATGGTGGCAGCACCTCTGTGATAACATATTTAAGAAGGATGGAGGGAGGAAAGGAGCAGCAGCTTTTGCAGCTGGAGAGAGGAGTGGGATGTGAGAAACAACTCTGCAGACACCAAGGTCAATGAAGGAGGTGCTCTGGGCACCAGAGCAGAGATTCCATTTCAACCCATGGATAAGACCATGGTGAAGCAGGCTGTCCTCCTGCAGCCCATGAAACACGATGTTGAGCAGAGATTCCACCTGTAGCCCAGTGATGACCCCACAAGTGAAGCAGGTTGAGAGATCTGAAGGAGGCCATGGGAAGCCTGCACTGCAGCAGGCTCCTGGAAGGACCTGCAGCCCATGGAGAGAAGAGCCCACACTGGAGCAGGTTTTTTGAGTGGACTTGAGACCCCAGGGGGGATCCACGCTGGAGCAGTCTGTTCCTGAAGGTATGTACCCCGTAGCGGGACCCATGATGGAGCAATTCAAGAAGAAGTGCGGCCCAGCAAGGAGTCATGTTGGAGAAGTTCATGGAAGACTGCTTCTAGTGGGAGGGACTCTCTGCTGGAGCAGGGGAAGGGTGTGAGGATTCCTACTCTTAGAGAAGGAAAGAGTGGGAGAGACAACATGTGATAGACTGCAATTCCTATTCCCCATCCCCCGTGCCACTGGGGTGAGGAGGTAGAGAATTTGGGAGTAAAGTTGAGCCCAGGAAGAAGGGAGGGGTGGGGAAAAGTGTTTTAAGATTTGGTTTTATTTCTTATTACTATATTTTACTTGGTAATAAACTAATTTTTTCTAAGATGAGTCTGTTTTGTCTGTGATGGTAATTGATGAGTGAACGCCTGTTGACACAAGACTTTTGTTTTATTTTACTCTCTACTGTCCAGTTGAGGTGGGGAGTGACAGGGTGGTTTTGGTGGATACAGGGCCTCCAGCCAGGGTCAACCCACCACGATATGTACGCACAGCTACAGCACATGCATCTCATGCACCACAGATCAGAACTTTGACTGATCTTTGCTGCCTGTAACTAAGCTCAGATAAGCTAACCCTTAATCTTATTGAAAACACAGAAATGGCAAAGCCACAGAAAACCATCTGTAAATTTCTGAGCTGCTAAGACAACACTAAATGATTCAATTTTAAGAAACTGGTACTAGCATCTGTATCACAAAGGCAATACACCTCAGAGTGCTTCAAGCACAAACATGTACAAATCATAATCCCGTAACAGCCCTAAACTACATCACCTGCACTTCTTAGAAATTACACCTGAAAAGAACCACTCACAGATTTGCACATATGTATCTGCACACAAAGACAACCACATCTTTGCTTTAAGACAGGTTATACACAGCGTCTACTAGTTCTGTTTAATGGGCAGGAAGTGCAGTAGATTAAAAGATTACTACAAGGCTTCTGTGATTAAGAAGAAAATGCAGATATGGAAGTCAGCTGTGGAAAAAAATGTTTAAACTCAAATGTTTGTTTTTTTCTCTGTAACTATGAAGTTTTAAAACCCAATATAATTATAAAAATATAATTGATTCTTACAGAACCCACTGCAGTTTCTACCTACATTTTCTAACAGTAAACACAATTGTACATGTTACTTCATACACTTAAGCCACAATTCTGTAAGACATTGTATCCTTTTACTATTTAAATAATATTACAACTCTTGAAATTTCAACTTTCGGTGTAGTTCTCAATGGAAAGGGCCAATTGAACAGTGATAATATTCAGGTATCTGAAAAAGGTTAGGATGTGGGTGTAGGGGAAGAGATGAAACCATTAAAGAGACAGGGAACTACTCAGCATAATGCAGTTCTTGGTATACATTTCCCCAGGTACGTATTGCTCACGCATATGATCCACAGAGTCAATGAATGAAATTGTTTAAAAAATAAAATCTACTGCTTTACCTGTGAAAATACAGTAAAGAAAATTTACCTACCAACGAACAGCTGCTGTACTGTGAGATATTTAGTCCATACATATACTCTAAGAGTGGGTGGGCTTGTGGCCTGCCCTGGAGTGTCCCGGGAGGGGTGCTCTACCTCCTCCCCTCTTCCTGCTTCAGGCATGACACACAGGGCAGAGTGCATCCACCACCACTTCAGTTCCGCTTAAATGCACAACCAAACCTGAAAGAGATTCAGAAAGAGGGGAAAGGCAGGTAGGAGACTAATGTACATGCAGACTATGCCTCTCAAAGAACATCAGTTACTGACCAGTAACCTTTCTTCTTTGAGTCTGCATGTACATTCCCACAATGACTCACTTGGAACAGTTACCTTTGCCTTTAACCACCCAGGAGAAGGCCTGAGGACTCCCATGAACAATTGCAGCATCACACTACTGAAGGCTGAAAAAGCCCTGGATACTATTAGACCAAAACAATGCCAGGTGAAAGCAAAGACAATATTCCAGGTGGTCTTACAGCAAATGTCACAAAACCCATATAATACAGATACTAAGTCTGCCCAGAGATCTAACACAGTTTGCTTTGGCCACAGGAGGGGAAGTTCCTGGAGCCCACCTAGAGCCAGCTAAACTTCTAGATATGCTCACAGTGCAACAAGCAAAGAAACAAGCTAAAAGACTTGGATTGGTGAAGAGAAATTATAAAGTCCTTATGAAATCAAGAATGTGAAATATAAAATTAAATCAAAGAAATACTGCAGTACTAATTGGCTAGGTACTCTGGAGCTTCAGCACTGCTTCAAGAAGGAATTCTGGATGGCTGAAGAAGAGATAGGCTACCCTTATAAAGGTAGTATGTAAAACAGCAGCACATGGACCATATATTTCAGCAGCTGGCTGAGAAAACTCTCACCAGATGCATCACTCTCCTAGACACAAGCAGGAGTAAGAGTTAGGAGGTCAACATGAGTGAAGGAACAACTATAACGCAGTGGTTTTTCAAGAGCAACTCCTGATCAGCCGTTAGGAAGCAGTGAGTTGTGAGGTATGAGAACATGGATATACTCGACCAGAGAGTACAACCTGGTACACTCACCAAAGTACAGAAAGGAATTGAAAGAACTGGAAATAATAACCTAAAAGTTGAGATAAAGCCAGCAACAAACTGATAGTACAGAAAATACTGTTTTCCCATAGAGAAATGATACTAGATGATACTTTCATGCTGCTGGCTATCATTATGCTGGAGTGTAGCAAGAACTATCCTAGAAATTGATTAATATTTTGACATGGAAGATGCTGAGATGGCCACAGATTGCAGATGAGTCAGGGAAGAACTAAAATACATCTGTGGATACTACAAAAGATGTATGCATCATATGAATACACCCATTGTCAGAACAAGGTTAAATTACCCCAAAAAATAAAAAGTTTGTCCTTACTGCGTATTTCTCTATGTATGCCAATTATGGTAACTTACAATCAATACACCCTAAAAGGAGAAGCAGCAGTTTGCAAGCCTAATCCAAGCAAAATTGCTGTATGGCTCTATTAAGCCAGGCAGCTGAATGAGATGCCAAAACAATTACTATATTTTAGTAAAAGAACATCCAATATTGCAAAGAACAGACTTACGTAGGGCCTCTAAAGAATACCCTTACAGGAAACAGCAAAAGGCACTTATATCCTCTCAGAAATTTCCTGGAAGACGACTCTAAAAAATATGACTAAAATGGGCTTGGATGGAATCTCATTTACTCTCTTTCTGTCCAGTTCATGATTATTTCGTCATTCCTGACAGACACCTGTCTACAAAACAAAGATCAGCAAATGTTTTGCTTTTGGACAAATGACCACTGGAAGAGGTTTGAATGTAAATCTGAACTTCTATCTTACAAAGGACTGTACAACAGAGTCAAAGACATTTATATCAGGGCTCACCATCTCCTGTATGCAACAAAGAACACTTACATCAAACAAATAAGGCTGTGAAGAATCACATTAATATTCCACATCCGAGTTAACTCTTCTATTTAAAATGGAAGCCTGATAGTCACTATAGGATGAAAAGAATTTACATGCTACCAAAGTGGTGGATAAAGTGCTCCGATTGCTGCTGGGTGTATACGAGCCTCATGAATTGCCAATAACTCTAACAATGTAGAATACTGAGAACCAAAGCCCTCACAGAAGATGGCTTTCCCCTGAATTGAAACCATTTCCATTTTATAGCATATGTAAAGGTTATGAGCCATTTCCTACCTTGAACCAAAGTGTTCTGTATATTTAAGAAGTCACATACAGTACTACAATTCACCGTATGAAAGCTGAGGCCTGAATGATGCATGTGTCTATTGGTCTTAATGATCAATATGGGCAAAAAAGGCAGAATGACTAGAATAGACACTCGCAAGCTCCTCAAGTACCAAGACTGTTCAAGCCAGGATGGAGTGTGGTGACCCAGACACTGCTTTTTCTTAACCACAACAGAATAAGGGGGAATAAGCACAAATCTGAAATGCATGGAATTAAAAAGACATCTCCCTACCAACTGAGATACACTTCCCTTCTGGAGAAAAAACGTTTTCAATTCTTGATGTCATCAGCCCCAGATTTATCAATGGTAAATAATACTGTAAATACAAGTACCTATTTAGATAGTCAGAGAAATATCAATTGAGATGATGTGGCAGCATATTTTCAAGATCCTGAATATAACCGCTTGTAAAAATTATTTTATGGCACGGGCAACAGTTCCATAGATGGAGTTGTTACCTGACAGATGGATCTAGCACCTCCTTGCTTGTTCATGCAGTGTACTATGATGGGGCTATTCACACAAAAGTCATTGTTCTGATCATCAGTGTATGGATACAGAATAGCACTCCAATTTTGCCTAGCAACATTTACTAGAAGATGCCCCTCATTGCAATAAAGAAGCCATGCTTAGTGACATCTCTATGTATTTGCAGTGGATCCCCCTACCAGCTGAGAGATTACACTCTTTCAGCTATATTCACGCTCTAACATCTAATTACAACGCATAAATTAAATTTATGATGTTTCCAGTCAACCAGTGCATCTACAGACCATGTGACCTAAAAACTAAAGGCATGATGTTACTGTGATCTACGATTGTCCTGGCACTGTATAGATTGTTTCAGAGAAGTGTTTTTTTTCACTAGTGAAGCCTACCAGGCCAACAAAATAATCTCATTTCTGAACATAATTTAGAATGGCATTATCTACATACATCATTCTACCTGAGTGTAAAATTTGAAAACATGTTTTTGTGTGACCTAATCTAGGTGAGGGGGTTGGACTAGACGATCTTGCGAGGTCTCTTCCAAGCCATAACATTCTGTGATTCTGTGACTTGTAGAGAACCCTGAACATTATGTGTGTTGAGAGACAGTTCTTGTACAAATTATGTCACTATATGGGAATATGCAAAGATGCTTATTTTCCCCCAAGAAAAATTACTACCACAGGCATATAAGGAACAAATTACAGAGTACCATTTTTAGATGGTGAATGATCTTCCAGGTCTAATAAGCAATGCCAGAGTTAAGATTCCAGAAGATAATAAAAGGAAGAAAGCCCCTTCACCCGAAACTAAGCAGAGTCCTTAACTTCTCCAAATATAAAGAAGGTATGGACATACTGATCTGATATATTCTTGTGATAGGGATATACAAACAAAGAAGAGAAAGGGATATGTAAGAAAGGAAAGAAGATTGGAGTATTCTGGAACTGATTAGACTGACTGCAGTTCTCCATTATCTGTTGAGTAGGAGCAATCTTGGAGACCCTGCAAATGATTTTCAAAATGGATAAGGAAAGGATAAAAATCAATTGAGATTCATTGACAGATCTTAAGGCAAACAACAAATTGACAGCTATTGAAGGCAATGAAAAATAAATGTGATCATTACAGAAAGAAGCCCTTGCTTTTTTCTTATAGAGACAGAACACAATAGAATAATAATAGAATGGACTAGTAATAGGCTGTCTTGCTGATGAGGTTATTGTTTATTCCTGAACTCTGGAGTATAAGCATCTAAAGACTAAAATCTAGTGAAAGAACCTTTTGGCACTTAGAAGACAATCCATTACAGAGCTAAAAAGGCCATTCTCTTCAAAGGGAAGACCATTTCAGGATTCAGTCTATGCAGAATCTCTCTTATAAGCCCAAAGGATTATATTACACAATACTGGGTGAAAGCTCTTACCATAGAATTTGATGAGCTATCTTCTGCCTCTATTGTAGCTTGCAGAGCATTAGCTGATCCCACTGCAGTCAAAGATTTCAACTGATTATTATACTCGGGAGAAAACCGATGCAGAACAACTCACATTACGAAGACTTCTTTCCCTAAGACCTGAAACTTTCTGCTCTTATCTCTTTTGGAACGGTCTTAAAGGTGTTAATTTTTTCTTGATACACAGTAACAACAACAACATTACTTGAAGTAAGATGGCAATAAAAGCATTCAAAATCCTAAAGAGATTTCAAAATACACCTTCCAACTGTTTCTGCAGCTGGTATAAATGAAGCTAAAATCTGCCAGGATACTAAGGTTGTTCTATCATGCCTGTATTGGAAATCTCTCAGGCAAAATAACTTGCAGAATGTCAACCAACCTACTGCATTTTTCCAGAATTCTTTGTATTGTAATTTCCATTGTTTCTAAGGTCCTAAATTCTTAGGAATTACTTTGTGCTGTACAGAAAGATATGCTAACATTTTGTTATATGATAAGGCTTATATATATATATAATTTTAAAAAGTATATCCTGAACTGTCTGAGGTAGAAACAACCTCGTCTGATTTGTCTGCCTAATTTGATAAAGTTGCTGCAAATGGAGCAAACAGAAGGCAACTGCTTCATAGAAGAGATCTAGCTCAATCCAGTCTCAAAATCTAAAAAAGCCAGAGAGGTTAACATTAACAAAGTTCAAAGCAATATATGAAAAGAGATGGAAAGGATGATTCTAAGCAGAATCACTTGCCTTTATCTTTTTTGTAGACATACACCAAACTTCACTTGCTAGAATTTAAGAATCACAGAAGAAATACAAGCCAGTACTATCAGAATGAGAAAAGAATGGAAGAAGAATCCTTACAACAACTTGCAGTGATCAGATGGAGTCTCTTGAGTACTACAGAAAAATCCCTGGAATATTCAGAAATGGTTTCCAGGCCCACAGTTTCCAACACGCTGGTTCTATTCACAAGTATTGGTTCTGTGGCAGAGTATTCAAACACTGCCAGTTCCATGTAAGAAACACTTGCACTAAGTATGCCATCTATACAGGTACTCTTAATGATTAATCTTGAATGAATGATGACTTAAGTGTTCTGGCAACAAATATATTTGTACCATATGCCTCAGTTGCAAAATCAAGATGTGTGCCAGAACCAAAGGCTGCAGCACTGGGGGAAGTCATTGATGAGTGAGGCTCTTAGAGTCTGCTCAAGAAGAATTAATGAATTATAAACTTTAACTATTTAGCACAAGACAAATATGCCATTTTTTAAAGGACAAACATGGCCTTTTTACAAAAAGGTTTTTTTACAATTTAAATTCTAAAGCTCAAATGATTTATATTGTGCTAACCTTAGCAGACATTTCTCACCATAAGTAATCATTTTGAGACAAGTATTTCAAAAAATTCTTTTCAAATTTATTTTTAAATTGCTTTCATTTACTTTATCTGCAACTGATATTAAACTGAGAAGATGGCATTATTTTAAATGTTACAATTAACATAGAAATATTCATTATACTTTTATAAACACGTATTTCATACCTCTGTTTTCCTTGAAAAATAATGGGGAGAGAATATACAAAGACTTTTTCTTCCCCTCTTTTTTTCCTTTTTTGTTTGAGAAGTGTTCCAAAAGGATAAGCAGGGAAATTCATAATCATGGAAATGTTTATGGAGTACAGTTGGAAGTACAGTAGGTTTTAGTAAAAAAAGTATATTGCCATTGTTACTGGTGTGCTCAAATCAGATAGTGGAAGTTATGCATATGAAATGTCTGCTGCTTCACACGAACGGGAACTGCTTGCTAAAGCATGAGTCACTTCTGGAGTTATGAAACCACGGAAAGCCCTCTGGACTAGGAAGTACTTGTTAGTTATTTCGGAGTTGTAAGACAACACACATGGTAACCTTTACAAAAATCCTGAGTTATTTATATACTTAAAAAAAAGCTGCATATGGAATAATGAGTTTTTTCGACTGTGTATCTTTTACCTGTTTTATGTATTACTATTCTAGTCTGTTACATGAAAATGTTTATATAAGTAATTTTTGGTTTACTAATTGCAAAACTTACCTTTCTGGACACATTAAAATCACATTGCAGTCACCTGCTCAATGCAATGTAATTTAGAATAAAGGCATCATCTCAATAATTGAAAATAACATGCTGCCCCTTTCAAAGGGTTCTATCATCTCCCACACATTCTGCTTTGAGGATTATGAGGCATGCAGTATACATCATCTCCAGACTACTGCTTTCCCTTGTAGAGACAATTGCCACTTGAGTGCTGGAGAGTGATGAAGAGCCTACACAGGCAGCAGTCATCCAGATAGTATTTTTGGTATAAGAGAGTAGGTGGAATTAGTGGACGAAGGGGAGTATGCAATAAATTTTATCTGTGAGCAAGAAATGGGCAATGCCCTCTGGGAATTAAGGACCATGCAAAGTTCTATTTATGTTTCTAGTATTTTAGTGATCCTGACCAAAAGACCATTGCACATCAAGGAGTTAGTGATCCGCATAGCGGGCTTTGCTGTACTCCACCTACAGCATGGCTTTCAAGGCCTGTGTCATGCTGGACAAACCCTTGGACAAAGGACAGACAGAGCCATCTCACTGTAACTCAGGAGCCTGCAAGGTAGCTCCCACTCCATACTGGTGATTACCATAGAATGGCTTGGGTTGAAAGAGACATCCAAGATGATTTAGTTCAAACCTCCCGGCCATGAACAGGTTGCCCAAAGCCTTATCTAATACAGCCTTGAACACTTCTAGAGATAGGGCTTCCACAACCTCTCTGGGCAACCTGTTCCAGTGCCTCACCACCCTCAAAGTAAAGAATTTCTTCCTAACATCTAATCTAAATCTCCCCTCCTTTAGCTTAAAGCCATTCCCCCTTGTCCTGTCACTCCTTGATGAAAAGTTCCTCTCCCACCTTCCTGTAGGACCCCTTTAAGTATTGGTAGGCTGCAATTAGGTCTCCCTGAATCCATCTCTTCTCCAGGTTGAACAAGCCCAACTCTGTTGTCACAGGAGAGGTGCTCCAGCTCCCTGATCGACTTGGTGGCCCTCCTCTGAACTCACTCCAACAGCTCCATGTCTTTCCTGTACTGGGAAACACAGAGCTGGATGCAGTACTCCAGGTAGGGTCTCACCAGAGCAGAGCAGAATCACCTCCCTTGACCTGCTGGCCACGCTGTTTTTGATGCAATCCAGGATCCAGTTGGCTTTCTGAGCTGCTAGTGGACACTGCTGGCTCACATTGAACTCGTTGTCAACCAGGATCCCTAAGTCCTTCTCCTCAGGACTGCTCTCATGCCACCAGTGTGGCCCTTCTTTTATCTAACAGCATAGCAAGAATTTCTTGTGAGTGAAGAAATCCATTCAGGGATTGATCTGATGTTGCATAAACACACAGTTCCCAGCATCTGTAGGGAGTTAAGATTTATATGCCTGTTGCAGTTCTACTGAGAGGGCCAGGTCCGGCAGAAAATGGCTGCTGGAATCTTCTGCAGGCCTGCTTATAGCGCCTCTGGGAATCACATATAGGAGACAAAGACTCCAACCAGAACTTGGAGTGCCAGGAAAGACCGCGAAGTTTGGCCCATTAAGGGCATTGTGATGTATATTTGCTTGTGAATGTAAGCAGTTGACAGACATAAAAGGCCGGGAAGGCTGGGGGAGGAGTAGGCGCGCCCAGGTACCCAGGCGAGTTTGCCCCTGCAGCCCGAGCAGAAGCACCTGGAGTAGCCGGAGGAAAGGACCCATGGAGGAGGCAGAGACCCGACCTGCCCGGTGGAGAGGCTCGGCTCCACGCTGCATGGAGCCGGGGGAGACATAGAGAAGATGCCGTGACTTACGGTGGGATGAGCCCCTGCCAGCACAAGCGACCTACAGAGATGAATGAAACAGGTTTGCTGGAGGAGGCCTATAGCCCCGTGGAGGACTGGGACTGAGAGACACTGTGATTTGTTGCTGCCTGCCAGAGCAGAGATGAAGCCCGGTGGGAAGAGATTTGCCTTGGAGAAAGTTCGTGGAGGACTGGCTCTTGTGGGTGAGATCCTACGGTGCAGCAGGGGGAGGCTGTGTGGAATGGATGCCCCCATCCCGGCCGAGAAGGAAACCATCTTGCAAGGGACTGACTGAAGCCCCCATCTCCTAGTCCCTGCCCCCTGTCCTGTGCTGCGAGCAGGAGAGGGGAAGAAGGGAGCAAAATCATGGCTGAAAGGGAAGTCTGCTTTAGAATGGAGGGGTGGGGGGAAGGTGTTACCAAGACCCCCATTTTCCCCAGTCCCTGCCCCTCCTGGGCTGCGACCGGGAGGGAAGAAGGGAGCAAACTTCTAACTAAAGCCTGCTAAGGAGGGAGTGGGGGGGAAAAGTGTTTGCCTGGTTTGCATTTGTTTCAAGATTGTTGGTTGCACTCCTGACTCTGGTTCTTTTTCACTGTTTTCTCTTTAGCGTGGTGTAATAAATTAGATAACTTTTCTCTTCTGCTCTCTCTATGTTGAGTCTGTTTTGCCCGCGTCATTAACGAGTTTGTCTCTTGAGCCGCCCAGTTATGTTTTTTTCTCCCCTGTCCAACTAAGAAGGGGAGTAACAGACTGATTTTGGTGGGCGTCTGGCCTTTGGCCAGGGCTCAAACCATCACAATGCCATGTATATTTCTCCTCTTACTCTGCCTTATCAAGGCAGATAATTCTATAAAGCCATTTGCTCTAAGGCCTTTCTTACTGAGATCGAGAAAGCAGCTGGCACTACCTCTCTGTCTCTCGCTCCTGCACCTCAGTGCAGAACAAACACACCCTAAGAATTCCCCTCTGACTCCTCAGAAGAAGCCCTTGGTTTTTGCTTGCAACTACTAAGCAAGTCTTTCCTGTCCTGTAAGAGTTCTCCCTCCAAGCCTTGCAACGTCTGCAATATTTGGAAACATTAAAAAGAGATCAAAGATTTTTTTCTTCTGCTAAGAGTTATAAATCTGTGGTTAAAGATCAGGTCTACCAGGAATCCAACAATTCTATAGCATCTATGTTCCAAGAGCTTTTTACATTTGTACCCGTAAATCTAAGCACAGTATTTGACAATTTGTCCACTTAGAACTTTTTCTTTTGGAGCCTTAACCATCCATACCAATCAACTCTAAAAAACGAAGCCCATTTCTAACCCACTGTAGCTATTCCTTCCTAAATGTCACAGATCATTTAGTAGACCATTAAGTCCCTAGCTGCTATTTCAGCTTTCACTTTCAACTCCAAAAGGAGAGATATTTTTAGTACGAAACTCTAAGCATCTCTTGTCTGTTACCCAAATTTCAAAATATCTCCAAGTGCCAAACAGTGGCTGAGCACCACAGGCCACTCGCTCACTCCCAGAGGAGGAGCAACTGACAGAGCCCCCCTAAAGTGGGCTGGGATAAGGGCAGTTTACTGACAAAAGCACCGTGAAAGGAGAATAACAGCCCGTGACAAATTTCACTCACATCCAGTGGTAACACAGAGTTACCCAACGATAACAGAGCCTGCATGACAGGAAGACAGATGCGATGCCCCAAACCAGGCCACACTCAGACTGCCCTGGAGGCACCCAGGAGCACCCCTCCCCACCAGCCCCTTTTATGGGGTAGTGATGTCAGGTGGTGTGGGAAACAGCCCGGGCTAACAGGAAATAATTGCAGGCTAAAAGAATAAACAGACTTCAGCTCTTTAGGCTCCTTATATTATAATGATGTTTTTGTAGGGAGATACATTTCTTGCTGACCTACTTGTCAAAAAGTTTTCATCGGTAATCTCTGTTTTCGGACGTATTTCAGTGTCTGACTGAGGTCTGATAAGAAAACATTTAATGCTGTTGCAAGCTCTGTATTATGGAAGTTGCAGTCTACATTTCTACAGTTGTGGAGCAGAGAGGTAAATCAGATTTTCATGAGGAGTTTTGTATAAAAGAAAAAGCAACGATCTCAAGAATCATTTCAAATTAACCTTTCCCAGAAGGGACAGCAGAAAAACTGTTTATACCCCATTTCAACTGATTTTGTTAATTTTTTTTTGCACTGGCAAGCTATTATACACCCTGTGTGTAAAATAAACTATTTCAATACTATTTGTCAGTGAGCTTGATACACTGCATCCTTCTCCTGATTTTGAAATCTGCTTAAAGTTTCATTAAGTATGCTTAATGAAAAACCTGTGCCAAATTTGCTAATTTTGAAGAATTAGGTTGTGCCTGTTGATGACAGAAGAGGTTCTTAATTAAGACCACAAAAAGGAATACAAAATTGAAGATAGTCTATCACATGTTCATTCTGTATTTCAAACATACTTAAAATACATAGTTATAAGGATAGTTAGAAAG
This sequence comes from Hypotaenidia okinawae, assembly GCA_027925045.1. Taxonomy (NCBI): domain Eukaryota; kingdom Metazoa; phylum Chordata; class Aves; order Gruiformes; family Rallidae; genus Hypotaenidia; species Hypotaenidia okinawae. Next base: position 32,899,141 of record BSDF01000006.1, read on the forward strand.
AATATTTCCTTTAGTTTTCTTTCCCTATTATTTATCCATCCTCAGAGGGCAATATAAATGCTCAAATATGTTCAGTATTGTTTTCATTGGTAGAGAAGTAGCAGAGTGAATTTAAAAATATTTTCAATGAAAACTAGCCTGAAATTAGCTAATTATTCCACCACAATTACTTCTCCCTTTGACTTTTCAGTCTGTGTATTATGAGATTGCCATGGTTTTAGATGAACTGAAATACAATCAGCTCAGCTGTTGTCAAGACTGTCTCTGCTAAAATACTATTTGTCCAAATACAGGATTATTTTTAAAGAGTTTAAGGTATGAAAAGTGTACAAAAAGTATTGAAATACAAGATATGCTGAACACACCAACACCAAATATATTAAAATCTGTATGTTACTTCATATAAAATACTTAAATATAAACCTACATCATGGAAGTGCTCACGTACCCAAATACATGATGTGTACCGCATGTTTAACTGAAGAGTAACATGGCAAATGTAGGGAACAGGGAGCTTATGATGAAAGCTTCGTGCCTGCATATCAACTACTGGCTGAATGTGTGTCTTAAGTGCCTTCCATAGTTAGGTCCACGGAAAGGACGTAATCACAGAAAACGTTATTTCCCTTTCTGTGCACTTCTACTGCTTATTTCTTTTGTTGAGTCTCTCAGAACTCAACTCAGTGAGGATATCACCCATGTGAAAGTTTTAATTACGTTTAGAGTGTAATGCTTCACAAAAATCCATTTTTTCATTTTTGAAACCCAGACATCCCTTTGGTTTCCTCACCTACAAAGCATTCACAGTTCTGAACAATACAAAAGCTCCAACTGTCTCCAAGCAGTTCTTTAAATCTCCCTGGTTTTAAATTTAGGCATCTTTCCTTCAAACCACCCTAAGGATAATTGTCTGTTGTCTTTCACAGCCTCAAGGTCCTCTGTAAAACTGAAGTGTTAGCTTCAGTGTCCCAAACGACAACTGTATTTTTATACACTGACTTTTTTTATAGAGCATTATGCCTTAGAAATTTTTATTCAAATATAGAGCACGTTCCTGGTTGTTTTCTGTTTTCTCAAAGGCAGACAAGAATTTAAAAAAATTGTGATGTTAAGCTCTTCATAAGCCATCGTCAAATGCTGTTGTTTTCAAGACCGATAAATGTTAGGTAACTGCCACTTATTTTAAATTGAGATTATTTTTAAAACATTATTACTTTAAATAAATATTATTTATTATTTTAAATTATGTTCACCTTCCAAGATACTTCACTGATAAGAAGGCAGAAGAAACCCTTAAAATGTCAGGACAGAGCAGCATAAATTTCCATAGGGGATCAACCTATTTGTTAAGGAGAGGTTAATGTCACCATGCTACTGAAGCAACACAGTGAAATTTTTACAATATTTTAAAATACAAGTCTATTTTGATAGAACATAACAGTAGCAAAGCAAATGATAAATAATAAAGAAAACAGAAGTGTAAGTCTATGCAGAAATGGTGAAACATGTTACCTTTGCAGTCTTAACATTCCACCTAATCTTGTCAGAATGGTGAAGCAGCTGAAATTGGATGTAAAATTTCTGACAAAACAATCCTAGAAATCCTTGTGTATATTTTATAAGAGAGTATTTTAAAAAGTAAAACTCAGCAACTGCTGCACCTTTACTGAATTCCTATGATTCAGTGGCATTCTCTCCCTTATACATTCCTTGGAGGACAATTTAAGTCACATCATTTCAGAAATTCTACCATAACTGAAAGTTACAGAAACAGCATTACAGTAAGTAGAATCAAAATGCTAGCTCTTTTGTTGTGGGGGTAACCAGAAAAAGAACATATCAAAAGCACAGGTATATAGACAAAGAGAAATAACATTATATTAGTGTTTAATTTGAAAAGCATAATTTTTCTTGCCTAGATAAGCGCATCCTAGGAAAGACTTCCATAGGGAGATCAAAGATACTCAAGAAGAGCAAGTAGTATGGCTTTGGCCCCAGAAAATTATGTTCTGTTACACAAACTATTTATTCTGTCACACAAACTAATCTTGCATCCAAATATATACCACTACTGTTGACCAATCAAATATATCATTAGTGTTGTCTCTACATGGCATGGCAAAAATATTTGGCTTTTGTTACAACCATAGCTCTCAGAAAATTTGTCTGTACTGATCCCACTTCCTTAGGAATCTGATGCCTGCACCCAAGGTGGACCTGTTTCATTCAGGCAACACCTGCAGCTCTGTCTGTCTGCTCACTCTGCGGCACCACTTCTGAGCTACCTTATGTAAAAGCCACAGAGAGAAATAGTTCTGTAAACTATGGCTCACACAACCTAAACAACCAGATAAAATATGGTGGTTATTAATGCTAATTAACACAATAAGACTTTTGATCTCTTGGGAAGGCTTCTTTTTCCTCCTGTATGCTTGTGCTGCAGAGGCAGACTCCAGGGGAAGAATAACTTCAGCCTATTAACATATCTGCTGGGCTTTCTTGCTTAAAACTGTTGCTATATAATAATTTTTGATGAGGAATAGACCTCTTTCTACCATTTTTTTCCTAGATCCTTTTACAACCTACTGACAAAATGATTTTCATTAAGATACTAATGTGTTCAAGCAACATCTTGTGCTTCTTTTGCAATTTTATAAACACCTCACACGATTTTTTCAATTTCAGTAAACTGTGACAGGCACAGAAGTAAAATAACAACAAATTTATGTTAAAAAAAAAAAAAGGGTGGGAGAATTCAAAATGCCTCTTAGGAAATTCCATTATCTGTAGAGTGATTAGTACTAAAGCAATCTAGAAACAAGCCAACATGGGCTGATTTTCATAACTTACTGTCGTCACGCTCCCTGAAGCAGTAAATCATTTCAATAGTCTAGACTAGCAGTCTCCAAAGTGGGGTGCATGCAGGATGATGACTAACCCAATCCTCTTCAATGACAAGGTCACACACTTAAAAAATGAAGGAAAGGTTGTGCATGTTGTTTACCTGGACTTTAGGAAAGACTTTGACACCATTTCCCACAGCATTCTCCTGGAGAAACTGGCTGCTCATGGCTTAGATGGACACAAGCTTGGCTGGGTAAAATCTGGCCAGATGACTGTGTGTGAAGGACTGTGTCCTTCAATGAATGCCAGTACCAGTGGATGTATGTCTCAACATAGCTAAGATATTGCACCTCTTGCTATTACTACTATTTGTGATAAAGGGGACTTGCTAACAAGATGCTTGTAAAGGGTTAAGGAAGACTTGCTAACAGGATGGTTTGAAGTGCCATAGTGGTTATGTCAGAGGTGACCTCACATAAACAATGTCTCAGTTCAACAACTCTAGTGTTTCTAGTGTAGTTAGTCTTGAGTGATTAGTGTTCTTGGAATAATTTAAAGCGGACCCAGGACTGATAAGGAGGAAGCATCCCAAGGATAATTGTGCCCATCTGGAACAATCACAACTACGCATGTGCCAGGGGAAGGAGGTGAAAAGTTCAACCTGATGAAGACTTCGAGCCTTCATCGCTGAGACCCCCTGATGACCACTACCATGAGACAATGAAAAGGGCAACTGGGAGGAGTTTATGGAAAACACCTCTTGGAACTCATTTTAATATGAAATGGGACAGGTTATGAATATGTGTAGGTGTATGAGGTAACCTAATGAATAATTATAATTGAACTGTATGTAACCAAGAAGAACTGCCATGTTAGTGTGCATGTCAGTGGTGGAGCAAGCCCCCGTGCACCCAACACTGAACCATGACAACCAGCAACTAATGGAATTCCCCACCTGACGTGAAGTCAATTCGGACTGATGGGACGCCTCAGTTTTGTGGTTGCACTCTCTCACTCTCTTCTTTTTCACTCTTTTCTCTTTCTTCCCCCCTTCCCCCACCCCCACCCCAACCCCCACCCCCTCCTGCACGCTTGTTGTAGGCCAAATAAAGTGACTTGAACCTTGACTCCGTTTCGAGTCTTAATTCTGTTCCCAAGAATTGTGAAGACCTGGTCACGACAAAGCACCTAATGGGACATGACTCAGGAGTTAAGACCAACCACCCCCAGCCACCCAGAGCAATCTGAGGTCAGTTGGAACACAAGGGGGTTTAACCTCTGCCAAAGCAGTCTATCTGGTTGCGGATCATGACACCATGCCCAAAGCGTTGGGTTGAATGGAGTTAAATCCAGTTGGCAGCCAGTCACAAGTGTGACTCAGTACTCAAACCAGGGCTCAGTACTCAGACCAGATCTCTTTCGTATCTTTATCAACGATCTGGACAAGGGGATCAAGTGCACCCTCAGTAAGTTTGCAGATGACACCAAGTTATGGTGGAGTGTTAAACTGCTTGAGGTCAGGAAGGGACACAGGCAGGCTGGATCAACGGGCCAAGGCCATTTGTATGAAATTCAAACCGACTTAGTGCTGGGTCCTGCACCTAGGTCACAACAACCCCATGCAAAGCTACAGGCTTTGGGAAGAATGGCTGGAAAGCTGACAGGGGGACAAGGACCTGGGTGTGTTGGTCAATAACCGGCTGAATATGAGCCAGCAGTGTGGCCAGGTGGCCAAGAAGGCCAACAGCATCCTGCCTTGTAGCAGCAATATTGTGGCTAGCAGGACTAGGGAAGTGATTGTCCCCCTGTATTCTGTGCTAGAGAGGCTGCACCTCAAGTCCTTTGTTCAGTTTTGGGCCCCTCACTACAAGAAAGACATAGAGGTGCTGGAGCATGTCCAAAGAAGGGCAGCAAAGCTCCTGAAAGGAGAACAAGTCCTGTGGGGAGCAGTGGAGGGAACTGGGGCTGTTTATCCTGGAGAAGAGACGGCTGAGGGGAGACCTTATTGCTCTCTACAACTACCTGAAAGGAGGTTGCAGCCAGTTGGGCGTCGGTCTCTTCTCCCAACAAGCTAGTTCAAAACAGCAGTTCATTTCTGACAGCCCTCTGCTCTGGTTCATATCACAAAATAGTTTTTGATGATATAAGCTGAAACGCTTTCAGTTAATACTTATTTGGAAGATGGACTTCAGGAGAAGATGTAATCTGCTTCAGCTGTTAACAAGTACGTAGTTCACAGAATCATACTAGAAGTAGTTTGAAATAAAACATATCAAAGAAAATACAATGTGGATGCTGGACCTCCAGCACCAAATGCTTTAATTTACAGATAGATGCATTTTGTTGGTTTTCATGACTTAGTGCACAGGCAAGACTTGGGATAAATGTTCGGTTCTTGGCACTAGGTATGCTGGGGCAAAAGAAGGAATTTTTAGCTTCATCTCCACACACTTAGCTCTGATTTTGTTTAGTTAGAAGACATCCGTTTGTGGAAGCCTTTAGGACACATTAAGCCCACATTCCAGTTGTGTGCACTGTCAGAGATGAGATGAACCACTTACCCATCATACCCAATAAAACACAGAATCCACTTAAAACCTTCCATTTTACATCTATGCTCAGATTCAGCTCATCAGCATGAAATCTCATCTAGATGAATCTTGTGCATCTGATAAAAAAAAGCTTCTGAGCAAACAAAATTCCTCTAGCATCATGGTACAACATTTCTGTTAATATTATTTTACACCATTCTCTTATGATATTCCTTAAAGGAAATTATTGGTTGGCTTTCAGTTAAGAGCATTTCATGTTTCCTATTCTATTTTAGACAGTGGACCTTATATATAAGGTAGCTAACAGGATTAAAAATTTTAATCATCAGAGAAGTTTAATTAGGTGTAACCACACATTGAAGTACTAAGCATCAAACTATTAATACAGTTTACAAGCTTGCCTATCACAGGGAGGCATGGGTGGTCTTTGGTGTGTTCCTACTGTGTTCTTCCATTCAAGCCATTAAAAAATAACATAAAACGACATCTAGATAGAAAACATGCCATGAAAGCCAAATAAACCACACTATTTTAGGCTAATTATCTGCAGTCCACCAGTTAAAAATCTTTTTTAAAAAATACAATCTAACCAGTTTCTGATGGAGAGACAACCGCTGTGTTGTAACCAGATACAGCTTCAGCAGTTTTAAGTGAATGTTTTCTATCGTTAGGACCTTTTTGTTTGTTTGATTGTTTTACTTTTTTACCTCTTCTTCCCCCCAGTCATTAGATTATCAACCAATAGAAGACATATAGTTAAAGCCTTAACGCCTGGTTTCAGGCAGTCTTACAATTTGCATAAATTAAGCATGAGAGTTAATTTAAAACAAGGAGGAGACATAAGGAAGAATGTTGCTGGAATGCAACCAAGTGTGCCACTTGTGGAAGTTTTTGTCTCAGTCTTTTTATCTCTTTCTCATATGTTAGTTCTTCTATAAATCAGGTAATTTTTACAATCTGCCTCAATCTTTTTCAGCACTACTGTACCATTTTTGTGATCAGGGGATCAGCCTTCCATGCACTATTGAATATGGTGGGGCACCAGAGGTTTCATACATAGCAGAAAAGGTTTTGTGTTCAGGTCTTGGTTGCTCTCCTAATAATCCCTCAGAGTTCTTTATCTTCCACACACACCCCACTGCCTTCAGTTGCTCCTGAAGACTGAGCTAATAGTAACCACCTCAGCATATTTCTCAGCCCCCATTCTTGGATCACAACAGTCAGACAGCCTTGTTTTCTATGAAAACTTAGGATTTTTTCACAGCTCCCATACACTTAATTTAACATTTACTTACCTTCACTGAATTTCATCAGATGGTTTGTCACCCAATCACTCAGTACATCAGTACAATTGGTTGCAGTTTTACTTCATTTTTCTACAAATAATAAACTTCATAATAATTCAATGACACTAGCTGTAATCAGCTGTAAAACTAGGCTCTTTCTTTAAAAAAACTCAACTGAACTCCTATTTCCTTTATCAATACAGTACCAGTATTCATCTATTTTGACAACCATACAAAGAACTTTCAGAAATCTATTTACTACAGGAAAAGATCATACTACACATCTCCCTCAAATCCAGTCAAGCCCCTAACCAACTAGGACATTATCAGTTATAAGAAAACATTAAATTTCCTTCATAGATATCAAAGAAGAATCACCAGAATACATTCTTATAGGGCGAATATAACCAAACAAAACATAACGTAACAGGTCACATGGAAAATTATTAGGGCTTGTATATAAACTCAATTTACTTACATACTTGCCAAAAGCTATTTGCTGCTTAGTGAGGCTGACCTATGTTTTCTCCTCGCATTCAGGCTAAGTGAGATTCCATTTAAGAACTGACCTTTCTAGCGAGAAGGGAAACCACTGAACACACTGCCCAGGATACCGGCTCAGGTGAAAAGCACTTGCTTGTTTTAGAGCAAGTAAGAGAATGCCCCAAAACCTAATTAAGTTTCTGGTGATGACTGGTAGAAGGATATGCATGGGGAAAAAAAAAAAGAAAAAAGGAAAATAAAAGAATGGCAGGAGGAAGTCAGAGAAAATTGGTTACTGCCAAAACAGAGAACCACTGAGATATTTTTTTTTCTAATGTATTTACTGGAGAAAGATTTAATAGACAAACAGGATTGTACTAATAAAAAAATCTGATACACATTAATCTCCCCTCTGAAGTGCAACAGCTTTGAGAATGCTTACAGGCTGTGTAACAACAAAGGCTTGAAAGAGCAACATACTGGTTACTTGTGCAGATTAGCTTTCACTTTTTTTCTTTTTCCTTCTAAAGATACTTCTCCTTTCACAGAACAGCGACGGAGCTGTTTTGTTTACTTTGGAAAGTAAATAATACTACTACTAAAATGTTTTTGTGTCACTGGCAAGGCATACCAACTTAAATGGATGAACTATTATCCTGCTCTTTTCTTCCCCATGTTGCAATATTCCATGGTCTGCAAAACAGACTAAACCAAATTTCACATTATAAGGTAAAATACATTCGTTTAAATCCTTCTCACATTAGAACAGGAATTAACAATGGTTCGGCATCTTCCATATTCAAGACAGCTTGTAAGAGGAAGGTAGCTTGGTAAAGGGGTCTCCTCTGTCATTTCTGCAGCCATACAGTTTTTGAGGACTATGAAACATAAGATGGAAGACAGAAGGAAAACAAGGAGCGGTAATTCCTATTTTCATGTTGAAAGTTAGCGAGCATACTTTTACGTCCAGAGCATCTAGGTATTTGAGGTTCCTGACAGGAAAGCTGAGGGCTGCTTGCAATACACTCAGCAGTCCTAACAGTGATCAGAGCTTGATCACTAACAGATGTAAAAAACCCCACAAAACTATTTGGGACACCCCCAGATACTTGTACTGTCTCTTCCAAATTAAACAAACAAGTCATTCGGCCTCTTCAGTGCCAGCTGCCAAAAAGAGCGGATGCTCAGCTTCCCCTGTCCCAGTTGCTTGGTTTCCATCACACCCATCTCTCGAAACAGTTCAGAAGCAACAATGCAGAGAGAAAAAATATGTCTGCAATACCAGGAATGGCAGCAAATGCCTGGGCCTAAAAGAAATCACATCAAATGCCAGAGAACATCCACAAGGGGAAGGCTGAATCCCATCGTCGAAATAATCAGGGAACAGCAATAGAGACTATTCGGCCATCTCATTTTAGATTCTTTTTGTACAGTTGGTTGGGTTATTTTTTTAGTTTGGAGGTCTGTGATTGCAGTGAGTATCATTCATCCACAGATGAGAGAAATAGATTAAAAAACCCCTTCAGTGAGTACTCCCTAAGGAGTTTCTATACAAAATCTTGAGATGGAAATAGCTATAGCATGGAGACAGCCATGTTCAAGAGGACAAAAAAAAATAGAAGCAAACCTATCAGAGCAGAAACAATCAAAGAGTCAAAATGGGCACCAACAATTATTACTGATTTCATAGGTGGGGGAAAAAAATCCCATCACAGAAAAGGCATTCTTAGGAAATACTCTCATTTCGCTGGTGTGAGAGTGAGCCTGGACAGTGGTTCAAGCCTGCACAGCCAGACTTGGCACCAAAAACCTAGATTCTAAGCCAGAACCCAGTGTAATACAGATTGTGCTTTCCAGAAAAAGGGGGAAAAAATCACTTTTAGAAGAAACAATCAACCTTCAAACAACAAAGCACTAATGAGAAGAAAAACTGACATAACACAACAGATAATAAAATCATGAGCAAGTTGAAGCGAATTAGTATTTCCAGCTGAAAAGAGAAGTTCTAGAGTGACTTCGGTGGGCATCTGGCCTCCAGCCAGGGTCAAACCACCAGATAAAATACAATATAACATAAATAATCAGCTGTTGACATGAACAAGGAGAACAAGCTAAGAGCACATTATCAGTACTGTAAGGGGTGTAAATCTCTAGCCTAAGTGAAACTATACATGTATTTACAGCATGAATGTATGCATATACATGGACAAACAATTAAAGGAAAATGATCTTTTGTTTACTATAATGTTTTTCACGATTTTGTCACATCATCTCACACATAAACATTTCATTGTCTCCAGCATGGAAACAACAAAAGCTGTCTTAAGGAGAAAGTAAAAGCCCAAAGTTCCTTCTGTCCTCTAAACAATGCCATTTATATTTTTTTGTGAGTCATACGTAGCTTGAAAAAGAGTACTAAATCAGCGATCAGTTCTGCTAACACAGGATTTGGCAATTAATGTTGAAAGAAATCTGTGTCTCCTCGGGTTAACTTTAATTACAGGGAAATAAGATGAGGCAAAATTGTTTGAGAATTGTAACACATTTCAATTCTCAAAAGTCCTAGCTGGATTCATGGCCATAAGAAAGTACCCTTTATGGAAACCTGAGAACCAAGTAGGAGATACAAACCTGGGATATCAGGTCATCAGCGATTTCATAGACTAAATTGATACTTCAGAATAGTGTCTATTTTTTGCTACTGGTTGGGACACTTGCAAATCATTTTAGAAACCTTCTTTACCCAGCTGCGGGAGCACAATGAAACTGCCTACTGAAGGGTCAGACTCTTGAGTGCCTGTTAAAAGAGTTAAGAAACAAACCCTCAGTTTTACCCAAAACACAGCCCAGCATGACTAGCAATCTAATCATGGAAGAACATGTGATCACCACACATTGTCTCTAAATCTTTTTCAATTTGTATCTGTAAGCTTTGGTGATACTATCTGCTAATACTAATTAGACATTCGATTAGTAATATCCTTTTATGTCACGCTACTCAGTTTTTCTGCCATGTGTTAGCAATTCTAATCTGAGAGGCAGAAAAAAGAAAACATTGACACAAAAACTAAGAATTGTCCTTCCTGCAAGGTAAATAGTAAAGCTTCCTGGTGGTTTACGGTTCTCCGTAACGAGACTGGTGAGGGTGCTTCACAAAAACCTCCTGGCTGCACACAGAGGTTGCGGGAATTTCATCAGCTAATCCTCCTGGCATAACAAACAGATTCTGGCATACAGTATTATGTATGTAGGTATATGACACCACAAGGTCTACAAAAAAAGTGATCTCCCAAAAAGTCTTGGCATTGACTGATTAATTGCAATAGTTTCTAAAGATGCCTATTTTTAATAGCAGACTCCAGCTTTGCTTTGAAATGCACTCACTGAAATCAGATTACTTTGTTCAGGAGATGTTCCTAGACAGGATTGTGGGGAGAAGCTAAAATCTCATGAATTCCTAAGTTAGCTAGAACAACCAAGCCCTAAGAAGACACAGTGTTTCCCGTTGTCCTCCTGTCTACTTTGCCTTCTCTTACACTTTTTAATAACTATCTACTTCGGGATCTTTATCACTGGAGTCTGTTGCCTCACACACTGAAAACAATCTGAGAGGACAAGTGTTTCAGCTATTCATGAAAAGGATTTTCATCTATTAAATAAGCGAACACATATTTCCTATAAACTAAGAGAGCGCTATCCTATCATTATTCAAGGAAAAAGGTCTGTAGTCTTAAATGTAGCCTTGAATACTGTATGCATGTGCCTTCATTTAAAAAGCAACTATAGAAGAATTATAGGTGTTCTTTGAGGAGCACAGAGTATGTCTCTGTGTGAAAGGGTGGATAACTTAGAAGAATTGCCATCCTCCTCCAAAACTGCTTTATGTCTAAATTTAATTTACAACCAGTACTAAGAAAAAATTCTAACAGGATGTCTTGAAATTAACTACCAGAGGAGGTAACCATTTAACCTTGTTCTCTACACTGCAAGATCTGTCTCATCCCACAGGTATTACAAGAATTAAACACATGGCAACGTCTTTCTTGTGAGTATTACTTTTGTGAATTGAACACTTGCTGCAAAATTCTTTTCTGGTCTTGAGATCATGAGATGCATGTATGTGTCTCCATGAGAAGTATATGGGGAAGCACTTAAAAACACAAACCAACAATTAGATTCCTTTCTGCTGATGACTTGCATGTCCTAGCAAACCAAGTTTTTTTGTTATTTTTAAAAATCTGTTAATGTGTAGTCATCTCATCTACCAGGTTTTCCTCTAGAATAACAATCCTTCACATCATGTATTTCTTTTGCAATGACAGAATGCTGCAATAAAAACCAACACCTCCTATGGTATTAAAAACCATAAGAAGCTACTGTTGACTTATAAAACTATTTACAGGCACATCACACAAACCTTCCCTCATAGGTAATAGTCATAAATTGCTCTTTACTCTTGAGGAAAACTCCACACTGTAAATTAAATTGCATTTGTCATGAATGTTGTTAACTAGAAATAAATTTTAAGTTTTCTGCTGCTCTCTTCCTCTCAAATGCAACTGCTTTAAATTCCATCCAGAAGATGTTCTTCAAAACCAGTGTTGCTTGATATGGTCAACAGTCCCTATGCACATGAAATTGTTTGGAAGACCTCTCCTTTAGGCACAACATACAACTACAATGAACAAGAAACACAGCTGAAAACAGCCAATGTGGTTTTGCAAGTTTGAAAAGCTTCTCACTCACAGGATGAATAATTCCATTGAGAATAGAAATCTAGAAAAAGTTAAAACAGCAACAGTTTCTCAGAAATATGCTGTAATTCCTGTATTTACCATCTTCATCAGTTACTGCACTATTTTAAAACCAGCAGGTACTGAAAATGAAGTGGCATTGCTTTAACTGGTGTATAGAAATGACAGAAATGTAGACAGGAGTACATCCTTTTAGGCATTCACTCAGGTTTTCCTCCTCTGAAAGCTTCTCTTACTGAAAGCATTGGTCCTGAAGATCCTGTCATAGAGGACCTTCTAGAAATGCTTTCAGGAGGGAAACCTGTGATAGCAATGGTATGGTTACCTGTTGAGCATCCTCACTTTTGGAACCTAAGCACCTACGACAAAAATCTAGAGAAGGTAAGCTACATCCCACACTATTTCAGACTGATACAGGTGCTGAGAAACCATAGTACTGAGTGATGCTACACAATTCTTCTTAACCTTGGTAAGGTACATGATGGTAGGTAGCTGCTATCACTTCTGCCATAAATCCTCCTCATTCATATGCCTGGAAGCATGCCAGATGCTACTTAATTTTGGTAAGCAAGATGTACTGTATACGCAACAATGACCATATAAACAAATTGAAAGAAACAGGCACAACTGTGTCCAGGCAATATTCTAGATTCATAAATCATATATGATCTCACAATACATATATGCACATAGTAAAATCTCACTCATGTGCAAGGATAAATATTTTCTAAAAATTGCAGAATGGAAACATTACAAACATATTAAAATGTGCAGAGTGTTGCAATATGGACAAATGAACTCATATGTATATTACACAGGTTATTTTTCAAATTACTAATACATTTAGAAACATGAATTTCCTCAATCTTCTGAAGACACTTTTCAGCCAGCAGGTATACTAATGCTTACAGAGTTTCTCCTCTTCTAGAAACTCAGAGAAACAGCCTCTGCCTATAATGGCATTCTACTTAGGATGTAATTACGGGAATTAACAAAATCAACACATCTGTTTTGCTGTAAAAGAGGATAATCTACCACCTTTTCTGGAATACATGGAAATGCTGTCAAAGAGACTTCTTATTTATTTGTCACAGTAATTATTACTGATAAAGTACACTTCGCTGTTCAAGCCAGCAGTTTACTTTGTAAGGACTACCAGAAAACATGAATGTTCCGACTCCTGTGAACATAATTCAGCGACCTGTCAAGTTAAATCATGTAATAAAAGAAGAACTATTCTTCTTGCATAATTCATCAAATTAAACACCTTAATATTTCATGTTTAGGCTGGGGAGGGATAGTTGTGAGGAAAAAAAAATTCTGAGCTACTGTGCACAGAAGATTCTGTCCTCTCTGGAAGTAACATTCCTATAATCTCATTTGCTTTCTCTTCTATTTCCTCCTCTCTCCTTTTTTTCTACTGAAATATGCTCAGAGAACCTTTCAGAAATGAAGACTCCCCTTTTATTTACTGCAAAGATACCGTCTCCCTGTCTGCCAGCTACTATTCAAAATATACATGTACAATATGTTTCCATATTCAATAGAGATTTGTCCATTAGAGTCACTCCTAGTGTGTCTTAGCATCTTCCAGTAGCGCCTTATTTCATATGAATAACACCTATTGTATTACAGCTTGAGAAGTTCAACCATTTGAGATACAAGAGGTGGGTTGACTTAAGTCACAACCTAAAAAAACCATTACCTGAACATGACAAGAGAGCTACCAGAAACAAGTAAAGGAGGTGATTTTTTCCCAAACACTTTAAATAGCCCTGACTTGAAACAATACGATCCTCCCTCTGCATTCACATGCTGGCACAACTGAGATCAATGAGTAATCCATCCTTTGCTGTTTCCTAGGTTCTCAAGCATGTAAACACCAGCTGAGTAAGAAAGAGGTGAAAAATTAAAACAGGCAGGGTGGGGAAACACATTTCTGAGACTACTGATCTTGCCTAATACAGTAAGATCCTAAGAATAAAATTATTATGTCCCAGCATTCCACTTTTCTTTTTTTTCACTGAACTCGGTTTGCACAATGAAGCCAGAACAATCAGCTTCCCTTTCTCCATCTTCATTGTAAGCAAAATGTCAGTGGATTTGGATTTCTAATATTAAAGAAGAAAAAGATTATGGTTTAAGGGTTTTGTCATTTTTGGTTTTACAGTTTTGGTGCAGTTCTCTGAACATGAGTAACGTATTATGTAACACTAAAAATTTTTGAAAATTCTTTCTTCCTTGTCTTCACATAACAAAACAAATATGTTGAATTACAGAAGTTTCTGGCATCAAACAAGCCCTACTGAAGTCAACTTCATCTAAGATAAACTGTAAAAGTAGCAAAAATCCAAATTTTGATGCCTACGTTGGAATCTAATACTTTTACTTTAGAGACTTTTTTCCCCCTATAATTCAATGCAAGAAATAACACGTTTTAAATGTAACATTTCTGTGATTCTCCAAGCAAAGAAATTCAGTGTTGAAAGGCAGTAATACTGTACCTTGATTTCTTCTATTTCATCTGGCACTATCTTGTATGCAGATATAGTCCCACCCAACCTGAAATCAGAAGAAAAATGTTCTCAAAATCAGTAACACAAAGTGCAGCATATTAATGGTATCGTGACTTGTTCCAAAACAAACGTCTCTTCTGCCAGTTTAGAGGTAAAACCCACCAAGCACCAAAACAGACCCTTTTCTTTATCCAAAGAAAAATCTTCATGTGAATAGCAGAAATATTAGGAAGAAGGCGTCCTTCACAGGCCTTAAAGACATGAATTCGGTCAAACATGCAGAATCACTATTGCCAGGATAATATTCTTTATATTAGTGGCCATCAGTCATCATATTCTATGATTTCTTGTTTGTTGTTTAAGTCACATGGAGAAGTTTGGATATTTGAAGCCTGTTGTGCTTTATGCTTGGTATTTCACTATGCTGCTATAGTCTTAAAATGCATTCAAATGCAATTCTAGAAATGGAAACTTGTTAATTAGACATGCATGTACACACCTCACAAACCACACAGACTCCAGGGCTTCTATGTTTGGAAAGTTTCTGGAGTTCGTGATGGGTAATAAAAAAATGTATGTGCAATAGTTGGCATTGACAGAGAAAAATAGCATGTTTTCTTCCATACTAAACTTACATCCTGAAATGTTTATGGTAAAGAATAGTTCACATACTGAAAATACATGAGTAGCATGTTCTATAAATGGTGGTAAATACTACATTTTCCTTAGAGTCATGCAGACATGGCTTCTTTTCTTTCATGAAGTAGTATCATTGAGAGTGACAATTCAGACCTAAAAATATAACTGCACTTATGACCTCCCTCCTGGCTCTGCAGCACTAGTCATTTTCTGGGTTCTACAGAAATGAAAATCATGTAAGAAACTATTTATTGTAAAGCAGTAGACAGCTATCACATGAGTATATGTATTACATCCTTATTGTAATTTTTCCTTCCAATTGTCAAGCATTTCTACACAGATGTATTTCTTTATATTAAACCTTGAAATTATTACACAGGTTGTTTTACTCAACCTAAAAAGGGGAGAAGAGAGTAACACAGAAAATTTAAACCTTAAGATTTGCACCACGAGTTCTGCCTTTCCACATCTCTACAAGTCTCTCTCAGAAATGAACTGTTTGGAGGTTTTGACAGAAGATGAAGTCTGCACAGGAAAAGTCGCATCTGAAGTTCACCACTGCTCCAAGTGATACAGACTATGATTTCCAAGGTAGAGACAGGGCTCTGACATTAAAATATTCAAATTTGTCACCAACAGTTAGAGTGTAGCAATCACTCTGTTTCCTCTGCAACTTCAATTGCTACTAATCAACAGTGGAGTTGAAAGCTGGAGAGAATTGAAACTTTTTCTTTTTTTTGCCCTTACAACTGCAAACATGAGCTTTTCTGCTTCACTATACCTGACATTTGTTCAGATGGTGTTTCCAGGGATAGCTACAAGATTTTGGTTTTAACATCATGACAAAGGATTACTTCATCACACCGTGACAAGGAATGGCTCAGATCAGCATATATAATCACCGAACATGACCCATCCTAATGCCACTGTAATGAGGTCCATATAAAATCATTCTTGGATGTGGTTTGTTCAGATCCATTCCTATCCACGCTCTGGATTACCCAAAAAATAACTTCGCTGACTTTACCCTCTCACAGGAGAGGACAGAGGCTTTGCTGCCAGCACTCCACCACCCCACAATTCCACCTGGCAGATTTCTTTATTTCTTTCACCCTCAGCACCACTACAAAGCACTTGGAATACATCAGACAAAAATACTTTAAAATCAAAACAATTGCCTCAGTAAACTCACCTGGCTTGCTTAAACCATGAAATAGCATCATTATCTGCAAATACTTCTGCAAAGTTCTGTGTCAAGAGTTTAACATGCTCTGCATAAGCCAAGCTGTAGTTCAAATGGTAGCACAATTTAAAGTAAAATGTCAATTACCACAATACCACATTTTTGAGAAAGATACATTAAAAGTTACGTTACTGCTTAAATAATCTCTCACTTATAGCTCCAGCTCACCCTATCTGTCTCAATAAATTTTCAGTCCTACACTGACAGATTTTGCTTGAGAATCCAGATTATATCTATAAATAATAACAAATGTGAATCAGAAATAGAACCTGTGACATATAAATATACAAGTCTTTAAATGCCTCAGAGCTTAAATGAAGCTTTTAAGGAAATCTATACTGTCTTCATTTCAGAACATTACATTTCCCTCCATCTTGGAGAGATTCACCACAGCAGCGTGCCCATTAAATCTGGTACTAGAGAGGACATAACAAAGACATCTGACTTGGCATATGAAGTTTGGTTGTGAGATTTACAGTTTAAAAGCATTGCACGTATTGGGAGGATTCTGTTAACACAGTCTGAACTCTTCTATTGGCCCTAAGGATGCTACATGTGAAGTTTTGTTTTTCCAAAACAAAACCCATGAGAAAAAAGGATTTAAGATGCTTATTTGTCAGCCTGTGAGCAGTCAACAGTAACACAAAGATGAAAAGTTGAAAACAGTCTGCTTTTTCCTGACAAAATAACTTGATCAGCCTCAATGTCATGCTCAAAATATTATGCCATAAAAATTCACTCAACAAATTAACTTAAGATGCAGAAACAGTTGTGAAACATTGCATACTCTTAACTCAAGAATCATAAATCCCTGTTCGTTGCAACCTCATGGTAAATTTGAAAGCACTTAGTTTGGTGTTACCAAAAAACCATGGCAAACCTCCCACAGTATAAGGGACTGCACAATGTGTCACACACACACACGGAATCTACTGAGAAAAACAAGAGTGTTGTGACGAATGTTAAGAAAGAATGGCAAAATCAAGGCAAAATGAAAATAAATGCATTAACAGTGACGTCCAACTTAAGGAAAACTTTCTATTTCAAGTATTTCTCTTAATTCAATTTAAATGCCACTATCAGTTGCAACCTGTCTGGAAGTTTGCTTGTTATTTTCCAAATACTTGATTTGATCACTGACACCTGAAAGAACAGAAGCCAGACAACTACACACAGGATATCTCAGCCACAGGGTGTTACACAGCCTGAGAGAGGGGGCTTGCACATGGCAGATGGTTTTTCACTTTCTTCAGAACAACCTCTCTCTGCAGGATGGGTTTGTTAGAACATTTTACACCAACTTTTTTCCACCACAGTGTTTCAAGAAGCAGTTACACTGTGATCAGAAAAGCAAAGGACCAACTAGCATGAGTACACAGTAACTACTGCGGGCTTCGGACACTAGAATATAATGCAGTAAAGGACCCATTAGAAGGGCCAGGATTCAAATCATCAGGAACCTAACTTTGTGGAGATTCACTGCTCATCCTTCACACATTTTAGTTTTATTATAGATTTTATTATATTTTTCTTCAGCTGAACACCACAAAATCCTACAATATAAAAAAGCATTTTCTCTCAGACAAAATACACAGCCAACAAAGATCAAAGCTAAATACACAGCCAGCTACTTCCAGCAAGTTAAGACAATCACAAACTCCATCTATAGAGTCCTAATGTGCAAGGACTTTCTTTCCCTACCTGCATTATTTTCACGCTACAACAAGCCACCTTATTTAGGTCAAATTAAATTTTCATATATGTATACGTAACAGAATCTCTGAGAGGTTCCATAATTTATATTCAAATTTTGATAGACATCAGTCTCATCAGGTCTGTATCAATTTGCAGACAAGAAGTGAAATTATTCCTTGATGCAGAAATTAGGAGCTGAACCACACCTTGTACTGGGCTGAACCGGTGAAGGTCTTTGGAGGAAAGAATCAGAAGAGATAGCGAGATAAATTCCACCAAAACAATTAGGAAATAATAAATCTCATATAACTATTTGCACAAAAGTTTGTGAAGAACAGAAACTTTGTGTGTCTTTTAGGAAAACTATTCTAGGAAAAAAGTGCATCTCAGGTAATGCATAGCCTGAGTTCGCTGGAAGTTCACAAAAAGGATTCAGGAGAAGGCAGAAAACAGGGTTTCTATAGCAACCTAAGAAATTAGCAAAATACATGAAATAAACTGTAGCAAGGCCAATACAGTTGTATTGGAACAGATGGAAGCTTTACTATTTCACAAATTAAAGCAGAACATCATTGAAGAGGGAAAAATTGAACTTTGTCCAAGTTAAGGAAAGTTAAAAAGCTGCAAGAACTGTGCTCAAATGCAGGCAAGAAACAACGAACCATGAACCATGACCCAAATGGGAAGAGTGCTGGAGAAGACAAAACTTAAAAGAGAAATAAATTACTACTCTATTGTAACAACAAACCACTCATTATTTTAACAAGTTATCCTTTGATGAACTGTTTGCTGTATGTTTCAATACTCTAGAACAGAAATGGAATTTCTCATTTTTAAAACATTTATTCTGGATAGGTGGTTAAAATTATCACAGTGTTATTTTCCATATAGCTGCAAGTTGGAGTTCTGGCTGGTTTGCCTCTGTGCCCCTGTACATACGCCTGTGCCAGTGAGCTCACTGGATTGTCACAGCATAGCTATATCACAGGCAAGATACTTCTGCGCTTGGACCGAATCGATACCAGTCGGATTTTATAACCTGAACTCTGACCAGAGAGATGAACACAGTCTTTATATACAGTCCCACATTCAGTGACTGCCATAAGAAGCTGAGCTATTGATTCATCTGTTAACTTAATAAATGAGTCATACTGAATGCAATGAAGTCAATTTTCTAAAAATAGCTTGTAGCCAGCTTGGCTGCTGTCATCTGCTGAAGTTCTCCAATGCCACTTTAATTAGCATTAATCTTTCTTCAGATAGATCACTGTCTAAATGACATCAAGTTGTCACTAAACCTCCCAGTGAAACTCTGCTTCATCTTTAAATGAAAGCAAAACTCAAAATCCGGTGCTCAACTTTTTTTTTCTTTCCCCCTAGATCCATCTCCAATATATTTGTTATCTACCATCAGGATACTCTACCTTTTGATTGATTTATAAACCAAGTGGAATATTCAAGAGAGACGCTGCTTGTGAGCAGATCAAATGACTGGGAGCCAGACTTGGCTATTTCCAGTTCTAAAAGCATGAGCATTTTATCACAGGCTGTTGAATGAACAGACGTTATGATACTATTGCCGGAGCTAACTGACCAAGTCTGCATTTTTAGCCTATTCAACTGGGCTAGCTTAATGTCAACTCATGAGCCACGGGCAAATCATTTTGCCTTGGGTCCTCACATACAGCAAAAACTCCACAGAGTATTCCAGTGAAAGAGGTAGCAGAACTGCATGCCAAAGCAACTCGGTTCTCCACTATCTGTAAGAGCATACATTAAAAGCAGAGAGGCAAAGCTACGTTAATTGATGCTAGTTTCTACTGACCTTTGAGAAATTGTGAAAGCTCCCTGAAGGGAGGTAGTAAGAAGGGACGCTATTTTGGGCTCGCTTCCTACACAGCAGAGCACTGGCGGCTAGAACAAGCCGGGCTGCTGCTCCTGTCGCTGGCTGCGCGCCAGCGATGAATTGTGCAAAACAGCTTGCAAAGCGCTTCCTGCTGACAGCTTTGCTTACTCTAAGGTGTAGAACTACGTTTTGAAGATTCAGCCCATGTTTTTAGTTTTGTTTCTTATTGGGTTTTTTTTAAGGGATTTGATCATTTGATCCTTCAAAACTTACTTTTCTTAGGCAAACTTCAAGATGCTGTACTGAAAAACCTCACAGCAATACGTAACTGCGACATGGCCTCTGTCGGTTCTTGTCTCTCAGGAACAACAACTCTGGGATAAAGATGTTAACATAACAGGATTCTCCCTCTGCCTCACCATGTCACAAAGATTTATTGTGCACACATAGAAGAGGGGGATAAAATTAACCCAGCACTTCATAATATTTTAAAATAATTTGTATATATATAATTTTACCTTATTACCATCTTAAGACTAACAAAACTTAAAGAACACATTTTTCATTGCTTTCTGGCTTTTTTTTAAACAGAAAAAACAAATTATACAAAGCTGTTATTTTTAAGGAAAAAAAATGTTCTTTTTGTCTTTAAAGACTGGGGTGGTTTCGGTTTTTTTTACTTTACTACAGGAAAATCAAAAACAAGTTAGAGGAGGCTAACTTTTCACGCACCTTCAGTAGGAAAATACTGTCACGACAATAATCTGTTATTAGGAAAAAAGGCAACAAGATCGTTGTCCTCAACAAATATCAGAAACTAGGGATGAGGTTATATATATGCAATTTGGCAACTGCATGACCAGGAGCCACTCTCCCCTTATAGCAGAATAATTTATTTATGCAGGGGGCGAGGGGGTGGAAGGATTGGAAGTGTTACAACTCAAAGTATATCAACTTAAAGGACACCTTTTTATAGTTATTAAGTTTTCAAAATTACTGAACAGAATTAAATATAAGCAGTACGGCTATTCATAACGTCAAATACTTTTTTAGGACTTTAACATTAACTTTAGTATTTCACTGTGTCACACAATGTAGTTGTCAGAACACTACACCAAATATTTCTTGGTCTGTAATAGCCTAGTTGGAACAAAAGACGGAAGTGCTGCCTCTGAAATGGTCTGAGAATAAAATACTGAAGACTAATTTTGCACTCAGAAATTTCATTACAGGTTCAGAGTTTTATTTCTAATTAAAACTGACTTTTAAAGTCTTCCCAAACATCAGCAGAATCTGCAAACAATCTTGCCGTGTGGACCAACAGCTAAAAGCCCACATGTGAGATGCATGCGTGCTTACAGGGCAGAGGAATGACTGCACTATGCTACATCTGATTGGTAATCTAACTATGGAAACGATACATTAAATCAAACAGACAGAAATGTCAGCTAGATTTAAGTAAAAATGTGTTCAGTGACTTTGAAAGTTCCCACCGGGGCATCAGATGCTTGACCAGCCAGCTCATTAAACAACATGAGCAAGATTTGAAATTTCCTGAGAGAAAAAATATGCAGAAGCAGACAAAAATTGTTAACGCAAAAGCAGTCAAATTCTCACCATTTAAACAAAGAAATATATATTTAATATCCATGTTGGGATTTAGTTGGCAGACTGAGGACTTTAAAACGCAGTATGAAGAGAAGTATTTATATTAAGAGCCAAGACAATGATGAATGTTGATCTTGCTTTGTCCTATAGGATATGCTGTGGTAGGGCAAAATATGCATTTGCATGTTTTTTTAGCAAGTACATACCTTGGAGAGATAGAAAGCATTTGCATATATATTGCTAGCAACTGCCTGTCACAAAATCCTCACCTACCTGAACTGCAAGCAAAATTTTTGGGTACGTATGCTTGACTTTTTGCCTATTTTGGAGGACACTGCAAATGAAAGGATTTAGGAAATATGATAAGGATTGCAATGATCTGCCCGGTGATGAAAGATCCCACAGGGAAATTATCATAACAGCTTGTAGAAACCTATACAGGTGGATAAAAGAACTTGCTGACAGTCCTATCATTTCAGTTGAGCTCTATTTGCTTCAAAAGAAAGATCATGAGAATCAAATGTTAAGAAAAAAAGAGATACCTCCTAGGAGAGTAAGTTGACCCACAACTGATAAAAACAGTAAGGGTTATTATCTTATAGATTAACCCATGTCACTTCCCACCCAGACCTTTAGTATCCAAGAAAAAATGGATTTAAAAAATACGGCACTTTATCATGAACCCTCTGGCTTTTTGCCATGTATCTGCTTCTCACACCCCACTACAATATCATAGTTTTCTTCCCAATAACTTCAGTGTATATTTTCCCTTCCATTTCTTAGATGCTCAAGCATGTGTGCATGCTTGACACATGCTTGTGAAACATGCTTAGACACACGAAGTCCATGTACATGCCATGCCAAGGCTAATAAATATTTAATGTTTATTTTAAAAAGAGAGGCAGTTTGGCTGAGATACACAGAAAGAGAAAATGGAATAATGGAAATGCAGGGATCCCTGAAGTTGGAAAATAAGCTGGAATGAAATGGAGAAAGGAGTGAACAGTACTTTCTACATTCAGGCAAAAAAGCATTCAGAAAATCTCTTCATCCTGAAAAAGATAAACAAGGACTAAAGGTGAGAGCAGGATGACTCCAAACTTGGGAAGAATTAAATGTGAGGAGTATGTGGAAACAGGCTGATCATTCTGGACTCTAGATGAAATCTGTTCTTTATGGTGTAAATCACAGGGCTATGGAAGACTGCCAGAACTTTTAAAGGACTCGTTTAAAAAACAATTAAACAAACAAGCAACAAAAACTTATTTTCTGAAATGACCAGAATGGCAGGGGACTCGAGGTAAGATGCATCCGGAAGGGCTCCCACACCTATCACACGATACTTCCCCTTCCCAAAGCTCTAGGGTCTCATTTCCTTCCATCACGTTTCAGAGAGATATTGAAGTATGAATACAATCAGGTACATGATTAACAGAAGTCTTGTTATGCCTGTATTCCTCCAGACAGTAAAATTCAGAGGCAGAATTTGCTGTTGTTTTAATTTTTCCTTAATACATTAATGTGTTTGCATATATATGCATATATTGCCATGTATGGCTTAAACAGAAGAACTAAATTGTGTTTAAAATAGTGACCTGACTCAACTGGCTTTTTTTAGTGTATGATATGTGTAGGGAATGTGAAAGGAAAAAAATAAAATCTGTTCAGTCACAGAATAGAGTCATATGAATAAAACAACTCCATATTTGATCCATCTCTTTTCATACCTAGGAGGAACTTTCTATAGACAAATAGGATTACTGACAATGCTGAAAGTGAGATTTTATTGCATGTCTCTCATAGTTATCTCAATTCCAGATAATTTACAACTATTTTTGAAGCCATCACCCACACTTTACAGCTGCTTGTAAAATCCTTCTATAAGGTTCAAGCTCAAGTTAATGAAAAACATTTCTTTGTTTTTCATGTATTATTTGCTATAAGGGTTTTATAGCACTCTCTTTTCTGTAGTTGTCATTCCCTTTTTTCTTTCCATCTGATCATTTAAATGTCAACAAAATGTTTCTAGATGAATTTAAAAACTACTGATGTATTGTTTCTGCTATTTATGTCACAATTCATTACAACCTGACTTTCAATATTCAGAAATATGGGAGACAAGGGATATACAGGTCTTTGACAGTTTAGAAGGTCTTTGATTAAATGTGGATTTGTGCAATTAGTTTCATTCAGGTCCTAAAAAAAAACCTTACTACTTTTAATTTCTTGCTTGCCAGCATAATCCACTGGCAAAATGTAACTACGAACTTCTTATTTGCAGCTTTAAGTCACTCTTGTAATTCATTATCGGCAATGTTCTCCTGACACCTACTCAGTATTATCTTCTCTTAGAAGTCACAGAGAGAACAGTCCCCTCCGGTTCCACTCTGCCAAACCCTCCTCTTATTACTGCTGTCCCTATGAGCATGGTATTTTGAAAGAAGAGTAACCCACCTCACAGTAACTGAAGATCGATTTGCTTATTTAAAAGATATGACTGCACAAGGCTACTGAGCACGTATGCACAGTACTTACTACAGTATACCTTTGGGTATGAACATGCCTCCAGCCATCCCCCAAGCTGAAATAGATAAGGTGAGCCTGGGAGTTTACATTCTGTCAAATAATTAACTTTCTTAAGAGCTGTCACATATATTCCATGTTAGTGAGCCCTGGTCAATTTGCCTAGACAAAAACAGCAGAAGTAGTAACAGAAGGATATCTCATATCTCTTCCAAAGCAGTTCAGTCTAGAACTGTGTATTTTAAAATGCTAATTCTCTACAGGTTTTAAATACATTTTAAAAGCAGTAGAGACCTCCCATTTTCCAGCATGCCAGTGTTGGTCTCCCTTTCCTTTCTAACAATCAACTCCATCTATCTGAAAAATAGTCTTAAACACTCAACCTGCAACCATATGGGCAAATACCACAGATAGTAGTGTAGATGTGTTTCTATGCATCTGAAATAGCCAACAGATTAACTGAGAGCAGAAGATTCACCTTGGAAAAAATTATGCACCACAGATTTTGCTTACACTGTCTGCTGAGAATCACCTTGTATTAATTATAAGGCTAAATACCTGAATATCAATAGCCAAATGATCAACATACTTTACACAGTAAGGATACAGAAAGGAAATCAAAGATGGTTAGGACAACACTTCCTGCAAGCAGGTATTGAGGACAGTACCACATAACCAAGACTGTCACAGTTACTAATATCCCAAAAAATTATATGAGGTTTGTGGACAAAGATACCTGGTCTTTGTGCATAAACCACTGTAAGAAACTACCATTTTCTTGCCAAATCACAAATGTACAGTCTTATTCCAAACACTTGTAACCCGCCTCTTCCTTCCAGAACTAGCACTGAACACCCTCATCCTTTAGAGAGTAACAGTAATGACAAAGCCAGTTAACAAGGGCCCAGAAATAATCCACATCTGTACTGAAATGAGTTTCAGAAGAACCTAAATTTAGGAACTGAGATAAACTGCAACATTATATTCAGAACATTTAAAAAAACCCACTGTAAATAATGTCAGCAGAATACACTTTAGGACCTTAACCCCTGGTAAAACTGAAAAAACATATTATGTTGATGATGCAAACATTTAATTCCTTTACAAGGTTTTGTTCTATTTTGAATTTGCATTTGTGATCATAGAGCATACAGGTAGATGGGTAGCATCAGGCCAAGCCAGGAAAGGCATATCCTGAGAAGGCAACTCAGTACATAGCCATCAAATCAAACAAAATTAAACTAACAGGACCATCTCTTCTACTTATAACCTAAAAGGTGGATCTAGAAAGCAGGTGGACCAAAGACCATTTACAAATGAAGAGAAGACTCCAGATTTTGTGTCATATAACCCCCCTGCTAGACTTCACTAGGTTATTTTATCATAAACTGCACTGTCAGCTAAATTTTCATCTAAAACTTGTCAGGACAAATAGTGGTGCTACCCTTCCACAACAGCAGCCAGCGCTTTAGCTCGTATTTCCTCCAGCCATATCACCTGACTTTAAATGCTCATCGATGCATAATCCTACCCTAGATAAGTGTCAAGATACATTTCACAGCTGCAGTGTCTCCATACCTTAAGTTGCGAGGGCGGCATGCTTCTCCAAATTTGGTAGTGTTCTTCAAAGCCGAGAAACATGATTGCCAGTGCACATTTAGTTGTCCTCATAAATCAGACAATAATTAAACAGCTTTAATTTTAAAAAAAAAATTGACTTCTCGTGCTCTGATGCTTAGATTACAGGAATTTTAGTATGAAGAGCAGAATTCCCTCTGTCATCTTAACTAAGGAAAAATAAACATTCAGTAGAAGTGTCCTCTCACAATGTGTTTCACCTTGGTAAGACCGTCTTATATAATAACTTGTCCACAACCCACTTGTGCTGAATTCAAAACCATTTGTAATGAATAAAATGTGGCAGAAGCCTTTTATAAATGCAAGTCAGAGAAAGTTGAGCACTTGATACCTTAAAATGTTCACTCCAAGTCTATCTTCCTGTCATATCTATTGATTAACTCACAGTTCAGCCGATCTTTACTCCACAGCAGCCAATTCTTTACAGTGGAGCACAGTATCTCCAATTCTGCCAGATATCCCATTAACACATAAAATCTGCAGGTAGGTTTTTAAATTTCAAGTAGAGTTTCCATTGACAGCAAATACATTAAATTCGATTTTGATTTGTAAAACGAACCATGTATGAAAATAGAAAGATGAAGAAATCAAACACCAAATGTTGATAATAGCATTAGGATTTCTCAGTCACTAATTGTTCTGTGAAAAATAAGGCAGTGGAATATGGTTGGTTGGAAGGTACTTATTTTTGCTTTAAAAATTTGTTGATTTTAAAGCTTGTGCCCACACATGCACACACAAAATCTAAGTGAAGGACCAAAGCAGGCCAAAGATATTATACACATTATACAAGACAGGCTCTTCAATCAGCCCTGGCCCACGGGAACTGCCAAGAGGCCCATTAAAAGGCAAATGTCATGCAGATGAGAGGCATTCCTTGTGGGAGAGAAAAGAGTCGAAGGGAGAAATACAAAGCATCAGATGTTTCCTACCTCTGTGGACCTGGCTGCAATTGCCCTGCTCCAAAATAGTTTCCAACAGTGAACTTTGTGATTCTCCCCTTAGTACTTGCTGCAGTCAGGGAGTACCAACAAAATTTACATCTCAGGAAAAAAAAAAAAAATTATCTGCAGCTTGCCACCTTCAGCTTCTACAGCTGGATACTTCATCCACTATTGTAGCTTTA
Organism: Hypotaenidia okinawae; assembly: GCA_027925045.1. NCBI lineage: Eukaryota > Metazoa > Chordata > Aves > Gruiformes > Rallidae > Hypotaenidia > Hypotaenidia okinawae. The sequence goes on from BSDF01000006.1 coordinate 32,925,894, forward strand.
TTGGTCCTCCTACTCCTGCCCCAGCTCAATTTCCTCCTCAGAATTGCACTGATAGATATATGAGCACAAATGCAAAATAAAGGTTTTCTATCCCACACAAGTTATTTTTTTCCCCAATCTTTCCCCCTTCTAAAACGAGCTGAGTAAGTAGCAGTAATACAGAAATACTTCAGGGAGCTTGCACATTATTGAAGAGCTTTGTTTTACAGAACAATTCAGTCTATGACACGGTTTTGCATTAAATTACTTTAAGGCAAGTATAAAGCACGAGCAGTCTTCTCATTAAAATAAATTAAAATAATAATCCTAACTGAACCACCACTAGTGACAGATACTTAAACGATGCGTGGTAATGCAAGCTTGCTACTTGGTTTTTAAAATGTTTATTACCTCTTCTTGTAGAATTCTCAGAGCTTTTATTAACAACTCAACTATTAAACGTAGGAGATGATGGAAGGGAAAAAAACCCTCGGGTCTGTCTATGTGTTATTTTCAGAGCACTATACCAGCATCCCACATCAGATCACAGCCAACTCGGTACCACAGTTAGAGTGGCACTGAGCCACAACTAATAAACCACGCTGAGAGGCAAATCATGTTGGCTTGTACTCGGCACTGTGCTACAGACATCTATGTTACAACCAGCCAGCTCAGAGAACAGAGTACTTGCTCATCCTCAATTGCCAAAAAGCTATTAACAAGGCAGTATGTAATTTATATGAACTATAGGATTTAAACATAAAATGTATAAAATATGCTGCATATTTTAACAGTGTAATTCAAAACAGTGTGCTAATTGTTCCATGAGAATGATTTAAATGAATAGCTGTTAATAGCTAATATGACTCATTTATACCACTTCCAGATCTTTCATATAAAACTTGGTTAAGAGCTACTTGATAATTTTCCAGTGAATCTTTTTCACCAAAACACGTAATTTAATTAAAATGAAAATAAGTTCCTCAGTAAAAGGTTTTATGAACATTTTTGCATGAAATCAAATGTTATGTTTTTTGGTTTGCCAGTTTAATTCTATGTTCAACATCTCACTTTTTTTACTGGCCAAGTACAACATATTTATTGTGTAGTTCATCTGATTTGCTCTTCCTCATGGACTTGCTTGTGTTTGCTCAGTACTTTTAGCCCCACTTGATCACACTGGCTTATCAAATTTAACACTTAAGACATCCATTCAGTATTCCTCCCATACATACAAACACAAGCCACTTTCAGACTTCTATATTAATACCTGTCATACCCCAAAATTTTGTCTTATTCCATGACAATACCTTTCCTTTTACAAACTAATCAACAGTACCAGTCACAGAAAAGTTTATTTTCTGCTACTTAAAAATACGGATCATAGCTGTGAAACAGAATGCTCAGAACTGCTCTAGACTAACAGATTCTGGTCAGCATGACTCACTTTTAACAATTTCCTCAAGCAGTCTCTCCCCCTGCCCAGCACAAAATCCTTCAACCTTTATCTTCCATTTCTCAAGGCTAAGGAATATACAGTACAGTCCTTTCCTCCTGTGACTGAGAGGTTTTTCCTCCCGTAGATTGCTACTGCAGGACGTGGCTTATTATCTCCCATTATATTGTTATAAGAGCACCCTCAACAGAAAGAAAAGAGGTGGCCCTGCTGCAGTAACAACATCAGGCTAATAATGATCAGTAACTTCAGCTAGCATTCTCTTCCATGTGTTTTTAAATGAAGTAGCAACAGAAGCAGCCGTAAAATGTAAACAGCACAGAAATACATGAATGCATTATTTGATCCTTCACCCCTATTCCAGAAAAACACAAATGTCAAAAGCTTTTCTGATTAAGACTTTCCTCCAAGAGCAGCTTTTGCTGAGCTAGAAAGGACATGTACCAGCATGGAGTCGCCTTTTGCTGAAGGAAGGGAGATCACCTATGGCAGCAGTCAAATGTATACAAATCACCTTGTCAAATCACAGTCACTACGTTGGAAAATACCTTTGAGATCGAATCCAATCATACCTCTCCTCTACTAAACCATATCCCTGAGCACCTCATCTACCTGTCTCTTAAATACATCCAGGGTCAGTGATTCAACTGCCTCCCTGAGCAGCCTGTTCCAGTGCCTGACAACCCTTTTGCTTAAAGAAACACATATTGCTTTGTGACATGGTAACTGTAGAAACTATGGATGCTTACTTCTTTGTGTACATAATTAAAGTTACAATTCTTGTCTAAATACATTGGTCCAAAAGTTGCCCTTCATGAGTACCTGAATAATTTCTGATTGATGTTTTGGTGACCTCTTACTTTTCCAATAATGATCCCAACGTAGGGTTTCTGTAAACCAACTGAGTAGCATTAAAGAGGACAGGGTGACACAAAAGGTTGCTGTTAGGATAGCTAATAATCTGGGAAACTAAGCTCTGTTAAAAATACTCAGGTAGTGTCCTGTCTTGTGCAGAATGGAAAGAGTACAAAGAAACCACCACTTTATATGTTGAAGTAGCACCATGAATTCAAGGTCCTGAGAAGGCTCTGTATATACATGTCACTGCCTCGAAGGAACACAGAGGGAAAGACAGACAGGAAGAAGATGTAAAGAATAAAGATCCCCTGATAAATTAAGGAACTCTCACTTAATAAGGGTCAGCAGCTCTCATGAGCCTGTCTTTCCACAGAAAATGAGTCTTTGGATGGAAACAGTTCATCAGAAGCTAAATAGCATTAAGACCTTGTTAAAAACAGAAGTGCATATTGGTCCTCTGTTGGGAAACAAAAGTGACTGCAATCTTCAGCTAGATGTCACTGAAGCAAACTTTAAGAGAAATCATTGTTTTAAGAAAAAAAAAAAAAAAGGAAGAAAGTATTTTTAAGTACTGCTAGCTTGCTAGCTTTGTCACAGATTACATCTAGCCCTTCACAACCTGTCAGTACATTAAGCTGTGCGGAACTACCCAAGCTGGTGAGCTAATGAAAAGCCTGAATACTGGTAAGAGCACAGCCATGGTGAAACTGAAGCCAAGGCAAGGGAGTGCAAGGGCTGCAGCGCTGACTTGAGCCTGAAGTAAGCACAGGAGAAGGCAGGACAAGAGGAACTCCTGAAGGAAGGCAAAGGGAAAAATCTCCTAAATATAGAATTCACCACTATTCCTGGGATTTCAGAGCAAAAACTTTAACTGATAATGTTGTCTTCTACAGGCTTAGAAAAACTGGGGGGTAGTTTTGTTTCATCTAAGTATCTTCAATATGTTCTGCTCAACCACAGAGGCAGACGCAGGCACACTTCTCCTTGTGTCAGAGACATCAGTGGAAAGGGAAGAAGTTTTCTCGGGTTTGATTTATGAAAAACACACTTCACAATCCTTTCATAATATAAAACTGGATCATCTGTATGAATGGAAATTATTAGAATTTAAAATAGTTCTGAAATTTACAAATCGTTACTAGTTCATCTCTTACCAATGCCTATATGAGCATTAGTAAAAAATGAAGTATACAGAAAATCCATCTATTTGAACAAAACATAACCTTTAATTCTTATCTAACGTTTGGTCACAAATTTACTCCTTGAGGATGTATTATTAACGTTGTTAGCTCCTAAAGAACAATATAGAATCTGTCAAGTGTGTTGCTTCACCCTCACATGCAGAACAGCCCTTGAAAAGTGACCTGCCTCAGGCTCACGGCACTCTGCATTTGTTCTAAAGCCAGGAAGAAGAATACAGAACTCGTATTAACTGAGTGTTTTTGCTAGAAAAACCCAAGTTCTTGATTTCAGAAAAAACTCAATGCTGAAAGATCCTGAGATTAAAATGCATCTTAAAGTCAACTGTATCCAAAGAGTACTGTCTGAATACGGTACTATTAACTAATAAATTTTTTTAAAATGGTAAGTAGAGTTGCAATAAAGTAATGTAAGTAAAGATTCTGAGAATCAATTTAGTTGCGTTTTGGGCAGAGGTATTTCTTACAGGTTGGTGGAAAGCAAAGTTTGAAGTTGCTTATACACACAAAGACAAGATGATCCACCAGTGTGAATGCATGGACAGGTGGGGCCGGATGGTTGCCATGCAGGATATTTTCTGGGTTTTGTTGCTCATTCTGTGAAAACTGTTTGATCTTAGTGCTTTAATATTTTGAAAACTCAAATATATTCTCAAATTTTTCTTAAGGGTTTGTATACTGCAACAGTAAAATGAAATATGATAGGTTGGCATTCCTGAAGCCTCTCAATCCCATGCAGGTTTAGATGAAAATGAGGTTCTAATCTGTCTGGAACTGTTATGATAGGTTGAATTAAAATTTATTCAAATCTTGTTCTCTAATTTTCAGAGCACTGCAAATGCAGTAATGTAGGCACAACACAGAGTCCTGAAGGAAAGGCAGACACAATACGGGTACAACCAGAGCTCCAGGCACAAAACAGACACAACAGCTGCTTCTAGTACCACACTCTGCTTCTCAGCCCTGAATCATGCAGCCATCCCAGAGCTATAGTAGCAAAAATCTCTCAGTCATCCTCTTCTGTATTCTCTTTTCCCATCTATGAAAATGAATGCAATACATATTAATATAGTCCCTGGATTATTAGCAATCTATGTATAGTTAATGGCTTTCCAGTGGGGGTTTTAATGTTAGTAGAAGAGGAGAAAGGATCCACTAAGATCTTTACTTTAGAACTATATTTATATCTTTTAACGTGTGCCACCTAATAAATTAACAACATATAAGAAATAATCACATGAACAAATGAAATATGCTTTGTTAAAATGGAGGAGACATTCCAGTTTTGCATTCCTACATTTAATAGCACCTCCATCGTCTACTCTGTAGTTGAACAGTTGCTCCTGAACAATTCCACATACTGCACCAAGCCATAGAGGACATTAATTGTACAGTATGCTTGTATCAATGGGAAAAACATACTGAATGAAGAGGGGTTGAGGGAGAAAAATATCTTCTAATGTGTATTTTTAAAATAATTCAATCATGTCAGTCAAATGATACTCCAGAGCATCCTCTATTGTTCTAAAACAACCACCTATCCAAAAATTACACCAATATCACTTAATAAATGAGATACCTTCTCATATCTGAAACTAAATAACCACTACAAAATAGAATTTAATTAGAATAAAAATTAGAATACAATGAAAGGGGCGAAATTGGAGGTAAGAAGAGAGATGCTATAGCTAAAGAAAAAGCAAAAAGTTTAAAGCTGAATTAGTAAGGGTGTAACGGGAAGCGTTTAGTGTTGTAGTATCATTGAGCTGCTTTGAAATAACTATGAAAAATAACTTGAGGTAATTTTTGAACTCTTGATATTTCAGTTTCATCCACAGAAAAAACACGCATGTTCTGGTTATGCTCTAGTGATGTTTATATGTTGGCACAGATAAAGGGGAAAGCCTAAGTGAAGAATCTGTGATAAAATTCAAGGTATAGTAAAAGAAGGTGACAAGCTTACATGAAAACAACACAAGAATTAATGTGGGATAACTATACTGTTACGGCTTCTTTCACATTCAAAGCTAAAGGTTTTATTATTTATTATTATTAATGTATTAATATTACTAAAATTTAATATTACTTATATTTCAGCAGTAGATTATCCATTTCCCTGCTAACTTAATCTATAATAATGGATACAAAAATAGCACACAAATTCCATAGAAGCCACCTCTAAATAAGGCAATCTTTGAAGTATTTGTATCTTTGACAAAATCCTTCCTCTCCTGCAAAAAGACTCATGTCCAGGGGTCAGGTCACAATTGATTTGCAGAAGAGTGAGCATTTCAGAGGAGCATTTAGCCATTTTAACAGAGAGATTGGAGGAGAGAAATTGTCTTCCATGTAATAAATTATTACAACTCCTGCATTGAGAGGCTTTGGTGCCTCCATTACAGGGAGTTCCAAATTTAAAAATTCAGCCATGTCTCCAAATTTAAATTCAGGCATGTCATGGAAGACCACTCAAGTTTCAAGGAAAAGTGTTTGCTGACCCCCTGGGAAAATGTTTCTAAGCCTGTATGTGCTCCACTATCTATAAAACTACTACTCCTAAAAGCAGTATATAAAAATTGCCAGACCAGCTCAGTCTTAAGATCCACACAACTCGGTATGATGCTTACAGAATAAACATGAGATAGAGCATATGTCCACTGTTACACACTTACTGCCTTTTCCCATCTTCAGTTCATGAGCTTTTCTGACCAGGACATTGCCTGCAGATCAGCTTTAACAGGCATACTAAGTCCAGTAGTCTAACTCCTTTTTTTGCATCTATCTTTTCGACTTCCAGACGATGTTACAGCAATTATGAAATACTCAGTTCTGCTACACGAGTAAGTATGTACTTTTATTCATTTTAAACCTGCTGATTTTTCCTGTCACAATTTCTGATCCGTGAAAAACAATGAATAATTGCCTCTGACTTTTTTTTTCTAATGCTATTCATTCTGTGTACCTCCACTATTTCTTGGTTAAAGTGAAAAGTTCTAGTCTAACGAACTTGTCTGTGTGGGGAAGCTCTTCCAAACCTCTGCTTAATGTTATGATCCATACTCTACCCCTTTTAGAAGCTAATACAGTAGTTAAGAACTAAGCATATTCAGGTTTATACAGTCATATAAATAGGTCTTCTATCTTGTTCTGTATCTTTTTAGTAAGTACTCACATCTTATTTTCTTGCCTGAGAGTATGGAAACACACTTAATACACTGTTGAATATTAAAAGGATCTTCTCAGAACTTATCAACTGATAAAGGTTTACCTAAGATCAGCACTGGACCATCCTGTAAATGCACATGGTATGTTTCTTTGTCATGTCTAGACACTATGAGAAGAGAGTCCCTTTCAATACTCTGGAAAGATCTGGACATAAACAGAAAAAAGTTGAGTCAGAAAGAATGAGGTCAGGTGAAGAGTCAGGTCAACTGAGATTCAGGTGAAGCCTGGAAGCAGCAAAATGAGCTTAGAAGAAAATATTTGAGTTCTGAGGGTCCCAGATCCTCAGAGAGTGAAAAGCTGATGAAAATGACAAAAATGGAACAGAAAAAGATCCGTCCAAAAGATGCTTGAAATGAGAAGATCAAGAAAGACGAGATAAGGTCACTGAGGTAAGACAAGAGAGTGCAACTAGGAACTGTGGTGGATTTGCATTGAATTACAAGACAAAAAGGAAAGTCAGAGGTGTAGAGCATAATCCCTCAAGAAAATCTCTAGCATTTTACATGAAGCTTTTAAGGAGATCTTGAGCTCTGATTGAAAAAAATAAGAGTATTGAACAAGAAGCTGGGCTGCTATGCCACTAAATTCACAAACAAAAGATGGGCTATATAATTATATTCAACCAAACAAACACTTTACACTCTAGTCCAATCTATTCTTATCAATTATTAGTGCTAGCAACTAGAGGAAAATGTCTTCTGATATTTAACTCCGAGACTGCTACAGCATTTGGTACATACTCAATTTTCCTACCTTTTCTGTGTAAAGTTATTTTAATCCTGAACATACCCAGACATACAGGAGTCTTGCCTATATTCCTTCCAAATGCAAAGGAAAAAAAACATAATTGTAATATTACTCAAAGATGTGCTGGGTCTGGCTGGGATGGAGTTGTCTTTCTTAACAGCAGCTGGCATGTTGCTGTGCCTTGGATTTGCGACTAATATCACAGAACATTAAGAGCTGGAAGGGACCTCAAAAGATCACCTAGTCCAACCCCCCTGTCAGTGCAGGATCGCCTAGATTACATCACACAGGAACGCACCCAGGCAGGTTTTAAATGTCTCTGGAGGAGAAGACTCCACCAAAAGTGGTGTTGATATGACACCAATATCTTAACTATGGCTGAAGAGTGCTAGTGCAGCATCGAGGGCTTTTCTTTTCCCTCTCTGCCACTCTACAAGGAGACTGGGGCTATGTGAAGAGTTGGGAGGGGACACAGCCTGACCCAAGCTTGTCAAAGGGATATCACATACCATGACATTGTGCTCAGCATTTCAGCGATAAAAGCTCAAAGGAAAGGAGAAAGAAGTGAGGTAATGTTAATGTTGTGGTTTTGGTCTTCTTAAGTGACCCTTCTGCGTGCTGAGGCCTGGCTTTCCAGGAACTGCCTAAACGTCTGCACGCTGATGGGAAGTAGTGAATTACTTAGTATTAAGGCTCGCCCTTGTGCTATTGGAGAATGAAAGGTATGAAGACAAAGGGGTTTAAAAGTACCCACTGTGGTTGTCAGTTAAAATTCCAGCCGCTTGTAAATTTTTCCAGTTGCAATTTTGAAAATCAAAGTTTAAAAACACACATAAAACCAACTTTTAATCAGTTTTGTGAAACTGTTTAGATTGGATCTTGATGGACATATTTCAACCTACATCCTATGTATTTCTTTTCAGATATCAGACAGTAAATACAGTAAAACAGACTAGAAAGGACATAGCTTTTCTTTAAAATCTTTCTGAAAATGTTTCTAGCATTTTCACTTCTGAACAAAAGTTTAAATACACCTAATAAAAATAACAAACTTTAACTATGAAAATGAAGGCTCTAGGAAGTCTCCACAACCAATGATGATGTTTCTTATTTCAAAGAACATCATATATGCATTTATGATGTCAGTTCCAAAACAAGCATTTCTTCGGACAGCTTCATAAAAGAGTACATTTAAAATACATGAAGTTTAAAAATTCCTAGTAACAAGGAGAATCCCTAGTTACAGATCCCATAAGTACAGTTCCCTGAACACATTTAGATGGAGGTTCCTAATAAACTTTAAGCAGTGCATCCCTGCCCTGTAGATAAGTACTAGAACTAATTATGAAACTAGTCCTAGAACTGAAAAGCCAGGTGGAGCACGCAGGCCACGGCTGCCATGCCAGCAAACAGCCCTTCCCCCTCAGCACTGTTTATTAACCCAGACATAGTGCTGGGGCTGCACAGTTTCTAGTTCCAGACCAACTTTTTTTGTTACTTGATTAGCTCTTAATTGCTGGCTACTGCAGAGCATTGCAAGAGCAAAGGGAAGACCATTCCTTCTAATAATTTGGAAACTGTACGATGAAAGTAGACAACTTTGTTCTGAATATAACTACTAATGGTAGGTAAAGCTAACATGGAGCTTTAAAGATGCTACAGGAAACTGCTTTGGGCCAAGTGGTAAAAAATTATTAGAGTTGAAAGTTACTCAGTGCTTAAGACAGACATTTTTCTTCTGTTCTGCTTTGCCACAGACTGCTGCTAAGGCTTTGCTTCAGACAGATGAAGTTGTTCCTACAAGTTTATGAGTCATTAAGCATACACAGCCAAATAAAAATGCCTGCAATATTAGCAATTTTTTGCTACAAACTGCCAAGGAATCTCAAATGTTGAGACATTGATTTTCTTGAAGCACAAGTAATAGAGGTCTTCAATGAAGCTGAAAAGTATATTTCCCTCAGATAATCAGTGTGCCTAAACAGAGAGCCCCTTACAAAGTGCCTGTAAAAAACATTTGGGGACTTGTTCATACAAATGGAGATAAAAATTGTTTGGAATGTGAACTACAGAACAGTCTCTGTGATATATCTGAAGGAGTCTGGTTGTACTATGAAGAAACCAAATGGCAACCAGTCTGAAAAGAAACCTTGGTCACTTAAGTTAGGCATGTTTAACTATCTTAAGGGAGGGTAAAAACTTCAGGCACATGCAAAATCTGCTTGCAGTTGAAGCAGAGACTTGCCTAACTCTCCCAGACAGATCAGAAACCATCAGGATAGCATAAGGTCAAATCTATTTATATCAACTTTAAGAAGTGCTTATTAGATTACACTCATTATCATCAATTACTTTAGATAGGTGTCAGATCTTTGGAAGTTTGCCATGTACAACTTTTTCATTAGATGCTGTACTTAAAATAGGCTGCACTTCTGCTACACCTCAATATTGCTCTTCAGCATAACAATGCACTCTGGGCTACCATAGTGAGTCCTCCAGTTGTCCTGACAAAGATCAGCTGATGAAGTCACTTGATGCTTACAGATGAGGTCATTAACAGGAGACAAGAGAACAAAGAGAAGTATTTGTAAGCCAGGCCTATTATGAAAAATGTATAGTAATATAGTCAAATAATGGACAAACAACTGAGCATGAACTCCCACTAGAATGCTGCTGCAGAACAAGATAACAGCAGATAGGATTAGAGAAGAAATATTTCTTCTCTGTGCTGAATTACTGTGACTGACAGTTAAATAAAAGAAACGGGCATGACATTCATCTATTAGAACAGGCACTGAAAAACTAGAAAGGCTGCACAAAGGGGAGAGGGAGAGAACTGGTATTGTCATAACATGGGATTTGTAACCTCCACCAAGACAGACGATGCTACTTATTTTGAAATGAGGAGCGAACCACGGAAAGAATGCATGGCAATGCTTCCAGTTATCCTCAACAACTGCTAGACATGTTCCTTCAAGTGAAGGTAGGCAATGTGAAATTTTACACCCACAGACGTAATGCTGTGTTTATCAGGTCTTCAGTCCTCCAGTATACCTTATGTCCTCAGTGAGACACAAAAAAGAAATATGAGCTTCTCAAGAATTCCTTCTTCATCTTCAGTCCTTAATCTTAAGTGACAAATTTAAAAGCTCTTACAATTACTTCCCAGAAAAAGTATCTAGCTCTTCCTTCTATGGTTGTAAAATACAATAAGGCAGTGACAAAGACATCTTGTGTCTGACTTCAGTCTCCTGTCATGGTCAAATAGAATTTAAAGTTCATCCAGGAGTTTCTAACACAGACCTGTTCAACTTGTGGATTCTAAACATTTTGGTTGTCTTTCTAATAAAATTACATGGGGAGTAAATAACATTTTCTTCTCACAACTTTAAAAAAGCTTCTGTAATACAGAAAACAACTACTGATCTCCTATCAGAAACGTGTCCTTACCTTTTATATTTATCTACCCTCTCTAAATTGGTCAGCTAATCTGAAGGAGCTACCAAACACCGTTTAGATGTGATGTGATTTTGCCTAGAAAGATGTTACTCGATCTTAGATCTTGTTCATCTCAAGGAAGCTCTAAAGATGTTTCCAAAACAAACGCTATCAGTGATTATGTGCAGCTGCAGCTGCTGAATTGCACAATGTTCAAAAGCATTCTCCCTTCTGTCTAGACGAGTATTTTATAAACTTTATGTCTATATACAGGCTACAGCTGAAATGAACATCTTATGAAGTGACACTAAGGGCTAAAATTTGAGAATGTCTGCACATAGAACTTCTGCTTGAAATAGGTGGATGTACGCCTACCACCACAGAGATCGCATGGTTCATGCTTGTCCTGCTTCTGACTAAGAGTTAAATTTCTTCCGAGGAGCTGGCATGGGGCTGTGGTTTGGATTTAGGATGAGAATAATGTTGATAACACACTGATGTTTTAGTTTTCAAGCAGTCAAGGTCTTTGTAGCTTCTCATACTAGCCTGTCAACAGTGGGAAGACATCCAAGAAGCTGAGAGGGGACGTGGCCAGGACAGCTGACCCAAACCAGCCAAAAGGATATTTCATACCATGTAACATCATGCTCTGTATATATACGAGGTAGAACAACTTTGGAACTAGCTGAGCATCAGCTTCAAGTGGTGAGAAACTGTGCTGCTCATCACTTGTTTTGTACATTCTTTTATTATTAATCATCTCTTTCTGTCCTATTAAAATACCTGTGTATCAACCCATAAGTCTCACTTTTTTCCCCCTTTTCAATATCTCCCACATCACACTGGGGTAGGGGAGTGAGCAAGGGGTTGACCTCCAGAGTTCATCTAGTCCACCCCCCTACCAGAGCAGGATCACCTAGACTGAACAGGCAGCACAGGGCGATGTCCAGGTAGGTTTTGAATGTCTCTGGAGATGGAGGAGATTCCACAACCTCTCTGGACAGAGTGTCCCAGTGCTCTGCCACCCTCACAGTAAAAAAGTACCTCCTCATGTTTAGGTGGAACTTCCTATATTCAAGCTTGTGCGCTTTGCCTCTTGTCCTGTCTCTGGGCACCACTGACAGCCAACACAGCTGGCTAATGGTTAACCTGTTATCCACCAGGATTCCCAGATCTTTTTTCCACAAAGCTGCTTTCCAGCAGGACAACCCCCAAACTGTACTGGTGCCTGGGGTTATTCCTCCCTAGGTGCAGGACCCTACGCTTGCCCTTGTTGAATTTTGTAAGATTCGTAAGATGCCCAACAACATTACAGCCTTCCAACATGTCAGCCACTCCTCCCAGTTTTGTATCATCAGCAAACTTGCTGAGGGTACACTCTATCCCTTCATCTAAGTCACTGATGAATAGACTGAGCAGGGCTGGACCCAGCACTGACCCCTGAACAGCTGCATGGTTATTTTAGCTGACGGCCAGGTTAAACCACAACCTCCCTTTTGCCATCCAGTGCCAGGCACCAAAAAAAGATTGTCATGGTTTGACCCCAGCCAGCAGCTAAGCCCCACACAGCCAGTTCATCCCCACTCCACCACACCCAGTGGTGAATCAGTGGGAAATCAGAGGAGTAAAAATGAGAAAACTTGTGGGCTGAGATAGACAGTTTTATGTCTTTAAAGATTAAATCAAAGCAAAAGCCACACACATAAGCAAAGCAAAGCAAGGAATTAATTCACTATTTCTAATGGGCAGACAGGTGTTCAGCCATCCCCAGGAAAGCAAGGCTCTGTCATGTTTAACGGTTACTTGGGAAGACAAACAACCAGCATCATTCCAAACATCTTTCCCTTCCTCCTTCTTCCTCCAGCTTTATATGCTGAGCGTGAGGTCACATGTTATGGGACATCTCTCTGGTCAGTTGGGGTCCACTGTCCCAGCTGTGTCCCCTCCCACTCTGTGCACCCTCAGCCTACGCACTGGGAGTAGGGGGATGAGAGGCGGGAAAGGCCTTAGCTCTGTTTAAGCACTACTCGGTATAACAACGCAGAGATGTGTGCATAACCAACACTGTTTTCAGCACAAATCCAAAACACAGCTCCCAATCAGTCCACACTAGCTACTATGGAAAAAACTATCCCAGACAAAACCAGCACAATGCTTCATGGGTGTATCTGAGTTAGAAGGAATTCAGTTCTTAGTACTGGAGGAGTTTCAGGAGATAGCCGTACTGAATTCTATCTAATCCACTTCTCTCCTAACCAGAGATTGGGAATTGAGAATGGGGAAGGACAAGCAAGAAAGAGGGTAGCATTCAGTCTGTTCCTGAATGAGAAGTTAAATGAAGTCACCAATTTCTTGTCTTTCCTTGAGCACCAGCTTCAGAAGTGTTGCCTTGCTAAAGAGCCTCACAAATCTCCACACAAAAGCAGCATGTTGCTAGCATCTTAAACTGTTCCACTGCATTTTACCTCAGCTGAACACAGTCTGAAGAATATCTGCACCACCAAGACCCACCAGCCTGGTTCCTCCAATTATACCTGCTGTGTGCTTGGATTTCTTTTCTTAAGCATCTCTATTGTCAGGGACAAAGAAAAACACATACAAATGTGTATGATCAAGCTCCTGATTTGAGCAGCACAGCTTTTATTACTGATGAGGAGAGAACCAAAAGCAGGTCAAGTTTAGAGAATCCAGACTGTTCTAGCTGGGAAATCAATTGGGGAAAAAAGACTACCCTGACAATTAGGCATGCTTGATCTAAATCAGACACTAACCAAAAACTCTACAGCAATATCTTGATCAAGTTTCAGTTCAATGTAAAAATGCAATTTCAGCCCTACAGAAAACACCTTCTGCAATAGAACCATAGAATCATAGAATCATAGAATTGTAGGGGTTGGAAGGGACCTCGAGAGATCATCGGGTCCAACCCCCTGCCGAAGCAGGCTCCCTAGGACATTTCACTGAGATAGGCATCCAGACGGGTCTTGAATATCTCCAGAGAAGGAGACTCCACCACCTCCCTGGGCAGCCTGTCCCAGGGCTCTGTCACCCTCACTGTGAAAAAGTTTCTCCGCATGTTGGTGCGGAACTTCCTATGCTCCAACTTGCAGCCATTGCCCCGAGAAATAACAAGAGAAAAGTTGTCTGTGATGGAGCTAAGAGGCAAACAAACAAGGGACATGACAATGTAGCTTAGAAAACTGTATGAAGTAACTATAACTCACAAGAAATGCTTTGACAGTACCCAAACCATCCTAACCTAAAACTACTTACACTTTTTTATGCTACCTTCTTGGTGGATTATACTGTATTTCTACCTGTGCTGTTAAACCATCATCTGCTAGTAATGTGAACCCCTGCTAGAAGTACACACTGATTATTCATATGCTAATTAATGTAAAATCTCTTGCACTGTCTTTGTTAAACTATTTTATTAGTTTCACACATCACAAATGCACTGCAAACCTTTAGAATAACAGAGCCATTCACAGAGAAAGTATTAGGATTTTTTATGTAAATCTGATGTTGGTGTCTGACATTACAAAGAACAGAGGTGGCTCATCTACAGTCAGATCAAACAAGCACCAAAGAAATCCTAAACCGTAAATATTGAATGAGTAAGAGGATGAATCAAATGCTATTTTGTTATTTCAGGTATCACTATAGGTGAAAACCTTAGCCAAGTGCTCTAAAGATTTTAATTAAACTTTACTCTTGTTTCAAAAAAGGTTAAAACATCTCTTTGGCTAGCACAATCATGCTATGGTGCCCCTGCTGTCCTTTGCATTCCTCTTTGCATAATAAAGCACTCTGGCGCCATGGGACCTTAAGAGTCACCTACAAAAGGCTGGGCTGAACAATACCACCTCAGATTGTTTCTTCATTTTGGAGATTCACTCACACTATCACACATTTTGCAATAACTCTTAATAAGCACTCAGTTATAAAATTGCAAGACAACCAATTTGAAAGATGAAACAAAGTCTATACCTTCCTATCCTTAGGCAGGAAGAAGTAGACTTTTCTTGCACTATAACCTGTCCTACAATAGAAGTGTCATGAACAGTCCCTAAGACCTAACACAAGTTTTGAGACTATTTAATCTTCCAAAGTCATAAAAGTGGTGACACTGCAGTCACTTATGCTTTGTATGCAATAACCAACAGAAATGAATTTATTTTGCAGATAACACTAATTCATTACAAGTTACCTGGACAAGGAAGAAAACTAGAAGATTTCATCACTTTTGGTAAACAGCAAGGAAAGTTATGATTCTATAACAAAGGTAATTCATCCTTTCTGAAAGTAAACTCCAGAGGTGCAAACCCAAAACTATGTGTTACAGCACATTAACCTACCTGCAGCTCAGAAAGCCACACATAAATCCTAAAATGAACGGGAAAAGCTCACAAACAAACAAAAAACCCACAAAACACAACACCCAAATACAACATTGGTTGAAAATTAAGACCTTAGAAAATAGTCTTGAATTCAACGCTTAGATAGCAATTATTAATGATTTGCATTCATACTGTGAATCTCAAGCAACAGTTTTACTTGTTCCCTGTACCTCCATGGTTTCAGAAGTATAAATTATCAAATGTTGCATTATGTTAAAACTTCCCAAGAATGCTTGCATATATTCATATATGTCATTTACCTGTAGCGACATGACAAAACAAATTCTGCATCTACTTAATTTCTAAACATCCTCTGTACCTGAAATAAGACGTCAAATATATCTTGTTTTCTACTACTTCCCAACCAATACTGAAAAACGTGGTCTTCCAAAGGATCATTGTGCTGGGACCCACTGTGGAATGCACAGTCATTCTTTACTGAGAGGGTGGTTGGGCACTGGAACAGGCTCCCCAGGGAAGGAGTCACAGCACTGAGCTTGGCTGAGTTCAAGAAGCATCTGGATGATGCCCTCAGTCCCATGCTCTGACTTGGCTGATCCTGTGTGGAGCCAGGAGTTGGACTGGATGATCCTTATGGGTCCTTTCCAACTCAAGATGTTCTACAATTCCTGTTATGAAGATGTGAATTTTTCCCCCTCTTTCCCTTCCCTCAAAATAAGCGGTACACTTGTGCACACTAGAGACATTTTTGGCTAGTACTAAAAGTTCAGTGAAAGGGGAAACAACACCAAAACCAAACAACAAAACCCAAATAAAATGTATGATATAATTTCAAGTCTGGCTCAGAGCTCATAAGGTTCAATTTTAGAGGAAAACAAAACACTAAGATGAAGAACACTAGTCTTGCCATGAGGTAAAAATTAGATCATATGCTCAAATACTTAATCAAAACAGGTAGTAGAGGAAGAAATAAATATCAGTTGTACAAAATGAGATAGAAAGAAAAAAGATTCTACACATTAAGATTACTGGATAATTATGTTATCATTAGTTATCTTCTAATTTATATGCATTTCCTCCTTAGACATAGAGGGGTGATGAGGTGTATACAACTCCTCCATAGAAACACCAGCATGTAAAATCTGTTACCTCTGATGACTGATCTCGTACCTGTTATTGGATGGCCTTATTGGATGTAAATTCATTAATAGAAGTAGGTAAAAAACAATGTGGTTTTAATAACATTTGTCTGCATTAAAGACTAATAACTTGGCAAGCATATTACCGCTGAAGCACTAAGTGTACTATGTCATACTATTTCTTCATATAATTACAAAACTGCTCACAAGGATATCATGAAGAAGTTTTTCTTTGCTTAGCAATAAGAGCCAGATACTCACAAAGAAGGGTCTTGAACCAGATCTTTAAGGTTTATCCCACTACGATCCTCGGCAAGGTTCCTGAAGCAACTGTCACTCACTAAAAAAAACAGAAATAAAATTAAACCAAAACCAAACCAGAGAAACAGAAGAGGTGGAAATTTAAGAACAGAACATAATTATTTTGATTAACTAAAAACGCTTTTTGTGATGGGTGTCATTTGAATGTTCATGTGTAAAGTCTGATTTTCAGTGAGGTTTCACCTAATTTAATCAACTCAATAGAAAGTGATACATACTGTATCACGGATTACAGGGAAACACTGAGTTTCAGCTGGTGGCCTTACATCTCCTCCACCCATGGCTACAGGAAGCCTCAAACACAACCACTTGATATGCCAGTACACACAGATACATGTTCACTTAACAGCGAAGTCTTTAATCGTGCCCCTGCAATTACTCTTTACCTCACCAGAAACAGTGAGAGTTGATATAAATTTAAGTTTGCAGTTGTTCAAGGGTTAGCAAAAATGTTTAATATAAACAACAGCCAAACAAACAATTAAGACCAAAAATTTATTCCAACAGCTCAGAAGTTGTAAAGTACATGTAAGGCAGTTATTGTAATAACTGAGATTACAGCACAGTAAAATTCACAGAAGTTTAAGAGTATTAGTGTGCTTTCATTGTCTTCACTAGTTTAAAGTGTGCCATTTTCTTTTTTTTTTTATTTTTAAAACCTGAAACTCCAAGTCTGTTCAGCACACGTACCCCATTCCCACAAGTGCACTCTTAGAACACCACCACAGTCAATTTAAGGTGGAAAAAAAGTAGTGGTACATATGCTTTAAAAATAATTTAAAAATCAGCATCAATTCAAAGGAATTACAGTGATTTCTGTCTGCAACAAACTTCCTGTAGGACACAGAGGTGGTAATATGGCAAAATCAGTGTAAGGATCAATTTGCCATGGCTAGGAAGGCAATCTGCCAAGTAGAAATGTGCTACTGCTCATCTTCTGACACAGAACACTGCCTCGCATCTGGGGATGGGGATGTGTTTAAAGTCATCTGCAAAAGCAAGTGTTCCTACTTCTTTCTGCCTAAATGCAAGATACTCTTTTAAATTTACATCTTCAAGTATTTGTGTGCATCACCACCATTGAAAAAATGCAAATCGTTCCCAAAAATGTGTTATTTTCAGCGACTACTATACATACTGTGACAGACCTACCTAACACACTAAAAAAACCTGCAAAACATTTTTACTAGCACCCCTTGTTGCCAATGCAACTCACAAGCATGAGGCCTGTTAGTCTACTGGGAAAGAAGTACTGGAAGAAAGGGCACCAGAAGAAGGGTCTCAGGTAGCTCATGGAGCTGGCACAAGGCTGGCGCTCTCACACAGAACCTGACACCTAACAATACACGACAATGACAGCAGTATTTTACAAGTGTTGATAACATTAAGAAGTTCACCCACTTTGCATCTCAGCACTGTAATACCCTAGGCTTCTAGTTGATACCCTAGGCTTCTCTCCTCCACCGTCTCTGAAAACGCTACCTAACAGTTGCTTCTCAGAGGCAACCTGAAAGCCAAGCAGCGTATCACAAGGAGCCTCCTGGCTTGGAGATAACGGCGACAGATCTTCAGACTAAACAGCAGCTACTGGTGCTACTGAAGCCCAGAACTCCTGGTTTGTTCCTCCTAAGACTATCCAATCATCATCTCAATATTAAACTGAGATTTAACTGAGTTGGCAAGAGCTATCTACTTTGCCAGGGGGAGCTCACCTTTAACACCCTGGGCCTTCAGAAACCTATTATCTCCATGTACATCTAATGCCCTGAGCCCAAGACCCCTAAATCCTGAGCTAAAGGAACAATTCCAAGATCAGATGACTCTCAAGTAATCTACACTCTAGATTTTATGGGAGAAAAAAATCCAGCTAAGTTGATATTTGATAGTTATAGTTGTCTCTTGTCAAGTTTGGCAACAAACAAAGCAGCACACAGAACATTTTACCTACTGTCTTGTCATAAATCCTAGTGTTGTATCAACATAGCTCCTATGCCAACACTACACATCACGAACAAAAATTATGGTCAATAATGTTTTTTCCACTACTGAGAAATCAAACATTTCTTAAGTATTATTTCATCTAAATAATGCTGTACTTTTTGTAGTCTTCTCCAATCTCCTCATCATGTAATTATTACAATTATAAGTGAAGAAACTACTGTGAGTGTTCTAAACTCTTTAAAAGGGTAAATGAAAAATGACATGAAGTTATTTTATCAGTAAGACTAGCCATTATTTGTCCATGTAACTCATGAAGTTTATTAAACAAAATGCATTTTAAATGCATGCTTACAATTAAAGCACAGATTTGCCAGAGACTGTCATCTTACTTGTCTTAACAGAACTCTAACATATAAATACCCTTCTCATGAATGAAGTTGAAAATTGCAGACCTTCCCTCTAGTTAGCAGAGCTGGGCCTTACAAGCTTTTGTGAAAATGACAAACTCAATAAACACACACAAAATTTGAAAAAGGTTTTTTTTTGGGGTTGGTTTTTTGGTTTTTTTTTTTGATTGTAGGAGTCAGAGCTCTGGGAAGCTGCAAATTTTCAAGCAAAATCAGAAAAGAAAAAAAGAAGTACAAAACCAGTTTTAGCAACCAATAATGCCAAGTTTAGTTAACATCCACTGAAATAAAATTTCTGCAACTAACATTTGACAATAATTGCCAATTACATTGATAGCAACAGGAGAGTTTCCAGTGACAGGGAGTAATGCAGTGGAATGGGCTGGAGTAAGACCTCGTGGAGGAAGGCTTTGGAATGCTTTACTGACCCCCACACAGGCACTGCCACCCTCCCTCACAGCCTTGCAAACTCTCACCCAGGTGGAAAAAAACAAACATTCAGCAAGAAACACGGGGTACAAGCAATCAGGCAGGGTAGGTACTCCATTTCTCACAGCTTAGCAAACCATAAAGCGACACTCCATGTATTTTAAAACATGGTCTACTCTGAAATGCAAGCTATTTTATTTCAAACAGCCCAGGGGGTGAAACTGGTATGGCAGATGGTATGGCAGAAATATCAGGATGGTGAACAGGGGTTTGAGAGAAGAAAAGGCAGAAGAAAACTTTGCATTACAGCCATGAGTTGTAGTCCATGCACAAAAGCCATGCCAACTTCCTGTCTTTAAAGTACAGCCAAGGGAGACTTCTGCATAGGACATCTACATGAACACACTCCCCATGCAGGTTTCTATTGTCATTTCAGATTATTTTTTTAAAAACCAACCAAACAAAAAAGCTTATTAAAGCTCATATTTTAAGCAATGTCGAGTGCACATTTTACAGAGAGATACAGAACTGTAGGCTGCTCCCCTCTACGTATATACCAAGTGTCTGAGCCTCTGAGCTATATTACACATTCCCTTAATGTAATAATGTATATTATACAAGCCCCCACACATCCTTCCTTACAGAGAAAGAGAATCACAACAAAAAAGCTCCCTAAACACATTTGCTCCATGGAGTGTTGTACATACAATGACAGTCTATAAGGTACTATAAGTGTTTTATAAGAAATTAAATATTAGCACAACTATCACAAGCATGCACTGAACATACTCCTACCACAGAAACACATAGTCTTGAAAACATCACACTAAGGAGAAACCCCTAAACATTCACGAAACAGTTGGACTTCAACATGGGCTGCTCCACGTGTCAAGAGTGAAGAGGCTTTAGAAATAGTTCCAACCCACCATTTGTTTTACTATGAGCTCTCAGTTTCTACTTGTCTACTCTTGTCCCTAGGAAATAATTGGAGATGGGGAACCAATAAGGGAATATAGTTCTCACCTGTCAACTACACAGCATGCACAATTCTGTATTAAAATCAGCATTGCCATGCTCAAGTGCAAACATCTAGTTACAACAGTTGTGAGGCCTCCCCACTTGGCCACTGTGAACTTCTTCATCTGTCCATATGATTTTTATCTTTCCTTTAACAGAGACCATACTGAATGAAAATGGATTATTAGCCTGATGATTTCCAAAATGACGAGTAGGAGTTATTTCAAGGTAAACTAATATTTTCTCCAAGTGGAGGTAGTTTATAGTCTGTTGTGAACTTTATCCTCTGTGGTTTGGGGTTTTTTTTAATATCCTACAACTTGAAAACGATATAGCCCCTGAAAACTGCCAATTAATCTCTTATCCCACACAGCAAACAAAACCCCTTTTAGATTTAAGCAGTTCAGCTTCTATTGCTGTTAACAGTCATTTTCATGTCATGCACTTTACAAAAGTTGTGATCATTATCCTCAAAAAAATAAGGGCTATCTATAGTTTGGTACAGCTAATTAATCATGACATTTATCTCTCCAGTATCAATATATGCAAATCCAGAAAACTGCTATCACCTGCTAGACTTCCCTCCTAGTTATCTGAATTCAGAACTACTTTTAGACTAGTTGTGTTTATGTATTGATAAAAACATCCCGACAGCACAAATGCTACACTCACAGACATTGATAACTGATGCACTATTACTTCAAAATACATGGACTACTAAAACATTGAACAGGATGCCCTAAAGTAAAAGATACCGGTTTCTTACATTTTTGCCTTTTAGTGATAACAGCTCCTAAATTCAGCTCTTTCTCAGCACTACTCCATCTATCTATAGTATTTTTGGCAGACATTCCATAGCAGGTCTCTTTTCTTTACCCCTCTTTGGATAGGATCATTTCTATGCTGAGTTTTTTATGCTAGATTCATTCAACAGCTGCTAAGTACAAAAAAATACTTAGTATACTTAGGATGTTCTGGAAAGTACCGTTCTGGCACTGCATTGTATTCTAGCCTGGTTTTGCTGGCAGTAAAGCTTTATTCTGAAGTCTCGTTTCAGATTCAAGTGGTTCTGCTCCACACACTGCATACAAATGTAGCAGGATTCAAGTATTTTGTTTTTATAGGCCCAGCCTTATGCACACTTTAGCAAGTGCTCACTTCTACCAACTGTAATTGCACATACTGTTGACTTCAAGACATAACAACCACTGCTAAGGAAGCTTAGGTTTCTGGATATAAGGTAACAATTTTTTTTTTCTCAGACCTCAAGACACATCTCTTCCAAAGTCTGCTCTCCTGCAGACACAATTCCTCCCCAATTGGCACACTTTGGAGAGGGACAAGGAAGGGGATAGTACCAGAATGTAAAGATTGACTCTCTTAGTAGGTAAAATACCTTAAAACTATTTTAGTACCCCATGAACAGTAACTTCAGAGATAAATATCCTACATCTTTTTGCTGCTACCACTGTATTTTTCAAGTGACTGTATGTCAAGCAGAAAACATACATAAAACAGATGGCACATTCCAGACATCTTGTAGCACCTTCACCAGACCTATTACAGAAGACAGCAAATAAATTAATTGTAAGAATGGCACATACAGTATTTGCACATCTGTACACAAATTTCTGACATACTTACAGAATAAAGAGACCTACTAGTCTGCATGCAAACTAAAAATGCCTACAACTGCTAAGAAAATAAGTCTTCTGTGACTAGAAGAAATGAAGTGGGTTAGTTTCCTAAGGATTTGTGATCTTGGTTCACTAAACACCATTCGCCATCACCCGGACAAGGAAGAGAGCTAAAGCTAATACAAAGCCACACGCCTGTAAACACTAGTTGATACCAAACTGCATTTTCTCTGTTAGTGGTAACAATCTGAGTTCCCTCTTTGCCTGGCTGCTAATTTTCACTTAATTTATAGTACCAGTATTCTTAAAAATTCTCACTGCATTTACTATTTTATTACTCTGCTATCACAATTTTCTCATATGTGAAAAGCCTGAATGATGTCATTATTTATCTTTTCATTATGTAAGCCTTGTTTTTCCCATGGCAGATAATCTAAAAAACGTTTTCAAAATTGCAAGGTATTGACACGTATTACATTTCAAGGTAATAAAACGTAATTTCATTGGGCATTCAGAGCTAGTCGTAGTGTAAAACTAGTTGTAATTTCAGTTCATGTATTATAACGCTCCCACATATAAGTTCCTAGCAGACAAGAGCAGCAAGAACACGTTTGTTTTATTCCCATTATTTCAAAACACTAACATCCTGTAAGCTGTCTCTTTCTCACCCACTCAGCAAGTGCTCTTGTGGTTGCTGGTGTGGCAGAGAAAGCACCAGGGGAATGCACTTGTCCCTATTTTCCTCTGACCAGATAAAGATTGAAAACCATTCAACAGCAACTTCATTGATTGCAAAGCCAGGACTGCAGTGATTACTGTGACTCCAGGCACAAATCCGCCCCTCACAACTGAATCTGCTTTTTCTTTTTTTTTTTTTTTCCCCCATAGTTTGTCATATACTGAAATATTGGGGAAATCTAAGCATATTTTTTCAAGGCAACAAAAATTAATAGCCTCCTTTAAGAATATCTTGAAACTGTGCTTTCCCAGATCTCAGAGCAGAGCAAGTCTTCTCTCCCTTTCCCTTCAGACGCAATGCTATGAAGTGCCAGAATGGTATCCTCAAAGATAGACAAAGCAGCACTACTATAAAAAAAGGAGCTAATCTACTGGAAAAAGAGCAGGAAAGTTCAGGTGACCTAGAGAAAACCAGGATGATCATAAACCAGAAATACAATTTAGACACATGAATCTATGATTTTTTCCAGAAAACACAGGGAAGCAATAATGCCACCTGTAAACCAGACGTAAAGGAGGGCCATTGCAATGATAAAATAAGACATCTTAGAGGAGATGAAAAGAGTTTTAATTAGCTTAGCAAAAGGAAAGTGTTATATGGTTGCTGGTGGTGTGTTTATATAAATATACCAGCAAAATAAACATAAGAGGGAGAAGAGATGAAGAATAGTGCTGCACCAGAAAAATAACTGTGAGAAAATCATACGAAATAGCAAGCAAGTTTTCCAAGAGCAAGAGTTGTGAAACTTCACAAATAATCTTTCTGTAAGAGTAGGGAGGGCAAGGAAAGCGTGCAGGCTGGTTCTCAACAGATTTAAGAATAGATTAGATGACACAGGAATTGCTCTTGAACACAGGAGGCTGTCTGTACCACAGTTGCTGTAAAATTTATGTTAGAGCTTCTCTGAAGGATAGGAACTTCTAAATCCCGCCAAGGTTTCTCACATTTTCTAACAGCAATTAAATGAGACATTTTTTCTGTGTATCCACTAGTCTATTGGGATATATGTCTTTAAAATTATTTATCATTTAAATTTTACAGTATTTGTGTGGCTTTAGGCTGCAAATTCTGCACATTATTAGTCTAATAATATAAGAAGGTTGAGTTTCAACTCAATCATGCTGTCAGTGCAATCATGGTAGTGACCAGGTAAACTTCAGAAGAAAAACAACAAGTCATTAAAGACATTAAAATCTTTGGAGATGTAGCATTATAAATACTTCTAATCGTTTGTCCCTGATAAATAAATTATTTGAAGCCATGAACACCAAATGTTTGATGGAATGTTTCCTTTGGCCTCTTGTTACTTTCATTGGAAATACATGTTTGGGTTTTTTGGGGTTTTTTCCAACATTTTTCAATATTTCCAATAAGGTTTTCTTGCACCTCCTTTCACTGTAAAACCATAAAAAATTCTAGGACAGGAAGGCAAAGGATAGAAGGTAAGCACATCTAAGAGGAAGAGAAGAGAAAAACAAAAAAAAAGCAACAAAAAGCAGCAAAGTACTTTTGATGAGTAATATCTCCTTTTAGACTTTGAAATTTTTAGTTCTATCACAGCTAATAACAGCTGTACTTACAGCAGCTGCCAAAGACCATTCTTTTAAAGGGCAGTCTTTACAAGGAGGTCTTAATTTTCAGCTATGCTCATTTCTTTAGAGGACGTCGAAGAGATTTTTTATTACTCTAACAAAATTCTTAACCCTAATCCTAGTTTTTCTTCTACTTCATTTAGTTCAGGAAAAAAGCACACTTAGTTTCTTAGCTACTCACATTATCTTATACTGGCCCAGTTTAACAGCTTACATGGATTCTTGGTTGCAGACTAGTCTACAACCAATCTCAGCCAGATGTACTTTCAAATATGACAAAGTATGCCTGTGCTAGGTGCTAACACAGTGCAGATCTTACCCACCAGCTTGATTACAAGCACCACAAGGCAAACTATGCTTCACTTTCCTAATGACACAGTCTATTCATAAACCCTGCATTTATGTAAACCCTTCTAGTGACCTCCTCTGTCCTCAAAACACAAACATCTTACCATGGACCGGTGAGCCCAAGTTCACATGATCAATTACTGACAGGATTCAAGAAACCACACTTCACATTACAGCACACAGCAGCACCTCTCTTTGCACTGCTGCACAGACAAAGCATACAAACCTGTCAATACCCAGATAATTCTCCAGAACCAGCTGATGGGCTCCAGGGCCTCAGCATCCTGCCTTCCCTCTGCTTGTGTCTCATTTAGCCCCACACACCAGAAATCAGGTTACCCTCGAGTAACTTGAGATATTTTCTGCAGAGTTCAATGTAGCCTACCAAACTCTGTTAAAAGAAACACCTCAAAAACATGCAGTAAAAAAAGGACAGGAAAGAAAACCCAACAACATTGCTTTGTTGGGTGTTATTCAGGCCATTGTCCAGCACCCGAAGTACTTAAAACTCTACCATAGCAGAAGGTGACAACTCCAAACTTGAGGATACCCCTGGTCACAGTATCTGTGGTTTGAGAAGATGCCTTCCTTGAATCCAGACCTACAACCCCACACTGCAGGGCTTCCAAATCAGGACAGCATCAATTTCAAATTACAGGAAGGGGTGAAGGAAAGACAAAGCACAGAGCTGGAGAAGGTCCAAAATCAGACCGTGAAGCCAGATACTTACTAAGTATTTTGAATTCATCTTCTGAGTTCAAGAGAAAGCAAATCCAGCTCATCCACAATACTGGACCAGGGGAATGACACAAACTGAGATTAACAGAAATGAGGAGGAATCAGAGCTGACAATACTAAATGTGCTAATGAACTAATAGCACTGAGGAAATCCCAATGACAATCAAGTGCAACCGCAGCCTGAATGAGAGTGTAAAATCATATGCAGCTGTAAGATTTCAGAGCCTGAAGGTGTAATCATAACAAAATAATGGCAGTCAGCACATAAGCCAGGACATAAACATGAACTGTGGACAAACAGCTCCTCTACAGGCAAGGACGTGAAGAAAAAGACATTCTCCCCTCCATTTCCTAGGCAGAATTAGTACATGGACTCAAGTCTGTTGTGCCTGCCCATTTTGATTTGTACACCTTGCTTAACAAATCACCTGGGATAGAAGAGTGTCTTGTAAGCAGTCACACAATAATTTATTTAGCACAACTCTCTATGCAAAGCTCTGAACCGAGGCCCTGCAAGCACCATATTGAGCTATAAAAGGCATTATTTTCTTCTGGTTGCGGAGATAACAAAAAGATGCCGAGACTAAAATTCAGTTGTAGCTATCTACTTTATTGGGTATTAGGATGTCCATTCATGCAAAAGAATCTATAAAGTATTCTCTTCAACCATTTGAAGATTAAATCTTTAAACAATACAGCTTAACACTATATGTTGTGGTTTTGCATAGCAAGATGGCTGCAGGGGTGGCTTCTGCAAGAATATTCGTATATTTACTATAAATAAAAACCATCTAAACGATATTTAACTATTTTAGATTAACTACTTTCCTCACAAATCTAGTTTTTATGAAGTATGTTATATCCATATGTTCACAAATTGGACTCACTTTATGTGAATTCTTGCTGGTTTATAAGAGAATTCTTTATGGAAGTGGGAAAAATAATATTATAAAAAGTGCCTGAAATGAATTTTAAATATAGGACAATTCCTCTTTAACCAAAACATATGGTTTTTCTTTAGATAAGTTTTTGCACCAGTACTCCTTAAAATACATGGTAGTACAAAATATTCTATTTCAAAACAGAAACACTTTAAGGAGAAATTTTCAACTCTAACTAGAAAAAACATGAAAAACAGTAGTGGAAGTGGTCAAGAAAAAATTGCATCAAGACACATCCTACAGCTTGCTTACAGAACAACTACCACCATATAGTTTTCTTTTTATAACCAGCCTTCCGTTATCAGCGGTAAAAGAATCCCTCCAGTAGCGGAGGGAAGCACCTCCGCATGCAGATACCAGTGACCATGCAGTGTAAGACACCAAACACCACAGCCCAGGTGGGTTCACTGGGTTCAACCCAGGCTATCACACTCTCTTGGTGCCAGCAGGTCTTACTTGCCCAGATGCAGCAGTGCACATGGACTTACTGAATCAGCAAGAGCTCAGTCTGAACTGATGAGCTCTACTACCTCGAGACTGTAAGCCTGAGATAACACATTAGTAGTACCATCTCCAGCTTGGATACAGCAGGAGTAAGACTGAGGCATATATATTAAATCCTGATCAACCTTCACTGACTTTATACACTCTAATGTCAGTATATAAGCTTAGGTCAGGAAACACCAAGACAGATACATCTAAGCTGACCTTACATGGTGCCAACTCAGCCACAGCAGGGTTAATTAGCTCATATTTGCAGTGGCATAAAGACACCTAAAGTATGCTCAGGCTTTTGGAAGAAATAGTCATGGTCACACAAAGCTGATCTAGTCACTCTGTTTCAGATTTTTGCTTACTTCCCATGGCTCTGCAATTATCACTAGCTGTGGGAAGCTGTGTGTATTCCTGATGGTCTGGAAATATTCCACAGGTCTTTGCAGAACACTGAGCAGCCATTCTGGAGCGGGTAACAGATCCCAATACACCCATCCCGGAACAACTGCTGATATCAAATCCTACAGAGGAAAGTACAGGTTCTAAAACCCAGGATCTTCAATATTGTTTATAGGTAGTTCACTTCTGCAGTGGTGAAGATCTCAGTGAGGCAAGTTACACTCAGGTGCCACAATAGGACAGGATATCTCTCCAGAAAGCCTGTATTTTGTAAGACAAAGGACTCTAAGCAAAACAAAGATTTATTCCTTACCCCCAATCTCTAACTCAAAGAAAATTTAAGATTTGTAACTTTTTCCCTATGTTTTGCTTATTTTAACACTACATGTGTAAACTGTGCCTGTACTATACAGCTCTGGAGCTGACCATTTCTCAGTTAACCGGTACCTAGTACTGACATTGGGACTCCTTCATCCCATTATTCACTTGTTTCCATGTGTCTGTTCCCAGTAGTTACTAATAAGTTTTGAAAATGTGAGCCAATTTCTCTTGTCATTTCTCCCAACCAGGAGGGTCCTGTAAAAGCTTTAAATAGTTTGAATTGAGAAACTTAGCTCAGTGAGCTGTGAGGAACCTGAAAATTATTTAAGAAGTTAAGTGTTGATAGCTTTACCACCCATCACTCACTCGTTCAAATAATAACTACAATTACAATCTCAAATAGAGTAGTAGAAGTCATGCTTCATGTATCACTTGAAACAGAGGCTCCACCAAACCTGACATATAAGATACAATAATATGGAGACTAAAAATATACTAAGAAATTATAACAGGAATTTAGAATTGTGTACCTTTGTTTACACCTATTTACTGAGCTGCAGCATTCAAGACTCTTTATGGAGCCTTGATTGCCAGTCCTTGATCTCAGGTCCTGATTACAGGGGGAAGTGTAACAGTTATTTCCATTTACTGTCCATTCCCTTTAAGGAATCTTGATATGCTCTTACTATCAGTATTTTCAGACAAGAATTTTAACAGACAAATCAGGAATTACATGAAGAGTACTTTATTAGTTAAAACGTTCCTTACTTATAATTGTAGGTCTTTGTTCAGTCTTATGTTTAATAAAGTAAATAGGAGTGCTTTCTAGCCATATACACCCCTCATTGGACAAGAGCCCTAGGAGCTCTAGTACAATGTTTCTTCCTATGAAGAAGAAGGAGCTCTAGTACAATGTTCCTCCATGCATTCAAGCACATTAATTTCTAACTTTCTATCTGTACTGTATTCTTTTTGAAGTGCTGTATTTTAGCCATGCTTAAAATTGCATTCCTTATTAGTTAGAGTGACATTAGAATCACTAGTCCACTAAGTAGCCTAGATTATTTCTCCTGTTTGTTTTAGCTACATAAACATGATTTTTGTCATCATCACGTTGTTCATTTAACCTAACTAACTTTGTCTCCTCAGGGACTCATAGTCATTTCTACTCCTAAATACCTTTGCAGCATACAAACACTGTAATCTTAGTGCTGACCCCATGTACTGTGAATAAGTACATCATCTTTTTCCCTGCTCAACAGAAAAAATTATATCCCCTGAAGACAGTCCTGTCATGCTGATATTTGACTACTTCCTCTTAACCATTAATTCCCATTCTTGGAAGACTCCAAACATTTAACTCAAAATCTACAGCGAGCCACAAAATGGGAGAAGTCTTTAAAACCTATACAGCCTGTCATCTCTCATATGTTTGCTTATACAGGCAATGAATCAAATTAATCACTCAGCTGTCAGGACCATACCAAGACATTCTGGCATCTGCAGAAGAATGACACTCCATATAAACACTTGCTCCTCTCTATTTAAATTTCTTACAGCTCAGAAGAAACTCAGCAGTTGCCACATTTGTAACATGGCAACATGGAGCATCCTGCCAAGGGTTCCCCCTCACTAGCTTCTGCCCTGCACACCCATCCAAGGCAATTATCCTGGAAATGAGACACACAGAGCAGCAGGTGAATATTAAGAGGTTCCCGTTGATAGAGCCCACAGACAACATTCCCTAGCAATTGC
Source organism: Hypotaenidia okinawae (assembly GCA_027925045.1). Taxonomy (NCBI): domain Eukaryota; kingdom Metazoa; phylum Chordata; class Aves; order Gruiformes; family Rallidae; genus Hypotaenidia; species Hypotaenidia okinawae. The sequence continues at coordinate 32,955,376 of BSDF01000006.1, forward strand.
AAACCCCTCCTGCCTGACTCACCACGTTAGTGTTTCTGCCTGCTGCCATGTCACGGCACTTGGCATTACAGACTCTGACATACAACCTCAAGCTGTGCATGTGTGCTAACTATCTCAGTTAGGAAGGCTAAATAGGTTATGATCCATAGTCTAGCTAGTCTCATTCCTTAGCAATCTTACAGCCCTATCACAAATAACATGTTCCTGTGGCCCTCTTGAAACTCCAAGTCATATATGTATACTGGTTTTCCTTATTTGCTCTGAGTAGTCCCTGCTCAATCAACAAAAAGGAGGAGGATGACAGAATTATTATTTACTGCACTATCGGTGATGCTCGTGGTTCCCAAACAACCAAGAAAAATAGATTCCAATGGTACATGCCACTGAAAAGTTTAGTATCTCTTATTTCATTATAGAATACTTCTGTTCTTACTGAAGCATTTGAGCCATGGTGCTTTAAAGATTATAAAGACAGCATGCCCACCATAGGAAAGACTTTCAAACATCAAGATATTTTAATTTTTCAGAATTTTCTACTGAGAAAGCCTGGTGGTTCTGCCCCAAACAGTGGCTGAGCACCACACACCACTTGCTCACTTCCAAAGGAGAAACAGGATCACAGAATCACTAGGTTGGAAAAGAGATCCAACCATACCTGTCCTCTACTAAACCATGTCCCCAAGTACCTCATCTACCCGCCTTTTAAATACATCCAGGGTTGGTGACTCAACCACCTCCCTGAGCAGCCTGTTCCAGTGCCTGACAACCCTTTTGGTGAAGAAACATTTTCCTCATGTCTAATCTGAACCTGCCCTGACACAGCTTGAGCCCATTCCTCCTTGTCCTGTCACCTGTCACTTGGGCAAAGAGACCAACACCCACCTCTCTACAACCTCCTTTCAGGTAATTGTAGACAGTGATAAGGTCTCTCCTCAGTCCCCTCTCTCTAGGCTAAACAATCCCAGTTCCCTCAGCTGCTCCTCATACGGTTTGCTCTCCAGCACCTTCACCAGCCTGGTTGCTTGGTTCCCCTTCTCAGGACATGCTCCAGGACCTTGGTATCTTTCCTGTAGTGAGGGGCCCAAAACAGACAGAGCCACCTAAAGTAGGTTGGTGTAAGGACAGTTTACTGACAAAATCACAGTGAAAGGTGAATAACAGCCAGTGGCAAATTACACTCACACCCAGTGATAACACAGAGTGCCTTACTGACCCAATGTAACACAGAGCACTGCACCAAGGAGGACCAACCAGCCACATTATAGGCACCCAGGAGCACCTCTCTCCAACCAGCCCCATTTATGGGGAAGGGATGTCAGGTGGTGTGGGAAACAGCCTGGGCTAACTCAGCTCACCTGGGCTGGCTGGTTGGGGAGGTTAACTCTGGCCTGGCCAGAACCAGGACAGAAAGTAATTTGAGACCTTGATAATAAAGTGACTCTTCCTTGAACGCTCCTGGTTTATTATGCAAGCTTCCCCTCCATTTTGTATAGTCTACTGCATTTTCTCCCTCACATTTGAAGCATTACAAAGACATCTGCGGAGAGAAATGAAACTGGTATATAAGCTAACTTAATTAGAGGCTTCTCATTACCACTGGGTGGAGGTCCTGTCTTCAGTCTACCTGTTCACTTTTGCATCCTGCACTTGAGGCAAGAGCAGCACTTAGACAAACATCAGCACAGACCAGGCAAAGTCACTGCTCAGAGAGGCACGGAGGGGCTCAGCTATAAAATACTCTCCTCCTCAGAGGCAGAGGCAGGCTGGCAAATATTTTAAAGAAGCATATAAACTCATTCCGCACAGCAGGACATACACCCTTTTGCTATTCATTAGCTTGCAAGGCTGTTAAAATATTTGACATAATTTTTGTTAAGAAATGGCACTTTGTGGCATTGCTGTTTAATGTGCTAACTTTTCAGCCCACAGAAAGACAGCATTTCTGCTCCTCACAGCACAGAACAGTTTAAAATGCATCACAGCTGTTACCCATGCCACAATGAGGGCTCTTGCACTGCAAAAACAATGATATCAACCCCAATGATGTGCATTGTATCATTTTATGATTTGTATTTGGATATGGTTTGTGTCTTCTGCTGAAGCCCATTGGCAGGGCTGTCAGCTGATACACATAGCACGTGTGATGGAGCACCAAAGAGAAGACAGCATTGCACTGAGAATGAACAAGGGTCTAAATTCAAATGAAAGATACTGAGGACTGAGAGGATGATGAGCTGCAACTGTCTCATCTGAGCTGTCCCTCTTTCCTTGCCAGTAAAACCTTTCTTTGCTTTAACTGTGCAAGAGCACACAGAAAATCATATGAATTCTGAAATCTGCAAATTCATAAAAATGTTACTGTGGCAGCTCACCTTGGTGACATACCTGGGCAACACTGTTTCCAGCAGCTGATTGTGCAAGATGATGAAGAAAAAGGGGTGCAACAAGGCTTTACAATATCTGTTCCATGTGAAAGCTTCATCTCAGCTTCTACTAGTTAATTATTACCCTAATTGAAGCATTTTTAAGTCTTCTGATACCTTCTGAGAATCAGCTACAAGATTTTAAGATTTCAGTGTTGCATAGAATTATCAAGGCTCTCTTCAAATTTTTCTAGATTCTGTCATATCCCTGCAGAGGAACTGCCCCCTTGCTCTGCAGGCCACCTCACACGTGGTTATCTCATGGTGGCCCTCACAGAGTAAGTAGTACTGTTGACATCTGGAAGAGATGAGTCAGGGAAGAGGGGAGCTGACCTCCCACCCAACCTCAGCTTTTCTGTGACTCTGCAGCATGGGCTGCTGCCAGTTATTCTGGCTGACAGTTTTTAGGATGCGATTATACCCAAGACGCTGTTCATTAATTCTCGATCTCACCGTTCTGAATGGATCTGTGGGAACCAGGACACTGGTCTGAAAAATTTCTCTAACACAGTTACACTTACGAGCAACTAAATTCTTCCTCCTTATTTTGTCTTGAAAGGTTTGAAATTGGAACTATTTCCTATTTCCTTCCCAAATGAACTCTTATCTATTATGGCACAGAAGGTCTATGAAACCCCATCTAAGTAGGTAAGTTGGCATCACAAGGGGCGAGGGGGTGGAGGGGTGGGAAACAAAAGAATAAAACGTACACTGAAATGGCAGTGGTGCAGAATACTGTTTTTTGTCTTTCCATGAAATACTGGGCTAAATTTGAGCTTTCTCCTCTAGTCTTGAGGAATATAGGTTTGAGGAAAACAAAGAAAATAGTAATTAAAAACCTCCAGAACCTAAACTATGAAGATGTGTGCAGAGAAACCTAATCCTTTTAATACACCTACACACAACAAAGGCAACCACCTTTAAACTTACACCAGAAACATTCTAAGTAGCTTTAAAAAACGCTCTTAACACCTTGCTTAAAACTATCCACATAATCACTATTAAACAACCCAAGCCTGTATTTGCAACTTCAACAGTTTATTGAGAAAGGCCATTTTGCTCCTCCATAGAACTGTTCCATGAGTATGGGGAAGGTAAGCCACTGACATTTTTAGTGTCAGCATTTACAAATTTTAAAAGTGCTTAAAGCTTTCAGCCTTGCTATGATAGAACTCTGACTGCCAGACATATATACTAAACACAACAGGTTATAAAGTCTTCAGTAAAGATGCCCACTTTTACTTATGGAAATTACTGAAATGCTGCCCATCCGTTTCCCTGTGCTCATCTCCCTTTTCCCTCAGGTTGCCTTCCAAGTACTTTTTTTTGACCTGATGACCCACTTTAAGTGAATTTTACAAAATTAGAGATGTCAAAGCTCATAAGTCATTACATAAAATTAGAGACATCAAAGATAGTAAAATAGAACATAAGGGAAAATCAATGGTTGGAGAGAGGAGAGGCCAATTAGCGCCCTTAGGAGGAAGATAAGGCTCTTATCCATTCTGGTCCATTAGCGGCCAGTCAATCAAGGAAGGAACACATAACCTAGAATCACTTCGAGCACAGGACGGATCTGGAATTACCTACTGTGTTACTGTGTGGTATCAGTTTTCAGCTTGCTAGTGTATTTATAATTTAGTAGTTGACTAGTTCCAAATGAAGTAATATTTAGAACAATGCAAAACAACTAAGCAAACAGAAGACACAGACAACCAAGTTCTAATGTTCAATATCCAAAAACATGTTGGCATAATTGTGAATGTCAATGTTAGTGTTACACTATTTAATGTATGAAAATACAGTAATATATTTTAAAAAACACTATTAAAATGAGTTTCATTCAAATTTCATTAAAATGCATTATGGATAACGAAGAAAATTCTAAGCTGAGAGACAAGCAGTGCTATTTTGGGAAGAGAACAGATGGCTACAGAAGAGCAGACTCAGAAATCCAGAACAATGTAAGGAGTCAGAGCAGGAGGGCTGGAATGCTGTATAACTGAAGAACTCGCTTTTCTTGTTTTACCACATACACTTTCTGATAAACTCAAGATACTATGAATCTGCAGTAGAAAAGAGATTAATTACACTTCCAGTTACTTACAGAGTAATTTTTGCTATTCCCCCCCCCGTAAGCACAAGCATTCTCACACAACCATTTAGAAATTCTCACTGCTTGGCAAAATTGTGTGCATTTTTAATATGATGCCTGAAATAACAAGGAAATTTAAAATTAGAATAAACAATATAGCTTTTTGCTTTAAAACATTTCTATACATGAATTTGTATTACAAACTTTAAAAAAATCTGTTAAAGCCAAAACAGTCCATGCAAGCTTTTTAAAGAATACCACGTTTTTGGCCCACTGTCACATCTGCAATTACAGACCTTAATAATTTGTAGAAGCTAGGAAAAAAAAAATCAATGAAATCTGCAAAATGTATCCCAGTTAAGTTCATCTCATATTTGCAAGAAAAAAGGCAGCACTTCCACTCCTTCCCAACTACGAGATGCAGCCATGACTTCAGTTTTAGAGTACAGGATATCTCAACAGATTTAATTTATAATTCAAATGTAAACTTCCTTGGGGAAGTAAATGATCTTTGTGTTGTTTTGTGTTGGTTACTACTCCAATCTTAACAACAATTTCTTTGTTCATACCTGTAAAATGGAAACCAGAAATATTTTAAGAACTGCATTAGGATGAAGAAAATTCTTATCCAAAACCAGTAGGTCTTGATTTCAGACACAAGCAGGGTGCCTTGTTTCTCGTAAGTCAAGGTTCCCCTGGATGGCAGGAGGCTACTCATTCTAGTCTTGTGTCATCTGCAAACCTGCTGCCATCATCCAGATCATTAATGAAGACGTTAAACAGGACAGGACCCAGTATTTGACCCCTGGGATACATTTCTGGTCACTAGTCTCTGACTAGACTTCATGCCACTGATCATTACCCTCTGGACTCAGCCATTCAGCCAGTAATTTCCATATATTAAGGGCATTAGCTTCTGTGCTTCCATTTAAATTTGGGTGAGGAGAGGTTATACAAATCTTCAGATCTCCTCTAAAAGGTCTTATTTATTTTCTTTCTTTTTTCTAAAACAACAGAAACAATCAAGAGAAAATGGCCTTTGCCAACATCTCATTATTCAGTATAAAATGGAAGAGATGTTAGAAACATTCAAAGAAATATTTTTAGGTGACTACATGGAAAATTGCTTCTGGCACACAGGTCCAAAATCAGTAATCCTAATCCATGGTTCATAATTAGTAAATAATTAAACTAACTCAAAACCTGGAAAAGAGACAAACAAAGCTCTCTGTGAGGCAGAAGCAGGTAATGAAGCCTACTTACTTCTTGAAAGATGTCTTCTGACAATCTACAGTGTATTACATACACCACAGAGAAGGAGGATTTTCCCTTTTGGTTCTGATGAAGTTTTATCACCAAAAGATGAGCATGTGATGATATACTTAATAAGGTAAAAATTTACACTTTTGCACTGATACATTGTGCAGTTCTCAAACACTGCATAAAGGATTACACCAGCTCCCTGCTGATAATTTAAAAATCTAACAGAAAAGATTAATGAATGTATGTGAACACATCTACAAACACACTTCACTCACACCTTGAACTGGCCAGACACAAACCAGACCTCCTCCAAAGGTCAGCCAGATCCACTGAAGCCGTGCTATGACTGAGCTGAGCTGATATGTCTGCCAAGGTCAACTCTGGAACTGACCTAGCACGTTAACATGGCGTCTAGTTCAAAATTGACACCAGTTACCTAGACTGAAGTATGGGCAAAACAACGGAGGTGTGCCTACAAATAAAACCCTAAATATATCCAGTACAAATATTCAGAATTCGAGTGACACGAATCAGATGCCTCTGTCACAATGCTCAAGTAATAAGTGCTCTATTTTTTCCCATCCAGCAATTTTCTCATGCAACAAAGCTTTTCTCTTTGGCCTTGTAGAAACAAATATGTTTATCTCAGCCTTGTGATTTCAGTGGCATATCCATACTTGGAAAGAATGAAACCCACCTCTGCTTATTATCCGCCTAGGCATATTCAGGGGTTTGTGGGTTTCCCGACTACCAGCCTGTTTCCTTTGGTTTTATTTTAAGAGCAGAGCTGCAAGAAAGAAAAAGCTTCTTCCAAATAGTTACCAGAGTTACAATGCTTTTGACGCTTCTTGATGCTACGGTTAGATGAAAAGCCAGTACTATACAGGACAAGTAATTAAAAAGCTCTTGAAGCGGGAATTGGCAGGCAGTTCGGAGGGAGACGGCTGTGCTCAGCATCCCAGCTAATGCTCCGAAGCAGAAGGCAGCAGACAGTGGCTGCCAGAGGCAGCTCTCACTGAAGAGATACCATCCTGAGACCAAACCCAACAAAATTCTGCCATTAAGCAGAGCTAAAAGAAATGCTAAACTGAGGAGACAGCTTCTGGCTTTCCCCATGTATTTCTGGAGGGCTCCTTAGCCTCCAGGGCCAAAGGCAAGGTGACTGCAGCATGCTGGGAAGCCAGACATCCTGGGAAGCATGAAATCATTAAAACACTCGTTTACACAGGATGAGTGAGTACAAATTCTAAGCTGAAAAAAAAAATCCTCATTTTATAATAACTCGATTACTGTAACACCTATTCACCTTCCAAAAGGGAAGGGACATACTTTAGATACTTCCTCTTTTAATCCACACTTCTTTCTCCTCCGACATTATGTAGTTTTAACTGTCCCTTAAGACCACCATTCTCCTTGTACTCCTCATTACAAAAGAAAGAAAAATACCTTCCAGTTTAAACAGAGAATGGACGTGTCCATCTTTGTTGCTTTCTCATTTGATATTCTGCTTCATGGCCTTTGACAAGCACCAGAGAAAATCCTGTGTGTGCAAATAGGTTTTATCCTTGCTGTCAGCACTCCAGCGTGTCACAGAATCAGTTATCGACCGTATAGGTTATCCTTAAATTTCAGATGACAAGCTAGGTATGCTGAGCTCACTTTCTCTAGCAACTTCAAGTTAAGAGCCCAATTTTGATTTTTTTTTTGTATTTTTTAAATTTGGAGACTTGTACAGAGAAGAGACAGAAAAGAATGACTGTCCCTCACAGCTTGCACTGCATTATTAAAATGCTTTAGAGCAAACTTATTTAAGCGCTTATGTCTAACTTACCCAGGTATTATTAATGCAATCTTGATACTTCGCTACATTAGGTTTTTACTATTAATTAATATTATTCGTTATTTAGTCACATTACTGTTGCCAGGACTGAACAGTCTTCTTATTGATGGGATATGCTAGACAACATTAATGGAAGATTACAGAAATGTCGTGGTTTCACCCCGGCTGTGGGCTGAGATCCACGCAGCTGCCTGCTTCTTAAAGTAAAAGAGCAGGGGAAGAGGGAAAAAAGGGAGGGGGAAACAAGGGAAGGGAAAAGGAAGGGGCAAATAACTCCAAAACCAAGAAACTAAGAGGCCCGTGGGTTGGGATAGGGATAGTTTACTAAGATAACAGAAAGATAAAATATAACAATGCTAATAGGACTTTAGAGCAAAAGAATATGAAACTATTGATACCCAATGCAGTTTCTCCCCGAACCACACAACTCAGGCCGTACCACCCAGAGCTGTCCCGGAACCCGACCGTCCCCCCAAGAAGCACGCGTCCCGCCACCGCCCCTCTTCTTCCTCCCCTCAGCCCCCTGTTATCCTGGGCAGGACGTAATTGGCATGGAATACTTTCTTTGGCCCATCTGGGTCACCTGTCCTGGCTTCGCCCCTCCTTTCTCAAGAATAGAGAAATACGAAGAAGCTGAGAAAGTCCTTGACTGTCTGACTGCAACTAAGAACATCAGGGTGTTATCAGCACTGCTTTCACTTTAACTCCCAAACACAGCACTCCATCAGCTGCTACAAATGAAGTTAACTCTATCCTGACTGAAACCAGGACAAGAAATTACTAAAAGGTGTACTAATACTTCCTAAGGAGTTCTCTATGTAGCATTCAGTCAGTAGCACCTCTGTTGCAGATGCAAGCTCCCAAAAGCTTTTGCCTCTGCCAACTTTTGTATCACCATTTTTTATGCACTGTTTTATGCTGTTTTTCGGTAATCTGACCCCCACCATACTGATTTAGTCATTTTCTGAAAATGGGAGGTACAAAAAGAGGAGAAAAACTGGAGATCAGTGCTACAACACTGAAGTAGTTGCATAATGGAGGGGAGCAGAAGCCATAGTAGTGGCTTGGATTTGATAGGCATATATATACATTCAATAAAATAATTTTGCAAGGACTGAAATACTGCCCCTGGACTACCTGAAGAGCAGAAGGAGTCACATTTCACTAGGACTTTAAATTCACTAGAGCTTTCAGAAGCACATGTGCTCAAAAACAGTCTAGAAAAGTCCAGTTGTGAAGCGTATCTTTCAGTTACTGCACATGTAATGAATGTAGCACAACTCTCCTTAAGCTACATGCCTACAAACAGCTCTACGAATCAGACACTAAAATAAAACCAACTGGGTGAGCCATACCACACAGCCAGTGAGCCAGTGCTCTTTGTTTGGGATTAAGTTGTCAGAGTTGCAGAGAAGTTTTGTCCAAATCTGTATAAACTTATAAACTATATATATACCTGGCAGACAAACCAGATTTGTCCGCAGCTGTATCTGAGAAGGACAAAGGGAAAGCTAATGCTGAAGGGCCAACAGAGGCTTTTTCAAACTCTCATCAACAAATGTCTAATCCACTGCAAAATAAAAATCTCAAAACCCATTGAAATTGGCTAGTTGTACCAAGATTTGAACTTGGAAAACTATGACTGGTCTTTCCCTGAACACATCCTCCTCCTAAATCCTGCAGAGTGGATTGTCCTCTTGCCTGTACCAAGGGAAACGCTGTATTGGGAGTCTTGTGGAAGACACTCTACTCAAGGATATAGAGATCTTGAGCTAGCCACACACACTCTATTGGGCCTTGTACTTCATTAGGGCTGGAGCAGCCCGCGTTTCAGCATGAGTAGGACTGCAAGGGAACCTCCTGGCATGCCCACAGTGGCACTGGCAGATGCTATGACAGAGATGCTGTCCCTAGCTCCCAAGAGATGAGAAGTGACTGCATGTTACACAAAATAAAAGGCACCAGGGGAGGAAAGAGGAATGTCTCTACCAATAGCATCTGGGCAGCATGCCATGGGAAAACCCACCTGGAGTCCATACGATGCTGTGTGAGCACAGGGTTCCCAATCTCTGAAGTGACATAAGATTTAATCACTATCTGTACTCCTCTTTTCATTCAGTCGTATTAAAATGGCTGTTTTACCATGCTGCTCACTGGCTGGGCTCTCTTAATGAGATCCAGAGAGAACCCTGTGCTGTCTGTCTGTCTCCCTTCCCAAGTGCGGAATTAATGTAAAAAGTGAACAAAAAGAAAAACAGCTGAGCTACACAGCCCACACATCTTTTTTTTTAATATTTTCATTACTTTTTTTTCCCCACTCTGCACTCACTTAAAAACTTTTCTGCTCTCAACTTTATATCCAGCATTATACATAATTTTAGATATGTTGTACAGATAGAATCTTTATATAAACTATACAGGTTAATCTATAGCATTACATATAGCTATATCATTGGCTGAATGCTCCTAAATATGGAAATACGATATTAAGAATTCTATCAGTAGTTATAATGAAGTGGGAAACAGCACTTAATACGATCACTCTAAAATATAATCAGATTTTTTTTTAAGTTAGATGTTCATGAAAATACTAAAAAAATAAAAATGACACTAAAAATGTGTTTTACTGAAAGAGAGCCATGTGATGATATTCAACCAAATGTCAGTCCAAACTCATCACATAACCATGTAATTCAAAAATATAAATTTTGCCAAGATACACAGGCTATGAATAATGAAAGGATAAAACCAAGGCAGCCAGAATTCCAACAGGCAGCCCCTGTTCTTCCTGTAAAACCATACCTTGCAAACTGCTAATCATTTCAATACTAAATGCAAACAAAATGTTGAGAGTAATCAGAAAGATATGTTAAACCCTGAAATGAAGTTGTTTGTTCATTCTACTGCAACTAACTGGAGAAAATTAGTGATTACAAACAAATTTAGTTTTCTTAAGAATGTTTATCAGAAGATCCGAATCACCCACCATTACAACAAAAAATCTAAAATATTGGTGGAAGGAAGGAAACAGCACCTTGATATTATAACAGAAAACTGGAAAACACCTCAAACGAAAAATAATTTCAGTTATAAAAGTAAAGGACACACCTCACATGAGACTTTCAGGATTCACAGGCTCTTAAAAAATTAAGCTGTTAATGTTAATATTGCACATCCAAACTTGACAGAAGTGAAATCTGCAACCAGAACTATGGTTACAACCTGTGTCATGAAAGGCACCAGAATACAATTTCCAGGAGATCAATACTTATGAATCTTTTAAACTGGTAAGAATTAAAAAAACCTAAAGGAAAAATAGTGGCAGCAAGCAAGTTCCTAAAAAAAAAAAAAAAAAAAGCATTACATTAAGAAGAGGTAGGGAAGAGGTAAGAGAAAGAAGTAAGAAGTGGGCACATCAACTCCAGAGGCTGCTTTTGCAGAGAAACATCTCACTTTAAAGCGGCTCATCTTAAGGTAACAGCAGAGCTAATTTTTCTCACCCATACTCTATGTGAATGACAACACTTATAATCTTCATTTGTATAAACAACCCCACTGCAGTCAATGGTAACTTCTCTATTTCACTCCAGAAAACGACTCGCAAGGCCCGGTATTATATGTTGATATTTAAGACTACTCCAGACAGGGCTAAGGATTCACACAGGCCCACCTTCCCCAATGCTCTAGAAACCAACAAGCTGAACTTCTCCTAGTCTTACAGTATCTTTGTTTCTTAGAACTTGGCAGGAAAAAGGGGTGGAGGTTTCCAATCTCTCATTTGGTTACAGTCGGTGTATTTTACATCTGCAGTCATGCTGCTGCGTGACTGCTCAGTCTGTTCCCACCCAGGCAGTAGGTATTGTTCTCCATTAAAAACCCTGAGTGACAGAACAACTCAGGAGCATTCAGGCATAGCCTGAAATAATGGAAAGACCAAGTAATTTTTCTTAAGGTGTGACTAAAATAACATGAGATTGGTTCAGAAACAGAAGTTAACTCAGTTTTAGGTGAAGTGTAAATGTACAATAAGATAGTGGATCAATTATCAGGAAAAAAAGGATTCTGGCTGCAGTGATAGTCGTCAAGTAAATCTTGTATGTAGTAAAAAGTGTAAGCTACTGGCATACAGTAATGCCAGCCAAAAACTACAATAAATAGTGCAGCAAAGTCAATCCTGCCTATTTGCTCTGAAAAAGAAGAAAAAGCTTTTTTCGGGAAGTCCATCCTTTGCTTCTCCCCATCCCACTGCCAATTGCTGCTTCTTCTGGTACTTTCCTGCCTAAGGGGGCAAAGGAATGAACACATTTGGACTCACTCCCCGAAGAATCAGACAACATCCTGACTGTGTACACGAAGGCTGCCTGCTTCAGGCAACTTCCAGGCCTCATGGCTTGTGCCATGTGAACCCAGGTGAAAGACAGGATGGTTTGCACTGGCTATAGAACAACAGCCCAACAATAATCCTGGCAGACACAAGGTCAGTGATGCAGCCCCATAGCACTTAATTATTCAAACCAGCCACTCTTCACACCTTCCCCTCCGCCCCCTTTCTTTACTGTTACTTATATATACTTCCATTTCATTGGAGTTCGAGCCCTTTGAGCTTTATATTTAAAATTTCTTCTTCATAGTACTAATGGCTGGAAATACTGCAACTTTACAAGTTCCCCTGTGATAACACAACTCCAGACGAAGGTAGTTAGAGCAGGAAGTTTCAGTATTTCAGCAGTTTATTGAACTGAGCATAATACCCAATGTCTACCATTTGGTGTTGTAACACAACCAGAAAAACAAGTAAATCAACACAAGATTTAATAAACTTATTATGCTCATTTAATCTAAAATGATTCAGTGTGTCTTACTGTTTTCAATCTTTTCATAAGCCTCAACAATTAACCAATCAGGAAAGCAATTTATCAGACCCAGATTTTGGCCCATATAGCATCATCTCCAACATACAGTGAAATCGGTGTCTCTACAACAAACAGAATGCAAAGAAAATCTATGCACAGTTGTAGCTCCACTGCAGTTTTCAGTTATTTCCTAATGAAAATGTTCGTGTTTCTAGCCTTCAGTCTGTATATTCATACTTATAACAGAGTCTACCTCAATTTTGTCTTTCATAAGAAAACAACAGCCACCTTTAATTAGCTAAAATCTTTAGAACAGTGATACTATGTCCCCCAAAGTTATTCAGATGAGCATGTGTATGATTAAGAGATAAAATATTAAGGGTAATGGTTAATAAAGTTAATAGATATGCTAGACTATCTCCAAATAGCTGATAAAGCCATTCAGATAGCAAGGGTTAAAAACAAGCAGTCTACAAATCACAGTAATAAAAACATGGTTACTGTACCATGCACTGTACTTTACATGGTTATTTATTTCAGCTTTATTGTAAATACAAGTTAGTAAGTACATGTTTCTAATACACCAATTTGAAACACTTTTTGTAATACCAATTTTTTTCCAATTTCAGCATCGGCAATACATCTTTATCATTATAACAGGATGCTGTTCCTAGTACAGTGTTTGTTAGACCTGTCACAAACTAATTCTCTGTAAGAACGACAGAAAAAGCAAGAAGCAGAGTTTGACTTATAGAATTCATATATAAATTTGAGATAAGAGTTATTTTCAATCATGGCACTGATGACTTTATGTGCACTGTTTATAGTGTTAAGAAAACTGCCTGTTTCTCATAACCTCGTCTGTAATTAGGCATCTGATGATTTCCCTTTATAATTTTAAACTCAGATTTAAAGAAAAAATATTACATTGTATAAAATTTACACTTACATACAAGAGTATCAAAAGTTTTAAGAGGTAGCCAAAGATTATATAAGAATGGGGGCTGGATGCAGAACTCTATCACAGGAAAACCCTATTTCCAGTATTCAGCTTTTTCAGTTTCTACTGCAGGATCCTGCCTAAGTCAGATAGATCCTAAACTCTGAGCATCAGAAATATGCATTAGGGGGAAAGGAATTACAAAAGCAACAAAAATTCAAAACATTTCTTTGTTTCAATGGCAGTGGTAGATAATTGCCACTGTGAGTCCTTTCCTCATAAGCTCATATACACCACTGAATTCCAGCCAGACAGCTTTTGGAGTACTCAGTGAAACTGTTCTTAATGAACAAACTTGATTTTGAAGAAATTAAACACTTTTTCCCAAGCATTGACAAAATATATCTTTTTGATTTACATTAGGGTATGAAATTGCAAAAGAAGGAACCTATTGTGCAATATTTTGAAAAAAACTCCTGGATAAGCAACATATACAAACGTATTACTGCATACATCTCTGTCTCTCTTACCACAAAGCCTACTTCATTATATATGAGAGTGATTCTGCAAAAAATAACAAGAAGAGAAAATTATATCAAATATGTATTCCACGTCTAGTAATCATCCCAGAAGAGAGCATACAGTTATGAGAGCTATATTAGGAAAGTAAAAATGAGAGCTTCTTCCTGCCCTTAAAATACAAAATGTTCCTGAAGTTTAACAGGATTGACCAACGAAGTTCACGTCTTCCAGATAGTTACTCATCTCAGCCTTCCTCTCCTTGCCAGAAATTATATTGTGTAAATGGTGACAGACACAATGCAGTAGCGTTTTCCAGACATTCAAGAAGGGATGGTCTATGCCTTAGGGAGCTCAAGCTCTGAAGATGGACAGGTAGACACAAGTCAGGGAAAACAAAACGAAAAAGTTACACTAAAAGTTAAAACAAAACAACTAGTTTCACTATGGGTATTGCAGCCAAAATTGACCTATAAACTGTGAACATGACAAGCTAAAAGGGTGATGGCTGGAGGGGAAGAACCAGCAGATTAATTCTTCTAGGATGTGCCATGTACTGATGCTGCAGAGCAGAAAGCAAAACTGAGTGTGAAAAAAGCTGACAAACAAGCAAGTAGGAAGCTTGACAAGAGAAACATAAGTAGAAAGTCATAGCTGCATACTGTCATTTGTTAGGTTCTAAGTAAGACTTTTTATTATGGTACAAGGGCTTCACTAATCAAATCACTTGGTTTCTATCAATGTTCTCAAAACATTAGTTACATCTCACCCACACAAGAATGGTTATTTCAACAAAAAGGCCATTCTATTTCCTTCACTGAGGGTATCCTTCGAAGAATGTGTAGAACTTAATATGCGGTCCTTGCTATGAAACAGGAAATGGGCATTAAATTTTCTTTTTCTCCAGTTTTCTACAAATTTAATAGGTTGAGTGTTATGCAAACATTCTTATAATTCTACATAGTGAATGATCTTATACACATAAGGTTTTCACAAAGCAAAACAACTGTCCAAAGCTCTCAGAGAGCCAGTAGCGAAGAGCTGCATGAATACTAGGTTTGTGTCACAAGTAAAGACTCCATGTTTCTGGTCTTAATTTCTCCTCCTTGTGTGCGAAACACATTTTTGGCTAGCTGAAATCTGTAAATCTAAGCAATCAGCTCACCAAAAATATCTAAAGTGGCTGCAAATACCTTTAAATTTTTCTCCTTTGTTTTAACAGAAACAACTTTAAATATTCTCTTAATCTTTCCGTAGTTAAGGACTACTTAACCATCTCCAATTCCATTTCTCCAAAATAATTTCCTTATTAGAATTTTTCAGTTTTGCTTTGTGAGCATCTAAACACCCAGAACAATGAATCATGACTGAAGTCTGCTAATACTTTTGTTGTAATTTTTTTTTTTTAATTAAATATTGTTGGGAGAAGAGTTGGCTCTGATCCAAAATCTCTGAAAGCTCTTCAGGTTTCCACAGGATTAAAAATGTTGTCATAACATGTAAGGAAGAAATTACTTTCCCTGTGAGGCTGGTGAGGCCCTGGCACAGGTTGCCTAGAGAAGCTGTGGCTGCTCCTGGATCCCCACCAGTGTTCAAGGCCAGGTTGGACGGGGCTTCAGGCAACCTGGGCTAGTGGAGGGTGTCCCCACCCATGGCGGGAGGAATGGAACTAGAAGATCTTCAAGGTCTCTTCCAATTCAAATTGTTCTATAAGCCTATGGAGAATTTCCTATTTGACTGAACAAGATAAACACCTCATAACAATAAAAGGCCAGTTACAAAAGATCGTACCATATCACAGAATGCCTGAGGCTGGAAGGGACCTCTGGAGGTCATCTGGCCCAACCCCCCTGCTCAAGCAGGGCCATCTAGAGCCACTTGCCCAGGACCTTGTCCTGATGGCTTTTAACTTTCTCCAAGGTGGAAGATGCCTCTCTGGGCAACCTGTGCCAGTGCTCAGTCACCCTTCTCCCAGTAAAAAAGCATTTCTGGGTGTTCAGAGGGAACATCCTGTGTTTCAGTTTGTGCCAACTCTCTCTGTCCCTGTCACTGGGCACCACTGAAAAGAGCCTGGCTCAACTTGTTTGCACAGGCCCTTCAGATATTTCTATTGAGCCTTCTCCTCTCCATGCTACACAATCTCAGTGCTCTCAGGCTCACATTACCAAGAGATGCTCCAGTCCTGTAATCGTCTTTGTGGCACCTTTGTTGGACTCTCTCCAGTTATGTCTGTACTTGTTATGTACAGTTATCTTATTCCAGTTATGTCTTGTACTGGGGAGCCCTGAACTGAAAATGGCACACCAGGTGTGGTTTCACCAGTGCTGAGTAAAGAGGAAGGATAACCTCCCTCAACCTGCTGACAATACTTTGCCCAGCACAGCCCAGAATAACATTAGCTTTCTCTGTTACAAGGGCACACTGCTGGCTCATTTCGACTTGGTGTTCACTAGGACCTCTGGGTCCTTTCTGTTAAGCTGCTTTCCATCTAAGTAGCCCTGAGCATGTCCTGCTGCCTGGGGTTTTTCCTCCCCAGCTGCAGGACTTTGCACCTCTCCCTGTTGAACATCATGAGGTTCCTGCACACCCCTTTCTCCTTTTGAGGTCCCTCTGGATGAGCAGCATAACTCCGTGGTGTATCAGCCAACTCATTGCAGTTTTGTGTCACCTGCAAACTTGCTGAGGGTACATTCTGCACCACTATCCAAATCATTAATGAAGATGTTAAACAGGACTGGACCCAGTATTGACCCCTGGGGTACACTGCTAGTTACTGGCTTCCAACTAGACTTTGTGAGCACTGGCTGTTCAACTAGTTTTCAATCCAGTCATTTCACCACAGAAGTTTATCACTGGCCAAGCATGACTTCCCCTTGGTGATTTCATGCTGACTATTCCTGATGACTTTCTTGTCCTTCATATGCCTGGAAATTTCAACTAAACTCTCTTTACAGATTCCCTTCCAGGAAGTGAATGCAGTTTGAATACTAATGTGCAAGATATACCTGTGAAGCTCTATCTTTAGAGCAGCCAAATGCAAGAAGCTCCAAGCATTGTGATGCAGAGAGCAATTCTAATGCCATGGTCTGAATTTCAAAGGATAACATTTGGCAACAGGTAGCTGGGCTGCAGTATTTGTTCAAAGCCAACCAAAGTGTAAGGATTATAGACTTCTAACCAAATTTAGAAGCAAACGGGTATGTTCATGTTCAAGAAATCCATTTTCCAAAGGCCGTGAGCTGCCAAGAACTGCTCTTAGGAAAGAGCATGTTTCTAAAAACGAAGTTAGACCCTTTACCGAGATTCTTTTGTTGAATGAACCTCAGATTTCCTGCAGTGACTTACAAGCCATGTCCCTGCTCTCTGCCTTGGCTTCTTGCACCCTACTCCTTCCATTCTATTTTCAATTCAAGCTCTTCCACCAGAGATCATGTGCCATGGAAGTTTGCTCCTGATCTTAATTTGAACCACTAGGTGCTGCTGCAACACAGATAATAAAGAGTTACAAGAAGAACTGTCCCATAAAACTATCTGGGGTCTACAGGGTTAGTGACAAGACTGGCCTTAGAACAGCTCACAAGAACTCCTGGTAATGTCATCCTTTTGCCATGCTGCTACAGTCAATGAGCAGTTTCCAGCTTGCGGAGTGATCTTCTGTTTTTCTTGGACTACAAGCTTTATTCAATGGTCTGTGATTCAAAAGCCACACATGAAAACTGAGCATATATCAGTCTGTCTGCCATTGTGCTCTCCTTCTAAGCTAGGTATATAAACGGCCAGAAACATGCCAATGCCTGCTCTTGGAAGTGAAGTTTCCAGCTGAACATGTAGCCAGTACGACTGTACTTGCATACTTGCTTGTCAAGGTAAAACACCAGTAGCCTGACCATTGGCCAGGACCCTTCCCTTGGATCTCCAGTCTCTGAGAAACCCTACCTAGCTATCTCAACTCTTCCCTAACAGAACATTTGTAAGCATTATTGGCTTATCACAGTTCTCAGGACAAGGAGTCCCAGAATGACTAGTTCTTCTATTTATTTCCCCTGGACCCTATCAGGTATGTATGGCTGTTAGAAAGTTTAGAAGTCTCCATTTGCTAGAAGCCTGAGCTGCCACTACCAGACTGGTCTCTCCAAGAAGCTGGTATAATGTGACAGAAACATTATGACACTGTTATTACAGATATGCAAATCAGATTTGTGAACAACAAATATAGTTGTAACCGCACAACTCTGCTCACACAGACAACCCAAACTATTAGTGTTTAATTTCTGGTTCTCTTTTTGCCAGAGAAGCTGTATTCCAAATTGAATTTGAAATAAACTGATGTCTTCTGTGGGAGACAAATTACAGGCACTAATCGACTCTTTCAGTTCTATAACACACAGTGCTGACACTCTCCAGAGGTCTGTTGTTCTTCAAACAAAAAACCCAAAAAGGAAATATACAGATTTCCATTTTATAGATAGTGAGTCGTATTTATCACCTCTTTTTAGAATGACAAATGTAACACCATTATTAATTGATGGCTTAATCACAAATATTTCTAATGTTTTAAATAGTTGTCTGGGAGCATATGGACAGCTTACAGAAAAAGCCTGCCATATTCTGCTGTCACCCATGTCAAATTCTTTTCATCATCCAATTTTGAATGAATTCCTGGAGGTCTGGGAGCACACTTAGTTTCCTCCCAGCATCACAAACAACATGAATTTCTTTATTAGGAGGGATTAAACTCTTGACTGCTGTCACCACCACACTCAGAATCTTTCATGAAAGAAAGGGAAAACACTGGTGGATTTTGCTTTGAAACCTTTTGTTTCTCTTGTATCCCAGTGACAAGGTGCACAGCCACATAACCACAGTGTCAAAGGCCCAGTGAGGAGCCCTACAAGGAAGGAAAGGTAGGAAAGCCATTAGTGACAGGCAGCTGACTGACTACACTCAGGTGCTGCATAAGCCTTTGGGTTCAGGTGACAGCTGAAACACATTTCTCATCATCCCTGCTTCCAACAGGAATTATGCTGCACAGGAAGACTTGAAGTCAATTGTCATTTCTGACTCTGTATCAATTTGTATTACTTAGTTTGACCATTTTACAATACAATCCAAACTGCCTCACCCAGTAATTCAATTAGTCTGTCAACAGGGATCAATTGACCAGCCTGCAGAACGTGGGCCACAGTTTTCTTTCCAGAACAGGCAGGGAACAGTTATTTCAACAACGACAAATGTAGCCTGAACAAATTAAAATCTCCTGCTGCATCCTCAGTCTGGCTCTTAGAGCTGCTGAAGAAGGAACATGCTTTCAGTGGGGATACCAACCCTTTTCTTGGAAGTCCTGACAAAAGTTATGCCGACTGCCAACCAATCCAAGTCTTCCGTATCTCACTCATGATGCAAAATTGTCTGTCATTTGCTTATGTTGACTCCCAATCCACAGTGTATCCCTTCTAAAGGAATCCCAGAAAGGAATTGGGAAATACTGACTGAGGAGTACTTGACTACCATGCTCAGTACAACTGTCAACTGCCTGGCCTGGGGTTTGGAGTTTTTTGATTCCAAGATTGGACAAAATAAACAAAAGTGATGTGAAACAGACTCCATTTCCTAAGGCTTTACAAGAAAAGCTTACCACAACCTAATTTTTAAAGTTTCTTTTTCTTAGCCACATCATACTGGCAGTCTACAGTTACCTCACAATCAACATGTACACCTCAAATTCATTCTTCTCCACCACTTTCAGCTGACAGAAGAAAGTTACTGCAATTTTTTTCTAGATACCAAGTATGCAAATTTTCATTGTGCATTCTAGCACCTTAACCTTTCATGTCAGTCCAGACTGTTTCACATAATATTCTGGCTTACATCAGTAAATAATAGCTTCCCAGCTATTACTGCCCCCATGACAATACTATTAGGCAGAACTGGAAGGATGCTCTCACAACATTCCAATAAACTAGCGCTCTTCTATTTCTGTCATGTTTCAATAGTGTTCTTGAGGACATGATACATCTTACAAATACATTCAGTCATCATATAAACTTAAAGTTTTGTATCTAAACATTGTGAAGAGCCAGTAACCAAGGAGTACTGTAGGATAAATGGCAGTGGTCTAAATCTGACAAACTTAACTGAAGTTCCCATGTACTACTACAATTACTACTTACTTGACTGAAGATCAGCCAAATTAAATCTAAATTAACACTGCAAGGAAAAGAAAATCCACTCTACTTAGCAAAAGAAAGTTTAGCCTTAGCAAAAATCTACTTGTCAATGCTGAATTTCATGCTACTTTTGTTTGCTTCCCCATTTTGAATTATTCTTTCATTAGTATTTGAAGATTACTGCCCCTTAGTCTTATGCAAATGCCTGGTAATTCCACCCTTACCTACAGATAGGCATAATAATTTGCTATTTTATAGCTACATGGCAGTCTGCTGAACTTATTTAAAAACTCTGCTACCTGCGTACAAGATTGGTCTATGCAGAAAAAGGATTCCTTCTCTACTCCAAAAGAAACTCCTGGGATAAAATTCATATGCCAAGGCTGCAGGCTCATATCAACATTTGGGTCTTCAGCATCCCTTTTATTATCTTCATTATTTTATCTAAAATGGCAAGCTCCTAGATGTGAAGCAACAACAATTCAGTAATACAGAAGAGCTCTCATGGATCAAGGAATTTGCTTCCTTGGAGCATTTCTTACTATCCTTGCCACCAACTGGCTGTACGAATCACTGGTCCAAGTCACCTTCCCTTTCATGTCTGACATGAGCATCCCTGTAAGCCAGTCCTAAATGGCCATGTGCTTCCAACAGCTACCATCAGCAAGGCATGCTGAAGAAATGATATAATGATATTAATATGAAGAATTTAGAAAAACAGGACGTCTCAAATCAGACATCAAAATAGTATGACACTTTTGACCAGATAAACTTAAATCTCTGTTCCTCCATTTGCCATCTGTGGAAAGTAATAACACTTCCCTACACCGGAGAAGATAAATATATTCCACCTTCCAACAAACTGATACACTGAGATCACAAATTACAGGAAACCTGGCAGCAAAATTAGTTACTTTTTATCCATTGTACTCCTAGGATGAGAAAGAAGGCTTACTGCTCACAAAAAATGATGGAGTTATAAAGAAATGCAAAGCTAAACATTTATAGCATTGATGAACGAAGTTCTCCATGGGAAAGGAAAAATTTGATGATTACAGACCAACATGATGTCTTAAGGAGACAGGCATTTTAAATCCAGGCTCTTACTAAATTGTTTTGTTTTGTTTTCTGCATTACTTTTGAAATTATAAACAGAAAGGAATCCAAAGAAGCCTTACTGCTTTTGACTAACATTCTTCTATGTAAATATATTTCTGGCACCTACCATAATTTTACTGTTATCAATACTCCTTGTACAATGTTCTATAGCAACAGATACTTTCATTTTGTCCTAAAGAAAACTGGAATTTCATATTCCATTTCACATTATCTCCTAGAACTGGATTCTATTTTAGAAACAAACTCAAATGACTTTCAGAATAAGACTATGGATAAGCTTAGTACAGAAAACTTTCCATTCACAGTTTACAAAAGACAGCTGAATGAATACCAGGATGATGGTGGGGAGAGGGGATCTAAATGAAAAGTGTTGCTAAACAACTGTTATCTATCACCATACTATTATTTTCCCCATATGCTTACACATCTATTAGAATGATTATTATTTCCTGGAGTACAAATTTTCTAAGTATCTATCCATGTTTTAAAAGATATGTTCCTACCAAAAGAAAAACAATTAAAAGCTATTGCTGCAAATAGGCAAAAAATGTTCCCAACTGTCTTCCTGAATGTTTTCCTAACAGCACCTACTGGAATATTTTGTTCCACAGAGAACTCTACTTATCAGCTCTATCACTGTCACTAGCAACTTTGTACTGCTCTACTTTTATCTCGTGCACACAGCCCTGGAGAACAGCACCACAAGGGCAAACACTGCAAGAGCAGTGCAGTATTTTTATTTCACAGACTGCCCCACAGACCAAATGTGCTGTCCTGTCTGAAAACACTCTCAACACAAGTAAACCATTTACTCACAATACTTCAAATAAAAATATCCCCAATCCCAAGGTTTACAAAGAGAGATAAACAAAAATTCTAAAAAGATGCTACATTTCTGACAATTGGATTTAAAATTATTCTTAATCCTGAAGCAAGTCTCATTCTCTGCACAATGAATCAGGCGTCAAGACGCTTCCCAACCATGAGCCATTCTTATGCAAGACTTGTACCCTTATGTTAGCTGAGAGAAGGATTTGGGGTATTGTGATAAACACACACACAAACATATTTATATTCTGTTTCATTTGGATTCAGAGCCTTACTCTCTGTGTCCCATCAAGATTACTGATTACTGATTGACAACTTTTTTAGGAAGCAGTTTCAAAACTCCTCTCCTGGCTTACTGAGTGACTTGAATTCTGTAAAGAATAATTACCTTATGGAAGTCTGGATGTGACTGCCTCCTGTCCTGACAGGAATCAGTACCTTTTCATAAATATACTGACACCCAACTAGATACATCTGTAAGTAAATAGTTGCTTTAAAGTGAAAAAAGCCTGGTTTTCTTGTCTACTGTGGCAATACTAAAATCTTTTTCAATGTTATATTTCTTAAAATTTGATGTGTTTCTTACTTGTATTTAATCTAAAACCTTGTGTAAATTAACAACACATTTTATACAAACCTACAACAGTATTAACGTGTGCAGTTTATCACTGGATTATGGTTTCGGCCAATTACAACCAAAATCTGTAACTTAAGATTGTTAAAGGGGAAAGAGGTTCAGGTTTATGGACTTTGAGGGATAATCTAGCAGACATTAACATTTATCTTAGAAAGAAAACAAGAGAAAGAGCTAGAAATGTCTTTTATCTGCAGTCATTTGTATAGTTTGAAAACACTTTACTAAAAACATAAAAATTGCAGACCCACATAATAATGCCCTCACGCTGAGAATTTAAAAGTCTATTCACCAGTTTTGAAGAGACATGAAACCTGCTATGACCAGTTAATGAGTCTTCAAAAAATGCAAGAACATTATGTCTCATTTCGTTGATACATCTTTGGGTGAACGAGTGACCACTCATGTAGAACATGTGCTCTACCTGACCACTACACTAAGAAAACATTAATATTTTTTCTATTTACCATTCTTGTACTACTGTGGAAGAACCTAAACATCTCTATTAATCAGAAAAAACAGAATTAAAAAAATATATTCCTGAGGTTTCCCACCTGTAAACTGTTATTCCAAAACAGATATTGAAAAGATGTTCTCTTTGAGATAGCAAGCAGATTTTCTTCAAAGAGAAAAGAAGCCAGCACTTACAAAATCTTGCCTTTTCCAAACTCCACCTCAAAACGAGCTGTTTTCAGAACACTAATAAAGTCAGTTCTAAAAGCAAGGTATCAGTTTCAAAATAACACATGTGCTACTACAAACAAGGTTCTTGGTGACATCAGAATTGTCTGAAGGAGACAGCTAAGAAAGGAGAGCAATCCTAAATCTTTAGAGAGGAAGAAATGCAAATAAGCAATAGCTTTTCCTAAGGAAACACAACCATCACATCACTCCTGCTCCTAAAATCCTTGCAAGATTTCTTCAGCTCAAAGAGGTATGAAAAGGCAATGGTCCCACAGGAAGCAAAGTTTCCTGAATGCCATGGTGGTGCTGTTTTCATTTTCCTTAAATAGGTCTGCTTCCATGGTATAACAGTTCCATAAATAAACCCTGTCTGAACTGCAAAATTGGAATCAGACACATGTGTAATCCTGCCCTCCTCAATCTGTGAAACAAAAATAAATTACTGCATTAAGTTAAGTGAAAATCATATGTAAGGAGAAAATACTGAATTGTTTACATCCCGTATACTCACACCCTAGCTTAATATACACCAAGAGGAACTCTGTGAATCAAATATTGTATCAGCTATGAGACTGTTCCCCAGTATGGTGAAAGAAATTCAGCCTTCTAGTTAGGAAGTAGCTCAAGCCCTAGCAAAATGTTCGATCCCAGACTTCACTGAGCCCTTGCAGTACCCTGTTAAGACAGGCAAGACCACATTCAGTGCCTTGGACACACACATGGAAATTTTCTTCTAAATAATAGTGATTTTTCTGAGTGAATACTCAGGGGCAGGGAGGGGAGGAATGTATTACCACAATCATTTCAAATAAATATCAGAGATAAAGAAATGGCAGGTTAAGCCTGGGTTATGTCTACAGATTGACACAATGTAAGAAATAGTAGATGACTCTCTGCCACCTTGTTCCTCATTGATAATTTAGCACTAACTGAATACGTACAAGCAGAGTCAGCACATGCTGTGTTTTCTGACTGGAAGAAACAGAAGACCATTAAATTTTGGCATTTCCTATACATTTAGAGTACTTCAGAATAATGAAGTGAGGTTTGTTTGAAAAAGATTCAGCTATCTTCATAATATATTTTATTTCTCTTCACCAAACAAAAATAGAAAATGACAGAGCTGTTGACCTAGGGTCAGAAAGACTATCGAGGCTTTACTCATTCTCCTACAGTCTGACTAGTGCTCCTCCTACCTGAGAAAAATTGCTGAAAATTAAATCAATGAAAATTAATTTTAAAGCATACAAGTCAACTTAAGGAGTTTATGAATTCTAGAGCACCCATAAAGAAACACCATCCTTTTACATCCACTTCACAGCTCTGACACAGTAAGAAAGCAGTTGTAGGAGATTCAACTTACCTTACTCCTTCCCTTTGGAAGACACTGCTTGCAGTCCTGAAAGTAAGCGTTTACTGAACCAGCAGAGGTATACACCTTTCCCATTGCATGAGATTGGTCAGGGTTGCCACTTCCTGGAAGTTCCATCAAATTTATCTCTTGATGACTATACTAAAAGGTTCCAATTCTGCCTATGAAGGGATTCTAGGCTGATCACATACTAACAGGATGAAAACTGAATTTATTATGAATCTTGACATTCTCATTTCCATTATATACCTATGTCATGGTTTAACCCAGCAGGCAGCTAGAACAATCACACATCTGTTTGCTCACTTCCCAATGAGATGCAGGAGAGAACAGAAAATAAAATAAAATTTTAAAAACCTCGTAGGTTGACATAGTTTAATAGGACAGAAAGGTAATAACAACAACAACCACCATAACAATAACAAATCTTAAAAAAACAAGGTATGCATAGCACAATTTCTCACCACCCAAAGTTGATGCTCCAAAAGACCCCAAGCTGACCCATCTCCTGGCCCACACATACAGAGCATGATGCCACATGCTATGGAATATCCTTCTGGCCAGTTTGGGTCAGCTGTCCTGGCCATGTCCCCTCCCAGCTTCTTGGGCACCCCCTGCCTTCTAGTTGGAGTGGCAGTATGAAAAGCTGTTAAGTCCTTGACTGCTGAGCAACAACTAAAACATCAGTTTGCTATAAACATTATCCTCCAAACCACTGCACTGTATCAGCTACTAGCAAGAAAACTAACTTTATCCCTGCTGAAACCAGGACAACCTGCTTGGCTAGTCTTTAAATTCCTAGTAACATGTAAATTCCTAACATATGTAAATATTGTGCAGCTGAAGTCCTCCTCTTGGCTTTACTAACTGATGAGGAAGAAGGACATTGCATCTGTAAAACAACCACCTCCCAATGACCAGACATCACAGACTGCAGAGGTCAGCTACATATGCAGGAACAATTCCTTCTTAAGACCTTCACAATGGCAATAAAAAACATTTCTAAATATTTCCCTGCATTGAGGTAGTTGAAAGCTGGAGAGCAGATTTAATTTAGGACTGCACATACAATTCATAATCACAAGGAAATTAAATACACAAAATAGTCTTTTGCTTCCCAAACTAGGACAGGTGGATATACTACCCTTTAACTTTAGCCTTTAATATCCTTTCAGCTCTCCCACTGCAAGCATATAGTTTTGTGCCTGTGGTTAAGTATTCATTGGGGCACACGCTAAGAGAGGCTGACTAATGGTAATCCCTCCTACTCTGAGTAAGATGCTGGACACTGGACTTCCAGTCCCCATTTTAAGTACTTATTTTCACAAAACAAATTAAACTTTTACATATGAAAATAATTATCTATTATGGGTATCTAATTTTTACTATGTGTACATTATCTACATTTCTATTTTTACATAATTTCATATTTTGGCTCCAAGAAGTACAGTTCAATTAAAATACATATTCCCCAACTGAACAGATTTTCAACTCAAGATACCTTCCAGTTTATTTTAGTACAAAGGCACTGCCTCACCAACACCAGAACATCCTCCTAATGTCCAGACTTATCAATATGGAAGAAAGGTAGTTTAGAACAAATTTAGGACTAATAATTAGATCCTTAGCAAAATTTCATGGTTTAAAAAGTTAATGTGATTACAGAATCAATAATAGGCATTTCCTGATGTTCCTGAATGGCAACACTGGTTTTGATTTTAATAATTTGCTGAATGGTTGCAAGTGGCATACACTAAAAAGACCCAAACATAAAAAACCAGACTAAAAAATTCTCATTCTCTCTCTTCCCAAAGCACATCTCTAACATAAATAATATATTAAACCAATTTCAAAATCAGCAAATTCAGCCAGTTTAACAGGCAGGGAAAAGAGAGAACGTGGGCTTTGATAAAGCAGCTGGCATTTGCTTCAGAAATAGCAAAACTATGTGTAAGGAAACAAAATTATCTTGGTTCCTCAAAATAGCCTACTGCTATCAGACAGGTAGATCACAATGTACAACACATAAAACATTCTAGACAGAAAGGATGCATGAAGATTTCACAAAAAAGTTATTTCTACACTCACATACCACCCCCACCCACCCACCCCTTGAATTTGCTGAATTCAGGAAAGGGTATGTACGCTGGGGAGAGGTATCAACTTTCTAAGTTGATAAATGACTTACAAATCAAAAGAGAAAATACCTTAAAGAGCAAAGAGGAAAATACATTGAAGGACAAAGCAGAAGGGAAAACATTATTTCAAATGTAAAACTACATTCTTGGGAGCATATTTCAAGAAGATTCAAGTTCCACTTCACCAAATGGAACTATATCTTCACCTGTAAGTTGACTCAAGATTTTCTCTCTCCTTCTCACATTCTTTATTATGACTTGTTTGCTTTTCAAATGTTTGGTCATGTAAACCAGACATATTTGTAGGAGCAGAGCGAAAACAAACTAATGTTCACTTCTGATGGAGAGCGGTTATCTTGAAACAAGTGCTGCATCATTTGTGCCTTGTTCTTGTACCTATTATTCCAGCCAATAGATGGTTAAATAATGGTTTACTTTTAAATGTAACAATGCCTAGATTTTTAACATGGCACGGATAGAAAACCTTGCAGAAAAAAGCACTGCCAAAAGAAGAAATCCCCATAAAGGATCGGGAAGAACGTGAAGTGGCTGCCTAGCTAATCTCACATGCCGTCTCTTCACTGCCTGTCAGAGTGTCGTAACTGAACAGAATGAAGGATCATTGCCTGCCAGTGGCAGGGAAAAAAATCCCAATTGCTGCTGCTAAATGAACTGTACAGAGAACAGTATGATAATGATAGTGATAACTTTTTGTAATTCTTCTTTAACATCAGATTAAGAGCATTTCTCGGCATCAATGCAATCGCTGTTCCCCATGTATTTAAATAACCTTATATTAAAAACACAACTGCACTGGGTCAGACAAATGTCTGTTGAGCTCAGGTTCTCTCACAGCAGCAAAGAGAAGACACCCAAGAAGCTTTAAGCCAAGCATGCACTGATAATTATACAGGCCACTCCATCAGGGCCCAGCTTCTCAGAGTCTCTCAAGACCTGAAGCAGCATTTATCCTTATTTTGACCAGTGAATGCTTCTTTCATTAAGTTCATGAACATCAAACATATAGTATCCACAACACTGTATAGCAAGAAGCTACGTACTACACTGTATGTGGAGAAGCATCCTTATTTGTTCGATAAATGCTCACTTCATTTGATGGTCCCTACTTCTTGAGTGAAAGAGGTCTTCCAAGTCAGGGCAATGACCTCCCCAACGCAGAGTGTGATTCTGTAGTACCAGAGTTAGAGCAGAGCATGTCTGTGGACAGCCACCAGGCTTGGATGCAATCTGTATCCTGCTCAGCTGCACTTACTACAGGCAGCCAGGCCTGCAGTGGGTGCAACAGTGGTTGCTGAACCCGTTCTTGCAGCCAGAGTTCCAACACAAGAAGTAGCAGCAAGAGATCACTTTTCTCTGTCACGGAGAAATCATCAGGAAACAGTATAATAAATTGGCAGCCTGTAATAAAATGATTATAGTCTAAAGGAGCCAGGAGAACATAATTAGCATGCATGGTTTGAATGCTGAACTAAAAGAGTGATTATTTAACCACTGGAAATTACAATTTCTTTTATCTGATTTATTTAAAATAAAACTTGCATCTTCTGTGAAAGTTAGGAGTAGAAATTCTCATATAGGTGACCCAAACATGTTTTCCAAACACTACAGACATCTGAAACATCAGGTGGAAGACCGAGTGTCTTCTAGGAAAACTCGAGTATGAATCGATCCTCAAAGCCCATGATATGAAAAAGCAGAAACTCCCCAAGACCCCAGATATACAGAGGGCTAGACACCATGGTTAGGGTTCCTGCCCAAACACCCAAGGCAAAGGAACATGTACCAATGACGGAGCAGCATGCCTTCAACACCTTCTCCCTGACTCACCTACCTACACAGTCAATTTGCAGCAGCAAAGAACGAACTGCAGGAGGGAAACCACTAGGTGAATAACACCAGACTATGTCCTGTCCACACATTTTATGGTCGCCTTCACCACAGCGCTTTCAATCAACAGCACTAAAGCAAGCACATGCAGCAAAACTGTGACAGAAAGCTTTGTTCTCCAGAAGGAAATCACTGCAATGCTTGGAATATTTCAAAAGCATTAGCATTTTTTCTTAGTCCTTCCAATATTCATCTCCATACAGTAAGCAAGCCTAACCTACAGAGATGGGAAAAATAAAGCTAAAAATAACCTGTTTGAATTGTAAAGTCAGGGTGGAAAACTGGAGGAAGTATTTGACATCACCCAACAAAATCAAAGTAGTTTTCACTTAAACCAAAGCAGCTTTCTGAGCTTCAGATATTCAAGCAATTTTTGAAGAGGAATTTACAAAAGTAAAGGCAGTGACTAGATTTTCCTCCCATGCACAGCTGGCAGCAGATAAAATATATACAGGTATCTGAGAGAGAATCTGACAGTTTAGTAAAAATCCAGTAAGGTGGCACAGACAACATGGGAGTCTGTATAAGAACAAACCACAACAGAAGGGGGTAGGAACCCCAAATCTATTATAAAAGAATATGTAAATAAGATAAATTCCTTGTCAGCAATATGCTTCAGAAATGTTTGTTTTCCTCAGCATGCTACTTCTCCAAGTCTGTTGTGGTTTTTTTTCTAGATGAGAAATACAAAAACTAGCTAGAAATAGTCTGTTTTAATTTTAGAAATTTAGAATGTGTGCTGAGCTTTTGGTTTCTGCTTAAATAACCTGTGACTTTTTGTAATAAATTGTAGTGAAGTTGGTCATCAGTCAAGCCTAGCAACAGTAACATATTAATCAAATATAATCTAAACTCTCTCTGACCTGTCAGATCTTAAGCATGTGTTTAAAATTATGACTGGACAGCAACAGAAATATTAGAGACACCAGGTTATTAGTTTAGATGAAGGAGTTAGTTCATCAGTATTTTAAAAACTGTAAGCATAAAGATAGTAGTTACAGTTCTTTATCTGAACATCTTCCCTGCCGCTGTGCAAGAAAAGACCTGGTAAAGAGGAAAAAAAAATGGAAAAAGAATACAAACTCAGGGAAGATGTAGAAGACATCAACAAATCACCTGCAAGGGTTCTAAGTAGAAGAGAAACACAAAACCAAAGGAAAGGCAACAGTTCAGAAAGCATAAAATCATCAAAATTATCAGATATAGAGAGCTCATGCACAAGAAAGGGATTGAAATTTCACAGAAGAGAGGTCAGAGCTTCTGAGCAAATTACTTTGCAGAGTTTCTTTTAGAATTTGCAATACCTGAACAACTGCTACTGAAATTTTGCAGAATAACTGACTGGCTTTGGTTAGTGAAAATCTTAGAAGAATGAAGTAAATTCCAGCTTAAATTCCCCTCTTTCAGATAAAGGAATGTAGCAGCATATTTGTGACTTCTCTTTTTCCTGGTTTAAGTGTTTTACAAAGACAGTAAATAGCAAAGCCTCAAGTACGAAGTAATTTATAAACCTATGACTATGTCACTCTTCTAACTTACCCTCTAGGGAAAGGTAGAAAGTGCAAAAGGATGAGAGGGGGTGAACAACTGAGTTTCCTTAATGATGAATACTAAGCATTATAGTTATCTTTTCCCCTCTGCAATGCAAACAGTTGTTAGATTCCAACACCACAACTTTTAAGAGCAGTTTGACAGCATACTTTTTTTCCTGGCATGAATGGTTAGTAGTGCAGTTTGCAACTGCCATGCTATGCTAGAAAACATACCAACCATATACATGCAGCTCTGTCAGCAACGCTCTGCTTTTGCCAACACCAAGAGATTTATTTTATAAAAGTAAATGAGCAAAATGGTTCAGATAGTAGAAACTGCATCAATACTGGGGGAATTTCCCACATGCAATCTGTCACCAGAGTCTCACTGCTTTTTCTACAACTGTTGCACCACAGAGGAGCTTCAGATCAAATATACTGAACATGATGCATGTTCCCAGAGCTGCAGAAAGGCAAAACAGAAAAAGGAGAAAGATATAACAACTCACCCAAAGCCAGGAGAGCAAATTAACAGAACACTTCAGCAATTATACACACTGCAGGGTTTGCTTAATGCCCACAGATCATCACTTTTTTTTTGTTGCTGTGAAGTTTTAATGCAAGACATTTCTTTATATACCATTTATGGACAGGCAGCTGTTACATGAAATTTTATTCTTCAGCTGATTTTTGAGAGAAACACAGTTAAAGCAGTTGTGCTTCTCACCACAATGAGGAAATATGTGAGTCAGTCAGATTGAAACATTTAGATTACTTGTTTGAGGTCTGCTACTTGCCAAGCCAACTCCCACCCGTTTCACACCAGCCTCAGAATGAGGGGCACCCCTCATTCTACCACCCTAGAAGGCTGAAGGCATAGCCCTGGCACACCCATTACATACTGCCTGCTCTTCTGACAGGCTAGCGACCCTGGAAGTGATTAGCCTCCTCCTAGGCAAGTTCTCTCATGTAATAAGGACCCAAATTCACTTCAACTGAACAAGTAGAGACAGAGGTTGCTCACTCCCAAACTCCAAGTTCTTGATTCACCTGACTGATGGATAGTGGCAGTTCCAGCCACAAATCATAGTCATGCTATTCGGGGGAGGACACACACAATGCAAAAACGTTATGCTAATAGTAATTACTGTTTCTAAACGGAGTTGCATTAGAAGCTATAACCTCAAATGCTCCTGGTCAAATGAGAAAATAATTTTCTGCAATGTCAGAAGACAGCAGGCTGTTGGAAGAGCTGCAGTTCAAACTAAAGTCTGAAATAAGAAGCAATGGCAGCACTGTTCCTTCATTTATGTCACCTTTTGTGTCATCTTCTGTCTCAGTCCTGCTTTTTCAGTCAAAAGCCACTAAATGCATTTGAAAGCTGCTGCCTGCACTAACAAGGACAGAGCATCTGCTGCTGCAACAGATTCCTTTCCCTGCAGTGAAATGTTAAAGATTTCTTTTTCAAAAACAGCAAGATGACTAATTAGCAAACTTCTCAGTAAAAACGCTAAGCAGAAAATGTTTACACTGTTACAATGGCTAACACTTCTCAACCAATAAGGTGTAAAAAAAAAACAAACCCCGACAACAAAAACCAAAACCAAAAATCAGTTCTACAGATGTGAGATGGATCTTCTCTGCTTATGACACAGCTGTGATTTTTAGCAACTAAGTTACACAACAAACTCATACTGCAGTTTTCTTCCAGGCTCTGAAAAGAATATCGACATCTGAGAGATGCAGCTGTTGAGCATGACAGCTATCACAACATCTGAAGAAATTCAACTGCCCACAGTGAAGATACACAGCAGGGAGATACATGATGTCCACTACTAACACATGCAAAAAACTTGGATGGCGACTAGACTTGAAACCGGATGAGATTAAATCTTCTTTTAAAATAGATGGGAATGTACAATTTGAGATTTTCAATGCTTTCTACTCTAGAGAATCTGATAAAAAAGCTTCTGAACTCTGATGGCAAGACCACAAGTCAGTCAACTCTTTGAGACATGACTTGCTGAATTTTCTCCTTGAAATGAGAACAAAACCAAAGCGAGAGCTCTGCATCTCTAAAGCTGCCTTTTTTTAAAAAGGATATAATCTGTAACAAGGAAATTTTGAAATACAAAAACTCAGATCTGCTGGAAGAAACATATTAAAAGCAAAGGGTTTGATAACAAAAGTCTTTGAAGGGATGGGGGTCTTCTTTTCAGCTTTTTGCTCAGTTTGGCAACTTCCATCCACTTCTGGATTGAAACAAGTATCTCTGAGATGTTCCAGGAATTCATGATGTCTTAGCAGCCAGGCGAAGGTTTGAGGTATTTTTCTGAGCCACACCAGCAGTGATTCATTAGCATGCATGCAACTGTTCACTACAATAATTAAAACAGTATCGGCCATTCTCAGCTTTCCTGCAGCAAGCAAGCACACAAATAGCCCGTATAGCGGCTGGATTCTGAGCTTCACATTTATGAGATTATCCTTTCATTTCAATCTAGCACAGCAAGACCCACTTCAGTTCCACGACAATCCTGATGGAGCACTTAAGGACTTGAAAATAAACTATTTTGGTAATAATACAGAATACAGACACAGTATCTCCCCAAGATCAGAAAATTTCATCTAGCCACGAGGGGAGTCAAAACAAATGAGAATACATTTATTTTTATAAGCTACTATTAATAGAATGAAGCATTCTAACAGAGATAAAAATTACTAAGGTGCAAACGCTGTTGTCATAATATGTAGAATAGCAGGATTTACTTCACCGTTACTCTATTAATGAGATGTTGGTGACTTACCATTGATCACCATAAACCTGCTACTCAGAATTCATAGTTCGCAGCACTAAAATATCATTTGTCTTTTAAAGTAAAAGAGGGTAGATTTAGATTAGACGTTAGGAGAAAAATCTTCCCTGTGAGGCAGGTAAGGCCCTGGCACAGGCTGCCCTGAGAAGCTGTGGCTGCCCCTGGATCCCTGCCAGTGTTCAAGGCCAGGCTGGATGGGGCTTTGGACAACCTGGGCTAGTGGAGGGTGTCCCTGCCCATGGCAGGGGAGCTGGAACTACATGGTCTCCGAGGTCCCTTCCAACCCAAAGCATTCTGTTATTCTATGATCTCAAAACCAACTCACTAGTACTGCAGAAATACTACAAAAGGCTTTCTGCAGGTGCTGATAAGAGTTAAAATAAACAAAAAAATCCCTTTGATCTCTACTGTTATTTCCCTCTTAAATGTCACTGTAGCTAAAACAGTGCTCCAGTTAACAGATCTTCCAGAAGTGTTACAAATCTTAATGAAATATTGTACTGTTTTCCAAATACCAGTTAAACAAGTTAAAAAAAAAACCAAACAACCAAAACCCCAAACCAACCCTAACATAAAAAAAAAAAAACCAAAACAAAACAACCCATGCCCACAAAGGATTTCCTTTTTCTTTTCATTGGCATTTCTCTTCCTTCTCCTCCCCTCCCCTCCAGTGAGTAAAATTCTTTCGAACACATTAAAACAAAAGCACAATACAAAGACTCATTTGTTGTAAAACCATACCCTAAACTTGTCCCCCATAATAAAATTAGTTAAGAAGGCATTTTTTTTAAAATCTTATTTCCACTATCAGCTCCTTGTGATAAAATCTGCCATTTCACTGACCAACAGTTTTGTCAAAAAGCCCATATAAAAATTATGCCTGAAATTTGATTCACCTTGTACATGATCCATATATTCCAACACTTGACAAGTGAACGTTTTATGATGCATAACTTGCAACTCAAACATAAAAAAACATTTACAAATCAGTAGGCTTGCTTCCTAAATCCTGAAATAATTTTTAAGGTGCATGTATCATTGTGGCTCTAGGCACAAGAGGCAACTGATAAAGCCAAAGCAAAGATATATATCTTTTTTCTTCTTTCCAGATCAGCTTGCACCAGAAATAAAGTCAGTTGATGTTTCTACTATCACCGTGCCTCCCCAAATATTTTAATAGCTCTACTTGTCAGTATTCCTGAGGTGAAGACAATACATTATGCATTTTTCTAAGACATAAAAACTTTGCTGAAATTCCATACGTAAGTGATATTTATTATCAGAATTATCATTATTGTTACTGGAATCCTCTCCTATTTCAACTTGTTGCATATGATTGAGAAGTCTGCCTTCTTGCTCTTGCCCTGTAAAGTCCATAAAAGGAAGAAGCATAAGAGAGTCTATGGAGAAGGCACATTCACTGTCAGTCTGGTGTGCTGAATAGAAGTTTGAATTATGGGGTGCAGTGGAAACATTCAAATAATTTCTGTTGCTGTCCAGTCAGTCATCAACACTGGCAACTCCATCTTACCTTTGGTCAGCTCTCTACACTGTATTTCATTTAAAATATTGCACAATTGAGAAGGGCGTATGTTTACCACGTCTTGATTGCTGCATTCTGGCTCAATTCCAGCCTCTCCAAGAGCAACTGGGCTTGGTAAGCTCTTCAGGACCTTCTCAGTAGGGGAGGAGAGCTTCAAGGAAGCAAAAAGAATGTCTATGTGCCTGCAGGGAGCCAAGCAGGGTGCCTGCAGGAGGTACACAGATCGGAAGACTTGCAAGAGGAAGATAAGGCTGATCAGAAACAGCCCAGATGCACACTGAATTCAAGTGGTCATGCAACCATTGCCTCTGGCTTCCATCACAGCATGATTTCTTTACTAAGAATAGCTGTAGTGGTGAGAGTAAAGGCTGTGATTCTGTGTGATTATATGGCTCCTCAGACCCTCGCCAGTAACAAAAACTTTTGAAGGTGTGAACCCTGAGACCACACAGACCTTCCCACAGTCAGGGCTGCAAGGAAACACCCAGGCTGCCGACTCGGCCCAGGCCTGAGCTTACGCTAACTGAGCAGGACGCCAGAAACTGCTGGATGTGACAGATAACAACGTGAGAAGTGACAGAAATCGCAGACAGTGCCACGAGGAACAGTTGGATTTCACAGCCAGTTATGTGAAAAACAACCAAATTTCAGAGCTGAGGAGGAGGACTGGGGACCTTTTGAAGAGCAGGATCTTGCCAGGCCTGCAGCTGATAGCTGATAGTACTAGTAACACCGTATAAACTTGAACTTCCGAAGACAACAGTATCAGAAATACCTGTCTGGGTACCCATGTGTAAAAACAATAATGAGGAGAGAGTAATTAGGGGTGGGTTGTTTACTTGGAACAAGACTGAGTTAGAAAGGTACAAGGAAGTGAAATGGAGGGTCAGAAAACAGAAGAAACTATATCAAGGTATGTAAATGCATGATCACTATTGTCTGAGAATATATGCAATGTGGATCTGCACTTTAACAGTATCAATCAGAACAAACCTAACGTTGTCCTGACTATTCCACATATGCTGAAACCTGCTTCTCTGGTCAGGAAGGAGGGAACAGCAGCTTTCCCCGGCTGGCAAGGTAGAGCAAGCGTCTTGGTACCACTGTCTCAGTCCTCATGCCATACTTGATGGGCATGAGTGTCTACTCAACACGTCCTAATGCTTCCAAGAACACTATCTCAGCTTCTCAACCTTCTGGTTTGCGGAATTTATGAGCAAACATGTGTTTAACCGCACTTGGGGATTTTTCCTCCATGAATTTCTAACGATGTTTCAAGTCATATAAAACATCAGCAGGTGCAAGATCCTGTGGAAAAAATACCAGGAATTCAATCACGAGATCTACAAAAGCATCCTAAATCTCTAAGCAAGCAAGGTGAAACCAGCATGAATGCTGATGACTATAATGTATCTGTATAGCAAACCATTTGAGGGAATAGTTTGCCCTTCTACACTGTACAAATGCCAAGCCTATTTAAGAAATGTGTTACCAGGTTCCACATAGCTGCTGTTGATAATCATCTGTGGAAACTGACAACTGGTCTTCTGGGAATGGCAGTCCTGTAGTGGTGGGGATAAAAATTCTCCTTGTCTGTTTTACATTCCACCTCTGCAAAACTCTTCCTCTGCAGAAAAATAGTTATGAAAATTTATCTATAGATCGGTGAAACGGCCCAGCTATATGGTCCAGCTTGCAAAAATAACTCCTGATACGGCTTGAAGGATCTTGACTAGTAAGTGAAAATAGAAGTATGATATTTAGAAACCAAGAATTCTAGTATTCTGAGCAATATGGACTAACTTCAGGATTTAGTGCAAATTGCTAGGCATCCAGCTAAGGCCTGAAAATATGCATAGTCTGGGTACCTGGAATAAACATGAAGAAGCTGGCTGTTCTTGTTTCCACAAGTGTTAAAACTAGGCTGACCTAGCACCGAGTTGTCTACTAAGCATCAAAAGAAGATTTGAAATTTTCTTAAGAGTTTTACTTTCTAGCCCCTGCCTCCTCTCCCAAACAATTAATAACATTATCAAAGGCATTACAAGCTTCACATGCAATAACCCAGCCATTTGCAAGCCCAACAAATTTATGCAGAGCGGGTCAGGTTTTAGACATATCAGGAAGGACAAAACCAAGCAAATATGATGAAAGAATCATAGAACTCAATCGTTCAAAGAGTTATGATTTCCATTTTTCCATTAATCATGCCAGTCTACAAGGTGTACATGTGAGTGTTCTCCCTCTAAACACACCATGAATTTCACATTTCATTCGTTGACTATTGTCACTACTCATCTCCATGGAAACAGTTGTGATGGGAAAAACTGGTATACTGTATCACTGCATGAATCAGACAAGACAACTCTAATTAAAGAAGACTCTTTCTAAATATACACACAGCTTGCAAACCAGCAATAATAATGAAATATATTTTAATAGTCCTAAAATATAGATAAGAATTTTATTGAAACTATTAACACAATCTCAAGGACAGTACAGTGATAAAAACCCCTCCTTTGCTTAAACCAAAACAGTTCCAAAATTCTTGCCGACACAATGTCTATTGCACATTTTGAAAGGACAGCTGCCAAGTAATGCCAATTAACCACTGCAAACTTGTAAATAACTACAATGTACTGCACGAACTTGCCATGAACAATAAGACTCCTACATTTTTTTCAATGCTTGCAGACATCCCATGACATTTACTGCTAATAAAAATTGCAAATACACTGCAGAAACACGCTCACAAATTGGAAATAGGCCCTGTGTGTACCTCTGTGCAATTACAAGAGATTGCCGCCATGAAAAGCCCTCCATACAGCCATGCTAGCTTTTCTCTTAAGATAATTTCACAGCTAGCTGACTGTTCTTTAAGCCATTCACTTATTTCCTGTGGTATTCATGTACATTCATAAAACTCATCAAATATCTACGGGCATGAACTAAACCCATAATTCCACTGTGGAATTCTCCTATCGCAGTATCCAACTTTCAGTAGTCACTCTACATATTAAAGGTCTACTTAAGGATGAAAGGTATTCCAGAATTTCAGGCTGACAAACCTCAAATATCTCTGTAAGCACTCACTTCCTATTTTTGTTTCTATGTTAATCAGGAGAAATAAAAACACATCATAAATTATACATCTGACTTTTTCTTTAATGAGTATGAACATTAATGTAGAGGAAGGAGAAAAAAAAATCTTTGCTTACACTGAAAATCACATCAAAGTTACTGGATATTCAAGGTCCAAAAAGTAACGTGTGAAGTTAGGAGAGAGGGAAGGTGTCATACACGAAGAACCCTTGTTTACATGGCCTATTTCTTGGATGCAGTAGGACTCTGATAGAGTATCTCCAAACACAGGCCCTTCGTTGTCTCTCCTGGAAAGGGCTTCTCACCTCAAGCACAGAGCCACACTAGTGCAACTGTACTGTTCCCAGGCCTGGTGCCAGCTTTCACTCCACGCTTCTGTCACTTTCTGTACCACACTTCCTTGCACAACATAAACGTGCCCTTACATGCCCGCAGCAATTTTTAGACAAGCTCTAAGAAAATATTTTTTATTAACGCATTCATAGTGGCGAAATCAAAACTCAGCTCCGATTCAAATGTGCTATCAAAAGTTCACGTTGGGGTTTCATATTAATAGAGATGATACTACAGATGTAGTCATTACCAACAAATTCATAACACTTGGAGTCTAACATGCTAGCTTGATGCAAGACACTAAGTTTTGTTATGCACAGTAACAGGGTAACCAAGTGTAAATGTAAGCAAATTGTTCAAGTAATAAACGTGCTTCAAATTTGACAGCCAGAAGAAAAGACTACAGGGAGGAAATACCTTTTTCCTGCTACTGTGTCAGAAGGGATTTAAAGCTTTTCTGCACGACTATCTTCTCCATTCATACTTTTTAAAATTCTACTAATTTAAAGGGTTGTATATCAGCTCAAAAGTAGGCAACCTTTACAAATAACGTGAAGTATTTACAGACATGCAAAATTTAAAAGCTGATTTCCTAACCTAAGTAAAATTCAAAGCAATTACCAATGACAGGTGCGACTGTTTTGTTGCAACACCAGCATAAACATGTCCCCTTTAGGTGCTTAAAAACTGTGCAAAGTTTATCCTTGCAAAAATGTGTCCAAATTTTTACGAAGATATAATAATTACTGACAAGAAAACTAATAAACCTGTATAGGAACAAAGAGAGAACAGAGTAACTCACATCTCAGGTGCTTCCCAACTACAGCAAAACATGACATATACATTCAGGAAGACAGAAAATTCAGACACACAGAAAGGCAATACCTCGATATGCAATGTGATGTAAGTGCAGAAGCTGTCACAGCAATAACCAAAAAGAAAAGCAACTCAGAAGTAGTTTGGTTTTGTTGCAGCAGCCAGTTAATATATAGGTCTCAAAATTAACACAAGTAATTTTGGAAAATGTTTCAAAATACATGTCAACATCCTAGAAAACGATCATGTTTGTGAAGAACCAAGGGACTAAACAACCTCCAGACTTCTCAAACACACATACTTAGTCATTCTCAGGATCAGGGCAGAAACCAGAACTATTTGATAAAACAAAATCTAATGATTTTATGTTCCTATTTAATATTAAATTATGTCCAACAGGCAGTAATTTTGTATCACTTAAAAAATTAGTTAATGTAATTCTGACTCCTAATACTTGATTGTTTTGATGTTAATACATTGAATTATCTAATAAATATCTTATGATTTCTTTCACTAAGTCTTTTACATAGTTTTACAAAGCACAGAGCAGGGAAGTTTACTCCAGAAGCATGCAAGCTTTTCTACATCCTATATAATGTATTATTCTCTATATTTTTAAAGTTTTGTAACATTAAACATTACACATATTTACTATGCACTACAATTTAACACAACTGCATTACAAAAGAGTTGACTTGCATTGTTATAAACAAAGTTATTGAAGATTATTTAATTTCAAATTAAATATGAGCATATTTTTTTAAAAATCCAAACCACCAAAAAAAAAAAAACCCAAAAGAACCCACACCAACACACAACTAAGGTGTGCAGAAAGCTTTTTATGACTTTGCTATCCTACCAGATGCCATCTATTCTGGGATGTTTATGCACATGCACCATATTTCTAAGAAAACACATAAAACCACTAACAACATAAGAGCCACCTTTTGCTTAACAGGAAGTATGAATCCATATAAAAATTAAAGAAACTTTGCTTTACAACCCTAATGCTTGTTTTGCCAAATAGCTTGAGCATTTTGACAGAAAATTCTACTTGAACAAAAAAACTATTATTTTACATACCTGAAATGCTGATTTTTAAAAAACCAAAAAACAAAGAACGAACCACACTATTATAAGCCTGGCATAATACAGTGTAATGATGCATCACTGTAGCTTTAATAATGAGCCTCATCAACAGTTGCACTCATAATCTCTTTTTCATCCTGTTCAGCAGGACTTGTACAGTTTAATTTTTGGTAAATGCTTGCATAAATCAACAGATCAAAAGTCAGAAGCCTAAGGAAGAGAAATGGCAAATTCTAATTAACTCTATCTGAACAGAATTAAATAAAAATTAATTTGCAACTACAGTAGGTCACTGCAATGCTGAATTGTCCCAAAATATAACCATATCCTAATCTCATTTTCAACAGAAATCATGTAAATTTCCCAGATCAACAACTACCTTTATTATTTCATTTTAGAAATGGAGAAAGGGCATCCTATGCAGCACCCTCCTTAATCTTTAACAAGATAAATATACCATCAGGATTCCTTAGGTGTTCTTTTTTGCATTCATAATGCCTGCATACACTGTGGGATACAGACACTGTTGCAATCAGGTCATATCCCAAATTTCACGGCAAGCAAGTTATCACTAGCACCGATTTTCAAGAATTCTCTTCATGCCAAAATTATGACATCTGGCATATCTACAGCTTACTTAAGCAAAATATAAATATGTGCATACATAAAACTATACACACAGAAGCCTCTCAATAATTTTTCACAAGCAACAAAATTTGTAGCAAGTTTAAGGATCCACAATCAACTCAAGGGTTTTGGTTAATTCAAACTGCAAGCACAGCTTTTTCAGTCACCTTTCAAAAGCATACAGAAACCCACACATAAAAATTGGTAATTTTACCCTTCACAAGTAATTTAATTTTTTCAAAATTTAGTAAAGCATATATATTTATTGTCCTCACAGTAATAATCATGACTCAATTAATGAATTGCCAGCAAGGGACACTTCCTGTTATCAGTCAAGTCGTAGCCTGTCAGTGGCAGTTGTACAGAGTCTGTAGATACAAAGTAGATCACATCTGCCTTGCAAATTTTTATGCTGCATTATCCAGATACCTAAAGATATTCAGCTGCATAGTATGTGCGGTGCATTGATTGGTGTTTGCTCTCATGCTACGGTAAGATGATGCTCAGGCAAAACAAACCAAAACGACATCCAGTAGTTTCGTGGTAGTCCGGTAGGTTCTCTCCCCCTAAACCTCTTTCAAAACTGCAAAGAAAGTGAAGCAAAATATCATCCTACATCCTTCTTATCCAAGACCTGTTCCATGTTATTTATGTCAGTGAGAGGAACACGTACCATCACTAAATACCTCAACAATGTAAAATGACATCTTATTTTAGCTTATGCCAAGATATGTATTGCTTCCTTTAAAAATTCTACGGATTACAGGGAGATAGAGAGGGATGATAGGAGGCTTAGCAAGGAAAGAAAAAAAATGTTACAGTAAATAAACTCAGTAGGAAATAAGCCTGACTTGTAATCTCCCTCAATTCCAGTTCTGAACTATTTAAGGAAATGGTATTAACTTTTCCTTGAGATCATCCACTCCAAAAAAACTGTCAATCAGTGAACCCTTATTGTGGCCACAGAATGGAGAGAAAATGGTGCCCAAAGAGCAGCTGGGTATTTTTGGTAGTACTCAGGAATAAAGGTTTCATTTCCCTCATCCCTGTAAAACAAGTGCCACCAAACTGAAAGGCTTTTTCAGTTCTAGGATCAGAGAGGTTTAGGAAAAGAAAGCAATGCTGAAAACTAGACACATTCTGGAAAGAAATAATACAGTTAATTACTTTTTTCCTCAGCAGACCCTCTGAGCGAGGCATGAGATCAAAAAATCCCCTTGTTTTTGGGAAACAGACAAAGCAGGTAAGTTGTTAATAATACAAACACCTAATTTCTACTCGCAACATTAGGCCATGTTGCAGAACAGAAGGGAAGGAGACATGCACGATTACCTGAGCAAACAGGTGAAAACAGCTTCTGAAATGTTAGACTAAAAAGGCACACCTCTAAAGTGGATTTAGAAGGGTAGAAAGGAAATTACTTAAGATGAAAAACCTTCCATGGGGCAGAGACTGAAACACACATGGGCAGCTACCTCTTTCTTTGGCAGATGTTCTCAAGCATCAAGATAAAAAGAAAGTATTTAAAGTATTAAATACTTTAAATTATTCTGTGCAAAACCTGATGAAGACAAGTTTCTGGCAGCAACCATGTGGCAAAACCCAATTCACTTAGAATTAATTTATTATAACTTGTTTCTGATAAAAAGCCCTTTGAACCAGCATATTTATTTATGTGGAATCACCAAGTACCTGGAGCTTACAGACAACCATGTTCAGCAACTACTTACACTTGTATCTAAGAGAAAAGAAGAGGTTATGTATGTATTTTTCCCATTTACATTTCAGACATGGTTTACCTTTGGTCGGCAGCAGATCTACCGCTTTGGGATATTTTCTGAAGAAAAAAAGGAGAAGACTGCAATTGCTCAAGTGCTGTTTAAATATAGATAAACTTTGGCACACGCTGTGAGATTCTTACACATCAAAAACATATTCAGGATTCACCATCACAAATGAATTAGTGGACATTATTCTACAGTGGAGTTTTCAAATTAAAAGAATTCTCAAGAGAGATTTGACTTTGTCTGTATTTCAGATCTAAGAGGGAGACAAAGCACTGTATATTTAAACTAGGTTTTACAAGATTACATTTCTAAAATAAACTTCATAATGTGTAATTGAGTTTCTTTACTAATCTCTGTCCAACTTCAAGTTTGGTCCTTTTGACCTATGGCTAATTATTTGGCCATTTTATTTATCATTTGCTATTTACCATGTTTCTTGAAATTAAAGTGTGAAAGTGTTAAGCAATCCCAAAGGGAAAATAAGAAATGTTCAAAAGCTGCTTTGTTTTAAACAGATTTTCTCTTACTGCACTTCTAACCATTATGCACAGCCCTGACTGACTGGCAGAAGACTACAAATGCCATGATCCCACTTTTTTCACACCAAAAGGAAAGAGACCGGTGGGGGGAAAGAATCCATTCTACACTAAGACAGGCAACAGCTGCTACAGCCCTAGCACCAAGTCATGTAACGAAGCATCAGTTCTTCACACCACTCAAGGACCAATTTTGATGCATCCTGGGACTGGCAGTGTATTTCCAGGGGCCACATTCAACAGCCAGGAATTCCTAGGACACTATAATCTCAGACATATTTCTCAAATACATAGAGAAGAAAAGTAGGAAATGGAAAACACCACAGAAAGAACTTCTACAAGAAGGTCATCTCTTCCTATCAGATAATGCAGCTTCTAAGAGCTTTGCCAAGGTGACCACCTGGGAGGATGGAAAGGACATAACGAACACACAGATGCCCTTCTTGACATGCTTTTCATGTGTGTGTTAACAAGCAAGGTTGGTCAGGGACATGCCAGATTGATATAAAACGTCCTATCACATACATAACACAGAACTTAATTATCACTCAGAATATGTGCAGGAAAAAAAAGTATTTTAACATTTGATCACATGGAGCATCAGGGGAAGATTTTATAATCAGTTTGAAGTAATGGCTTTCAAAGACAAAGACCAAAGGCATGAGTGCAGCATGTATCTTAACTTAGCAGAAATATCAGCTTAGGGTTTCAAATTCCTGCCTCTTGCTCCCACCCTACCTGTCCCTCTGGCTGTGACAACAGAACAATTTCTGCAGCAAATTTATAAACAAACAAGTCACAAAGCCATCAAAAACTTTGTTGTGGTGGTTTTTTTGGGGTTTTTTAATCAGAAACAGTAAACAAATCCAACTTAAACTTCAGCTCCTCAAACTGCTGTGCTGGCACAGACAGGGTGGTAGCCTTCTGGCCTGGTCAGGCCCCACCTGGAGTATTGTGTCCAGTTCTGGGCTCCCTGGTACAGAAAAGACAGGGATCTCCTGGAGAGAAGGGCTACAAAGATGATTAAAGGACTGGATCATCTCCCCTATGAGGAAAGGCTGAGTGAGCTGGGACTGTTCAGCCTTGAGAAAAGGTGGCTAAGAGGGGATCTTATTAATGTTTATAAATATCTTAAGTGTGGGACACGGGGAAATGTCCAGCCTCTTTTCAGTGGTCTGTGGAGACAGGACAAGGGGCAATGGCTGCTAGTTGGAGCATAGGAAGTTCCGCACCAATATACAGAAGAACTTTTTCACAGTGAGGGTGACAGAGCACTGGAATAGGCTGCTCAGGGGGGTTGTGGAGTCTCATCTCTGGAGATATTCAAGACCCGTCTGGCCACCCACCTGTGTGATCTGTTCTAGGGAACCTGCTTTGGCAGGGGGTTGGACCCAATGATCTCTTGAGGTCCCTTCCAACCCCTCCAATTCTGTGATTCCTATGAGAACAACATCCAATAGGGAGAACAGAAATTGCTAAAATCATAGTTTCATGTTCAATCTTTCCAGATAAATGCTGATTTATCTTCCGAGACAGCTCCTTAACAAACTGCGAGCAAAAGAGAATCCATTT
The DNA here is from genome assembly GCA_027925045.1 of Hypotaenidia okinawae. Lineage (NCBI taxonomy): Eukaryota > Metazoa > Chordata > Aves > Gruiformes > Rallidae > Hypotaenidia > Hypotaenidia okinawae. Next base: position 32,999,912 of record BSDF01000006.1, read on the forward strand.
TAATGAAATAAGTAATACAGGATACAGTCAGTAGTCGATAATCTTAGTCAATTTTGAAAGGAAAAAAAAAGAAAAGGAAGAATATGGAGTTCTAAAGCTGACTTTACCCACTGTGGGATGCAAGAAGCAGGGTTTATTATTAAAATATGACTCAATGACCATGGGGATATTCTGTATAAGACATGTCATGTATGCTTGGAAATTCAGAGCAGAAATACTAATCTCTATACTAAAATTGACTGAGCCTGATTCACATCCCTGTTGTGTGATTTCTAGTCCCAATGCCATTAAAAAATTAGTCATGTCCCTGAAACAGTCTGCAGGTTGTGAATCCTAATTTACTATCTGTAATTAGAGCTTTGCCCATGTTACTCAAGATTTAACACCAGGCATTAGAAAATGATCCTGGAATAGAAAGATTTACTTGTAAGGATCTCTGAAATAAAAAGATCCATTTCGGGTATTACATAAGAGGAAGCAGCAGCTCTAAAAACTGTAGTTACTTCAGGAAAAAAAGTTGGTCTGAGTAAGCCAGAGAATATAGCAAAGGCTGCCCTGGACTCTGAACAGCTCCCTTGACAGTCTGGCATCCAACTGCCACTCCTGTCTCTGCTCCTGCCTTAAAAAATTTCCAAAGTAACGATCCAAAGATCAGAAGTCCAATTCTGTCCTTGCCAACCACTTCAATGAATGAAAGAGCAAAATATCTGAGCTGTTTAAATTTTGTTGCCACATTAGAAATGGAGAAATAGACCTAAGGGAGTCTGCCTGATGCAGAAGGCAAGTCTGGGAATTGCAACGTTTTAAGTACATCAAGAACAGTACAAGAGACAGCGGCAGAACACGGCAGAAATTAAGATGGTAGAAACATTTCAAAAATAAATAGTTATTTGATGGGGGGTGGAGGGGAATCCTTATTCAAAGTTTTTTGTATCATGAAGGCAAGAGAATCTGTAACTCAGATCATCCAACTGCATATTATTAGGACTTCATCAGTAGGAACCAGAGCTGCCTGACCATCAAACATTCCAATTTTTAAAGAATATTTGCCACAGGTGTCATTAAATTGCTACTCAGTATAACAAACTCATTTTACAGCTGATTCAAGAACTTCACTAAAGCAAACTAATTTCCTAATATATTTTCTCCCCACTTAGGAAACTAAAAATCTCTCAAAGCCTGCCCCTCAAGGGCTATATATTTGGCAGTCTTTCATAAATACTTGAAAGAACTTTTTGACTCAACAAGTAGGTATTTTATTTTTCTCACACACAAAAAAATACAGGTTATCACCAGTGGGATTTAACCAGTAAAGTATACAAAGGAAGGCAAAATTCAACATGAATTATATTTGAAGAAAAAAGATTACCACTACTGATGACTGAAAAGTTATGTTTAAATAACCCCTCTGCTGAAAAGAAGATGAAAGAAGCCACATTGCTAGCATTGTTTTTTAATAAGTGTATTTTAAAGATTATTTATTTTCTTCCATTTCTTTCATATCCTGGCCATGTAAATACCATGGCTCCTAGGGACACAGTCCAATTTCTGTCTGGGCAGGTCTTCCCATCTATCTGAAAAATACCAATTCCTCCAAAACGTCCTAGTCCACGGCTGGCAGACAGAAGTGCTTCAGTTTGGTCCAATGAAAGTTTCTGGTGCTCTCAAATCCAACACTTGCTTGTTCTCTGGGTGCTCTAGGCAAGGATAGGAAGTAGGCACTAGTCATAACAGGAACACATAGTCTACTGCAAAAAAAAAAAAGATCTAGGGGCCTACTGTTACATTGTAGAAAGACAATTCAATAGTAAGAATTAATTTTCCTAAGGCTAGCTAACAGTAATGTGTAAGGGAGAGTTCAGTTCATGCTTTCAAGATCACACATCTCCATTCTCAGAAAGACTGACTCCTAGAGCCACTGATGCTGAAACAGGATCCAACAGCAAAGCACAGAATGTTCACATTGCTGCTGAAGCTTCCTCCTGACTTTTTCTCAAATGCCACGTTATAAAGTCTAACAATTACTGGTACTATGCAGCTGAAACAGTAAGTTCAGATTTCTTCTAGTTAGCAGAGGCAAAATGATGCCCGTGACTGACTAGAAACATAAATGTAACTAGCTGCGTGAAGTAAGCTCTACACAACTGTATGAGTAGTATGGAGATACATTTTTTAATCTCTTTTACTTTGTCACATCTTGTTCGTTTCATTCAAGACAAGTGAAATAAAATATTTAGGGACAGGTTGAGAGAAAAGCAACAAGAAGATGGCAAGAATGAAACATCTAAGTAGAAACAGGAACATGCAACAAGGGAAGAGAATAAACGCATTGCTCAGAGACAAGAATCAGTAAAGGAGTCAGGAAGACTTTTTTTTTTTTTTTTTTTTACTAGGCCTGAGCATAAATGACAGCAAGAGGGGAAAAAAAAAAAAGGAAGTTTGGGAAAACAAGAGTCTTTGGATGAGTAAAGACATCCCAGCACAGACGACACCAAAAAAAGACTGAAATACTCCATGCCTCTTTTGTCCTGTTCCATACAGACAAAGTTTGCTCCCAGATGACTGGAGGTACCAACTGGGTTGGGAAGAGTGGGGAAACCAGCAGTATGTTGTCAGGAAGCTGAGAAGCCTGTGCTGGAAGAACAGACTAAGGTAAATTGAAAATTAGTCAGACCACCTAAATCAAAAAGTAGTAATAAATGACTCAACATTCACTTAGCACTTGTAAAGACCAGAATACCAAAGGAGTCAACACTGAGGCTCCAGACGGTTTAATTTTCTTAATTTTTTTTTTTTTTCAATCAGGAAACTAAATAATGAGACAGCCTAGACTCCAGGAAATTTGTGGATGGCATTAAATTAGAGGTAGTAACTGAACTGATGAACATCAGAGATTCAATCCAGAGACCTTGAGAAACTTAAGGACTGGACAAAACTAAAAGGGTGCCCAGCAGACTCAGGTAAGTTACTATTCCCTTCTACTCAGCACTTCTGACACGGCACCTGGAACAGTGTGGTGCATTCAGTTTTGGATCCCTTACATTACCAGCAATGCTGAAAACCAGAAAGGGTCTGCTAGAGAGCCCCAGGTGGTCAGGTGCCCAGATCACACGCACAAAGGCATCCAACTGAGGGAGTTGAGCTTATACAATCAGGCAAAGAGCTGTTACTTAATACCAACTAACAATCTCAAATGGAATTACAAATTTGATGGGGCAATGGCAATAAACATATGGCTTAGCTGTTCAGATAGAACTTGAGGTTCCATTCAAACAATTCCTATGATTCCATAGGTCAGCTCATTGTTCTAGAAAATCTAGACAGAATGACGACTCATTTTTTAAGGTAGGAAAGATTTTTGCCTCTACAAATGTATACTAGTGGACAAGTAACATAGAAGATGCACCCATTGTTAAGGTACTCGGTCATTCTAGGTAAACATGTTAACAAGAGTTAGGCTCAAGAGACTGCAAACAGAATTTTTTTTAAACCAAGAAGCATTTTTGTTACTCTTATGTTAAGAGTCATCATATGGTACTTTTTTAGACATCCTAGCCTGAGATCTGTAAGAAGCATAAGTATTTTTGTGTTGTAGCATGAATAAAATTCCACTGACACCCTTTGTAACTGATTACCATAAAATGACTTTCAAACATGCAAAGCCATGTTGTAGCAAAAAAAATTACTTGATTAACAACACAGAAGATGTACTCAGCACATTCAGACAGGCCTTTCCATAATTTATAGTAATCAACTGTTATTACTAGGGCTGGGGTTTTTTTAGAATAATTTGCTTACAGTGAAATCACAGGCAATAAAAATTGAGGTTTGAGCAAAAATTCAGCACTATTGCAGTCCTGGAGCAAGAGACATGTTCCTCACCCTGAGCAACTACTGACAACAGCATGCAGTTCAACCTTCTGTAATTCCAAGAAAGCTGAGAGAATAAAGTAACAGAAATGTACAACTGTAATCCATTCCTTCTCATAGCATTACTCGTTTGTGTCTTGTCACCTTTAGACTGCTTCGATAACATTTTATGTTGTATACAAAGGCATTGCAAAACACCTGCATATTTATAAGGTTTTTTCCTAAAAACTACCACTGCAAAAATTTAAAACATGCCAAAGGCACCCTTAGCATTGTAAGAAACAGTTCTTCATCTCACACATGCGTATCTCTCAAGTCTTTTGGTATCACCTCACAGACTAACTGCAGCATTCTCAGCAGAAAACGAGCAGAACAAGGGGTTGCATTTTTTTAAACCTATGCCCTTCATCATCTGTAGGACACAGATCCTAGAATAAGTCTCACAAAAAAGTGTAACAAGCAAATTATAGCATCTAAACAGTATTTCATAAATATGAACACAGTTTTGACACCAAAAAAGCACAGGTGTATATACTGTATATACTATGGACCTGTTCTGTGTATTACAGATCTCCACGGCAGCACTACCCCGCACTGGTAACAAAAAGCACCTTGCAAAGTAAGCCCAAACCTTTAAAATAGACTATAAAGCAAAGTAGAGTGATGTTCTTCAGTCTCTTGCATACGACTGCAAGCTGCCACTCTTCTTGAACAACATCAGCTCCCTTTCATAAAACTACCCATACCCTGCCAAACTTATGATAGCAAAATTTCTTACAGAGTAAGAACAAGACCAACTTTGTAATCTACAAAGGGAAAAGTGCATCTTGACATGTAATCTAAATTGATGTAATACTGGAGAGTGATGATCAAGTAAAAAACACTGAAGTTATTTCGATAAAATGTTTATTTTGAAAATACTTAAACCTGTTGCCCATTGAATAATTAATATCTACCCTAAGAAATTTTTTCTCATGCCTAGAGACCAAACTGTAGTAGAATGATGGCTATATACAGCATGGAAAGCTTATACTGCCAAAATCTCAAGGCCAATATTGGAAGCAGGGGAATGGGCATCAAGAATAGTGCCAAGCCTTCTATCCATCTATTGCTAAACTGGCAAGAATTTCTACTACTTGATGAAAATAAAACTGAACTCTTCTACTTCCTTGCCAAAATTAGGGTGAAGTCTGTAGCAGAAGGCAAGAAGCCAGTGTTTACAGATGGCAAACATGCTGTGCAACCCTATCCTGGTTAATATCTGCATTTTCCTACACAGTCCTATGAAAGAATGATGCTATGGATGGACTGCAAGAGCCAAGGTCTACCCTGGAGTTTACAAATGCATAGCTAAAACAAAGACAGTACTCTAGGTTATCATTTATTTACAGGTATTTCAGACCACATGAAACCTGTAATGGGTATGAGTTGCTGAATGCACACTATGTACATACCAGTCTCCAACACAGATCTTTCACCAGATCCAGGTGAGTCAAATGCCTTATCAGAATTGCATCTAGGCTAGTTATGGCACAAATTCTGCCTTCATCTCTAAAGGCAAAAGAGTATGTGGGAGATGCAGGTGATCATCACACTCCATCCTCACACTGACTGTACTGTTTTCCCCACCTTTACTGCAAAGAGTTACATATTCAAATCAGATCTTTCCTTTGTGGAGCACCAGTTCCCAGGTCCAGTCTCTCTAGCTGCTCTGTAACCAGGCATCCTTTCTATTTGCTACTCCTGATTTTTGACGCGGATATATGACTCTGGTTCTAAAAACACATGCATACTTCTGATCTGCAAAGGTTACCAAGTATAAATTCAGTCAATAACAATTATCAACAAGTAGCATAGCATAAGACAGCAGAGTAACACTGTATGAGAAATTAGCATACTAGGTAAATGACTAAAGAGTTTACATGTTCCTTATCTTAAAATAGTTCACTGTTGATACATTTCCAGACCTCTGTATACACTCAGTATCTTTTAAAATATCAACAAAATCTTAGGGTAAGTGATTTGCAGCTAAAGTTACATATTGTATTTACACTGTATTCAGAAGATGCCTATCTGTTATCATATGAAACTAGTTTATTTACAATTTAAGGAACAAGGATGCTAGGTGTTAGCTCTTCAGGTCTTACAATGCAGACTATTTGCATGCTCTGCCCACTGACTCAGATACACACGTGCTGGTGCTTTGCACTCTGCCAATAGCGTTCACTTGTGCCTTGCCACTTAAAGTGCAATCCTATGAAGATTTACATATTCATTCCCCCTGAAAACACCAACCTGTTTAATTGAAGTTAATGGAAAAATTCACAACACAACATTAAATATGTGCAAGTACTAAGTCTTCACAAAGCTCTTCCACTCCTACATTTAAAAACACTTAAACAGCACTTTTTCTAGTATAAATATAACAGTATTTATACATTTTTAAACAAATTAGACAGTGATAGTGTTTACTGATTCTAAATATGACTTCCATTGCAATAGCAATTGGTGGTCCCAAATTAGATTAGGATTTTTAATCTAAAAGGGCAGACAAGAAAGAGACAGACAATTAAGCAAAAAGGGTTGTATTTATTACATAAGTAAGACTGAATAAAGAGTTTGATATTTTGCATTCATATGAATCCCAATATGGGGATGGTAACAGTTGCTGTTTATTAGGAGACTCTTCTACAAGGTGTTTAGAAAGCAACATAACAACACTCACCATCCAATCCCTCACATTCTACATCTGCCTTTGGCTTGCACCAAGCATGCAGCCTGTTCTTAAACAAAAGCCAATCCAGTAATTCTGACAATCCCAGGAAAGCAAACTACAGCCACAACTAAAGTCCAACTGTTTTTAACCCAATCTGCAAAATAATTGCTTCATGACTCCCAATCAATGACCCTGAGGTCAAAACTAGGGCTACCAGTACAGCCACAGAGCTTTTGGAAATTTTTGGGTTTAGTGGCAATCAGTACCAAATGTATTTCACAGAGTAAGAAAGAGTTTTTCAAGATCTCAAAAAGAAATCAGTAAAACCTCTAAATATTTGCCATTTGATTATTTCTTCCTCATACCCTAGCAAATATAAGTGCTAATTTCTATAGAATTATGTAAAAATATATGAGGCACATGCTACTTTGTTTCTCAAAATGGCAAGCCAAGTCTTTTGATACCTGCTGTATCAAATTACTTGATCACTACCACAGACTATTACTACAACAGTAAAAGTACAAATTTTATCTGAGTATGGGTTAACTTTGAATGCATTGTAATGACGTGTAATTAAAACCACTAACTCATAATTTCATTTATGCCTCCTCCTACTTGCAATATGAGAAGCAGTAAAGTAGTACAGAAGCTGTTTTGTATTCTCTTATGTTAACCATGACAGCTTGCAGAGCAGATCCCTACATGATTCTGTTGGTAAATGCCTCTACAGAGAAGTCTGACAATTTATTCCTACACTTTTCTGATTATCAGCCAACTATTAAAAAGTGGAAGGACTTTGTTTCTAACTGCAGGACAGTTTGAGAGTCTTTTAAAGCATTTTGAAAATGCACATTTTTTATGTCGCTCATATTGAAGGCATCAGGAGACATTTAAGAACCTGACAGCAGACCAAACAGAAAAAAGAAAAAAAAAATAGAGGCAAAAAAAAGGAAAAAACCCCAAACCACCACCAACCACAGGAAAACAGGAAAAGGTGTTTCAGCTCTTCCTTGATGTACTAATAAACATACTGAACCCAGAAGCCTCTGCTACAGCTTCTGATGTGTGCTTAATGCAGATTTCAGATCTCCTCGTCTGAAGCTGCTAGAATGATGAGTATTCCCCTAAAAAACCATGCAAACAGCACCTCCTTTCAGAGCATTGTTACTTCAGAGTTAGTGACTTCAGCTATAAACCTTCAACCTGGGATTCATGTTTTTTTTAAAAACAAAAGCAAAGAAAAGAAAACCCAAAACCACCACCACTACAACAAAAACATTCAAAAAACCCCCACACTTCAGCATAGTAAGTGCCCTTCATCCTCTCTCTACAGAGCACTAGTGCAAAGAATACTTTTCAATTTTACATGATGGTTTTATTTTCCTCAAATGCTTCTTTTGTCTTGAAAGCTACCGGCCACATCAACTCTGATAAGCTTTCTGCTCCCGATATACATGAACACTGGTTATTATTAGGCGTTATCCCTTTAGCAAGTTGATTCTCAACCCGCCTTTCTTGGGCTTGCCTTATTTAGTTCTGCATTTAACTTGACAGGATCTCTGATCTATTTATCCCTTCTGTACTACATTTTCTTATTACTAATAACTTCCTTTCTCCCGCAGTTTAAACATGTCAGTGGTTTGAGGGTTTTTTTTTGTCCTCTGACAGAGTATCAAACCCTGAGGAAACAGGAGAGTACTTTGTAGTTCTTCCAAATGGCTCTCAGAACAGGGACTTACCAGTTCCACAGTGAAGGAAGCGCAGGAAAACTCCACACCTTCACAGCTTGGTTCCCACAAAATGGAAATAAAGGTACACAGGCTGAATGGCAGGTGCAAGGCACTGCAACAGTCTTCTGATCTCAATAAAACTGAGACCAATACACTGCACCATTCAAAGTAGCTAGAGGTCAGCTAATTGAAACCTTTTCTTTCAAAGCACGTTCCAGTTCTGAGTCTAATACAATGCCTTTAAACAGACTGCGCAGCATCACAGGCCATTCATCTGCTCTGACATTCCTTTACCTAGTTGCCTCACTTCTATATACTCTGGCTCTAATTTTTTAGGGTTTTTTTCCCCTTTTATGCAAGCTGAACCTGACTACACTATGGTAAAAATTACACAGTACATCTTCTGTAGTAAGTAGATCCTAAGTGAAAAGTTCTCCTCCCACAGTTTGTCAAACTACTTTTTCCTAGAAGCACTGACTATGGCTTCTAGAATATTGGTCTCCGCATTCTGCACCGATGTGACCATAATTCTGATTGCATGGGAGTAATCCCATTTCATTTTTACAACTGCTTTTCCTACATTTTTGGCCCAAAAGTAATTGCAATGGGTGAGGAAAAGGATGTGAGTGTAACAGCAGGTTATTGCCGAGGTTGGGTGAGGGAGAGAATAATGGATGTGAGCATGGGAATCACTGGGAAAAGCTATTACAGTTAAATAAGAAAGAAGCAAGATAAAAGCCTGATGTTAATATAACTTGAATAAAGTAGAAAACATTATCACTGTTGTTTAATGTTAACAAACTTCTATAACACTGTTTAGAATACAAAGGGGTTTTTAGATCATCAACTACAGAAAATACAGCATTATGAACTGCATAATAATCAGTTCTTTGACACCTGCCAGCTGCCACTCAGTCTTCACCTATTTTTTGACCATGGACATTATGTGGCAAATAAATTTTAAGAGTGTCTGTTTCAAAATTAAAATCTACTTTTGTCATAGTAATGAGAGCAGTAAATTAAGAAAGCCAGACAAACCTTGAAGTATTATTTTTGCCTTTAATTTTTTTAAGTACAACATATTGGGATGGAAAAACTGTCAGTTCCATATTTAGGCAACTTCAAGGAAAACTCATGAATAACTCATTGTGCAAGGAGAAACAAGAACTGGAACACAGAGAGTATAATCCTGCATTTGCTCATTAAATATCCTTAAAGTCATAACAGTATGCAATCCCAGAATGCGGTTCATAATCCTTTACTGCAAAACCATAGATCAGACCTGGCATTTAGTTTTGGAGAAATATGTTAACTGCTTACTTTCAGCGCTCTCACACCTGAGTACCTAATTCAATTTTTAATGGGAACCCTTTTTTAAAAAAAACCTTAAATCTCACCACTTGTGCCAAAACCTGGTTGCCTCTTCCTTCATGGTGCAACATCACTTACAACCCATTTTCATTCTCATTCCATACTGCAAACTCATGAAATGCATTCACAGCCTCAGTCACATATTCTTTTGACAGCACAGTGTCCTGCAACTCAGTGTCCTGTTCCAAAAAAGTCACTGACAGAATATGCCACAGAGATCAAGAGCTCAGTGGGACCGAAAGGTGCAAGCCAGTACTATGAATAAAGGGAGCAAAACCGTATCAAATACTGCCCACACTTCCACCCTGCGCCAGTTAACTGCACTTCTGAAGAATACTTTCCCCGGAGGGGATCTGCCAATAACTTCAAAACGTTTTGTACTGGCCACTGTCAGCAAGTAAACGGTTAAAAAAAATCTTTATACAGCTCACACGCTGTCCTAATGAGAAGCAACAAGGAAAACAATACACACACACAAAAAAAAACCCCTCACTTTCATCATCCATGTCACTACTTTCAGATCTGTTCATTCACTGAACAGAATTTCCATGCATGATGGCACAAATAAAGTGTCATTCCCAGGTATCGTTAGTGGAATCAGCTGCTGCCTGAGAAGGGATTAACTCACACAGGAGTTCTTCTTTTACCAAGCAAGATGTTTTATAGGCACCTAAAATTTTCAATATTGCTATCCCTCTCTAAAATTTGATTGAAAATAACCAAAAAACTCAAAAATAAAGTGACTTCATAGGAGTCTTTGCCATGGGAAATACAAACTGAAAAAGGGAAGACAGCTTCTCTTTAAGTATGCAGAACATATACACAGTACTCTGTCACATTGTAGGCTACTACCAAAAGAATAAAAAGCAGAAAAGTCATATAGAACTGTAAAGACAAACACCTCTTTATACCCCATACATTTGTTCCTCAATGTCTCAAACACATTCCAAAAACAAACATACTTTTTAAAAAATACATTTAAAGAGTATCTGAAGTTTAGGAAACCTCGGTTTCCTTTATGTTAAGTGAAAGGAAGAGAAACAGGAAAAAAAAAAAAAAAAAAAATCACTTCCAAGAACCACACATAACCCATGAAAAGCCTAGGAGTGGATACAGACAAATGCAAATTTTCATTCCCATCTGTCATTTCAGGAGGCTGTACACAGCTATATGAGTAGAAAACTCCTTTTGGGACACTCCACATCTCCGCTACGGGCTCTGCACATGTCCTATGCCAGCCAGGCAACTGTGGCACAGTGATTTCTCTTTGAAGAGAACAGATCCTTCTTTTACTACTTTACAGTAGAGAACTTAAGGTGGTTTTATTCATTCTGAAGAAACCTACATTAAAAAAAAAACCAAACAAGCAGACTACAGAAAATGCTGATGAATTACATTATCAAGACTAAATTCCCAGTATCCTAAATCTCAAAAGCTAGAAATTAAGCAAAACAATTCATTAAAAAACACAGTTATGGACATATATTAACTTATATGGACCTGTTGTTGAGTTACACTTTTGTCCTCATGTATCAGCAAAACAGCATATACTGCAACCCCAACGCAGCTGATTTAGCATTTCTGCATTAGCTGAGCAATTTCAAAAAACACATTAGATCATTTTTATTAACAAATTGTAACTGCCTTTTTTAATTAATAATGAAACAGTTCTGGAATATTGTACTACGTGTTTTCTAATGCCAATAGCACATATTTTAACTGACTGACAGTAACTAACTAACTAACTAAATGTAACATGCTCTTTACCACCAGGATTTTTAAGCTATACATCTCCTAAACAAGTAGTTAACTTCAAAAAAAGATTAAGTAATTTTCTATACAGAGCATTTACAACAACAACAACAAAGTGACAGCAATGTAACTATAATAAACTCAGAAACAGAAGGAAATACAAAATTCTGACATAAAGTGGACTAAACAGGGTGCAGCTTGACTGAGATGTCGCAGGCTCAGGCATACATTGCTGTTTACTCATATTTCAGGCAACCAATTCAACCAGGCACTGGTTATCAAGTTGATCTCATAAGGATTCACTAGCTCAGACAGATCCCATTTCACACAACCCTCAAATTCATCTGCAACTGAGCTTCAGAATTGAACCCCGACTCAGTCAGTAAACAAGCAAAGTTCCTCCACCTACACTGGTACTGAAGACCAAAATGATGACATTTCCATCACTCAAGTAAACCTGAATGGATTAACTGCTTAACAGAACAAAATGAAATATTCTGCACATTAAGCAGAGCAAGTTATTTCACTTAGAGCATATCTTCAAAAACATCATCTCAAATAGGCTTTCATTTGTGTTCAGCTCAGATGAAATTCTGCCAGCCATGAAAGAAATGCTTCTCCTTCTCTTCACACTTTTTCTTTTCCTGTCAAGTAAGCATTTTGTGAACATTCCATCTTTCGACAGAAACCCAAGAACTACCCGGGAGGCTACCTGCTCACAAAAACAGTGGTGACCAAAACACCATACTATTTGGAGACCCATGAGAAACTGCATCTTCTGAGTAATTTTTAATTCCTTGCTTGGTTTGAATCAGTATGCTACCTCCACCAGAATGATACTTAACATGCTATGCCTGCCACTAGGAAAGACCTTCCCAAAAAACATACCTTCTCTGTAAAACGTAGAATTCCAGTGCTTAAAGAGCGATGATAAGATTATTTTATGATCTTCATGTATAGAGCAGAATGCTTTGCAAAACTGGCATATCAACTTCCAACTGGAGAAAGACCTCTGTTTTACCCACAGTAGATCTGCATTAATTAAACTTTGAACATAACATTGCCCTGTAGGTCAAATTTCTTGAGGAAGTTTCTGTGTTTCTCAAAATCAGTTATTTCCTATGTCAGAGGCTGAAAGACTCTGATACTTTGGGGTAACAGCCTTTCAAATTTATTGCAGAAAATTATTTAATCATGCCATTCTAGCTACACACATGTTCACTGCACTTGTTCATTAAATACAGTGTCCTAATTTTGTAACACAAAACGGCAGAAACCTAAAGATGTCTTACCTATGCTTTATTAATGTAAACACAAGCAAGCTAGGTAAAGTCAACCCCCTCCCCGTGCTCCATTTCCCAAATTATGATTAATCCCACAAAAAACTCAAGAAATAGTGATATATTAATAGCACACTGAAATAAGTTAAATTCACAGACTGGGAAGCTTGCAGGAAAGCAGAACAGAAAAAAGGTAAAAATACTCTGGTCCAGTAGGAAACGTTGTAACTCATGACCTAAAATATTTGACTTAGCAGTAGGCTTTTCTTCTTGTATTACTACTAATCTGTATTATGGAAACTGGGGGTTGGACTTGATCTCTTGAGGTCCCTTTCCAACCCCTATGATTCTGTGAAATGCACAACTGTCCAGTTTTCTAAGCGCAATATAAATCAGCAACAAAAGGTTTTATATCTTGAGTTAAAATACAGCTAATCTAAACTAACGGGTTTATAAAAATCTGTACTCACCTTATTAAGGTCAAGTCAACAAACATCAACTATAGGAAGTATCCTGAAACACTTACATTCTGGGAAAACACAGCTGTACAGAGATGGTCAGTATTCACAACGTACTGAAGAGTTCTCACTCATTTAAGGCTCATGACAAATGACATTTTCTTGACAAACTGAAGTAAGTGTTAAAATAGGAACCTTCAGTGAAGAGATCTGAGATGCTTCACTATTCAGAAGATTTGATCATAAATTTCTAGCCACTAGAGCGCTAAAGTTTAAGAAGTCTTTGAAAGTTCTCCCTGACAAGATGGGCCACTCATTTCTTTGAAGAAGCTTTTAGTCTTTTGTCTGTGGTTTGGACCTGTTATATGGACAGCTGTATAGGCAAATACAAAAAAACCCACAGAGATTACAGTGTTTTCTTTCTTTGTCTGCAAAGTTTTCTTTTACCATACGGCTAAAATAATTACTTTTCCATTAGTTGTCTTTTTGATTTCCAGAACGTCATTACTTTGTAGACTTTCTTCACTCTAATCCAGTATTTTTGAGCACAAGATTAATTATAAGAAAGTGCTTCTGACATTTCTTAAAATAGATTCTGAGTGGGAGCACATGCCATCATGATGCTGTAACTCATCAGGAAATTATGATGCAGTACCGTCTTATTCTAAAGGCACCTGCTAGCTAAGATATGGCCAAGGTCATATCAGCACTGCTTAGGTTTTTGAGGATTGTTTTCCTTATCAGATTAAATGAAATCCAGCAAACAATGACACAGTGTGCTGGGGTTTTTTTTAGGAAGAAACAACAAAAAAAAAACCAACCTTAATGCCAATCAATTTGAGTAGCTTCGCTTTCAATTTTGCATCAAGGCACAACTACCAAAAAATGAAGACACAAAAAGGTAACTGCAAAAATAGTAAGTGTAACTGATTTAAAAATCCAGTGAACTACACCTAGGATTTGTCAAATAAAAAGATCAGGCTTCATATTTTCTTTCTTTGCTCATTTTTTTAATCATGTGGTATGTAAATAAGGGGCTGGGGAAGAAAGCTGGGTAGAAGAGCTCACCCCAACTTTCTTCTCTTGCTTGTTGCAATCTTCTTAAAGCCTAAACAAATCATCTTTGTTATGGCAACACACACAACAAGACTACATCAGGGAAACCACAGAAACAAAACCTTCCTAGGTAAAACAGGCAGTTAATTTTTCTTTTCTTTCAAAAGTCATTTGGAATTATTTAACATTATTATTAACAACAGAAAGGAAAACCTGACTGTCCAGCACCTTTGCTTCTTCAGGTGTACTAGAAAAGCCTTCAGGATAGTTGATCATAGAAATTTCTGAACAAAGATATTTTCAATAAAATGACAACAAAGCCCAGTGCTCCTGCTGTTATTCAAATACTTCATGACTATTCTTGATGTTTCTCCACATCTGCATGGCTCCTGAATCTATGGTAGCATGTAATAAATGAATTTTTGCATACAAGTAAAATGTAGGCCCTCAAGTCCTATACAAAGCAAGCCAACAAACACCACACTTTCCCTAGAAATAGAGCTAATACGTGCATTTGAATTTTCTCATGGAAACTTTCTTGAGGTCTAAAGCTCCCCCCAGACCTACCTATGCTAAGAGGCTCCTACACAAGAGTTTACACCTGAGGCAGCGCACACACACCCTGTGAAAGGATGGTGGCGGATGCTGTGTAAGAGCACTACAGTGTGCTGCTGCGCAAAGGTCTACAAACATCTTGGGACTAACAACCCAGATTTTTCCTGTAGATCCACAGTGGATTACAGCAAGTACCACAAAAGCAAGGAACTCTGGTTTAATTCCCTGTAAGCCCATGGGGATTCACACACTCATTTATTTCCCGGAAGAGTGCTTCAATTAAGAAATTAAAAGGCTGGATGATGACAACCTTCTTATCTGCTAAAACTAGGTACTGCCCAGCTAAGAATTAAAATGCAGTGGCATCCAGACAGTCAGCAACAAGGACCACACTGTAGCCTACCAGCTGGGGCTCTCAACTGGGAGCAGAGGCCTATGTTCTAGTCTCTGCTCCATGGACTATTTCTGTTTTGTTACTTGCCCTCTAACAGAAACAAAATGCAACAATCGGACGAATTTCAGATTTGAACCCTGTTCTCTTCCCTCCCACTGCATGGGCCAAACTGCTAATTTTAAGATACTGAAGCATCATCACATCTATGTCTCTTTTTGGATCTAGCCTATGAAGTGTTACAGAGACTAGTTTGATTGACTATTTATATCTCACTTCAGAAATACAAGACTTCTTAGGATTTGGGCAACTCTTTAGCCATGAAGCTTTTTAATTCCAGAAGTGTATGGCGAGGGATGTAGCTCTTAACAGCAATGCTACACACAGAGAATAAAGGCAATGCATTCTATTTTAAAGAATATTTAAAGCTGCTTCTGCTTTTAATCCAGCATTCACTGGAGCAACTATAATATCTTCAAATGAGTATTTGCAGAATTTGTTCAAAAAAACACTCTCTGCTCTCTGGAGCATGCAAACTCTAGTAAATCCACCTCACAAGTCTAAAACAATGACAACACCTTCCTGTGCCCCTGACATTCATCATCACATTATATGTTAACATAACACTAACCTTCTTCTGGTGTCAGCTGCAGTTTTTCTTTTGTTGGCAATGTGCATGTTTTAGATCACAGACTATTTTTTAAAAAATTTTTCAATCCACCATTAAAATACACAAGGAAAGGTGATGTTCACAGAGGTTAAACTAGCTGTGAGGTACTTTTTCTTCTTTTAGAAAATATTATATGCTTTTGAATACCACATTAAGTTAAAACCACTAATGGTGCTTTGCATCTTCAATTTATCATCCCAAATTCTTAATCCCTAGGGCTAGGAGGGATGCAGTCAGAAGTAAAAGCTCAGATGTAAGAGGAAGGCAAAATATTCCATGTATGTCATTTCCAGCGGATTAGCAGTGCCTCAGTAAATTAAGAGGTTTGCAAACCTTAATAATTAAAGATTAAATAGTTATTACTATTAAATAGTTATTCTTCTTAGAAAACTATTTTTACTGCAAGTCTGTCCTTTAGTTTAGTGACTCTACTGTAGCCCCCATCCAGAAAAGTAAAATTTTGGTGATGCTAATCATGACAGACTATGAGAAAAATCAAAAGCCTCTCTTGACTCTGTCTGTTAGAACAAAGTATACAATGAAAATGTACATTACTTACATCTAATATAAAGAATTGGACTTTTCAGAATTAGCTAATTTGAACAGACTGGTGAATCGATGTGGACCTTTGTTTACTACAGAACAGATAAACTATTTCTAAGGAATTTTAGCTATTCAGCTAACAAATTCTATGCTAAAGTATTCTACTGAAATACTAAGAAACCAGAGAATGAGACCAAGGGCAAAGCTGTGCCCATACAGCGCTTTCAAGACAGCTCAGCCTGGTTATTTAATGTGAAAAAGCTGAGTAAGAAACAATATTCAAGCACAGAAATTCACAGAATCAAAGAACGTCCGGAGTTAGAAGGGACCTCGAAAGATCACCTAGTCCAACCCCTCTGCCAGAGCAGGATCACCTAAACTAAAGTGAAATAAAATTATTACATGTGTTCTAAGAGCACTTCTCAACTGCTAAATTTTGTTTTTAACAATGACCTATAGGCCCTTGAATGCAGGGGCTGCTATATGAATATTTAATAAATTATATCTCATTTAATACCCAAAGTGACTGTGGTCTATTAGAATCATAATAGGGTTTGGGTTGGAAGGGACCTCAAAGACCATCTGGTTCCAACCCGGGTCACAGCGTCTTCTGTAGGTCTCCATCTGCTCTTGTGTGGGGCCTCTCCACAGGCTGCAGCTGAGATCTCTGCTCCACATCATCTACCATGGGCTGTGAGGGGACACCAGCTCCACCATGGGTTTCTCCACAGGCTTCAGGGGAATCTTTCTCTCTGACAACTGGAGTGCCTCCTCCCCCTGCCCTCTTCACTGACCTTGGTGTCTGCACAGTTTGTTACATCTTCTCACTCCCTTCTCTGGCTGCCTGTGGGTTTTTTTCTTTTAAATGGGATTCACAGAGGCACTATGACCATTGCTGATTGGCTCGGCCTTGGTCAGCAACAACTCCAGCCTTGAGTAAGCCTCTGTCAGGCCTACAGAAAGCTTCTAGCTGCTTCTTGCAGAAGCCACCCTTGCAGCCCCCTGCTTCTCCACCAGCACCTTGCTACATAAAACCACAACATTACCACACAGCTTGGTGTCACTGGCAAACTTGCTGAGGGTGCATGTGATCCCACTCTGCATGTCACTGACAAAGATGTTAAACAGTGCTGGTCCCAATACCATCTTGAGGAATGCCACTCATCTCTGGTCTACACTTGGACAGTGAACTGCCAACCACACCACTGAGTGTGACCAATTCCTTTTCCACCAAGTGGTCAATCTGTCAATTCCAAGTCTCTCCAATTTAGAGACAAGAACATCACCCAGGACAGTGTCAAATACTTTGCACAAGTCTATGTAGGTGATGTCAGTTGCTCTTCCCTTATACACTAAAGCTGTAACCATATCATTAAAGACCACCAAATCTGTCAAGCACAATTTGTCCTCAGTGAAGCCACATTGGCTGTCACAACAAATCACCTCCATATTTTCTGTATGTCTGAGCATACTTTCCAGGAGTATTTGCTCCATGGTCTTGCTGGGCACAGAGGTGAGACTGACCAGCCTGTAGTTCCCTGCATCTTCCTTTTTTATCTTTTAAAAGATGGGGTGTATGTTTCCCCTTCTCCAGTCAGGCAGAACTTCACCAAACTGCTATGACTTCTCCAATCTGAGAGCAGCTTAACAACTTCATTCACAAATTCCCTCACAACCCACAGATGCATCTCATCAGTTCCCACTGACCTGTGCACCTTCAAGTTCCTTAGATATTCTCGAACCTGATCTTCTCCAACAGTGGATGGTTCTTCACTCTCCTAGTCCCTGCCAATTATTACATTATAATAGTTGTACAAGTAAGTCTTTAAATATCCATTAGGTGTGTTTAACTAATAACATGTATTTTAGAAGTCAGGCTGAAGTAACCAAAGCTAAATTACAACAGTGAATCCAAGCTAATATAAGAATCCAATTTTATACAAGAATTTCATGTATCAGTTTGGTATCAGCTTTTGTCCTCAAAGTCCTAAAACTCCTTTTTTTTTTTTCCTAGTGTGTAGCCTATCTGGTAAATAAGTTTCAAGATTTCCTTTTTATCTGAGACTTTGCAAAATACTTATATAAAATAAATCTGGAAATCTATAAATACAAAATAGCACACGCTGGCAGGAAGAATTTCAGACGGATTTACATAGCAAGCAATGCTGTCTACCAGTCACAACACAATACCTGAAATTTCATCAAAATTAGAATAAATCAGAGAACAGTGGCACACCATGCAGTTTTGAGAGCTTTAAACATATTTAAGCAACATCCTTACTCAAATTATCTCATCTGGACACCCAGTAAAAGGATTTTCCTCAATTACATTCACATAACATAGTTAAAAACCCAGTCTGTATCTTCAGAGGCATCATCAGTGCACAGCAATTGACATGAGGTTGCTGTGTAACAACCCAGAGGAACATTACAGATGTATTATATTGACTCAAATGGAATTAACACAGTTAAAATTTATACTTTTTTTTTTATATGAAGTAAACTCCTTGTAAGTATGGAAGCTGAATTTCCATTTCTGATTCCACTGGAGGGACAAGAAAAGTAGATGACTCTCCAAAGGCTCCTAAACCACTAGAAAAAGCTAATACATGTGAGAAGTAAAAATGCTATTTGGCCATTGTAGGAAAACAAGTAGCCAACTTTGAAAACAGACAGTAAGGCTTTCCTCATCCTACAGGTTGTGTACCCAAACTATGGTAAACTTTTACAGTGGAACATTGTATCCTTGTCCCAATCTACAATGCATCTGTATTCCTGAAGAACAAGGGCAGCTGGATTAGTGGAACAAGCTATAAAATTTCTTATAGGCACTTTTTATAGAGCAGAAGGCCCCACACAAAGGCAAACTAGTCTCTTCTACCTGTCTGACTAACAGGTAGACAAAAAATTGCAGCAGAACAGAGCTCCCAGCCTAACAAAATCTACTTTCTACATGGAAATGACTGGCTTGGTAGGGGGAGAGGAGTGGATTGTCTACCTTGACCTCAGTAAGGCACACACAGAGTTTTGTTACAATTATTAAACTGTCTTTATCTCAACCCACGATTTTTCTCACTTTAGCCTTTCTGATTCTCTTCTTCATCATGCTTGGGGGCAAGGAACAAGTGTCTGGGTGGGGGCTTAGCTGCTGGACAGGGTCAATCCCACCAAAATCACCTTCAGTGATTTCTTTCAGTGATTGCCTTTGTACTGCATTAAAGCACTACATGCTCCAGATACATCCTCCTGGACAAGAGACTACTTGAAAGGTCACTGGCTACAAAATGAAAGAAACCAAGGAAGAAAAAAAAAGAAGCCTTGAAAGAATCAACATTAACACCATGGTGAAAAACGATCATGTCTACAAGCAGTTATATATGGAAAACACATTCTTCTCAGGGCTATACTAAGAAAGGAAAGGATGGAGTGAGGGAAATAAAAGTATTTCATCAAGTTGCCTGAGAAGTCATTCAGGAAAGCGAGGTAAAGTGATAAAGATGCTTTGCCATCTGTCAGATTTAAGGAAATTTAAAAAAAATAAAAAAAAGAAGCAGCAGCTCCATGAAAACAAGCATGTGACATTTAGTAGAAATTCTGTAAGAAAACTCTGGGTACAGTTGCATTCAAGAGGTTGACTATTTGATCAACAAACTCGGTATCAAGGCACATGCACCCAAAGGAAAAAAAGGAAGGAAAAAAGTAAACACCACTGCTGAGAAAGATTTCAGTGTAACTTGTCATGTTACAGGCAACAAAATACATTATTGTTAGTCCCAAAGGAAGAATGCCTTTTCAATTCACAAAGAAGAAAACTTACACAAGAACAGAAATAACAGTAACTGAAGTGTACTTTCAATACAAAAATAGCAGAAAATCTGTTGGCCTTACTTTACCTTCCATTGTTTTTAAAGAAGAGCTTAGTTGCTTTTTTCAATGCTTTATTCTCTTGCAAGCATTAAGTAGTGTGCTCAAGCATTTTGCTTAATGGTGAGGAGAAGGGAAAGAGAAACTGCTGAAAATCCTAGGAGTATTTCCCCCCTTTCCTTTTTTCAAACTGTTTCTTTTTCATATCAGTTGTAATGTGAGTCACAATGAAATTCTGAAACCTCACTGACAACTCAATAGTTCTATACAGGTTAAGAAAAATAATAAACAGAATCTAATATTCTCCCAAAAGAAGACAAGACATTAGTAAAGTAGGAGCAGCTTCACAGACTGGACATCACCAGAAGTAGCACAATCACTTCAGAACCAGGAAGCCAATCATACAGTATCCCTGAAAAAGATAAATGCCCCACAAACAAACAGCACATCCTTCTCTAGATGGAATTAATCTCACCATTAATAAAATGGACTAAAAGACAAATTTATTATAAAGAATTGCTGAAAAGATCCAGAACTCCTCAACTCAGTGCGGCATTTTTAAGGAGAGACTATTGAGATTCCAAGCATTTGGTATATTTTGTATATTTCTCTATTCTTTTTATAAATACATTTTTAAAATTTTGCTCATGTTAAGCAATGTGGTAAAATCTTCAAGTGAATGGGATGCTTAAAGACACCTTCAGAGGTATAATCATGCAGCACACTAATCTGCCCTCTGTAGCTAGCCTGCTTTCCATTAACACTTTTGTTCTAAAACCCTAGTCTATGCATTCTTTGCTGGAAGCTGTACTTTATTACATGGTTTTGATTTAAATCATGTGGCTACCAGTCTCCTCTCTACTTTCTTTTTCTCCCA
This sequence comes from Hypotaenidia okinawae, assembly GCA_027925045.1. Classification (NCBI taxonomy): domain Eukaryota; kingdom Metazoa; phylum Chordata; class Aves; order Gruiformes; family Rallidae; genus Hypotaenidia; species Hypotaenidia okinawae. The sequence continues at coordinate 33,021,045 of BSDF01000006.1, forward strand.
CATCCCATAGAATTCCATGTTTATTATTAATTTTTAACTTTTGCTTCTAGAAGGGATGATTTTTAATGTTAGGATTACTTTCTTCAGTGACTACAGCATTTCAGTATCTCCTGCTATTTCAAAATCCCACTTCCACCACATATGTATCTGAATACTGAAGATGCTACTTACTCTGCAACACAGAAAACTCTACTTAGGTAACTAACTTTACCTCCAAGCACTGCATCAGGATGCCAAAATCATAGTCAATACATAATTAGTAGCCTTGGAGACCATGGAAACACTCAATATTGGACAAATGCATGGACCAGCAGGCTTCTGAATTTTTGTGAAATAAGGCCTTCAATAAATGCACATGGTCCCCTGTCCACAACTATAACACTAAACTATCTATCTTCCTTCTTCATCCTAAACTCTCTCTCTTTTTAAGGAAGTATCAAGAATCCCAAAGCCTGACTTTCCCAACTAGCTGATGCCTGTGACTGGTTGTTCCAGTTACCCCTACTACATGGATGACAAGTCCACTCAAGAGAAAGGCAATGATTCTGTTCAGGTCAGCAAGAAGGTGGTATGCAGGTCAAAAGTGAAATTAGGAAATGAAATTGCATGCAGATGTTTTAATTTGTGTGCAGGCAGGTGTCCAACAATAGAAAAAATGTCAACAGCATATCAAGTGCCATTTAATACATACCAGGCTAGCATATTAGCTAATTTGACTGTTAAAGATATGCTCAGAAAAATTATACCAAACGTAAGAAAAAGAACAGGTTAAATGGTCATTTATCACATATATGTATATTTTATGTTTCTGTGTATGTATATAAATAATATGTACATAGTCTGCAAATTAGTTCTGTCAGGCACACTGTAGTCAAGATACTAAGTTACAAAAACTAAATGTTAGAAGTTTTGACTATTGAGAATTAACACATTAATAAAAATAGCCTACCATAGCTTACATCACCATAAATGCATAACATGGTGTTCAACTTTTCCCAAATTTAACACTGCAGAAGTCTGATATTCAGCATTTCTAGTTACCTAACATATGTGAGTTACCAAACAGCACAGCCTTCACACTCACCTAGATACTACTCTCATGAATCAAAGAAGTTATGTACAAAATGGGAAAACAGATCCTGACTTACTCCTCAAAATAACTTCCTGTAATGGGTAAATCCTTCACTGTTTGGTTTTTATCCTGCTTACTATTCAGTAAAGGCAGTGGCCTTGCTTGTCAATCAGGAGAAACTAGCAAGCGCAGCTGAGGGGATACATGGCCTGACAAAGCAACATTTGCAAGAAAGGAGACAACACTTAGATAAAGGAGCGTCAAGACTGTCTTCTGAATTAATGCAGGTGAACTACACAAGTCCAACACACGGTTACATCTGTTTGAGCCGTGACCAGAAAGCAGAAGTTCTGTCTCCTCCCCTTACCTATCCCTCCTGTGCAAAGCGGCCCAGCCCTCACACTGGCACTTCCAGAAGTCCCTCACTGAGTTGATTCAATTTGTTCAGGCTGCAGAAAACTAATGTCTCAAAAAAGAAGAGTAGTTTTCCATTGGGCTAGCCAGTTAAATTTGTTTTGCAGAGTGAAAAATGGCAGGATGGTAGAGTAGTAAAGAAAAAAAGAGCCTAAAAAATTTGACAGTAGATGGAAAAAATTGCCAGCCTTGCTCACCATTCACCCACCCAGTAGAAGTCTGCAGAGCTCAGTGCTGAACCAGATCACACAGCTGATTCAGCTGTGAAGGATCCCTTTTCTCTGGCACGTTAAGTTTCAGCTGTTTCAGTTCCCCGCCTGCACAGCCACACAACAGGTTATGCCAGCACAGCATGGGAGTGAACAAGCAGCAGTGATGACAGAACCGTGACCAAAATTCCACAGGATGTAAGATCAAACCTGGACAGAATCCTGTTGGGCTCTAAAAGCAGTGACCATTTATAGCAGACTGCGTGGTACACCAGAAGAAAATTATCTCTGGATAACACAGCTTGCGATGCAGTGAATCCTGACAAAGTGCTACATGTATTTTCCTAACGGACAAGTCAGCTAGGTACAGGGAGGGCCTGTTCAAAATAAGTATTGGTATAAAAATGCTTTTTCTTTCATTTCTTCATCTACAGCCTCAATAAAATTTGGAATTGTGTGGCTTATTTCAGGCATTTGAAATACTTCTACTTTAGGCTAGCTTAAGAGTAATTTCAAGACTAGCTAACAAAAGGCATTTTCTCCAGATACTTTCTCCAGAATACCCAAAGGATATCCCACAGGATATGCCCTCACCCACATCACACTCATAAAATGCCTAAGAACAGTCCAAGAGCTGGTTTCTTTCCAGATGCTTGTCACCATCAGTGAAGTCTCCTCAGCGTTACTCACTGGAAGACCTCTGTGGCATGCAGAAGAATTGTAGGAGGCACACCCCAGTGAACAGTGTGCCGGTGTTAGTGCTTCTGTTTGGTTTGAGGGTGTAGCTTTCAAGCTATCTCCTGATGGTCCCCAGGACCCCAGGTTCACACTGCAGACAAGGATCAAAGCACAAATGCTGAATTCGCTCTGGCCAAAACAGAACAAGATGTACTGCAAGAATGCACCTAATGCGCTCCAACCGTGACTGAAGAGGTTACTTACTCCATGGGTTTTGAGCTGGTGTGAAGGAAAACAACGATGTAGATGTGGAGCCCCCACTACTAAGTGGTTTGTTCTATAAAGCAGCTTCTCCTAGACTGCACTGCTTGCTAGCATAGACTTTCATTAAATTGAGATGCCAAAAGGTAAATTAACTTACAGAACTACAGTCAAAACACTTATGTAGGTACAGCACGATAGCAACGTGGTTTTTTTAAATTGTCTACTTATCATTGAGGAATTGAAAGAGCACCTAATTATCCAAATATAGAGAATTTCTGCATCTGCCCGTTTTTTCCTGCAATGGCTGCCAGTTGGAATGTCACCATCTAGAGGTTTAAGTTTAAATTTATGCCTTGAGTTAATTATAATATATACTTTGCTACTGCTTTAAATGGCTCCAAGCTGATGTTTTCACAATATCTTAAACACAGAGGAAGGTCTTGAACATGCCCTAATTGTTAGATACTTTCTGGATGCTAATGAGATCTCAACTGCTCACTTAAAGTGTTTTTTTCCTGCATATTTTTCATATGCACAGCTGAATTTACTTTCCAGAGGCTGAAGTACAGGTAGAACATTTTTTGCAGGTGTTTGCTTGGTTCAGAAAAAGGATACTAGGAATAATCTAAAGACTTGCTAAAATTATTAAGGAAGATACCAGAAGCTGTTACTCTTCTGGCAAGAAACACTGAAAATTATTACTATTTCACATCCAAAATCTCCCTTAGGATTTGGTGGGCCCTCACAGCATCTTGCACATAACAATAACCAAATATTAGACAGGATATCACGGAATTAAGAGATTTTGCTAATATTAAGGATAATCCATGGTGTCCCAGTTTAATGCTATAGAGAAATTTGCCTCAGATGCCTTTTCCAGAAAGATGTTCTGTTCATCAAAGCACTCAAGAAAAGTCTACTTGAACCCTTTTCTGACAAAACAATGGTGAAATGACAACTAGTATTTTCAATAATTTTCTTTGATCAACTGCCAAGCCAAAGAGAAAAGTCATGTACTGAAACCACTGTGCATAAACCAGAGCTATACCCTTTGGAATAAAGAAATAGGAACAGGCAGGTGAGCATCCTTGAAGCTTAACCATCACAGGAAATTCTTCAGCAGGTTTGGGTTTTTTTTTTTCAGTGGTTGCTTTGAACATGAACTTTAGAGTTCCCATTTTGATCTTCAATGCTTAGGAAAAAAGCCTGCGTCTCACTCAGATAAGAAAGTCCCACACACTGGAGACACCAGTGATAGTTTTAATTCTTACCCCGCTGGAATTTAACTGGCAAGATCAGACCTAAAGTTTTTGCAGCTTACCTCCCTACTGCAGAACAGAGCATATTCCTAAAAAAACAGATGTCAGAATAGCATTTGTTTCTGGAGCAGTTTAAATATACCCAACTCAAACCGTGTGCATCTGAGTAACATGGCCATTCCCAACTTCTCGAAGCGCGGTGCCTTGCCTTCTGTATTATCTACAGAAACACTCTGTCCATGCACTACCTTTTAAAGAGATGTTTCACAGTATCTTTCATTGGTACAAAATTCTATTTCCAGGGAAGCTGATTTTGAGGATACTTGGTTTGCTGTAGGCTTATTTAATGTGTCCCCTTGAGTATTCAGACAACTAAAAAGGAAACTTAAGCTAAAAAAAGAAGAAATGGGAAGTACCTATTCCCTTTAATCTTTGGTTTTTTCTGCTGCTTCTGGAAACTACAGGCATTTTTCTCAATAGATATGTACTCACTTTTGGACATCTCACTGTTTTCTCCTGATTTTTTTCTGATCTGAAGAACTGGACAATGGACAATACTCCACTATGCCACTACTCTACATCATACAAAATAACCATGTCAGTGGGAACCTAACCAGTATCTATTCGAATTCATGGAAATTTTCTACCTCCAGAAACACACTCTGACTCAATTTTTCCCAAGACAAGATTTACATGTACCTAGGTCAAGAGATACATACCTGCCTGACATCAACATCTTCTCTTTTACAATCTGGCTGATCTTCATAATCACATTAAAATTGTTTCAGGAAGGTGTAAGAAGAGTACAAGTATCCCAGTTTGCCAAATTCCTATCCAGTGCCACATTCAGTGCCTCCTCAAGAATTACTGGGTGAAGGTTTTACAGACTTCGTCTCAGGCCTTACTATCAATCCCTCCCTAAAAGACAATAAAAACAGCTTGCTAAGAAAAAAGGGGGTGCTATTTTTCTAAACAGCAATCTCTGATTATTCCATCATTTAAGAGATACTGGGAACCTTCCCCTCCTAAGTCAGACCTGCAGCATACTTCACATTTAATTCCTGAAGAATGTGTATTGTTCTTCATCAATACATCTTCCCATAAAATGATTCTGCAGAACAGCTCATTTCCTAGATTCCAGCATGAATTTAAATCCCCAACAGCATACATTAAAAAAAAACACCCAACAACCCCACAAAGCAAAACACCAGCCAAAAAAACCAACCAAACAAAACCACACCATATCCATAAATTTCTACTTCCCAAAAAGGTCACATAAGATATAGAGGAAAATTGACAAAATTAATACAAGAAAAAATTTTCACAGTAAACTTATTCCACACAGATTTTTAAATTCCTTACAATATACAGTACAATGAAGAGAACTAAAATTTTCATAACCACACAGTAAGTAATGCAAAGCCCAAAATATATTATAGTTCAAAGCCCACATGCATTCTGCTTCTTCACTCTACTACATAATAAGTGATATAATTTCATTAGAAAAGGAAAATCTATAGCTGAGAAATAGGTATTTCTAGTGTTGTGGTCCTAAATATGTATGCCATCCTTAATATATTACTATATTGGTCTACTAATGCAATTTGTATGTTGAATACATAATGAAGTGTCATAATGAGTACAAAACTATTAAAGATTACTGTTCCGGGTAACTCACTGCATATGGAGATAAATTAAAATTGAGTCAGTTCTTTCTGCTCTTGGTATACATCAAAAAAACACTTTACTGCTCAAAAATAGATTTTCTAATACATAGCTATTCACTAAATCACTGGAGTCAGCCAGTGGAAGTTTTGCTATTTATCTCATAGTAGGAAGAACAGACATCACATTTTACTCCTTAAAAAATGCCATTAATATCATTCACCCACCTTGTAATTGTAGGATAAAGCCCTGTTTTGCCGGGGTTTGCAAAATGTATATAGAAGAACACTGTTCTCAAGGGTTTATGCTCATTTTTTTTGCACTTGACAAGTTAGGCATAAAATAGGCGTTAGTAAATTAGTATGAAAACAAAACAAGTAACAAAATATCACATACAAATCTCTTACTTGCAAAATGAGATTTTCTAACATAACTGCTTAATTAAGCCTATTTTTTGCAAACATTTTTTGGGCAAGTAAAAAATTCTTTGTAAGCTTCAACTTACTTTCTTAATTCTTTTCTGATTTAAAAAAATAATAATAAATTTAAAAGGCCACACTACTTTTTTATTAATTAAAAACATCCCACATAAAACAGCTGCTACGTGCTCATTTCCCATAAGGCTGTTTGTTATCCTCCTATACTCCAGGAACATTTTTTTCAGGTATTCTACTAAAATTTCATGAAGAATTCTGTCATAAGCAAGATTATTAATATAAAACCATTTCAATACAAGAGGTAGAGAGTTGCATACTGCAACTACACATAGGGTCAGAATGTAAATTAATTTTTATTTAATCCACACTTCAAGACATAAGTATTCTACCAAGAGCTAAAATTTGTTTTCATTTTACTCATCACGTCCTCTTACTGCATAGTATCAATCTCCTGAATTGCAGACAAGAAGAAACTACACTTACTTATCCCAAAACAATTTTAAACCCTATCAGCAAATCTGTTTCAACCATCAGAATAAGAAAAAAATATTTTCCCACATATTCATAATAAACTGTTTTCATGTTGAACAACTGAGAAAGCAAAGTGAAAATCTTAACTTCTACTTCACAACGGCACTGCACAGCAACATTCTTTGCTGTCAAAGTGTCACAAATTTCAAAACAGACATTTTTGGAAAAGCTGTGGAGGAAATCCTAATCAGATATCTAAGTACTTCTCAACAAAGATGCTCTACTCTCCTACTTGAAAAAACAAGCAAGCAAACAAACAGGCTGGCTAAATCACTATTAAAGGCAAGAAATTCCGTGTTTGCCTATCAGGCCTTTGTATGCAGGACTCTCTAAAGCATGGACTGATAATCGCACATTCTGCTACTGTCCAGTTAACAAAGCCAGCCAACCAACTAAAGGATAGCCCAGAACTAATTTACCTGGCATGACATTCACAATCGGTAATCTTTCCGGTAAATGGCACAGCAGCTTTCCTACGGTACTGGAAAAGGGGACAAATACAAACCTAGGAAAGTAAAGGAAGTGCAAGGTAATGGCTGAGTTCTGCACCGCTAAATCTTAACTACAGCCATGGAGCACAGGCAAACGTGGAAGTCTTTCAACTGTAGTTGGTTAAGTAAGCTCCAAATCAAGAAATGCTGATTAGAAAAGACTTCTCATCTCTGCTCTGCAAGAACACATAAACCTCCAAATTAAAGGCCATTTCTTACATAAGTAGGTGTTAATTAAAACATCCATGGGTAGTTGGGAAATAACCTCTTGCTTTATATGCTTCAACTTCAGTGTTTCCACTACTTTTAGTTCAAAAGAAGCAGTGTAGTAGCAAGGAAATTAAACTGTAACTAAAGAGTCTGCTTTATCAGTGAGATTCCAGTCTCCAAGTTTTGTTTCACACTGCACATTAAAACACGGGGGGAAAGTCCAGGATGTTCTTCCTCTTTAACTACAAAAGGTAAATGTTCCCATTCAGCATCATTAAACTATAAAAACTAAACTGAATGGATCACATTCACTAGACATAAAAGCTTTTCACCGTCATCATATTAAAAAAAAAAAAAAAAAAAAAGAAATGCTTTTCTGGCCACAAATGGCAAAGATCTCCTATTTTCTATGGATAAACTTAACATTACAACCACATTTCATTACTTCTAGAATTCATTTGCTGAACTATGCTTTTGAAAGAAAACTAAGGCTCCTAGGAAATCCTACGAACTTGAATCCTGTATTTTGAATATGAGGACCCAATAAGATGCAGGTCCTGAGAGAAAGGCAGATCACATGCAGAAAGCTAACCAACTTCAATTCAGACAATTAGGGCAATTTGACAGTAAATTCCAGAAAACTTCATGTCAGTCCTTACCCTTCCACCCACACCTCTGTAAGAAAGTTTACAAGTTTACCATAACTTCCAATGCATGTCCCAAACAGGAATAGCAGTACCACTGAGAAATGATCCTGCAACTTACAAGCTATTAATGGAGAGCCTGAGAGGAAAGTATCCCATAAAGTAGGAGAGAGTCATAGGAATTTTTAGTTGGAAGCTCAACAGCACGTATATTTCTAATGCAGTCTGGCCAGCAACAGTGACCCCTTCAGTATTTTATACTCCAAAGGTACTTTCTCAAAGATAATTTCTCAAAGATAATTCCTACAAAACTTTTACATTGGTGACTTTCTGATCTGCCTGCTACTCTCTTTGGAAGATATTCTCAAGTAGAACAGTGCCCTTGCTATCCAAGAAGAATGCTTGCTTCAAAGTGATAAATTCAGGTGTAGTGTGTACACACGCTCTTATTTCAACAAATGCAATGGTCTGAGACACTTAAAGGTGCCAGCATAATCTTTCACATTACAGTGTCAAGAGGCTAAAAAAGTTCTGAGGTCACACATTCAGAAACCTCGCTCTGTTTAATTGCATAGGCCCATGACAACAACCACCATTTGTAATAGTTAAATCCTTACTTAGAATAAGAATGAAGTGCCTGAAGAAGTCCTCTGTGAAGGGCTGGATTTTGCAAAAACCCTTACTCCCTGTAACTGTAAAAATGTTGTACAAAGGTGAAAAGCTGTATCACCACTTTTTAAGCAATAATAAATACTCTAAGGCTATCATGGAAAAGAAAGTTACTCCGAGGTTGGTTGGTTGAGGTTTTTTTAAGCAAGCAAGGAACACTAGAAGAAGAGGAGCAAAGAGAGAAAACGCTGTTTTCGTCGGGTGATGACTCTTCCTTACAGATCTACCTCAAGAGCAGACAAATGTTGAATGAAGCTTTACTAGCCAAACCCAAACATGACATATTTTTATCAGGAATATTCTGGAAAAAAACATGTAAAAAAATATTTTGTTTAGACCAGCAACACTAGGTGCTTACATGACAGAAAACAAAGAGATGTAAATAAGAAAATGGGAGTGGAGAAGAAAAAAGGACAAAATAAAAGAGCAACCAGAGAGAATCAGTCTCTTTTTCCCATCAGGCTAGTGGAGATGGCAACATTGCTTAGATCTCTCTGGACAAGTCTAGTCGAGGGTTTGCTTAGTCCCTCACATCACAAAAAAGGTCACAGATCATGTAACTTTCACCAATGTCACCACCAGTGAGGGATGACCTGGTATTGATTCAACTCTGGGCACTGCACATATTTTCTTCCCTTTTCTAGCCAACTTCAGCATTACAAAACTCTCTGTACTTGGTAATCCAGGTTCAATGTCCTGACACCAATGGTAACTGATTAACCACCATTCTGCTAGAGACATCCCCGACATGGAAGGCTTGCAAGGGCCAACCAGAATAACTCCATATCAAGATCTGTATTTTACTAAGGAAGCATTAGTGGACAACACTGCAGACAGGACATGCACATAATCAAACCCTTACCATACTTGTCTTTTACCCCACATTTCTTGTTTCTTTGCATATAATTCTTTGTTTAAAAGAAGATGTCTGGAACACTTAAATGACATTGTTGCCCAAGTCTGCTATCTAATTCTCCAGCACAAAAATCTCCCAATCTGACAGGGAGTTTGCAGCACGGTCCTTTTAAAATGTACTTTACCATCCTGGTAGCCTCATGACACCATAAAACTGGAAGTCTACGATTAGTTCAAGTGCCTGCACTATGTATAACAATGAAGTTTGGAACTTAAGCGAGCAGAATCTTTAATCTGAACACTTCATTAAACACTGGGGCTGAATATGCCACTTTCATGGTTGCATTCCTTCCATATGTTGCAAAATGTCTTAAAATGATCACGCATAAAGATTAGAACTCAACAGCCTATCCACAAATGAGGGAGACTTACAATTCACATGAGACATAACAAACAAGAAGTTTCACAGCTTTGTAACCCATCATTCCATTTCCCCATTTCAATAAATAAGCTTAACTCTACAACTTTCTACATACAGACTCAAAAATAAACATGACTGACATCCGCAAATCAGCAGATGCCATATATATACTAGAGTACTTTTCCAGATTTCAGGAAGACAGTTCTTTCGTGTTGAGAAAATGGCCTAATTATGGACTCCATTCCTTACATTGACTCCTAACGAAAAGACCGTGACAGTTTGGATATAAGAGAAGTGAACAAGTCATTTGTTTTTTAAAAAAAGGTGCTGCATTCCACATAATTTCACATTTCAACGTACCAAGTTACTTTGGCTAAACAATACGCCAACTTTCTATTTCCCTAACCCATTGTACCCATCTTAATTTGTCACAAAAGTAGAAATAAGCATTTATTTCTAGATAGGAAACTAACAATACACACACAAAGCCTACTAAGCAAAGCTAAACATAGCAACTTACTCAAAGTGAAATTGAATGCAAGGAAACTAAGCTACATGTATTAATACATTCTGGAGCCATATGTGTCGATCTTGACAACAGACAAGCCTAACAAGGTGCCCAAGTCATGTTTTTTTAATGTCCTCATTTAAAAATAAACATACAACTTTATTCCAAATTAATGCAAAGGAGTTACTCCTAAGTACATTTAAATTCCATCTGAATACTACCATAAGGTGCGATAATGGTACTTCTAAACTGAGCGTACCAGGTCTAATAGGAACATAAATCTATGTGCCTCTGCTGATAAGCCCACAAGTATATATTACTAACAAAACAAACATATGGCTATGATCTTAATCAGAAAAGCTAAATAAGTCATGTTAATTATCTATCTTCTGATCACTGAGCTACTCTCAATGATTAAACCAAAAAACAGTACTCATACCTAACCTTTCCATTCCTACACATACTCCTTCATACACCAGCCAAGAAGCAATTATTACCTCATTTCTATGAGGAAAATTCAGAGGAGTAAATTTTTTAATTTGCTATCTTTACAAAGCGGAAACAGCAGAAAGAACTAGGGGATCCAAGCCCCCTCCAAAGTACAAATATTCTCATTCAGGAGCTGAAGGAAATGCCAGAGTGGAAAATAATTATGTTTAGCCAAATATATGATATTAAAGAAACACATTTATATCAAATTTTATTTCCTGTCTACAAACATACACAAAAGGGAGGGGAGCAAGAAAATTGTTAGAAACCAAGATGTCCCCTTTCAAAGTTGCAAAACAATGCTTTGCAAAAATTTTTAGCCTGCAATTCTGAACAATGGGAGTGAGGGGGAAAGAGATAAAACTGCTGTTCACTTATGCATTTTGGTTCTCCCTAAAAAAAAAAAAATTAAAATCAGACCACATGCTCTTCTTAATGGTATTCCAAATTATAACAGAAAGTTATAACAGTTTAATAGTGTTCAAACAGGATTTATAGTATAAAATAAAAACCTATGTCTTCTGATAAATCACCTGAATCTATTGTGGGCTTTAATCATTACTCAAAGGAGTGTAACACCACGTTAATCTGGTACTGCACTCTGGGAACATTTACAAGTGAAACTCACTGAGTTACGCAGCATGAAGTTGGACAAAATACGCAATGAGCATTCTGTTAGCAGACCTCTTCTCACCTTAAGTTTTACAGCAGGGTGAAACTGCAGGAAGGCCCTCGCTTTTGGGAACAAAAGCTTCAAACTCCCCCAATTTGACTTCTGCACCTGTTCAAACCTGCTCGGTCCTTACTAAGGATACGACGGTCTGGAATCCGAGAGCAACACTCGCGCCTATCACACCGAGCTTTTCCAGAGCTTCACCGTCAAAACAACCTCGCAGCGAGAACCCTAAGGCTTCTCGGGAAGGGCCGAGCTCCCGCCCCGGCGGCGGGGGTTCAGCACCGGGCAGGGGACAGCGCTCGCGGCGCCGGGGCTCCCGCCAGCCCGCCCGGCCCAGCCGCTGCCCGCGGACACGGACCCGCTTCCGAAGGAGGAGAGAGACGAGGGCGTTCGGGTTCGATATCGCTGGGTTTAATAAATAACTTTCGGTTTAAGTCCGGGCCCCCTCTCCCGTGAACCGATGTCCTTTCACTCCGAACATCTTCCGACGCCCAAGCCCGCTCACAGCGCTGCTTTCCACGAACAGTCATGTCTTCCCAGGCTCCCGGCAAAAGCTCCTGAGCCTGACGCCCAAAAATGTCACTAAAATCTCTCGCCCCCTTCCCTCACCGGAATCGCTATTTACGCCTGTACACGCTCGAGCCCCTCGGGGCTTCATTGCTGGGCGTGTTGAGCTTTCACCAGCGCCGAGCCCCAGGGCACACCACAATAGCCGCAAAGGCCCCCCCTGAGGCCAACGAAACCCCGAACCCCGCAACACACCTACCGGCGACGGCACCGGGAATCATCCTGTGCAAACCTTGCGTGTCATGTGCCAGGGGTTTATTAAAGGATCACCCATGCGCTATGAGCAGCAGCAGCATACATGCCCTCCTCTCCCTCCCAGCAGAAAGCACACGGGCACACGCGTATCCATCACGCCCCCCCACCCTCCCCGAAAGTAAAGCCTTGGGAGGGGGAGGGGAAGGAGACATCCTAGAGGTGTTCGCCGTGCGGAGCGTGCCACGCTCCAAGGCATTCCCCGGGGCAGGGAGCTCAGGCCGCCTCCCGCCGCCGCCGCCTGGGGAAGCTGGGCCCGGCTCCCGCCGGCCCTCAGCCTGCGCCGAACGCAGCTCCCTTCTCAAACGCCTTCGCACTCACGGCTCCGCGGTGTTCGGAGGAAGCCCGGCCACGTCTCGACTCCCCGACCCCTCCGACTGACGCCCATTCCCGAGCCCCGTCCGCTCCGGGCGGGTTACTCGCGGGCCGGTCTCCCGGGCCGCGGCGCCCAGCAACCCGCTCCCTAGCTCGCCCGCAGCGGCGGCGCCCAACGCCGCCCGGCCTCGCACACACGCTCCTCGCCGAGGCGCCGGCGGCCGGAGCACCACCCCCACGTCCCCGGGCCCGTGCCGAGGCCTCGGCTCCCGCCCGCGGAGGCTCCCTGCGCAGCGGCGGCGCCGCCACTGGAGACGGCCCGGGGCAACCCGCGGAGCGGCCTGACGGCGCGCACCGACCCGCGGCCGCCTCCCGCCTCTCCCCAGCGCCGACCCCGGCCGCGGCCCGTTACCTGTGAGAACCCCGACGCGGATTTGGTGGTCGTGGTTCGTTAAAATCATCCCCTCCGACGCCATGTTTCCCGGCGCAGCCACCGCACTGACAGGGAGCGAGCGGGGGAGGGGGCACGGGCGCGAGAGCGGCGCGAGCGCAAAGGGGGCGGTGCAGGGGCGGGCGGAGCGGGGCGAGGGGGCGGTGCCAACCCCGGGAGGGGCGGGGCCAGAGCCGGGAGGGGCGGGGCCAGAGCCGGGCCAGGGGAGCGGATAGAACCGCGCGAGGCGAGGCGGTGGGAGGGGCCGGCGTGGCAGAGCGCGAGACTGCCGTGCCGCGCGTGGCCCAGGCAACACTAATCTAACGCCGAGAGCGGCGGGCCTGGCGCTGGTCGCCGCCGATCGGGGTCGGCGCGTGACGCCTGGCGCGTCCCGGGGGCGGTGCTGGCCCGGGCGGGGGACCGGGCGCCTTGCCTGTGCCGCGCGGCGCACCTGCCCTTTACAGGCCTTTCACCTCGCGCCCCGCCAGCTGGCGGCGGAGAGCGAGGCGAGCGCAGGGCAGCCGGTGCCGCCGATCCCTCCGCCGGCTTATCTGGCAGGTGGCCGGCTCAGCCCTGGCACCGGCTGACCCTGGACGGTCCCCGCCTGTCCTTCTCCCCGGCTTTGCGCGACAGCTCCCCCAGTGCCGCTGAACTCCCAACACTCCTTTTCTTACTACGCTCCCCTCGGGCGCTGGCGCCGGGTGCCGGTACCGGAGGAGGAGGGGAGGGCTCCCGCGTCAGGTAGCTGAAGCGGGGTGTGGCTGGCGCGAGTCAGCCACGAAGACACGCGGCCGCGAGCGCGCGAGTTGCTCTTGTGCGTCCTCGTGCCGTGGTTACGCCGGGTTAAGCAGCTCGGGTCTGCGGGCCGCGGGCGAGGGGGGCGCCCCGCCTCTCGGGGAAGCCGCGCTAGGGGCACTCTGACGGGCGGCGCAGCAGCGCGCGGTATCGGCGCTCCGGCGCTGGCACAGCGGCTGCCGGGCGCGCAGCCCCGGAGGCTGAGAGCTGGGACTCCGGTTATGCAACGGTACGGTACAGCGTCCGTGGGTGGCTGTAAGGCCGAACCCCAAACAGCGCGGGTCCTGAAGGCGCTGCTTCGCTGGTGCTGTCCCCTCGCTGGCTCGGTCACCGCGCGGGGAGTGTTCTGCTGCAGACGAGTCGAAACGAGTATTTCTTCAGTTTCCACCCCCACGCCCCCCCCAAGCGTATCTGAAAATACCCGAAGCACGAGCAAGTAGCGTGACATCGGGTGGCTCCCCGCAGCGGGACCCCAGGCCCTGCGCTGCAAGCAGCGCTGCTCGCTGGGAGCGTCGCGCAGGCTCCCGGCGGGGCCTGTGGAGTTGTCGCGCTTGTGGATGGTGAGCAGGGGCGGAGCTCAGGCTTCGCCGGCAGCGCCGGCTTTGGTACTCCCTGGCTTGTAAGTGCCTGCTAGTGGGATCTGCTAGTGGGATATGTGTGGGATTTTTTTATCTTTTTTTTTTTTTAAATAGAAATGTAGTAGGGGATTGTATTAATGTAACAAAATAGCGTAAGTTTACAGTGCTTTAGAAGACTGAGTCAAGAAGCAGCTGCAATCAATAGGAGGGGTTTTACTACCGTAGTATGAAACTACCCTTGCAAACCAGTTTAAGGTAATGGTAGATCCATAGTAGCTCCAGGGGAGGTTGTAAGCAGGATGGTGCCCCATAGTCAAGTTTTCTACAGAAAACAAGTATGTATGAGGAAGAAACCTTTTAATGCAGGGAGATGCTGCAGGAAACGTGCTGGCAGCCCATCCCAGAGTTACTGTTGAGTTTTCCTCATCAAAGCCAATACACAGCTGATAGTCACGTGTTTGCCTTGCTCCTGTCAGCACCAAAGTATAACTCAAATCAGTGACCTCTCAGAAAATGTTTAATGTTACTTCATCTGCCAGCTTCTAATTATCAATAGCTGTCTGTTAGCAGAGCACCGCTCTTTCATTAGGCTGGCTCTTCCAGCCATGTTTGTTCCACACAGCCTTAGTCCACTTGCTGACAGAGTGGGCTTTTTATTTTATCACGAGCACTATAGAACAACTCGTGTGGGTGAAACAGTTTGAACGTTCAGGAAGCACTTATTTAGTTACCTGCAGAAATTCTGATTAAAAAAAGGGAAACTTCAGTATGATTATGGGAAGATACCAGTTTGTTCTGTGTGGACAAGGATGATTTTAAAACTCTCTGAGAACTATCAGAAACGTCACATTTACAATGGGTGCTCAATATAATTTCTATAATTTTGTTGTCACATAGGTTTGATATTTTTTCTCTTCCCCACCCCCAGTGGCTCATTAAATCTAATTTCTTAACTCTATCATATTTTCTTTTGAATTGGTTGGCTAGCTGGATCAGCAGTGGGACACAGCTCTTCAGCTCTGTGCCATTGGTATATGTCCAGCTGAAGTCATGGAATAGCTGGCTTAATGAATCATTAATGGATTTCAGAACATTTTATTTCTATGCCACTGGTGCAAATCCAAAAGGGTCAAGAGACTAGCTGGCTCAGTGGTTCAGTAATAGGAAACAGACTTCTACCTCCAGCTTATTGATGCGAGTCTATAAAGGGTCAGGAAACTCCCAAGTTTTGACCCATTAAAATAGAAAGCTTTTCCAATGTAGCTGTTGATTTAAAGTCTGTCTATTATACTTGATTACTTTCTGATACATTTCAATAGTCTGTATTGATCTATATGCTTCAGAAAATTAATAGTATAAACATTTTCTGTGTAGTCATTGATGGAGCACAATATTCATCACTCAGAAAGAAGGTACAAGAGGTGATTTCTCCAAACCATCCCTATCCTCAGGCAATCGTCTAGGGAAAAGGTGGAACATGCACCCCATTCTAGCTATGCCAGGCTAGCAAACCATCTGAATGTCCTAGTGGTCTAGACGATCCTTGGCACACCATCATTGCCAGAAGCCTCTCTGGGTTTATACCTCCAAGTCAGGAGTAGGAACCCAGCTTCAGTGACTGTCTTATTTATTAGTGGGAAGGAAGATGTGTTTCACCAAGGGTAGAACTGCACTGCTCCATGCACTTTACCAATGTTTGCAAGGTCAGACTTGCCTATTAAGCAAATAGCCTACATCTGTGAGATTACAAAGTAAGAGAAGTTGTTAACTCGTCCACTTAGTAACAAACTATATCACAACTTGGCTCATGCCTGATTGCAATATGGACATTTGCAGCAATGACAGGCATGTGGAAAACTCTGAAGGAAAGGTGGCCCTGACAGACGTCCATGCATACAGCCTCTTTCCCTTGCTGCCGCCTCCTACTCAGCTACCTACTGTGGTGTAACTTTTGAAATGGCACCATATGCTCAAGGGTACAACTTCACATATATTCTGAGAAACAACAACATCTGTAAGAGTGAAGTTTACTGAGCTTATACAGTATGACTTTGATGGCTCTGTGATAGTGACAACCATGTGAGCTGTCTCAAACCCAGTTCCCTTGCAGCCCTTTTTTTCACTCTCCTACTCTGGTCAGACCGTGAAAGCGAAAGCTTTTCCTTCCCCATCATCCTGCCCAGGAAGAAGGCCACAGTAAAACTATGTCTTCTAATTATTTCATGCATGAAGCAGGCCTATCCAACTTGTCTTTTCGTCTGAGATTCCAGATGTTGCTGGTTTGCTGCTCAGTTGAAGAAATGCTACTATCTCTTCAAGCCATTGGAAATGAATGTTCTGTAGGCTACTGTCCAGTGCACGTGGGGGACATCCATATTTCTGTCCAGACTACCCCAGACAGAATTCAGGAAGTGTCAGGCAGGGAAGCTCCAAATTGAAGTATACCCTTAGCTTGACACCAAGGGTTTGAATCCATTGCTAAAGAACAGTGAAGATCCTGTGCAAATAATTGTCTTTTTGGTTCATCACCATTAACTTTTTGTCTATCTTCTGTTGAGCTGGCCCTACTACAAGTCTTATTTCTCTGTACCACCTTAAAGAAGATACACCAGACGTCTAATCAGCCAAAGTAGGCTTTTCTTGAATAACAGTACCCTAAAAAGGGCTTACATTCTTTCAGAATACTTTGGAAACGGTGCCAGCTAAAGATAATCTTTGGGACTTTTGCAGTGATGAGAAACCAGTACCAGATTTTCTGGGTCACTGTCACCCTTGCTGTCAATCCTCTAGGGCACAACCTGTCTGAGAGCAGAACCAAGGTCTTTGAGATAGGTATGCAATACATGTGACGTGGCTACAAATGCCATTCAGTTGATTCTCTACTAGTATGGGTGCCTGACGAAAATAAATGAATCTTAGTGTGACTCCACATGAGTGGTGGTGACACATTCAATTGTCTGTGCTTCGTTTGCTGCAAAACAGTAGCTATTTTAGAAAAGCAGTTGATGAGTTTAGCATACACAAAGAGTAGACAGATTTAAAAGACATCTTTCTGGAACATTCTATTTTTGAGATATCACTTTGACAAAACTGCCTCATTAAGGACTTGGATATGAAAAGCAGGAAAATGCTTTTGGATCTCATGTAAACTAAATTCAGAATTCTGATGAGCTGAATCAGTTCTTTCCATACATTATTTTCCTTCATCTGTATTTCCCCTTGTTTCCATGTAAGAGATGAAATGAAACTTTAAGAAATCTTGGTCTTTGTTAATAAACAAGACAATTCTGAAATGCATGAAACAAGGCAGAAAGAGAAAAAGAGAAGGCAAGTATTTCAAACCCACAAATTATAAAATCTCAAAATTAATTAGCCGCAAATGATCGCCACATATTGTGGCCAAAACTGAACAAATGACAGCTGCTTCTACAAGAAACACTATTGTTTGTTTTGACTTGATAGCATTAAAAATACCAGAACAGATGCTCTAAAGAAGGATACTGTATGGAAAAGGGCAACTGCAACCTCCTGTCAGCTTGACTGAAAGCAAATTCTCCAACATTCATAGAATCACAGACTGCTTTGGGTTGGAAGGGACCTCAGAGACCATCTAGTTCCAACTCCCCTGCCATGGGCAGGGACACCTTCCACTAGCCCAGGTTGCCCAAAGCCCCATCCAACCCAGCCTTGAATACTGCCAGGAAGGAGGCAGACACAACTTCTTTAGGAAACCTGTTCCAGTGCCTCACCACCCTCACAGTGAAGAATTTCTTCTTAATATCTAACCTAAATGTACCCTCTTTCAGTTTAAAACCATCCCCCCCTTGTCCTATCATTCCATGTCCTTGGAACCAGCCCCTCCACAGCTTTCCTGTAGGCCCCTTCAGGCACTGAATGGCTGCTATAAGGTTTCCTTGGGGCGTTCTCCAGACTGAAAAACCCCAACTCTCCCAGCCTGTCAGCATAGGAGAGGTGCTCCAACCCTCTCATCAGCTTCATGGCTCTCCTCTGGATTCCTCCAGCTTCATGTTGTTCTTATGCTGGTGGTCCCAGATCTGGACACAGTACTCCAGGTGGGGTCTCAAAAGAGCAGAGTAGAGAGGGAGAATCACCTCCCTCAACCTGCTGGTCATGCTGGTTTTGATGCAGTCCAGGATGTCATTGGCTTTCTGGGCTGCAATCACACCCTGCCAGTTCACATTCAGCTTTTCATCAACCAGCGCCCCCAAGTCTTTCTCTTGTGGGCTGCCCTTAATCCGTTCTCAGCCTAGCCTGTAGTTGTGCTTGAGATTGCCTCCACTCACGTGCAGGACCTTGCACTTGTCTTCTTGAAGCTGATGTCGGTCTCAAGCCCGTCAAGGTCCCTCTGGATGGCAGTTGAAGGATTGGAGAATATTGCATTTCAGCTCTGAGCTACATGCAAGTTGGTTTCAAGGGGTTTCTCAGCTTTCATACATGTGCAACAAGAGAAAAAAAGTGAGCAAAAAGTGAGTAGCTGTGCCTTCCCCAGAAATATTTTTCTTGTTATTGTTATCCACAGACTATGGCTACAAAACTAGTCCTGTGTACTATCCTTGATGCTTTGTCAATGATAGTGTGAGAAGTTTGGTGTCTCTTAATTTTCTATGAGTTCCCTTGGTTTTCTGCTCCTCGAGAACAAAATCAGTACCTTATTTGCTATTTCTGCTTATGCATCTTTGCAGGGTAGACCAGTAAAAGAGGCTTGACACCTGTGCACATACAGATTACTAGATGACACAGATGGCATGGCATGTTATTGGCCCATTATATGTAGTCATATTAAGTGCAAGAAGTTTTTAATACACAGCCCTCGTGTATTATTAGGGCTTTCTATATATTTTTGCTTACCCAAGGCTAGAGTTTTTTGGATGAATTTTGTAGCAGCTTATTTAGCCTTGGTCTGGAACTCTGGGCTACCTTAGCTTCATCTCAGACATTTAACTCCTGATAGAGGCAGTTGGTATCACAATTCTGCCCCTTCCATGGTCAATCAAAGTTCAAGCAGCAAAAGACATAGAAAAACAAGCTTTCTGTTAGCAGACCTTTCTTTATGTCTTTTAATTTTCATGACACTCTTTAGTCCCATATAGACTTTACTTCCATATGCCCTTCTGCACTGCTTATTTAAAATGCTAATCAACAGCTACTGCCTTTGTATATCACAATCAATGTATTTATCCTGGTAAGGTCTGAAATATTAGACACCATTTCTCTTTCTGTTTTTTTTTTAGAGAGAGAGGGGTAAGAGAGCTGCTGGCTGCAATACAACCAACTGATGGATGCTGTGGTATTCTGGTTTCTTAATTAAGGACTTGTCACAGTCTCCTTGGCTCCTGCCGAAGCAGCATATGGCCACACCTTCGGGTCTCACCTCCATAGAAAGACAAAGCTGGACAGAGCATTCAGCTGGGACCTGGAAGTTCAAAAGTGCTACAGATCTCCAGTTACATACTGGCTGGAAATCTGTATTTAAATCTAAATCACTGCATGTGCTGGGCAGCAAGCTGTCCGCTGTTCTGGGTGGGTTAAGGCTTTCAAGTCCCTCTTGTTTACAGGGTGTGTACTTTGAGAAAATAAATAATTATTCTTAAGCAAGAGGGTGAATACCCAAGTGTGACTGACTATTCATGATATCAAGGAACTCACTTGGGAACACCTAGGGAGACCTGGGCTCTAATTACAATTTTAATCAACATTTAATCTGAAACTGTACCGGAGACTGGAAGTGAAGCATTTCTGTGTCCAGATCCTTGCTTCTAAGTAAGAGAATCACATTCATGACCTGAATTAATTTTTCTCTCTCCCCCACTTAACTGAAATCCTTCTTTTCCATTTTTACTGTACCTGTCAATACTGACGTTTTAAGTCCAATCTATATAAAGTCTGACAGAATCAATCCATCTGATATAATTTTATTTTGTTTTGTTGTGTTTTCTGGCCAAACAGAGAAGGTTTTATCAGATCATTCATCCAATGCAGAAGTTTCTGGGCAAAATAATAAATACTAAAAAATTATTTTCTACTGAATATTAGTTCAACCCCAAATGAAGTATTATTTCTCGCTTTTATTTTAGTTTAGATCTTATTTGGTTGACTTTCATTAAGCCATACTGGCAACTTCCAAAGAGAAAAAAAAATGCTGAAAAGACATTTCAAAATGTGTTTTGAGCACACCAGCATTTCAGGTCCTAATGTACCTAAGAGAGTGGCTTTAAAATTGCAGGTGCATCACTGCATGATCCTACTACACTCGTCTCACTCTCCTCCCCTGATACCCTCTCTCCACACCTGATCCTTACTCCTCTCTAGTGCTGCACTCACGAGGCTCCTCCATCAGCTAATGTATTTCACTCCTATGGCAGAAATCTGCATAGGATTTTAATACGGTCTGGCAGGAAACTCACTCGCAGATGGATTTGAGGAGTGCCAGAGGCAGCACCGCAGTTACCCTGAATGGGAGGCAGGGGTCAGTGGAAAGGTGGGAAAGGACCTTCCTTTTTGGTCTGTTTTATTGCCTTGCCACACTTCCTGGAATGGCATTCCAGAAGAGACCAATTCTGGAAAAAAAGGTGACATTTCTGACTACACCAACAATTTGCATTGTTTAATTCCTGTTCCTTTGAGCCAATTTTACTAGAAAAAAACCGATATTTTACCACTTTGTACAAACATTGGCTCATATTTTGTATAATATGTCTAAATTTTTGTCTAATTTCCTGTGGATGTAATGACTCATCAAATTTGAAACCCAAGGACCATTTGAAATTATATTTTCCAGCAAGTAATAACTCATTCCCAAGAAGTTTCATCTAGAAACAGGAGTGACAAGAAGCTACTTAGTTAACAATGTGTGTTTACCTTTATAATAACATCATATAATTTTGCTGTATCGCTTTTTGCCTGCATGTTTTGAAAGAGTTAGAAATTAATTAACTAATTCATTAGCTTTCTGTTAAAGATTAGAAACTTGAGTCAAAACCATGTGTGTCCAGAAATCTTCAAGGCTGAATATTGCGCCATAGTCAGGCATGGGCTCACCACGACACTGCGTTAAGGGGCTGCTCATCTGGACAGTAGCATACTGATTTAACCTTTATCCAGTAGCTGCTGCTCATTTTACAGAATTACTTGAGTGAAAAGAACAAGGTAAGTGGTAATTGTATTTCACCAAGTTTCCAGTAACTCTGTGTAGAGTAGATGGCATTAAGATATTCTTGAAATAGCTTTAGATCAGTGCTTAAAATTTATAAGTTAGCAGCACAAATACGCTTTTACCAAAGCCTTAACTAGTAAAAATAACTTTGTATGAGTTACAGCCTTTTTCTAGGACATCAGCTACACTGTTTGCCTCAGTAAAATATGCTAACCAGTTACGTACTACCAATGCCAAACTGATACCATATAACATCTTTTCTCTTGTGTTCTACTGCTAACTGTTGTTAACTTTATTTCTTCTTATTCAAACACAGCTTTTATTTTTAAAGCATAACTTATAAGAAGGCAATAGATTGGTACTAAGAGCACCTTTCTGAATATGTTACTAAATTGTCTCTCTGAAACCAAAGAAACTTCAGTGCAGAAGGCTTCAGGGTGACCTAATTGCAGCGTACTGGGGTCTTACAGGAAGGTGAGAGAGGGACTGTTCACCAGGGAGTGTAGTGATAGGACAAGAGGCAATGGCTTCAAGCTGAAATAGGTTAAGTTTAGGTTAGACGTTAGGAAGAAATTCTTTAATATGAGGGTGGTGAGGCACTGGCACAGGTGGCCCAGAGAGGTTGTGGAAGCCCCATCCCTGGAAGTGTTTATGAACAGGTTGCATGGGGCTTTGGGCAACCTGATCTAATGGAGGGTGTCCCTGCCCATGGCAGGGAGTTGGAGCTAGACTATCTTCGAGGTCCCTTCCAACCCAAACCTTTCTATGATTCTATGATTTAATTTCCATTTTGGCTAAAAAATTTTTATTGGGATATTACCTACTGTCAAAACAAACAATTTTCTCATTTCTCAACAGAAGAAAGCTCACCCTGTCTTACAACTTTGGTCCTGCAATTTCAGAATGCTCACTCTGTTTGAGCGTAGTCTGCTTCTGCCAGGTAGGCTCCTCTCTGATTACAGTATTAGCAATCTGACACCCATCAGTCTGGTGGATTAGGCTCCTAGAGAAAGAAGCATCCTTCACTTTATTTCCATTTTGGACATGGACCTTCTTATTCCCTAAGAGCTTTGCAGGGGCTTTGCTTAATGGGTTTATTATTTCTAAACTATTGCAGTTTTTGAATCATCACTGCAAAAAAAAAATTCCTATTCACACAGCATTGCCTTTCTTATGTTCAGGGCCTATGACACAAGACCGTGGAGGTCCTAAATTTGGATACCATAAAGAAGTGTGTCACACAACTACTTAGCCCTTTCTTAATCTATCTGACCTTTCAGAGTTTGTCACAGCTGGCAAATAAACTTGTTGTGGGAGTGTGGTGTCCTTTTACTTTTGTGGCTGTTCTTAGATCATACTCAGATTTCAGGTGTCTTTAGTTTCAAGGGTGGCATTACCTTGAGCAGTAATCCAGATATTTTTCTCCCAAGCATTAAAAAAATAATAATCCAGTCTTATTTATGACAGCATTTTCATGAAATATGACATACTATATTAAGGGCTTAAATCTCGTTTTCAATTAGAACAGTGTCTCTGTCTGTGTGTGGACATGTCTAAAAGCATGGGTGTGCTTGTGCACATCTATTTTATTTTATTTTTTAAATTTCTGTTATTGCTTATTGTACAAACAGTGAATCTGAAGAGTCAGGAGCTGTGGTCAAAATTTCTGCTGTTACCAATTTTGATGCAAGCTGATCACCCTGAAACATAAATGACTTTTTGAGATGTTGAGCAGCCACCTATCAAATGCGTAAATGTATTTTTGGCTTTAAAGCTCTCAGTATCAGCAGACACCTGAGGCCCTTGCTTTGTTTCTGCCTTTTACACAATATTGATTGTTTTAGTTGAACAGATATTCCCTAGCTACATTTAGCACAGAATTTTCCACAGTTCTTTAGCTGAGATGAATTCATTTCTCTCTGTGGATTAGTTGAGTAGTGATTTTTCAGGGAACTGACTGAGAAACTTTCTGCAGTTACCTCAGAATTGCATCCATTCCACCAGTAAGTAAAGCCAGTTGATCTACAGCTACGAATTCAGTATTTAAATAAAGCCAGGTGGTACATATTTGTTTTCTAAGGGGCCCATCTCAAATGCACTTTTCTTAAATGTGTAATTCTTCCTCGTATTTAGCTCTGGAAGAGAGTGTTTACCATTCATTTTCTGTACGTGCATTTCAGGAGAAAATCTTCCTGTCCCCAGAACTCTTTCTCTGCCTCCAGTGGTCAGGCCGCAGCATAAGCAAAAAAGTACAGAAGAAATACCTGTTTAGTAGCTGAGACGTCTGGATGATTTTCATCTTAGCTTTGTAGAAGCAAACTGATTTATTTGTTCCCTGTTACTGTTACAGTTCTAGAAATAAGAGGGGTAGTCCTTCGGGTCAAATAGAACCTAGTATTTCTTCACTGTGTTATCAGTTTCCCTGCAGAGATACTGACATAAGACACCCTCTAAATGATGATCACTATGTTGATACAAAGTGCAATTAATACTAGAATTCAAGTAAAGTTTTATAAGCTGTTGCTTTATCAGACACTCTAAGTGCAAATACTACATGGGATCTTGAGTTTCAGCCGTTGGAGATAACTGATACCTTTTTGTGTTTGAATTTAACTTGTGCTAAATTGGCATAACGTTGTTGATGGTGGAACAGATTTTTGTAACGACAGTTGAAATTTGCAACAGTTTGGAAGTGTTTTTGTGCCCTTCGCTGCCTACAGCTTTTAGGGAAGACTTGGTAGATATTTTCAGGGATCCTGCAGCACAGTGAGTAGCAGAGCATAGTGCCTTAGGGTGTGTGGCGGTACTGCAGCCAAGCTGCCTGATTACACCAGAGCTCACTCGTAGTCGAGAGTATTTAAAATAACATTTTCTTTTTCACCTTTAATAAATATCACTAGCATACGGCTGAAGTACATCCTGCTTTTCTCACCTTTCCCAGATGTGTTTCCCCACCCACTCCCTTGCATTGGCTCTAGCAACTGCATGTCCACAGGGAGCTTTGAAGTCATCAGCCTGCACTGATCACATTGTTCTTTGGGTGGCTGGATATTCTGTTGTATTGGTGAGTTCCTCTAACACCTGACTGCTGTCACTAGGAAATGAGCGCATAGAAAGAAAGAAAAAGGTGCTGAGAGGGGAGGAATTGTTGGGAAGGACTTGTCCCCTTCATTGGCAGCATAGTGTGAAACTTTACCTCTAATTAAACCTTGTGACAGCCGTGCTATTTTTAAACTTAGGACTGCAAGAGAATTATTGCCATAATGTGAAGCTGCACTCTCACGGTGTCCTTCCAAACATACAGTTCCTCTGAACCTTTTTGTTTTAATCCCATTCTTTCCAAAGTGCCCAGTTTTCCTTTGTTGTGGGACTTCTAATATAATTCTGTTATGACTTCCAAGCTGTAACTCCCTTTTGACTCCACAGACCCTATAAACGGAGGATCTTTGCAAGCACTTGGCCTCCTTACTCTCCCTTAATTCAGATTCTAAAATGAGATTCTTTACACCTTTGAGCAGAACCGTCACCATCTGCCTTCCTAAATCAGTAAGACTTAAGTGAACTAGAAATCTGTTCTCCATTCTTCTGACTTTTGGAACCACAGAATGGTTGAAGTTGGAAGGGATTTTCCCTGCCCACTGCAGGTGGGGGTAGAATTAGATGATCTTCCAGATCCCTTCCGACCCAAACCATTCTATGATCTCTGGAGATATCTGGTCCAACTTCCCCGCCCATAGCAAGGTCAGCTAGGGCATTTTGCTCAGGAATGTAGACAGTCAGGTTCTGAATATCTCCAAGGATGGAGACTCCACAACCTCCCTGGGACACATCTTCCAGTGCTCAGCCTCACAGCCAAATACCTTTTTCAGATGTTTAGTCATCCTGGAGAGATACTCCACTCTCCTAATGATCTTCATGGCCTTGAATGGGACTCTCTCCAGTATGTCCACATCTCTCTTGTACAAGGGAGCCCAGCACTCCAGGTGTGTCTCCCCAGTGCTGGGCAGAGGGGAAGGATCAGCCTTCAGCCTGCTGGCAATGCTATGCCTTACTGCAGCCAGGGATACTGTTGCCCTTCTTTGCTGCAAGGGTATGTGGCTGACTGAGTTCGTGTAGTTGTGTCTCAAGTCTCCCAGGAGCTTTTCTGCCAAGCTGCTTTCTAGCCACTCAGCTCTCAGCCTGTCCTGGTGCCTGGGGTTAGCTGAAAGCCCCAGGAAAGTTCGCATTTTAAAGATAAGGTAAAATATTTAGCAATTAAGCTGTTTTCCCCCTCATTGTTCTTTGTGTTGTCGAAATAGTTACAAGCATGATGGTGATACTCCGGAGGCAAAGGCATACTTCTATAAATAAAAGTTACACCAAAAAGCAGACTAACAGCAGCAGTTAGATGTTCTGTGCCTCAGAACTTGGCCATTCCTCACAAAAAAATATTCACTAAATGCATTTTGGAATATATTATACATAAGTTCTAGAGGCTTTTTCGGCAAGAATGTTTTCTGCTTAATAAACTATTCAATAGCACTTTGTATTTCTTGAGCTGGCAAATAGATATAAATATACTTGGTCTCAGAGGGAAAGCCTGTCTGATATGTACACACTGTAGAGGACTGGGAACACTTTCATGAATAATCCAACTGATCTCAACACGGCAATTCATATAAATAAATGCTATTCAGTTGTAGGGAAGATTGTAGAGCAGCAGAGATGGCAACCATGGTTGTTTCATCACCAATCTTGTGATATTCGATATTTTATTAGGTTCCCAGTTCCAGGAAACAGAATCTCAGTTTTATATCCAGCATTCTTAGTTGGGGAGAAAAGAAAAAGTTGAAGTGGCATTTGGAAAACTTAAACAGAAGACAAAACCAGCTTGATTTTTCCTTCAAGGTGATAAACCAAACAGTTTCTCAGAACTTGACTTCTCAGCTTTGAAATATTTGGACTGTTACTACTGGAATCAGATTTTGAAAGGTTACCTTTGTCCGACGTATGTCGGACCATCCACAACATAGTCTGAGACCAAATCCTCTCTATCTTCTATGTCTTAGGCCTTGGAACACCAGTCTCAGCATTCCTTGGATCCCACCTCTGAAAGCATCCTTGTGTTGTATTCCAAGAGTTAGTCTGTTGGGCAGCAAACCCAGAGGAATGGGTGCCATGCTCAACACCATCCTAATATTCCATTGCTGGGATGGTATCTCCTTCTTCCTCTGGATATACTTACAGTAGGAGCAGAGTGTGGCATTGCTGTCTCCCCACAGAGGTGAGTGTGCTCTGGAGAGCACGTTTTTTGTAGGGTGACCTGCAACATACATATCTATGAATAGAGGTGGTTGTCACAGCTTACCAGAGAAACTTACCGGAGCATGCAGGCAAAACTGTGTTATAAACCCAAAAGAAACAAGTAACAGGGCCAGTACCTCCAGTAAGGGAAGTGGGATGTCAGGAAGCAATCTTGAGAAGGGTGCTGGGTTCCTCGCCTCGGGCTTATTCTAGAGTTAAGGTACAG
The DNA here is from genome assembly GCA_027925045.1 of Hypotaenidia okinawae. Classification (NCBI taxonomy): domain Eukaryota; kingdom Metazoa; phylum Chordata; class Aves; order Gruiformes; family Rallidae; genus Hypotaenidia; species Hypotaenidia okinawae. The sequence continues at coordinate 33,048,157 of BSDF01000006.1, forward strand.
TTAGGCTTATGGCTCTGACAATGAGAAATGGGACACATATGGCAAATAAGGGACTTCAGTAGAAGCTGCCAAAGACAGACAAGGGCTGCTTTGGGAGTTCTTCCCTGAGCAGACCTTAGCCAGGGTGCTCCTACTGTCCTGTGGTAGAAATCTCATCAGAAAGATGGTACAATCTTAGAGTTGGGATGCAAGAAAACATAATCTGAGACATGGACTAAGAGTTGGATTCACTGGGGAATCACACAGTTATTTGAGGGGGATTCTCCCTGCAGCACTAGCTGGCCTGGGGGTCCTGGGCTTTTATGCAAAGTCTCAGTTGTGAAGCTTTAATTACAGAGGTTTAGTTACCACCCCTAAGTGGCAGGTACAGCTGATAAAGCAATTGAAGGGAAATGAGACAATTTTTCCCAGAAATTTTGGGATGTTACCATTCTCCAATCATCTCAAACATAGGCAAGTCATATTCATTTCATTTTACAGTTGAGGAAACTAGGAAGGGCAAGAACAAGTGACATTCAAGGACATAGAAATAAAGAATTTGGAACTGACTGAATGCTCTCAAAACTCTTGTTTCATTTTCTTGCCTATAGACTTTATAAACAATAGAAGTGAATTTTTTTTTTAATATGCCCTATGGTCTTAAAAGAGGAAAGGGCTTCCCAAATCAGTTGAATTTAATGGATTTGGGTAACATAGGCAAATGAAAAGACTGATTACATGTTCCACAAAGATGTAGGATGTCCTTTCTCTCCAGTGTTATAACACAGGTTAGTTGTTTCTAACTATTTTTGCTCATTTTGAGGGCAGAGGGAAATAGTGGGACAGCTGCTTTTTCCTTCATCCATTCAAGCACAGCATGACACTGTTAAGGAAGCAAGACTAGTTCCAAGCACTCTATGTTTTTTGTGAGAGGTTTCCTTCTATAGGTATTCTAGTTCTTCTGCAACATACATGTTTCCCCTTCAGATTTTCCTTGAGAATAATGCCCACTGGTTAAGATTTCAAAGTTTTGGGTCTCCAAACTAATTAGACCAATTCCATTTTTGGTTTGTTTTTTTTTTTTCTCCAGCACGTTGTGGATCATGGAGAACTGAAGTGAGAAAGAAGGCTCTGTCCTGTGTATCCCAAAGGAGGAGATGGGGAGCCATGGAAAGGTAAGAGGAGTTATGAGACGATTGTGCTGTAAGAACAGAACCTGTGATCTGGTTGCACATAGAAAGAAAAGAACCAGAAGAGGAGAAAAGGGTCAGGAATGAGTGAGAGGAAAGGAAGCAGTGAGAGTAGTAAAGAGATTGTATAGTCTGACAGTGAAAAGACTGAGCGAGAGAAAAAGACAGCTATATCACAACTGAAAACTGATGTGAAGGGAGAGGTGGAGGGATGATGAGGAAGTGAAAGTGAAGAGTTCTGGTATCACCTTCTGGTCAGAATGTAAAAGGGAAGCAGCCAAAGGAAGCGGGTTAAAATCTAGAAAAGATTTTAAATTGTAAAAGGGGCTACTATGGCTGAAGACACAAGAGTCTTATCAGAACAGTAATTTTAACTGCGGCCTTGCAAGTTGTAAGTAATATATATTGCTTCTGTGGGCGACAGTATGTTGTTTCCTATTGATGGCATAGGGGATCTGCTTCTACAGTTACTGCAGCAATACATAAGAAGCAGTTTTATAAGTTAATCCTTCTTTTTGTCATGTTCTGCCTCTTTTTACCACTTACAATTTTACAGATGCAGGCATCCATTTGACACAGTAAAGAAAAAGACATACACAGGAATTCATTCCTCACTGAATGAATTCAAGTATTTTGATGGGTTTTCTTTGTTAAGAAGCCCCTTTGTCTGTTTTAGATGGAGTTGCATAGATGCTATTCAGTAGTGATTAAACCACATCTGTCAAAGAAAAGCCTCTTTAACTGATGTGGCATAGGTCATTTTGCCTGTAAAATACAGTTAGAAACAGATCATAATATCCATTTAGTGCTTTTTTTATCTTTAGCAGAGGAATTCGCAACAAGTCTCTGGTGTGAAGAACTGTTTGCTATACAAAGAAGTCAAGCCAGAGGGTGTTTGACACTGGAAACTAATTTTGTTCTGAGGTGTAAAATCAAAATCCTGAGAAGAGGAGGCAGCCGCTACATTACAAGGCATTTGTACAGCATCACCTGGGTCCTGGGTCAGAATCAAGTCATCATAATCATACCTTACACATTTTGATGAGAGAAATACTCTGGAACACCTGGTGGCGTTCAACTTGGAGACCGTTTAGAAAGTCGGAAGAGCCTGGTTCCAACACAGAGCATCAGCTGTGATCTTCAGTGATGTCGCTGTTTCACAGCTCTGTGTCCAATAGCCAGGAACCTGATGGCTGAGCCCCTAAACGGCCTGTTCTCCATACACGACACGCCAGGCAAAGCTGCCCGCTGCAGAGATGAGGTTCCTACTCCCTCTAGTGCAGCAAGCGCGCATTCAGGCACCGCATGACATCACGTTTTTAGAAAAGGGCTCAGTGATCTAGAAGAAGTTAAGGAGTAACAATCCTTGTGAAAGAGATGGCATTGGTTTGTGTGGTGATTTACCAGGAATTCAGGCAAGCTGTCACCACGACACGACTTTTAAACTGTGACACGGTGTGACTACTGTGGCCCTTTAAGGATTCAGGCAGGCCTGGAGAAGCCAGGCAAGGTCCTGGCTGAAAGCCACATCTGAGTAGGGTGAGAGGCTGGAAGTTAGAAGTTGTGTTTCTAAGGTTCCATAGCTCGTGAGTTACAAGTCGGAGGTAGATGCCCCGATTCTCCCTACAGAAAGTAGATGGAGAGACGGAAGGTGCAGCGGCAGCAGTGGGAAGCTGCCTGCAGGCAGCCAGGATGGATCCGGATTTTTAGGAAGGGGCAGAAGCACTCTATGCCCAGGTTTAGCTGGAGAAGCTCGGGGCATGCTGAAAAGCAGAACTACAGGCATGCAAGGAGTGTTCAAGATAAGAAGGAATCACCCACAGAGCCAGTGCAGCTGCAGATTGTTGTTTTCAGCTTAGGCAACTAAGTCTGTCTGTCACAGATGCTATGATTTCTGTTCGGATTTGGCTTTCAATTCTTTATTACCTTTTTATCTCCTAAAAATAACTTTTACTTTCCAGATAAACAAATGCTTGCTCTTTTTACTTCATGTGAGAGACAGCTACTGTACTTCACAATGAGGTGAACTGCATCTTGATTCTCCCAACACTAATTGCAATTACTGGCTGAATCCAATGCAATCAGTCCACTGAACTAGAACCAATTATGTGTAACTCCTGAAAATTACTTGAAAGCTTTAGAACAGGAATTTCAAAGGAGCCTATTGACTGTTTCGTGCGAAGCTGTGTGGTTTTGGCTAAGTTTGTCTGAAATAGCAAGTCCACTTTGCTTGCAAATAGCGGCACAAAATTTACGCTTCAGAGTTTGGGATGTATCACATGCCTGTGGGTCACTACTCACATACCAAAAACTGCAGATCAAGGCCTCTTCTACAAAAATCTTAGAACGTACTGGCTGAGGTCACATGTTAATCATCCCTTCCTAAAATGGAAAACATACCCAGTATTGAAAGTAACTTGGTCAGGATAGTAGTTTGGAAGTTTCTGAAAGATGGTGCAAGTGCCCGGTAGCGGCTCTCAGTCCCCAATCCATTCAGTCCTTTGAAGACACTGATTTCTCTCTGTTATTGCTGCTACCAACACCTTCCCTTTCCACAGCACCTACAGTCCTAAAAGAAGTCCCAAAAGAGCTGGTATGAGCGTGGGCTGGAGATCAGCCAAGAGATCACTAAGAAAACCATTTCCTTTCTTTATGTTCTGATCATAGAGTACCTATGGAAAAACATTCATATGGAAGAGTTATGTTATGTCACAAAATATTGATACCTCTGAACTGTGAAAAATATTTTGCATTTCCACCCAGATCAGGTTAATGTTATCACCATCTTTCATTTCCTTAATTTAGTTCTTGTGTGTCTCTATAATTTTCTTCCTCTTTTTTCTGCTCTCCACCAAACTCATGTCCCTGGCATCTGGTGGACACAGCAGAGACAGTTTTTGTTTTGCTGTTAGCTGTGACCTTAAGGGTGATTACATTTTCTTCCCCTTCTATTTTTAAATTGTCCCTTATCAGAGGGTTTGTATAATTTATATATCTAGTCCCTTCTTAGAGATCTATTTCTGACTGCTTCATATCATATGACATTTTAAACATATATTCTGTTAAATTAATTATCTCCCACCAGTTTTCCACACAGGTCACACGTTACACATTAGTAATACAGATGATGTAATTGTTACAAGATGCTTGGCTCAACTGCTTTCTCCCCAGCTACTACCAGTAAAAGAGACCCCACTCTCCCTTACAGTAAATACTGAGTCACCTGCTGTGGCATCTGTAAGGACATGCCCCAGAGGATGTGGCTATGGTGCTCCCAAAGCTCCCAGTGCATAGCTCCTCACCAGGATTCACTAGTGGGAAGGAGACAGGGTGAGACAGGCAATCCTAGCTCATTGTCAGCAACGTGGCATTTGGATGACAGAACAAAGAAAAGGGGTTTTTTTATTATAGTGTTGTGGTCATCATGGTCTAACTTGTGAAGAGAGACAATATCTTTTATTAGATTGCATGAGGTAGCTAGGAAAAACAGATGGGCTTTAGACCACACAGTTTAGTAATTAGAGGCCTAACTTTGGGAACCATTTCACAACTTTGGGAGCCAAACATTAAAAGAGTAAAACAAGATAGAAAACTAAATGAGAGCTTCAGTGTGGCAGACATGTTCCATTCCACCTGCTTAGCCTCCCTCCAAGAATTCCTGATGTGTCCTCCAGGTCTTCTCCAAGTGCAGGGCTGGTTACAGCAACAGCAGATTTTCAAGTTCTTAATTTCAGTTCTTAGTAACTTCCATTTCAGTTTGGGGATTCAGACTTTGGAAAATAAATGCAAATTACATAGATGGCTGTACCTGAAGCCAGGCACCTGGCCTGACTCCTTTCTCCAAATCTTTCATCCTCAGGTAGGAGGAATATGTCAGCTATGCCAGTGCCAAAGGTGGTTCTCATCACTGTCATGAAGAGCAGGAGCCAAGTGAAATAACTGCACGTGCAGGCAAATGGAATCACAGCATGGCTGAGGTTGAAAAAGATCCTTAAGATCATCAAGTCCAACCTAGCACTGCCAAGTCCACCACTAAACCATGTCCCTAAGCACCACATCTACACTTCTTTTAAATACCTCCAGGGATGGCAACTCAACCACCTCCCTGATTCCAGTGCTTGACAACCCTTTAGACAAGAATTTTTTCTTAATATCCAATCTAAACCTCCCCTGGTGCAACTTGAGGCCACTTATTACTTGGGAGAAGAGACCAACATCCACCTCACTACAACCTCCTTTCAGGTAGTTGTAAGGAGTGATAACGTCCCCCCATCAGCCTCCTTTTCTCCAGGCTAAACAACCCCAGTTCCCTCAGCTGCTCCTCGTAAGACTTGTGCTCTAGACCCTTCATCAGCTTTGTTGCCCACCTTTGGACATGCTCTGGCACATCAATGTCTTTCTTGTAATTAATAGAAACATTTAAGCAGACAAAGAGGTTGTCTTGGTGTGAGCAGTCTGGTAGAAGGGGGAAGAGGTCGAGCTGCTCTCACAGTTTGCCTAGGTCCATCTTCTGATTTGGCTAAGCATGAAGCTGTGTGAACACTGCAGCTAGGTGATGAGAAGAACTGACAAGAGAAAGTGCTCCTTTTTAGCATGAGTGGACTTCTTCCAGGCCATAAACCCTGTATAGTCATGACCTGAGGAGTTTGGTGCAATGTTAGTCAGAAATTAGTCTGTTCTGTCTATAAATGCTTACACTGAGAGTCATATAAAACGTGGGCAGTAAACGCTATCAACTGGTAATCTTGGTTGTCTTTCCAGTAACTAGGTAGCTGTTAACAAGTCATTGAGTAGAAGCCCCCAAAACTCATCAGATGGCAGATATCTTTGTTACTTACTAAAAGAAATGCTTTCCCTCAACCAAAGGAAGCCCGGTATATGTTCTACACTTCTTTTTTTCCAAGTCCATATGTTAAGTGGTTAGCAGGGAAAAGAAGTTTGTTAGAATATCTGAATTCTTTCTATGGTAGGTATCATGTGGCTTAGCCAGTGACTTGGTGTGACACACGCTACTTAGATGGTTTGTCTTGAGCTGGTCCTACTGCAGCACAACACAGGCAGTAACTCTAGGCTGTTCTGAAGACCTATTGTACATTTTCTTCCTTGCCACCCTCATTACCTGACAGGTTCATCCCTTTTTTTAAAAGCCTGAAAAAACCCAAAAGTCTTATAAAGTTCCATACAATCTGTCATTCATTTTCCTTTGTTCACGTCGAGACCATGGCCAGATATTTAAAATAAAAGGGATACCGTGCATCTACAATTTCCAGGTGTCCCCAGAAGCTGCAGGTATTTAATATCTCAAAATCTGGGCCGTGACTCCTGTATTTATGAGATTCAAAATTCTCTTTGAGTTTTTATCAAAACTAAATTGTGTTTTACTGCCATCAGAACCCACTGTGATAAAGCAAGATCTGATAAAGCACCGGGAAGTTTTCTCTTTGTGTATAAATATTTATGTATGTAAATGGGTGTATGGTTAATTATAACTGACAAGAAGAGACTGACACAAACTCAGATCCTCTGTCCCCACGGAGAGATACAACTTGCTTGTTGAAGTGTTGTGGCATATCTCATGGGCTGTGTACTGAATCATTGATTAAATGCCGCAGCATCTGGATAGCTAAAATGCCAGTGACTATTGAAGAGGGAGGAGGGAATGTGCACTGAATAAGAACAGAGAGATCATCTGCTCTGTATTTCTTGATATTTCACAAATTGTTCAAGAACCACATTGTTTGGTTTCCCTTTATAGTTTGCTAAAGACTGGACCGACCAAACTCTGTACTGAAGACTGCACAGGCTCACAAATGCACACAGAACACAGACCCTTACCCAGGAAAGAGTCAGAAATTAATTCAGTAAGGAGATAGGACAGGCTGCGCTTGACAGGCATGGGGCAATCTGAAAACAACCCCTGCAATTAGCTGTTTCAGCATCAGCAGACTTCCTCAATCTGCTTATATATTTGGAAAAGGTTTGCATATAGCTAAACCTTTTCCAAATATATAAGACTATATATGTTTCAAAACATATGCTATATATGTTTTGAAACATATATAGTCTTATATAAGACTATATATGTTTCAAATATATAAGCTATATATGTTTCAAAAACATATATAGCTATGTTTTTGAATGAGATTTAAGTATTTCTAGCTTTCTGGGTTTTTTTCCTTCTCTCTGTAACTTTTGTTAGTGTGTTTTGTTTGCAGGTAAGCTGTTGTCTCTTCTGCCAGGTACATCAAAAAGAGAATTCTATTTTACTTCTGCTTTTACCCTTTCCTAGACTTACAGTGCTACCTGAAGGGAAAAGAAATGCTTGGAATCATAGAGGTGTGTGTGCATTTCTTTCAAAAATTAGATCTATTTAATAACAATAGGAATAAATGTATAGGGATGTGTAGCTGGAAAGGCAGAATACTTCTGCGTGACATTTTTAGAACACAGAGGAGAGGTATCTAATACTTTGACTTGCTTTCCCAGCGTGGCATCACACACCACTTGTGCATTCCTTGAAACAGTAATGTTTTTAAGTGTGCTGCATTTTGTTTTTCTTTATTTTTGTCATTTCATGATGAAAGGCTGCATGATTTCTAATGTGGCAGTATGAGTGTAACATACCATCATAGTTATATGTGTTTTCTGCAAAACATTCCTTTATTGGACTAACACTGCTACTGATGTTGGCTTTTTGGGAATAACAGTGTGTCATGTGGGCTATTCCTGTTCTGGAGAGGAGTCTCAACAGTCTTTGAAACCCTCCTTCAAGGAAACATGGAGAATGAAGGACTGTACCAAAACATATGCTAGCATGAAGTTTATTCTGGAACTAAACCCATGAGGCTGGTTTGAAATGCATTGTTCAGTAAACAAACCCTGTGTGAAATTACAGTATCAGGTAGGTGGTTTGCCTTACACTGGGTCTTGTGTGTAGCACCAGAGATGGCTACCAGCCAAGCTCATGGTACTTTCCCCTCTCTTTTTCCATAGACATTTCTACATGTGGCAAGAGATACATGTGGCAAGAGACACACTCAGAGAGCTTTCTGGGGAAAAACACCCAAGCAAACCCAAACCAAACAGAACAAAAAGACCTCTAGCAAGAAAGTCAGCTATTGCTCTTACAGATCAAAGATTTTGCTTATACTGGGTTAAGGATCTGCATGGTCTCAGGTACAAGGAAATTGGTACCTGAGTGCTGACAAATCACAGGAGTGCCTGACAGGAAAAAGAAAAACATTACATTGCAGTCATTGTTCATGCTTTGTGGCTGACTCCTAATTTTTTCTTATACTTTGAACCTTCTTTTCCTTTCTCAGCATTACAGCAACTAACTTTTACAAATTTCCTCATGACACCTTTCACTTTATTTCTTTTCTTCCTCTGCAGTTTATTGTCAGGTTCATTCACTTATTGCAGATGCAACATTTAGTACATTCTTTCTTACTCCAGTGGGAGGCCTGTGCATGCCAGCTTACAACTTCAGACTTAGCTGAAAGCCTCCTGGGCTTAGAGAGGCAGAGCAACCCTACCATTATACCTTACAAGATTCAGTCTTCATAAATCCAAACTGGTACTTTATGGTAAAAAGTATTTGCAAGGATGATGGAAGTGCAGCTGACTTTGTGGCTGCTACTCCAAAGTTTTCTTCTTGCAACCCACACTTCTCACTGCACACTTCATATAAATTGGGGTGTCAGTCTGTCTTTTTGCATCCTTCTTGAAAGTCTTTTTTGGGTTGGGTTCAGAAGTTACTAGTACAAATTTCACCCTTGAATGACTCCTTTAGTTATCATGACTTCCAAGGCAATCTCCTGCTTCTGTTGCTGCTGTTAACAGGGAGTTTGCTGCCATGCTTTTACTGCTGCCTTCTCTTGTTGACCTTTTATAGTCCTACCAGCCTTATTTCTTTTTACCCAAGCCAGCTGATGGCAAAAGCCTTTTCTTTCTAGCCCTTGCCTTCACATTCTTCTACATGTAACCTGTTTGCTTCTATTACATAACTGCCTTCTAGAGCGTAGTCCCTTCTGCTGTCTTTAATGTGTAGCTATTTCATATAACCTTATGGATATTATGTGTTGAGTCATACTGTCTTGTGTGTAGTTTATTTAAATTGGAATCTGTGAGAGGAGACGTACTCAGGCAGTTCATGTTTATTTTTGTTGATTTTGAAGCTTCCAATTGCAATCTACATAATTGTTCCTTTTGTATACAGCAGTCTTGTAGAAACCTATATACAGGGTATAGCCAAAAGGCCTTATGAATCTTACACATTTTAGGAAGTTGCATTAAAATGTTGTTATGGAAATTCAGAAATCATTTTCTACATCAAAACTATATCAAGCCCTTTGCTGCAGGTCAACCCCAGCTTCTATATCTGGTTCTTTGTTGTCACGTACAAATCCTTCACTGGCGTTTATATAGTTCCAGCTGTGAAACATATGAATAAGTGTTACTAACTACATTTCCTAATACATTAAATGGCTATTAGAACAGCTATGAATTATTGCTTAAGGTAAAAAGAGATAAAGACATTGATCCACGGAGTAAAATCATTCATATTGGGGTAACTGATAGACTCAATGTGTAAAAACCCAAGTTCAATACTGTTTTGACTGCAGATTCAGGATTGTAGATGTACCGGCTACAAAAGAGTACTGCTTAAGTGCACAACTAAAGCTTTATGACACCCCAAGTCTTGAATAATGGAGAATATTGCAAGGTAGGATGGAGGTCTATGATCAGAATATGGTCTAGGACTTCTACAGTAAACAAGGATAGATGGCACAGGGAAGTATTGGCAATCAAATGTGGAGACACCAGAATGTGAGGAGCAGATGCAGCAGCTGCAAACTGAAGCACCACAGCAGAACTGCATGAGGAAGAGCTCCAAGCAGCATAGCTGTGAGGAGGTTCTGAGCCCAGGACTGGAAGACCAAAGATTGCTGCAAGTTTAAGATGCATTAACAGAAAGTGCAATTTTGTAATGCCTGCAAGTTGGAAGTAATGGATGCTGTAAGGTTACATTTACACTTTCATATTTTAGAGTTTTTATCCATCCTTTGTGACCTAAGAGGTCTCAAAATAGGTCTTAAAATGGGTAAACTGGTTATTGCTACTCTTGTCTAATAATGGGATGCCAGTATGCTCTTGGGGCCAAGAAGGCCAATGTATCCTGGGGTGCATTGAGAAGAACACGGCCAGCAGGCCGAGGGACATTATCCTCCCCCCTCGCTCTGCCCTGGTGAGGCCACATGTGGAATACTGTGTCCAGTTCTGGGCTCCCCAGTTCAAGACAGGGAGCTACTGGAGAGAGTTCAGCAGAGGGCTACGAGGATGATGAAGAGGCTGGAGCATTTCTCATATGAGGAAAGGCTGAGAGAGCTGTGGCTGTTTAGCCTGGAGAAGACAAGACTCAGAGGGGATCTGATTAACATTTATAAATACCTAAGGGGCAGATGTCAAGAGGATGGGGCCAGACTCCTCTCAGTGGTGCCCAGTGACAGGACAAGGGGCAATGGGCACAAACCAGAACACAGGAAGTTCTGTCTGAATATGAGGAAAAACTTCTTTACTCTGAGGGTGCCAGAGCACTGGGACAGGCTACTCAGAGAAGTTGTGGAATCTCCTCTGGAGATACACAAGATCCACCTGGACACAACCCTATGCAGCCTGCTCTAGGTGATCCTGCTTTAGCAGGGGGCACGGACTAGACAATTGTCAGAAGTCCCTTCCAACCTCTACCACTGTGACTGTGAACTAAAATAGCTGCCAGTCAGAATACTTGAGCAGTTCCTTTCTCTTACAGAAGGAGTACTTGCTACCTGCTTTACATCTGCTTAATATCCACCAGCATCCATGTATTTTTAAAACCAAAAATAAGTAGCCACTAAATTTAACCTGCTTTTAACAGTAAAGCAATTGGTAAGATATTTTGATTGATGTGAGACAGACTACATTTGAAATAAGATGTAGGCTGTTCCTTTTGCTTCATTCCAGAACAAAACATGGAAAAGTTTTTCTTTCATTCTGATTTTTTTTTAATACACCATTTTTATCACAAGTCTGTTATTCTTTTTCTTTCCCTAAGAAATGTACAGATGTCAGCTAATAACATGCTAATAAGATTATTTTCCCATGTCTGTGGGTGTCAGATTTGAGTGAATAAAAGATACACTAAATATCCTTGGGAAATTTATCGCTCTACTCTCTTGGTGGGGATGTATTCATAAAAAGTGTTGTGATGCAGGAGTAATACAGTTTGTTTAAATTCACCCATATTCCTCCACAATCTTTTATTTTATGCTCTAAATATTGTAAAACTGATAAGTCACTTAACAAGACCAAAAGGATTCTTCAGTGTGCATACATGTGAAGCCTGTGCCTGGCTCTGTTGCTACCAGACTGGCTAATTATTAGGTTTCACACAGTAAAGGATCTTGTCTCAGGTACTTCATGAAAACTATTTCTGTTTGGGTAACTTCCCATTCAAGCTCTTTTTAAAACAGACGTAAACAGCCTCTTCCTCACTATGCAGTTCTCCTCTCATGAGAGTCGTAATTTAGGGCAGTACCATCTTTGGATATCAATGGATGCTTGTCAACTAAAAATGAGGTAAGCTTAGATTCTCAGTTTTGTAGATCACCTAATGTTTCGGCTTAAATCATCACATGAGTGAAATGCTGATTCTTGTACTTAATCCTATGACACTTTCTGCAAGAATTGGATCACAAAATGAAAAGCCATTATCTAGGCTAGGCAGCACGCTGTTTTCTTCGGCTCACAAAACACTCAGGAATTTCTCAGATTAATTTACTGCATGTCTTTGTGAATTTATTTGGAAAATGTTTTCACTAGGCGAGTATCTTGTGACCACTGTGTTGTGAACATTTAACTTCTACATCAATTCAGTGTTGGTTAGTCATTTGAGTAATACAGTTTCTGTACTGAGTTACTTTTGCATCTAACAAATACCTTCCATATTTCACATCTCATGTGAATAATTAAAGTCAATATATATTTTTCTTCTTTATCTTTTGCTTAAATTCATTATTGCAAGTGAAAGTAACCCTTGATTGTTTTTGAGCTCACATGAACATTCGTGGCATTCTTCCCATGGCTCAGTCTGCTCAAGTAATTGCATTCTCCTGACCCAGATCCTCCCTGCGGACTCAGGTCAATACAGCCTTCTTCACTTGGTCTTTTACAGTGCTGTGTAAAGTCCCTATGGTCCGTGAAGCAGCTGTCACAGTTCACTCCAGAAATGGCTTCACTGCAGTGAAATGCATTTATTAAATCCTTTGGGATCCTCTTATGCAGGGCCCTGAGATACAACGTTTCTTTCATGTTCTTCGCAATTAAAAAATACAATCAACCACTATTAACTCCAGTCCAGCACAGGCAACACTGGATTGTTACTACCCACTACCTACAGGTTTTTTCCTAGAAAATGTTTTTTCCTTCCTCTTAAACCAAGGAACTAACTCTGGTAATCCACAAACCGATCATCTGCAGACCACATTAGAAAAGCCTAACCTCCAAGGATTTTTCACACTGTAGACCACTTGGCAGCAAAAAGCACAGAGGAGGGCTACACAGAAAAGAACGATCCAGCATCACTCATAGGACCAAACATCATCTCCCCCAACAGAACATTCACATTGAATGAATCACTGTTAGCCACAAGCACACCGAAACCACTTAGTGCTCAGAAGGGAGTCTGCAGAAGACACCAGAGCAAGTTATGCTCCCATGAAAGAATTTTCCTGTGTGAGGACATCCATGGCCCTCTGAAGAAGCTATTCAGGTGGCTCATTTTATTTAGGAGATAGAGAATAACGTAGCCAAAGTTTTTACTGACATTTTTGGGTGATGAGACTTTCACTGTGAGTCATTCTGTGACCCTGCAGTCTTTTACACACAGCTTCTCCCCAGATGTTTCTCCATGCCCTTGGGTCTGAATCTGAGTGCAACATCGTGGGGAAGCTCACAGAACATCCCCATGAGGCACTGACATCCAGAAGCTGTCTCTCCAGACACTAAACATTAATACAGTGTTCAATACATCTATAGGCCACTTATATAGAGACATTTGTATACCTCTTCTCACGAGTACTTTATGCAACATCACTCCCATGTCACTATTTCTAGTGCTGCCTCAAATCCAGTTTTGAATGTTTAAGTCCTATTCAGTATACTGCCTCTAAGGACAAATGCAAAAATCAAAAATACAGTTCTCAATGTTTGATGGCTTTTCCTTATACATACCTATGTTTCCAGTTTGTTTTCCTCATGCAATTTAATTTCCTTATTACAAACATCAGTTTTCCTGTGCCTTTTTCTTTCTCCATATACAGAAATTCAAAAGAGTAGAAGAACTGCCACAGCCTCCTGGTTTGTTTTGTCCGGGTGCAATCCTATCCACATGCTTGATATTTCTGGGCAGCTTGGGGTTGTGATTTGAGAGAACCCTCACATTTCTCAAGTGGATGAGGATACATGCCAAATATTTCCATCAGTCTGAGAGAAACCAAGATCAGAAGGAAAAAAGTGGACAGCTGAGTCAGCATGTCTTGTCATGTTACCCCAGTAGAGTCAGCTGATGCATATACCCAGAAGCCACTCAGAAAATCAGATTTACCAAAAAAAAAAGGCAAGTAAAAAGTAAAAGGGCATGTTTATCCCCTAGCCCTACTGTACCTCTGTTCCGGTTCAATCTATTTCGGACCAAGCTCCACATCATTTTTCAGTATCATTTCCCTTGACTGAACAGACATGTTTTTTCAGCTAAGAAAAGTAATTGAGATGAAGATTAAAAGAAACAGTACAAGAGTTGCAAGTAGTGGAGACATTACAAATGGGGAAAAGCTGAAGAGGAATAACTAAAAAGAAAATGGGAGCAAGATACACATGGCCACTCATTTTCTGCTTCTATATGGTATAACTTTCCCTTATTCTTTTATTTTTGTTTACTGAAACACAGTCCATCTGGCAGAGAGCTTTATCTTCTCTTTTAGCAACTCATGTAGTATGAAAAAAGTCCTAAGCCAACATCAAGATATTACACAGTGAAACGAAGACAGCACTTTCCCCCACAGCTTACAGCATAAACTCTTGTCATTTTTACCAGAATACATACAAGTTATTTTGGAATGCTTTATGGCCAGTGATTCTATTTAAACAACAGCCTGTGCAGTTATTGATGCTTGGCCGGAACTGTACAGGGTTCATGGGAACTGCATGTGTTCATCAAGGGCAAGAGCAGACCAGCAGCTATTGGCAACAGAACAGGAGGAGGAATCCTTTTCAGGTTGTTAGCTCTACAGAGCACACCCATTTAGGTGTTCCACCTGAACTACCTCCCCCAGTCCCACGGCAGCACATGCTCAGCAAAGCACAAAACCGACCCTCAATTCACCCTGTGGAGGCTGTGCCCATCATACAGCCAGCTGCTCTGTGGATGGAGACAGAGCAGCTATATATAGGGGTGGCCTGGGGCATGAAGGGGGACTGCATGCAGGCACGGTTATGCTCCTCAGAAGTCAGATAAAGCATCTGTCTGCATGAATCAGCTGGTGAGTCAGCAAAGCCTTTGCCAGGAGAGCAGCGGGTACAGCTGTGGTAGAGGTACCATGGTTACAGCACAGCAAGAGACACACTAACTGGGTCTCCTAAGTAATAGCTTTTTGCTGTATCTTTTGGGTTGCAGAAGCTGAAGAAGTGTGTATGATTTGTTGTTTCACAGGGCAATTTCACATTTGACCTGGCAAACTCTTTAGAAATTTGAGGAAGAAGTGATAAGTGAAAAATGTTGCAGTGCTGTTAGTGCTGTATGAAGTGCTGCTCCTGCAAAGGCATTTGAATGGTGTCAGGCACGCCAGGTTAGAAGGGTTTGATTTTTTTTTTTAGTTTTGGAAACTGCTGGTAGAGAGACATGGAGAATAAGGTGGGTGCTCTGGAAGTATGTACACCCAGAGCAGATGAGACTGACAGCGAAGAGCAGAATTAGTCAGGAAAGTTTGAGTTTTTTGGGAAAGGAACATTTTTCCCCAAGACAGTGTCATGATGCTACAAACACCTGCTGTCCTAGCACAGCTCATATATTTTGTCCTCATAGGAGGAAAACACAACCAGGAAATAAAACATAGAATTTCCATGGGTTTTTGCAAAGACAATAAGCAAAGAAAGAGCTGCTGTGTTGTACTTACATGTCTAACTGCAAGAGCTGTCCTACCCAGCTGAGGGAGCTCAGTCTAGATCCTGTGCCCATAGAGTCAGCAAAACAATTCCCCTGGATTTTGGTCTCCTTTTCCACCCCTCTTTGCTGTTACTGGGAAGACACTAAAGAGTAGGTGATTGTGGCTAGTGGCCACATCCTGCTCCCACCTATTATTTTGTCAGGATGCCCAGATGCTTTATCCAGCACACCAGACCAGCTGCATTTGAGCAGTGCAGTACATGGGCATAACTTGGCCTCTGTCTCTTAGATCAGAGAACAGCCAAAAAATTGGCCACAAAGGACAAGGATTCACAAAACTTCCTCACAGCCCTTCCCTGGATTAGGAAGGGATGCATCCAGCACATGCATAGTAATAGTCACATGTGCAAACAGCAGTGGGTGTAGTAACCACACAGCAAGTTCAGGCTGGTGGTAGAGGGCAGTGAGCACTGGGGTCTGTGGTCCATCTTGTAGGCTAAATAGAGGCAATACAGGTTAACAGAGCAAATCAGTATGCTTTTCCTGTGGCTGTAAGAAGATGGAATTGCTTGAGTTGTCAGTTGTGTCATTAGCAGACATGTACCAGGAACCTTCCCAAGCTCATTAAACTATACCCAGGACTTGCATAAACATTTAGATTGACTGGAAAGCATGCATGTTTTAGTTACTGGAAAGTAGTAATTCAAAGCTGAAACCACTTTTCAGCTGCAGACATTGTCATTTTTATTTGAAAATAATGTCATAAATAACACTGTTCCAATGTTCCTTAAGAGAAAATGCACAATATTATTTCAACGCCTAACATGAAGCAGCAAACCATTTCTGCCTGAAATAGATTGTTCTTTAAAGGTCCAAAGATTGGAAAGAGATTTATTTTCTCTTGGACAGCTGGTACTAACTACACAGATGGCAAAAATGACTTTATTTTTAGAAGAAAGTGATTGCTAAATAGTCTGAAGGCTTGAAAAAAATAGAACAGAGGTCTTCAAATGTTTGAATTCTGACCTGAGATATATTATTTTGCTTAATTCTGGCAGAAAGCTTTACTGGCATTTTTTTTTTTAAACAATATGATTAATATTTTGATGTTCTCCTGCCCACTGACTTGTAAAGGGGATGATGTTTTATTTGGTTTAGAGATTCTGAAGAACACAATGAAAGTCTTGGGCAAATTCTGTAGAGCACAGGGAAACACCCAAGCCTGTACTTGAAAAGGGTGTGAAAAAGGGGATGGCAGTTAACCAAACAGCTCTCCTTACTTTATGTGAGGAAGTAGAAAATAGCAGTTAAAGGTAGCGGGGGACTGCAGCAGAGTGTGGGAGGTAAGAGCGGTCTGAGAAAATGGACACAGATATGGGAGCACTGAAAATAGAAACACTGTAGATAGAGCTGTTCATTGTCCTTGGATTAGAAGCTGTCAGTTGTCCATGGACAGCTTACATGCACTGCTGATTAAGCCAGAGATTTGAAGGCACCAGGTCTGCAGGTACAATCAAAATTAAAATTATCAAAGCATAACACCCACCAGAACCACACAGACACACACTGCTGTGCCCCACACTTCAGTGTTTGATGAGTGCCACTTAGTAACACTATGGCAGAGATGAACTCCACTTTCCAGTGTAACATAACTGCCTAACCAGTGGCTATTATTTCTTCACCTTATTTCCATCACCTTTTATTATCTCTTTCTCTAAGGCAGGCACAACATCCCCCAGACAGAGCTCCCTCTGCTATATAACTGTTATCATCCCCAGAGCCTAAATGCCTATAGAAGGAAAACTAGACCTAGATTAATGTTATAGCTTTACAGGTATGTATTCACGTGTTTTATGTACAGCTGAAGTGAACTCTCTATTGATTTATCTAATTGCTCACTGCCCAGTCCTTGGAAAAAGCTGAAGCCACTGGCTGAAGCCTGGATTCAGGATCTATGTTTACAACAGTTGCAGCTCAAGGCTGGCCTCAGTCAAATGTGGAGCACGGCATGTGTTCCAGACACTGTAAAAGGCAGCAAACTGCTGAAGAGAGTCCTGCCAAAGCAACAGCTGAAGCAGTAAGAGCTTTCAGTTTCTTACAACGCCATTTAACTGTATGCTCAGGAGCAACTCATTAAGTAGCAAGCAACAATGCAAGGGGATGCCAAGGATTAAAGGGATCCTGTTGTGAGGTAGCAGTGACATTTGCCTGCTGCCTTCCAAGTGACAGTGCTCGCCAAGCCCCAGGGAAGTCAGTGACAGCACAAGAGTAGCAGCAGCAATTTAACCAGCAGATTGGCAAGAATGGAGTCTGCTTTGAATACAAGACTGCTCTAGCCGTACTCATGGCAAATCCAATTTGTGAACCCCATCAGGGGAAAGAATTACAGAAATCAGTTATCTTTTTTACACACATTTGGATGGTTCTAGCTCATTCATTTAGAAGCTTGAGCTGGTATGTCAGCCCCTGTGGAGGCAAACAACTGACAGGGGTAGTTGTGCTGCTCATTGTCTCAGAAGTGAACACAGGCAGCAGCCCTCTTCCATTCCACAAGTTACCAGTGACTGTGGTGACCTGATAGAAACATGAAGCAGCATTGAATTTCCCACCTGCCAGAGGCCAGAAGACATCCAGTGCTCCAGACACCAGCAGATATCTAGAGGACATCAACCTTCTGGTTGGCTCTGACCCCTGGGATTTCACTGCCTCTTTAGCTATATGGCTGTGCAGGAACATACCAAAGTCTGGGGTGTCTGCTGGTCATTCTAATAATCCAGCATGCATTGTAGTCACCTTTCATCCAAGATGAGAGCACAGCGAAACAGGACTTAACTACAATGAAAACTTTGCAAGATTTTTTGTGTGTTCGGTTGTTCCTCCCCACCCTCCCCCAAGCACTATGTAGAAAAGCCTTGCTCAATTTGAGGAATACAACTGCAAGGAAAAGCAGTTAGGCAGACAGAAAAGCAAAGCTTTACGTTCTTATTGAGATGTACTGCCCCAAAGAAACAAAGGCTCTGAATGCTGAACAATTGCCCATATCAAGGGGCAACAGTGGTTCATAAATCCCTATTAACACTTCTAATAACTTTTCCAGCACTCATAGTACTCCTAACCTTTCTGCTCCAGTTGTTCTTAGGTACTTGCAGGTATTTTTAAGGATGTCAAATGCTCAGGCCCAAAGTCCCAGCACTGTGAAAGAAAAGCCCCTATTAGGTAGGAGTTCTTGCTCTGCGCAGAAGGCATCGATTTAGCTCAGAGCAAGAAAAACTTGTAAAGAGCATGGGCTGGAAAATAAAACCAAACTGCACAGTTGATCCAGAAAGGGTAACAAAATCTTTAGAGATGATACTACCACCTGGAGAGTGAAGACAGCTACTCAAAGCAAGGTGTTTGTGCAAACCCAGCATTCCCTGAGTTCTTTCCTGTTACCTACTTTCCTCTAGCTTCCTTGCGTCTTTGCCTTGAATTCTCAAGGTAAAGATGTGCCTATTGACATCATGGGACAGTGTAAACTAGTGTAGCCCTTGGAGAATTAGCAGATGGACCTAGCTCCTAGCTTCTAGAGCTCTTAGTTTTGAAGTCTCTAGAACACTTGTTTTATTTCTCAGCTGGTTGAAACAGATGTCTTAGGCTTTAGTTAGATTTTTCTGTATATATAAAAGAGATAACACATTTTTCCTGTAAAAGCAAAAAAAGTTCTCCCCCTCTGTAGCAGCACTAGCATAGATAAGTACTGAGGTATCAAAGAAGTCCCTGAGGATTACTTTGGCCACTCAGATAAGAGCAATTTATTCCCTCAGATAATGGCAAAAAAGAAATGTATAGTGCTGGTTTGGAGGAGCACTGTTTTCTGGAAGGAGGAGACATCATCTGGATGAAAAGTGAAATTAATACAGCTTCTCAACTAAGAGCCACTAATAATTTCCTTTTGTTTTACATAACAGATAAGGCAGTTTAAGATCTGTTTCTGCATTCACCATAAATCTAATTTGATGGAGGTCGAGCAGTTCTTCCTCATTTGTCCTGAGCTTGCTCTGAATTTGTGTAGTAACCCACAATGGCATTCCTGCTGACCAATGGGGGCTCCATCTCAGCAGCACTTCAGTAGTGGCTTTTATTCCCATGTGGTAATTAACCCCTCTGTCTTCAGGCAGCACTTCGGCAAGGGCTGAGTGCGTGAGGCAGCTGCAGGATCAAGACAAATACCCTGTACATCCAATCTCCTTTCAGACACTTCCAACTGCAGTTGCAACACATCCATCTTCACTTGCAAATTCACCAGGCAGGTATCTAGACACCCACAACAGCAAGCGTGTACACTTTATTCAATAATGTTGTGCTTACCAGTCACTAATGGAGACAAAGTGGTCCAGCCTTGCTTTGGACACAGGGAACTTTTCTACAATGAAGTCACAACAACATTTTTGGGCTTATTTCAATCACTTAAGAACTCTGCTGATGGTATTTCCACTGAACAGGGAAGGGTTATAAGGTTTGTCATTCTTTGTTCAGCAGGTTAAAGACTGCAGTGCCTAGTGATTACAGCACACAGATATAGACCTGCAAATTGCTCCTTAACGTGAGCTTCTAAAGCCTATTAACTTCAAACATTCTCATAGCTACAGTTTGCTACAGTCACAAGCAGCTGTTTATAAAACTAGGCCATTTTGAGAAGCAAACCAGTTATAAAATAAAACAAATTTGGAGGCAGTTCATCCAAAGAGAAGTCTTTTTCTGCCTATCCTAAATAATTATCTCTGATGTGAAAGTGAGCTGGTACCAAATGTACAGTAGCTGGAGAATCCTGTCAAAAATATCAAGAAGAGACAAAGTGACCTGAAGCTGAACTCTTCAAGCAAGCAGCAAAACAATCTGTTAGATGCCAAGGAGAAGTCTATGTAGAGTCAGTAGTTCATTTGTGTTCTGTGCTTGTTGTTCAGGATAGGAAGTACTGGATCTCAGCAACCAGTACTTTCACAGCAAAAGGATGGACACAAAGCTAGGGGCGTTCTTTGTTGCCACACTAACGGAGACTCTCCGTTTATGTCATTTTTGGACCTCGACATAACGGGGTCATGTCTGAAACTCATACACACCCAAGTGTTTCACCTCACTATTTTCCATTTCTGTTACAAATGCCTAGAGAAACTCTGACAAGCAAGTTTTGCCAAGCTCTAATCTTGGGCCTGAAGGATTTCATGACTCCTCGCCTAGAGTCCTTAACTCCGTGCTACACTGAAGACCCCTGACTTGTGCTACTGAGTCTATACCAGGTCTGATGGACTTTGTGCCCTTCCAGAATGCACAGGTGCTTATCTCATTCCAGCATCCTACAGGTTTACACCTAAGTCCATGACTGATTTATGCGCAGCTCAACACCAAATACTCAATGCTCTCATTTTCCTCACAATTACCAAGTTTCCTCTGCCTTAACACAGTCACAACTCTCACACCAACGTTGCCCCACTGCCTTTGGTATAGGCACCTAGCTCTACTTCTCACACTCAATAAGTTTACACACCTTTAAAAAGGTGAATGTAATAGGATAGCCATGTACATTTGTAAGTACAGACCCAAAGTCCCTCTGACATACAGTTGAAGCTTTTAAAGGTGCATGGGCCTTTGTAGCCTGGAAGTGTTGTACACAGCAAAAAGCAATCATTATGGAATCTGATATGGCTGATAGACAAATTTCTGGCAAATACTTTGTTTCTGACAAGCTCAGCAATAATTTGAAAAGACATCAAGTTGATCCCCTGCAGATGGCAGCAGTACTTCAAATTTCAGTGCCACAGCACTGGATGTGGTAGAAGCTGAGCCAGATTCCCATAGTGACAGTACTGTTGACTGTCAGACTCCTGAAGTGAGATGTGTTGCTACTCATCAGCAGGTTACTGACGCTTTTTTCCTGTTGGAAGGAGAAGATTTCAGCATTTGCCAAGTTGGAGAAAGATACTTCTGAGCCTTGTGGACTTCCTCTTGGTTCCCAGTATAATCAGCTCTTACCCTGCTTTTTCTCACATACTGCAGGTATTATTTTCAAAGCAATTTACTTCCCTTGTGTTTGCAACAGTGTTTGACTGCATTGGCTTGGAGGAGCACAGCAATACTTCAATGGCAAATTCAGCTGTAGCAAGATGTTAATGCTTACATAAAAAGCCCTTTCAGTGGCAGACAGCTAGTCCTAAAGACTGCACAAGAGGCAGAGTGATCAAACAAGACCAAAATACCTCTATTTATAGCATACAAAAAAGGTTTTAAGTACTGTAATTAAGCCATCTGGAAGTTTGTGCTCTGCATGGATCCTAAAGAGTCCAAATTTAGACGTAAACAAAAACCCCAAGATGAATGTTTACGTGAATAGTTTTCAGCCTAAGCATCCAATTAATAATGGATTGGGGTTTGAGTGGTGTCATACTCTTCTCCCTGGCAGCAGGGAGACACAATGCCAATTTCCTCAATGGTTCTGGAGAAGGACAAAGAACTCTTGTATGAATTGCCTATAGGACATGATTGTGAAAAACAGTTTAAGTGACCTGAAGTTAGTGGTAGTTACCCATATACACAAGCTCTGAGTCCCAGCAGCCTGTGACGCACATCTTGGAAGCAGCCGTTTCATTGCCCTCAACTGCCACAGGCAGCTTTCACGGCTGTCTGTTGCTATTAGACCTGGCTCTCTCAGTTGGAAGGGACCTACAACAGTATTAGCTCTCATTTGGCTGGAGATAAAGGAGACCTTGTAGAGCACTGCAAAACAAAAAATTCTGGTTTCAACTCTGCATCCTTGACATATCCTTACTTATAAATTGAATATGAAGCAGTTTCCTTTATCTGGCTCTGTTGCCCTAAGCTGACATCTCCTGCTCGTAGTTACATGTGCTCTTCCCTGCTTTTTCTTCCATCTCCTTTTTGTTCTTCTATCTCACTAATAATAATTTAGCCATAATTTTTGTTTCCTACAATTGTTTCTTCATCTCTGTAGTTCCTAGCTGTAAATTTTACTAAGCTACAAACAATCTAGAAACACTAAGCAAGCAACATCATACAAGTAAGCCTCCTCAGGCAGCCTTATAATTTCTTTTATGATATTTCCTCTACTTTTAAGGCAAGGATTTATTTATATCTACTCATTTATTTACATCTATTGAATATTTTGGCTGCAACCTTTGTTTTCCTTCTCTACCTCTGCTATCAGTAGTAGTGAGATATTATTTTGTCTAGCATTGCTTTATGTACCTACTAGATAATTGCAATATATCTAGGGCAAGGCTACCACCTTATTTTAGACTCAAAGCCTTTGCACAGCAAGCATAATGGCATGGCTGATCCTTAATGGATGGCTGTCTATTTCAATACCATTGCTGAGGCTCATGACATTTCCAACTGAAATCAAAAGAGGACACAAACACATTAGGAAATCATTTACTAGCAGACTGAGTGAAACATGGACAGGGAAGTTTGAACTTTTGATTGATGCATTGGGGTTTTTTTATGGTAATTTCAAAATTGGATACAACAGATCTGTTGGGTTATTCAAAGATGTGTGTCTGAGGATGTAACCTCTTGCCCACCAAGATCTGTTCAATAAACAGGTATCTGCTAGCTTAGTTTGGGCTCAGTATTTTTGTGTTCCGCCTTCTGCCTGGTACTATTTATAATGTTGTGTTTTTAAAGATTGTGCTTTAATAGTAGGGGAAGCTCTCCCTGTAAGGCCTTGGAATTTGTCAGGATGAGAGGTGCTATGTAACTTGTTATTAGCTTTGCTGTTTAATATCCTGTGAACTGATGAAAGACAGCAAGGGAGTGATGGTTACCGCTCAACATAATATAGAGTTTGCCTTAGGTGGGAACACTGTTTACTGAACACTTCACTCACCCACAGTGGAAAACCAATGATGGCATTTGCTGTTTTCATAACAACCCAGGAGAACACTGACTCTGACAGGCTGCTACCCCCTGATGGCTAAATAGCAAAGGAGAAGTAATGTGAGAAACAACTCTGCTGAAAATAACTCCAGCCAGTCACTGAAGCACATGGACTCATTCCTGTCATAGAACTGTTTCCCCTGCAGCAAATCCCCAATTCCCCTCCTATAGTGGTAGGTTGCTGCCCTGGCTCTCCTTAGTATTGCCACTTCCTCCCCCCACTCCCTTTTTTCAACTGTGTAAACCACAGGACAAAGAGAAAAGGGGGAAGCTGTCAAAAGCAATGTGCCATCCTGCTACTGAACTACTGAGCAATGGGGATATTAATAAAAAAACCCAAAGCTTAGGTGCCTATATGTTCTGGGAACCTAGTTCAGAAAACTGTTCCCAGTCTATTTCCATTTGGGAAGTCAGAGAGAACTGTACTGTCACTACAGCAATGGAAAGACAAGCAGAAAAATGAACAAAGGCAAGAAAAACAACATTGGAAAGCTACATGGGACTAGTAGCACAACCCAATGGAAGACATCAACATTTATGTGCAACAGCTAATTCCAGGAAAACCTACCTAATTGTCTGCACTAGTCAGTCTGCAAGTACACAACTAGATGAACCACAAAATCCAGAACATACTGCAGAGTAAAACTGTGCTGTGATCAAGAAGCCTAACAACAGCTGCCAGAATTGAGAAGCTGTCCCAGTAAAGGATGGAAAGGAGGTGCAGGGAGTTTACCTAGGCTGGGTGACTCTACATTGGTTATTACATTGTGGAAGTGAGTAGACTTATATTTTCAGAGTAATTAGACATTTCCAATGCATCACAAGAGTCATAAGGGGGAACCAAATTAGCTTCCACCATCTCTGAACAAACAGTTTCTCTTAATTCCAAGAGAATATAAAAACTGGCAAGCACACCCAGTAGGAATGCAAGATCTGAAGGTATTCCTGTGAAGCCACCTGTCAGCATGGGCAAGAGTGATTAAACTCAGTAAGATCCATGGCAGGCTTTTCAGAAGCCTCAGCAATAGAATTTTGCAGACTGGTGTATACCTGGTTATACACATATATTATCCTGACTAGTACCCACCATAGGATACCCAAAAGGTATGGCACTTGAAGTCAAGAAATAAAGCAGAACAGGGGTATACTTTAGGTCACAGCTTTCAGGCTGACACTCCCAGTTTTTAAGAGAGCCTCCTTATGTTCGAATCACAGTTACTTCTCTGGCTGAAGAGCATGAATTAATGTGTTTTGCCACAGGTATTTTGAAAATGATTCATGGGAGGGAAGCAGCAATACAGGTGGATTGGTTGGGGTTTCTTTTTAAATTAATACTAAGAATTTATTTTGCTTGGTTCAGAGACTGTAGAATTGTATTTTGGCTGATGAGTTCATCCAGGAACTGAACTTAACAGTCAAAGGATAACCTGCCTTTGGAGCAAGAAAAAAAATCCCTTGACTAAGTTGTTTACAGTGCACATTTCCAAGCCAAGAAGCACAGCTGAGCCTGATACAGGCCATCTGTTATGCTACAAGAATTGCAAACATCATTAGAGAAAACTGTGCATCTGGGGTACAGTTAAACCTCCTGAAGGGGCAAATGGCTTCCCACCAAGTAGAGTTAAAAACCCCATTGCTGAACCATTGGTCTGATCCCCACTTGATTATTGTCGAAGTTGACTGGCTTCAGGTTGCAGAAGGAACACACACTCATGGAAACAGAAGCAGCTTAAAATTTTAATTCAAGTGCTTTCCAATGGTTAAAGCTGGAGATCTGATAGAGTCCCAACTAGTGTTTTTGAAGCTGTTATCTGTCCAATCTGAGACAGCAGGGTTTGTCTGAACTACTAGTCAAACTGCTAGTTTCATACAGTACTAAGTACTCCTATTTTCTATACCTCCTCTGCATCAGCACTGCTAGAATTTCTGAATACTTCATACTAAAAAAGATACGTGTTGTGCCATCTTCTCTGGAGAGAAAGAAATGAGGACATGTAGAAAAAGGGAACAGGTTGGGAAATAATTTGAGTGACTGAGTAAATTCCAGAGGAAAAGCACTCAGCATGCCAAAGAGACAGCTAATATTTAAGTAGCCCAAAAGTTACTTAGGAGAAATTGGTGTTGGTTACAGGGAGGCTGCAGTGTCTGACAAATACACTGCTGCAGGGTATTTCTCAAGAAAACTACTAGTTGTGTTACTACACAACTAGAGGCAAGAGGCTTGATTTGCATCTCTTGCTCAAAGTAGAATCAGTTAAACTTGTGTAGGCACATACAAATGGGTTTTAAATACTGAAGTGTTGTATCTTACATCAACATGCCCTTAAGTAAGGAAAGCTGAGAAGGTGCAGTGCAGGCACTAGGGTGCTGCTAGAGAGCCACTGAGAATGGAGCAGAAGGGACACAGGGAAGTTGCCAGGAGACTGGGAGGAAAGGTGGTGCCAAGGAAGCTCTGGCCATACAGAACAGGAGATAAGAGCTGTAAGAGTCAGATCCCTGGGAGCTCTGTTGACCACAGCTCTTGGTTGTTCAGCCATTCTTCAGTGTGTTGCTGACCCAAGGGGGACAACATCATCTCGGGGAAACACTAAGATTTACCTCAGCTGTGGCCTCCTGCTCCTCCCCATTTCTCAGGTAATCTTTTCTTGCTTTCTCAGTCCTTTTCCATTCCCTTGCCTGGTCCAGAAATTTCTTGTTGGGTGCATTCTTCCCTTTACTCATATCTATCTGCTAGCCATTGACCTAAACTTACTTAATTTCAGCTGGAAGTTACTTCCAGCAGTCATTGCTTTCAACCTTTTGCTCAAAGCAGGACTACCTTTGGTCCAGTTGAAAGACTTCTACAGTCTCCAGCAAGGGAGACTGTACCCCATGCCCAAAGAGGCTGTGCAATATTTGATGACACTTACTGCAAAGAATATCAGAATTCCCCTTGCAAGTGTAGCACCTCTCATTGTGCTTTTCCACAGAAACTTTTGCTAGAAGGGCCTGATGCAGCATGACTGGAAAGCACTCAAGTAGGTGTTATTTTTGGGTTTTGCTTTTTAAGTTTGATGATGCATTTCAGTCTCACATTGCTTTGGACAAATCTAAGTATACAGTAGTGGAAGGAGGGAAAAATATGGCATATTGTCCTTTATGCAGTTTTACCATAGTTCCTTTAAAACTTGCATGAGTCTTCAGCAGGCTCTCATCTCTTTCCTGCCCTAAAATCTCTTAGGGCTCTGGAACAAGTAACCCCTTTTGTGCCATGCAGAAGCCATCCAGAAACACTTTTTTGTCTCAAAGTGCATTCTCCAGTAGTGTAGTGCCTTGGGCTGTCCCAGACCTTCTGTAAGTAGGACAGACAAGCTGTCTTCTGACATCCTTCCTTGTCTACTAATTAGCTACAAGAGTAGGGAATCTAGCTCCAGCACTGCTGGAAAACTGACAAAGCATGCTCACTGCCCACTCTGTGGGATGACTATGGATGCTGATGGAAATAGCAAGTACTGATTTTAGCTGACATTTTAGTCCTGGGGCTTCATGTGAAGGCTCTCACACACAGAACTTGGAATTTGGTTTTGTGAAAGCATGGATATCCCTGCCTGGTACTGAGAAATGTTGGCATTTTGTCATCTCTGAAGCAGATACTGAAGTGTTGCAAGTCCACCATGATGGATTACATGGTGAATCCTCAAAAAACACTATTTCCTTGGGCTGGTATTTTTTCCTTGTTGATATGTTCTTAGCGCTCAGATCAACTATTTCAATGCCTCTCATGCACATGTCCTCTTCTCTTTTTGGCATCAGCTGCCCTGGGGAACCCCATTTGTTGAAGCAGTCTTTAGCACAATCACAATAGCCAGTCTCAAGAAGAATTAGGTACACAACAGTTTTAGTCAATGAAAGCCTCCAATAAGGCTGAATTTTAAAGACCATACAGCTTTAGCTAATTACTGAATGGCCCCTCAGACATCCCTGGCCTTCTGTTTGATTTCTCACTATCTACATGAAAGCTTCCTTCAGGTCCTTCCACTGAAGGAACACTTGAACAAAACACTTTGGAACAGCTTTCCATGTTTCTAGCTACTCCCCATCTCCCAGGGGAGTATGTGCATACCTGACGTGTTCTATGGCACCCAGATGGTGAGCTGTTAATGCCAAAGAAAATCTATATAAATTAATAGGATAATCCATGTGGTTGTGACATTTAAAGATCATGTCCAAAGCATTCATTTCCTTCAGGTTTTTTACTTCTACTTTGAGCACTACCCTTCCCAGGTTTTAATACAAGGTTAATATAGACACAAAGCTGCTGATAGCCAATTCCTCACAACCTAGCCCAAAACACAGGGCTGTGGATTTTGCTGCCACCAAGACCTTCCCTCCCTCTAATTATCAGTTTTTGGGGCATCTCATTTACCAATGTTTCCAAGGTCCTTTCCAAGATCCTATTTGGGTCTATTGATTTGGTCCCCTCTATTTCACTTATTTCTGCAATTGGAGCACATGCTGATGGCCTCTGCTTGTGAGCTAGTCAGAGCCATGCATCCTACTGCAGTTGTGTTAGAGGAGTACACACAAATATCCAGGCAATAAATACATAGCAGCTCCCAGTTAGCTCAGCTTCTCTTCTCCTAAATGGTAGGCTGTCAGTGTTCAGCCCTCTAAGAAAACCTTCCTGCACAAGTTAGCTCCAAGCAACAAGAACGCTGCAGAGACCATCCACATCAAGCAGCATTTGCTGAAGTTTCCTCTCCATGCTAAGGACTTGTCTATGAGTGGAAATTTACTACACTTGGACACTCTGAAATGGCTCTTGGCATGAATGTAGGCTTGTAATAGCTCTAGGCTTTTACCAAAACAGTTATCCTCTAATGCCTGTCCTGATTATTTTAAGTACAGATGAACTGTAGCAGTAGCTCAGCCAGAAGCAGTAGAAGTGCTGTAGTAAACAGGGTGCTGACAGCTGCTGGTGTTTTACACAGGAGGTCAGAGAGCCCTACTTTGACCTGGATGGCTTTAAATGTTAGTTGCTGTCTGGAGCACTGTTTTTAGTAATGCTCCCTCCTCCAAGGCAAACTCCTGTTAGCAATAATGGAAAATTCTAGTTGAAAAAACCAAATAGCATTAGACACAGCTAAAGAAAAGCTGTTAAAGGAAATTACAGTAGCAGTTTCACTTTTAGAGAAGCACCATTACTTGGCAGTGATGTTTGCACAGATTAGTATTTACATTGAGTTACATAACCCCAACTGTTATTTCAAGGTCAAGGATAAGCTTCCAAGTGTAGTTTATCTACATATATTTTAAAAGCAAATATATTACCTGATGTGGCATTGCTAAGCTTATTCTGTCCAGTTTACCCCTTCCTAGCTTGATGTCTTTCTAAGCCCAGGTGCTTCCTCAGCAGGGCAGGGCTGTTAACCCAAAGACAAAAATTATGTCCCTGCATCTTGCCACTGAGCCTTCCCATCACCCAGAGCTCTTGACTCAAGTGATAGTAACTTGTCTGGGGCCCTCAAGCAAGTAGCAGCTGCCCATAGACCCAGTTACCTTATGTGACACTTCAGAATGTCACATAAGAGAATCTCAGCCTTCACCACGTGCAGGTGGGCTTGCCCTGCAGCTTTGATGCCAGGTTTAGTTCTGGCCCTCTCAGAATTGCAGGAGAGCAGAGCTGCAACAGTTACCACAGAACTTGCTCTGGCCCCGTGTAATGATGCAGTGAATGGATACTTTTTAAAGCCTATTGCAGCAAGTCAGTCCTGCTCTTCTCAGCCAAGCTTTAAAGAAGCATACCTTAGAGAATGGGAGCTAACAAAGAAAGTCATGATTCTAGAGGAAGGAAGGGGCTGAAAGGTTATACCTGAAAGCCAGGAGTAAGAAACAAAAGACTTAGGTCCCTGAGGGAATTTGGAGGATTCATAAGAGTGTATCCCATAAAGAACAATATCACACTGCATTTGGATATAGGTTGTGACATTGCAACTGGCTTTATGATGACAGTTAGCTAAGCCACTGATGTGTAAAGACTGCAACAGGGGGTTCTCAGAGTCATAATACAGAAGGACACTGAAGTTTTGTTTTCTGTTTTACTAGTAGTAATTCAAAGATACCTCTGTTCCCAGCTAAGCTTAGAGATATATCAGGCTCCCAGCCAAGTAGATGTCCTTCTTGTCAGTATGTTTCCACTGTGACTGGGTCACCATTATGGCTGCATCACTGGTAAGCACCATGTGGGACAGAATGAACCAATCATGTTATTCTGTGTATCTTTCTAATGAAGATCTGTTGCCTGAGCCCTTGGCTATGGGGCAGTAGCCAGAGTCTGGTAAACACCTAGTTATGAAAGATCATTCTCTACCCAGGAATATGACACTTGCACCTTGTACTCTTGTGTTATCAAAATACACTGACTTGCACTCAGTTTTAGTGTCAAGGAATCTTAATCCAAGAGTATGGTTTAAAACCATGCAGGCCTCCTGGAAGGGACAAATCTTGTCCACAAGCAATTGGTCAAAGTAAACACATTCCTTCACAAGATAAACCTACAGAATCACTCCCATAAAATGCTCTTCTCTGGCAGAAGAGATCCAGGTTCCTGCACACTTGGAGACTAAGACAAGTATTTATCTGCTTTCTTTCTGCCACTAAAAATGACTGGAAGACACAACCAATACAGACTGATGGCCATCCTACAAATCTCTTGACAGCTTGCTTGGGGTAGAAGCATAAAAAGCATCTATTGGCAGCTTCTGTTAATATCTTAACATTCAAAAATGACTAAAGCATAATCTGAGAGTTACACACCGCTTGATCCTTGTGATTTCATGGGTGATACTTTCAATTTTAAATTATCCAGCATCACACAAGTAGTAGAACTCCAGGGCTCTAGCCTGTTTACTCTTCCCCTTATGGATCAGCTACCATTTTTGCCACATCTCTGCTGGAATTCCTACAGGGCAGAGTGAAAGTCATCTTGCAATAGTAATAGCACTGGAGAAATTGGAAAGTGTTCACTATGTTGTTCTTTACTCAACAGCTATAGTTTTACTGAAACAGATGTTGTGGTCCTAGGACAGCCTGGAATCCCAGTTTTCAGTTCAGGAAGGGGAAGAGATGGGAGACAGACTAAGAACAGGACAACAACCTGGGAAAAAGCATTATCTTTCCCACCTTACACTCAAGTGTCACTAAATATGAAACAGCCTAGTGCATACCAAAGGATTACCATGGGCAGGGACACCCTCACCAGACCAGGTTGCCCAAAGCCCTATCCAACATGGCCTTAAACACTTCCAGGGACAGGGCTTCCACAACCTCTCTGGGCCACCTGTTCCAGTGCCTCACCACCCTCACAGTAAAGATTTGCTTTTTAACATTTATTCTAAACCTACCCTCTTTCAGCATGAAGCCATTGCCCCTTGTCCCATCACTACACTCCCTGATGAACAGTCCCTCTCCAACTTTCCTGTAGGACCCCTTTAAGTATTGGTAGGCTGTAATTATCTCTCCCTGGAGCCCTCTTCTCCAGGCTGAAGAAGCTCAACTCTCACAGCTTGTGTTCATTTTCACTAATTAAACCATTAAGACACATACCTAAAGAAGACAGACAAGTTGTCCTACTATTTATCATCTTCCACTACTCAGAAATATTGAGCAAATTCCAGAACAAAACCTCCTAATAAATGTAGGATTTTTTTCAAACATCACACTTCTGAAGACAGCTTAAGCAAACTCAAGCCCACACTACATACTTACAGTACTACAAAATAGTAAAGAAATAAAAATTCAATATTCCTCAGCTTGGCTATCAAATTCCATAGACTGGGAACATTTATTTTTGCACCATGCTATAAAATCTCAAGTAACACAGATCAAGCCTACAGAATTCTCCTTAACATGTAAAGTTTAAGATTCCACAGTGAGCAGGCAGCTTTTCTAGTGTCAGATAAAGAATGTGTAGAAGTGCAAGTAGTCCGTAGTTTGCTCAAGCTTAAAGTACTCCCCCCCCCCCCCAGAAGCACTTTGGCATCTCTGTTGCCCTTTAATTAGAGAGGTGGAAACAGCATTTTTGAGACACTACAAAGCCTCAAGATATTTGTTAACACCTGACCTGTTCTCAGCTTCTGACTTCACCTGGCAGTGTAAGTTTGACCTTGATAGGTCAAACTGTGCTAGAGTTACACTGTTTGAGGACCTGGATACACCTGGAGTGTTCCGCCAGGTGACCCGGCACACACTTGATGGAATAAGTAACCCAGAAGGATGAACTGGAGAGGCTTAGCTGCAGTGAACCAAGACTGCAGTAATCACCTACTCTAGTTGCAGGTGAAGCAGCCTTTAACTGCTTGCAGCTTCACTTCCTACGCTGCAAGGGACCTACCATCCCTTCTGATGTGCCAAAGCCACATGTATTTTCTTCCTGGCCTGGCCCAACTGGAGCAATCCAACACTAAAGATATTCGTGCTTGCCCAAATCATTGTGGCTGAAGTCAGTTAGGGAAGCAGTGGTATGGGTCAATAGGAAAGTAAGCATTGAAAAGTCAGTGTGCAAGTGCAGTACTTATGCTTAAGTGGAGCCTGGTGCATTCCTTAAAAAGGGGGCTGCTGAAACAGTAACAAGACAAGGTCACTGAGTGATTTTGCAGGGCCTAACTTGTGTGGCACAGGGAAAGAGCAAGACTTAACATTGCTACTAATTTACATCTACTTTTAAGATTGAGAGATTACTTCCATCTTAGCTATGGACTTCAAAGGAGAAAGTAAAGTCTGTTATAAAAGGTTACAGAAGACAAAGCCACAAAGTATCAAGTCACAGGGACAAGATCATTGGCAGGATCCCAGCTAAAAAGCTACACCAGCTTTTTTTCCTTGTTTGGGGTAGGGAAGGCTTTAACCAGAGTGCCACAGACCAACCCTGTCTGTATAAAACCCACTAAGTGCCACAGCTCCATGGGCTTGCTTTATGTGACACACACATCAGATAAGCCAGTTAGAGGCACTTGTCACCAAAACAGAATGAAGTCTATCGATTGAACTAGCAGTCACGCTTAAAGAAAGCGCACAAGCAAGGGAAGACCTGCCTTCATTACAGTTTAGAGTCTAATTCAAGCCACTAAACAGGATATGCCAGACAGTATAAAACACATGGAATTGTCTCACAACCCCTACAAAAAGCATTTTTACTTAATCTAGCCAGTAGATAGACATTAGCATTAAGAGAGTCACTATGCACTCTCCAATGCAGCTTCCTTCCCTTCTTTGGATTATCATCTGGGTTTAAGCATCTCCACTTGCTTTTGTTAGCAACTGTTAGCACAAACCCAGCCCTTCTTTCAGCAAGGGACTGAAGACCCAGTTTGATACAAAACTGGTATTTCTCTTTCATTGGAGCAGCCCAAATCTATTTTGATACCAGACTCATATCCTCTGCCAGGGAGCAGCAGCAGGCTGGGTGGCAATAATGCAACAACACCCCCACCCCACTAACAAGGGAACAGTCACACAGTACCTGAACAAGAAAAGCCAGGGTAATCAGGGCCGACAACCATGTCTATAGAAAGAAGGCATGTCCAAGAACAGGAGAGTACTGGGGACACCAAACACAGCTCCCAGACATACAGCACCAGGAAGGACTAAGCCCCAGCCTGGGGTTTAAATGCAGCTCTGGGACCAATGGGTGGATGGTGCCCAGTGAGGCTCATCATGGTAATTAATGCCTGCTGGCCTGCTCCAGCACCAGCCCCTGACAGAACCACACACGAGTCCTCTTCTGGTTTCCTTGGGGAGCAAAGTGCATATAGGGCTGAAGGGAGCTGAAGCAGCACATTCACACTTCAGTACAACTTAGGCACAATTAACATTTCTGAAGTATCCCTATGTAAGTCTATATAAGTTTATATCCCTATAGTCTTGGATGTTATTGGTGTGCTGAACCTCACAAGGGAGGAAAAAGAAGATATTAACGCCACACTGAAAAGCTAAGAACATTTAGATGTTGTTTTTCTTCTATTGAATGTGGTCTTCATATACCTGTTTCCGTGGTCTAGGTTGTAATCTGCCACAGACAGAGAAAATACTAAGCACAGAGAAAAATAATTATCCAAAGATAGGCAGCTCACTTGAGATGTGAAAGGTGAGTTGCTAGCTGCATGTATATTATCAGATTCTCCAGACCTTTCAGAAGCTGTCCAGCTCTAAAGTGCATGTGTTGGTGTTTGTGCGGTACACAACTGCTTGATGATAGGAGATTTATCTATGACTTGGTTTACCTGTTTAGTCTGAACTTATTTGGAAGAGGAATTACAGTCCTGTGCGTTGTACTGTGTTGACTTTTCTTTTCTCCCTGAGACTTGATTGTTCAAGTGCTCTTCTGGGCTGAAGTACTGCCACTCTTTGACAACTTGACTTGAAACATACCCCATCTGCCTCAGTAACATCAGGGGGATCCACAGCAGCTTGTAGCCTTAGGGGCAGCCGCTGGGTAGTCGTGCTATATGGGATTTGCTGTAACGTATTACATAATATGTCAGAGAAAAGTGTACAGACCCAAAAATATGCATAACAAATAATTATGTGAGCAATAACGGATAAATCATAATAAAATAGAGATAAAGATAACTACATAATAATGTATATTTATTTTTATATATTGTTTTATATATGGATAATAAACATACAGAACAACACTACTACTAAGCTGTAGAATATTGATAATCTCCATATAGATCTGTTTACTATTTAGAGATATAGAGAGATGAAGATCTGTAAGGCAAGAGAGATATAGATATATACAAAAATTATAATAGATAAATTTTGTTTGGAAACTTCTACAGAGCAGTGGTTGACAGCCTGAAGTGCAAATGCTACAGAAATGCTCCTGTATGCAAGAATTTCTACCCATTTTTATCTGCATGAGCCCTCTGTTGGCTGCAGCTAGAAAAGGAATTGGAAATTACTCAGGTTTATCTTCACTGAAATCATTTACACCACGGAGCTCACTGTGAATTATTCAGACAATCTACTAAAATTGCCCTTTTATGAGACCTGTGTGCTGCTGAGCAATGGGGTTTATAAATGCTTACACCCCTCCAGTCCTTCAAACCCAGGTAAAGTTGCTGTATTACAGAGTGTCTGAAAGGAATGACATATCACCTTACTCCGGCAATTCTACCTCAGGCAATGCCAATCATGTGCCTTGGGCTGTTTAAAACTATCTGGAAAATCTTGTAAAGGCTGTAAAGGAAATGTTATGCTCCCACTGGCTTGTTTGTAAGATGATTCAAGCTAGATTGGAATCCACCTTGTGCTTGCAAGATTTTATGTCTAATAATTTCACTGGGGGCATAGTATTAACTGCAAGACAATTTTTGAGACAGTCATGGAACTTCATAAAGGATTGATACATAATCCCTGGCTTCTCAAAAACCTTTTGAAACTTGAGTGTGTAAAGGTTCATGGCTATGGCTTCATCTTTGGAGGAAACTGGAACTCTGCCCACCCTGTCAGTGCTGGCTGCTGGCACCAGATGGCCTGGCCTGAAAATAACCCAAAAGTTAACATTTTGAGCCCAAAGTTTGAAATTTGGGTGTTGCCTCTGCTTCTTTTCCACAGGGGTTCATCTCCCCACCTGCATGATGGAGAGACATTTCAGACTAGAGCCTGTAGTGACAGGACAAGGCACAACAGTTTTAAACTAGAAAAGACTAGGTTTAGATTAGATATAAGGAAGAAATTTTTTACAATGAAGGCAGTGAGGCACTGGGTCAGACTGCCCAGAGGAGCTGTGGCTGCCCCTCCCTGGCAGTGTTCAAGGCCAGGACAGGGTTTTGGGCAACCTGGGCTAGTGGAGGGTGTCCTGACCCATGGCAGGGCGGTTGGGCCTAAACAATCTTTAAGGTCTCTGCCAACCCAAACTGCTCTGTGATCCTGTGATCTGAACATCTCTCCTCCAGCATTTAGCTTGCAAGGGAGGTAATGAGATTGCAAGAAACTGTGTTGCACTACGTCTTATTAAGACTGTCAAGGGATACTGGCAAGCGAGGCAATGTTCAGTTTCTTGGGCACAGCAAGAATTGTCTTACGATTCAAAGTCACTGACCTGATTTCAGGTGTTGATTGCTAGAAGCTGAATTGACTTTTGACAGCTTGCCTTCATCTGAGCAAGCAAGGCTTGAGCTGCACTGAGGTGAAGACTGCTTGCTAATTGCCCGTTCACAATGCTGTCTGGCACACCTGCGCGCTCTCTGTGTCAGCAGCGAAAGCATGGGCCGGGATAGCAGCTTCTTGGCTCTGTCTTTGAAGGGAATTATATACAGGTGACAGAATCTCAAAATGCTGTTCTGACTTAATAGGCAGAGGAGGATTCATGGTAAGATTTTTCCTAACAAAAGAAGCACAATCAAGGGAGGACGTAGGACTGGCTCGCACAGACAGTAAGTTCCTGTTTGTTATTAATGGTTTTTACAGTAGTAGCCCAAAGAAACCTCAGTCAAGAGCAGAAAACCCTCCTTATAGACGTGCAGGCTTGCCCCTAGAATTAATTATCTGAATCAGAGAAGTCAAGTGATGGAATGGTTCATAGGCTGGATATTGCATACTCGGGATGTTTAACTAGCCCACCTAGCATATTCAGAGTTTAATTTAAGAGAAAAACTTTCTTTTCAGTCACTGAAAAGATAATGTTTTAGATACACACAGTGGAACAGCATTCCCTTCCCAAAGCTGCAAATTGGGTCAAATAGGGACTGAAAACCATAAATTTCTTATCCCTTATTTACATAATTGGGTTATAGCTGTACACATCTGTAT
Source organism: Hypotaenidia okinawae (assembly GCA_027925045.1). Lineage (NCBI taxonomy): Eukaryota > Metazoa > Chordata > Aves > Gruiformes > Rallidae > Hypotaenidia > Hypotaenidia okinawae. The sequence goes on from BSDF01000006.1 coordinate 33,084,253, forward strand.
CTACCTACGTGTACTTCATGGCTTCAAATTTCAGATCTCAAATGTTGGATTATTTGAGAATTCAAGCTGCATATGCAAGTCTGATCTAGCACATGTGATATATGCATTATCATATAGCTGTGGCAGTGTCAGGTTACCTCACCTCAAGGGATTTTCTCAGAACACTTGCCTTGTCTGACCCTAAAAGGAGCTTGTTTCTCTATTACATGATGCTGAGTAACATAATGCTTAAGTAAAAATGCTGTTTAAAAATGCTATTAGTGTGGGTAAAGTAGGTCTATTCTTGCTTCTCCCTGATTTTGAGTGTGATGAGAGAACACAGCAATTTGCTACTGCAAATTGCATCATCCCTAACTAATAGCAGGTAAAACAACCATTACCCTCTGGTTTAAATTCCTGTTCTGAGAGAGAAATTCAGAAGAGATCCCTTACAAGAACTAATTAACTAAGTACCTCTGATGAGCTTCAGCAACTTTCTAAGAGTTATAAAAGCTTACTACCCTATGGGAAAAGAGGCAGAGATGAATCCTTTGGCCAAGCACAAATCTTACTTTAAATGAGATTATAAACATGCTGACTAGCTGACCCAGTTTTACTGCTGCATATAGTATCTTTTGCTGCTCTTGCTTATAAAATTGTAACTCCTATTGATGTCAGCAATAGCAGTCCTTATGCTATGTCCAAAGAAACAAAAGCTTCTTTAACACTGCTGAAAGAGAACTTCACTGGGTAACACAGAATCATCAAATGGTTTGAGTTGGAAGGAACCTCAAAGATCATCTAGTTCCAAAATCCCTGACATGGGCAGGGACACCTTCCTTGTAAAATATCATCATAATTAAAATAGTAACGGATCTACCAACAATTTAATTCAAGAAACTCAACCTTGCCAAAAAAAAAAAAAAAGAGAAGAAGGTAATAACTTTAGAGAATAAACACTTCAGAAGTAGGCAAAACGTTACACAATTTAATCAGTCAGGTCTGCAAATCTGCATGGAAATCACAGCTTCTAACCTGTGCTCTGTGGGAACTGGGACAGGAGGCCAGAGAGAAGTTTAAAAACTGCCCGATGAAGCTGACACTTGACTGCATCTCTTCAGCTCTTTTGTGGCCTCTGGTAAACCAAAATCATGTGTGATACTTAGGGAAAACCAACACTGCATTAATTTATCTTTTATTTGTATTTCATCCTATAGCTCTTTTTTTTGTACTTTTAAAAAGCTTAGAAATTTCTGTTTCTGTGATAATTTATACTTTTTCAGATTAGAATTTTACCTATTATATTTTTTGCTACTTTTTCCATGCTTTTATCTGATTTATTCCACAAATATTTTCTGTCTTCTTCATCTGTTTGGCTCTCATCCCTCAGTTCCTTTTCCAAGTGAAAACAGACTCAGTATGTCCTGGCTTGATGATCACCTCTAACTTCTACCCTTTGTTTGCTTTGCTTTGAGCTAGCAAATATTGGATGAATAAGAACCTGCCTGTAGAATGAAGTCACTTAATTAATAGAGAAGGATACAAAGTTCCCAATGTGACTGGAAAAGACAGAAAAGGTAACGATAGAAATCTTGTATGATAAAATGGTATTATCACCACTGGTGGCATGCCCTCTCGTGGTCAGACTGCTAGAATAGCAATTGCTTATTTTAATTAATGGCAGGCCACTGTTCAGCCAGTGTTTTAGCTCGGTAAGGCTGGTATTAAAGCACATATCAAAGCCCTTACGTATGAGTTTGCTGGGTGGAACTGTGCTATGGAGAGAATCATCAGTTAGGAAAAAGTGAAACCACACATGGAACTACCCCCACAGTTATGGGGTATAGTTTCTGTGGCTGTATCCTGGCAATACAGATCAATATTCCCTATTCAGAATTAAAGAAGTTTTGTGTATATTGTATCCTATCTACAGGCTCCTGATGTTATATACTGAATCCTAAAGCTAAAGAAGCAGGCTTGGAAGACCTGCAACATAATTGAAAGACTTAATTTCTTTCCAAATATTGGATGTCATTTCTGATCTGCATGTAAATATAGATCAGAAATACAGATCTAGCCTGCAGTTAAATATTGTTGGTTAGTTCCACAATTGATTCTTATTGAAAATAATAAGGTACACTTGTTTTCTAGGTTAAAGTACTCTGATTTAATTAGGAATATGCAATTATGTTCTTCTTTGGGTTTTGAATGGGTAGTACACTGATTTTAGAGATTGAATCCAAATATATCCATAACAAATGAATCATTTTTCTACATTCATATTCAAATAGAGCTAGGCATCACATCTTTGAGTCACTGTAATTTCTGCCAAAATTGAAGCCCCTGATTGCTCTTGCCACAAGTGTGCTGAATGGTGCAGAAAGCAGCCTTACGCCTGCTGCTACGCCACCAGTTAAAATGCATTTTAATCCCCTAAAACCATCATAGTGCCATTTTTGTTTTCTACCCTTAGACATACCAATAGATACACTCTATTTCTATGCAAGCAAATTTCTGTGTACAGAATACCTCAGAATGGAAAGTTGTAATTGCAGCTTAACATCTTTGATAGTGGTGACTATGGTGTACACAGTTTCATAGAATCACAGAATCTCCTGAGTTGGAAAGGACCCATAAAGATCATCGAGTCCAACTCCTGGCTCCACACAGGGCCAGACAAGTCAGAGCATGGGACTGAGGGCATCGTCCAGATGTTTCTTGAACTCAGTCAAGCTGGGTGCTGTGACCCCTTCCCTGGGGAGCCTGTTCCAGTGCCCGACCACCCTCTCAGTAAAGAACCTCTTCCTAATATCCAAACTAAACCTCCCCTCTCTCAGATCCATACTGTTCCCTTGGGTTCTATCGCCAGCCACCAAAGAGAGGAGATCAGCATTTTCCCCTCCCCTCATCAGGAAGCCACAGACTGCGATGAGGTCTCCCCTCAGCCTCCTCTTCTCCAGGCTGTACAAACTAAGGGACTTCAGAATTTCACAGAACATCTTTGGTGCCCATTATTCAGGCACTTGGCCTTCATGGCAGGTGCAGTCATACAACATCAATAAAATTGCATTGGTTGAAAAGTAATGGTCTTTATGCTTGAAAATGTGCTAAAGGTTGTTAAATAACAAATACCTAGATGCTCACAAAACATGAAGTCAGAAACTCTTTAAGTTCCTTTTTGATTCTTCCAACAGATCCACTTTCTTGTGAAGGGTGCCTGAGTCTGGACACAAGAACAGTAATCCTACTGAAATCTTCATCTTAGTAGTAGGACAATACAGCAGCAAGGCTTCCATTCAATGTAAAATCCACAACAGCACAATGCTATTTTATGCCTAGTATTGCCCCAGTTTTATTTCTATGTTTTATTATTCTTGTTTGAGGCTTTTAACCAGTGTTAGTCTGTCAGATTTCTCTATTTTTTTTTTCCAGAGCTTATCTTCAAACTCCAAAAAGCTTCTGATTTCAGATTCTGTCATTCAGCATGTGTACCACCGTACATGCATCAGTGGTACCAGCTTGTGCTGACAGTAGCCTGGTTAGACACTGGAGCTTAGGACGTCCTGTCTCTGTCTACATTTGCTGGGTCCCAATTGCCTTACCTGACAGCAACATGAAGGGCAGGGGAGAAGGGTCTATTGCACCTGGCTTTCCACTACAGTGCTCCTGGAAAACGCCCCCAGAGCTATCCTATGGCTACTTATACCAGCTGCAAAGCTGCTTTTTCTTTACAGGACAAGACAGCAAAGCAACAATTACAGGATAAAGTTAGAGACTGAAGTTAGAAAAATTAAAATGCAAGTTGTCTATTGAATTCAAACTCCGTGATTTTCATACATGCATGGAATAGAATGGAACCATGGACTGGTTTGGGTTGTAAAGGACCTCACAGACCATCTAGTTCCAATGCCCCTGCCATGGGCAGGGACACCTTCCACTAGACCAGGTCAGCCAAAGCCCCATCCAACCTGGCCTTGAACACTTCAGCAGATATGTCAGCACATATGCAGAGCAGATTGGTCTCAGTGGTTGGATAACCATAATTACTGAATATTTCTAAAGAAAAATGTCCTTACAGAGTTTTATTACTATGCATACTTTCTTAGATAATATATAACAGCTTAGCCTTTTGAATCAACCAAAATTTTTAAATAGATGGACTTCAAATAAGACTGTAAGATAGGTGCATAAAACTGCTACAAAACCCCAAAGGCACAGTTCCTATAGCTCTGATTATGCAGTTCTAAAGAAGGGAAGTGCTCATTGAAGTTAATGAATATTTTGGTTACTTATCAACTTGTGGATCAGAGCCTAGATATAAACACAGCTGGTGTGTGTGTGCAACCACATCTTCTACTGCTCCATAAGTTATGCAGTGTCATTTACTGAGGAGGCCTTGTGAGGATGTTTATCAAGTTAGTTTGAGTTTGGCAGATGTAGCTGACATAAGCACTTTACAGTAGAAACATACACAGAATATGGCTAAAGCTTTTCAATTCCCCCTCCAAAAAACTCCACGTTTTAGACAAGAAGTTGTAGGTTACATATCACATAAAATATCATCATACCTCTACGTTTTATGTGAAATTCATGGGAAATGGTGATTCTGTTGACGAACGAGGAACTGAAATTGTTTACTTTCATGTCATAGTACATCTGCTTTGTTTGATCTGAGAAGTTTGCTACAGCAGATTAATATTTTATGTCTATCTCTCTGAGCTTTCCATGTGTAATTTCTATTGGAACAGTGATCCTGCTTAAGACATTGTCGTGCTGTACCATGTGCTGCAGTGACTTGGATGCCTTTCTAGAAGTAGTAAAACGCTGTTTCAAAAGAAAAGGAATTATTGCTCCCATTTACAGAATTTTTCCCCAAAACCTGGAATTTGGTTAATCTCAAGGTTATACAATATAAGAATAAATATGAAAATGCTTTGGATTAGGGTTCAAGTGGGTACAGTTGTTGCTACTGGATAAAGACTCTTTCCTGTCTACAGTTCCATTTTTCTTTCAGAGAAAATCCAGGCATCTGTGACAGTGGTGTACTCACAGAATCACAGAATCATAGAGGTTGGAAGGGACCTCGAGAGATCATCGGGTCCAACCCCCTGCCAAAGCAGCTCCCTAGCTCATATTGCACAGACAGGCATCCAGACAGGTCTTGAATATCTCCAGAGAAGGAGTCTCCACCACCCCCCTGGGCAGCCTGTCCCAGGGCTCTGTCACCCTCACTGTGAAAAAGTACTGCTTGGTCTCTCCATGTTCAACACAGAATTATGCAAGACCACAGTACAGTCAGAGACAGTGACCATGGGACAGACCAAGCATCTCCATACCCCACAGCCACAAGCACTTAAAAGATGCAGCAATAATTCTGTCAGAATTTTGTCGTTGTTTAGCACCGCTTAACCTCGAGTTGGACACCCAGGCTTTTGTGAGGTTAGAGTAGAATTCACTAAAGGAACAAACAAACAGAGCAGGAAAGTTGTCTGGCCTAATGAGAAACAGTGAAGAGAGAAATATAGTTTAGACTCTGTTCTCATCCCTCAGGAGTAATTGGGGTTGACCATCTCACTTTATATTCTGGATACTGATTTCTCTAGAGTTTAATCAAATCAGATCATCCCTTTTCTCTTGAAGAGCACTGCACACCGAGCATGTGTTTCCATTATAATGCCATCCTGGTTGCCAGGAGCCAGGCTGCTTTCTAGTTTAGTCAATGGAATTTAATGCAAGTTGGATGGAGTAATTCCTGACTGTATTTACATGCCCAGCACTGAGGCTGAAGCTGCCTTATGGATCAGAGTTTTCTCTATGTTGGACCAAAGACTGTAAGTCATTCCTATTGACTTTAAAACTGACAATGCTGAGATAGAATAGAGACCATCTAAAATGAGCAGTTTATTATGAAAGAAGATTTAAGTTGAACTACATTTTATACGGCATTTTTTTGTTATAGACCCTGAGTTTCTATGCTTGTTGCACTGGTATCAGATGGTGGCTGAGACAAAACCTCTGTGATTATCTCATTTCATAAAATACGCAAACTAAATACCCATATATCTGACAAGGATTGTCTGTAGAAATTGATAGTCTGTGGGAAGTCTTACCATAGCAAATGTGCTCTTTGGTTTAGTTGCCTCTACTACAGCGTTATAATTCATTACAATCTATATAAATGAAGCTACTTTTTATTGCACATTAAAAAAGACAAAAATGCATCCCAAACAGCTCAAAATCTCATGTCATGTTAAATGTTTTAACATGCATGAATGCATACCTACACCTACAGATATTTCGTGTGAGCAGTACACAAATGTTTGTGCCTATCTTTTGTCAATGACAATCATCAGTTGTATAGTGGAATATTGCTATTAAAAGGCAAAATAAAATGTAGAAAAGGAAAATTATCATGACTGTTTCAAGAATCCCAGTTTGACAGTTAATTTGTGAGCATTTCCTGACGTTCATTAGGACGTTAAGCCTTTGATACACTGTATTGCACTGTTTGAAAAAAGCTTTGTTGGGCTATCAAAACATGGATTCATACATGCTGGATGAGGGGTGCCTGATACTGTGATCCCAGTTGTTGGGGTTTTCTCAAGTACATACATTTGAGTCCATCAGGCTGCCAGACTTATGACACAGCATTCACAAGGATGCCAAAATACCTCTGTCCCCCACTTGGTATTTATTTTAGGAGCACACAAAACAAATGTTGGGAAAATGCTGCCACTGGTAGTATCAGCAGAAGTTAAAAGTTTTCTGTCCCCAGGGGCTGATGGCATCTTGTATAAAGCCACTACCTGGCACCCTGATGCTTCCTCACACAAGGCTTGTCTACTTAGTTAGAATTAATAGAGATAAGGTACTAATGCAGCAAAGGTGATGAATATTAAATAAAACCTCTCTGGATGCTCTGACTCAGCAACTTGGGGTGGAGGAAAGAGGAAGATTGGAGATAACTGACATGTAAAGAGAACTAAGGCCACTTGACTTCTGATCTGGGTTGATTGTCTGTTTCATTCTATGACTAATATGCTGGTCTTCACGTACTTCATGTGTCTAGGTGAATTGACACAACTCCCTCTTAGCCTCACAGCCCTTGTGAAACAAATCAGGAGAACTTTGGTTAAAATCCATGGCATTCATTGCCTGAATGCAAAAACCAGAATGAGAAGGGAATAGGTATTTTTGTTATGGCCAAGAAGCCAGTACTACATTAACAGTTCTGGTGCAGTTAGTGTTGGTTCCAATCATCCGAATGAGAGCTTTGATTTTCAGGGAAAGAGACTGAGGTTGTGTTGAGTGTGTTTGAAAATCCCACTGAAGATGTGCCTGTTCAGAATGAGGAATGCTTTGTATTTATACTGTAACTCTGCATTTCTCTCTGGAAATGCAGCTCCAGTTGTGTTGCCAAGGTCCTATGAACCTGGAGAGGAAGTGACTCTTATAAAGAATATTAACATGTCACAGTTCCTAATTAAGCCTCCTTTAAGAAAACATTGCGTGGCCTCAGTGTGGTAAAACGCATTGTAGCTGTTCTTTCTGTTTCCTAACGTCCACTGCAACCTCCTGAGAAAACACTGGTGAATGACTCAGGAAAGAAGAAAACCAAGTTTTACCACGTGAGAGGTAAAACGTACAGAACATTTACATAAACCACTATCCACTCACCAGGCTCCAGGCTTTTCCATCCAATGCAGAAAAGCAAACTGAGAGTTAACGGATTTTAACTTTCTCTTGCTGCGATTGAAGCCAACGTGGTTGTGAAGTTTCTCCTCTGGCCACTAGATGCTAGTACAGCACAGCTCGGCTCGGCTCGGCTCGGCTCGGCTCGGCTCTGCCCCCGCGCGGGGCCCGGGCAGAAGGGGCCATCCCGGGTGACACCTTCCCGCGAAGGCTCCCAGTGCCACAGGGACCGGGGCGCAGCATTGCAAAACAGTACGTTGGGGATTTTAGAAGATCAGATTCACCACACTGAAACAAATACCAAGGAAAAAAAGCTTTTTTTTTTTTTTTTTTTTGGAGTGATGTGAAGCATTTATATATATATATAAAGTTTCTATGATATAAATATAATATAAATCTAGAAATATATAATATATTTAAATATAAATATAATGTTTTATACCATATATGAGATTCATATCTTAGTCAAGTGTGATTGATTTAGTTTTGCCTTTCAGAAAATATTTGATGCTGGTATTGGTATGCTTTTAACATTACTGGTATTCCTTTAACATCACTGGTATTGCCTTTAACAGTTGTCATTTCAGGTGTTTTTGAGAATAATAATAAGTAAGCAATAAATAAAATATATTCTTTGTGCAGGACTTTTTTACATCAAACACAAAAAACCTAAGCTAGAAGGATGCCAGAGAACGTACAAGTTCTAAACCTTACAAATTCAAAAACCTTTAACATTCAGAAAGTCTGAAATTGCCAGAATCAAGGTGATTTGGTCAATGTGTGCAGACATGATGAGAGGCATTAAATTAATAACCATACCGTGCTTTATCTAAAGACTGGAGACCTCATTTGGTGCACAAGAAATGGTAGTTGTTTATCAGTCACTTTTCTCCACTTCATCGCATTATTTATTGTAGAAGCCATACAAGCTCGGCTTTCAACACAGAATTAGTGTTTATCTCTTCATAGCAGCCTCTGTGTTCATAGAATCCTCGTGTTCTACCCGTGGTTAATGAACTTTGAACTTTTCTGTATGGCACCTGGAAGGCCAGATGATCATGTTCTTATCTCGTGGATAAGAGGCTGAGCCACAGAGGGTAAACACCGCGTTTCTCAGTGAAATTAATTATTCTCGTTTTTTGTACAATCTTTGGTGGCTCTTGAGCCTCCCACAAGAAGCATTTTATGTTCAAAGCCCAAACTGACTTGGGTTACTGTGAGCGCTCAGTACCTTTGCAGGATGTATCCCAGATTTGGGAGCCAGAAGAAACACAACTGTTTGTCCCTGTGTGATGCTGCACAGATGGGGTGGAATCCACTTCTCCAAAGCGACCCTTCTTGCCTTTCTTGACACCCCTGCCCTATCCTGTCTGGTTTGACCCTTCTGCAACAGATAAAGTGTATGACATGTTCCTGACACAAAGGCTGCCCTCCTTACCTGATTTTGAGTTCTTGCTCAGAAGCAGTGGCATACCAAATGTAGGAAACAGAGTAGGGAGTCAGCCTTATGCTACACCACAATCACATCACCGAGGGGCACTGTTGTCTTTGGTTAGAGTACCAGCCCTGGGAAATAATGGTTCAGTGGGTAAAGGATCTCTGTACCCAGAGCTGGTGCTACCCAAACAAGCTGCCCTGTTCCATCAAGATTGCCCTACCCTGACCTACAGGAATATTTCAGAATTAGAGAGGAAAAAGCGAGCCTGTTGCCTAGACCTTAAGACTTTTTATTTAGGTTACCTCTTATTACTGGCTGTGAAATTGCCTTGGAAAAACATCTACTGGGATTTTGATCAGACAGTTACTACTTGTGTGATTCAACAGATCTGAATTAAGGTACGGGCAAGAAGGAGCATCTCATTTCCAGGCTCTGACTCATTCATCAGAGACCCCAAACTTTTAACTTAAAAAACCCTGATTTATCTCTTTCATTTCAAACTCCATGAATGCTGCAGACAACCTGAGGCACCAGTTCCCGATCTTGGTTGCTGTCAATGTGAGATGAAAAAACACCTATAGCTTCAACAGATTTATATTTGATTGGTTTAATTTGTGCTGAACTACCGTGCTACTGTTTCAGCCTTGGAACTGGCAGATTAGTTACATTACTATGAAGGTCCTGGTCACTGCAACAGAGATAAGATTACAGAAGGCTTTTCCTTTTAATGGCATTTCTGCCAGCTTGTACTTCTGTCATGAATATTCTTTTAAAATAGGCCTCAGAAAGCAATTAAGAAAAACAAAAAAATAAGGAGAACAAAGAGACTGTCATTAGTAATCCAAGTAGGGTTTCTTTCCTGAGAAAGGATTAACAATGAAGACAAAGGACAGAATGAGAAGGCAATTGATGTTGTCATTATCAGCAATTTCTTCAAATTAAGTTGGCAAGTGTGCAATGCTCATTGTGTATTGGCATTTGAAAAGATTCGTAAGAATTAAAAATAAGTCTTTAGAGCAGGGAGGCAGAAATATGGTCTGGATTGGGACCCTGGGTAAATTCCACCAGGACTCCACTGCGACTCTAGCCATGTAGTATGTCACTTGGTCCTGGGGAGATCCTGTATTCTCTCAGGGAAATGCTGAGCACATGAAGTTTTTGGCAAACCAGCCAAAACTGGAGCGTATGCGCTGTTTGCTGCTTTGCAGATCTATGTAGAAATGATGTAGGAAACCTCAGCAAAATTAAATGAGTAGCCTGGTGTAGAGTGAAAGAAACATAAACGATATTACAGTGAAAGAAATTAATTGGGGAATTTCCATCTCTTCAAGAGTGACGAGGTTCACCATTTAACGAATGGTGAGTTTTAGTATGGTATGTGGTAGGGATGGCTGAAGAACCTCAGCTAATTCATATCATAATAGGATTTGCTTGGTCGGGAGCTCACTCCAGTGAGAGGAATGAAATGTCACTGAACATGTGGAATTTCAGGGGAAAAAAAAATAGTAGTCAATGAACTACGGAGCAATATTGACACTGGCAGCCTCCTTCCACTCCTATCATCAAGCAAATATCATCAAGAAGTTGGGAAATGTCAGGGTGTGGCCTGTGCCTGTCCTTCACGTTCTAAGACACTACCCCAGCAAGCAAGGCTGGTGGCTTCTTAAGTCTGCCTTTGTCCAGGAACGTGTTGAAACACTTTGATTCCATCCTGATGCAGAATGAGAAAAACTTCATAAAGTATCCTAGAATGAGATATGTTCAAACAGTGTCATCAACAGATCTGATGTCTTTGCCCTTTAATATCTTCTAGCTTTGCTTAGCCAAGGCCACTGAGTTCACAAAACTGAAATGAGACCATGTTATTGTCATTCATCCCTGCACACTTGGTTCTTGCAGTGTTTCTCTTAGCATTTCCCACCATTCTTTCCTGTCCTGTGTCTCTGCTGCTCCTGCTTCTTTCCCCCTCTGCTCTCCCTGCTTTCTCTCCTGCTTTTGTCTGCTGCTTCCCACTGCGCCTGTGTTACTCCTTTTGTTGCGTCCCTTGTGCCAGTGCGTGCACCAGTCCTCCTTTGGCCTCCCCTGCTCCTCCTGCTTCTTCTTGCTGTGCATCCAGCCACTTCCCCCTGTGTATCTGCTGCTCCGCCATGCACAGCTGCTGCTCTTCTCCCCACCTCCACCACTCCCGCTGCTGCTGCTGCTCCAAAAACAGTTTTGACCAGCTCTACTTCCAAACAATGAGGCTTTGACCTCTTTCCCCTGGGAGAAGATTTCACAGCCAAACACGTCTCACTGGCAGGAGCTTTTCCTGATATTCAGCCTGTTTCCTTCTCCCATTGCTCCTACTTAAATCTCTTTATATTGAACTAACAGCTCATGCCCCAGGCTAGGTGTTGTACCCCTCCTTTTCTGCCTGTTGCAAAGAAGGGCTGGATACAGATAGTGAGGCCAAAATGAACAGGGACACCCTTGTAATATGCAGCACTGTGCATCCAAGTAAGCAAGCTCCTGTCATACCCAGAAGGAGCAGAACAAACACACTTACCATAATGAAAAATAGGCCACATGCCTTATAAAAATTCACCAAGGGCCAAATCTTGATCAGTTTTTATCCATCTGAAGGAAAAATACTCGTACAGACAGCTGTGTCAACAGCCTGTGAGCCAGAGGCTGAGTGAATCGCAGCTCCTGGAGGGGGGACAGTGATCTGAAATAGGTGAATAAAGCCCAAACTGAATAATCTGGATGCAGAAGGAGAGGTTTGAACCCAGGAGGTAGAGGAGAAAAACATTCAGCTCACAGAGAGTACAAGAACAGGAGAAGCTGAGTTTAGGTAGTGCAAAAGCAAGGGAAGATATATGACAGACCCTATGGAAGGGAGAGGGGCAGAAGGGAGGTTCAGGCAGCTGCACATGGGCTGAGGTGCTTTAAGTGACTCTCAGTGGGATGACATGCATTGAGTGAGGCCAAAGTTGAGTGCACACCACCCACAGCGTCCAGTCAACAAACTGTGGAAGTGGTTGAAGCCAACTGTGAAGAGGCTCACCCTGTAAGGGTACAGACTGTCTTTTGAGTAAGTATCAGCAGATTGCTCAGCAGAAGAGGGGATTAAGACTGATGCTAAAGCTTAGTTTCCAATGGACAGTTTCTGAGGCAGGCAGCTGATGTCTGTATGCATCTTGATGGCTAGTGTGAAACTGAAGTGGTTATCTACCCACACAACCATCTAGACTCCTCCTTGCTAGGCTCAGCACAGATGCCAAGGATAAAGACCATAGTTTTACCAGGTAGAGTGAGACAACTTAACTAATGAAAAAAGGTGGGAGATTTTCTGTTCCTTCCTGTCCTGTGTCCCAGCCGCATATTCCTGCCACTTAATTGGCTCTGGCACTTGTTTGCCCCCTTCCATCGGCTGATCCAACTCACTAATCCACCACAAACATAGCCATTTTTATTTTTTTTTTTTTCCTAATTAGTTTTCTGCTGGCTTAGTAAATCAGTTCACAGAAACGATGCAGAGAGCAACAGTTTTGAAGCAGGGCACAGGACTGTACAGCTGGGCACAAGATAGCAGAGATGAAGGGAAGATGGAGCACGATTTCTCCTCCTCAGAGGTAAGACTTTAACCTAGCTCGGTGAATAAGGCACTAGACCCCGAGTGAGCATCTTCTTCCTTTTCTCTGCTTTTTTAAAATGTGCTAAGCAATATGTAGCCATTAGCACGTTGTAAGGGCTGCTCACTTTCCTAGTCTAGACAGGCCTTTCAATCAGACATGCAGATCTGCCTTCAGGCGTTTTGTCAGGGCAGTCCTCAAAAGTACCTTTCAGAGACAACTTCAGATGGCAATTTGGAATCTTATTCTTAGTGATTAAAACAGCTTATTTTGGCCAGTCCAAAAGCTAAATTATTAATACCAGCTGAATTAATAGCAGTGACAACCGCTCATTAGAAATTATAATGGCACTGGACACCATAATAGATCCCCTATAGAGTAAATCAACCTGGTCTCATTTATTTAATGAAGCTACAGCTGCTTACAGCAGCCAAGGACCTGCCCAAACATTTTCTTGCTTTTGCATATACCTAACATAACATCACAACCTTCTTGCTCAGTTTTTCTGCCATTCTTACAATTTTTCCCTTAGAGGGCTTCTTTAGACATAGCAAAGACTGCTTGGTAATTTTTATGTCTAGCCTCCTATTTCCCTTGCTACTCCCCCATGCAATAATTTGTGTGGGGAAAAGGTAAATCAGAGCCACATGTTCCCTGAGATAAAGGGCAGCAGCAGTATGGTTTGCTGTGAATTCACTGGGATTAGTCAGAACGCTGTTACCTATGGAGAAGATCACAGCATCAGCATGCTACTTCTGTTCTGCATGTTACTTTGTTGGGGTGAGCTCAGTTTCTTCTATCAGAGGCAGCTGAGGGTGGTATAACACAATGTGATGTCCCTAGGTGGAGGCTTCCATGACAAGCTGGCACAATCAGATGCACCATATTCAGCCAACATGCTATACGTTATGGAGTGGAAGCACGAGCTTAAGGTATCAAGAACATACAAGCATTTAAAAATGTTTAGTTACTGCCAAAATGAAAAGAGCTAGTCAAAATTGGGTATTAGTTCATCAATGGAAAAATAGGAGAGGGGGATAACACAGAGACTCTTTTTCCCAAGGAAGTTATAATATTAACATAAACCTGAAAACACATGTGTATTTTGAAATGCCACCACTGTCATGTGTGTGTGTTTCTAATCTGTCTGGTCTATCTCCTGTATTGGAGAGGGAATCCCTTGCATCACTAGTTACATCCCACCATGGGAGATACGGTCCAATCAGTTTCTGTGGCTCTAGAACAAAGATTAGCATTATTACTGCATCAAAGAAAAACCTTTTCTATTAATATCATGCCCAGTGACTGACAATCCACCAAGTCACAGCATTGTGAACTGTGACCTATTCCAATGAAGTCAAGAGCTGCACTGTGGAATTACACTTCGATGAGTGCAGACTAAAGCTCTTGGCCTTATTCTGGCTACTCTGTTCCCAGTTATGCTAATTAGCATTTGATTGATCATTAATCTACCTATTGCCAGCTGAGGAGTGCAGTACTGACTATTGGAACAGGTATTTAATTCTTCCCAGCAGATATTTTTAGGAGCTGGTTTTTTTCACCCCACGTTTCTTTAGTTCTGCATCTCCATTTGAGATTACCCATGCACAAAATCGTATGTCTGTCCTGTGCTCACATCTATGCTGGAAACAAGTTAAAACCACAGAGTATTTTAGCACTTCATGTAGTGCTCTTGCACTGGAGCTGCTAGCCACTGCTTGTTTGTAATACATTTGCTTAAAACCAGTGTTCTCCAGTTATCACTGGCTTTTAATGAATGCTTGCTTGACGTGCACTCAGCAGTTCTGGACCTGTAGCCGTGTGGCTTCAAAGGTGAGTCTTCTGCCAAACATTGTTGTCATTGGTACTGGAACACATTTTCCCAAATCAATGCTGTTATTCACCTCAGGCTGAAAGACTCGGGATGTTTTCTCGCACTTCACGTCAGACTCTAAGACATGCAGTGCTCTCCTGAAGCTGCTGGCACTGATTCTCAGTGAATGATACCTGGATGTCTTTTCTTTAAAGACAGAAACAGCTCTTGCATTCATACTCCTAATACTTCTCTAAGGCATTGCCATCACCTGCTCCAAATTTTGCTCAGAGCCACCATGCTTTGCTGTAGGCCTTGTTTGGCAAGAGGTACTGCACCCGAGGTACAGAATAAAGCTCACCAGGGTAACCATCCCCTTTTTAGCAGAAAACCAGCCATGGCTGCTGCAGTGTAAAACATCAGCCAGTATTTCCACCAGCTTGCTGGTGGAAATGAGGATAGGGACACTCAGCTTACAACGTGATGAACTTGGCTACAAACTGAAAGGGCACCAGCACCAGTTGCACGGTGCTCACCTGATAAGCAGTCACCGTAGCCCAGCATAAACGTGAGGTGGCTGCCTTTCCTCCTCCCAGGGCCAAACACTCTCAAGTTACTCCGTGCTGGCTGTGGGCAGGAGTGTGTCTCTGCACTGAAAGTTTCACAGCCTTTGATGATTTAATGTGTCTGTACCCTCAGGACAGGACTGAGTATTCCTGGTTTTCAGTCACAACCTCTGATCTTTTTAAAACTCACTTAGCTCTTCTTTACTCATTTCCTTTTCACCTTGCTGGCTTAGTCCTGGCTTTGGTCAGGTGAGATGGTTCTGGGAAGCTTTCCCACTGTGGAGATAGCTACTCCGTTACCTCTGTTACTGTACATTTGTTTAATTAATTGCTCATTTTGTTCCTGAGCTGTTGTGATGGCCCAGTGCACTTATGGTATGCATGAGTGCCTAAAAGGTGACGAGGCTCCTAGGGATGACTCTGTCCCTTTCATTTATTTATAGAAGTTGAGCACATGATCCCTTATTAATTGCAGGCACTGTTGGCTCAGCCTGACTGGAGATAAAGTGGCACAGGCTCCAGCCCCTTGCAGCTGGCACTGCGGGCAAGTGAGGCAGTAGGGGCCACGCTGCAGAGAGAGAGATCAGGAAAGCAATTAAACTTTATGTGGCATTTGAACTGTGGACCTGGAGGTGCACAAAATAGCCCTTGGCCACTCTAAGATCTTTTTTTAAGTGCTGTGACTACTTAACAGAGGTAATTGTAAGAGCATAAATCAAGGGTTCTGTTATTCCTCGTGAGGCCAACATTTATCACAGCAGACCTTAAAATTAATTTGCAGCATAGAAATTATGAGAATTTAAGTAGCAAATGACTTACTGTCAACAGGCCACATCGCAGAAGCTTCAGCAACAGCAGCTGAGACTCACAGCCTCATCAGTATATGTGCTTATATTTAAGCACTGAACTATGGCAAAAGTCAACAAATGTTTCTTCTGGTAGGACTCCTGGCTTAAACAGCCCCTATCATCCGTTCTCCTCCCTGAGCTGCTCTTTCAGATGTGCCTTGGAGTGAAACAAGGCCACCCGGTCAGTTTGGGTCACCATCCAACCCCACAAACAGATACAAGGCAAAACAAGGAGAGGGTGGCACAGGGTGGGAAGGGCAGAAGGTGTGAGGGCTGCTTGAGCCAGCACTGCTGCTAAAAGCCATCCTTGTCAGACAAGCTCCTAACAGTCTGAAGAATTGGGATTTTTGCTACTTTCCTGCCCACAGACACCTTTGAAGCTTGCTCAGGTATCAAGCTGGGGATTTCTAGGTTCACTTCATCCACCTTCCCGGTCCCTGCTGTGTGAGCAGGGAGTGGATACAGAGTGGTACTGTGGGGTAGGGATGTGCTGCACCTGGGGAAAATGGAATCAATAGAGGTTTCACTAAGGTGTGCTGGAGGGCAGGGGATGAGAGGAGGTGAGAAGTGGTTGTCCTCCATAGTAGATCTGTGGGTTGAGGAAGTCCACTGTGGTATAAAAAGTTCCTTGCCAGGCTACCTCAGGCCCAGCGCAGAGAATTTATTGTCCTGGACCCAGGCCCAGGGACTGAAGCTCTGGCTCTGCTGCTATCTGAGTAGTCTGGGACCAACATTTTACCTGTAGTTCACTTTTCACCATCTGTTAAACATCTTAAGGCATTTGTGCTGAACGTCAAATATGCCAAGTTCTATATCAGCTGGGTTATAATTAATGAGTGGTCATGGTGTGGCTGTTGGAAAACTTCCACAGAAAGTGGAGCTTCTTTTATCCACAGCAGCTCTGCTTTCCCTGCGTCCTCTGTACATTCCCTGTGGGTGTGTGTGGCTGAATCACAGAGTACTGATCTGGGTTTCCTTGTTTGTAAGCACTGCTTTTTTTCCAGTACAAAAAGGAGATGCCGAAGAAGGTTGTTGACTTCGTGTAATTTCTCTGAGGTGCTCAGATACCGAGCTGCTGAGCATACTCTTGATAGATGAGATTAGATAAAGGAGGAGTGAGATCAAATAGCAGTTTTCTGTTACTACCTTCCAGACAGTTGAGATGGAGCTCAGATACTAATGTGATGGGGATCCTAGAAACACCTAAGGAAGATAGGTCATTGAGAAGCAACTAAATAAACCATTCTCTCCCCCTACAATTGCAGCTATACAGACGCTTTCCCCCATCCTATTAAACTCTTCTCTGTTCCCAAGAGGCGTCAGTCTGGGTCTCTATAGGTGTAATATTTCTGGCTCTTTTTGTCTGCCTGCAGTGGCTGTTGGAAAACAAAGGGGCATATGTAGCAAAATGTGAATTTAAACACATGAAACTTCAAAAATTTGTTAGCAAAAATGTTATCTCTTTTGAAAATTAGCAAGAATGATGATTCTAATTCCCATGATGTTTGATTAGAGACCTAGGAAGTTTGCAAACTATACTTCCGCTAACAGATTGAACTTGACAATGTATTGTGGACCAGTCCTATGCCTTGGGAAGGCTTTGATACATACTGTGTGTCAATGAATGGATTCCACAGAACACAAGTAGGAAGTAACCTGTTAGCATTAAATAAGTTCGGAAGAGTGCTGCTCTACTGGGATTTAAATCTTTATCTCAGGGGTAATACTTGCCTTCTAATTTTGATCAATAGTTAGAAAAGCATAACTAGCTTCCAGGAAAATGTTCACAGAAGCTGTCGTGGGATTTAATTTTTGCTGAAATGCTTGGGAGCCGTCTTGGGAGAGATGTAGGGAAAAGATGGACAATCAAATCTTCCCACATGAAAATATAATATTAGAGAAGAATTCCAAGCATGTTCATCCAGAGACATCCCAGGTCACTCTCCTCCTCTGTCCTGTTCCCCTTGTATTCTGACAGACCATTTGCACTCCCTCTAGCAAAACAGGTAGAGTATTTGGGACCACAGGATCCATGTAAAACAGTTTCCATGGCCTTCCTGGGCCTACTTTCCTCCTGGTCTTCTACCTTCACTGGATCAGAAACTTTACCCATGATGAGAAACGTGCAAAGAGTTTTGTGCTTTGGTTCTGATATCAGTACATTTCAACCTCAGTGCCTGAAATTTAGCAACCAGGGTTGATTGAGCTCTGGATGTGAGAGGCAAACTGCCCCACATTCAGCTCAGAATCTTGGCTCCTGACCATGCCTGGAGAAGGACAGCATTTGCAAAAGAGAGTGCTTACAAAAGCTCCCTCTGTTTTTTTGAACATGGACAACTTGCACACCACAAATTTCTCTTGGAGCTCCTTCCTGAGATGAGTCTGTCTGCCTTGAAGATTAGCACATTATGGAGGCAGTGCCTGCAGTACAGCGCCACCCACTCTGAGTCAGCACAGTAACGTCATTAGTCACTTGAGGAAATTGTCAACTGACATAGCCATACGTCTCTAGACTGTGACCCTAGTAAGGCTGTACTGCTCCCTGTACTGTTTTGAGCTACAGTGCCAAAGAATGAAAGTATTTGTAATATCACATCAGCCAGCTCTGCTCAGAGATGTTCGGTGCTGAAGTGAGTAGAGATGATTTCTAGACTCTCTCCTCTCACCTCCTGTGGCATCACTGTTTCAGAAATCGTTTCCTCAGGAGGAAGCTTCTGGCAGCCCTTGGTATCACTGAATGATCTCTTCATGAGCTTGTATTTAGACCCTGGACTGGTGCCCGGTTTTCAAATCCCACATACTTTGTGTTACAATGGGTGCTCCTTCTGACCCTGGGATCTCTGTTCCACCTCGGGCCGAGACTACAGAGGTTTGGGCCAGAAACTTCTCCATTACCTCTTTGGTCAGAGTCAGTTCTTCCGATGAGACATGGTCTGCAGAAGTCCCCGGCGCAGTGGTGTGCATTCCAGATTCCACTTCAATTATTCACACGGGGCTGCAGCACGCTACCTGCCACTCAGACAGCTTCTTTCTCTCACTTTTCTTTTAAATAAGACATGCTGTCCTCTAACCACAGAGAAAGGTCTCGGGACCTGACATGTATTTACTCTAAGCAGGGTTCCTGATCCTACCCTTTTGAAAAGGACATCTCCTGTATCAGTGCCAACCCCAAAGACAGTTTTGGTGAAGCACATTGAGAGAGACTTCCACCATTTGAATTGATTTGGCAATTAAACAAAAGCAAATCTCCAGATCTCTGCCCCTCAAGCTTTGGGGACCTAGGGACCTGCACCTGAATTTTGAGGCACTGATGTTCTGTAGATTTAAAGTATAGTATCTTCTGTTTTAAAAACACAAGGACACAGTCCCCGTAAAGCTGCTTTCTGTGCTAAAGAATTTGCTCTCCTTGACTCTGAGGATCCAAAGCAAGCTGTTCAAAGCCTGCTCTTAGGGCTGTTCGTTGCTTGTGACCTGCCAGAAACACTTTGCTCTTGTGCTCACACACCTCAGAGAAGATCAGCAACTGGCACCACGCTACTGGAAAACAGCAAGCAGCAGCCAGCTCTGTGCAGCACAGCTGGCAGGCCACTTCTAGGGTTTCTAAATGTACAAATGACAGAGATTCTTTCTTAACGACCAGCAGTTATGCGATAGACTAATTAGAGATGACATTTAGAAAGGGATTTTCCATTGTAGTCCCAGAAAGTCTCGGATTTCACCTATAAATGGGGTGCTCTGACTGGCAGCCCAAGGGCCACGCTTTGCCCACAGAAAATTCCTTTGCTTTGCTGGAAATGGGGAACAGCTGCTAGGACTGAACACAAGGCTCAGCAGCTGAATGACCCCTACAGTGCCTGTACATAATCAATTATTAAGAGTCAGGACCTGCCACTGTTGCATCCACATGACCTGCAAGGCAGGTTATGGGGAGAGGCTTGCAGGGGGATTTAGCCAGGATCACCTGGAAAGGCTGCATTGTCCTACTCATGGTTAGCATATGTGGAGGAGTGCGCAGTTTGTTTTACACTAGACTGCTAGGTCAGACAGGGTCAGCAAGACAGTAGATCATACAGCTTTTAACAGTGTTCAAATCCTACAGAGCTTTGTAGGATAAAAAAGGTGGGACTGACATCAGCTATATCAGTGCTAATAGCATTAGCTGGCTATTTTCTATGAAGTAAGGTGGTGTTTGTACTGCCTAAGAGCAGGTACTATACATTAGCTAAAAAAAAAAGGTGTTTTTTTATATACTAAGGCCAAGACACAGTAAGGCTTGGTTTTGCCAAACATCTCCACAGCTGCTTTACAGGCTAATTAGAGAGGTTTTGAGCTGTTGAGTTTGTGCGTCCCAAATAGGTGACCAATGGCCTGGAGCAGTTGGTGTTAGGAATGAGGTTTACAACAGCCAGTGTGCTGAGTAGGGGAATACTGGAGGAAATAAGGAAGGCCAGCAGATAGCTTCACCCTTCCCTAGGACTTGGGTGTCTTACCATGATCTTGAGTTAGGCACCCATGTACAATAGGGATTCATGGCCCCCAGGTTATTTCCTAAGAGTGCACACAAGTAACTGGCTCGTCAGATATGTGCTTGTTGTTCTAACCAACCTAACTACTACAGCAAGGCACTAAACACAGCAGCTGTGACCACTTTCATTCAAAAGCAACACTGGAAGAGGAGACAGCCACACACTTTGTGTGTCATGGCTGGCAGTTAGCTCCCACACCAAGGAAATGTCAAGAAACAAAGTGGCATCCTTGAACCCTGGTCCTGCACATCTGCTTCACACCCCCTGCGATGTCTGGGTGTATATATCATGATAGCAAGAGCCTGGTAGTGAAACAGAGTATGTGAAAGCCATCATTCCTTGTAGCCAGTCAGGATGTGCAAAAAAGCTAATGTCCTCTCCAGGATACCTGTAAGTAAGTTGCACTTTGAACAAAGGTATATATAAGAAAAATTAAATTCTTAGAGAAACTTGTCCTAAATTTCCAGCCCATCAAAGTCTGTGTGTCCAGTCAGCCTTGTACATAAATAGTACAGACTCATTTGTAACATAAATAGTACAGACTCATTTGTAACACTCTATTCATGTATTGCACATCTATGTAATCACATAACCTTGCTGCACCTCCTCTCTGGCCATCTCCTGGTGTTCCAGTTAAATCACAGAACCAGCTTTGCTAACAGTATGCTTTTGCTGTGGTTGTATGAGGGAATATCAGTATTAGCAATACCAAATACCTGGCAATCACAAATCAAGCCACAAAAAGAGCAGGGCTTTGCTTTAAAAACACGTTTTTAAGAAGTGTGTAGGTTTCATTCTACCTGGCTTCTCACATTTCAGTGCTTAGACTCTTGCTTTCAAGCTTTTCTCCTCCATCACCATGGTTAGAAATAATATTTTGACCATGAGCTGGTCATGCCAGAAACCACTAGATATATTGAGGCTCGCGATGAATTGTTTGAATTGACAATGCTGTTCAGCTGTTTATAAGACTATCTGGCATTTAAACCTGGTGCACAAAAAAATCTCAAGTGGGTAGAAAATGTTGCTGGACTGGAATGGCAGCTGACTTTGCATAGGTGTAGAGGGCAGTGAAGGATGAGCGATACCAGCTGCCTGCATGGTCCTTCACCTGCCACAGACTTCTCTTGTGGCCTTGGGCAAGTCACTTGGCTTCCCTGGGCCCCATTTCCTTGCCATGGTAAAAGGTGGGGCATTCCCTCACTGCACAGAGGTACTGGAGAGATAGGTATGTTACAAGGGATATGGGATGTGGCAGAAAGGTTTCTAAGATTTTTTTCTACAGGGTCAAAGCAATAGAGAGTTAGGGTTAGCCTGGATTCAGAAATGGAAATCGTTAAAACTGTTTCAGGAAACTAAGATATTAAGGAAAAAATTTTCCCAGCCCCCAACAACTCCTACAACTTGCTGCTGCTGCTACTACAACTTGTAAAAAAACTCGTCACTTGCCATTCTTCTTCAGTTCTGAAATCTGAGTGGTTTTTTCTCATTTTATTCCGAAATTAAAGCTGCATGAGCATCCTTATCTACTGATAAAACCAAGCTGCTAGGTTAAAATTAATTGGTAGGCCTTCAGTTTAGTTCTCAGTCATCTCTTGGGGACAGCAATGAAAAAGGTTAAAAAGGTACCGCCAAGTAGGATGAAAAGAGGAGTCTGGCTTCAGAATTTGTCAAATTGAACAAATTAGTGGGAAGACCCCTTCAATTCTTTACACTTAAAGTGAAACAGCCCCGCACATCTGCAGTGCTGCCTTAGTTCAAGTGAGATGTTTTAGTGATGCTTTCAAGCAGTCTGTCTGGTCTCCTTGCAGAAAAGAGCCAGGCTCTGCACGTGAGACTCTGTCTTGCAAACCTCAACTCATGCAGCGCTGCCTGAACTGCGCCAGGGAGCCTGCAGCTCCTACAGCAACTCTGGGTTCTGGTGCCTCAGAGTTCACCACAGCTCCCTCTTGCTTCCTTCCCCACGGGTTTGCAATGAAGCTGAGTTATAACACAAAAAAGGTGTACCTAAAGGAGAACTAGACCGTGTTTTGCAATCAACCTTCCAAAGCTTTTGTGGGTTAGCAACATGGTTCCACTTTTGACTCATCTCTAGAAATGAGCTTCCTTTCTTTATGCCAAAAAAGGTGACCTGCCAGCCAGTCTGACGCAAGGTAATTTGTCCTGTTTATCTGATGACTTTGATAAGGTGTTGAGATTACCGCTCTTCCTTCATTCTAAAGTACCGGTTTGTTTTTATGGTGTAATCCTAAGCATCTTTCTTTTTTTACGTGAGAGCTTGAACGTGACAATAATTTGGAGAAAAAATCTTGGTTGTAAAACTAAAAAAGCACTTTCAGTACACTCTCAGCGTCTTTTCTCCCCACTTGCACATTATCCCTAGTCCTGGCCCCTCTCAGCAGTCAGGAGATAAGCTTCGAAGAAACAAGGCTGCTGATTGACGGCTCATTAGAAGTTGCAAGAGCAGCAAAAGGGAGCCTGCCAGCAGCCGGGGTTTGTTGCCTGCCCGGCCGGCAGGCTGCTGGTCAGCACTGGCCAGAGAGGAACAAAGACGGCAGGAGACACTGGAGGAAAACAACATGAAATTTTCATGGTGCGCGAGAAAGGCCAGGTGTAATGGATCAGGGCCAAAGCCTCCCCTGCCCCCACTGCCCCGCCGCGTAGATTTACTTTCTATATATAGGCACAAACGGAGAGTATAGGCTGTGCCACGCAGCGCGTACGTGTGCGCACGAATTCAGGGAATCCTGACTTCTCCAGGCCAGACTGATTTTATCTGTGGATCCATTTATAAATGGAAGGCCCCGAGTACGTACAGTGTTAATATCCGTACATATTAGATGTCATGG
Organism: Hypotaenidia okinawae; assembly: GCA_027925045.1. Lineage (NCBI taxonomy): Eukaryota > Metazoa > Chordata > Aves > Gruiformes > Rallidae > Hypotaenidia > Hypotaenidia okinawae. The sequence continues at coordinate 33,107,578 of BSDF01000006.1, forward strand.
CTCCAGCCTTAGATAAGGTCACCCGCTGAGCCAAACTCGCCCCTGCAGTGTAAGCCAGGCAAGGTTTACTAGGAATGAATTTGGCTTAATCTGCCTGCCTGTAGCTATGTTTGTTTTTACAAATCCTGTTATCCCTCGTGTAAGCATATTCCTCAGAGTTAGAAGACTTCTACCAGGCACGTGCCAATCCACCTCCAACCCACAGACCAGGACATCTGTTTCTTTAGCTTCCCTCAGGGGTCTCTCGAGCCCCCTGGTTGATGCTGGAGGGCACTTGCACAACATTCAGGGCTGGGGACAGCCCCCACTCAATCCTCAAAGTAGAGAGGCAGTCATAACACATAATGCAAGAAAAAATCAGGCTTTGCCCTTGAATACAATCTCATCTGACAATAGCTACAGGTGACTTTTAGCTGAAATTTTCCAGTGTCATTTTTTCCCCAAATTCCCTTTTCCATGATGAAAAATATCCTGTTTAACATGTAGGTAGATGCGCTTGATGTCAAAGATCATATTATTTCTATTCCTGTAGGTCACCTAATCAGACTTCTTGTGTAAATACTCAAAAAAACACAGTAATCTGATGTATCTCATAGTTAGAATCATAGAATCACCTAGGTTGGAAGACACCCTTTAGATCATCGAGTCCAACCATAGCCTAACCCTGACTAGTCCACCTCTAGATCATGTCCTTAAGGACTTCATCTATATGCCTTTTAAATACCTCCAAGGATGGTGACTCCACCGCCTCCCTGGGCAGCCTATTCCAATGTTTGACAACCCTTTCAGTAAAGAAATTTTTCCTGAAAGTTATCTATCTTCTAGTTATCTTCTAGCTATCTACTTTTCATGAATAGTCAGATACAAGGGCTTCGAATTTATCTTTTGTAAGCTTTCATGCTAGCAGAAATTAGCTCTACCAGTGCCTCAGCATTGCTGGATTATGTTTATTTAGGCATATTAAGACTTTAAATACATGCAGGATCATTTGTTCGACACTTCTAAATCTGTGACGCCCTGGGGAAAATGCTAGACTTCAACAGAAAATTTCTAAAAGAAGGTAGAGGTGGGCTGCAACAGCTGCTGTTAGACTGTTTAAGCTTCGAAACTCTCACATCCTGCTGGAATTTAGGCAACGCTTCTATTTGCATAAAGGCTTTTACAGGTTGAAGACAGTATTTTGTGAAATGGATAAACTGAGATCATAGATATTATTGTGGCATGGAATTTATTGATAAAACCTAAGTCTATTACCTAAGCATAGTTTAATATTAAATTCACTTATGCTAGTAGTGTTACATGGACATAAAACTGGAGTAAACAAGTACGTGATCTAGAGCTCAGTTTCAATCTGAGAAAAGTTACCTTTCATATAATACAGTAATATCATTTTCCATTCCTGTAATGTGCTTTCTCTCCAGATCTCAAAGAGTTCTAATGATGACGAGTAAAATTGTCTTTATTTTAGCAACAGAAACTCTGACTCCTTAGCCAAGCAAGGTGATTTGCCTAAGATCCCCTACAGATTCATTTTGAGCCATCTTTCATTCCTCTGTTTTGCCTTCTGCTCATGCCAGATCTAATTTTACTTTCACTTAACCACTGAATTTAGTAGCAAGTCTTCAGAAAAACTTCCCAAATGCTATCTGCTGTAAAGCATGATAATAATGATTGGAGCCTGCATACAGAAATCAGCTGATTCCAGGAGAAGTTTGGGGATGGGGAACTCTCAGACAATCACCTAATACACAGCTATAGCAGAAAGCCCGTGTGTGCCTGTGGAGGCAAATACCCTTTCAAAAATCCCTGTTGCAGCACAGTGATACACAAAAAGGCACGAGATGTAACCTTTCTCCTATATTGTAATCCACCCCTTCCCTAAGTGGCTGCAGTGAATTGAAAGGAAATATTGAAGCAAGCTGCTCATTCTTCTGGCGTGGGGCTGTGTGGGCTTCCTCGAGCCCCGCACCACACAAAGGCAAGCACCGCTCTGCAGGGACCCGGCGGTCCCAGGGGGCCCCGCGCAGGAGCTGCCATATCCCTCCATTGTGATTTCCCTTCCAAAATAGTCTAGTGCTTTACAAAAAGCCCAAAACACAATAGGGTGACTCAGCAGTTTGGACCTGCAGGCTATGGAGATAGCTCTGTAAAGGTACCATGGCCTGCAACCAAAAGAAGGGCAATTCCAGTGCCATCTGCTTTTGAACCTTGCTTTGCAGTCAGCTTTCAGTAAAGGAGTCTAATGACCTCATGTCAGTGCTGATGCCGATCTGCTGTGTCCTGGGGCAGATGTACCAGCTAGTGTGAGATGCTGAAATAACAGGCATCAAAGGAAAACACACATAGAAATAACATAATAGGGACACCTGCCTCGTGATTTTGGGAGGCCAGCTAGCATCTGAGACTGGATACCAAAAATTACTAGGCAGGCAGATGAGGTAACTCTCCCAGCTTCCCTGTCAATAAAGTAGGTAGGACACCAGCTTGTCTGCCTCTCTCTTACCATAACAATACTAGTTGTAAAGTAGTAACAGAACAGAAAGCACCAACTACAGCTAGTAACATTCTGCAGCAGTCCTGGGGGACAGAGTTGCCAGTACTCCTCTTTGGCAGGACAGAGTAAGCAAAAGACAACTGAAAAATGAGACCAGGTGCTAGAAAGCAAGGGGACCAGTGGAGCAGCAAACGGGATAAGAGGAAGAAAACACAAGAGGGGAGACAGGAGGAGGGGAGACATTAGGAAAGAGAAGGAGAGATCTGAGAAAGAAAACATAGCAGAAACTAATGAAAGAGGAGGAAAGGGGAAAAAGAATATGAAAGTTGGTTTAACCAGAAATAGTCCTTTGGTTAGTCCCCCAGGAAGGGGAGCGATGAGTCAGGTCAGGCATGAGTGAGGCTGTGTGGTACCAGTGGGGAAGGTAGGGTGCTTCCCCAAGAGGAACAAACCAACCCTGAGTCATAAATGCAGAGAGGGAGGGTGCTGCCTGGCCGTCGCCATGACAGCTCCTCGGTGCCCCATGCATTATAGCCACCAACTCATAGCTTGGGTCGCTTGGGCTTCTCCCTGCTTCTCTGCCCCCTCCTTCTGCCATTCCTCTGAAACCACCAATTAGCCTGCTGTCCATGTGAAACCTTCTCAAAAGCTTTCATTGCCCCAAGTTCATGGGTTTCTCATTGGCTTTCAACCTTCCTGTTTTGGTTTCCCAGCTTTGTTTTCCCCCTAATTTGTCCTCCAACCAGAAGTTCTGGGCAAGATTTTACAATCTGTGGTAATGCTCAGGTGTGACTTCTGTACCCAAGGTACATGCAGGCATTTGAAAAACCTGCCATCGGGTGTTCAGTACTTTCCAGTAAGGTGGGTTTTTTGAAATGAAGTACACTACTTCCTCAATTGCAAACTTTTTTCTATAGAATTTTTTGAAGCCATTACGTCTATGTCTCCCTTTAAAGAGGAGACAACTCTCGTGCTTTTCTGGGAATTCCAGACTTTTTGTTCCAGTTTTTCAGCTCCACTTCCAGTGAGCATTCCCCTCCCCCCAATTTTTCTTTTTCTAGATAATTTTAAAAATTGGAAGCAAATAATGAAAATCGGTCCAGAGAGTTTCATGTTCTGCTATGAGTTTTCCATATGTGTCAATCATCTGCTTTGCCTCTACACACCCTCAGCACCAGGCAGGGAGGGTGGACATGAGTTTGAAGACAACCTCCCTTTAACAGAATGGACAAAAATAGCACTTGCCACCTGCTGGCACTTTCTGAAAGACCTTGGTATGTTTGCCACCACAGTATTGTCCATACCATACACCTGTAGAACCAGAAGCATGAACCAGGTGAGTGGATCCTACTGTAATATTGCGCCTTCAGCAGAGCCAGGAAGATGGTGTCACCTCCCAATTTCCCTGCCCTCTGCACCTCTTCCTGCACTGGCTAGTCCCAACAGTTGGTGACCTTCTAAGTTTTCGTGAGGTGGCCATAAAAATGGAACAACGATTGTAAGAAAGAAACAGCGAGCATCTCTCCAGATTTAAGGAGAGACTTTACTGTAGTTTTGTAAGAGGATCCCATCTATCTCTTTAATAAGTAAAGAATTTGGGTGACACAGGACCTTCTTGTCTCCAGTAGAGGACATTTTTTCCCTGGGGAACCTGAAGCTCAGTTATTAAAAATGAAAATCTGTCTCAGCCTTTCAACTCAGTTCTTGGAAACACCAGCTGTTAAAAAGGGGAGTTAAGAAGGAGCCAAACAGAAGGACCCTTTCTAGATAAAGCTTTCCTGTGATCTTGGTACCGGGACAGCAGCATCCAGCTACAGAGAGAAGAGGTAAGTTATGGTGCTTGTCACACAGAAAATGCTGTATTCCCTCTTAGCTGCTGCTTACCTGGAGTGCTGAGCTGCACTTTCACAATTCCAAAGCAAAGAAAGCCCTCATCCCAAAACTGCCCAGGGGAACTCCCCAGGCTGTTGTGGGAAATGGGTTTTCACCTGTACTAGAGGTACTGGGATGAACTGGTGAATCATTAGTGGCAAACATTCCTTCAGGAAAACTGTAAGATGTCCTGTTCTGCCAAATTATTTTCAGACTTGTTTGCCAGGTCTTAAGATTTCTTTTCAGAAGGTTGTTTGGTTTTTTCCTACCCAAACTGTGAAGTCTATCCATTCTGGTTTTACTGGAATTTGGAGATGATTTGCCACTGGTTTCAATGGGAGAAGAATAAGGTACTTGGTTTTATGTTAGTCCTCATGAGTATATGTAAAGATACTAAATTTACAACAAATATAGTGAAAATGAAAAGTCAAGGAAGCAAAAGGATGTTTTTTTCTACAAGAAGTGGATTTTTTTTTGCCTTCATAGCAAACTGTAATTTTGGTGTTTTATAAAAAAACCCCTTGTAATCCAAGAAAAGTTTGCCAATATCATTAGCTGAAGATATTAAAGACAAACATCAAAGAGTACTTTAAGAATATTCTGTGAGTGGTGAAATAGAGGACAGAGATTTGCATATGAAAACAGAGGGCCTGAATTTACAACAACACGGTCCCCAGCCAGAGACACTGCTCAAAGGTATTCTGAACTAACTGAATATTCAACATCCTGCAAACCCTTTATGAAACTGATAGGAAAGCCTGCAATTGGAGCAACAAAGTAAGTTATTTTTCTATGCTATGTTTTGAATAGTTTTATTTCTTTTTACTTTTTTTTTTAATATAAAAATGCGAAGCATCTAGCACTAGATCTTCCTTTTGAACTATTGGCAGAATTAGGCAGTTCTGGTTTTATTCCTTCTTTTACTTTCCAGCTTTAGTTTAAATTCTACTGCACCTAAGACTTAATGCTCCACTGTGCTGAACACACTCAATGGTCTCATACTGCACAAACACGCAGCACCAGGGGTCATGTTTCTTTGCTTTATCTTCATATTCAGGGTAGTGGATCTCTATTTTTGCCCCATTTTCCATCCAAATATGAATGGTTTTGAGGTCAAACCTTAAGAAGTGACACTGAGCGTTTCCCAAAATAAATGCAATACTCTCTGCTGGTTCCAGCCAAAGGTCTGCGTAGCCCAATGTGCAATCTTTGGCAGTTCTTTGCCAAAACATGTGACACTCTAATGTGATGTTCCTCTTCTGTAAGATGGGAACAGTAACGCATCTGTATTCTACTGGGCATGCATGCAACGTACTTCATTAGGCCTGATTCTGCAAGGACTTTTCTATTTCATATCCTGTGGGTAGCACTGAGAATAATAAAAACTCAGGGAATTAAAAATCTATGTGTGTGCCCCAAGATAGGGTTGATTATTTTTCTTAGTTTGGAAAAATAGTGGACAAGTAGACTGGGGATCTTTTAAACAATGTAATAAAAAGGTATCGCTTTGATATTTTATTTTTATTTCAAAAGAATTTTCCACCCAAGCTGATTCATGCTGGCACAGGGAGGTTCTGGAGTCTCCATCCTTGGAGATAAAGTTGTCTGGACACCATCCCCAGCAACCAGCTATGGGTGGCCCTGCTTGAGCAGGGGGTTGGACCAGATGACCTCCAGAGGTCTCTTCCAGCCTCAGGCATTCTGCGATTGTGTGATAACAGAGTTCCAGAATGAGATAGTCTTATACAGACAGGGAGCCCTTGCAGGCAGTGGCAAGCAAGGTGTCAAGCCCCGAGGTTACACATTAGCCAGCTGTGGGATTTAACAGCACCGTTAACTTCTCATGCATTAATACAGGGGAAAGATCCAATTCTGCCCAGCATTGAGTGTATCTGTTGAGTCCTGAGGATCTTCAGTGTCCATTACCAGCCACGCTCAGAAATGTTCTTGGGCTGAAGTCCGTTTTCCTTTGCCTTTGGCAAGGAGTGGATCAGGCCATTAGAGAATGAGGCTGCAACTCTGTTAGCATTACATTCGTATTTAGTACCTAGCATAGTCCCCTTACAAAATCCCAGTAGCAGTGTTGGACATCTGAGGGAGTGCATGATACAGTGGTTGGTCCAGAATACAAGAGGGATAAAGATGACAAAGGAAAGAGGAGCAAACTTGTAAGAATGAGATGGGAGAAAACAGAAGACACAAAGTAGGCATACAGAGTCAGGAGGAAAAGGCAGGAAATTGAAGATAAGGAGGAAAAAAAAAAAAAAAGACCAGGAAAAAAAGAAAGTAAATTTAACATTATCAATAGAATACATGAAAACAAACTCCTTCTCCCCCCCTTTTCTTTTTTTTTTTTGTCGTTTTTAATATTATTTAGCAGAAGGGAAGGTAAAACTTCATGGCAAGTTTCCCCTAAATCATTAGTATGATCTAGAAATTTTGTTGAGTACTGGACAATTCCTTAGACAAAGTGAAATTCAATAGGAAGCCTTTGTGAGAAAGAAAAGGCAGGGAGGAAAAATCCAAGATGACTGCAGCATAGAAGAGCATGTTCAACGATATACAGAAATGTGTGTACCTAGAGTCTGGTTGCCAGCGCTGCCTTCAGCCCGTCGCCTCTAAGGTCATGAGTTTGAAGGACTGGCAGTAGAAGAGCTGACAGGAAAATGCAAACTCCTGTGTTCAGTGTTTGCAGCAGGAGTCAAGCACAGCTCCTCAAGAAAGGATGAAGTATTTTCCCAAGGCAGTGCCATTATCTGGGGAGAAAAGAGTGTTTCAGTTTTGGATTCAGAAAAGTGAAAAGGAGCAACCCCAGCAAGCCGCCTTAGATTTTCCTCCCTTTAGAAGCAAACCCCAAAAGCAATATCCTCTCACGATTATGTATAGTCAGAAAGGGATCCTGCTCCCAAATACACTTTTAAAAATGTGCGACACTTTCTCCTACCAGCACTGGGTGCCAAACCCAGTGAGCCCTTTGGCTGGGACAGAGGCCAGCCTTCTTTCTCTGCGAGGACTGCTCGCGTGAGGAATGCACAAGGACGGTCAAAACCTGAAATTCAAGCTGGGCTTTTCCTGCCTCTCACAACAACAGTAAAATGAGGCACAACAGAGTTAGTAGGTCTGCTGAGATGTGTCAAGGCAGCAGACAGTACTTTCCACTCCTTGGCACTCAGACTGAGCTCCCTGAAACATCATCAAATTGACCAAATGTCCTTAAGATAACAAAATAAACAGATTCAACCCCGAGTGTTTTTCTTGTTTGTCCTTTGCTTTATGATCCATGAGGCTACCCTTAATTTCCCTATTCCAGCCACAAGAACTCAAAAAATAGAAAAATAGAAATGAAAACTTAGCTCATGAGACAAGACTACCCCCACCAAAGTCAAGTTTGGGTTTCAGAGCCCACCCAGGCAGAGCAGCTCGCAAGACCGGTGCCTAAGATCACAATGTACTCTGCAATTACAGCACAATGCTGACAATAGCATTTTGACAGAAAAATAAGAAGAAATAGCTCTGAAGACACATAGGGGATATCTGAGGGGGGCTAACCAAAGAAAAGAAGCAATTTTGCTCGCTGGTCTTTTGAGCAGTTGAACAGGCTGACAGAAGGGTTATAGGATGGCACAGTATTTCTCCCACAGATGTCACCAGGACACTACTGCATGGGATTTAAGATTAATCTCTTGAATCAAAATGCCACCATGTACACTAATGAGCAAAATTCTCTGTCAGAGTATCCGTCCCTGGGGCTCCCACTCCCAGGTAAGAAGCTTGTCTCCATGCTATTGTAGAAACTCTCTCAGCAGAGTGCGGTGAGGTTGGTGATATAACTTGCCCCCCGGTTCACAATTTTCCATTTCAGACTCGCTGTCTCTGTCTTGGTTTCGGTCTATTTACTCGGAGCCATTTCTTAACAATGTCTAATTTCCTCAAGGAATCCCTCTGAGTCCCCTTGCTTAGAAATGCTGCCATATCTTTTTTTTTAATCACTGAAAGGCACAAATATCCTTCCTGAGCTCCCTTACCATCCAGCCTGATTATATACATAGATTTCAGTTTCCATACATTTTCTACACAGTAGGAGTTCCCAAAACACAGCCTCTGGGGATATAAAGTGTGGCCCCAACTGCAGCTACACGAGATGAAAACAAAGCCGATCAGGTACTGTTTTTACTGTTAATGAGCCTAACCAGCAGGCAGTTATTACTCAGTCTGGAAGACATAAGTGGTTGGAATCGTAGTGCATTCATTTTTTATTTATAGCGATGCACGTTCAAATTAGAAGTAGCCCTCCAGCAGCTGGCATTTTGCCAAGGCCTGACCATCAGTGTGATAAAATTTGAACATCTTGAAGATATCGAATGCCTTTTGTTGCCTATTTTTTTAAAATAGTATTCCCCTCTCCTACTCACAACCCCCTTGACTACCAAAAGCCAACAATGAAGCTTAATTAATTTAGGATCCTGGCCCCTACTGAAAATGAAAATTAGTCTTTTTTTCTTTCGCACTTAGTGGTGAGGTACAATTCAGACATGAACCGAGCTTTTCTTAACAAAGCAAAGGCTCAACCCTTCTGGCAGATAAAAGAATAGAAATGAACTCTTGGACAAGAACCATAAAGAAATGGGCTCTTGGAGAGGATGCATGTTATTAGCCTGTTGATCTATTAATGGCAACTGTAAATACCTCACCCCAAATCACAGTGGCTGCAGCATTTAACTGGAGAGGCTCATAGAGCCTGGCCAGGAGAATGTGATACGAGGAAGCTGCAGTAATTCGCCTCACCTTGCTAGTCATCAGTTTCCAATCTAATCCCTCCCCTGCGTTTAAGTTACCAACCTCAATAACTGTGTGGCAGACTTGACAGCAATTAACATTGCTCAGCTGCCAGCTGGATTTTAAAATCCTCCTTCCAAGTCATCACTCTTTACTTAGGTTTTAAAAACAGCCTGACAGTGTACTACTCCATGCTGAGAAGCTGGGTCCTGTGTCTTCATGAGATTTTGGTATTGATTTCAGGGGGCTGATCAATTAACTGGTGGGTAAAGGGCAATCAGCTGTTTGTTGGAGTGACAGGCCAGGTCTTAACTTTTCAGTGAGGGTGCTCCACAGAAAGGGCAACTGAGAACTTATCCCTGGTAGTTTAGTTCTTTAGTCCCGCATATTGCTCATAGACACTCATGACATGCTGCGAGGCATTCCTTAACTCTCGCATCTCAGAGCTCACACTTCAAAAGCCAGCAAGAACTTTCTAAGTTATTTAAAGCCAAGGCATGAGAGTTTTGTTGGGAAATAACTAGCTGGAGACAAACTTCCATCAGCCTTAAACCCAGCCCAGCCATGTCGGTAGCTCTGCTCTTGGCTTGGGACGCTTGCTGTGGCAGCAGGGTCAGGCAGAGCGCGGCTCCGTGAAGCCCTGGTCCCCGCCGTGAGTCCCGCCGAAAGCTGACGGACAGAGACTCGTTTCCCCCTGGCTCCCACCTGAAATAGGACGGAGCCACGTTACTTCTCGCAACGGCTGGGGACAGAAAAGCAGTTTCTAAGCGAAGGCTGCTCCCCTCCTTACGCACCCCTGTCCCTGGGCCGCGGGCTGAGCCCTCTCCTCGGCCTCCCGCCCAAGCCGGCACAGCTGAGGAGAGCGGCAGGACGAGCTCCCGCCGTCACAAGCACCGCTCGCCCGCGCGGCGGCCGCGAGCGCGGAGCAGGCGGGTGACACACGACAACACTGGAGGCGCCCCCAAAGGGGCGGGGCCTGGCGGGGGAAGCGGCTACCGCCCCGCCCCTCGCCCTCAGACGCGCGCGCCAAGGGCCGGGCGCACTCCCCTCGCGGCGGCCGCTGCCCCTCGTGCCGCGTCCCGCCCATCTCCGCCCATTGGCTGGCGGGCGGGGGCGGGTCGCGGCGCGGCGGGGGCGGGGCCGCCGTCAGCTGTTCGCGGGGCTCCCGGCGGCGGCGGCGGCAGTTTAGCGGTGGGGAGGTGCGGCGGCGGTGGCGGCGGCTCCCGGGACGCCCCGGCCCCGCGGGACTCGTGTCCCGCTTCTCGGTGAGTTCCCGGGAAGCCCTTTCGCCACGTGGGGTCGGCCCCTCTGAAGTAGCTAAACGCGGCGCCGAGGCCGGGCGCGATCGTGACAGGGTAATCGGGGCACCTCGGGACAAGCCCGGCGCGGAGCGGCTTCTGCCGGGGTCCTGCGGTGTCCGGGGGAGTGGGCAGGAAGGGGGGTGAGTAGGAGGGAGGGAGGGAGGGCGGGCGGGCGCGCGGAGGACTTCGGTGGACACCGAGAAGGCAGCGGTTTGCTGATGCAAGCACCGGCTGATTACCGGTAGCCAGTCTTGCCCCTCCCGGGCCTCCCCACTGGGCTCGGGTGTCTCGTCTCCCGGCGCTGCCCGGAGGCTCCGCGTTTAAACCTCTCGGCGTGGGTAAATCTGCGGGGCTGGAGCCCGGAAAGGGCAGAGTTAAAAGCAGTTGGCGGTGGCGGAGCGAGGCCGGCCAGCTTTGTTTTGGGAAGCTGGCACGCACGTGTGTGCTGAGCCCTCCCTCCGGCTCCCGGCCCCTCCGCCTGTCAGAGCGGGCGTGCGGCTGCGGCGCGGCGGGGTTTGGCGGAGGCTGCCTCGGCTCGGAGGTCTCGGTGTCTTTCTCTCGTGGAAGCGCCGTGGTGGCTCGGACACGGCGCTGAAGACGCGCGCAGAGCCCCCGGAGCCCCGGCTGCTCGGCGTGCCTCCCGGGCGAGAGGCGGCGGCTCTCGGTGCCTGTGGGTCCCGAGCTGTGGAAGGCGCTTCCGTGAGCCGTGGGATGAGTTAGCCTGTACGCTGCTCCGGCAGTTCTCTCTTCGGCAATTCTCTCTTCAGCGATTCCGAAGAGCTCTGCAAAAAGAGTCGGACCGGAGCGCGGAGCGCGGGGCGGGGGTGGGGGGGGGTGGGGAGTAAAACTTCTTGCTTTCTAAACCCTCTTTTGTTCAGGGCTTGGGCTGCCGGCTAGCTTTGTGCTTTTGTTGCGCTTTCTTGCGCTGAATGCCCGTGTCCCGATGGGGCTCTGACGGATGAGATCTGGCAAAGACAAAACACGTTATGGCCCTGCCTTTCTGTCAGGTGATGGCGATCCAGCAGCAAGGCTGGCAGGACATCATCTGTGCCGGCGTCCCAGGACCTGTAACTCCTTTCGGTGTGCTGCTTTAAGCCCTGGATGAGGATGTGACAAGTGCTGTGCCAAGACAGCACTGCTGTCATCAAGCAGAGCTGGACCAGCTGTGGGGCTGGTTCCTGTTCTGCTCTTCAGGCTCTTCTTTGGGAGTTGTGGCAGCGTTGTCTGAACTGCTGAGATGCAAGAACTTACATACATAAGTGTGATGACCCTGAGTTAGAGCCCTGCACAAATAGTTCTGCACTGCTCCATCCCTTTGTCTCCTCAGCATGTTGTTGGTGTGAGTGCTGCTCACCTGGGGGGAGATGGGAGCACCAAGGGAAGTGCCAAACACATCCTTACAAAATTATTATTAATGTCTCCTTCAGGCCTGAAATTCCTCTTGCTAGGTCTGTTAAATGCTTCGCAAACCAGAGCAAAGGAAGTGACATGAAGAGTTGAATTTCACTGCCTTGTTTGGAACTGGGTGGAAATCCTGGAGATGGATCTCTTAGGAGACTGTCTTCTAAGTGGGTTAGATGCACAGGTAAAAGTAAAGGGACTTGTGGCTTTTTTGATAAACCTGCTTCTAATTGCTATATATTTGCAAAGAGCTCTGAAATAGTGATTTAGGGCTTGTTGTGACTTTTTTCCCTCCACCATCTTTGTCCAGCTTTGTGCTGCAACAGAGCTCAGGACTTACTATGGTAGCTACAGAAGTCCTTCTTTAAACAGACACCAGCAACATTTATTTTTTAGCAAATAGTGTGAATGAGTGCACTGATAGTGCATGTAGGCTTTAGGGTTAGAGGGGTGTTGAAGTGACTCTGTTGCTAACTTTGGGACACGTTCCACGTTGAGCTCAGGGAAGAAATGGTAAGTTGAAAGGAAGGTTGGCCCTTGTAGGGAGAAGTTAATGGAAAGCTTCATAGAAATGGCTTTCCCAGCTCTTGAGTTTTGCAACCACTGGGGATTCTTATAAATCTGGCCCTGCAGTCTTGTGATTAAAAGAGCTTTTCTTCATCCATAAGTATTAGATGGGAAAAAGTGAATGAATAGAGCACACCATGAAGTTCAAACACAGTAGGCCAAGTCAAAGCAGACCCCAAAGAAGATGGCCGGCCATGGGGTAATTTGAAGGGGGTCACTTTTTGAAATTATGTCTTTTCAATTTCTGTGTGCTGAGGTTGGGGATTGGCTCCCTCCTTGTGTGACCAGTTGTGGAACTGGAGCCACGGGTGGACTGTTAGACACGTGTGAACTTTGTCTCCCTCTGGCCCAGGACTTTCCACAAAGCCCTGACCTTAACCTCTGAGTCACTTGCCTCTCTTGCCCATGCAGATGGGGCTGCATCTGGAGGGAGGGAGGCAGGCAGGCAGACATGGAAAAAAAGAGCTGTGCTTTATTATTGGAGCAGAAGGCATTCTCTCCTGGACAACGTTCTTCTTGTGTTATAGCTGTTTCCTCAAATGTCCTTTTGTTGCAGGAGCAATGGATCGCCCCAGCTACCTGGAAGACGACTATTCTAGCCTGGATGGGCTGGACGATGACGTGTTTCACTCTGATGACTTTGGACTTGCAGGTCAGCCTGGTGAGATGACTGCAACTGGCATTTTCACACAGAACCAGTCCTACAGCTGCCTTCTGGGGAGGTTTCAACTATTTCCCCTCACACACTGCTGTGGTCCCGGTATCAGGCATCCCGAGCAGCAGGACAAGGCAACTCAAACACTCAGCCCGTCCTCTTCCAGTCAGGATGTTATGTTGCCTTGTGGAGTCACTGAAGAGCCCCGGAGACTCTTCTATGGTAAGAGCACTCCAGTGTCACCAGCTTTGCAGCAAGGAAACTGTCCCCTTAGCACTTCCCCAATCAAGCAAGGTTTCTTTCATTAGGTTGTTTTATTAAAGGACTGAAATTATTTTGCTTTGGTCCTACTCCCTCAGAAAAGACAGGTTGTATTTTTTTACTCTTGCTTGTCCCCTGCAGGAACCAGGCACTTGCTCATTGCTTCTGCTGTCCTTGCTATTCCCACTCTTTTTCTTTTTGGCTTTATTCTGTCACATTTTACTTTACTGCTAGGTGTTATGTGGTCACCATACCTCATGTCCTACAATTTTCCTACGTTTTTGAACTTCTAGTGCTGTCTCATCCACATAGGAAGGCTCCTAGAAGTTTTCAGGGGAGAAAGGGTAATGCAAAAATTTACACTTGGTGGGACAGCTTTTAAGCTCTTTACTGAAGTTAAAGTTGCTGAATAAGTAGCATGTTCATCCAGTGTTTTACTAGTAACTAATGGAACACCACTCAGCTTTGTGTATCCAATTCAGCTTTAATTCAAATCAGTCCCGCTAAATGCCAGAGAACTGAGAAGAGTCTGATGGAAAAGATACAGCAACCTTTAATGGGAGACTACTTGAGGCAGAGATCTTGTAAAACTGCAAAATTGTCATTAAAAAAAAATGGGCACTTGGCTCAACAATAAACGAGCAAGAGGAACCAAGTGTAAGATCCTGCCGGCCGTCTGATTGCAGGAAGGAACACAGCACTATTTGATTGATGTAAATCTACTTAGGAGCTGAGCATGCTTATGGTACACGGTCACTGGTTGGGCTTCAGGAACTGGTCTGTAACAGAAGTAAAAAATTTAGGATTGTGTGCAGCTCTTTCCTCTGTAAAGTTATACTGAAGAGTTATCCCTTGCGCTGGAAGAACGACTCTGCTGATCTCTGTTTTGTAGGGAATGCTGGTTACCGTTTACACACCCCTCCAGCTGGCTTTGCGTTGGATCCGCACCTCCAAGAGGCGCCTCAGGATGGTCAGCGGGAAGCGCGCGCCGAGGTGCAGATTGCACGGAAGTTGCAGTGCATTGCTGACCAGTTCCACCGGCTCCACATACAGAGGGTAGGGTGTCTCTGGAGGGGAAGGTGGGGGTTTAGCTATCCAAGTGTGGTGCTCTAGAAGACCGGCTCCAGGCATCAGCAAAACGGGCTGATGTCTAAGGCAGCAGGCTACCAGCAGGCAGGAGTATCCGGGTGGATTTGGCTTAGACTAGGTTGCTGGCTCTTCTTAAAGATTGGCAGGTGGAAGGAAGAGAATGTGTGGGGTTGCATTTACTGCTTGGGAAGGTCACTGTTCTGTGCCAGCTGCTGCTGTTCCAGCTCTTCCAGCAACAGGGTTGCTGAGGCTTTCCCCACGGATCTCCCCCTTGCTTTTTAATTACAACTTTTATTCTTCTCCATTCTTCTCACCCCCAGTGTCTTCTCTTCTGTGGCATAAGTGGCCATTTGTGGCTTTTATCAGCTCCTCGAACTTGGAGATGACAAGAAGGCTGGAGTCTGTTCTGGCACTCCTTGTTGTCTAGAGGTAGTTGTCTGAAATGTTGCGGAGTATATTTAGATCATGCTAGACTTCTGAGCAGCTCCTCTGTCAGACAGTCCTAGCTAGTGTCTCAGACTTGTGACTAACTTCCTCACAACAAAAGACAGCTGTTAGATGCCATCAGGTCTGAAAACCACACTCCAGAATCTTGATTTTGTTTTCTTTAAAAAAAGGAGAAAAAAAAACAAAGAGAAAGAAGCCCTGCTGTTCGAAAGAAACAAAATAAAATCAGCACCCCTAAACCCCCTGACTATTTCAACCTTGCCCTCCTTCCCCTGTTGAGTAGGGGTAAAATGGAAATCACAGCGCATGCAGGGTTTGTCAGAGCTGGCAGAGGTTTGGCAGTAGGCAGTACTTCACCACTGCTGTGCAAGCCCAAGGAGGAGAGTGTGTATCTGCTTGCATATGAATAAGCTGATGTCCTTGCCAACTTCAGAGAGGGACAGAAAGATTCTCACTCCATATGAGGTGGTGTTCCCTTGACTGTGGGAATCTGTTGCAGTTCTTCTCAAAGGTAAGTGAGCATCTCTGTCCGGGTCAGAGAATGTGGCTTGTGGCTGGGCAAAGGTTTGGTCGTCCCCTCTGTGTCATGAGGGAATTCTGGGACTTTTCATCTCCAAATAGCAGGAGGATTTAAAGAAGCTCTAACAGAAAGATTAGCCTGTAGAAATGTAGATGGTGCTATGAATGTCATGCAGCAAATTGCAGGAATAACGAGCCACCACGAGATTTTTAAGATGCATTATGCATGGTTGAGTGGGGATTTCTCTGGTGCTACCTTTTTTTTTTGCCAGCGATAGCCGAAGACCCCCACTCCCTGGCCAGATTCTCACAGGAAAGGGCAGATTAACCATCTCGGCGGAGGAGCCCTGGGGTGAAGTGGTGGAACTGGTTGTAACTTGACCCCTTTCATCTCGGGGGTGTGTGTGTGGGGAAGCGTACCTGTCTGAACTCTGTGCTTGGAAACGCATCCAGGATTGCCCACCTTAGCCGGCCCCCGCTAAAGCTGCCGCGGGGTCGGGCTCTTTGCTGCTTGCGGCCCGGGGCCAGCTGCCATCCGCGGGTGCCGCCCGCGGGGGCTCCCGGTGCCACCGCGCCGAGGCCCGCAGCCGGGGCCGCCGGCCCGGCCCAGGCGAGCTGCCCGCCAGCCCAGCGAGCGTGTGGGAGAGTTAGTAAACAAAGGCGTCCGCCTGCACTACCCGGCGGCGCAGCCAGCAGAGGAGGAGCTCTGCTGTCTTTGTTTGAACTGGAAGAGCAACAAGTTGTAAGGGGCGGGGGGAGGGGAGGGAGGGAGAAGAGCCGTTCAGCCATTAAAATTTGAAAACAAAACAGAAAAGAAAAACAAAACAAAACCCAAAAAAAACCCCAGACCCAAAAACTTAACCCGAGGATGGAATAGTTCAGCCAGTGGTTCTCCATGGCCTGACCCTGGGATAGGTCTTGGCGTTTGGATCTGTTCAGGGATTCTTTCTTGTTTGTCAGGAAAACTGAGTACTGAGCCACACATTAGTGTCCAAGGCACTGTTCCCCGTGGAGTGTTTTGTTGTCATGCCCAATCCCTTCCCTCCCAGCTCTGCATGGAGGATTTCCTTTGGCTCTTGGCACAGATCTCCTGTGCAGAAGCCCCTCTGTCCTGTGTGCAAGTGACTCTTCCCAGCCTGTTGCTGAAGTCTGCCTCTGGAGACACATGAATGGTTCACAGTGTATTGTGGTTTGGAAGGGGCAATCTCTGAGATGGAAAACCGGGCTGTCGTTTATCTTGCTGTGGAGCTAATCCCTGATTTGGATGCCCCATTCCAGCTTGTCTCAAGCATTTTGGTCAAAACCAACTTTCCAGAGTGGTGTATTGAATCAGATTTAGAATACCACAAAGTTTGTCACACCAGTGTGGTCTTGTGAAGTCCTGAGAGAGAGCAAGCCTGGTTTTCAACAAGCTGTGCCTCTTTTCAGAGCTTACAAACCATCTTATCTGTGAACCTGTGAAAAGAAAACATATGTGCCCTTTCAGTGGGAGCTAGAAAAAGCTTTCAGCATTGGAGCAGTGCGTTCAGCTAGCTCAAGGCTTGCCTTCTCATGGCTCTTGAATTCTGCGAGACTCTTCAGCAGTTCAGGTATGGCTCCCGTTTCACTGCTGCAGCAGCAAAGCTGTATTGACACAAAGGCCACTGGTTAATGTATGTCCCTGGCTGACAGAGGAACCGAGCAGGCAATAGCTGCTGAGGTTGACGCCACTGAGTTGTCACTGGACTCAGCTGCATGTATGGTCTAACCCCATCCCACACTGGGAGACTCACTGTTACCTCTTCCCTGGGCTCCTGGAGCTGTGTGGTATTTATTCTGTGGTTCTTGGCTATACAAAAGATTTTTGGGTATGCATCTTGTAAGAATAAGAAAGTTGGCCACACCTATGCTTGCTTTTTGGCATGTACATCATTTTCAGGGTTTCATTTCCTATTAATATATTAAACAGAATACAGTAGCCTAAAACCTGGCTTTTTCATCCTTAGAACACTGCTAGAGCAATAACGCAACATTTTCTAGTGGTCTGCAGCTTTCAACTCCTTAAGATGCTGAATTTATTATAGGAAGACCTTGAGCAATGCTCTGTGTTCCTAAGTAGCAGAGCCTGCTACAGGTTGCTCCAGTTTGCAAATGGCTCTGCAGGTTGATATGTGAGACCTATGTATGTTTTCTCAAGCTCCTTAGTACCTTCTGTCTGTCTGAGGCTTTGTAGCTTCTGTCAGTGTTCCCTCTGTGGTGTTTTTCTTACCCTGCCCTGGAAAACAAAGGTAGAACCAAAGCTGTGCTTTCTGCAGAAGAACACAGTGTCTGCCACCTCCTCCTTAGCTTGGAGCAAGTGTGCCTTTGCTGTGGGATCTGTGAACTGCTATGGAGAACAGAACTGAGCTTAGGGAATCTGCTGGTTGGTTGGCTGGGATGTGCTACCTGCACCTCCCCTGTCCAGGCCCTGGCATGAAGTGCTTGGGCTCTGCTTCAGGTCCTGAGTGCACTTGAGTTTCCTTGCCTGAGAAGAGGCTTCAACCTGTGCCAAAACAATCTATTTCCCCACATGCTGTGCTGCTAAGATGGGGTGTGATGAGACAATCAGGGACAGAGGGAGTGGCAGCAGTGTAAAGCTGCCCTGTAGGAGCACAGGGTTATACAAAAGTGGGGTGGATGACACTGTGTATCAGTATCACACCCCTTCGGTTTTACTCGCTCCATTGAGACACCAGAATGCCACAGCTTTTTCCAAATAAAATAACTCTTTCTAAGCAGGCTGCAGCATTGAGGGGACTGCTTTTATCACATCTCTTCTTCATGGTGATAAGATCACTTCACAGGGGATAAAATTGTCTCTTTAAGAGCCAAGGAGTGGTAGCCTTGAACAGTTCTGGGCTCAGGTCCAAGCAGAGCCACTGACTTGCTGTATGACCTCAGACAAGTCTCTTGACCTCCTTGTGCTTCAGTCAGTCCATCTGGAAAGCTTGGTTTAAAAAAAGCTGAGCCTCAATGAGAACCAGATGCTGAATCAGAGCTGAGCTTTCTTGAGTAAATAAGTGCATTACAAACAACAACAAAGCCTCTTTCCAACACATCAGGAATCCTGCAGTTGATTTAGATATGCTGACCATGCTCAAAAAGCCTCTGTGGATCTAGCTATAGAAAACTTTGTTTCTCTAAATTCCCCAATTGGTTCAGCAAGTAACTCTCCCTGTCACTGCAATGGCCTTGAGCGGCCTCAGAGCAGGGATGCCTGCATCCACACTGGCTATGGAGGGACAGCCAGGCATGTACCTGTTTGCCTCAAGTTAATGACACTGAAAATGTCCAGAAGGAAATGTTGTTTTCCTTTGAAAGTGAAACTTGTAACATTTTGCATATTTTTTCCCCTCTGTCTCTCATGAGAGTTATCCGCGCCTCCTCTGAGACACTTCTGCTTATGCAACAGGGAGCCCCTGTCTTTCGTCAGAAACTTATTGGTGTGAGAGAGTAGGTGCACAGCACTGTGTGTGCATCATTTATGCCAAACTCCATCGGGATTTTCTCATTTATTGAGGACACTCGGGGAATATTGTAACAGTTGCTTTTTTAACTGAGAATTGTTTGCAGGAAACTGTCCCTTACGATGACTTTATGGTTTAGGAAAAATGTCCAGAAAAGCTTTCTAATCATATAATGCAGAGGCTCTCAAACTGTCCTGCTGCTATGCCAGGCAGCTCCATACTTTTCTTGTATGTGCCGTCTCTTTGAGACCTGGGGTAAGTGCTTTCATTCACCTGCTTCCCAAGTTGGTCAGTACAGTTTCTGTATCTTCTTGGCGGACTAAAGCCTGCTGGTCCCTCCTGCTGCTGTGTGAAGCAGTGGGACTCCTCTTCAGCTCTGCTGTCTGTGGGTTGCCTGTTGGAGCAGGACTTGAATTTCCAGCTGAGGATGCAGAAGCATGGTGAGGGAGAGACCCAGATGGAGAACTCCTGAACTGAGTGATTCTGGTTTAAAGGGCAGGGGGTAGAGTGGGTGTGAGTTGGTAAGATTGAGATGTAAAGCAAAGTTCTCACAGGGGTCTGTGATCCCAGGCTTGAGGAAAGGAAAGTCCCATAGGGGAAAGAGGAAATCTCACAGTCAGTGGAGTCATGGTGAAACGGAGGCATATTTTTTGGTTAATGTTGTTAGGCTTTTTTCCTGTTTCGACAAGTGACAACAAAATAAGGGGTGGACATCCCCTATGCATACATATGACACAGCAACCTGTTGCCCCTTGCCTAGCACCTGTTCTGAAAACTGCTGCCTATGGAGCTGATTATTTGACATTTAAGTTAGCAGAAACTTGCTGGACCCTTTCACATCTTATCTGAAATAATATTCTTTGATATGCTAGAAAAGAAACTGAGAACAAGAACATAGTTATGCCACTGTAGAAGTCCATGTTTCTCCCATATCTTGAATGTTACATTCAGTTCTGGTTTGCTTCTTCCAAAAATGATGCAGCAAAACTGGAAAAGGTTCAGAGAAGGACAAGAAGGATAATGAAACTTCCATATGAAAACTAACTAAAAAAATCAGCTAGGACTGCTGAGCCTAAAAAAGACACAAAACAAGGGGGTAGCAATAGAAACAGAAATCAAAAGTGACACGGAGATGGATAGATTAATTTCTTCCTGGTACAAGAATGAGGCAAAATCGAGTCATGCTAGTAGAAGCCAGCTCAAATTAAATGTGGCGGGTTTTTATGCAATAGGTAGCTCTGTGGAGCTCCTTGCCTAGGCATATTGTGCATCCCAGCATTTTGTCTGGGTTCAAGGGGAATCAGGACAAGTTTATGGCCATTGAAGGAAATGCTAAATAAACAGAAACCAGATCTGATTTGGGAAGTCCTAAACACAAACTGGCCAGATGCTGAAAAAGTATTAGGGGGAGCTGTTGCATGTACTTGCCCTCTGCTGTTCCTCTGGCAGCCACGTAAGGCTGTTGCTGGAGCCTGGGCTATGTGAACTCTTGATGCAGCAATAAAAAATGCAGAACTTTTGCATCAGCCTAATCTATCTTTCCCTATGCTTCCAGCTAACTAAAGATTAAAATATATTACGGGTTTGTTTCCGCTTTAAAAAGGGGGCCACGTTAAAAAGCAAAACTTTGTGCCTAGCTCTGGTAGAGGAAGTGGGCAGAGGATAAGGGAGCGGGCAGTGCAAGCTCTGTGCAACAGCGCGCTGTGAATCCTTCACCCCACCCAACACAGGACTGCGGTGTCTTCAGGCAGTGGGGGCCGCAACCTCAACATACCAAGACTGCCCACACTAAAAGGCACAAAATAACTCTTTGAGACGGTAGAAATGAGTTGTTTTGCAGTAATTCTAACATCACCTGCAGATTGCTGAGTGATTTTAAATAGTGTTTGGTGCCGCTGCTTCTCCTGGACAACTCGTGTAGCGTCCACAGGTTCTTCTGCGCTTCCTGGGCTCTCACAGCGCCATGCCGGCTGTGACTGGTAATGTGCTCTCGGCTTGTGGTGGTGTGACAGCTGAGAAATTGCTTTTCAATTAAGTAATAACTGTGGTAATATCCCACTTCATTTTAGTGTGGGAGACTAGGAAATGCAGGTTATAACTTGTCTGAGATCATGCAGGGATCGCTGATTGGAACCCAGTTGTTCTGCTTCCAGTCCTCTGCTTAGGTTGGTTGATCTTATTAAGATACTGCCATTTCTGAGGGGGATGATGAGATGTTTGGACAGATTATTTATAGTGAGGAGCATGTGTGTTTTTATTTTACTCAATTAAATTTTATGGTGGAAAGACAGGAAAGCAAATGCCCAACTGCAGAGCCCTCCTTTGTTTCAGGGCATTGAGGAGGAATGTCCCGCTAGCCTTTTATAGTCTCTGTTTGGGGTTTTTTTGTTTCTCCATGGTAGCTACCCTTGCCAATGACAAAGGAATCTTTCTGAGGACCATACCACAGCAGAAAGAATAGTGATCTAAAAATAAAAGCAGTGAGGCAACTTCTCTTAACCCCGATTATGTTTTTCCTGGTGTAATGCCTGGTGATGGGGGACTGCAGCCTCCCGCTGAGGTGAGCCCCTGAAGGGCGTGTGGACCCTGGCCGGCAGCAGGAGCAGGCTGAGAAGGCTGTGCGTGAGAGTGGCTCTGACGGGCAGTGTTTGCACTGCGGCTGCTGTGTTTATATCGCTCTCTAAATTTAGCCTCTGAGTCATCAGAACTGCTGACGGAGAGGCTGCTCTGCCCACAGGCTCCAGCACTGCACCTGCCTGCCTGCCTGCCCGCTTGCCTGCAGGCTCCCCTCGCAGCAGGGCAGTGCTGTGCCCAGGCCCTGGCCCACTCCCCCCTTCCCCCCTCCCCCCCCCCCGAATATTTTCCTGCAAAAACTTGAAGAGTATTATTTTAACCAAAACCCCGAGGTGCCCTTTAATCACTAGAGGGTCAGAGGATGTCTCCAGTGTACCAAGCGGTTTCAGGAGCACCTCCTGTCTTCTGGTGGTAAGGAAATCAATGCGAAGTAAAGGTCATTCCATCCCACGGCCCGTGTGGGTTAGGTGATAAACAGGGTAAGCTGGGAAACAGCTCTGTCAGTTCACACTCAGGGTCTGAGTGAGTAAACCTGCCTGTGCTTGCTGCCCACAGATGTGGCTGTGGGAAGGGGTGGGTGTCTTCTGGGTGGAAGGAGACCGGGCGAGGTCTGGGCATCTCTTCCTGCACTTTCATTCCTGCCCCCCAGCATGGGGGAAAATCTTCTTTGCACCCCATGCCTGGTATTAGGTGCCGCTCTATGGAAATGCAAGACCCTTATGTACTGTATTTCTGGAAAATAACCCGTTGTGCCCCCCACGGGTGCAGGAAGGGAAGGCTGGGGGCCTGGGAACGTGGTGGCCGGTGGTTGCCCTTCCCAGGTTGCCGTCAGCTGGCTGTTGCCATGGCGTCTGTCTGCTTCCCCTTCCTGCCCGCTCTGGAGAGGAAGGCGCGAGTGGCTGCATTTTGTTTTTGAACTACAAGAAAGTTGAGAAAGGGCTCACCTGCACAGCTGTGCCTGCAACAGGTTTGGGCAACAAATGTCACCAGTTGCTGCTTGGGCCAGTGTCTTGGTGGGGGTCAGTGCCGTCCCCCTTGCTTGGGCTGGGCAGCCAATAAATGAGTTTTGAGGGGTTCCTGCACCCTGCATCCCTCCTGCTGCGCCCACTCCTGTACATCCTCTCTCTATAAACACGCGTGTTGTTTATCTTGCTTTGCAAAGCCTGACAGAGGCTTTGAGAAAGGAAGCAGTACTTGAGATGACGCCTCCCTCTACCACAAGTTTAGTCCCATGTAAGAGAGCTGAGGGGTTTGCAAGCCAGAAGGATGCAGGTTCCTAAGGAAGATCCTCGTTCTCATCTCTGTTGTCACCACGAGAAACTGCGCTGCTAAGTTCCTCTTTTGATTTTTCTCTGTTATTGTCTCCTTTTTTTCCCTGCTGCTTTTACACTTGCATTATTCTTCAGTCATTAGGAATCACAGCTGGAAAGATTTGTATTTGACTTCCATTGGCCTGTGTTTCTCTCTCCAGCCGGGGACACCTTCGGTAACCTTTGTTGCCTTGGGGACTGTGACTTTCTAGTCTTTCTAGAAATATGCCTCCAGCCACCTGGCAGCCAAAACAGCCTTCAGTGATGAGTCAGCAGCTGCCCCTGGTGTGCAAGTATTTTTGTTTTCAGTGAATAAATAAAATCCCAACAACTTATTGCTAATATATGTATTAGTCATTAAAGGAAGAATGATGTTTTTATGTGCACATATGCCATTATTCTTCTTTTGCTATAATAGTGTCATTTATGGCTGTATGTTAATCCCTCTAGTTAAGATGGGATCAGAATTTGACCCTTAACCATCTGGAAGCCATGAAGTAAGGTCAGAAGCTGCCCATGAGATAAAGAGGGTAGACAGGTGTACCCTTCTGTATATGTGATAGGAATGCATCAGACCCATATAGGACACATGTATATGATGAACATATTCTTTGTTTCTTTTAAGGAGGGATGTTAATGGCATATATGAAAAGTGAATCCTATTTGTCTGTTAAACATTTACCCTCAGGTGTTCAAAAACCTGTGTCAGAGGGACAATATTTTTTTTAAGGTGTATTAACCTGTACTGATACTCCCTTGATTACCCTGTACAAGGGCTTAGTGGGAGTAAAAAGCTTTTGCCTTCTGAGGTGCTCTTGAACAGATACATAGCTGTATACTTACAATGTGAAACATGCATTAGGATTATTAATTACAGGGAGGGAATAAACACTGTGTCAATCCTGTCCCTCTTTCATTTGCTTCCAGTAAAAGTCCCGCTGCTTTTCTGTGCGTGTTTACCAGTATTCTGGCTTTTGGTTCAGCACAGTTCATGGAACAGGCTTCACTAATGCACTGTTGCTACAGAGGACACTTTTCCTGTAAAATGGCCTTTCCCTGTGACTCACTGAAGCATTCACGCTAACGCCTCAGACAGGCGGTCTCTTAAGGATATCCCCTTTAAAAAGCAGCAGCTGCAATAGGAAACGGTTTTATGTGTTTCCAGCTTTGTGTTGACTTGCTGTATTCACAAGTCGAATCTTCTTTAGTTACAGTTAGAGTAGAGGGCAAAAGAGGTTTCTTTCCATCTTAGGAAAGGAGCTTCAACATAGAATCACAGAATTGGAGGGGTTGGAAGGGACCTCAAGAGATCATTGGGTCCAACCCCCTGCCAAAGCAGGTTCCCTAGGGCAGGTCGCACAGGTAGGTGACATGTTCGTTGTGTTGCTACCACACAGAGGTGGCGAAGTTTTCATCCATGATATTCTGAGGATAGAATTGTCTTGGTGAGGGAAGATCAGCCTAGTGAAGCTTAAGAAAATTCTAAACCTGTGCCACAATAGTTATGTGTCTTAGAAGGTTGTGAGAATTGACTTGAAATGTATCGCATCTGAAAAAAATTAGAAGCCAAATTCATGGAGTCACTCTCCTGGGTTTTCTGTCCCTCCTGGCAGCTAAATTATACCACACCAAAAAACCTCAGCCCTGAAACATTTGGGTATTTTGGTCTTGGCAGAGGCATATCTGGGGAAAAACTACTGAAACTTGTGAAAAGGACATTTTTTTAGGCTGGCACAGTCCTTTCCATAAATTGTTTTCTCTATCTGTATTGGAAAGAATATCTGCTGTTTCCATTCTGTGGCTCCCATCGCATGCTGAATTAGTGCCACAGAAAGCAGATCAGCCCCAAAGTGAACCCTAACTCTGTAAAGCCCATTAGCTAGCCTTGCCACTCAAGGAAACAGTCCCAGCTTGCCCTACTTCTCAGGTCGCCTTTCTGTTGTGCTGGCACAAGCATCACCTTGACTACTTGCTACTATGGATCAGAGGACCTCATGGATCAGGATGACTTGATCAATACTTCAAAGCAAGTTCTTTGCCACATTAATTCTGGCCATGACCGTTGACCTGCTCTAGTTCACTTTCCTGTCCCGATGTGGGGAGAGGACAGTGTGAGTGGGCCGCTGAAGTCCACAAGCCAGTGAAAGTGTGTGTGGGACTACACCACCCTGGAAGGAAATGCTGGATAATACAGACCCAGGGAAACACAAGGCCTAGGTCTAGGAATAAAACCTGGAAAGCTGCCCTCAGCCCAGTGCTCTATTTTTTTCACTTCAAAACAAAATGAATGGTGTCAACGTCCTTCATAAAGTGATTTGAGATCTTATGCTTCTTAGAAGCAGGGGGAACAAGAACAAAGTAATTCCTATTCTGCTCTTGCATGGAAATCTCCTTGAGTGTCTAAGGCATTTTTAATTTGAGAAAAACAAAAATGCTGTACCAAAAAAGTGGCTTCAAGAGACAGTGAGATAAACACAATAGAATATAAGCTTAAAAAAACCCAAACTTTTTATCAGTATTTATGATATTACATCCCACTGGTTCTCTTGCAGGTCTGTAACCCTGCAGGTTATAAGTCCTGCTCTAAAACTCTCATTTACCAAATAAAAACAAATCCAATACCTTCTTCAAAAAGCTCCACCCCCTAAAAAGAAAGGGAGGAAGATGACCCCAATCCTTCTGCTGTTTTTTCCTGAATGTGGCATCATTTACCTACCACTGCAAAGAACAAGCAGTTCTTTTATTATGAGGAGACATGTAAAACTTGAGGAGACAGAATATTTAGAAACCTGTTATGGTGTGTGAGAAGCACGAAGCGGCCCCTACATGAAGCGGAACACTGATACAGGGATTCCTACATGTGTTTGCCCTCCTGACAGTGTGCAGTAATTGAAATCACGTGTGCCAGATCAGCACACCTCTTCTTGTCAGCACCCAAATTAACCTTCTTTATAAAATTGCATGAGTTTATGTTGAAGTGGGTCCACCAGTGAAGCTAGGATATATTTAAAGTCTAGGACTTTAATAACAATATTTAAATACCCTTTTGTGTTTCCAATACTAAGTCCCTATAAGACACTCCTTATCCCTCTTGGCTGCCAATAGAGTAAAATAATCTGCCAAAGCAAACAGTCTTCAGAGCATCTATATAGTACGCTTGTCCATCATGCTCTTCTAACATATAGTTCCCTACACTGGAAACTGCAGAAGATGGTGTGGTGCTTGCATGCTGCTTCGTTGACATGCTACCCTGATGATCCCTCTCAAAGGAGCAGTTCGCTTAAGGTGTGATAGCTTGATTAAAAAAAGGTATCTAGATGTCACCGGGACACTGTGGTCCCAGGTGTGTGTTTGAACAGGTTTGGATGTGGCTCTAAGGTGGAGGGTGAGAAGAATCTCTGGATTTGATGAGGAAGGACAAGCCTGGTCACATCAAGAGGCAAGTAGCCAAACAAAAAGCATCTTGCTTTTTGAGACCAAATTAGGTTTTATTAATCCAGCCCTAGAGGATAGATTTTAAAAGATTGTTTTCACCTGTAATTCTAGCAATATCTAGACAATCAGCCTGGACTGAACTCAGGGCTGGTTACTTTGAATTAATCATACCAGGCTCTGGAGTCGCTGTCTGTGGGTTGTGCTCCAAACACAGTGGTGTTGAAATGTGTGAGGGGATCTGTGTGCACTCTTCTAAATCCAAGAGCAACTATGAAGTCTAGAGGGCAAGAAGAGTGACCCACTGCTAAGATGCAAGATGAGCACTGGTTTTCTGAAGCCTGTTTTGTGTGGGCTTGTGATTCAAAAGGCACAGACCTACTCATGCTGAAGCGTGAACATAATTCATTGACTAACTGGGAAGGCTTTGAAGAGCTGTCTATTGACACATCTCCAATACACCAACTCCGCTTGCAACTCTCTTGTGTTTGTAATGACGTAAAGAATGCCTTGCAACCGTGTTGTTCTGCCCTGTTGGGCTAATCTGAGTTGAAACATCTTGTTCATATAATGTGCTTCAGTGCTCTTTTATGAACTCCTGTGTACTGAGGCAAAGTTGTTGGAAGCCAGTCTTCTGTTTCCTCGTCCGGGGTGGGGGATGGGGGGAGAGGATGGATTTGGGCTGGTTTGTTTTGTTTTCCAGAAATGATCAGTCCTGCTTAGCAAATATGGAATTCTGGATGAGAAAACAAAGACTGACTTCTAATAGAGGGTCGGTTATTGAGGTGAAATAGTATCCCAGGCTGGGCAATGTAAAGAGAAACCCACCTGTTTGTATGAGATGCCATTAAAGTGCAGGAAGGTGGGGGTATAATCGGAGCCACTTTTGCCGGGGTGATTACATATAACAAAAGAAGGAACAGTGTCCTTGCCCCGAAGCTGCATTATATAGTCTGGTGTCCCCCTGAAACTCAACTCCCATGTTTCTTTCTTGACAATGGGACCTGAAATAACCTCTTGGTTTTGGTTTTTGTGTGTTTTCAAGTATGTTCTTGCTTAAGGTTTAATTGGCTCCAGTCAGTAGGAAAGGGCTCCAAGGCTGATTATTTATGGCTTACTGTCAAAAGTGGCTATAAAAAGGGCAGTATTATCTTGGAGATGCTGGGAAGGAAAATGTGGTGGGGGGAGGGTGGGGGAGTGTGTGTGTGCACGAATGTGTTTTCTTGTACTAGATGAAATCAGAGTTTTGCTGTCTCAGCAGTGTGGTTTAAATTGAAGATTAACCCTTTGACCTTCACGGTGTCAAATCACTTACAGATGGATCACCAGTTATATTTTTTTCTTTTTTTTTTACTTTTGGGGTGAAGGGGGGCTTTTTTTTTTAAAAAAAAAAAAAAAAAGGTTGTTTGTTCATGCAGCTGGGGCTTTTGAAAGGCTCAGAAGCCAATCTGATTAAAAACAGCACTTGGCTAAACTCTGCAAAATCCTACAAGCAAAAAAAAAGTTTAATCCTCTTGTGCACAATGCATAAAGGGTCTGCTCTTTTCCTTTTGTAATGTTAGAGCTACAATTATTTCTGAAGAACTTATCATTTCCCTCTCTCCCCTCATCCCTTGCTGCACCCCCTTGTTATGCTGATGGGATTAAAGTGTCTGCTCTTGAAAAGTGTAACTGAGTTGTTATTGGAAAAGAGAAGTGGTATGTTGCAATTTTAGAAATATAAATAACCTTGTTTCAACTGTTCTCCTCTACAGCATCAGCAGAACAGAAATCAAGTGTGGTGGCAGCTTTTCTCTTCCTACACAACTTGGCCTTAAATGCGGAGGCGAACAGGAACCACACTGGGCAGAGGTGAGCTTCGCCTGCCTGTTTCAGGCCGCATCCAGTCTGCAGGGAGCACTGAACAAACACTGGTTCGGGGGGAGACATTGCACACCGCCGGCCGGATGTGGGGACTCTGAACTTCTGATACTCGTCTTCAAGTTTGGGGGTTTTACGGACTCTTCTTTGCTGCTGCCTGTCTCATGAGGCAGGCAGCTCTTGTCCAACACTGTCGAAGGAAAGCCAGAATGTGGGTGTGTTTGGTAAAGCTTGCTGCTGGTTCCCCGCGCCAGTGACCTCTGTGCAAGGGAGGCAGGTATTAGACTAACGGCTTCCTCTGCCCGGCGTGTTAATCAGTGGTAGAGTGCAGGAGTGTCATTTTGGCTGCTAGTTAAAAACTATGTCTGGGATTGATGACTCTAAACATACTTTGGGTATCTTCCAGAGCAGAGATGTTTCATTCCTCCACAAAGAAAGTTATTTTTAGCAGTGAAAACATTCAAGTAGCTTATATCCAGCAGGTTGCTTGCTTTCTGCATGCGTCGCTGTTGATTTCCATGCACCCTGTGTGAGAGAAAATCGCAAAGAAATCCGATCTCTTCAGTATTTCCATTGGGCACCAGTTACAGCTCTCTCACATGAAGTTGTGCGTTGTCATTGCCATCAATAGACAAAATTATTTCGAGTGGAACAGTCTTGAAATTAAACCTGTTTGCCGGTGGCTGTTAGTTTCTGTAGCCGTTTGCTTCCAGTTCAGTGTTCACAGTGCCCGTGAGCCAGCATGAAGCCAAAACCCATGGAATATGACACAAGCATCATTCTTCTACAATGCTGATGTATATGTTTTTATTACTTTTATGATGGGTGTTTATTTTGTTTGTTTTTCTTTTCTCTTACTGTAATGTGGTTGGTCAGGAAGGATTAGGTCCCAGGCATCTGATTGCTTCGCTTCAGGATTTGACAGGAACATTAATTAGCAACTATTCTGACATGTACACTGTACAAGCAGTCTGTTCATTACTTTAGCATGTAATGTTTGCAGGCTGCTGTAAGCATGTATTGACTAGCAGCAGTAACATTGCTTCAGGAGGGATCTTCTAACAGTTCCCGGTTTGTATGCACTCAGAAGTTTGTCCATATGACTGACACTATTGGACCAGCACTGGGAAATTACCCTAACAAAAGGAAGTAGCCTTAAGTATTGATGGCTACTTCTCTGTAGCCTTAAGTATTGTTAGTTTGCAAACCCAGTGACAAATAGGGCAAAACATGGACAGAAAAGCAATATGGACTTTATTTAATTTGTTCCATTTCCATGTTGCCACTGCACCTTGTTGTAGGTCTCTAATGACACAGCCAGCATGAGGAAGAGAATTGCTCTTTGGTCCTGTTACAAATGTTGACTTCAGGTGTTCAGGAATTCTTCTGCTCTTGGTCCACTCTGAAAAACAAGCATTACTGTACGGGAAGAGTAGTTTACTTGCACAGACGCTTTGTCCTCCATCCCCCTCTGAATATCCTTCTCTAATTCATGCTTTCTCTGGTATTTGTATAATCTCATCATTGCACTGTAGTGTCTGGTAACAATTTGCTGAACACGGTTAAATTTGGACTCTCTCTCCCTCTCTCCCAGTCCTGTTCTCTTGATTTACATCCTGCTTTATTGTGGCAAAATGTGCTTTAGCTCCCTGAAAGAGGTCCCCAAGCCTTCTTCACTTTCATATATTCACAGTCACTCTCTTTCAACGTAAGGAGAGTTTATATGAGAAGAGCTTTCTTTTTCCCCCTCCTCTTAGGTTGTTTTTCTAGCTAGGGCTAGAGTAACATGTTTGTCCATGATGGTTAATAATTCATATAAATGAATCTCAAGTAATATTTTGGGTGGGTGGGTTTTACGGAGAGGGAGGGTGGGGTTTTTTCTAGGAGGGTTGATTGGTTTTGTGTTGTTTTCTTTAAGCATGTGCACTACAGAGTTACCCAGAGGGATACAAGTGATACCTGTTGCTGACTATGCTGCAGCAGTATGGGAAGCCACCTTCTGCCCGTGTTGACAGAGATGAGGCTTTCTATACCTTGCTTTGCACAGTCTGCTTGGAATAAACGCTGGTCATCGGCGAACAAGGACAAATGGGGGGAAAGCCTGAGGTGTAGTGCAAGCACAGACTGAATCAGGGACCCCTGACAAGGTGGATGTTAAAGAGAAGGCTATTAAATCAGCAGCTGTTTAAGAGGCAGGAGTGGCAGAGCAGAGGCTCAGGAAGTAATGCAGCAATGCTGCCTGCCCACATGGCACACTCTAGGATGTGATGCTTGCATTTTCCCACTGGTTGCCAGGACCCCTTTATCAGGCACAGTCACAGCTACATCATAACAGCTCTGCAAGCTACGAAAAATTAAGCAAGTGCACCTGACACTCACATCGTGAGCTTTCCCCCTTCTCCTCTGCCTTGACTTGACTGCCAGAGAGGCCAATAAGGCCTTTTAGCTGGATGTATAAGCTGCAAAGATGGACCTGGTACTGGCGCTTTCTGGTCTTGCGACCCAGCCTGTTAAGGGGTAAGACTCTTCTTAATGTAGAGTAATCTAGGGTAAGACTCTTCTTAATGTAGAGAAACAAGTATCTGAAACCATTCTTCAGTCCCGCTGCCTGCCTCAATAGAGTCATTTGGCTCAGGGAAAGACACATCTTTGCAAGTCCGAATTTCCCACTATAACAACAGACTTATCAAAATTGGTCATGCCAGGCTTGCAAGCTAAAGTCTCTGTGAACAACAATACTTCATTGGAGACATAGGGCTAGTGTTAGACAAAGGCTGGCTTCCTGCAATATGCATGTTGGTCACCGCTGCCAGAGATTTACAACAATTGATAATATATTTTAATTATATTCCATATCTGCATATCTTGGAGAAAGGAAACGTGCTCTGTCAACCCAAAAGTCTTATTTTGCCTCATGTAGATTTGGAGGGGCAGGCTGGTTATTCACTTAGGGAAACACAGCTACTTCACTCTGGAGAAAATAGTGGCGTGGTTTCACATGTTGATCAACGAATACACAGATGCACAGCACCCATGTATTTGTCACCCGTTCCATGTTAGTAAGGCCCCTTCAGCTTGCAGTGAGGAGATCTTTCCTGCAGAGTAGCTGCTGCAGTGTGGCCAAGGACATAATGTTGATTGTTTGGGGAAACAGTTCCAAGGAACATGGTTTGAGTTCTGTTAGTGAAGGAGTATGCTCGTGTTTTTAGGTATTAGTTTGTCTTGGTGAAAGGAATGGGACACCATTTCTCCGCGTTGTAAAACTACAGTCTAACAATTTAGAAAGAACATTCAGATCTTTCACCTAAAACAAATTCCCATTTTTGATAAGAAGTTCTTAAGAAGAGCTTGAGCTGTAGCTGATGGAACCAACAGCACTGGAGAAGATCTTGGTGTCCTTCCCAGTATCTCCAAAACGACTTAATGCCTCACTTCTTCCTATCCCTTCCCAACTTCCCACCCTTTCAGTTACCTTAGTAACCTGCCCATCCCTGGACCCAGCAAGCCTGGTGCTAGTAGGGAATATTTAGTTTTACTTTTGTTTCCTGCAATTCTTGAAAGCTGAGCCAGTAATCACAAAGTGACTGCCCAGGGATAGCTGCAAACTGTCCTGAATTTGATACAACAGAGGCAGGGGAGAAGATGAATTTGCATGGGAGGGGTTGCCTTGGATCTGTGTGTGGGACTGCAGCCTTCTCCCAAGGTGCTGGTAATCCCTGGTAGCACTGAATTCCTGCATAACTGATCACATATCTCAGTTTAAATAAGTGGTTGTTGTTAAATGTTTGTTGACTAAAGTCTCATTGGAAGAGTCCTAGAAGAAACTTTCCTTATCAACCTCTGCTGTGGGGCTGGGTAGAAACAAGGGAAAAGAGGCAACCCAATCCTTCTTGATGGAGAAAGGGTGACTGAAAAGACATCTTTCTTCCTACTGTCTCTTTATTTGTTCCCCTCAAGCCTGGATTAAAGGTATAGGAGATGTGTGTGTGAGGTTACTACAGTCCCAGAGTTGCAGCCACTGGAGCTGTATCCAAGGTTGAATTTCATTCAGTGCAGGGCTTTGCACTCTTCTGGGAAACTGCAAATTCTGCCCATTAGTAGCCTAGGGAGAAGGGTTGATTGTGGTTTTGTTCTTTTTTTTAAGAAAAAGCAAAATTACTTGAGGCAGTTGTTGCAATGTGACCCCATCAACTCTACAAGGAATTCCAGCCTTCTGCTGCTGGTCCTGACCCATATCTCTGCTGAGGCTGTGGGAATGGTGAGACTGTGACATGCTGAATGGTGTGCTATTGAGGGTATTTTTAAAGGGGAAAATAGGGAGAGCGCTCAGCATATGTGCTAAGATCAAAGGAGAATGCAGATATGCGGAGGTCTTGCCTTGTTTTCCCAGCAATATTTACTGCGGGCTTACACGTAAAAGGATGGTGGAATGCCTGTTCATATTCATGGACCAAGGACTATCGAGTACTGGCACGATTTGATAACAGAGGTTCTTAATAATGACCTTCAGAAGAGTCCGTTTTTCAAACTAGCATTTGCGATCGTTTGCAAAAATGCCTACCTGTTGCCTTTGACTGTTTTAGCAAGAAGAAATACCTCAAGGAATTGATAAAAGATCTAGGACAATCTTTTACAGTTCCTAAAGACTTCAGTGGTCTCTGTTTCTTTGGTTTGCATGTGTTCACACAGGTGTTACACAGCTCAGTGCTTCTCCACCAGGAAAAGCAAAAAAGACCAAACACATCAAATGCACTGGAATGTAATTGTGTGTGTCTGTGTGCCTCTGTGTGTGTGTGTGTGTGTGTGTGTGTGTGTGTGTGTGCTCTTAAACTGAATGCAGTCTGACATCCCCTACCCCCTCTTTCTTCCACGTGCCTCACCTTCCCCCTTAGCCACAGAAAGGAGGGTCTCTTCCCGCGAATCCCATGCTGGAAGTTGGTTTCTGGGAAGCAAAACCTAATGTCTGTGGGCTGTTTTTTAAAGCCATGTTTCAGTTCTGTCTTCAGACTCTTTGCTGCCTTTGGGGAATGGCAGGGTGGGATGGGTAGATTCTTCAACTGTTTTTAAAATCTATTATGGAAATTTTGCATGTATAAAGTTATTCTTAAATCTAAAGGAGTCTCCCCGATTTGTGGACACAGCTCCAGGAGAGCATCATCACAGATTCCTCAGCTCCAGTTTTGATCAGACTTTTCTGAAAGGAAAAGTAGATGACAAAAGAGAGAGAGAGACTGGTGTGATGGAAGGACGACATTGTCAATATCTCCTTAAATGTATGTCAGAAGTTAGGCTTGTAAAAGGGAAATTTCAGAACAGCCCAAGGGATTTTTATGTCTGTTTCCACTGTGTGGATTTGAAAATCCTGCCACTAAATTTGAGTTTCGATATCTAAAACATTGGGTTTTTTGTTAAAACTAATCACGTATCTCTTCTTCTGTTCTCTTCAAAAATACATAGTACAGTCTCCCACTTTTCTAGATAAAATTCAGTGATGATAGTACTATGAAATGTGGATACCCTTCCTTTTCTACTTTGGTGGGATACCTTTTTTTTTTTTTCTTTCCCCTCTCTAAAACTTCAGGGTCCTTCACCTGGAAAACCTAAGGTGAGGTAGAGTTTGCAATGTACTTAATATTTCCCTCAATGGAAGGTTTCCCCATGAGTTTTGATATTCACCAGAATGATAGTGTCCTGCTGCAGAAGTAAACCCGATGCTCTCCTGTGAGATTTCTGTCTGGATTAGTCCTGAAGTGCACACAGCTTCTTTGCCATGGACTGAGACCCAGTGAGAATGTAGCATTTTGTTTATCCTGGTTGTGTGCCTCCAGGACTCCTGCCTGTACCAATGGTGACTGGGCAGAGCTCCTTTTTTTTTTTTTGTATCTGTGCAGTATATTTGCTTTGTGCTTTCTTTCTTTGGTGCTTTTTAATACTTTAATACTTGGATTTTTTTTTCTAATAACTGGTACAATTTTTAATAAAATTGTAAAATTCTTGGTCCGTGTTCTTTGTTTTATTTTTCTAATGGATGGAGGGCATTTACACAGCTGGCCTGTTCTGGAGTTACACAAATCAGCGATACAATTTGGGTTGTTCAACTTCGCAAATACCTTGTAGATCCTGTTATGTGCACCCTAATGCCAGGCCCTGCAATGAAGACAAGATTTTCTTTACAGAGTGAACTGTTCTTCTGTGAAATAGTCTTTCAAGGAGGGATATTCCCATGCCTGGATAGAGAACTGCTGTTACTTGGAAAGCTGCTCAGTTAACTTGCTGTTTCAAATCAGGAACTTCTCTTAAGACATACGTGGAATCCATCCTCCAAATTTGCAAAATGTAACCCTTGATTGATAGCTGCTGCCCTACTGCCTATGCAAGTACACTCAAAGGCACTCAGGCCTTGAAGGATAGACTCACTGCTTGGTAATCTGACTAGAGATATACGGTTCTCACTGGTCCTCTGATGTAAAGGCTGCGCAGGAAGGTGGCTGTGGCTTTGAGAGAGCTTGTAAAGTGGTAACAACTTCCTCAAACACAGACATGAGACGGTCTTGTCCATCCCAAGCAATAGCAAGTGTTGTGTTTTTGCAACCCTCAGGCCTGTCCTTAACTTTTACTCTGTTCCTATAGGGAAAGAGGAAAATGGCCCCCATTAAGTAAGTAATGGTAGTTTACCTGGGTGGAGCAGAAATGGGCATGTGTGTATCGCAAATCATTTCCAATACAGTTGGTCAAATTCCTTGAACTGCATTCCTCCTCCAGTGTGATGCTGCTGGTACAGTGTTCATGGGAGGCTTTAGGGAGCCCAGTTAACAATCCCTCACGATGTTAAGTTGCCTTGGCTGGTGTGTGCATGTTACAAAAGGGCCTTTCATTCCAAGAACACATGATGTGTGTGGTATGAAAAGCCACATGTGCATCTATGACCACAGGGGGAAAAAAAGACAGTTTTTCTTTTCATTGTATTAGATCTAGTGAGAAGTGTGTCCCCTGGCCAGCCTCATGTGACTGTGAAAGGGCCTGTTGTAACGCACTGATACAAGGGGACAGAAGTGAGATTGACTTAGATGTGAGGGTTGGCTCTGAATTTCCTCATTCTCGTGTGGTTAAATTCTCACCATTAATTAAATTCTCACTCTTAAAAGCTGTAATATTTTTTGTATCAGAGAAGAATGGCTTTTAAAAAGGAACAGTTTGTAATGCTACCACAGAAGCATCTGCCAAAGCAGCAGGATGCACTGCACCTTGCTCTAAACAAAGGCAAGTGCACAGATGTATGGATATCATATGGACATGGATGTATGGGTTCAGAGGCCTCGCTTCCTCTGAGATCTCCTGGTTCTTTGGTTTGGCTCTATTATGACCTGCTATCTGCCACCCAACAGCAGCAAAGGAGACTTAGGGTGCATGGAGACATTGTCAGGGCCGAACACTACAAGCTAGAACATTCCTATTACAACAGAACTTTATTTTATTTTTTAGTTCAAAAGAAGCTGGACAGCCTAGAAAATATACCTCAGAAAAGCTTTCTTCTTAAAATACTAAGCCTGCAGACTAACAGGTCATTTTCAATTTATTTCCAACCATGGCCACTTTCATGGCAATCGTGTCCCTCACTTTCTGCACTAACATGATTAGCACTTTAAGGGAAAATAAGTTTTGTAATTAACTTCCTAGCAGTAAGCTGTAGGGACAAGGTAAAATATTTAAGTAGGATTACTGCTTCAAGGAAAAAATGTTTATCAAGAAGTGCTTAGCCTGTCTCATTAAAAATAATAAAGCACTCTGAGCACGAGAAGGTTCTTTGGTTGCGCAAGCTACTGCACAAAGCACTCTATTTTCATGGCTCTGGCTGCTGAAGTTTAGAAGCCACTATGGTGTATGGTTTGGGAAATATTTTTCAAGCCCTCATACCACTGTTTCATGGTGCAGTAAATGTGCTGGTCCTTATGCTGTTTCTTGGTGTCTGCAATACATATGCAAGCTTGGAAGCAACTGCTCACCAGCTTTCGACGCTTTCATACCTGAGTAATTTAGAAATAATCCAGCCCTGTCTCCTCCTTGGTTTGAGAAGGGAAAAGTGCCCCAAAAAGTAGGTTTTGAGAGTTTTGGGAGGTGGGTGTTAAAATGCCAGAGCTGCAGTTCGTTGTGCTTATCTCTGGTTCCTGTTGAAAGGCTTGACCTGAAAAAAACCTGTTTCCAACAGGAATCTAGCAAGGAGTGAATGGTAATTTCTTG
Organism: Hypotaenidia okinawae; assembly: GCA_027925045.1. Taxonomy (NCBI): domain Eukaryota; kingdom Metazoa; phylum Chordata; class Aves; order Gruiformes; family Rallidae; genus Hypotaenidia; species Hypotaenidia okinawae. The sequence goes on from BSDF01000006.1 coordinate 33,143,859, forward strand.
CAGTGAGCTGTCTTGCACCTGACTTGATGCATGGTACCCTAACACATGTACAGAGCCCAACAACAAACCACCAGACATGACCCAGTGACGTCAGTATTCATATTCCCCTCTACAAAGTCCTTTAAATCTTGATTTCTCTTAAATGAATTATGTTCTCTGTAACACTCATAATGGACTCTTTTCTTTCTCCATTAAAGTCTGTGTCAGCATTCTCCTCCTCTGTGTTTTGCCTCAGGGCTCTTGATGTATACAAAGGCTCCTCTGTTTTCTGCTCTTAGTCACACGCTTTCACTCTTAACCTCAGCGCTATAAACTAAACATCCACCCACTATGGCTGGAGATGACCCTGTTTACGTCTGCAGCTCAAATCACGACAGCAACAGTCATGAAACTATGTTTTCATGGAGACAGTTAGCTCTTAATAAGAGGACAACGAGACTTGACTTCTTATAACACTACGAGTTTCTGCAAAAATTTCAAAAGAAATAAATAGCCAGGAAAAGTTAATGGAATCTGTAAAGAAATGGGTTGTTTCAATCATTTTATGTCACCGCCTTTTTAAAGTACTGTAGATGGTTTGTTCTAGCAGGCTGCTATGGTATTAGGATGTGACAATTCAAGCCAAAACAGCAAAGGCACAGGTAAGGAAATGGAGCTCATGTTCGTTTCAGTCCTGGTCATGGTGATCAGCCTGGACCACGTCTCCCTGCTATGCCAGAAGTGGGTGTAGAACAGCGGCGTCACTCACACTGCTGGGAAATCCCCATTTTTGGACACCTTTCCTGACAGGCTTACTGCCACAACTGCAACTTTGGGAGAGCTTTGAGAGTATGTTTCTTCCTAAGGAGAGTGCCAGCCCAGAGGAAACACGGTGTGCAGTGATGCATCCTGGACCATGAAGGAAAGGGGCAGGAACTCTGTTAATTCACAGCACGGGACAACCTTTTTTGCAGGTGGCTGAAACAGGCTGTCCAGCTGGAGCCATGCTGGCTTCCCTGCAAGCACAACTGGCTGAAGAGTGTGCTGGGAGCAAGGTGAGGCTCGCCGTGAGGGGCTGCTGCTCTCCTGGCAGGTGCTGCTGGAGGCAGAGCAGTCCTGGGGGAGGGCGGCTGCTCTGACCCTCCGCCCTGCCCGTGGTCACCCGCTGCCATCTTCCATCCCTTTCATCATTTGGCAAGAAGGTGCTGAGATGCTGCTATTACAAAAAACAATTCCGGTGCCTTTCTGTCAGGTCTTCCCTGGAGCCCTGCCCGTCATTTCCAGTGCTGGGGTGGAAGCTTGCTGGTGCTCCCTGCACCACTCCCCTTCGTGTGGGGAAGCCGGGGCTCTGCCGATGGCAGCCAGCTCACTCGATCTCCTTGCACTCACACACAGCCCTTCTTTGACAGGACAGGGTCACAGAGCTCATTTTGCCTGTCAGTGCAAGCACAGTCCCCACAGAATATTTGCTGGCACTTTCATTAGTCTAACTTTAAATATCCCAAGTGAACGCCTTCTTACTATTACCCTCGGGAGATGGCTGTACCTACTAATAAATCTCCCTGACAAAAGGTTTTCCCCAATATCCATCCTAACTTCACTCTCTCTTAATTATATTCCAGTACCCTAGTTGTACGTCCTTGTGTCACTTTGCAAGGAAACCTTACCAAAGTCATTCTCTAACTAATGCACTCCAGAGCTCACTGAACTCCTTGGCAAAAGCTCCTGCTGACTTCAACGTACTTGCAGACAGCTTTCAGTAGAAGCTCTGCCTTCCCCTCACTGCAAGCCTATATCCTGGACCTGGCACAGTGCACACATCAAGGCTTGGTTAGTGTTTGCACCCAGGCCTTTCACTGCTGCCCTCGTTCCCTTTCTGCCTGGGACCACCAAAGACTTCAGTATGGGTCCTAAATGTAAAACGAGATGTATTAACCCAGAATATTTTTCAGGCTTTCAGAGGTGCCTAGCACCCCTGCCTGCTGGCATGCCTCCAGTCAGGCCACCAGCCTGTAGGATTTAATGCCGAGGCTCCAGCAGAATGGTTTTGTCCTGGGAACAGTTCACCTGAGAGCCGCAACCTCGCTCAAGTATGACCAGTCTGGCAGCCATGGCTGAGTTCCTGTATGGCAATATCCCTGCCTGGCGTTATGCTAGTAACACCAAAATGACATTTGCTGCTGCAAAGTTGGATGTAGTAAAGCACTTCCCTTCATTTCCTTCTCTGTGCTATATGAGTTGCTGTTCTTGGGAGCAGATAACAGGGGAAACCAAACAGCGAATCAAGTTGTGCCCAAACATGAACAAATAATCCATCAGGGATTTATCAGAAAAACATACGTTTAATTATATAAGCTGTTATTTGGAGATGATACTATGTGGTCCTTATGCCTCCATCTGAACTTTTCCTTTGTGTAGAACCTCCTGCACTAGTTCACTTGCCTTTTGGAAAAACAGAACCAAAGCAGAGCACCTGACTTCGCACTGACCACCCATGAAGCTGGCCTGGGTGAGTTTCCCTTGCTGGAGGGGGTTACCACAGCCCAGATCTACAGCAGATCTCTTCTTGACATGGTAGATATGGCTTACAATTGCTAGTATCCCACTGTGTTGTGATCTTTACTTAAAGGTACTTTGAGTCAGACAACCAATTTGGCACTTTTTATCAGAGTGGATACAACAGAAAAAGGAGGAAGATGAGCAAGGGAATCATTACTTCTGGGTGTTAAGCTCTCTTGTAGCATAAGGTACAAAATTAGATCCAGCAAGGGGCATAGGTGCTTACCTGAACCTTTTGGTGCTGAAGTCCACACCCACAGTCTCATCCAGCTGCCGCCTAACCCTGGAAAGGCTTTTCACATTCAAGTTCCCCCGAAGGCTTAAATTCTGCTGGAGGCACTAAACATCTTGGGACGTTTGGATGTTATGCCAAAAGCTGGTGCTTTTCTGCCTCTCTCATTTGAGGTGTCTGTTGGGACTGCCTGTTTCAGAGCACACCGCCAAAACAAGGTTCACAAAAGGTGGAGGGTGGCCTCCTGTCAGCCAGTAACTCACATTTGAGCACACACCCAGAGTCACCATCCGCAGACAGATGGGACCGGAGCCTGGTGCTGTCGGCTCCCAGAGGAGTGTCCTACACCTGTGGCTGAGATGGGTTGCTCTGAACTCCTCCTGTTGAAACTATAACACTTTAGGGGGCAGGAAGCAGGGAAAGAGAGTGAATACAACCAGCCTAGGGCAAACAAAAGCATGGCAGGAGCCTAAAATCTGCATTCTTGTTCTTGTTTACAATCAGTTGGATTTGAGGGTTCAGTCTTCAAACACGAGGCTTCCTTGTGAGGTGTTCCAAGTTTGGAGAGAAGTGTTTCATTGGACACTTCTCATTTTCTTTGTGCCTCAGTGGCCCTCCCAGCTGGCTCTCTGCTGAGGACACCACCCTGTGCTGTCTCTGCTCTTAAGTATCTGCTGCTTCTTAACGTTGCCTGAGGGGCAGTTCAGGTGCTCCGTTCAGGGCAGTGGAGCCGATGGAGCAGCTAGGCACCTGGAAGTTGGGTGTTGCAGAGTTCAAAGTTAGGATGTTAGCTTCCCTTTGTCTTTGTGCTTCTACTCACTCACTACTGTGCAAAACAGGGTAGTGCATTTTGTTAATCTCAGAAGAGACACAGTTCTATAATGGGACATTACTTCTGTGCATTGCACTTCTTTGTCTGCGATAAGATACGGTTTCTAGTGTCTCCCTTTTTTTGGAGTTGGTACTTGTCCAGACCACTTCTTCATCTTGCCAGCTAGTGATTAATTTGCTGTACTGAAAGGCTCAACACTTTTCTGTACGTTTACCAGAGGAGGTACAGGAATGTGTGCTCTATATGGAGTAAAAGTATACCCTAAGTGAGTTTAAAAACAGGTCATCACTTGCTCAATTTAGAACCTGTGCCCTTAAAACACATAAGGGAAGTTGCCCTACCTTTTTGATACCTTTTTAAAAAAAATCCCAGAAGGTAAGGATGAGTGGGAATCTCAGTGGGAAAGTTTAGACACTTCTGTTTATATTCAGGTATAGACAATATGGACGGTTCACAGAATCATAGAATCACAGGCTCATGTACAAACCTCCTTGTGCTACCCCAGTGTTGTCAGCAGTCCTAAAAAGTGTGGCTTTATTCCTTGATGCAGGAATTTCCATCATGATGATGATGATTTTTACCTCCTGACAGATGAGGGTGAAAAAATATTGCAAGAGATAGGTGTAGGCAGAGCCTTGTCAGCCTTAGTTGCAGTTACAGTACGTATGCTGACCAAGATGCCTTTCCGCATGTTGAGCCCCATAACAGGGCCTTGGAGGGTTAACGGTCCACTTTGCAGATAGGCGACTCTAGAACTCTTTGAGCAAAGCTTGGAATGGGATGCAGCTTTCGAATTCATGGAGCTATGTCTCAGCTACTTGCTACAGAGCCTTTTGAAAGGAAATCCCAAATTAGGACCTTCTACAATCCGTGTTGTCACCCTCTGCAAGAGAACTTCATGAAGCAATTTGACCTTGTTCCTACTTCTGTGTTAGCATCTGATTCGTTAGTTGTAAGGTTGGAAATTCATGCTCTCACAACCAGACATCCATGGTTCATGTCTTGCAGATGACCCAAACATGGGTGTGTTTCAGCTGGCCATGATTCTTGTAACCACTAGACCACAATCTGCTCACAGAGCCAAGAATAGCAGGAAGATTTCTGATGTTTGACTTTCAACAAAGCTGTCTCACTTGCAAGACATTTTGGAGTGCTGGCAGTGCTAGTAAACTGACAGGGACCCTGGGAGTGGGCAGGTAGCACTGGAAATGGAAAGGCAGGAAAAAAAAGAAAAAGGATTTTTAAAGAACTTTCTAGTCTTGTTTTTTAATGTAGGTTGTGTTTGGGTTTGGGTTTTGGTTTTGGTTTTTTTTGAGTCTGACTCACAATTTTTAAATTTGTGGTAGGTTATAGTGTTGCCAAACCTAATTTATCTTATCCTTCATCTAATCTTCTCTCCAAAGTTTTCATGCTTATTCAGTCCTTTATCTGTCTTTTGGGATGGCTTCTAAGGATACCAACCAGTAGCAGATGTGATAGGAGTTAGTGTTTTGTTTTGGTTTTTTTTTTTAATTGGTATGGAGAAGGTCTCCTGAAAGAATTGCACGAAAATAACAAAACAGCAACAGCTTTTGGGGGCTACCAAACACTCTCCAGGGAGTTGCTACTTTTGGTCATTGCCAGCTTAAGTTGATTTGAACAGGGAACTGATAAAGAAATGCTGTCAAGCACAGGCAAGTTATGTTTCTGCTTCTCCATCTGAATCATTTCTTGACTGCTTGTTGAATGCTTGAGAGCAAGTTGGGTGCCTTCCAAAACAAAGCAAAGATAGCCTCCATGTCCCAGAGAGGTTACAGTGCAAACAGAGACTACCCAGCGTGTAATAGCAATCTTCTGTGTGTATGGGAAGCAACAGAGGCAGTTGATCATATGGCTTGTGTAGGCAGGACCTAAAGACAGACGTGAGGCCATATTAGTCATTTGTCTAAGTTATTGTTCTGTTGGAGTTTCCGGGTACCCCAGGCGAGGGGATTGAGGGGATTGAGTCCTGGAGGATGTGCTGCTGGCCATCCCAGCGCCCTCGCTGCCTGCGGCTCCCTGCCTGCCCTCCTGACGGGGACGTGGGGCAGAAAGCAACATCAGGGTCCTTTGCCCCACGCCTGTCCCGAGGGCAGGGAGCACCACCTGTCCCGAGGGCAGGGAGTTTTCAGCAGCCCAAGCTGGGGTTGAACTCAGGCTACCTTGGGCACTAGGTACTGAAGGTAATAATCTGGGAGGGCTTTATGTCAGGGGCAGGAGGGACACAGCCCAGGAGAGGACACTGAGCCAAGACATGTCCCACTGGTTGCACTACACACATACGTAATGTTCTAAACTGAGCTTAGTAAAAGGATTTGAATGGATATCCCACATGATCCAAGTGACCACGGCTTAGTTACCAAGCTTTTCAACAGGAAAGGAGGCTTCTGGATCAGAAATTATAATGTTTCAGCATACACAAATTACAGGTTCATGTCTCTACGTACTGACAGTTATAAACAGCCTTTTCTTGGCCCCATGTCAAATGTATGGCTTTGACCATAATTACATTCTTTGTAGATAACTTATTTTGGTTTTGGGTACCAGAGTTTTCATAATGGACCCAGCCCTTGCACTGCTGTTTGTGTCTCCTGCTCCCTTCTCCTGCCATGGCTGCCACCTCCTGCACCCAGCGGCCTCTGGGTGCTCGGGACAAGGGATGTGCAGCATGGGTTGCCAGCAAGGGGAGGGGAGCTCAGCAAGGAACAGCTCTGAGTTTTGAGCAGGACTTGTGATGGCAGCCTGGTGAGAAGCCCTGGTGTGGTGATGTGCAGTGAGTGAAGGGGACTTTGCCCTGCCTGCCTTGCCTGCCAGAGGAGGAAGCAGTGTTCTTTATCACTCTTGTTTCCCTCTGTCCTGCAGTCAGGTTTTCTGCTTGTTTTCCATTGTGCCCTTCATGTGTTTTCCATCTCTCCAGAAATCACTGGCTTTGTTTAAAATAGATTCAGGGCAGCTGCCAAGACTTTATCCAGAGAGAGAGAGAGAGAAACTCAGGACGCCAAGTTCCTATAGAGTTATCAAAAGCTTTCGCTCCCCATCACGATCTCTGAATATAGCAGAAACCTGGTCTTCTCAGGAAGAACCCTGCACAGTCACTATAGCTCTTCCTGCAAGAGCCACCAAAGCATCTCTGCCTAGGACAGCACTCCTCAGCTCCCAGTGGTGTCTCCTGAGATCCCCTTGCAAGTGCTCTCCCAAGTCTCTTACATACTGGGATTTTGGACCTTCTTTGCAGTGCCTTGAATATAAACAAGCCAAAAAAAAAAAAAATCACAAAGTTAGAGGAAAATGGCTTAAGGATGTTTGACTGGGAAACATTTAAAGGTACCATGCTCATAAAATAATAGATTTCATCAGTGCACAGCTTTGTGTGCAAAGCCCAGGAGAATACACCTTGGGGGTCTTTGCTGGCTATGTTTGACTTCTCTTTATGTTTTACCACCTTTTTCTAACCCCGCCCTAATGGGTTTTCCTGCTTGGTCTCTGAAATGAGATGCTATTGCTAAGCAGTAATTCCCAGCTGGAGCTTAGCATCTCCTTCTCTCCACAAGAGTTCAAGTCACCAAGATGGTAAAATTGAAAGCAGAGTCAGTTCCTTCATCACCAGAGCAAAAGATACTAAAATGGAGACAAAAGCTTTCAGGTAGATTGGTTTGATTTACCACTGGCTTTTGAATCACTTTCTTAATATTACTTGATCAGAAAAGCTTCATGAAAATACTCGAGATGGCTGGTGGGGAGAGGCACTGCTAACAAACACAAGCAGCTCTGCAGCAATTTCTGACAGAAAGTAAACGAGCCTGGAGCAGGACTGTTGAGCACCACTCCTCCCACCCGGAGTGGAAACCCAACAGTTGAAAGCCAGCAGCTCTGATGTTTCAGTTGCTAGAACATATGTGATGCACATCTAAAGGATACCAGAAACAAAGGGGTGTTCCTCACACGTTTTAGTTTCAAAGGGGCGGCAAGGTCTCATTTTGAGGGGGCACCACTCTGCAGTCTCTTGCCACCTACTCTTTCCCCTCATAATATAGCATTGAGGAGGAAAAGCTGCCTTGTTAGAAGGAAGATCGTGGTGGGTTCCTGACATTTTAATGTTTAAAGGAGGGGTAGAGTTACACTTTTAGATGAAATGTAAAAATTATGATCTCCTGTTTCTCCTCCCTGTTCCCCTTAAAGGGCATCCTTTTCTGCTCTCAGCTCTGTCACAGGTAATCTTGGCTTGGTGCAGCTGGTTTTGTTGTGTTCCTCCTCTCACTTTTCCTAGGAAACTAACTTCACCTTGCCACTATTTTCCCTTGCACAGAAAAAGACCTATACAAGCAAAGTCATCTTCTACAAGTCCTGGCTGTAGAGTACATTAGTGAAGGTAGCACCAGTCTTGTGCAAGTCGGGAGGGAGCTGGACACCAAGGTCCTTCCCAGCTCCACCACCAGCACGGGTGTAGTGATTTCAGGGAAATGGGAGTGTCTCTGACTATACTGCCCATGTACGTGCGTGTGTCCTTGCTGAGATCAAGACTGCGATTATGGTAAGCACATGGAGAACTCGATGCACAAAGTATGAACTTGTTTTGAAACCATAGGCAAATAGCATCTTGATGACTCACGTTATCTCTATAAATAATGGCTGAAAAATACTTATTTCTTCATAGCATTGTGAAGATTCAGAATACCTCAGAAAGTGTTTCTGGGGAAATTTCTACTCCTGGTACTATTATAAATTAAATCTTCAGTCATTTGCCTTGTTCATGGTCTTAACACTCCATAACACAGAAGTGTTACTTTCCTTGCTTTTTTCCTAATACTGTTCTGCCATTTCCTGCAGAAGCAAGGAATACTCCAGCAACCCTAAAAGCTCTCTAGTCACAAAACACCTTTCTATCTAGTCTGATGCACTGAATACCTCATTCAGCACAGAGCTAGGTGGTGATCAGTTCTCCCAGAAAGCTCCCACATCCGCTGCAGGAACTGACCTGGTGAGACACATGTACACACCCCCTACAAGTATTGGGGAGAGGGGAAGGAGGCAAGAGACAGAGTAACACAGAAATGCCAGTGCTGTCTGGGACCGAGTGATGTATAAGAGGGGAGAGAGACAAAACCCTGAGTAACAAGCAAGAACAAAGCACTAATAAAGCATTTGCACAGCAAACAGCAATATATAAAGGGAGTCAGGCCAGGATGCTCTAGTTCTTTTTTAACAGCTCTGAAAATTAAGTGAATTAATGGTTTCCAAACCTACCAGGTAAATTTGCAGCACGCAGAAACATGAGAATAAAGAGGGTGGTAAAGCAATATTAAAAAAGAAGATTACAGACTGGAAATTGGGCTCAGTGCAAAATCTTTTTTTTTCTTTTTTTTTTTTTTAGTTACTGTAACTATAAGCAAGAAACATGTGCCAGAGGAAATGAGAATTTAAGAAAATATAGACAGCTTGGCAGGGCCACAAACTGAAAGCTTTAAGGAAAGGAAATTTAGAGAACAGAAGGAAATATTAGTTGGAGAAATGATAGCAGCACAGAGGCATCAACTTTTCAAAGAAATGACCTTGCACACAACTTTTTAACATCAAAGTTCTTCACTGTACGAAAATGGTAGGTTTTTCATCCTGGGATGGGAAATGATGTGTGTGCTTATTTATTTATTTATTTATTTAAACCTGTTGGGAGAAAAAAATGCAAACACAAAGCCAGGGAAAGAGGAAACCGATTCCAGCAATTGAAGAGTTAAGCTGTTGGAATAGTTACCAGACACTGTTTCTGTAGGAATGATGAAGCTGAGATTTAGAAGACGTTGAAAGAATTGTGATTCCGAATGGCCAAATACACATTAGTGCCCCCACCTTGACACAAATAAACCACAGCTGCCTGGACAGCATAATTCCCTTTTGGCTTGAAACTGTATATGTTATTTAGAAGGCTCTTTGAGAATAGAAGTAGCCCAGTGAGAGATTCATAGAGAAGCCAGGGATCTAAAGCTGACCCAGCAAATAACTGCTTCTCGCTGCCTGTGCAAGAAAACTGAGGCAGTTGGATCCTCAGAAAAAGTAGCTAGAAAACAGAAAAAAACAAGCCCTGATCCTTTCCTCTTCAAAGATAACAAAGCAATAGCAGGTGCTCAGGGGCTGCTGTGAAAGGCCTGGTGTTGAATGCCTACTGGTGTGAAGCTTGCACTGCCATGTTGGCCTTTGTTTGCTTGTCAGCAAGGAGCAGTATCTGGCTCCTCCTCATTCTGTAATGTGCAATTTTTAGTCTCTCCAATATGTGAAGTCACCGAACCTTCTGACCTGTTTACTCAGTGCTTCCAGAGGCTGTTCATTTCCAAACATTATTGTGTTACTGGTACTCGGAGTCCCCAGTTCAACCCTTTATAGTAGTTATTTATTACTCCGGTTCGGCCTGTGAATACTGAAGCAGCACTTTTCCCCCTCACCAACTGTCCCACTGCAGAGCTGCACCCTCTGCCTTTGCCACCCACAACACCCTGGTCCTTGTGCAAGAGCTGCTTTGGCAGATCATGCAGCCAGATGGGGCTGGGTCCACGACCTCTTAGCCTGCACGTATGTCTGTGGACAGCCTGCCCGCCATACAGGAGGCACCATGAGAGGCACTGGATGCATCACGCGGGAGGAAGAGGCCCCAAATTATCCATGAGGTCAAGGATGGAAAGCGTAGCCTGCCTGTGGCTGCCTTTCATGAAGTGTAACACAAGGTTGTTTTCGAGAGTACTTGGGGATAAAAAGGGATATCAGGAAGAGCTTGGTGGCACGGTGGGACTTTCGGATTGCTTCATCCTTGTTCCCACAGTACAGCAGATTCCAGTCATTGATCTGGAAGTGAAAGGCTGAGCAGCCTTTCTGTTTAAGGAAGATAGCTTGTTTAGACTGGGTCTGCCAGAACTAGTAGTCTAGCTGTAGCGACATGAGACAACCTGGGATGGAAAACTGGCCAAAGAAAACCAAATATTTGAGCAGCTAATCTGTGCTATATTATCAGTACCTGAGCTAGGTAATTAAGGTTGCTCTTGCACGGCTGCAAAGCCATCGGTCGTGCCTTTAGGTTGCAGTGTAGGCATACCTCTGGTGTCTGAGAATGTTTGCTGCAAGCCTCCCTTTGTAATTTTTTAACATGCTAAATGCATTGCAAGGTGGGGTTCAGGGACATTTAATCACACAAGTATCCATGTGGATACAATGTAGAGCTCTCCTTGATGCAAGTCACTGCTGTTTCTGCTTTGGGATATTATGGTCCAAGATGCTGCACTGTGCTGGGACAGGCAGGTCACCGTTCCCAGAAAGGAGTGACCATGAATGTGCTGTACACACACTTTGCCCCTTCAGCCTGCCAAGTGCTTTGGTGGCCTCACAACCGCGGGCATCGTGCGAGCAAATCTGTGGATGTTTGCTCCTATCAGCCCTGTTCCCATGTCTGGGAAAGGCAGCTACACCGTGCAGGTCACTGAAATGCATGATGTATCCCAAAGTGTTTTACAAATGGTATTTAACTCATGATTCATCCCATGCAATTTAAGGAGTTTGGCTGGAATACTGAAATTGAAGCTTTGGCTAGCTCCTATCATCCAGAGCAAGCTGCGTACCTCCTAGTGATCCCTAGTGATGGGGGTGCTGCTTCCTCAGCGGGAAACGTAACCCTCCACCCTGTGTGAATAGGCTGGGGACCAGGACCACTGGGAATTTCCCTGCTTGCAGTGGCAGAAGTGTTGTCTCATGGAGTGCCCTCTGTTTTCTGGCCTTGGCTGCTTCACATCCCTGTCAGGTGGCATCTAACACACAGTAGTGTGTGTTCCGCTGACATGGACATTCTTACAGTTGGAAACACCCTGGGATGTTGGTTTGTGTTACCTGGGAAAAGCAAGTTGCTCTTCTGCAGGAAGCCAAGGAACCCCCTGACTGCAGAGGGAAGGCCTGGAGGTGCTGCTGCTGGGAAGCACAGAGATGAGCCTGGGCCAGGCAAACACTCCGGTCCATGCAGGAAGGTTAGAAAAACAGGTCAGGAAGAGAGGAACTAGCTTAGGAGCATGTGTAGCTGTGGGACCAGTGTACAGAAAGACTGTGATTCATAGAACAAGCTATGAACTCCTGGAAAAGGGTCCTGGGCCCCCTTCTCCTTTCTGAGCCCACCTTGGAGCTTGTTCTGCAGCACAGAGGAGCTGAGGTGGGGAAATGCCAGTGATGCTTGCTACTCTCGCCATGGTCTACATATTGTGCTATCAAGGGGAAGGGTTGCCTATTTTAGGGTCTTGGGAAAAGTCTGCATGTTAACTGCTGTTCACTGTGTGCTCCCTGTGAAGATTTAAACTGTTTCCTGATGTGAGCCTAGAGCTTTGAGACAGGGTGCGTGGGAGCTGCCGTGGGTCTCTCTTGAGTTGGAGCTTAGCGTAGCTGGATGTATCAACCTTTCTGACTGTGAGAGGTGAAGGAATGGAAAGCTGGAGGAAGACACAGTGCTGTAGCCCACTTAAATCACAGGATTCATAAATTTAGTGGATGACAGACTGATACAGCCACCAGGCCCCCTTCTGGTCTTACTGCAGTGGCAGTGTTAGCCAAGCACACCTGGCTCAAGAGAAGTCAGTCCTGCGTGGTCTTTTACAAGGAGCTTGATGGGTGCTTTGAAAACGCCCATCCTGGTGGGGATATGAGGGGCGTCCTGTGCCCTCTGGCCCAGCTGGTCTAGCAAGATGCCTGTAGTGTGGCATTGTGTAAGTGTATGTGTCTCAGGAGGGATTGTGGTGACTTCACTCCCTGCAGTGCTGTGGTGGCAGCCCATTTTCACCACTGCCACTGGTCCAGTGGTATGGTGGGCCATCTAAGCACTGCCTTTATTTCTCAGATTCTGTATGTAATCAGGGAATCACTGCTGCATCACCGCGTCCAAGAGTGAGAAAACAAAGCTAGATGGTTCTGTGCAAGAACATTGCCTTTCAACATTAAATTAGAGAAGAGATGTGATATGAAGAACATAAATCCAACTTGCTATTGGCAACAGAGAAGCAGCTTTCCCCAGGACATATTACTGCAGGAGATTTTTTCATCTTCTGGAAAAAGAAATGTTGGCTGCTGCCAGAGAGACAATACCAGAATAAACAGACTGCGTGTAGGTATGACATTTCAAGCCCATGAGTGAATGAGCCACAGTGGCAACAAACTGCTACCACCCGCTGTGCTGCTAAGCATGTTTCCTTGGGTGAGAGCAAATACTCTTGCCCGTGTCACCAAACTCGGAGATAATAAAGATTGGCTGGCCATGTGAAAAGCTACCCTTGCTTTCTCCTGCCTCTGTTTGCAGCAAACAGTCTAGGCTACCCACACAGGAGGGTGGCGGAGCCCCCTGCTCCCCTCTGTGGCCACCCAGCTCCCCTCTCTCCCCAGATTACCCTCCACCACAGGGCTGCCTTCACCGCCCCGGCGGGAAGGGTCAGGGCCAGCTGCACGTATTCCTTAATGTGATAGGCGCACAGGCTCCTCTTGTCACGCTGGGGCTCGGTTAGCAGGTACAAGCAGTGAGGGTGAGTATTAACAGCTGCTTAGGGCATTGATTTTTCATTAAGATGAATATGTTGTAATTAAGCCTAACAGAGATGTACGTGCTAATGCTGTGTTATTTATTGCCTGAATGCAATCCTTATATTTTTTTAAAGCATGTGAAGGTCCTTTACCTTTCTTTTTCTTTCAGTCTTGCACTATTTCTGTGTCTCCCTCTAGAATATATGTTGGTGTGCCTTTTCTTCTTTCAGTATCTGTTTTCTCTCAAGACCGATTTTTTTCTGTTGTGTTTAATTGTTTTTCTCCTGATTTATTGTTCCAAGCCCATGCTAGGCAGTCTGTTTATTTATAATTTGGATTATTTTAAAATGGATCCAGAGCTCTAGGTCAGTGTTTAAAAATTAACTAATAAAATATACAACTGAGGCCCAATGGTCAACATAAGATTACACATCCTCTAGGATTCTCATGCTACTCCAAATAAACCACTGGGGAATACCAGTCCCAGGCCCCAAACACATGGAAAATTCACTAATCTGTACTGAAGTGGGCCAGCGTAGAAAAATATCTACAGGGACCCTTCACCGGACCACTCCTCATCTGGTTGAGCCAGCAGGTGTTAGTATGAGCCCTCAGGAAGAGTGACAGCCATAGCAGGGCACGGCAGGGAATGCTGGGCTCTGCTCAGCCCAGGTGCCCACCTCCCAAGAACTGATCCTCTCACTTCTGAGTGTTTGGGGAGATTGCAGCTCAAAAGATAATGTTTAATGTGCTGTGCTCAACATGGGTTAGGAGACTGAGGGTCCCAAACTTCTGCTGCACCTTCCCCCTTCCATCCCAGATGCTGATGGTTCCTTCATTGAAAAGGAAAACAGGTGGGAGGCCACATGTGCTGCTCCTCACATAGACACAAACCCACCCATCACATCCCCTGCACCACCTCACAAGATGTACCCTGACACAAGCTACGTCCCTCTCTTCACACTCCATGGCAAAACTTCTCCAGTAAACATACAAGAGGTATCGACCTCTGTGCATATTTGGAAAGGCAGCTTTGGCTGGAGGAGGAGGAGGACCGCAGCAGCACCAGACTCAGGGATGGAGCGCAATGGATCACCAGCCCCGCTGGCAGCAGGGCTGAAGGGGTGGCTGTACAGCAGCCCTGCTCAGCTGCTTGAGTGTGGTGTGTCAAGGCAGTGGGACCGAGCCAGGACATCACCCAAAGAGAAGCCATTGCAGTGGTCAGCTGGCAGCCACAGAAACCACCCCCACACAGCAGCTTGGCATCGATGTTATGAGGTCAACTATCCCTGCATAAGGAGTATGGGTAGGCTGGGGGGCAGCTTGAGGCAGTGGGGAGGAGGAGGTACCCTTGTTGATGCTTGGAGATGCCTTGCTGTCCAGGCCAACAGGAAAAGCACACAGACCACAGGTTTTGGCATGCTGGCTTGACAACTGGGCACTATTTGTGGTTTGCATGAACACACAAAGCATTGGCACCGGGGGGTGGTGGTGGTGGGGGGTGGTGGTGGTGGTGTGGAGGAGTGGTGCAGTGCAGCGTGTCCTGCTTACCTCCCTGCAGAGCTCAGGGCACATCCAGCAAAGGTAAGAAAACTCCTGGAGCTGCAGGAACTAAATCCACCTGCTCCGTCAGTCGCAGCCCGGGCTTGCCGCTGCCCTGAAGACATAGGGGTCTCTCATACCCCTGCGAAGTGTGAGCAAACCCGCCCCCGGGGCTGGCTGCGCGGTGTCCCTGGAGAGTCGCCCGGCCAGCCTGCGGAGATGCTGACGCTGGACGGGGGAACCAGCGCCGCTCCCGCTGGGAACAGAAGGGTGTTTTAGCAGTTGCCCCAGTGAAAACAAGATCAGGCCTTTTAGTGCGGTGTTAACAGCTATGTTAAAATCCTCACACTTTCCAACAAAAGAAAGGCCCTCAGAGAAACCCAAACAAACACTCACACAAGCAACACTGGAAGTTGGCTTGAGTTACAAACACAGGAAATTAAATACAAAACCGTGTTACAATAGCATTGAGGATCTGACTTTAAACAAGCCAGACAAGAGCATGCACTGTTCAGATTGCTGTATTTTTCCCTACCCCCACTCCCAGGGGGGTTGTCTATAAATACACACCCGCATGTAAGTAGTGTCTGTTTGTATACACACATACGTGCGTGCACAATTTCTACCACATTAAATAAACCAGTGGAATTGAAATGGTACAGTAGCCTTTCCCCGGACTGAGCTTACCCGGTCTATATGTACACGAAGGTGCTTTAGCCAGGACCACAAATATCGTACTTTATGGGGAAAAAAAGTTTGTTGTTGCTTCAAAAAGTTTTCTTCTTTCCTAAACTGAGATCCTTGCAGATATTCAGGCCACAGCACAACTTCACAACAAACGAAGGTGCAACTGAAAACGGTGCAAAGGTGAGCGCAAGGACAACAAGGCAGGAGTTCCCTAAATAGGCTTTATTGCTGAGGAAAACATAATATTCAATCTTCAGCTTCAATTACATTAGCAGAAGGCACCTTTACTCCAACAGAAATGCACACTGAGGGGTATGCCAGTACAGCAGCGTTGCCTGGAAAAAAATACTCTGCCGATGGTCAAAGCTTGACTGGGCTTTACAACTGGTCTCCTTGTGTGCCCTCCGGCCGCCAGTGTGCTGCCATCAGGAGACATTACGTCCCCTCTGCAGAAGCCTGATCCCACCTCTGCCTGGTGCTGCTGGAGGTCGGTCAGTGGCGAGGGGAGGGTGGCCTCAGGTTAACAACATGTCTTGACTTGTCCCTTTCTTTTCCCTTTGCTGCAAATCCCTATCTTGTGGCCTCAGTCCTAGGGTATGCACTTGTTTTTCTCCTTTTATCTTCAAAACACTCTCAAATGTATTTCAAATGAGAGCTCTATTATGTTTTCCTTTCCTTTATTACACTTTGCTACAGTTTGTCAATACTGGCTACCGGTGTTATTTGAGGCCACATTTAAAAAAAAAAAAAGGTCCTTCCCGAGCTCTGAACATTTATCTGAAGTTCTGCATAAGGTCACATGTCTCCTCCAGCAGAAGGTCTTGCAAAGTTAAACGAAGTCCCCTCGCTTGCTCTGTCTGAGTAAATACAGACCATATTGGAGTAAATAAACAGCCAGGCAGTGTCCCAGACAATGGGCCTTGGCGATGAATTAATAAACTCTGCCTCTCGCATTAGTAGAGTGTGACTGGAACTGGCAGGAGGCCCTGGCGGGACTCCAGAAACGATTATTACTAGACAGAGCCAAAGGAGACTTGGCACGGCACGGAGCCCACAGCTGGAGATTAGGTAACAGAGTCGGAGCGCTTGCAGAGCTGCCAGGGCGTTGGTTACCCTGCCTGAGGAGAGGGTCAGGCCTCTGTTTTTGTAGCTCGTATTCACGTTGGGTGCCTATCTCCAAAACCCATGCAGCTCCGGTTTGCAATCCATAGCCTTATTCCACGAGATCAAATTGCCATCCCCGGCTGAGGCAGTTGACAAAAATGCCTGCCTAAGTGACACTGCAGAGGACAAGCATGGAACATCTCTGTCTTCTCCACCACCTGGAGACTCTGGTGTCCTTGGGTGGAACAGGGCTTGGTGGCACTGCCAAGGGGATAGCCAGGCCATGGAGTGGGACAATGCTATTCTGGGTGAGGAAGCAAGATTGCTTTGGTAAAGAAAAACCTTATCTGTGCCTGTCTTCTGAGCTGGGGGGTGAATCCAGAGGCAGGTGGTCTGCTGAGGAAGGAAAGCCCTCCTAATGGCTTGCACTGGGTGCTGGTGGGGGAAGTGACACCTGTGGAAGGCTGCCGGTAAGCCAACCTGTTCCTGAACTGGACAGAAGTTGTCACTTGGATGCATTAATGAAGGAGGTGTAAATAGGAAGGGACTGAACAGCTGATAGCAGTGTCCCATCCCCCCAGTTCTCACATTCAAGGAAATGGTGGCTGCATTGCTGTGTCAACTGGTGCAGCAGTCCCTGAGCTCTCTCACAAAGCAGAAGAACCATCACCTTGAATCTTGGAAGCTCAGCACCCATGCTGGATGAGCTCTGCAGGAACTTCAGGTAGCAAGTTTATCAGCTAGGCTACCTCCAGTGTGGATAGATACCCTGCTGACACAGCTGTCTCTCCTGCTTCCAAGAGATGAGCTACTTTCTTCATCCAGCATTACGCTGGTTTATTTAGACCCACTTCTTGGATCTCTGACATGGGTCTGCTCATTGCCATGCACAGACATGCCCGTGTTTGCAACTCAGATCCCCACAATAAGCTACAAACATGTTAGCAACATCGGGTGGGCTTGGCACTTGTGTGCGAGAGTATAGGTGGTGGGGGAAGTGATACCTACTCCTGCTGTGAAGCATTTTGCAAAGTATGAATGAAAACTCAAGCTTTTTCAGTGTCTGCTGAAGAAGGGAGGCTATATGCTAAACCACTCTCTTCTCCTTCCTACATGGTGAGAAGAAAGTGGTCTGAACTCCATCCCTGAGGGTTGCCTCCAACCATTTTGACGGCCCTAACTGCAGGAACTGAGCTCATTGTCTTTTACATCACAATGACTGCCACCCTGGAAATGGAAAAGCGAAAGAAATCAGTCTTCCTGAGTGCCACGACCACGAATGGAAGTACCTGGATTGCTTTGAAGGCACACTTTACCAAACAGACAGTGGTCAGTAAAGTTAACCAGAACAGTGGGAATGAAGTTTTTATGTCACATATATGCTATAGTAAATAGCGTTTCTTATTCTCATTTACTGCTGAATCCCCAACCTGTAGTAGACTGAATGCCCCCAAAGAAAAACAATAATAGTTTCCAGCTCTGAATACTGCCTTTTGTCCCTACGTTTGAAAAGCCTTCACAAAGGAGAGGAATCTCATTTTCTGTGTTTTTCCACAAGGAGAAAGGGGATCACACAGGCACAGCCTGAGCCCGGCTCCGCTCAGTGCCAGCCCGCTGCCACACCACCTCCCCTGGACACCGTTGTGACCTCACACCCTCCCCACTCTACAGAGGCCCAAATGCTGAAATGCCACTTGTGCGGACTTGTCCTGTAGACCTTCGATTGAGACCGCACAGGCTCCTCCTGGTGTGAGTTGCTGATGCCTGGGTCAAAAGGAGGCATCTTTCACCTAATGTTGACCAGGTAGAACTGACTCCACAGCCCTTTGCTCTCTCCCCAAGCTCGCTCTTCCTCTGCAAGTGGTTTTTTTTCCTTCTTTCATAACAACATTTGAAGCAAAGGATTGCTTTCCATTAGCCAAGGCACAGATTTTGTTCTTCTCTTTAAATCACCTTCAGGTTGATGAGCATGGGCACTCCTTTGCTGGTGCCTCTAAACATTGCCTGGAGAGAAAAACTCTGCGAAAAGTGAAATTCAGAAGAGCTAATAAAACATTTTCTGAAGGGTTTGAATCTCTCATTCCAAAGAAAACAAAGAGGTCGGCTGACCTTCCAACCTGACCCTTTTCTTTTTTTTTTTTTGGTAAGGCATTAAGAAAAACATTCTGCAAACAATGACTGCTCGTGGTAATTGTCCCTCCCCTGTGCCCCAGTTCTTGCCAAAAGCAACATTTCAATGGCTATGGGGGGTGGAGGTTGAAAGCAAGTGAGTGAGCAAGCAAATGCTGGCTTTCACACATCAGTGGCTGACTACGCCCTGACCACATCCAAGGAGGTTCAAGGTGAGGGAGGCTAGCTCTCAGGCCCTTCCTCACCCAGTTTTACAGTTGCAGGTATCTGAGATATTGCAGTCCAAGTATGGAAATCTGTGTTGGAAGCATCCAGAAAGCCCAGTCAAAGGGCAAGGAAAAGGGTCACACAGCAGTAAAATTAAGTATAATTTAGATCAACATCTCTTCAATCGACTGCTGAATTCCACCTTCACATCACGTGCCACATCTCCTCACCCCTCAGCCTGCTGCAGTCCTTCTCCTAGTGTCAGGAAGAAAACAATTTCATGTTAGAAAAAAGAAAAAAAAAAGTGCTGGTTTTATAGGAGAAAAACCTTCTTGTCCCGTTTATCTCCATTGTTTTCCAGCACTAGGACCTGCAGTGGATCCTGCTGTGACATGTTTCCAGCTGCAAAAGGAATCAAAAGATTTAGGGTTGAGTTCTCTCCTGGTTCTGGAACATGTTCCACTGTGCAATCTTTTGTAATATCTCTCTGCAATAAAAGCACTAATGCTCTCCAAGAGGCCTCCCCCTTTCACTTTCCTCATAAGAGGTGATGACAAGCTCCCAGCCCAATTGTCTACACACATCCTTAACTGCAGGGAGCCAGAGATTTAGCTACCTTTCCTGGTTCTGACGTTAACCTGTACACAGGTCCTTGGGCAAATCGCTTAAGCTTCACCCCACCTGCACAAAATTTTCATAGAAATCCCTGCTTGACAATCCTGGAGCAGCAGTATTTGTGCTGCTGGGCGACGTGTATAGGCAGAAAGGCTTTCAGCTGTCTTTGGGACTGTGCTGCCAGAAAAGGAGACTTGCCTATGCCAGGGCTCATCTTGCTAACTCCATGGCTGCTGAATTGGTTTTGTAAAAGCACACTGGTACTGTCAAGGTCCTGCCTTTGAACGTGTTTCTCCAGCTGTAAAATGTGGATAGAAACACTGAGCCAGCTCTGTAAAGGTCTGCTGAGATTTAAGCTATGTTGGCATTCTCCTCCTCAGTATCAGTGGAGCTGGCAGACACAAGGAGAGTGCAGGACCATTTCTACTTTTCTTTGAATTATGCTGTAAAACCCCGCAACCCTGAGCACAGACCTCCTAATTCCCAAGAAGCACACAAGTGGGTTTAGGTACTCGTGTGGGAGGCAAAGAAGATGTTCAGGGGGGTTAAGTAAACAGTGCATCCAGAATCTTTTTGTTACTCTCCAAATTTACTTCTCCTCTTCAGCAGGAGTTTGCACAGCAAAGTACAATTTTGTGGCTCTTCTTCAAGACCATTAACTCAATATAAAAATATCAGCACTGTTTTTATTATCTGAAAAAAAAAAAGCTCAGAGCTGAGTTTTTGCGAGCAATGCTCGGTTCATTAAACAATGACTCAGAGTAGGTTTTGTGGTGGAGGATTCAGCTTTTCTTTAGTGGTAGGATCAAAATGCCCTGTTTTCATTATAATCTACCTTCCATCTCTCTCACATTGCAAAATTCATTTTTACCTTGATCCCACACAAACCTCGTAGTTTCTTGCTTTTGTTATTGTAAATTATTTACTTTAGAAATGCTGAATCATGACACTGAGGTTGGAGAAAACTGCACTTGTATTTAAAGTAAGAAATGTTCCCGCATTTTCTGAAGATTCCTGGACTATTATTTTTGCATGTCCTTACGTTTAAGGTTAAAAAAAGTTCAAGTGGCACATGGTTGGGCACTCCTCAGAGAGGTCTGAACCTGGACCTTCTACCCCATAGCTATTTAATGGCAGCAAACAATGCCTGCAAACACTACATGGGAGGAACTCTGCCTAGACAACGGAGAGCTGTGTGGGCAGTCATGGTGCTGGCTTCCCTCAGACCATCCCAGAGCCTGTCTGCCCATGCTACTGCCAGTTGGTCTCCTCGAAGCCTGGGTGGCACAGCACTGGTGGGTTCTAGGCTGCAGCTGCATGGGCTGCAGTGTTGGTCCATGAGTGGTGTGGCACACACTCAAATAGAAGTGGGCTCAGGCTGCAATTCAGAGCAGTGCCCCAGAGTTTGTGTGAGTACCTGAAGCTTCTATTAACACCTTGGGCCTGCAAAAAAAAAAGGGCTAGAACTCTTTTAAAGAAAGATACTTGTAGTTTCCAGTTCTTATTTGACCAGAAACAATATCAAAGGGAGCCAGACTCCCAGCCCAAGGTGTGCACTGCAGCTCATTGAGCAGTCTAGAAGTACATCATGGTCTGGGGCCATGGCTTGGTTATTACTCAGCTGCAACCCCATGCCACCAGTGCATGGCCTACCTGTCACCCATGGTCCTTGCCATAAGCTACAACCCACTGTCTGATTCACCTCTGCTGTAAGCGAAGACACTGGTTACCCGCTGTCTAGTGAGAGGCAGCTACCAAGGCTCCCTCCATCTGCAGTCACAAATTAAACTGGTAGCTTGTTTGTGTGTCAGATGGGTACAGCTAATGCAAAAGCTGAGACAGGGTGACCTGTGAGGTACAGCAGGTGTGTGGTACAGCAGTGAGTGGTTACTGGCAGATAAAAACCAGTCTGAGCCCGGTATCCCTTTTTTCCCCATTTATAATAGGTTTTTATGAATGCAAAGATAAGCTGCAGCAGGGTGGGTATAAGACAGTGAGCGTGTGAAAAAGCCATCACTTAGAGTTTGCTGTGTTCTCTCTGCTTGCGAGTATCTGTTTTACTACCCTGAGCACTGCCTATGGGGTTACCGCAACACCAGCACTACTTCGAGGGTAAACTGTATGGCATACAACTGGTGTGTTGGTGCTGGCATACGAATTGCTGCTCTGAGCTGTGGATGGCCCCAGGCTCCTGCTCCCTCTTCTCTAAGACGGCTGGTAGCCCACCACATCTAACAACAGTGGCCGCTCTCCTGCTGCATCTCTGCTCCACTGAGCAACACCCTACACGCAGGAGAGGCAGATAGGGGCCATCTCGTTAGTCATTTAATGAGTAAGCAAACGATTTCTCCAGGGTTATCCACAATTGCTCAGCCTGAGCCAGGATGCCAGCCTAGCAGTAAAAGGCCTCTTGGTCTGGCCTCTCTCCATAGCAGCTGGGAAAAGGCTTGTCCCTTGCAGTGGAAGGTGGCTGCCACGCAAGCAAGCCCACTGTGTACAGAGTGTGCAGGATGACCTGTGCTAATGACTTTGTTTCCTGAGGCCAGCCCACCCTGCATCAGTTAATTCATGTTTTCTGTGCATTAGACCCCAAGTTCTTTTCTATTACCACTGATAGTTGAATTTTCCATTTTAGTGGCTCTCATCTTCTGGACATGCCAGCAGTGCTCTGTAATTGTGTACTAGTTAAGCCTCAGCACATCTTGAAGGCAGGTTTTATACCAGTTTTATACTCCCTGTTTTACAGAAGGGCTGTGTGAAGCCTGGCAGCTGTTGGAGGGTACATGCCAAGCTGTGTCATGGCCAGGGCTGAAGACCTGTTCTCCTCATTGTTTCTGCAGTGAGATGTCTGTGTAATCCAGGCAACTGTGTAATGGGATGGGGTTTGCCCAGCAGGACAGCTTGAGGGTGTGTGTACATGCAAGGGCCCAAGCAGAAGCCCAAACAAACACTGACATGCTTCTGACTTCTCCAGTAGCAAAGTAGCTATTGGACCTGTAAGTTGCCTTGCATTTTACTGTCCTTCCTATCCTGCCATGACCTCACTCCTTCGTGGATGGGCTCTTGGGTAATTTAAGCCCATTTACAGCCACAGCTACAGGGCAGCCACTAATTTAGCTCAGGCCATACAGAGAGATCTTTGAGTACAGAGCTGTGAGGAGCCATAGGACAGCAGAAACGCTGCCAGCCTTTTTTAGTTCTGGGCTTCATCAGGACACCGTGCATGCATTCAGTACTTGCTTCTGCTCCACACGTGAATCTTTGCCACTCTGCCAAAGAGCTGCATGGGTGCTGTTCCTGCCAGCTCAGGGGCAATGCTGCAGGCAGACAGACAGACCTCCCTCGCCCTGCTGCCTGCACTCTGGAGCAGTGGCAAGGGGAGAAGAGTGTGCTGGAAGATTCTGAAGCAATGCAGGACCAGGAGAGAGACTGCAGGACCTATGAAGCAGGAACCTTTGGGTCGCGTGTTAGTGCTAGAAACCTGCCAGAAACGGGACCAATGCAGGAGTGCAATTAGCAAACCATATTCCCGGCTGTTTCCAGGGAGTGTGTGTTCCCCCTTCCCAGCTGTGCTGGGGTGGAGGTGAATTTCCAGTGCAGCGGGAGCACTAACAAGTTAATGTTTAACATTATTATTACCTCATCTTCCAGAGGCTCCTTCTAAACATAACAATTGATGACAGGCTCCTGATAGTTTGGAGGAGACCGACCTCAGCCCTAAGACTATGATGAATATGATTTCCCTTCCCCCTCTGTTTTGATTTTCTGCTCTGTTACTCCAGAGCATTGGCTGGCCATGACCCCTGGCTGCTTTTTCTGTAATTACCAGCTCCTGCCAGATTTACTGTGGAAGTTAATGTCTGTTCCAGCCAAGTCAGCCCCACTGTTATATTGTACGAGACAGTAACCCCTTCAGTACAGGCAGAGCTTCAGTGAAACAAAACAAAGAGTCAGGGCAGGGGCTTCTCAAGGCCCCGGGGAAAGCCTCACGTGCTTGATGAGGGTGCCGCATTAACACCAGCGCTTTCATTACACAGAGGCGAGCCACAAAATCTTCCTCAGGGTCTTTTGAAGCCTGCAGAGCACATGGGGTGCTTCAGTGAGGCAAGAGCAAGAAAGCAACTCTTACAAAAGGTTTGACAAACTCTTGGGCTTTCCTCTCAGCTCACTGTGCTCCTCTGGGTTTTTTCTTCAGAGCCTGCGCATGGTCTGGTGGGGCTTTTATAAATTAACATTCTGGATGGTTACCCTTAAAACTGGAAGGATTTTTTTTTCAGATGTTGTTTTTGCAAGCTATTTGTTACATGCTCAAATGAAGCTTGCTAAAAAGGGCAAGATTTGGACTCAGATGGCTATCCAGTAGAGACACTTGTCGCAACTTTGGTGCAGCCATCAGAAACACGTCATCTTCCATCCACACATTCTGCCTGGCTGATGAGAGCAGTTCCTAGGCTGCACTCATTACACCAGTGTGTAAATACAAGAGTATTTTAAAGGTCTGCAGAAGATGAAACATTGTCAGGGGCTAAATGCTATTAAAATAAAGGTCAGATTCTGATCAAAATTATGTTCAGCTCAGGCTGGAATAATTCCATCTAACCCATTGGAATTGTGGGGTACAAGTCCTGTACCATCAGGCCATGGGGAAATTAGATGAGCAGCCTTAGTGCCTGAGCAGAAGTGGCCACAACAACAATGAGCAATGTCAGAAACCTCTGTGCTAGACATAGCCAGAAGATAATGATGAGGAATCTAAGAGACCATTCAAGTTCCAACCTGTTCATGTGACCCATTACTACAGATAGGAAGACAATAAGAATAGACCATGTAGGCTTGAAGAACACATTATCTTCTATGGCTCTCACATTTCTGTTGCAAGATTTTGCAGATGCACAGCAAATGCATGGTGTGAGTAGGCCTGGTGCTTCCAGGGAGTATCATCATGTGCTGTGCTGCATGTGCTGCATGTGCTCTGTGGAGTTATTCTTTGTGTTTGAAATTGGTATTTAGATCTACTGAGCTGTACACATGCAGTAGGTCTGTACATCTGACTTGGTTCATGTGGCTGGTTTAGCACAGTACATGTATAAATGTCCTGGTTCTGGCTAGGCCAGAGTCAACCTCCCCAGGCAGCCAGTACAGGTGAGCTGAGTTAGCCCAGGTGAGCTGAGTTAGCCTGGGCGGTTTTCCATGTCACCTGACACCACTTCCCCATAAAAGCAGCTGTTTGGGGAAGGCTATGGGCTTCTTGTCTCTGTGGTGGTCTGAGTGTGGCTGGGTAGGTTGGGCCATTGCCATTGGGTTGCACTCTGTAATCCTTGGGTCAATAAGGTACTCTGTGTTAGCACTGGGTGTGAGTGTAACTGGCCATTATTGTTCTACATTCATGGTGATTTTTGTCAGTAAGCTGTCTTTATCCCAGCCCATGGAGGCTCTGTCTGTCTCTCCTATGGGAGTGAGCAAGCGGCATGTAGTGCTCTGCCATTGTCTGGGGTTGAACCACCACAACAAAACACTGCAGGCTGGGGTGTTGCCTGTCCCAGATATGCTGGGGTGATTCCTGGGCACCTGTCTGAGACTTTGATATGTGCCGCAGCAAAGCGAGGGACTTTTGACCTGATGGGCCAACCAGACATTGGGAAAACCATGAGAAACTTACAAAGCTTAAAAAAAATAAAAAATCCTAAAAGATCCAATTGGAGGTATTTGTGTGTAAAAAAAGGTTGTTATCTGAAAATGTGGATGTATGGGCAATACTAGGCTTCACCAAAATATGAATCTGTGGTTCATGGCAGATAGCCCACTGTTGGGGAAAAACAGCACTCTCTTCTTCACCAAGGCCATCAGAGCCAACTTTAGGGTTTGTGGGGCTGCAAGCAGGACCAGGCACTGGAGCCTCTTGGAAAGAGAGACTCTGTGTTTATTCCCACTGTGGAACTGGAACTGGAGACATGCCAGGACAGTGGGGTTGGAAGTAGCAGACTGACATGTGGGGCATGACACACAACCCAGCTTTTGGGTAGAAGACTTTTGGACCAGCCAGCAATTACTGCTACAACTCAAGTGTGAAAAAACCACTGGCTTTCTGCATCCAAATGTGACAAGAGCTCACCCGTACCTATGTCCTGGCAGCAGGTCAGTGTGGGTCCTGGATTCTCCTGGGCTGCAGCTTCTCTGCACATGCAGGGAATGGGAAGGGAACATCTCTGCCCAGGTAACACTGACAGTGGATTGCAAAATACAGACTGGAGTAAACACAGGGTATATCGGTCAGAAAGAAGGGGGATGAAGAGCATCTGTAGCTGTCTGCAGTATTCTGGGCACTTATTCTGGACCAAAACCAGGAGGACACTCACCTGCCAGCCCCTCTAAACCCTAGGCTGGGTGAGGAGAGCAAAGGGGACCCTTTGAGGGCCTCTCAGTGATGAGGCAGACTGCTGAAATCTTTTCTAGCATGTGAGACAACCCAGTGGCCTGTCACGCGATGGGGGGACGTGTCTGGCAGACTGGCCCTGCAAGATGCAGGGGCTGTGGCAGGAGGCCACGGCAGCCTGGCCGCCTGCCAGCCCCTGAGGTTCTCCTCCTCTAGCAACCTGCCAATCTGCCGCCCCTGGACGTGCTGTCGGGGGGTGGGAGACCAGCCTGGCCGTGCGCTGCACTCAGGCGTGAGGTATTTATTATCCCAGCAGTAGGAAGGTGTGAGTTGGATCTGTGAGGTGCATAGGGGCTGGCTCTGCCCTTGGCACAGGAGATGGCTGAGCTGGAGGCAGGAGGATGCCACAGGAGCCATGGCGCTGCAGATGGAGGTCTCCATCTTTTCAAGGCGTACCAGGGTGCAACAGGTGCCCGGTGTAAGAAGTTGGCTAAAATAACAGTCATCAGCTTGGGGTGGGAGTGTTCCCCTCTCCCTGCACTGTTTAGAACGACTTCTCAGCCTAGTTCCCAGGTCTCTCCGTGGCTCCTGCTCTCTTCCCCAAGGCTGGTGAGGTCTGCACGCTGCCTGCAGTATCCCACACGGAGCATGCCAGACACACTCAGGCACACTCACCTGGCCTTTGGGTGCCACCACAGGTTTTTAGGAGCACCCTGGACTCCTGTGGCAGGCATGAAGAGATACTGAGTGTCCCAAGGTGAGTTATGAATGGCGTCATGTTCTCCATCACCTTCCTGTGTGTGCCAAAGCCCTGTATAAATGCTACTGCATAGGCTGAGCTTTTTTAAAGCGTGTATGTGAAGCATCCCACGGGGTGTCAGGGACTGCCACTGCAGGGCAGACTAATGGTTTGCTCTGGTCAGCTGGATACCTGCCTCTGGCTGTGGCTTCTAGCCACACTTTATCACTTCTCCCTTCGGTACAGGGTATGTTCCTGGACTTGTGGGGAACTACTGGGTATTTTCATGTTAGGAATCATACAGGATAGATAAACATGTGTGACATCTTCACCTTATTGAAGAGGAGGTTAAAAGTTTCCCACAGCTGCAGCCTGGCATCATTTCAGGTACTCAAATGATTTCAAACCTTCAGATTCACAATACTGAAAGAGTTGTATTGGAGAATTACACTTTCTTGATTTTTATGTAGGTCACTGTCTGTTTTTGAAAAGGTATTTTCAATCTGTATTGAAAGGTGAAATATATTGTCAGCATAAAGTGTCTTTAGGTGCAAGTCGATGCGACCGGAATCCCTTGAACGAGGACAGGAGTCGACCCTGTTTACAATGTGGACTGGGATTTGCTTTTGAATTTGTTGAGTTTGACTTTGAATGCAATTTTCTATTAATTTTGGGGTGAGTGCTTGTGTTTGAGTAGCTATATTAATAGTTTCAGCCTTAGAGAAGATCTTTTTGTGTCTGTAAATCCGATGGTAAGGATGTGCAATTTGCCAGTTTGAAATCTGAAGGATTACACCTATGTTGGTGTGGTGGTCAACGATTACCTACATGCAGAGTGTTTATTATTGGCAATTACACCTACTGAAAAGCTGTGTAGTGAAACCCTCTCTATCATATACACGCTCAGCTATCTGGTCATTGAGATGTGGGTTTTTTCTCGTGGGGATGGAGGCTGACACCAAACCCAGCAACAGAACAAAAGCTTGGTCAGAAGGAAGAGGGTTTGCAGCATATGAAGTGAGTTTTGATTCATTCCCGAGCTCAGATGTTGCTTTGGGAAATGTATTCTCTTCAGGTCTCTCGCTGTGACTCCATAAACAGAGGCAGCGACTTGCATTTGAAGGCACTAAAAGTGATTTAAATGATTCAGCCTGGGATTTTTGCCAAGCAGCACCTCCTTCTGTTTGCTGCGGGGGCTTTTCTGCCCTCCCCTCACTGGTGGGTTGGTTGTTGGGGTTTTTTTTTCTTCTTCCATGTAAAATTTTTTGAGACTATCCTTTGAGACAGTCTCTTTCTCCCAAAAGAAGGAGAAGGGGAAAAAAAGAAAAGTTTGCTTCTCCAGATGGACAGCTGCTCCCTGCTCCTTTTGATGTTGCTTTTATCTGCCAGGCCAGTGCTCTCTCACCCTCTCCCTCCCCCGGAGGCAGTTTCCATGGGGGTCTCAGGGGAGCTTTGTCTCTCACATGTGTTTAAAGAGAAATGTGGAGCTGACACAAAGGCTCCACAGCTCGACCTTTCGCCCTCCGGAGTTATGAGGGCCATAAAGCTCGAGTCCCTGGTAACAGCGCCGATGACCAGGGCAGTTCTGGACAGACAGAGCTTTTTTGGCAGAAGATTGTTTAACTAAAAATAGTTCTAGGGAGGAAAATAAAAGGTTGTGCAAACTAAGCAATGTCTTTTATTGCCTTATTTGGTGTTACTGCTAGTAGTATGAGTTTCTTCAGCATGGCCAGAAGCAGATGGCTTCATTGCATTTAATTCCAGATTTGAATTTCATTGTGCGCAGATTAAAAGTGACATTGCTGAGGTTCAGGGGAGCAATGCTGTGACTGCCGGTCAGCAAAGGGTGAAGGCTGCTCCTCCGCCGCAGCACCTGATGTCCAGACAGAGCTCAGTGGAGGCCCTGAATGAAGCACAATCTTCAGGTGCTGAGGCTTTCCCTACCAGGCACTGGGAGAGCTGCTCCTCCTTGCTGGAGAGGAGGAACCTCCGAGTCCAGCACAGGCCTGAGGAGCTAGCAAGCCAGCCACTGAGCAACCTTTAGCCTCCAGTCTCATGGAAGTGTTCAAGTGCCTTAGCTCTAGAGCAGAGAAAGAGATCGTTGTTCCCTTATGGCTCACAGCTGTGAGGCTGTCCTTGAGCTAAGTGTCCGAGCCGGGTGTCTCCCACCATGATTTGAGTCATTAGAAGTGCAATCTTTTTTTTATTTTAACTTCTTATTAAGCCTTGCTAGCAACAGATGTTGCTTCACTGTGAGGCAAAAGGTTCACTAGCTTTTCCGCTTTCCTGCTGAAGTGCTCACCTTCTCCCCAAATGGGGCAGGCATAGAGAGAAAAAGGAGGAAAAAATGAAAAAAAAACACCCCTGATTCTCCTGACTCCTACGGGAGTGTAGGGGACTCCTACAGGAGACTTGCAAGAGTGTTGAGTCCCTACGAGTAATTTATAAAAAGTGGAAAAGCTCCCACAGACTTTTGGCTTGGCTAGGTCATCTGTGATGAAGCTGCTCTCCTCAGAGGTGCCAGATACCAGAAGAGAAATTCAGAGGTAGATCTTTCATTTCCTAAGAGAAGCTCTAATGTTCGAATGCTGGCTGTGAGGAAGGACTGGTGACCATGAAGCCTTGTCCCCTCAGTTTTCTTTCCTCCAAATTAAACTTGCCACGATGTGGCCTGGCCATTCAGGCAGCATAGGTGCTGACCAGGGCTGTGACTGTGTGCACACAGGCTCTGAGGGAGCTTAAAAATCTTTATAGCATCCAAATATTGTGAGCGAATGTCTCATCCTCTTTGGGAGTAGGTTATTAGGGAGCAAAGGCCACCTGTTACGGATGTAGGTGTGGGTGTATCAGCTTGGTGGGGGTTCTTATCAAGGCTGAGAGCTATGGCAGTAGCAAGACATTTCCTAGGAATCTTTCCTTAAATTTTTGTTCTTCTAAACCAGATAGAGTGAGGGTCACTTGCTGGGCAACAGAGGGACAGTTTGTTTCCTACTCACAAAAAAATCAGGCAACTTTTTTTTTAGGTTAAATAAAGCAAAGCCAAGAAGGGGGCTGGGGGGAAATCAGGTCTCTGAAAGAAAGAAAAACCTCAGTGATTTATGGTGAGACATTTTGTGTTTTTAACCTAAATACAGCTACTGTTAAAGCAGACAGGGAAAATTTTTACACCAAAAGGTACACACAGAAAACGCAGCCAGCATCTCTTTCCACTTACATGATCTCTCACCCCAGTAGTCTTTTTGCTTGAAACGAGCAGCTTTGTGTGTGAACACAAAGTAGAACTCCCTGTGCAACCATGCACTGACAACTGCACGCAGTAATTCTTTGTGGAGCTGCGTTTATCCGCCTGTCGTGCATGATAAGGTGTGCACATGCACTCTCATTCTCTTCCTATAAATCTCCTTTTCTTTTCAGAAAGTTGTAAACCTAAAGATAACAGCACACACTCTCTTAAAAGCGAGGTTGACACTAAAATCCTTGGCTTAAAAATGTTGCCTAGAGGAGAAAAGTCTCCATCAGCCCAAAAAGAGCAGATTTGGCCATGTGCCAGTTGTCACTCTCCCACCACACCATGGGGAACACTCTGGGGGAAGGAATGGTGCAAAGGGCAAGGAGTCCTTTGGCTGTGGGGATTCTTCAGTGGTCTAGGAGCCTAAGGGGATCACATGACAGGAACAGAGTAAAAGGAACATCTAGCTCCTCTAAATCACATCACCTTGTAGAATCAGCAAACACAATGTCTTCCCTCCCATATATCACCCTCACACCAGACAGATCTTGAATGCAGAGGAGAACTGAGCACTTCTGCTCCAGAGCATGCGTCCTGTGGTTTATAACAGATGATCCTAATCGCCGTTCCTGGAGCCCTGGGCTATCTGATAACTCTCTCTCTCCTGACTACTGACCCCCACAATTTTCTCATTCCTGAGAAGGAGCAGATATTGTGAACACCACATTTTGGCAATTGGGACAAAAATAGTCCCTGTTTTGCTCAAGGAATTCAGATGGCAAATGAAGGGAGCAACAGAGTGGCTGAGCAGCTGAACTACAGGGCTGGGAAAGATCTGCATCATGTATCTGTCTCTGCCACAGGCTTGCTCTTGGTGACCTTAGGAAAATTGGTTAAGGTCTCACAGCCTCATTTTCTTCCCTAGGAAAAATGGAGATAATGATAGACAGCAACTCCAGAATGGCATTGTGGGGATCCATCATTAACTGGTATTTATAATATGTGTTGAATTTTCCACAGTGAGATGGGATATAACGTCAACAGCTGAGAAACACGCTTTGCTGAAACTGCTTCTGTACTCGGAGAGTGGTTTCACTGCTTCTGCAGCAGCCCCTGAGGCTGCATTACCACTGAAGGGTAGCCTCACCGGCTCTCCATTTACACTTTAAAACCTCTACGCAGGCAGCAGCAGAGTCACAGATGCAGCTGCAAGAAGAAACCACACACCACAGTTGTGCAGGTGCATGTGGGCCCCAGTGGGAAAGAATATTAACTATTTCCTGGTAATAGGGACACAGATGTCCTTCATGTGGATAAAAATAATCTCAGCACGGTTCCAGGACACAGCCTGTGTGAGGAAGCTACTATCCAACTGGGCTTAACAGATCCTAGCTTTAAATGACTACAGACTAAATATTCTAGGTCCTACTTCAAATTTGTCAAAATTTGTGCATTGTGTACCCTGTATTTTCAATGCACTAGAGAAAGCTTTCATCCTAACAACTCCCACTTGTGTTTATCTAGAGCTTTCCGTCTGGAAGGCATAGTCGATATTTACCCCAGTATTTCAAGATCAGATCCTTTAGCTTTGGGGTTTTTTTTAAACAAGCTTATCATATTATTTGTGTCTCTCCTTGACAAAACGTCGCAGTGGGATCATTCTTTGTGCCCATAAGGTACCTGGGAATTAGAAGAATAATTATAATTGATACTTTTTAGATGCTTTTTATCTTTCTGGAAGAAAAGAGTCTGTTTTGATTCTTCTAATGTAATCTTTAATTACAATTAGTGTCTGAAATAGAAACTGCAGGATGATTTGCAAAAGTGACAAGGCATGTTTCCCTCCTCTGAAAAGGCTGAAGTGAGAGTCAGGCCTCCAGTATGAATGCATACGTAAACTACATTTTAAAATAATCTGATATGAAATTGCTTCCAGTTACCTGGTTTGCTAGAATATTAAGATGCAAATCTAGGCAAAGTAGATTTTTTTTTTGTGCACTTAGTATCTGTCAACCTACTAGGATTGGCTGAGCTGAAGCTGCTGCAGGAGATAATGATGTTCTGCTAAAACACAGCAACGCTTCAGTAAACCCTGACGATGATAATGCATTGAAATAACAACATGTGGCATTGAAATCCACCCACACATCATCATGCATCGCACAAAAAATGTCACGATGTGCTGATGGTTTGAGTTTCTCGTCTAAAAATCACAAAGCTGGCAGTTCTAGCAGCAATGCTCACAACAAACTCTGGCTTTTCATCTCCTGTCTTTGGCTGGCTTCAATTTTACCCAAGGTCTTTCTTACTTGAGATGGTGATGGGGGATGATCCTTAAGCGTTTGAAAATGGGATTCAGAAAAATACTTCACTATCCAAGTTTCCGCTCTTACAGAGCCCCACCTGAACAGTAGGAGGCTGTAAAACCAGGCAGAAAATCTGGTAAGAAAGAAGTCTGGCACCAGATTTCCATGCCTTCTTGCTTTCAAGCAGAGCAGAAAGTAGCCTCTGTCTTTCAATTCTACTTGAAATATAACTTCTGCAGGGTTTCCAAATGCCTTTGCACTTACAAACGTTTGGAAGCTTAGATTTGGCACAAGTTTCAGCAAAGGTTTAGAGTGGTAGTGAGGTGGAATGGTGCCAGAAGTGGAATTTTATCTACCCTCTATGTCATGGTAACAAAATAGTAATGAAACCTTTTTTTTATGTTTGCCGCCTTCTCTGTTTGATAAATAAGACAATACACTCACAGTCACTGACCTTGAAGACAGCTTCCATGTTTTCTACCACTGATGGAGCTGAAGAAAAGATTAAAAACTTTAGGGAAAATTGCTTGAACTGATCAGGCTAATTCCAAAGAAGGCCTGCCTGTATTTAGGCTGGGGCCTGGATGGAGTTTTGGTGCCTATACCCTAAATCATAACTTTGATTGCCTCAGCTACTGCTTGACTTTTCAAATACCTACCTTCAACAGGTGCTTCAACACTTAACAACAAAAAAATCCTATTTAAGCACTCTTAAATTTCAATATCTACACATATTTACTAGTGCTTTAGTGTTTGTAGGTCAGAGAAGCGTGCCTTCTACCCCACATCAAAGGTCAATGGAGATCCAGATACAAAACATCTATTCTCTCTACCCTTCTTCCCTCTTTTTCGCTGTTGGGTGGGATGATGATACCTGCTGTTCTGAGGTTTTTTTTTTTTCTCAGATGATGATGACAATGATCCTGTGTTTTCATGCAAGAACTTGCCAGTGACAGTCTTAAATGTGGTTAAAAGTCTATTCGGACTTCTTCCATCCTAATCAAAGGAGTCCTCTTCTGCTCTCATTTCATACTTCCACGGCACTGGGATGGACATAATTCCTTTCTGAAAGGCTTGAAATTCTCATTTCCTGCCTCCCATGAAAGTGATCAGAGGAGAGGTTGGGGTGGGACATTTCTCCTCTTAGTAGGTTCTCCATCAGGAAAGGCAGACATTTGGATTCAGTATGTCAGAGAGGAGTGGTCATGGTTGTGATGCCTGCTGGCTTGGGCACCTGCCTAGCCACAGTTTTGGCTTCCTTGCCTGGCCTCAGGATTGCTTCTCTGTTTTGCACTAAGCAGCTGTTGCATGAAGCCCTGAACGGCCCTGCGATCAGCACGTGGAGCCCAGCATGTCCCTTACCATTAGAGTGCAAACTAAACAGAGTTATATGCTTTACTTCTGGCCCCACTCTTTTCTAAGTCTTTCCTAGAGCTGTTTCTTCCAAGAGGAGAGTTTGGGAGTACCCCCAAATCTCTTGTCTAATGTGTCAGAGTAAGCAGTTGTGGCTTTGGGGATGTTGGGGGCAGAGGGGTAGGAAAGGGCAATAGCAGAGTTTCCCTGCATTTTACACTTTGGGCCAGTTGCACCTGCTAAGATATCACACACTCATGAATTATGTGATGTGACAGTGACTATTCACATTTGCTTCTGTACTTAGCACTGAGCTGTGTCTCTCCCTGCTAGAAGGTCCAAACCTTCCCAGGGTCCTAGCTTCAGCTCCACGGGGCTGAAAATTCAGTGTCACAAAGCCTGTCTCCGCAGTGACGAAGTTCCTCTTTTGGACCTGGCAAGCGTAGTGTGGGAGTGAAGCCCAATCATATTTTGGTACCATTCAGTCTGTCGTCTTTTAGGTGATACTGCCAGTAACAACTGGCAGAAACGGGTGTTTAGTTATGACAGCAGTATTTTGTTGCGGGAACACCCATCTGCTGCCCACTGGTCTGCCAGTGCAGGTGGCCCATGGCAAAGTCTAGCCAGCAGTTCCTCAGTAGCACGGGCTTCGGATGGCTCTGGTGCACAGGTGGGCTTAAAAACAGGGAAAGGTCTCGCAGACCCCATTACTGGTCAACAGAGCGACTGATTCCTGCAGCGTGGCTGGCGTGCAAACACAGCAGTAAGTGTGACGCAGTGAGTGGTCTTCTTTGGGAAAGGGCTTTGGGAATGTCCTGTAGAGACACGGGCTGCCTCTCCTCTTTGTACATACCACAGGGGAAATGGAAGATGAGAAACACCAAGGGTGGGAATTAAGACTGTGTTTTCATTTCCTCTTTCTTGTTTTTAACTTGGTCCTTCACTAGTAAAAGAAAAAAAAAAAGACAATAAAAACCCCAGCTGCACCTGGGTTTTTACATAAATGTTCTCTTGCACTTCAACTCGTTCACCTCCTGGCAACACTGAACTCCAGAAAATACAGCGCACTCTCTCTTTAAGAAAGACTGCTCCCTGCCCAGCTGTTGACTTGCCTGAAGGTGAGACCTCTGCTTAAATTCATGGCTCCAGCTGTCAAAAGCAAAGAAAAGCAGCTTTTCCTTGGCGGCTCTCTGCTTTGGGTAGAATTTGACATCTTCCTCAGTCAGCAGAATTTAATCAGCATCAAGTGCCCACAGCCGCTCAGCCCCACCACCGCTGGGCTGCGGCTGGGGCTGGGGCTGGGGAGCAAGTCCTGCAGAAGAGAAAAGGGGGAGAGGCTGCAATGCAGCCGGCACAAGCAGACACAAGCACAATCACCCGTTTCTGTGAGAAATCCAAAGCTTGTCACTGTCTAGGGAAAGCCTCATTACAGCCTTCGAGTTAAGAACTGCTGTTATCACGCAGTAACCTTACCCGGCTTAGCCTCTGCCGTGTCCTTCTGAGTAGCTAAGAGTGGTAAATGGAGTGAGTTACTGACAGCCGACAATGATACCGATTTCCAAAAGAAAGCTGGTGAAATGTGCTCAGGGATATGGTTTCCCAGATTTGAGCAAACAAGTAAAGCCAAGGGAGTGACTCCTGAGATGGCTGTGCTCTGTTTGCCTTCCTCATAGGGAAGAGAATGCTTCAGTTATTTTCACATAGGTGTCAACAAACTAAGTGATCCGCCGCACACAGCACGAACTGTTGGGCCGAGTGCCGGGCCTGTGAAGCCCAGCTTTTGATGCATTCGCCAGCCTCGGTCAGATCGGACCGGCACACGCAGACTGTAGGCACATGCAGATGTCGGTGCACGCAGGATTGCATATGGACCTGCCACAGCAGGAGGGCATTTGCTTTTCTCCAGTCCTGCCACATGCAAGCAAGCCCCCAAATCCCACAGAGAGAGAAAGGAGCTGGGGAGAGATCGGGATAAGGTTGCAGCCAGGGAGGCGGTGGGGTGGCAGTTCCCGTTATATGTCCTGTGATGTGTGCCAGGGGGCTGTGCCATCGCTGGAGTCCTGGCCTGGCTGCCCCAAGACCCCTCGTTTTGGGGATTCAGTTGGTGCATGACAGCTGTTGTTATGGCAGGAGTGTGCATGGGGTGTTTTTTCAAGGAGACTTTGTATTAGCGCTTACCCATTTAAAATAACCTATTCACAGCAAATATGTGCCTATGTGTTTTCAGCACACAAACTCCAGGCCTTCCTATACATGCAGTTCATTTCTAGCACCTGCAGCTGTTACCCATTTCCTGACAATATCATCGTGCCCATTGAGGAGAGGAAGGACATGTTGGGTTGTTGGGGTTTCTTTAATGTTTACCTCTTCCACCTGTTTGATATTAGCTTGCATAATAGCACAGAGTTTCAGCAAAGGAGGTGGCTGCTGGAAGCAAACAGGAAATGAAGCAATACCCAAGGTAAGGGAGGCAACGGGCAGTAGGGGTGTGGAGAAACAAGCGTGGGGGGTGTGAGTATTAACCAGCGAATATTCACTTCCCTCTATGCAGAGGGGTGATTTAGTTCCCCCCAGATCCAAGCCAGATATCAGAGGGACACTAAAGCATTGAGTGCCCCCAGCTAGAAAAGAAGAGGGGCGAGGAAGAGGGAGATGCGTAAGGGGTGAGATGCTGTGAATGGAGGTGGGAGTGCAGGTAAAGGCTTGCTGCTCAGGGAGCGGGGGAGAGCTCGCAGGTGCATTGTGGCCCAGGAGCTTGACAGTGATCAATGTAGAGCTCGGGCTGTGAACTGTGTACTCTTGCAGCCTGTAGCCATGAATGTGGTGGGGTTTTTTCTCCTGTTCCTTTGTATTTGGGGAATGAACTTCATAAAACCTGTATTCATCGTTTCTGCTCAGCCACATGACAAACTTCTACTGAACTGTGTCCTGGAGGGGTGATGCAGCCACAATAACAAGATCCCTCCTGCTCCAGTCATTAAAAACACTGCATTTCTCATTTCACAGCACTGGGGGAGGGGACAGAGAGGGCAAGGAAGCAAATCCCACTGAGGATACAGTTACAATATGAAAGAGACCATTAACCCAGTGCATATACCTACAGAACTGAACCAACAAATGTCCTACAAAAAAGACAAACTTTTATCCTAGTATTTGTTCATCTTTCTCAATGTTTACCTTCCAAAAATCTGTTACCAATACAATCCTGCTTCCCTTCTTAAATCTCTCTAAT
The DNA here is from genome assembly GCA_027925045.1 of Hypotaenidia okinawae. NCBI lineage: Eukaryota > Metazoa > Chordata > Aves > Gruiformes > Rallidae > Hypotaenidia > Hypotaenidia okinawae. The sequence goes on from BSDF01000006.1 coordinate 33,180,524, forward strand.
TAAAACTTCGCAGGGCCAAAAGGCAATGCTTATCGTGTATAGTGCCCAGAGTCCTTTCTTCTTAAATTATACCCCCTTATATGAACTGCAAACTGAAGGCATGTGTTGGATGCAGTTATCTGCATGCTGCATGTTTGTTTTATACATGTTATTTTCTGTATTGCTTGGGGATAATGTATCTAATTATGTTTTTGTGACAGTGCTGCTCTTTGTGAAGGTGGTTTTCTACTGCCAGCTGGGTTTGGTGACTGGTCAAATGCCGTTTATAAAACGTTCAGTAATTTTTTTTTTGTTATTAATTAATGATGAAGATGTGCATATTTAATTATTTTAATTATTCTTCTCTGCCTTCTGTAAGTGGAAGGGGTGAAATGCACACTCATGTGCAGATCCTTAGCTTTCACTCACTGTGACACAGTTTCATGGCAGGAGGTGAGCTCTGTTACAAGCTGTATGTCAATGTCTGTAGCGCTGCCATGCAGCGCTCTGCTTGTGTGAAATGGGCCAACTAATAATGTTGGATTAAGGAAGAGATGGAAATGACAGGAGCCCATTTTGCTTTGGAGTCAGCAATATTTGCTGGAAGTTCTAAAATTTTTGATAAATTTTGCGACAGGCTAGCACTATTTTAGAAAGTCTTAGGGAAAAACACTTTCAGCGTATGTGTGCAGAAAGCTTTTTTCTACCAACTCTATTTTATCACTTTTCTAAAAAATAAAAAAGAAAAAAAAAAAGGCCCTGTAGACTCTGACACAGCCAAGTTGCTGTGGCTTGCTAAAATACCAGTGTTAGCTGAACCCTGGTAATTGTACAAACACGTGCTTTCAGCTGGGGCAAACACAAGATAAATGACGTTAACTTCTCTCTTGGGTATAAACTAACATGTTTCACCTCTCAGGAGGAGATGTGATTGCGGGTCAGGCCGTGCTGATGGGCAGTAATAACTCGCTAACTCAGGTTAGCCTGAAAATGTGTCTCAGCTTGGTGTGAAGCCCCTGTCCTTCCCAACAAGGACAACAAGGGTCCTTTCCTCCTGCCTGACCTGGTGAGCACAGAGAGAAAGCGTATTATTAGTGTTATTTAATTTGCATTACTGTGATACTTAAGAGCTCCGGTTTGGATTAGGACTCTCTTGTGCTAGGCGCTGTATAAACACAGGAGAAAGCAGGACACTGTCCTCAAGAGCTGCCTGCCTTATGCAAACACACATGGGAGTTGGGTACGGTTTCATGCTGAGGTCGGGCTTAGTGCCTTGTGCGGTGCCAAGCATGTTGTCAGCTCTTGCAAATCCTCCGTACCTAAGAGCCCACACCTCAGCCTGCTCTTTGCTGTACTGGTAATTTGGCAAGCTCCTGTGTTTGTGTAGCATGCAGTAGGTTACCCAGAAGGACGCTTGAGGCTGAATTGGGACAGGCCATGTGAGCCTATTTTAAGGGGAGCTACAAAACGACCCCATGTATTGCAGTTCTAATCGGAGACAGCTTGAACTGGCTTGAGCATGTAAAATGAGCAACTAGCATTAGGGAACTTGGGGGTCAGGAGGAGACAGCACTGAGCCAGCATGGGCAATGCTATGGGGCTTCTCAGGTCTGCTACATGCTTGATCCATGCAGGATGACTGAGCGGCCTGAAGGGCTGCAGTGCTTGCTGTCCCAAGGCAAGCAATGCCCCATCAACTCTGAGACAGGGTGTTAATAAACAATAACAGAATTGTGTACCTCAGGGGCAGAGATTAAAGCAGGACTAGTGAGAGAAGCAGTTAGTTTACTCTGTGAGAAATGTTTATTCATTTTCCCTGTAGGCTGTTAATAGGACTTCTGGCTTTAGCAGAAGAAATCCCACCTTGTTCCCTAAGACTTGCTCAATAAAGATGAGTCACAAGCAATGTCTGTGTTTTGAAGCAGCGACCCTTCCTTCACCCTATGGAGGAATGGTGGGAGGACTGCAGAAGAGGAACTGGATAAAAACCTGTTTGGACAATACCTTACTTTCAGTGGCCTGTAGGGATGGTGTGCATCCAAATGGTGCTGTGGATTTCTCATTTTCAAACAGCAAGTCAAGAGCTCTGTATGCAGTAATCTTCTATTCCACTCCTCCTCTTAGCGGTAAAGATCTGACTACACCATTACTTCAAAACTTATTTAGAAGAGCTGCATCAGTGTTCAAGACCTTCTCTGCAGAGTGCCCTTCCGACAGAGTTTGCCAGTGCAGCTACAGCATCATTTTACACGTATGCTGTATGGATACATGGTGTGCTGCTTGCAACTGCAGCGTCTTGTGGGTTAAACGAGTGATGTGGGCAGATTGAGTCGGGGAAAGCGTTGACATATCAAAAGATGTAAGAATTCTCAAAACCGGTATAAACCTAATAAACAAGTCTCATCAGGTGTTGTTCGAGGTGGTTTGGTTTTGTTCGGAAGTAAGAGTGCAATGCAGTCGAGGTGTTGCGGTCTGACTGATAAACCAGTTCTGGTCAAGACGAGGCACAAAGCCTACACCTTTTAGCTAACCTCACAGCAGAAGTGAAGCGTCCTGCCTTTGTTTTAATGTACTGCACTCTGGCTCACTCATGTGATCAGTCACTCCCTATGAAAAATACACGTTTTTACTCTTGTAGACAAAATGCATAAACATTTGACCTCTGGAAATATGATATACAGCTAAAGACGGCCCTTGAAAAACCTGGAGTGTGTACATGCAATATAAATTCTCCCTATCTCACAGGACCAGCATAGTAGAAAAAAAGATAATCGGTTGTCTCGTGGTCTCCCTCCCCACCCTCTTCCCTTGTTTCCCTTGCGTTCCCCCTCCCTTTTGCTGTGGGATGTGCCAGCACTTGTCTTGGCAAAAGCCAGTCTTGGATCTTAAAACTGAAGGAAACTCCAGTGTGTTCGTGACAAGCTCAGCCTTTACCAGGCCTCTGCTCCTCCTGCCCCAGCCCACGCCAGAACAGTACACGGCGGTGGTGGCGTGCTCTGGGGAGAGAGACGTCCGTGCCCAGCACCACCTGCCTGCACATAGTTCACACCCTTGTAGAAATCAGGGCTGTGCAAATGGGAAGGGTGCATAAATGCGTGTGCCCCACAGGCAGGTCATGGCACACACCACCAGCTGTGGGACATTCACTCTGGTCTTGGCTGGTGTTCTCAGTGGGGAAGTTACATGAACAAGTGCTTTTCTGGCAGTCGCAGGGTCCTTCTCTGTGCTCAGGGCAGATAACATCAGCTGATGGCGGTGTTGACTTCCACCTGCCACCCTCCACTACGCTGCACCCAGCTACTGGCTTGCTTGCTCTCCCTGCCCAGGCAATCTTAGGCATTTCTAGAAAGATTGCCTGCAAAACTTAACACCGTCACCACTTTTGGCAGCAGTGATTTCATGACACAGAAAGTCGCCCATTAGGAGTTGCACAGCAGCTCATTTTCCAAAGAAGCTTCCAACGAACTGTTGGGTGTTAAAGCACTAATTCTCCTTCAGCCACACTTGACCTGGTCTGGATTTCAAGCAGGAACCAAGATATGTCAGGTTTCAGTTCTCATCCCCAGTATCTATCTCAGAGTGTCTTGTCCTATAATAATTGATCTTTATAAATGAAATCACCACGTGAGTAAACAACTATGCTGTCCTTAGTATATATGCATCTATAAAGTCCACACCAGAACTTCGGATAGAAGGGGTCTGACTGGGCCTTCCACATCACAAAACACTACTAATAATTTGTGAAGCTCCATCCTAAGCTTGCTCTCTATTTTCTCCTTTATTAAAATTAATGGAACTTTTTAATATAAGCTTGTTCCCTTAGTCATTATTTTATACCCTCTTGTTCTTGTGTTAAGGTCATGCTTTAGTTTAAATAATTACTTTTCCCTCTCCGTTGTTTTCTCCTCTGACATATTTAAAGGCTTTGTTGCTATATAAATCACTTGATTTTACAGTCTTCTAAGACAGACTCTTCATTTCCCTGATCATCAGTTGTTCTGGACTATCTTTTTTGTTAAGTATGGGTGGCAAGTGCCACCTTGTTGTTCTGGATGATGTTTTGACACTGCCTTACACAATGGTGGTAAAGCTTTTTTAATCAGCTAAAGCATCTTGTCCTAGGACTGCCGTGTCACACTGTTGGCTCAGTTACTCTGTAATGGACGACAACATTTTGGTCTTTCTACACTACTTTCTTCCAAATGCAGTGTCCTTGTCTCTAAGCAGGAATCTGTGCTGCCTAGGTGTGTGACCCTTTGTGCTGTGAATTTTTGAAGTCATCAGACTTTTCCCTGATATTCTACTCATCCTCTCTGTTGATGAGACGTCTCATCTTCAATAAATTTCATTAGATGATGATGATGATGCCTCCATCAGCCCCGCTTGAGACAAATGATAATAAAAGCTCCTTAACTTTTGTCTTAATGGTGTTCCTGTTGAGAACCCCATTCCTGAAATTATAGCACAAAACTTCTGTTGCCACTCCTTCTCACCAATGGCAGGAGCTATGTGTGCAGCTTTGCCTGTCTATATCTGCCGGACGTTTTTCTCCAGCCCAAGAAAACCAAGAGGAAAGCAGACTTCTTCACCACGCAGCAGAGAAGCAGCGTGCACTGATACGATCACCCTTGAACAGAGCTGAGGGCAGGATCCCTAGATGTACATGGCAAAGCAGCTGACATACCTATGGAGGGGGACGGAAAGGATTTCTGCTACTTGTACGTTCTTCCTGAATGTGCTTTGCAAGCCAGGGGGAGGCACATTTTACTGGGGTTCAGCAATATCTCCCTGTGGCTTTTAGTCTGAGCACAGAACAGGCTCGGAAAAAAAAAAACCCAAGAGTCTTGAGTTTGTGTGACAGTTCATTGTCTTCAGTCTGGTCAGCTCCATGGGGGAAGTCTGGGGGCTTTGAGTGCAGAGTTTCCAAACACTGAGAACAAACCGTAAGCATTTGTAAAAACCGCAGAGCGTACAGTTAATACACCCAGATGTGCTGTCAGTCCCACAGCACTGCATCGGAGTGGATGGAGTGTGTAAATCTTGGAAAGGTTAAAGCTGAGAGACCAGCGATACGCATAAAGACTCGTGTTCCTTCCAGGAGGAGGAGGGGGTGAGGTGTTATCATTCTCCATTAATCACTTACATCTCCAACCTGCCTAAATCCTCTGAAAAGAACCAGCAAAGAAAACACCAGCTGCTGTAGCTCCTACTTTTTCCTCTGTACCCACCAGTCTCCCTCCCCCTCCCTGCCTTCCCCAGACTGTGTTTATTTTTACTGCTCGTGAATCAGCCAGGAACTTGCTCCCTGCAACAGGATCAGCTGAGAACAAGCTGCAGATTGAATGTTCCCTGAAATCCTGGGTTTGTTTTGTAGCTTACCACCAGCAGCAAAACAGTGGAGAAAAGGAGAGAAAGTGATACACGTCTTCTTTCTCACCCGGGGAGATGGGACTTTCATTCTGCAGAGAGTGGGACTTCCCCAACTTGCTCTCTGAATGCAGGGCAGCTTTCACTGGAGATTCTGAGCACGCTTAGCTTGTGAGAGTCACTTAAACCATGAGCCTGAGTGCTTTGGGCAGGGAACTGTTGTTTTGTATAGGAGCTCCTGGCTCCTACAGTAATCTGCTGCACCCAAAACGCCACGCTGCACCGTAGGCAGCACAGCGGCTCTCCCTCCCACAGGGGTTGTTTGTTCTCTCATCTCTACGCATGATGTAAGAACTGACCTGTTGTGACTAAGGGAAAGATTCATCCTCCAAGCTGGACTGCGCTGTGGCTGCCCCAGCTCTGGTGTTGGTGCGATGGTTCGCACCGGTGGTAGGGGAAGGCGAGCCCCTGTCTTAGTGAAGTCACTGCCTTGCTGAGCAAAAACCATCCCCAGGGACAGCCAGGTACACAATGGGGTAGCAAAGAATGGCAACTGGTTGTGGAGAAGAGACTGATGGTGAGGGGAGATGAGAGGAACGTATGAGAGGGGAAAAAAATCAAAGGAAAAAAGGAACAGAAACACCCCTGAAAAAGTGTGCGTGGAAAACTGAAAAAGGGTGAATGTGGCAAAGTCACTCTTGGAGGAACAAGCATCTTCTTCAGTTGGGGCAGGGTTGTCTCTGCGGTGCCTCTCTGAACCCACACTGTCTTAACTGGAGCAGCAGTGAGAGCAAGACCTGTCCCAGGATGCACTCTCCTGCTAGGCTGCGTTCCTGGTTTCTAGGAGGATCACACTATCCATCCCCAAGCAGCGAGAATTTGGGGAGGCAGGTTTGGAGTCCTGTCCTCCAGAGAACAGGGAAATTGAGGAAATATATACCAAAATACCAGCTTTCTCCAGAACCTTGTGTTCAAACAGGCCAAAGGCCACTCCAACATCTGACATCCAACAAATCATGTCATCCAAATTAAACCCAGCATTTCAAGCTGTGCACCTCTGAAAGGCATGAAGTGCTACCCTTGTCACCAATCCCAATGGAAAAGCACTCTACTCATGGAGAGGGGTGTGTCCCCTGTGCAGCGCTGCGCCGCAGCACGCACCGCACCGGGAGGCTGACTTGTCACTTCGGCACTGGCCTGGTGCAGAACTGCTAATCTCTTTCAGATTGAAGAGGCTGTTTGCTGCCAAGACTTCTCTGCCAAAAGATAACTTTATAATACTGATAATCAGGCGCCCTGTGATGATTAAATGCCTGTTGCTTGCCTCCGTATGAAGAGTTTCTTGCTGACAAGCTGCTTATTATGGCAAACCATTTGTGTTATGGAAAAAGCAGGGCCTGTTACCGAAAAGTAGCAAAAAAATCTTATCTTAGCCTAGAAGTGGAGAAAGTGCAATTAATTAATTTGTTTCTGAATCTGACCTCTAGACATAAGAGATTTTATAGCACAGCTACATATTGTAATTACAGGATAGAGCAAGCCTATACTGTAGCTTCTAGTTGAGTGTATAATGAAGAGTGAAAGATTGATGTTCAGTGTGGTCAGATGACTAATACACTGGCAACAGTTGAACTGGTCGAGCAAGAGTAACAGGCACCTGAGATAGCATTTGATGTCTTGCTGAATAATGACGTTGTTTCCTATGTTGATTATCTTCCTCTAACCTGGCAATTAACTTGTCCTAACAGTGCGGAGTGCAACGTTAACATTCAAGACACGGCTGCTCCATGTGTAGCTGGTGCCCATGCCACTGCATGGCCTTGTACTCGCTACCCTCTCTCAAGAGCACGATGGGATTTTCCCAGGCTGCACGCAGTAGGCCCGGATGTATAAACACGTATGATGGATGAGAGATGCCTTCTGAGATACTTGTGTTAACGATACTCTTCAGTCTGGTCTGGGAAACCTGAAAGTACATGAAGTGAAGAGAACATCCTACCTTGATCGCAAAATATTGTTAGGCAAACCTTTAGCACAGATGAAGCTGCTTGCATCCTAGGATTTGTGGGAGGGGTTTTCTTGGTCTTGAACATATCCTTTTTGTGATGTTGTCCATAAAGACCTAGAACACTCTTCCTCCAGTGGAGTTCAGTGGAGTACTAGCTCTCCTGCTGTGTTCAGATGATGATAAAACATGGTTGAGTCATTGTAAGGTTTAAGCATGGTAGATGCCCTACATCGCTAAGTCTCACTGACTGAGCTCTATGCAAAACTTCACTGTGTCCTTGGCAGCTTAAGTCCTGGAAAGTTTCCTGCTTTTTATTGGCATTAGAACCAAATCACAACTTGTCTAAAAAACCCCAAACAACCCAACAAACCAACACCAACAGGTGGGATTCTTGGGTGAATTTTCCCTTAAAAAGAAAAAAAACACAAAACCCAAACCACCCTTAACAAAAGAAATCCTTTGATGTGGAGGTTTCTGGCACACTGTTCTGTAAAGCTCGTGCATGCCATATCTTCAAGCAACGCCACTCCTGAGCTTTAAAAGCTGTAGGACTCAATTGTCACAGGGTTTTAAGGCTACAGGCAATGACAAAGGAATCGGATTTATAATACCTGCACTGCTTCTAAGAATTTCCTTGGCGGGGTTGCATTTAAGGCTCTGTGAGTTTGACTGGCAATGGCTGGGTTACCTGCCACTGCAGGCAGGGCTGACTCACCTGGGATTTCTGTAGCCTGAGCACTAACAAAAAGCCTGTGACTTCCAGTTTGCCTGGGGCTCCTGTCTACTGCTCTCTGAGTTTGAAGACAACATGTATTCAGAAGCAGAGACGGGGAGGCATAAATAAAGGGACAGGGATAGCAACAGTCTCAGATTACAGTTTGGGTACCTCCGTTTCCTATTTCTGAGTGACTTTGGTTGCAGTTAGAATGCCTAGTTTAATCTGCTTCACAGAGCTACCTGCCCCCCTCACCCCGCCCTGCCCCAGGCCTCAGAACTCCTAATCTCAGAAGATGCATCTGAAAAACAAGGCCAGTGAGTGAGGTCGGACTTGGATATGGACAAAGAGCTGAACCCAGGCACAGTGGCAAGGGATGCTGTGCCCGGGTGTGTCGGCAGTAGGAGGAGAGTAGGAGAGTAAGGGCACTCTGTAGCTGATAAGAGCGGATTAAGGATTTGGCACTGAGCAGGCCACGGGAGGAGAAGGATGTTATTCAGAAAGGCAGAGTGAGGAGTCTCTGCCAATGCTGTTCCCGCCCTAATGAACTGACCGCGGCTGGAAATGGTTATCTCAGGATGGTGCTGAAAACCAACTACTAGGACGGATGAGATGTTTTAGGTGTTGTAAGACGGCATGAGTGACTCTTGCTGACAATGATGCTTCAGAAGCTCTGCATGTGGGTCTCATTTTCTCTCTCATGAGGGGCAGGAGGAAAGAGACAAACTAGTAACATTCAGCTGCTATTTCAGAGCTGCTGCCAAGGGGTCCAGGCTGTTCATATGGCAGACATGCCTTTGAGCCCTCCTTACCTCAGCCTCGAGCGCCTCTGCTGCACTGGCTGGGGTGGGCATGTGAGGTGGGGGGCTGCTGGGGCAGAGCGGGGAGGCAGGCAGACAGCTCATGTAGAAAACAGTTTTGCTGTGCTTAGATCCTGCAGTTTTTTCTTTCCCCCTATTGTTAAGTGGCATTGAGCACCAGCAAAACAGGAAACAGCTTCCTCCAGCCGCTGACCTGGCCAACCCAGGGCAGCTGCTGGCTGCGCAGAGCAGCTGCCCCACGCCACCTCATTCCTAGAAAGTGTCTGGACATTCGGTGGAGGAACCTTAGGGAAGAGCAAGAAATACCCGTGAAGCTTGAATAAGCAAGTAGGCTCAGCAGCCCTTACAAGAGGGTAGTCATACTGGGAATATCTAGTGGCAGTGGCCAAAACTTTCTCTTTTTTCCCAACATGAGGGTTTATGGGAGTGAGAGCAATAATGTCTAGGCCAACCCCTGTCACCTCACTCATCTGGTAACTAAATTAATTGTCTCTTTGTGGTGCCGTGCAGCGTGCAGCTCTTGTGACATCCTCACTCAGGCTGTGTAGACACTATTGTTTTACAGGCACTGCAGCTTGTGTTGTGATCCTTAAATCTCAGAAGTCCAGCCAGGTCTCGCTTTGCTGGGCGGCCTCAGCAGAGGCAGGAAACAGCGCTGGTGAGGTGGTAGGTGACCCTTTTCTTCCTGAGAAAGCAACAGCCCATGGTATCAAGAGAATATATGCTGCTTGGGTTCTGTCCTACCAAGGAGACTACAAACGGAGGACAGCAAAGACCTTGTGGCTCCTTCTCTAATTACACATCTCCTGGTATTCTCTGATATCAAGGACAATGTTGTCCTCCCTGGTGACATTCTGATGACCTAGAATTGTTTTGTTGTATTTTTGGTTGGGTTTTTGTTTTGTTTTGTTTTGTTTTAATAACATGGTGTGATATTCTTCATTCTGTCTCTTAAATACTTACATAGAAAGAAATAATCCTGTAACCTCACTGGGAATGTCTGGTGGAAATTTTTCACAACTACATTTCTGTGTTTCTGAAAGTAGGACACATCAACGTGAAAGAAATGATGCTCAACCCAATCTCTGTCACCTCATTACTCTTGAGCTCCAGCTTAATTACCTCCCTGATGCTTTGCACAGCTCTTAACCAGACATTCTGTGTCTGCTCAGAAATCTGCCATACAAAATGGAGTGATGACTATATACCCTTTTCCTGCTGGAGAGATGAGCGGTGGGGTTTGGTAAGGATCATTTCTAGAGCACCCAGAAGGCACACCGTATTGTACAGACAGGCCTGATCCTGCACCTCTGGAGGACTTACAAAGACTCACTGAGACCACGCTGAAAGCTTGTATCGCAGAACTGGTTTAAAGATAATAGCAAAGTTTTAACCTCAGTGAATTTGTGGTAACGCCAAAGACAGAGTTACGTTAACAGCTCCCAAACTCTGACCTCCCTTATACCACTATGGCTCTATTGATGCCAGTGGGATTGCGAGGAAGAAGAATTTGATGATTTGATTTGATTTTGAGAAAGTTGCTGAGTCCCTTGTGGGAAAGTTCACACCCCAAAGTGGAGGGGACCTGCCTGAATGCCTTGCAAAACATACTCCTGGTTCAAACACAGATCAAGCTCTGCCATTTGAGCAGACCCTAAGTAACCCTAAGAAAAATACATGAGGTTTATGCCAAAAATTAATTTCACATCCCTAAAAATAAAAATAAAACCCCATTAGTTTTAAGAGTAACAAAGAATATGAGGTATAACTAGGAAGATATAATAATTCTGTCCACGGAGAGGACAAACTGGGAGTTCAACTACAGTAGACATCTCTGGCTTGTAAGGATCTGAGCGATGCTGATACAATTTTGTTTCTGTGTGAGTGTCTGACTTGTCGGGATTCAAGCCCGGCGCTATTGCTACGTCACTTCTAAAGACTCATTCCACCACGCAGCACAGCGCTCACAGCCACGCAGGCTACGTGGCATGTGTACGGGGTGGTGTTTCTTCCCAGCAGCAGCAGCAGCAGCAGGCAGCCGCCGAGAGCGGAGAGGCTGCCAGAGAGCATCATCGGCAACGGGCGGGTCGGGTCGGGACGGGACAGCTCAGCTGTGTCACCTCACAGGTGCGCCCACTCCTTCAGAACAGGCTGTTCTCACACTTCCCTCTGCCCTGCTCGCAACCGAAAGCTGTCGGCACCGACGTACCTTCAAAACACAACGTGGATGCCCGTATCCTGTATCTTTTTTTATTTCTTCTTCTCTGCCCACCTTACTGCAGTGTTTTGCATTGGGTTTGGAGGTCTCTCAGACTCTGTTTTGTTTGCCCTGCCCTGCAAAAGCAAACACACGTGGGGAGACATTGCCGCTTCTCCCTAGGCCCTCCTTCATAGTCCGGGAGTTAAGTGACTTGGCCCTTTGGTTTCCCTGTTCCCAGCAGCGTGCTGTGCCCTGCAGCGGTACTCCCGGGTTCATTCCACGCGCGGCACTGCAGGGATGCTGCGGGGATGCGCTCTCCCTGCTGCATGGTCCCCAGGGTGAGCTGTGCCGCAGGGCGTCCCTAGAGAGCACTGCTGACACCGGCAGTTGCACAGATGACCAATTCTGCATTCAGGCTGCCTTTCTTTTGGCATTTCCCCCTTCCCCATTTTTTTTGTGAGATGTGAGCTTGTCACAAAACCATTTTGAGCATGTGTGAGACGCTTAACGATAGAGGAAATACACATCCCTTACCTTCCCTGAGAGAGAAGCTTTATCAAATCCGGAGGGTACTTCAAACCTGTGAAGCCCTTTGCCAACAAACGATCATTTTGTGTTTCACTCCAGGTAGGCTTTGGCTTGCCCCACAGTAATGTGGGGCATTAAGAGTTTTAAGAAATGTACCTCTATCTATTTCCTGGTGTTCCTCACAGAATATATATCACCATTAACATTGCAGCTACACAAGGAAAGTCAGTGCCTGCTGAATTCATGGCTGCACTTAGCCTATGAAACTCATTTTCTGTACATAAAACGTAATACTAAATAAAATAGGAATTCTACAGTATGAACAGAAATGTTTAGGAAAGAGCTCAGTGTACACAAAGATGTGAGGGAACACCTGTTTTTTGAGGAAAGCTTCTCTTTGGAAGTTGGTCTTCTCTGCAGGGGCTCAGCAGCTTTCTGGTGGCATATCTTGGTCACAGTGAGTTCTAGAATGCCTTGTTTAGTTCTCTGAATCTATGAAATATTCAGAATCTATTTTTCACAGCTACTGGCTGATCTGGCAAAGAATACCGCTTTGTGCATGTGTATCTTATCTTGTTCAACAGCTCTCTGATCATCGTTCCCTTGCACGTCTGTCCTTTCTTTTCACAAGGGACACTCGTAAAGAAGGCTAAGACCTGATCTGGGGACTGACACCGTAAGCCACACTACCTGCTTATTGCTTCCTTGGAAATCTACCCACTGCTAGGAAAAAGAGGAACTTTTCACTGCTGGAGTTAGAACTTCTTTATATCCTTGGTGCAGAGCTTGGGGATGTTTTGGTAGCTATTCCAGGGTTAACAGCCTTTCTGCCCAACCAGCTGCTGTGAAATGTTGGCTCTGGAAGGCTTTTTCTTTGCCCATTAATCTCAGGTCTGGTGAGGCCAGTGAGGCAGTGAGGTGTGCATCTCTGTTTTTCCAGTGCTAATGATAGACTTGTAAGGGGGTGTGGGGGTGGGGGTGGTAAGCTGTTACTGGCGTTTTGCTTGTAGCACTGACTCTTTTCCCTGCGCAGAGCTATACTTTGACGTGGTATGCTTGAACTTACAGATCAAAGAGAATTACCAGAACGATCCACTTGTGAATTTGTGGGCCATTATCTGTTATTAACTCATCGTGAGCAGGGCTGTGAGCAAACTGTAATTTACAGTATGTTATTACATTTCTGCTCACCGTGGTGTGCAGCAGCTAAATGCGTGCGTGTGACAGTCCGTAACAAGAAGTGATCTTTCCTAGCTAATTCAAACAGATCTTTGCCAGCCTCTGCTAAGGTTGAACAAGAATTTAACTCACTTCTAATAATTTTGTTTTTCTGCCTCCTGCCCCTCCCACCACATTTAGGAGGGGAGAAGGTTTCACCTTCTCCCTTTCTCTTCAGTAAATGCTCGCTTCCAGGAAAACTTGGAAGCGCAGCAACAACCTCCTCCAGTTCCCTGCCAGATTTCCTTCAGGATTTAATGATTCAGGTGGCTTCATTTGCTAAATTTTTGCCAAAGAAAGTAGTTCTCTACTGACACCATATAATAAAGTTGAGCAAACAGGAGGGCTGGTAGGAGACTTATTTTTATTGCCTGGCTCTAGTCACATGACAGATCCGGTTACAAAATACTAATGCCCCTGCCAGCTCTCAGGATCCACCAATTCCTCTTGCTACTGTTTTAATCCAACCTGTCTTGCCTGTTGTAGTCTTCTTTCCCCCTCCCTCTCCCCCCTCCCTTTTTTCCTGGGGGTGGGGGTGAAGGGGAGGCATTAGAGTGGGACAGAAGATGGAGTGAAAAGCAAGTATATCATGATTGGGAGTATCCCTTTAGCTCCTTCAGTGTTTGTTCAGCACTTTTTCGCCAGCTGAATAGCTTATTCCCTCTGAGCGCTGGCAGCCTTTGGCACAAGTAAAGCAATGTCAGCATTCCCCTACTCCATCTATTTTTTGGAAGAGAGTCGTTTAAAATATTCCATTTTCACCTTGTTTGCAAGTTGCATGAAGGCTTCTCCCCCAGTTATATTGTGACATTCTGGCTTGAAAAACAACTTCAAGATCAGGAAGATAATCTACCCTCCCCCCTCCCCAACAAAACAAAGAAATCTCCTCCTTTCTTACGGAAAGAAACTCGTCAATTCAGTGGAGCCACCTCTTTTATTAGCAGCCAGACAGATATATTTGCAGAAAAAATGGTGATAATAGATTTGAAAAATACAAACTTTATGCAACAGTCTGAAGTTCTTGACAGTGGTGTCCCCTTTGTGCCCTCTTAGAGCATAGAGCAGTACCAGCACCTTTGGCGCTATGGGTTTCTGGAAGGAGTCTACCTAGACAGTTAGGCACCCAGGATCTTCGTACGGTCTCTGATGTATAAGCTACACTGGTACTGAGCCCTTGGCTGCATCAGGGTGGGCATGACTATGTTCACAGTGTGCCAAGGGCACACCTCAGCAACCTCATAGTGGGTTGGGATAGAAGGTATAGAAAATAACTACCTTTCTCCACCTTTATGACAGAAAAGCTGTGGCACGGGGAAGTTTGGGGACCAGTTCAAGGCACCCAAGCCTCCTCTGGTGAATTCAAGGGCCAGAATTCAGGCGAGAGTTGTGTAGTTGCTGTTTCAGCTACAAGACCACCCATCTTCTCTCTTGGCAAGCATGAGTGGAAATGCACTTCTGCCTTCCAGTGTCTGTGCCATGGTCGTTTCCAAGGGGGAGTATGTTGCAATTGTTTTAGTTTTTCCATTCCTGCTCTTCTTTCACACGCTGCCCCTAAGTATCTGCAACACTATTGCATCGTCCTCATTCAGAGCTCTCTTGAAAACACAGCCCTACTCTGGTTTCTGACAAAACAACCTCTTGTAATTAGGAGCTTGTTATGACTGCAACCGGGCAGGGTTAGAGGAAGTACATGTCAGCAATGACTTCTGGCATCCACCTGTCTTCACTTCTCGTGGACACTGGCTGTAAGCTTTTAGGGGCAGGGTCCATCTCATTGCACAACTGTACAGGGCTTTGGCCAGTCAGTGCTTCCAACCGCAGCACCGATGACATCCCTTTAAAAAGCTCGTTTTCAAAAGACTTAAGTAACATACGTCCTTCACTCTAGCTTTTATGAGTTTTTAACAATATGAGAAACAATGACATTTATTTTCCAAAGACTTTCCTCCTCAACTGCAAATACTACAAGTGCAAAATATCAGAGGGATAATACCATCCACGGTTAGGGACCATGTGTGCTGGATCCCTACACTGGTTTTGATTCCAGCGTAATGGAGTTAATTTAATAATCTGGTAGATTTGGATGAACCACGGTGGTGTTGGGATGACCTGCTTCTTGGGTATTTGTTCCCTTGCTCTGCCGGCAGTTTCATTTCTGTGTGTGCGATCACAGCACCCTCTACTGCCGCTTGGTTAACCTGCAAAAGGACAACAAATGATCGCAAACTCGAAAGGATTTTTGGAGTGACAGGACCGAATATGAAGTGTTGTTTTATATATGAAACACCACCTCCCTGCCCATGAGAACGATAGCGCATGAAGGTATTTTGGGTCCGTACAGAACGCAGCCCTGAGCTCCTAAATGAACGAGGTATGAATTCCTCAAGGGCTGGAGCACCTCTCAGCCCCAGAGTAGGTAGTCTCCTTTTTCACTGTACATGAGGCACTATCTTCCACTTTTGTTAGGTCCACGGAGGTGCAATCAGTTTTCCTTGCGAGAAACGTTAAGAGGCACAAGTGCAAACGCTACTTCTCTATGTTCCCAGACCGATTAACTTGGGATTGGCAGAAAAATCCCCTTTCCGGGATGTGCCCCTGAGGAGCGCGAAGTATTGAGGGTGCAAGAAGCCGCCTCCCTCATTGCTGCTTCTCGTACAAACTAAGGGTTTTGCTCATGTCGTCACCAATCGCACCCCTCGCTTGCCCTCCCAGCCTTCTGCCAGCCTTCTGCCAGCCTCACTGAGCCGCAAGAGCCGTCACACCGGTCACCTCGGCACCCCGCGGGGGATGACGGCCAGCCGCAGTTCCGCTCTCACGGGAAGCCGGCGGCTTGCGAGCGGCTCCCGGTGCCTGGGGCCGCCGCGGCACACGCGGCTCCCAACGCGCGGGAATCACAGCCGGAGGATGACCTCCCACCCCAGCCGCTAGTGCAGCGCCCAAGCCGGGCTTCTGCTTCTCGGCGGGCCGAGCGCAGCCACCCGCGGGCGCACCGAGGCGCACTCGCAGGCCCCCGGTACCGGCCGGCGAGTTCCGCGAGGCCTCAGGGACGCGGCCACCCGGGTGACGGAGGCAGTCCCGGCCGGGCCCGCCGCGGTAACGCAGCGTTTGAGGAGGAGCCAAAAGCCTGGTGCCGCTCGCCCAGGCTGAGTGCCCACCGGCTGCGTGCCGGGCAGGAGCCCCATACCACGGCCGTTACCGGGCAGCCGCGGGAGCGAGGATAACGTCGGCGGCTGCTGTGCCGGCCGGGGCGGAGCCCCGCAGGCAGGCCTGACCGGCATCCCGGGCCATGCCGCAGCCACTCCTCCTCCAGGGAAGAGCGGGCAGGCGGCGCAACGCGCCACACGAGCCCCGCCCACCACCGGCCCCGAGTCACCGGGGAGGTGGCAGCGCGAGGCTGACGTGGCGCTCCCCTGCGCGGGGCGGGGCCTCGCCGCCGCCCGCTCCCTTCCAGCGGCGCGAGGGGGCTGGGGGTGTGGTCACGCTTGCGGGCCTACCTCGTGCCGTGGTGCGCGTGCGCGGCGTTTCCGGGCGGCGGAGCAGGATGGTGCTGCTGGAGAGCGAGCAGGTGGGGCTGGCCCGGCCCGGCCTGGCCCGGCCCGGCCCGGGCACCGGCCGCGGGTTGCCCCTCGGGGAGCCCTACCGGTTAGCGGCCGCATGGGGTGGGCCCTGTGCTAGCCGTGTTAGGAGGGAGGCAGACAGGCCTGCCCCACAGAGCCCCGCGGTGCGCCAGGCCCGCGTAGGGCCGCTCCCTCGCCCGTCCCGGCGGCGTGGAAGCGGGGGGGTGGGCGTCGTTGTACCTGGTGAGTTGAAGTGGGGCAGAAACGGCCGCCGTAGGTCTGGGGGGGACACGATACTTAAAACCTCGTTTTCCGGAGGCAGAACCTCGGGCTGGGCGGGCCCTGGCCGGGGCCGCGTGTGGGGAACACCGTGAGTTCTCGTGGGGATGATCCCCGCGGACCGGCGAGCCCGGCCTGTGTTAACGGAGCGCGGCGGGAGGAGAAAAAAAGGCCGGTGTGGTCGGTGGTCCCCATCCAACGACGAGTTTCTCTCTGTTGCAGTTCCTGACGGAGCTTACCAGGCTCTTTCAGAAGTGCAGAACTTCAGGGAGTGTTTTCATTACGCTGAAGAAATGTAAGTTTCACGTCTGCTGCATTCAAGAGGTGTCCGTCCCAATCGGACCTCGAGTGGTGCTAGGGTGTGTGGTTTAAAAGATGCAGTTCGGTGTCTGGAAATGGGAGTAGGTGTAGGGATAAATGAGTGCCTTTGCTGCAGTGCTAATAACCTTGAAGTAAGGGTGTTTCAAACTGCGGGAAATGCTGTGACTCTCCAATTGCTAATCGACAATCGGAAATCCTTACATAAAGGAGGAATTACAACGTTGCTTTTGTGCGTTTGTCTCTCTGGTTAGCTGGCACCACATGAGAAGTCCAGCACCCTTGGCTGCAGCTTGACATGCGTTTAAAACACCCTGCTACTGAAACAGGCTGTCCATGCAGCATGGCAGGGAAAGGATTTACATTTTCTTCCTGGCAGCTGTAGGTTACAGAACAGGGGTTACAGTGGAAGGGGCCTGTCGGCAGTTTGGCAGTGGTGTCAGTTTAAGGGGCTGTTAATTCCAAGGTGTTTCACAGATCTCCTCGCTTTTTAAGCAACTTCTGAGATGTCATGTCAGGAGGCAACCAGTGATTTTAGTGAATAAACATTCTCTGCCTTTTGATACAGATGATGGACGAACAAAACCAGTCCCGCGCAAGGGCCACGTGGAAAGCTTTGAGCCAGCAGACAATAAGTGTCTTCTAAGAGCAACTGATGGAAAGAAGAAAATTAGCACAGTGGTAAGTGAAGAACTTTGGGATAGAAACATGAGTGGCACTACTTGTATTTTATTTAATGCCTAATGTTTTAAGTGAGACTTGTCTCTACATGAATTGCACAGGAATGACCCTTTTCATTCCAGGGAGATCATATGGTAGCCAAACACGGCTGAAGCTGGGATGCTTAAGTGTTGCAGTTAGGTGAAGTTGTAATGGTTACGCTTGGTGTTAACAGATGGGGCAGTAGTTAATGGTTTTGCTCCCTACCCTGTATTTTGCTTTGGTGTGGTACTGTGGGACAGCAGAAAGGGACCCTGCTGGTTCTCAGCAACTTGGTTCTTGCGTTTTGAGTTAGGTGAAATTGTTTGGAGGAAAGGGAAAATCCACTTCTAGAGACATGGGCAGGGGGATGCAGGGCAGATAAGGAACTTGCAGCATGAGAACAAACGGTGTGGCTCCAAGGAGAAGAAAGGTCCTGCAGACCTGCACTCAGGCTGCCGCTTCAGGTGACAGAGGTCACTTCCAATGGACCCCAAAGCAATTACTGAACGTTTTTACAACCTGGGAAAGAACTGGATGTTCCCAGACTGTGAAACAGTAGGAAAGGGATCCTCGTTTCCTGGCAAGAACTTGTGGGCGTGGGTAGGCTCGTTCTAAGCCTTAATCTTGCTTAGCATGCCTATTATTTTTTTCATTTACAGAGCAATTTGTATTACAGGAAACGTTAACTAGAAGTTGAAAACCTGGTGTGTGATTACTTTGAATGGGAGATTAGGACAGGCTTTAGCTGACTCCAGCTTTCCTTTGTGATGTAACCCAAATTAAAATGTTACTTTAAGAAACAGTTCAGAGAATCTGGTCTCTGCAACCTATTTTTATGGTCCTATGAGTAAATAAAATGTTCTTTAGAATGTCTTTCCATGTTCTTCCCATCTGAAAATGCATGAATTTGGGACAAATGGCCTCCAGGGCATTCTCTTATTGAGTAGGGAGTGTGTTCCGTTTTCTAAATCAGTGGGGTCCTATGACATGTCAGTATAGCCTGTGATGAGATGATGCAACTGCTGCTGGAAAGATTTGTGATTGTGGGTGATTGTTGGTGGGTAAACACTTACTGATACTTGGTCTATAATAGAAGCCAGTGTTTTCTTGCTTAACCTCCAGTATTACTTTTGTAGGTGAGCTCAAAGGAAGTAAATAAATTCCAGATGGTAAGTTCTGTACACCTTTTTGTCTTCTCTTTCTGTAGGTGTTGGGGAGTGGTCTGTAGCAAGCACGTGTGAAGGGGTTGATTTCAGTGCTGAACTGCCATAGAGCTTAACCTTAGATTGTCTAACCGTGTGTTTTTAAAGAGATCCCAGCGTAGGCTGTGAGAGCAGGAATCTCTAGCTGCAGAAATTTGGATGCCAATCTATTAGCAGTATGTAAAATGCTACCTCTCGTGCACTGTCACTTCAGTACTTGTCCTTATGATGGTTCCAATTGTTGTTGCAGGCATATTCAAATTTGCTGAGAGCTAACATGGACGGCTTGAAGAAAAAAGACAAGAAAAGCAAAAACAAGAAGAGTAAAGCAACACAGTGATGGAACAGCACCTTACCATCACTCTAACAGACTTTACCCTTGCTCCGAGCAAAGTCCATTTCTCTTTGAGTTACCCCTTGTCTTTGGCTTTCCTTCCAGCAGGATACTGGGATGCAATCAGTACCTTCTGTTTAAACTGAGCACAGAAGGTGCTTTCTGTGGATTGTTGTATGGCAGGAGTGTGTACGTGGTTATACTGAAATAGCTTTACATTCAGCTGCCAGATAGTTTTGTACTTACACTGCTGTTTGGCTTGTATTATTACAAGCAGCAGTGTGAAACCTGCTGGGGGGTAACACAGGGTGAGAAGTGTACCATACCAGGAGCAAAATAAAACTGGAGCAGGAGTCTCTGTGACATGCCCAGTTCTGTAGATAAGCCTCAGTTGTACTAGGGGAAAGTGGGTGCCAACATTATCAGGAACAGCGGATTTCCTGTTTCTGTCTTACTTTGAGGAACGTGACTACATGATGCAATGCAGATACCCCTGAGGCAGCCAGCACAATGCTTGAGCTCCAGCAGAGCCAGGCAGCTGTGCCTTTCAGCTGTGCTGAGCCTGGTTCAGGGTGGGGGGAAGGCAGGACTTTGCATCGTGTTCCCTTCAGATGTGGCTTAGAAGTGCTCATGTCATCTAAACTTTTTTTTTAAAGCTTCATCTTTCAGTATATTCAGGGATCTGAATTTCCCCGTATTTCACATCAAAAAGTAGCTTCTTCATATAAGCAGCTGTAAAAGGTGACTAGTTAATTGTTTCTATTAAATACAATGAGAAATGGATTTGGTTGTCACTTGTCTTGGTGAGTTGCTAGGAATGGTATGGTTACCTGTGCCTTTAGGACTCCTCTGTTGCTACTTTGTGTGTCACCATCAAACTTCCACAGTTCTCAGACGTTCTTGGGTTTGTCTTTAAAGGTTCCTCTTTATTTTAACTTTGTCCTCTTTACTATCAGAAAAGGGCAGATTAAGTAAGTAGATATTTCTTAATGCAGGGAGCTTGCAGTGCTAATGGCAATCACTTCAGAAGAAACAGGAGTAAGCTGTTTAAAGAGAAGGTACCAGGTGGGAAAGGAGGCTGGTGTTTACCCCATTTCCAGAAGTCCTTCATTTTCCTGTATATTCACTCTGGTCTTGCAAGTTATTTGATGTGGGATATAACACATAGTTAACTATGGATGATGTAACTCATCTGCAGCTTTACTTCTGCTGATAGGTTTGTGTTAACAATTTAGCTTCAAGATGATACGACTTCTATCACTACTGTGACTTCAAACAGTATTTGACAGCCCCTGTGAACAAAGCTAGTTGAACACTTTGGTTATGCCTCCATGCAGGGTACTGTTTCTCTTAAACATCTTATATCCAGTCTTACTAAAGAACCTGAACCTAAGAAAAACTATGTCCAAGGAAGCTGCTGCGTGAGCTCAATGAATTGGTACAGGAAGCCAAGCCTGCAACTCTACACCCTCAAGAAATTAAAACAGTAGGTTTGAAAAAAACCACCCCAAAAATCACCACAACCGTGACCCACAAAAAACTTGTAATACATGTTTCAAGAAGGCTCAGTAGCCAAAACCTTTTATTACATAAAAAAAACCTTTCAAAAAATTTAAAACAGGTTGAGTTGAAGATAACTCCTCCTCTCTAACGCTTGAATTAAGTTTCTCATTTCAGTACTATCGTTGCATGTTGACATAAAAGGCATTCTGAAACCACATTTAAAAAAAGCTGGTTTTACACCTGCACAGCTGATACTCTTGTAGCATAAGAGGCAAGAATTACATGATAATTCCTATCTGTGGCTGTAGTCAGTCAGACTTGCTCCTTAATTACCTATAAAACATTTATTTCCACTTTCTGATGCAAATTTACAATATATTATACATGAAATTCAGTCTGGACACATAAAAAGGCCTGTCTTGCACTGTTACAGCTTTTTGAAATTCTTTTTGACAAAATACTGTTGTCTGTTGATAAAAACATCCCATAAAAGATGCTTCAAGCACTAAAACAAAACCTTGTATTCATCTCTGTAACTGTACAGGATAAGTGCAGGAACCCTGCAGAGGGAAGAAAAAGAGACTTAAACTTCATAACCACTAATTCAAAAGCTCTGCTACCTGTGGCAAATCTCAGCAGTAGGCTAACAGCAAAGATTAGAGGAGAAAAGCAGAAAGTCTTAGTAGTTTGGCTGTGACTGCAATTTTCCCCTTCACTCTCTTGGCATTTATCTAGCCCGCTTAGTTTTCATTCAGTGACCTGAAGGCATCTGTCTAAGAGCGCTCAGTGTGCAGGTATCAACTGGGAGAAGAAGACTTTTACCTGGGGCTGTGTTACATTCACATGTCGCATGGACTGCTGTTTGTATGTAGTAACTGGGCTCTGTGTCTCAGTCTTGCAAGCCACAGGGAGAAGGAGGACAAAAAAAGGCTGACCTACTCCTCTAGCAGACCTGAAGCCATTTTGGTGAATCTCTAGGAGAGCAATCCGAGTCTCATTTAAAGGACACAAATACCCAGGTCACATTTAACCCTACCACTGTGTGCAAGAGTGGAGAACTAGATGTTTAAAACTGGATGTGTCTGGAGTGTTCTGCCTCATCAGAATTCAACAAGGAGACTACAAGTGGAACACAAATGCTTTAATGCTTAGAAACAGGCTTTACTGCACATGTTGGGAGATTGTGTCTTGTGTTTGCATGAAGCTGGGCAGTCTGTCAGCTGCAGCAGATGCCCATCAGATTCCCTCAAGGGAGGAGGGCTTAAACGTGCTCATGGGTTTTAAAAGACAGGCATACCCCTCACTGAGAAACGAGTTCCCGTACAGTAGAACGGCACTACACCTGAATGGATATAGTTGCTTGCTATTCAGTTTTATGAACAAAGCAGCAAGCGAGGTAACAGCAGGAAGGCATTTTCACATTTCTGGAAAAGGCTTATTAAAAAAGTATAAAGAATTTACGTGGCTAAGAACTGACACTTTATCATGAGTGAAGATTGGTGAACTATTCCCACTGCACTCAAGGAACTACACTCGTTTCCTTAATTACTACTTCCCCCGCCCCGGCCCCACGAGGGAAAGGGGACAAAAGCAGCTTATTTAGTTAAGTCTGAATGCAAAAGATACTTGGGGTGTTTTATGTACCTGTCAGAGCTTAAGAAATTTACCTCTTTTCCATTTTGATAGTGTAAATTTCATCACAAATTGCTTGTAAGTACGAACATCTTTGTTTCGGCCATCGTGACATCAGTTGTCTCACAGTGGCATCAAAGGCTTGTCTGTCTCCATCAAGCTACGAAAAATGGACAGGGAACTGAGATACAGTCTTTTGTCCTCTCATTTATTAGTGTGTAATGTCCAGGCTCCCTAATAAAACAGGTTGCAGACAAAATTCATATGAACAATACCTGCAACTTCATTTTTTAAACACCTTTTTAAAGAAAATGTAGCAAGAACTTGGCCATCAGTTTCTGAACAGAGTTTAGTGGTGATGAGTTTTGCAGTGGTAGACAAAATATGAGAACTATGGTGTAATGGTGGTCAAAGGAAGTGATGCAAGCCGATTGTGGGGGATTTACTGTTGGGTTTGGTTTGTTGTTAAGAAAAAGGCAATCATGTCTCTCCATTATTTGGCCATGACCAGGTGAAGTAAGTGTTTTGAAAATACTTCCAGATGTTTCACTGGGGTCTGATTACCACAGAAACATTGCTTCAGAGCGTCAGACCTACAGTATGGAAGTACTAAACCCACTTCCAGGCAAGATGCCATTCTTCAATATTTTTGGAAGTCGGAGAAGCATCCATCTCTAGGAAGAACTTCTGACTTTAAAGCTACTGCTGACATTGGAGGAAAGTAAAGAACTTTGGTGAGCTTTTCCCCCCTCATTGAGCAGTTTCTGAGTTGTTAAAGGTGTCAATGTAATACTTGCATATCTCCTCCTTATCTTGGCTTCACCAAAATGATGGATGTTTCAGCTATTGTACTCAAAACAACTGCCTCTCTATTTTGAGTCCTCCTTCAGTAACAGCTTCAGGAAACACTGAAACTGCTATTAGTGCTTACTGGTTTCCAAAAGTGTGCAGTAAGACAGAATCTCAGTTAACTATTCTTGGGGGGAAAAAAATCCACACCCAGAGCTCTGTTTTAGGACTTCCTAATGGCATCTTGCATTAACAGGCATTTGATGGAGATTTTTCCAGCCTCAGTTAAGCTCCTTAAAAAAAAAAAATCCTTTCAAGTTTTAAAACAGAATTCTATTACTATTACTACAATGGCTGAATTTTACACTCCCCTAATTAGGAACAGAAGTTATCATCTATTGTTCCATTAGAGTTTGTACACCGATACTTAATTGCTTACCTCTAATGATAAGAAGTGTATCACAGTTGCTTTTGGCAGATCTACCTGTAAAAATACCATCAAGGAATCAATACTTAGCAGTTCTTCTGTTATCAATCTGGCAACTAGAGATTAGCTACACTTAAGGGAGTCAGGCTTTTAGTTTTCCAAAGAAGTACTCATACTGATAGAACTGGGAATTTATCGAGGATTTAAGCATTTTATACAGACTGTTCAAAAGCATAGACCATTTTAAAGTCCTCTGTGATGTGGTCAAAATCTAAAAGCTATATGCAAACAAAAGCTATGTTAGTTTAAATGCAAGAGCAAATCTAGCAGGAAGAAGTTATTAAATCTAACACAGTAGCTAGCTTAAATACAGCTTAAGAATGTACAACTAAGTACTTGTTAAATTTTGTTCTATTCACCTGTCCCACACACAAAATTTGAGATACTTTTTGAGTATTAGATAAACAAGCCATAGGTCTTGTTTAATCAGAAGTTTGGTTCATTTGGTATCTCTAAAGTGATGCTACTAGCAGTTGTTTGTTCCAGACAGCAACTGCATAATCCAACCGAATTAAGAATTTGAAATTCATTCAGGCTTCTGCCAGATACTTACTGCTAAAATCTCAATCTCACTTGTTTTCTGTTGCAGGCTAGAAATGAATGTCTGAAGTCTTGTTTGCACCTGGCAACAAAACATGGGTAAAAGTAAAATAACACTGTTTTTGTGACACAGGTTGGGAACACTTTCTATTTCATAGATGATGAGAACAGAAGAGGCTGCTTCTAAATGTAAGATGTAAAACTACATCATCTCTCAACTAAAATTCACATTTAATATAGTTTCCAGTAAGAATTCCACAATAATCCTTGATGAGTAGACAAGAAGGAGACTGGGGCTGAGCCACTCTTGCAGCAATGATAAAGACTTGGTAACACCAGAACTGTACTAAATCAAATAGTGAATTAAGTACTCACTAATTAGTTATATATATATATAATATATAATTGAGTCTTAACAGTGTCACAGATAATCCCCAAGATCCAAAGTATTTATAAAAAGGTGGTCTTTGCCTTCAACTAATTAGTGAGTACTAAATCAAACTGTGAATTCTCCCACATGTAGTTTAAAATTGCCTTTCTGTGTGTTAGATGGCTTGTCAGAGGAATGTGAGAACCTGTGACTGGATACAGTGAGCCATCTCTAGCTGAAGAAGGATGACTGACTGGAAAGCCAAACCAAAGTGTGGGTCATGCCTTGTGACACTTTTTTCCAGAGCAAGCTAGTAATCCTGCAAGGGAACTGCTTTATAAGTATAGTTGCAGCCTTGCACCACACTGTCTTTTCTACCTTGGAAGGATGCTTTTATGTATCAAAAACCTGAAAACAGCAAGTCTGTTTAGCTCAAAGCTCAGAGAATAGCACCCACATCTTTATTTGGGTTCCAAGAACTATTGATTGGGGGGGACTTTCTTTTGTGTACACAAATTTGGACTGCAAATGGAGTAAGAGTACAATTCTGTTTTACCATGTACTCTAAATATCAATAGCCAGTAACTCTAAGCAAGCAAACTCTGACACTGTTTTCCTGCATTATTATACCATCACATTTTAAGCAGTGTTTTTGTTTTTCAGTGTGCAATTTTTTCTCATGCCTTTAGTTTGAGACAACATAATACAATACACACTATCTTACAAACATATTACAAATTCCAAGTATGCTGAATCTGCACCTTCACCACACTTCAGAATTGATAAAAAAAAAAAAAAAAGGAAGTTTCCAGAACCATGGTTCTGAGATTTCTAATGTATGAACAGTCATGGCTGAGTCATAACAGTGTCACAGATAATCCCCAAGATCCAAAGTATTTATGAAAGGGTGGTCTTTGCCTTCAACCTTTTGTGATGTTCCTAGTCTATTTTATGAATAAAGAACGTACAGGATGTGTTGCTCTAAATTAGGTGATAAGGAATGGGAGAATTCATATTTTTTTCCCTAACTTCTAAGGGTCATTTCTCAATACTTACTTGATGTGTGCATACCTGAATTTCTTGTCGACGCCTGGCGCTGGCAGATAGTTTTTCAGGAGCTATAACACTAACATTAGGCACTACAAGAGTTCCATGTGATTCAAATGAACCTAAAATGCAAATACATACTTTTAGATTATACTCCTTCTTTATACAAGCAGCAGCAAGAAACAGAAAGTTCACAATAAGAATAAGCTAAGGTCTATATATATTGTAGGGTTTGAAAAGCAGCTAAAAAATGCACAGTGAAACACATGCATGTAAATTTCCAAATGCTGACTTCTGACTTTGAAGGGCTGGTTGGTAAGACTAAGAAAATCAGTATTTTACAATCAGTGTTCCCTGAAACTAAGAAAAGTTTCCAAACAGCTTGCAGCATTTTTACAGAGGAATGCAGCATACCTAATAGCACAAAAAGGAAAGCTATTACAAGAGTGAGGTAGGTATTTAACGGTTAGTCTCACAGCAGAATCAATGACAAAACAGACAATAGAGCCCTGGTTCCTGGATCCCCCAAATAACAAGGATTAAAATTTGAAATGGCTTATTTTTAAATCCAAATTGCCACTTCTGGTAGTAACACACAGAGAAAAGCCCCCACTCAAGCATGGCCACTTCTCTCCCTCACTATTACGTGACACGGGGGAAGAAGGGCAAAGTGTTTCTTTAAATAAACCCCAACAACACACCACTAAAACAACCCCCAACCCAACAGCTGCCCCCCTCCCAACTCAAACAAATCACCCACCCACCACCACCCACTCCATTGTTGCTTATGAAAGTAATTATTAGAAGTGTCAAATTTTAATAGTAACACCTTCTTCTGTGGATATTTTTTTCTATACAAACTTCTATTATCAGACTGAGTGCAAATCTGTATCTAGAAATGTACAGGAATTTTCATTTGAAGAAAATACATCTTAGGTTAATGAACTTGGGTCTCAACATTGTAACAATCACAGGTGAAATAATTTTTGATCAGGATGACATTTAATTTTTCCCCAGCTAGGAAATGTTCATGGTTTTTGGCTTTTTCCTATCCTGAAACAATGACTGTTTATATAGGGAATGTTTTATCTGTTGGTCTGAGCACTTAATTTGTTAGTTTGAAAAAAACTGCAGTTTTAGATCACTTGGGACAACACTTCAGATTAGGAAGATGTGTCTCTAACCAGAGGCACTGCTAGAAAAAAGTATTACCCAAGTCAGAGGAAGAAAATGTTAAAATATGTGTTACGACAATATTTTCTTATAAAGCAGTGTTTAAGCAGAAAGCAAAACAGTTTGTATGTTCTGTAACTACAGACTAAATACCTGAAATATTAGTAAATGATCCCTTTTGATTTGGCACAGAAAGATTATCTGAGGTTTCTCTAAAAACAAACAGATAGGGAAACAAATTTATAACAAAGAAGAAATACTGTAGTAATACAGGGTCTTAGATTAACATATAAACATGTATATTTAGTTCCAACAGATAAATTTATGGAGACTTCCCAGCACATACATGCAGATTAAATTCCATCTGGAACAGTCAGGAAATCATATGAAAATACATTACAAAAATCAGCTCTGGAAGCAATCTTTATTTCTATGGAAACAAAACAATGTGCTCCCCACTATGCTAGTGTGATTTTGCTAATGCTAGAAAATAGTGCAAGAATGTTATTTCCAGATTATTACTTTAATCTACAACATCCTACAGGTTTCTGTGAGGTAATACTAAAAGTATGAATGTAATAGTTATACTTAAGATCACCCATATTCAGAGAAGCTTTCAATAGCTAGTTTGGATCCTGTTACTGTTCACATCCAGGCTTCATTAACAAAGAACTCTGCTGGTGCTATTACAATCATAGTCACTGCATTTCTCTCTTTAATACTGCCAAATATGGGTTTTCCTATATCCTGTTCTCAGGATCTATAAATAAGGCATCTTTTGGAAAGAATTATTTTCTATCACAGCTTCTAATAGATGCTGCAGATCTGTCACAAAACACAGGTGTTGCAGAGGCCAGAAAAAGGAGAATGAAGCGGTGGGTAGCAGGAGATGCCTGGTGCCTGCACAAGCCACTGCGTGAGTTCAGCACTGCTCAGCTCAAGGACTTCATTCACTCTGAGGGCTGTTCAGAAACACTACATATGTCAAATCTGTTACTTCCTGAATTCTGGTTTATGTGAATAACAGCCATGTCTTCTGCCATTACATACATACACACACATATATATACACACACACAGAGATATATATAGATGTGTGTGTAATTCTTTCTGTGTTTACAAAGGGATATGTGTGAATAACAGCCATGTTGCTGATGCACAAAGGTGTGACTGTAGCGTCTCCCATGATTTCTGTACTAATTTCTATTCATGACAAGAGGTGGTAATTTCAGCATCAGACGATGGAGCCCTGCTGTGTACTCCGAGTCTTTGCAAAGCGTTACTTTCACTTGTAAGTACACCAAAGCATACCTAGTTGCTACAATCAGACCTTCATTGTTACTGTATCAATGCTGCCTCAGAATGAAAGGGACTTACCACTTTAATTCTGTGGCTGCACAGTACAGGTCAGTAACGGACTTGTGGGGAGTCCTGCCACACAAACAATACCCGTTTTGAGTAGTATTTGAGTTAGGCAACTGTGTGGCCTTTTAAATTAGGAAGTGCTATGGATGTTTGCATGTAACAGCAGCCAGGGAAATCAGTCTCTTTCTTATTCTCAGTAAAATTTTATAACCAAGCCTTTTGCTTTCTTTTCCCCTCAAAAGGAATTCAGCAATTATCTTATTCTTTATCTGGTAAAAACCAAGGTTTAACTGAGCAGATCTTAAAATTACTTTGTTAAAACAAGCATACATTTACTTCTGATTTTGACCACTCCCATTGCCATGTCATGTTTTATTACCTGCTACATCTTTCGTCACAGATTTTAATCTTCAGTTTCTGGATCAGGTGATCCACTAAGTCAGATTCTAAAATCCTTTTCTCCGTCTGTCTGTCTTTCTCAAAGGATTTCACCTATGATGTAGTTCAGTGGTTCTTAAAATTGTTAAAACAGCACATGAATAAACTTCTCAAATTTAATCAAGCCAAGGTGGATTATTCACCCTTTAAAGGTGAAGCAGTCAAAAGGCAGAAGCTATCATTACCAATCAATCACTACCAATTAAATATTTGATTCGAATTCCACCCCCTCCCCCTGTCAACTAGTTTCCTCTGCATTCCCAAAGCTTGAACTAGCTTGGCTACTTGTATTTAATATGCAATAGTAATTTTTTAACAGAATGATTTATAGGTGCAAATACCATATTAATGAAAGTATATTTGATTTAAAAAAAAAATATTTATGGAATTCTGTTGGAATAAGGCTTGCCTTCCAGTCTGCCAGAGTTAGGCTCAAATGTTGAAGACTGAAGAGTATCTGCTCCATCCTTACTGGGAAGAGATTAATCGATAACACCACCATTCACCTCATTAGCATGTTCTTTCTGTTTTATTCCAATAAAGCCATACTTAAAAGAACATTCTGTAATAGTCTTGTGGAAGACACTGATATATCATGTTCTCATCACCAAAATCTACTTATTCATACGGCTACTGCACGGTCGTTTGCCGTGTCTGTTATGATGACAAGCAGAGCGAGTAACAAGTGAGCAATATTTCAGTAATGCCCACTGGCTAGGTAACGTGGCCATGCCAGATGCTGTCCAATGGTTATTTTTCTTCAGTCAAAGAACGGACCTGAAGGTGGCAAATCACATTGTGACACAGTCCAGTCTTTCCATCTTAACGGTAGAATCACAGAACATACTGAGCTGGACCCATACAGATCATCGCGCCCAACTCCATGTTCGACCTCTGTAAACCTTAGTTTCCAGAGATCAGGAGTGTGGTTCAGACTCTGTCCATTTGACATACATAGAGGTTTTTACATTTATGTTTTAGGTTTCATTATGTAACGTGGAAAGCTGTTAGTTGGAATAATGACTGAGTCAACTAATTATTTTTGTAGATTCAATTCAATCAGAGACAACAGAAACCTATTTCCACTTCAAGACACACTAAAGACCAAGTCATACAATGTTTGCACTAGTTTCTGGACTTTCCCAGATAATGACGTCAGTGACTAACAGTGTAAAAATAAGGAAGGAATAAAAAAGCAGGCTTCTTTGTAAGAACCTTCTACTACTTAGCACCTGAAAGTGGATTTACCTGAATTCCATCTACTTATATATTGTATTGAAAATTATGACCTTAACCCCCAACTCCACCCCATCCCCCAAAATATAACCCCAAAAACCAGCCAACCGAAATCAATTCAACCAAACAAAAACCCAATTAGAAATGTAGAACAGATTATAAATTTGAAATACAATTGAGCATCCTTTGGTCCCACACTTACCTTCACATGGCTTCCTTCTTTGTCTGACACAAGAGCAACATATGTAATCCCAGAGCATCTGCAATATTCCTGCAGTTCTTCCTGGGACTAAAATGGGAAGAAGAATGGGACAGAGATTTGAAGGATCATATAACGATCACTTAAGTAATCAGAGTCTCCTGTCCTTAAAATAAACTTGATATGCAGCAGTTACACTGATCATATAAAGCTACAGAGTAAGGAAAGGTTTATTCCGGGAGGTGAAACTTCATTATCCATGTATTTACCCCCTCATGCTCCTTTCAAATCAAAATCTATTTCTAGCCTAGACAGACAATATCTAGGCTCTGCTGTCCTAGTGCCCACATGGAAAGGCTAGTTGGACCTAGAAGTGTAGGGTGTAGAGGACTGTAGAACTTTGCAATGTAATGTTACCACCCTGCTGTCTGCAGGTCTCAGTAATAGCTCGGTTGTGTGTGACTGGTGCTCTGTCATCCAAGCTGACTGAGGTGGGTTTCATGTAAACCTGTGTCTGGCTTACGTTGTTCTCGATGCTGAACTTACTGAAGGGTTTGCGGTGCTGACTTAGCAGTGGGTTGCAGGGCAGCATAAGACAGAGGCAAGAACCACCCCAATCTTCATTCTCTAAGGAACCCAAGGAGAGAACTCAGGGTGCTCACCAGAGAAGTACAACAATATGGATTTCTTTCCATTTTGAGAGATTGAAACCATTGGAAACATTATGGGAAAAGATTACCAAGAAACCCAAACTCAACAGCCAATTAAGTGAGCAAGCTCAAAACTGTCTGCTCTGCAGCACATGACTCTGGATGGGCAACTCCATGCTTCCTTTTGTTAGTCACAAACTGGCATACTTAAAGATGAACCAGACTTGCAAACCTCAGGTAACTGCCGCCACTATTAAAAGGGACTTCAGCACTGTCATGTAGCTCACTACTCCAGTGAGGTAGTAGTGGTTAATGATCTGCTTGGTTTCAACTGGACAAAAAAGGGCACAACTCTGCTTGCCACTTTTTCTCCTTCCTACCACACATCTGTCTGGGGTCTACATGGGGATCCCATAGCATATCTAGTAGCTAGGTTCACTAATCTGTGTTTCTTACAGCAGACCGATGGCAGTATTCGCTCTGAACCTATTGGCCTTCAGCCATCTGGATGTTTTTAAGAGTTGATGTTACTGTTCTGTTCCAGACTTGCCCCTTATGAACCCATGAATTCAGAGATTCTACTTGCAGACCTCATTGAAAAGAAAATGTGTTGCCTTCACTAGTACAAAATATGCTTCTGCTCATCATCACAGCTAACTGGACTCATTTTAGATTCATTATGCATCTGTCCCCCTTGATTTCAACAAGCCTTGAAGTCCATACTTGGTACAGAACTGGGGAAGGTCACTTAATTCCTCTGTGGTCTGAGGAGGTGAAGGGGGAGAATGCTGCCAGGCCAGCGAGACTTTCTTAACACTACTGTATCTGAATAGCACCCTACATGCTTGGTTTATATCACTCTAACTCAATAAAGACTAGAAAAAAATTAAAAAGGATGGTCTCAGGCTGCACTAATTTTAAAAAGCAACAATACAGTTAACATATGGAGACAGAATTTCTACCTGGGACCAGTCGTACATTATCTCGGCTGGAATTCCCGCAGTCCAGAGCTTCTGAACAATATTGATAGCTCTACCCATTGACATCTGGCCAACGCTTACAACCAGCAGGTCACACAGGCTGACAGAAACCTGAAGAGAGAGTGGAAACAAGGGGGACAATATGAGCCACCTTTGCCCCTTCATTGCACAGTTACAAGTAACAAAGAAGGATAAATATACTCAAGTTTTTCAAAGTGCATCAAACTGAAAAAGGGGTTAGATCCTACTGTTTCTAGAGCCATGATCTACCTGTGCATGTCTGAAACCTGCCAAAACTTAATCCTTGACAAAAAGCATTTACACAGCCTCAGCTTGCAAAATATCCTAGCCTAACCTGTTCCTTCTTTCCCACTCTGCTTAGCACCGTTACGAATAAAAGGGCATATAACTGAAGATCCTCTCTTCTCCTAATTCTTATTATACTAAATAATGCTACATAGAGAAACACAGAAGAAAACTGGTTGTCTTGATGCTTGTTGTCTATTTCAGTACAATGTTATTTTTGAAATACACCTGAGCAGCTTAATTTTTGCCCAACTGTGGCTAGGATTAGGTTACTGAAACAAAACAAAAACTTCCACTTCTCCAAAAAAAGCAACTTACAGAATCCTCCATGCTGGAAACAGCAGCAGTTATTTTATCTATAGCTATGCTGACTCCAACAGCTGAAGGAACTGGTCCTACCATCTGTGGTCCTCTGAACTGTGGAATCTCCAAAATAAGAAAAAAAAAAAAGGAAAATGCAAGATCCAAACAATTATCTTCACAAAATCTCAGAAAGTGTTTTCAGTTTCTTATGATTAAAAAACACACCAAATTTGAGCTCAAAGTAGGTGAGTACATACCAGATGATCATATCTGCCCCCTGCAGCAAGAATTTCAGGCACAGTTCTTTGTCTTCTTTTGATGTATGCTATAAACTGGAAAATAATTCCATTGTGCTGCTGTATTTTGTAAACTAGTCCCAGATTTATAGAAACCTGTAAAATAAAAATGAATATGTGTACAAGACCCATACCAATGCTATCAGTTAATACAATTAATTTAGCAGCATGGATTGAAAATGCTGTTCTCCCATCAAGACATGGTAACACTCCTTATCTCAAAAAATTTAAAATACAATTAAAAATAAGGAAATTATACTTTAACCTTACAGCATTCCAACAGACCTATAGCACAAACCCCAAGACCTCAGGAAGGTGGAGGAGGACAAGCCTTTAGTAGTAATCAGTTTTCTGTATTTTTATTTTATTTAAAGAAAAAATAATTAAAATTTCTTTATGTCCTAGGTAATGCCTTCAGTCTTGTCTAAAAAAAAAAAAACCCCAAACGAAGTCTGCGCATCATTAGATACAAATTAAGCTAGACATTTCTGACTGGAAGAGTTCTTATTCTTCAAACCTATCTTTAAAAATCAAATAAAGCCAGTGACAGTATTATTATTTGCCACCAAAAGACGCTCTAATGTGCTTTTTCTATTGTAAAATATCATTACTTTGTTTCCTGGCAAATTACAGAGCTCAGTAGCTTATAAATACATTAATTTATTAGCAGCTAAATAATAAATAATTAATTTATTTTACAAACCTGAAGTTTTATTCCAAGTTGCTTTAACAGCCCAATGATTTCCTCTAAATCCTTCATGCCATGCTTCAACAGCTGAGTGACACCTGGCTTTTGTTTTATCATTGTGTTTAAAAATGAAAATACAGTACTTGCTTCTCCCTTCTGCTCAATGAATCTGTAGAGTCGAGAAAGCTAAAACCAAAAACCAAATAAAACCCATGGGTAGCAGTACTGGCAGAGCTCATTACAGGTGACAGCTAAAAAAATGAAAGAGATTTTTAGCTGGTGTGAGTAAAATATCTGCCTTCTTTGCGTGTTTTGCCCAGCAGCCTGTTTCTATGTATTGAGTTGGGGAAGGAATGGACAGGCATAACTCTGCTCAGGGTGCCCAGAAGTTAACCTCAACTCTTTACACACACTCATCAACATTTGAAGACAATTTTTTTAAAAAAGTGTTTCTCTGTTTTACTAAATACCACTGCACAGTACTCCATTTACCCTTTCATTGTTTCCACAGTCTGAAAAACATGTTTAAAAGACAGAAACTTGGCACGTTTCAGAGAGCAGAGGGAACAAAATCAGACCCCTTCCGAAGACTGATCTCTTTTCAACAGGAAATAAACTCATTTTTTATTATTCAGTTCAATTAAATTGCAAAGTAAATAAAATATTGCTGACTTCTGTTAAGTTACAGGGCAATTAACATTGAATTACTTACACTGTTTGGTGTGAGAGAAAGATTGCAGAATTTGGCTTCTACTTCTCTCTTAGTTAGCTTTTCAGTCTGCAAGAGAAACAAATTCAAACTTTTGCTTTAGAAGAATTAAACCCTAACGGTCCAATATCTTAAATTAAAGGTTGTATTTACAAACTGCAGTAATACTGTAAAAGAACAAAACCAATAAATAACCTATTTTCCACCTATCTTGTAGTGAGGCCATGTACAGCTTGGCTTCAGAAAGCAACAACAAACACAAAAATGACAACTCTTTGGAAAAGTAATTTTGCATAAATACTGAAATGCATATGTAAATGAATAAATTAAAGAGAGTAAAATGAAAGGAAATAAAAATGGCATTTTGTTGTGATTGAAACACTACATTAATTACTCAAATGAATTTAATCTCTTTTCTCTGCTTATAAGGTAGAAAAGTTCAACGTGATATTAAGATAAATTTTCAAGTTTTTATTGAATGGCCTACCAGCTCTTGATTATGCAGGTGAGTATTTCTCTCATAAATACGTATTTAAAAAGCCCCTTAAAATACTGCAATCCAGAAGTAACAAAACAAGTAATCTAAGTTTACAGCCCAAAAATAGCCAGTCCTTATACAACAACAGGACATTCCCTGTTAGGCTGACAACGTGCTGCTGCTCATTTTTAGAGATAGCTCCACAGAACAATGATGATTACAAAGAATAGGTTAATAACTAGTATCTTACCACAGCATCATAGAGAATGATGTAAACTTGATTAAGTTTATCCTCTGGTATCCCACAGTGCAGTAGTATAGCTTTCAGTAAGGCGGTATGGTTCAAGTAAATGCTGTAATTTCTCTCCTAACAAAGCGGGACACACACACACGGACGACAAAAACAAGGGAAGAAAGGTTTCACTTGCACTCTATTTTGCTTAAAAAAAAAAAAAGTTTCCTAAAAATTTAGTAATAGTTGAAAACTAACTTCAGACCTCTCCTTCCACCACTTTACCTTCCATCTAGAACTGCTGCATGGCAAGGCTTGTCCATTCTACAATAACCACTGATCTGGCAGAAGACAGTTATTTCAAAGGCACTCTAACAATTCAATCAACATTTCCTCTGCACAAAAACCTATGCTTTATTTATGTTTACCTATTTTTTATTTAAATGACAGCCTTCTGTAACTAACTGATAAAATGTGAAAACAACTGTGTACTTATGGTTAAGTGAGCTATCCTTTATTAAGCACATTAGACTAAACATTTACTTAGACTAAAATTTTAGGATGGAAAAGAGAACAGAAGGGATGGTTAGAGAATCTACCTGTAGCACCGGAAACTCTTGAATGACCTCTGAAATGGCGTAAATAGTTTCTGCTATAGGCAAAAAGCTATTTCCAGTAGATGTAATAATGTCAAATGCACATTCTAGAGTTAAGTTCTTTGGGATGACAGCGGTCTAACTTCCGAGGTCTGAAAACTCGTTCTATACAGTATCTGAAGGAGACATTGAAGAACAAATCAGCATCTTCACCAGTCACTACCATAAAGCATGGCATCTGTGCAAATTGTCACCTCTATGTCCCTTACCTCTTCAAGTTTAGTATGTTATTTCTAGCCACAAATCTTGCAAAAGGAATCTGAAAAATAAGATACGTGAAAATTGTTGAAAGAAAACATTCCATCTGAATAGACGCTGACCCTGGATATCAATTATTACTGTGCAGTAACACTTTTACTCCCACATGTGTAATAATGCCTTAAGCATTTGGCATAGCCAAGCAGTATCAATCTAATCATCCTGGCTGAAAATATTAAATAAAAACATCCTGTCCCCTACCAAGTTCCTAGAAGAGCACAGAGAAGGACACAAAAATACAAGAAGACCTTTCTTAATTACCCTAATGCTTGCAACATGCATCATAAAATGATTATCAGCCTATTAAAATGTACAAACAGGCATTCTGCCATTTACCTAAAGATATAAAGGAGTATTTTTAAATAAATCTTTGATCAACACATTTTCTAAAACAAGTAATTACAACAGGAAGATCAGTTTTGTAGATCCTGCACAAACCCTTTACTCTAACATCAATCTACACAATATGAAAGGAAGGGTGAGTTTAACTGACCTTAAATCAGTGAAATGGATTTTGAGAAGCAAACTAGGCCAACACTGCAAATACTTGGACAGTATTGATAGAGGAATTCCAGACAGCAAAATTTCAACTGTGCCAACAGCAATTCCTCTCAAGAGAAGAGGTTTAAGTTGCTGTTTGAGCAACTTAAAACTGGGCAGCCTGTTACCCACATTATCTGTAAAGACTTATAAATAGAAAGGGATGGGAATACTACAATTTTCAGTAGTCAACTGAAAAGCCTTGTTTCTTGTTATGTGCAAGAAAAACCCAAACCCAACACCAACAGTGACACCTATCACATTCATAATATGGCATTGTTTTCACCTATGCTTTAAAAAAAAAAAAAAAAAAAAGAAAGAGAGAGAGAGGAAGTAAAAGGAAAGCATATTTCCTGGCTGGAGCCGTGACCACATCAGAAAGACCAGGAGTACAGCACTACAGAATACAGACAGGAACAGATGCTGAAAGATATACTTTTGACTGCTGAAGCAATGTAAACCTAAACTAACTATGTGACTCAAAGGTATCTACAACCACCACAACACTCACACCCAGCTTTGCCTGTAGAGATACTTCTACTTACTCTGAGGTCGTAAGGAAGCATTACCAGCATCCCACTGTGATCCATGAAATATGAAGCTTCATTATGCTCATAAAGTTTTTTATTTCTGGGCATTAGCAGTGGAGTATGCAGCTTGATGGCTCCTGCACAAAATCAGTAAAATACTATTATCTACTATTTGAGAAGTAGCATCTGCTTTTTACAATTTCATGACCAGCCTTGTAGGGTGTGGTATCTCAACTGGTATCTTTTAAAAATGACATTATTTTAAGTGTCCTTAATAGACTTTTCTCTTCCACTGTGTTTAAAAAAAAAAAAAAGGCCATCAAACAGACTTTGATGTTCTATCTTCCACGTTTCTTGGTCTCAGCAGGCAGCTCACAGAGAAACAGAGAGCCACCAATTCCACAGCCACAGCGAAATCCCCATCTTGCCCACCATCTGTAAACACCACCCTTCACAAAAGCATATATATGAAACAGACACCAGTCATACTGTCTTGGTCTAGAAGCACTTCCACAGAGAACAAATATTGTTCAGACATGTTGTATCCTGCATCTCAAAAGTGTACTAGAAGTCTTTATAGTTCACTTCAAAACCACAGAAATAGAGGTTTTTGCTGGCTGTATTTTGCAGCTATCTATTTGTAGGAATCCAGTCTTCACTGAAGTGTTACTATTAACAACAGTATCAGTAATGACTGAAAAATACACTCCCATTTAAAATTCTCTACTTATTCCCAAACAGGTGTTATATTACAGAAGCCTTACTCATGTCTTCAATTAGATTTCAACATAAGCACTTAAATCAAGGGAAAAAAGCAGTCCCAAATGTAAGGACATGTCTGTTTGTAACAATTACAAATGGCAGATACAATCTCATGGCAGAAATATATATCCAAAACACCCCCAGTTTTTTTTCCAAAAGAATGAAAGCATTTTAGTCTCTAAATTGTTGACAAACACTTTCCAGACTGTTAAACTTTAAGTAGGGGAGGTTAACTTCTTCTTACTTGATTTCACCTTTCTCATTTTCCCATTCTTTTGTATTGCCAGTCCCTGACTGTGCTGAATCCAATTATGATGTTAGAAAATCTCCCAGTTTCTATTTTAAAATAACCCATTTTTATATAAAATAATGTCCTGAATGCCTATAAAACAGTATGACTTATAACTTTTCCAATGTGACAGTGTGCGCATATATTTTTTTTCAACTCTCTTTAAAACTAGTTTTAAGCAAATACTATTCCCAGTGGAATCCTGGAAAGAAAACCCAACAGAGACAATTAAACACTGTGACACCAACTCTGGCTCAGGAAGCTCCTGAAAAGCAAATCCCTGCTATGAGCGGTATGGCTGAAAGCACCACTACACACCTGCTCTGTTTGCATACCCCTGAGGCCATTGCCATCCTGGCTATGTTCAGAGAGGTTACTGTGCTACAGGGGTGGTTGGTCTTTCACTACAGCGCTATCCTTATGTTCAGACCTAGGTTTTACATAACACTCCCTACCTCCAAAAGCTCACACTGACTTACCAGAACAACCAAGCACATTCAAAGATGTAATTAAGATTTTCACTATTCTTTCTATGAAAATTTTAAAGCACTCAGATTTGAGGTTAACAGCTATTGCCAGGGATGCCAAAATAACAGCAAAAGCCAGTGTGAAACTTCAAATGATACAAACCAACTGAACAGTCTTTCTGATTCACTCTTAAATCACAAAAAAAAGAAATTAATTACTTTTGTAAACACACCCACCGTGTCTTTTAAATATCCGGCTGACAATCTCACATACATGCTGCTGTATCTTGGCTGCCCAAATAGAAAAACTACCCTGAAACCATCACAAATAAAAAGCACATATATAATTCATATGCGGTGAACACTCTATGTAATACAGGCAATAAGCATTCTGGTATCTCATCCCACTAAAACAGAATTGTAATGCCTACATAATAAAAACACCCAAAGAAACCTACACCTGTACAAAACATTGTCATACTGTGTTGCCTTCTATTTCTTTAGATTTAGAAAGTTATAAGTTGAGGAACTGAGAAAGATTACTTCAGTTGCTGTGATTAGAAAGGGAAGAGAACAGTCAGGCAACACATTCTGTTGGCAATCATACCAAGTAACATTACCTTGACAGAAATTCAGATTAAAGAAAGCAATCATCTGGACAGAAGCTTAAAGCTTTAGCTGCTGCAATCAAACACTGCTCATTTCATCACTGAAGAATGTAAGGTTCAAATGGGAAGTGGTTATTCAAGCCCACACAGTACAGATTTGCAGCTTTAAACAGGAACCAATGTGAAGGTTAATCTTCAGAGATAATGCAGTTACCTAAAACACGTTTTGAGTTTACCCATAGAAACATTTTTCTAACACTCCAACATAGGAAAAACCCCCAAAACAACCCATGCATCCCCTAAACACCTACAAACCTTCAGCATATCACTGTCATAGGTATAGTCTATAGCTGGAGATATACGCTGTGAAAATATCTGACTCATCATAGTCCGGTAGGCCTTTCCATCCACGTTTGCTAAGGTATGGTGAAGTACTTCATGGAGTTCAGACTCTTCCATTTGTGGTGGTGGAAGATGTTCGCTTTTTAACAACTCCACAGCTGTTGGTCGTGCTGCAGGATCATGGTTCAGTAGCCATGTAATAACCAATCTCTACAAATTACATAAAGAATTCTATATATTAACAGTATTTACAACAAGCTACTTAGTCACATCACATCTATAAAAAAATTAAAAGAAAGCAGGATCTGAATCTTTGGGGTAGATATTCTCCTTCTTAAGTTCTAAGTATCTTTCATTATTATCTGAAGAAAATATAGTAAAGTGCAGAAATTATTAGAAATCTATCTCTTGGGATGATCAAACAGGTACAATCCTTTGCTGTTCTATGTTATGTTAGTTCCAGCATCTCTTTATTAACAAAGTTAAAACAGAATCATATGCATAGCAACAAGGATTTGAGCATTATAGATATTAAAGGAGGGGAAAATCTTCCTGGTATATTCCATTATACTGTGTAAGATGGAGGTATTTTCATGCTACTGCTAACAGGCGGATCGCTGCTGCACAGGCACAGCCAACAAAAAGCTAATGCTAACTGTCAATGGAACGAGTCCACTAGCACAAGGAAAAAGTCATCTAGATGGTCCAGAAAAAGACTACACTGCTCCTTGTCACTATACTTCTCTGCCATGGAAGCATCCAGAACAGGTCTTGGCAGCTCTTTTCAAACTCAGAGCAGTCAACTGAGCTTGCACACTTCTTTCTGACCTGCGACACAGGTATCTTTCAGAAGTTTAAGTTCAGCGTTAATTAATATAGCTGTCATTTGTCTGAGCCTCATTAAAAAAATAAATCAGAACTGTCCTTCAGAGCTTAAAAGGTATGGCAGTGAAATCTGCATTGCTTTATAACTGCTCAGGGAATTTTCTGGGTAAATATATCTCCTTGTCAGCTTAGTATATTCTTTTGAGATTTTTTTTCTCACATCATTCTAATATCATAAACTAAGAACTTGGCAGAGATTACCAATTTAAAATAAAGTGGGAAGAAGAATAATGAATGGTTCTTGCCAGGGAATACTCAATAGTTAACATGCCTTCAAAATTACCTGCTTTGCATGCTTGACTTCATCAAAATCTTTAGGAAATACAATAGTGGGCTATGAAAAACAAGAAAACAAAAAATGCATTTGAGTTGTAACAGGCAGTTCAGCTCCTCAGGCTAGTCTTCTTAAATTGTACATATTTAAACAGAGATACTAAGCATTTTTATTGCCCATGAGAAAAAAAAACCACCTGGAAAAAAATAATCACATGGTAAATTCAGTTTGAAGAGCTAACAGGAAAAAGTATGTTACTGAAGTGCTTCTATGATGTTTTGTAAAATGAAGATACATATATTAACTACAAATACCAACTCATTCCTGAGAGACACTCACCAGGACTAAGCCCAGAGTTACTAAAGCCATGGTGTCTTTATCTTAAGTTTACAGCTCTCATGGTTTGCACTGTAAAAATTAATTTCATAGACAGAATGCTGACTGATGGGAACACCATCAGGAAGCCCACAGTGCACTAAGGAAATGTCAGTACCAGTGCCAATGTTATTCTTCACTTTTCATCCATCTTTTTTTTTTAAGCACTCCCTGTAGAAACATTTTTGCTATGTCTTGTATCTTCTAAATTCTTTAAATGAAGTATTTGATGCACATAATTATATTTACCAGTCTTAGCTGACCAAGAACAAAGATCCTTTCTGATGCAGTGATCATGGGATGGTAAGACATTTCAAAGAATATTATACCCAGACTGAACAGGTCCACTTTCTAAGGAAGGAAAAAACAAAACAAAATCCCAAAACTTAAATGTAGTAGCGTGAATTCTCTCCAGAATAGTGAAGTTTTCATTAAATTTCACAGTATATTAGAGCCAGAAAGAGGGGTGGGATCCTTCTGTGGTTGTATTTTTTCTTTTTGTTTTATTATTTATTTTCATGTGACCCAATCCATACAGATTTGGTAGACTTCAATGCCTTCTATCATTGCAGTATTTCCACGACATAAAAGACTTCAAAAGCATTCTTGCTTTGAAATTCAGCTCACCTCTACAGATATAAACAAAACCCTCTTTGATGAGACAATGCACTCCCCACTACCCAAAAATCACAGTCAAGAAATCCAGGAGAGTAATATATACTTCTAACGATGTCATTTTACCTTAACTAAAGACTGTAGTTTTTCTATTTACTTATAAAGATCCTCCATGATTAGATGCTTTCAACTTAAAGTCACTTGGACTTTGTCATGGTCACAGCACATTAAGAAAGAACAGCTTGCTTCTACCCTTGCTCTGTTCTCAGAGCAGTATTTCTCATTCCTCTGATTATCGCAGCAGTCCAACCACACCCTATTCCACCTTGAATTCACCTTTGTTGAGCAGGAATTACCAAAATTGAACCTGGTACCTTAGATTTTGTGGTAGTTTTTTATTAAGTCTACTCAGTCATACCTGATTGTATGTAGACTTAGTGCTTCCTTGGACCTCTGGGCTGACATACAGTGCGGTGCCAACCATCCCTGTCAAATTGCCTACAGGACAAAAGATAAGAGCACTGGTTTCAAGACAGTGAGGAAGAAATGCAGCATTTACAATCAAGAAAAAACCTTATAACCTTATATTCTGTCCTCATCTGTTCTAGGTTGAAATGCAGTCCTTACTGACAGAGACCCAGTTGAGAGCAGTTTGCAAAACAGACAGTTCTTACCTTCACGTGTCAAGTACCTGCAGCTGTCTACAGTACCTAAACCAATCTAGTGCTGTATAGGATTGTAGTAGGTCAGCACACAAATGATCCAACTAAATTTCACTTCCATTATTCTCACCTTAAGGCACATACAATGCACTAAAGTTTTCCCAAAACACAAAATTCAGTTTGTTGCAGGTGTTAAAAAAACCACCAATGAAACAGAAATCCCTGAAGTCCTGAAATTTTCCTGTACAGGCAAAAGAACAGAAGTGCAGGACCTCTGTATTCTTCACTGATCTATGGCAGAAGGCTGGCAGAGGGAGCAAATTAATTTTTAGATAATGGAAAAAACCATCAGATTATATCTAACATATCTACTCAAAATTTGTTGGTTTTGTCTGCCTGATAAAAACCGTTTTATTGTCAAAGAATGAATGGAAGTCCTAACAGAGCACAGAATACTGCAGAATATAGGTGCTTGCTTAAAATCATTTAGAACAAGCTACTGTGCAAAACTAACCTGATGCATCAGACAAAGCAGAACCATCTGAGTGATTTTCTTCTTGTTTAGAGACCATCTGAAATGAGGAAACAGACATACTGTAAATGGCACGTGAAACGCTGCTGTTGGCTTTTCTTGCCACTTTGGTTGGCAGTACATAGGTTAATTCTAGAACCTTAGAAATAAGAAAGTTTATGACATTCACCATATAGTTGAGCACTATATTGTAAGGTTTTATTTTCATCTGTCATCAACACCAAATTCAAGTTTTTTCATTCACTCCCAGCTGTACTTACTGCATTTGCTGGATGATCTGTAGCTAAACCAAAATCACCAATTTTGACATGATCATCTGAATCCAAAAAAATGTTCACAGGTTTCAAGTCTCTGTGGATCATTCCCTGTTACAGCAGAAGAACAAAGGAAAAAAGATAACCCATGGAATATTAGACAATAAACACAATTTAAAAAACCTCTCTATAATAGACTGGAAAATCCTATTACATATTTTTATTGAAATGGGAAGCCTACTGCATTAAGTCACTGATGATTAATTATGAAGTAAGACTACAGTCTGTAGTCCAGAAGCTAGAAGCAATTTTCAGTGCAATCAGATACATAACAAAACATTTTAAAATGTGGTCAAATTTTTGTGACAAAGGGAAAAATGGGAAGTGGCTTGTTATAAAATTCCAAATGTATTTAGCCGGTGCAGGGAGGTGATTGTCCTGCTCTACACTGCACTGGTGCAGCCTCACCTCAAGTACTGGGTGCAGTTTTGGGCGCCACAGTACAAGAGGGACACAAAACTATTGGAGAGTGTCCAGAGGAGGGTGATGAGGATGGTGAAAGGTCTGGAAGGGAATGAGGAGAGGCTGAAGTCCCTTTGTTTGTTCAGCCTGGAGAAAAGGAGACTGAGGGGAGACCTCATCACAATCTATGGCTTCCTGATGAGGGGGAGCAACGGGGCAGGCGCTGATCTCCTCTCTGGTGGTCAGCAATAGAACCCAAGGGAAGGGTATGAACCTGAGAGAGGGGATGTTAGGAAGAGGTTCTTTACTGGGAGGGTGGTCAGGCACTGGACTGACCAGGGAACTGGTCACAACACCGAGCTTGACTGAGTTCAAGAAGCATCAATGTGCTCAGTCCCATGCTCTGACTTGGCTGGCCCTGTGTGGAGCCAGGATTTGGACTCTCTCAGAGTTTTGCGTAGCTGGATTCTAATGGAGAAGGGAGGGGCTGCCGAGACGGTTTCTGCAAGAAGCAGCTAGAAGCTCTCTGCAGGCCCCACAGAGTAAGTATTGGCTAATTCAAGGCCAGAGTTGCTGCTGACCAAGGCCGAGCCAATTGGCAACGGTCACAGCACCTCTGTGAATCACATAGAGGAGGAAAAAACCCTGCAGGAAGCTGCATTTTGCCACCGGAGGAGGGAATGAGATGTAAGAAGCCACGCAGACACCAAGGTCAGGGAAGAAGGAGAGGGGGAAGCATAAGGCACTCCAGGTGCTGGAGAGAGAGATTCCCCTGCAGCCTGTGGAGAAGACCATGGTGAAGCAGGCTGTCCCCCTGCAGCCCATGGATAATGACAGGGAGCAGAGTTTCCATCTATAGCTTGTGGAGAGATCGACCCATGCCGCAGCAGGTTTGTCCAAGGACTTGTGACTCTGTGGGGGACCAGGCTGGAGCAGTCTGGGCTTGAAAGTCAGCATCCCAGGGAAGGGAG
Source organism: Hypotaenidia okinawae (assembly GCA_027925045.1). Lineage (NCBI taxonomy): Eukaryota > Metazoa > Chordata > Aves > Gruiformes > Rallidae > Hypotaenidia > Hypotaenidia okinawae. The sequence continues at coordinate 33,224,655 of BSDF01000006.1, forward strand.
CCATGCTGAGGCAACTGGTGAGGAGATGACACTCTGACAGAAAGGGCTCACATTGGACAAGTTTGTGGAGGACAGTCTCCCATGGGTGGGACCCCATGGTGCCGCAGGGGAAGGGTGTGTGGAATGGATGCCCCCCCAGCTAAGAAGGAAGACAACTCAGGAGGAACTGACTGAAAACCCCCATTCCCTATTCCCTGTCCTTCCCCATGCTGTGATGGTGGGGGGAAATGGGAGCGAAATTACAACTAAAGTTTGCAATGAAGGGAGGGGTGGGGGGAAGTAGAGGTGGTTTAAGATCTGGAGAAGGAAAGCAGCTTGTGAGGAACTGACCAAAGCCCCCATTCCCCCAGTCCCTGCCCCTCCCTGTGCCACAATGGTGGTGGTGGTGGTGGGTTGGGAAAGAAGGGAGTAAAATCATGACTAAAGTGAAGCCTGCTAAGAAGGGAAGGGTGGGGGAAGGTGCTTTAAGACCTGGCCGCACTTCTCATTATCTGACTTTGTTTCACTGGGTGTGTGGTTGTAGTGTAATAAACTAGTTTTCTGCCCTTTATTCTGTGTTGAGTCTGTTTTGCCCATGACACTAATTGCAGAGTGATCCCTCTCTGTCCTTATCTCGAATCCTAAGCCCCTCAATGTGTATTTTCTCCCCGTTACTAACCTTTTCATGGATGTAAGCCAACCCATCTAAAATTTCTCGGAAAAGCCTCCATAGCCGACTGGTGTCTTCGTATAATCCTTGGTCAATAGTATCCCTTAACGTGCTCTTTTCACAATACTCCATCTTCCATGGTGCATATGTAGGGGACAGAGGGAAGAATAGAGTGGTTTGGTCAAGAAAAGAGATAAACAGAAACTTAAATCAGTATGCATATTCATGCCTGGTTCTGTAACACACAGTTCAGGAGCAAACAACATCACCAAAAAAACATTAAGCTGTTTGGAGTTTTCCCCAAGAGCTGTCTTTTAGCTTTTAAAAACCCCTATGCATTCACTTATGGGTCCTATCCCATTTTCTGGGACAATGGTAGGAGCTAGACCACCATATTCTCTAACATAAATGTTAAAAACAAAGTTGAAACCAGCCAAGCCATAACGTATGTTTAAACCCAACTTTAAAAAGTCTCTGGCTTTATTTTACTTGGCACCTTAACTACTTATATTATGGATACACATAACACATACAAAGAAGCTTATTACAATCAAATTCCATCTGATTGTATCACTCTTTCAGACAAGCCTTAACTTCTTTACAAAAAACCCCGCACATCACCACAGAAGAGTTAGCTATGATAGACTTCTCCCAGAAACAGTAACTCCTAACACAAAGGAGATGTCAGTAGTAAAGCCTGAAGTTGCAAACCTGCAGGAATTTTATTTTGTGCCTACTGTTAGGGCCACACAATGACTTTGCAGACCACTGGTTTCTGTTAACAGAAAGTGCACACAGAACATAATGCCTTTGAAGGGAATGAACACCTGTGAAATACAGCTTCATCTCTGGAAGTTAACACAATACACTTTAGTTCCACCTTGGAAATTAACACCATAACCACCCTCAACAACCCCAGCAACAGTGTTAGGGGGTTGGGATGGATATTATAAATATTCTAAACAAGTGCCAAGCACAAGGCAAAACAATGCTTTGGAAGCCACAGACTCAAAAAAGTTGATTGGTTCAGTTGTTTTAAGATTAGGGCAGGAGTAGCCAACGTTTACTTGTACACAAGCAGCAACAGCCACCCCACTCTCTCTTTCCAGGCACAACTATGGAGCCTCAGAAGGCACAATGAGCCATGTGCACTGCGCAGCGCCTTCCACCAGCCAAGGCTTTCAGAAAAACAGTCTATTGCAAAAGCAACATTGAACTTAGTCTCATTTGCTTTTTTTTTAATTTAAAGGTCATTACTTTTCTTATGAAAACCACCAGTCAGCCTCTGCAGACTGGAATAAACAGTATCCTCTTATCTGAGACTTGTTTGTACCTGAATGTACAGGAAATGCACTGTCTGAATGACTGGTATCTTGTCTTCTCCTCCGTTGCTATTCTTTTCATTGCCTTCTTCTTCCTTTATAACAACGGAAGTAACAGAACAGTGAGCTACAGGAAGCCACCCAGAGATTTCTTTATGCATACTACTATTTTTTAAATGGCTGGAACAAATGGACAAAAACTCACCTGCTGTGGCTGTGTTTGAGTAACTACAAAATAATAAATGGATATTTTTGTAATGCCATTGCTTCTAAATAAACTAGAAAGCCAGATGACACCCAAGTCTCATTTTCAAAGTGAGAATGAGGAACATTTTGCCATCATTAGGCACTGGAGGAAAAACATTCCAGATCCTGTTGAAACCTAAATCTCAAAGTGCGTCACATTTAAAAAAAAATAGAAATTGGAACTAAAAATACACAAAACTTACTTAATAGAATTAATAATGCAACCCCTGCCTCCAATGAAAAATTTTGATATAGTGTATATGTGTGTCTATACACACACACACACACACACAGAGTGACCAAAATACACATTGCCGTATTACTAAATTACATACTGAAAGCTCTTTCATGCCGATGCACTTTACAACAGAAAGAGGATGGAGATCAAGCTCTTGTAAGATCATTTTACAGATCACCAGGATTGGCAGTGACAGATTCTAGACGCTATAGAAAACTGTGCATTAGCTATTGGTTTCTATCATCTAGAAGCAGAAGAGTATGTCAATTTTCAGATGATGTAAGGCAATCCATATGGGTAACTGATAAATCATGCACATACTCAAGTGTTAAACTTGCAACAGCCAGGCTCATGACTATGAACTGCAACTCCCATTTTGCTAAGTGAGGACTATGGGAAAAAGAATCCAGATTAGTTGCATCAGACTGATTTCTACAGAACACAGCTCATGGTGGCACATTTACTCTGATGGAACATAACCTTACGGCTCTTAAAAAGTTTTGTTTCACTTCTGGTGAAACTGACCTGTTTGCTTGTCAAAGGCTATTTTATGATTATTAATTCACTAGCTTTAACTTTATACTTACTGGAGGACGACCTTTACTGTTTTCATCCTCATTATCAAAAATTATTTCACTCTCAGAATCCGCGGTGGGCCTGGTTAGGGAAAAAAAAGGAAAAAAAAAAAAGGAAAGAAAAAGAAAACCACAGTTGTTTTAGGTACCAAGAAATATTTACTAAGAAATCTGGAAACTATTTACGGTAAAAAAGAAAATCTAAGCCTCCATATCTCTTAAACTATTTGCAGTTAAAAAAGAACACCTAAGCTTCCATGTGTCTGAAACAAAACCAAGCAAAACAGAACAAAACCTGGACATGTATCCTGCTTGCAAAGCAACATCTAATTTGACAGCCTAGTCACTTGAAGGGAAGGTATATAATTGCATTGGTAAAATTTGATTTCTGCATTCAGTGAGCAAAACTGAGACTACTTGTTTACTTGCTTAAACAAGAAAAAAATCCCCACCATGAGTGAAAGAACCACTCCATACACAGAGGCAGGTATGGAATACATTAATGAAAATCAAAACAAAGAAAAAAGTACGAAGTATTTTTCAGGATTCTTAATATTTCACCGATACCATCTATTAAAACCTTTCCCTTCAAGGCTGGAATGGCAAAGACAGTCCAACATAAAGTAAGTAGTCATGCACACTGACACAAATGTTAAGAAACTCCTAGAAGCCTAAACCAAATTTTTCCTTGTAACACTGACAGTTTTTAGCTGCAAAAATTTTCCTCTCCCTGGCTATCTGACTGCTGAAAAATACACAGATTTTGAACCAGTGGACAGAACAAAAATGTAGTCAACTACCTCTGGGAAAGGAGATGAGAATGATACAAGATAGAAACTTGGCAAAACCAACTCTGCTCGTTTCCTATAGTGCTGATACTGAAGCCTACTTACAAAAATGATTGTGAGAACACCCCATCTCCGTCATCATCGTCATCACTGGACTCCTCCTGATCAGCTCCGCTGAATTTGTTGCTGGAGGACTTTTCACACGAAGTGCTCCACTCTACTGAACTTGTCAAAACCGGCGGGGGAGCATTAGCTTCCACGTCATTTGTTTCCTCAGTGGTAAGGACGCAGAGACCGGCTTTGGCAGGCATTCTTTTCCCTTCAGTTTCAGGTGATGATACAGTGGGAACAGGACTTTCATGTTTCTCTATCCAAGCATTGTAATACCTCACAATATTCTCATGGTTCAAGCGGGAAAGTAGTGTTACTTCTCCTTTAATCCTCCGAAACTGCTTGCTAGCAGGATTTACACGGATACGTTTCACAGCATAATAGCAACCATCAAGCTTGTTTCTCACCTGCAAAATTAAAATAAATCTAAAGTCAAATGCTTATAAATGCTTTACCAAGTAGAGACAGAAGTAATTTCATAGAAGAGGAAGTCTTCTGTCCACCTGCAAAACGGCTACAGTAGCTCCCCTATACTGACAGGTTTCTTCCCAGACTCCCCGTGATCTCCCACAAAACTTATCAGCCTGTTTAACTCCAGATAAAACACACAACACAGGCACAGCACGCCGTAAATAAAACCATGCAGACAGTGAATATATTGCTTTGCTTCAGAGAAAGCAAACACATCCCGAAAAAGGATTCCATAGATGGAAATGATTTTTATACCATACCTTGATGACTGCTCCAAAAGCCCCTTTGCCAAGTAATTTCAGCTCTTCGAACTCATTGTAGTAGCGAGAAAACTGTCTCTGTGTTTCTGCGAAGAAGGAAGCACTGGATACCTGACTGCTAGGTACAACTGTCTCGATGCAATCTGTACCTGCTGAATCTGAAACGAGGACATCAAAGTCACCGCTGCTGGCAGTATGGGGACAAGGCACAAGAAACTGTCAAATAAGCATCAGGGAGAAGATAAAACCTTCATGTGCAACTACAACCTAAAACACAGAAGTGCTCTGCTGCTTAGTTAAGCTCTGGTACAAGCATTAACATCAGAGTTTTCTAATTGCTAGCATTAGTTATGCTGGACAAAGGAACTGATTCCAGTAAGAACATAAGGAGGGAAGAAGCATCACTTCAACAGCATCTTCCAAGGACAAAGCCTGACATTTATGCCATGCAGGAGGTGGATGAATTTACAGTTTAATTAAAGCATCTGCTGCTTTTACTGGAGAGACAGCAGCTGTCAGCCTACTACCACAGCTAGTCATGGATGCAGAAATTAAAAAACATACTACCCTTTAAGTTAATCAATATAAAACACTTGTGTAGTCTTGCGAAGCTCTAGCAAAGCTCAATTTTTCCTGTTATTGCAGGCATGTAGTCCACTTGGTGTTGCAGAATATGGAAAGAATTAAGTTTCTTACCATCTAGATTTTCTTCAGCTATGGGTATTTTCATTCGTGGAATGTTTATAAAACTATGTTGTAACAACTGCTGAGGAGTCCATCTTCCCTTATCTTCTAAGCAAACACATCTGTTAGCAAACCAAGAGAACTGTTCAAAGACCAATTCTGTATCAGGTCTAAATGTTCAAAGAAGTCTCCTTATATTTAAGAAATTATCACCTCTATCATTCAGATGGGAATCAGAAGCAAAGACAGACTAAATGACTTATCCACAGTGACACACAAAGTTGGTAGCAGGGCAGAGAAGACAGCACCAGGCCTGTTCTCCCAAATTGCAGATTAGCAGCCTGAGCCACGAGGGAGCAATAACTCTTCTCCAAAACCTCTAACTAGCAACACTAGAGGGTTTAGCTGTTCTTTCAAAAAGGTGTTCAAGTCTTTAAAAAAAAATCTATAAAAATATATATTTAAAAAAATATCAAAGACAAAAAGATACAGGAACTCGACAAACATACTTTTCCAGAAAGTCTTGGAAGTCAGCAGGTAAATTGGTAGGAACAGCAACTGGATATTCCTTGGTTACTTGGCCCTGGCTGAGCGAAAGCAGCAGCAAGCCCAGACTCCATACATCTCCTTTCTTTCCAGGTTTGCTGGGAAGACCGTCCTCACTAAAACGAACTTTGGTTTGCTCAAATACATCTGCCTTGCAGATATCAGCTAAGCGCTTGGAAATGCTGTAGTCTGTCACCTTGATGTTTCCTTCAGCATCTACCAGGATACTGGAAGCACAAAGAACTTTGTGCACTACTGAATTACTGTGCAAGTAGTCGAGAGCCGACAAGATCTGGTTCACATAGTGGCGTAACTGCTCAACTGGAACTGGAGTCTCTTTGTGTAGGTATGTAGAAAGGCTGCAACCACTTATATGCTCCACTAAAATGTCCACCACAATTGAATCATCCCGTTCTTTAAGGTTCATGCATTTATAATGTACTATGTTAGGGTGACTTAGCTTTGTCAGTGAGTTGAACTCTGTTTCTGCACCCTGAAGCTGTTAAGAGAAACACAACATAACATGCAGTACATCACATCTCATGAACATACCACCACTAAAATATATTACATATAAAATATATGACATTCTCCTTTTCTGAGAAGGAAGTACTGAACTCAAGGAGCAAAACCAAATTTGGTTACTGCCAGGTAACCATGAGTCTCTCTTCAGAATGTTAGTATTTTATATTTATATATGTTTCAAAATATACTTTCTTGCACTTAGATTACTGTAAACAAACTCCTGAATATGATGAAACACACATCTTCTGTGGTGCAGGTACTCTAAACACAAAACTTTTTCATGCTCTTCACCACCCTCTCAAGTTAATATTAACTAGCAGCCTCAAGAAAAGCACTGAATCCCACCTAACTTTTATTAAACCAAATGCAAAATACGGGCATTACCTGTTTCTTACACTTCTCGATCTTTTCTATTTCATGCGACGTAAGAAACTTTCCCATCTTTTTTTGCCAGTGCAGAACCCACTCATATACTAAAACAAAGTCACCACTGTGAATTTCCAAGGCATTGTAGACTGATTTCCCAAGCTTATCATCCTTGCCTGTTCATCAAGGAGAGAAGTGGAAGATTCTTTTGTTTCTAAGGTCTTGACAAGAGCTCCTGCAAATGCTAAATAAACACCAGGAAACCTGCTCGCTACAATTTCAGAAACACAGATGTAATTACAGCTAAACACCGTAAGTACCTATGTGGCAGGTATGGAAAATAACAGGTCTCATGAGACCAAATACTGTGCAATTATTTATCCCCAGAGAGCAAAATAATAGAATTATCTTTGATCCAGAGTGATTCAGGCTGCTTATCCTGCCACCGGGGAAGTGCTATGCTGAAAGTGAACAACGAAAACATTTGACGGTCCATTCATACAGGCACTTCATGGAGGCATTTCAGCTCTGAAAGTGTCCTGTCCTTTCCTGTATTTATGTTTTCACTAAAACCTCTGCTTTTGTGCCTCTGCTATCAGCAGCAATGGAAGCAGAGCAAGTATGCATTTACAACCTCATAATTATCACTGATTTCACATTATTGAAAGCTAGATGACTTCTTGCTTCATAGTAATGTGTATTTGGTGAGCTACCTACGTGAATTTAAAAGCAAATAGTTTTCAGTATTATTTTAGTTATAAAGAGAATAAAGTGTTGAGAAAGTGGTTTGTGGGGTTTTTTTTGTATGGCTATTTGGTTATGTAATTGTATCTGGAGAAGTAAGTTTTTACAATCCTAGAAAAATGTAAAATAGTTGCCTTAAAAATAACTTTTCCTATTACCTTCTCTTGCTCTTGTCTGTGACTTCACACTCCACAACAACATTCTCTCCACCCTTGCTGCTTGTACCTGTTAACACTGTTTAAAGTTTTCCTTCCCCAAAAAACCAAACCCAGCCCAATCCCCAGTATTTCAAGCTGCAATTGTAATTTTGCTTACCTAGACATTTTCCTTTATGGACAGTAAGTTGTCCAGCACCACTTGTACTGAAGTTCAAAACTTCATGATTTCCAGGGGACTCTTCACTATTACTAACAGAAACCTGACGTTCTCTTCTGCAATGTGAACAGAACATTTTTCTCAAACTAAAAAAGAAATGGTATTGTTGCATTCCCTAGTCCCTAAAGATTTAAATTCCTCAAGAGGATTAGCTTTGCGAGACTTCTACATCCAATGGTAATATCCTTTCATTTCAGATGCTGAGTTAGTGCAGAGATATGCACCTGATCTGCATTTCAGCAGCAACACCACGCTGCACTGGGCCTCTAAGTTCAAAGCCAGGAGTTGAATCCAAACCTTAAAACTTCCACATCTTGGGACGCCAGTCCCAGTTTGAGGGTGGGTGAAACATTAAACAAAGTAAACATGCTACAGCTCTGAAAAACATGTAAGTTTGACTGGCTTGCATTCTCTTTCAAAATGTTATGAAAAGCAAACATATACAAATTTGGAAGCTCATTCCAGCTTTAGCTTAATGATTTTTCCTAACCTAAAATAGGTTTCCCATTTGCCTCCTTTACTACCTCAACTCCTCCTTCAAGAAAAAGCAAGTTTTGCAAAAACTCACAAAGCAAGTGAGCAAGTGTGATTAGGGAGTTTCTTCTCACACTCGCTGCACGCGAGGTCAGAAAGAACTCAAGACCACTAATGCAAATCAACTTCCATTACTTCTTGGTAAAATCTATTTCAAAATTAATAGAAATATCACTACTGCAAGGGTATCCTCCAAGTAAATGCAGTCTCGTATAGAGAACACAGGACTACATGACGGGTAATGCAGAAGCTCTTTCAAAATATTCAATCCATAAAAAAAAGGTAAAAAGCACTACACAGAAAAGAGATGCCACAGGGGGCTTCTCACAAGTGCTGTATAAAGTAAAATACACAAAGAAAGCACCTGGCTTTCTGAATTTGTATTTATTTTACAAATTAAATTACTTCAGCTTTTAATAATCTTTGAAAAGGTTGTGCCCCGATAGAAAAATTTAAGGCTTCACAAAAAGATAAAAATACAGGATCACCCTCGTTTCATTTTCTGAGGTGTCTTCACACATCAAGCTTTTGCTTAACTCTACAAATATAACATCATGAGAAGTTTCAACATTTCAAGATCCTTTTTGATTACTTTCAACATTGTTAAAGTAAGTAACTCTGCACTTTTTAAAAAATAAGATACAATGCAAAAATTCGTGTGGAAAGTTAATATAAATCCATTGAATGCACTCTGCATTAAAGTATAGTCACTTTTGAGATACTTGTCACAGTGTCTCCTTGTCACAGAGAGTGTCTCATTGGGCTAGACTGAGATTAGCAAGAAGATAGCAAGAGATCTATGGACTATCAAACCCCACAGAAACAACTGCCAAACACAACTTGGGACAGGCAACGGGAGGAGGTGACAGCAAGAGTCAAAGTAGGGTAGACTGAAGAAGGAACTTCTGTTTCACGGATTAGTGTTGCGGATAAATAATGTGAAAACAATTTTGAAGTCTACAGACAAGAAAAAAACCCCACAGAAATACACTACTTCTTTTAGAACAACAATCCAAATAATGTTTTTGGCACAATTTGAATTGAAACTAAGCAAATTAATACCAGGGTATCTCCACTGTCCTTGACAGCTATGAACACAGGGAAGGGAGGGGGAGTAAACAAACAAACAAAAAAACAACCCCAAAAAACCACCAACCCCCCCAACCAATCATCACCAATCCTAACCTACATGAGTCACATACCAGCAGAAGAATCCTCCAGTAACTCTAATCTTCTCTCCAATCATACAATTAGCATTACCCAATTCTCCAACAAAGAACTTTACACCAGTGTACCTTTACAGCAAATTTTTTGAGATTAATATAAGCTTTAATTTATTATGCTATTCCAAGAATTTCAATAGCTGACTGAAGAAGTTTTTTTCCTATTGGCAGCATATTGAACACTTAAGCCCAGCACACACCTTCCAACAATTGCCAAACACTTTCTAAGTTAAACTAAGGACCAAGGTGGCTCTCTTAACTGGAAAGTGCCCAAATTATCCATTGCACATGAATTGGTTAAACCATGCAAATGAAGAGGGGGAGAAAAGGGGAGTGGGACCTAAACTAACAGCTGAACAACATGGCACATTACTCTCTTGCCTTCAAATTCCACTTTGAAATCTAATTATTTGGGGGAGGCAGGGGGGAAACAAACTCCACTTTCAAACTGACATACATACCTTGAACGTGCAGCCGAATTTGTTCGGTGTTTATTATTCACTCCATGTTCGGAACAGCTCCCATTCACACTTGTAGCAACTCTACATCCTGCAGCATCTCTCCTGTGAGAATTCTCTTGCCTTGTCAGAGCAGCTATTTCCAGTCGTTCCTATAAATAAGAAAAATCCAGATAAGCACAGAAACGGCTCCTATCCTCAAATTATGCAGCACTTTATTATTCTACAGCGTTGCCCAGATCACAGAAGAAACAGGCTTTCATAAGAAATGTACACAGGAGGCTAAGTGTTGAGATGCAGGGCTTTCAGCCCTGTCCACAGACATGAAAGTAAAGATTCTTTACAATGGAACCAGACTTTAAGTCTGTTTGAAAATATTCATCTCAGTATACCTAAGATGCTAACATTTTTAACTACTTTCCCTTACAATTGATTTTATTGCAGAAATAAGCCCCATATAATCAAGAACCTATTTTAAACTAGGATCTATAAGAAGCACTGGATGAGAAAGTAAGTCCAAGACAACTCAGTCATGCAAAGCTCTTAATTTTTTATAAGCATATGCTACAGTACTGGGAAGAAGTTGTTGCAATGGTTTCTGCATGCCTGCTTAGAAAGAATACCTGTTTGGCAATCTCTTTCTTTTTCCTCTCTTCTCTTTTCTCTTCCTCCCTTCTCTGAATCTCATTAAGGATTTCACGTTGCTGAAATAATTGTCAGTGTTGTTAGGGACAAAACAGCACAAGCAATGCAGCTGCTAATCTTATGCTAGTTAAAAAAAAAAAAAGCTTTCATGATTTTTCAAAACTGTTAAAGAAGAACTGTGTAGCTCACAAGAATATAAAAAACAGAGATAAAGTCTCATCAGGAACTTAACAGCATCAATTCTATAATACAGGAGAATGGAGTTGTAGGCAAAAAAAAAAAGAGAAAAATTTACTTCTACAAAAAGATGCAACAAGAAAGCTTCACATGCAGCAAAGATGCATGTATTTCTCTGGGCTAAAAACACTTATCAAATCTTTCCGACCATAGCAGCTGGGAGTATATATAGTACATATTGATCGACTCATGTAGACAGGTCTGACAAGTTAATAACTCACAAAAACCCACTGCTATGCAGGCTGACGTACAGAATCGTGGTTGTTTATGTTATTTGAAGAATAAAGGGTTATTCACACTTTAATTTCTCTTACCTCCTGCTCCTCTCTTCTCTTAACTTCCTGTGCCCTACGCAATTCCTCCTGAGCCAATCTTTCTTGTTCTTTTTGATGATTTTTTAGCATTTCTTCATGAAAAGACTTGGAAGGTGGCTTATTATACTCACTGAGAAATGACTGTACATGGTCGGCGAGCTCGAATATCATCACCTGAATGAAAACAGGCACAAATGACATCTAGAGCCCAAAGAACAAGTAGATGGCATAGTAAAATGACACATCAAAAAAACTAATACAGGAGCAGCATGACTGATGATTTTGCTACTTATCAGGGAGAATTTACCATGTTTCAGTATTTTTTTATCATGGCTCTTTATTAATGAAGTGTAAGATGCAAAATACCTGGCCACAGTAGCAAAGATAGCAAAACTCACCAAGACAGCCAGCTGCAAACATCATCTCTTTCTTAACAAAAAAGAAAACAAACACCACCAAAAACCGTAAAAGAAAATCCTTTTCTCATGTTCTTTTAGTCATATTAGTTTGCAACACAAGCTACAACAGCATAAATCCTTTGCAAGTGTCTATTGCTGCATCTGCTGCTATCAAAGTTACTTATTTCCCTGCTAACATGAAATCCAATCCTTCCTCTGCAAGCTAGTCCCCCAGTTCAAACTGTAAAGCCACTTAAGGCATTACACATATAACCACAATTACTAGAATAAGAAGTGCACTGAAAACTCAGCTGAATTCTGCAAAGTTGGAATCCATTTTCAGTTACTGTTTAGGGGGACCTAATCAATGTTTATAAATATCTTAAGCAGGATATGCAGGGGGAATCAGCCAGCCCCTTTTCAGTGGTCTGTGGAGACAGGACAAGGGGCAATGGCTGCAAGTTGGAGCACAGGAAGTTCCACACCAACATGCGGAGAAACTTTTTCCCAGTGAGGGTGACAGAGCCCTGGGACAGGCTGCCCAGGGAGGTGGTGGAGTCTCCTTCTCTGGAGATATTCAAGATCCGTCTGGACGCCTGTCTGTGCAATATGTCCTAGGGAGCTGCTCTGGCAGGGGGTTGGACCCGATGATCTTTCAAGGTCCCTTCCAACCCCTACAATTCTGTGATTCTGTGATCTGGGCATGTCCTGATGATCTATTGACCTGTCAGGGCTTATGCTTTTATCAGTCTAGCAGCATCCCTTTATTAATTCAAGCAATTCATAATGCTGACAGACTATCATATCTCTAGAATTTAGGAACAGTACATCAGAAAGATACATCCCAGCAGTGGCACTGAGCTGGATTTGCATGTATAGGTGGGAGAACAGCCAAACTAAACTATGCCATCTGCCTGTACCAAGCATTTAGAAGATTCTCAAACACTGAATCCCTTGCTTGAAAGTAAGATGAAGCCAGGAGGCAATTCAGAATAGAGAGGGAGTAATACAACAGGAGTATATCTGACATGTGCAAGCTAAAGTATCTTTCCCAAGCTACTGTTCAGAAGGAAAGGTGATTATGCGTGCACACACATATTAAAAAAACCCAACAAACTCAATAATTAAAACCCAACAAACAAGCTACTGTTCAGTTTGACAGGTAACTCTCATATTTTCGAATTTTCCATACTGCAGAACAGACTTTAATAAAGAATACCTGTGAAGGCAAAGTTATCTCCCCTTCTTGCAGAGAAATTAATTCAGGACCGCACTGTATGTCATTCATCAAAATAAGTGCATCATACATGTAACTTACAGCTGTGTCTACACATTGCAGGAGCAAGCACAGCTCTCGCTTTGGAAAATTAGCATTAGGAAAACCTAGGACACATTCATAGTTCCTTGCAATGAGATCAGAAATCAAACGGGTCTAAAGCCCAAGCCAGTAGCTCTCCTGGGGTCAGTTGTGAGCAAACTGAGCACATACTGCACGGTTTAGAGGTTACTTAGAGAATCTGAACCTTATATTTCCTAGCAATTGTCTATAGTACAGTCATTACAAAAAAGAAAAAGGATTCTGGAATATGCTGTCAAACTTCTGATTTCCAAAGATACTGAAGAAACGAGGAAAATCTTGGTTATTGAACAGAATGAACAAAGCAGTATCTTGGTAAAACTGTTAATTTGAAAGTATCTGCCAATGCAAATGAAAAAAAGGCTTGACTTCAGCAAGACTGAATGATGGGCAGCCCCAGCTAAACCTACAGAGTTGACAGGCTTAGAAACTGAAAACAGAACATTAACCCATTTCAGCATATAACAGCTTCACAGCTGTCCATTTCTCACTCTTTTAAAAAAGGCAAATTGAGCAAACTGAGTGTGTTCACCTGTAATATTTCCAAACAGTGGTAAGAAACACACCATTAACCCTGCTTTTGCCAAGAATTCAATGTTTGCTAGTAATTCTTTGAACCATTTCCATCCTCAGCAGCAATGGAAAGGCATTACTAATATCAAACAACCTGGGGACTTACAAACTCCCTTAAAATAAATACAAGTTCTAAGCTTTACATATTTCTCCCATCTTTGCCTTTTTACCCTGGTGGGGAGGGGGAAGGTCAAGTATCACTATTCGTAAACACAGCAGCAAAGAGTCACTGTGCTACAGCCACAGAAATCAACTGTTGAGCTGGTGCTGTCACTAAGGTCCCTTGCCCCTCAGTTCAGCATTAGAACAAGATCACACTGGAAAACTCCACAGATAACTGCTGTTTGCTTCAAGTAAACACAATATTCAAATTAATCCGAAAAGTGCAGGAAGTTCTCAATTCTAGAGTGAGAATTGCTTTCATACTGTGAAATAACTCAGAGAATAACATCAGCCTCTAAACAAGGACAAAGCTTGCACTATTTGCATATGCACTGTACTTTAAGCGCATGCATATGCTGAGCTTTCATTAGTTGAAACATGCTTAAGAAAGATGGTAAGCATCTCCTTCCTTAGGAGCAATGGAGCTTATACTTCCAATGTGGATGCATTTCATTATATTATATCATATCACACCTTTTTAAAAAAACAACTATTTAGGTTCAGAATGTATTTCTCAGGGAAGTGAAAAGCTCTTACCTCACCACAGCACTGTTTTGCCAGTTCAGCTAGTCTGGACTTCAATTCATTTATTTTCTCATTTGACAATCCTTTTGAATTTTTCAGTTGTATTTCAGGGACACTGGGGGACAGTAACAAACATAAACCAAGCCCTCATTAGAAAAAAAAATGAATGTGAAAAGCAGTCATGTAAGACACAGAATACTGATACAAATGGTAGGTGAGGGAAAGGGAATGGAATTCACAGCCACTTGGCAATTAGTCAATGCTCAAATTAGCAGTACATGAATGTTCATATATAGCATAGAATAAAGCCAGAAATACTGTTTTACATTCCCTCCCATTAAATTTTCTGCCGCAGTTTATCTGTCAGCTATACTTAACAGAAGCACTATCAAAGAAACCCTGCAGACTCTTAGAAACCAGCTCTTAATCAGTAATTTAGATAACAGTCCTTTAAAAATATTACTAGCATAACATTTAGGTGTTTAAAATTTATTGCCACTATATGGGATACACAATGTGTGCAATAATGAATATCAGCTAAATTACAAAACTGTTAAAATGTTTATAGTAAAGTAGACAAGTAAAGCATTTGTAGTGATGCTGTCTTAAATTAAAAAAAAAAATTAAAAAAAATAGAGTGTCTGCTATAACCGAGCTGTCACTTGGTAAGGAATAGCATGTCCCTCATACACTGCTCATGCCATGGCACAAATGGTCGAACTAAGGGGAGTTACACTGTGGGCACATCTAGTGACATAAAGAGTGGATAAAACTGTGCTCACAGAGCAACACTGAACTCAGAAATTACATGCCAACCCAATGCAAAAGCTGAAGGGTTGATCACCTACAGTTCTTTTTACATTCTCTGTGGAGAACTCTTCCAAAAACACAGAACAACAAATACAACTAGGGCAGATTTCTTTAAAAATAAAGATTTTCTCTCTCTCAGCAGGTCACTAGCTGGAAAAGTTTAAAGAGGGTAACAAGATGCAGGTGTACCCATGCTCACACCTCTTCAAGCTACAAACTGGGGCTGCAGTCCTGCACTGATAAATGCATCCCTATTATTCTCCACTGCACAAGACACCACATCCAATTTTATAGACACCTATTATAAAACACCACAGACTTGACAAATATGGACACGTAGAACTCAAGAAAAAGAGTGGTGAACAAAGCTACTTTTTTTCAACTTACACTTTACTATGGAAAATGAACAAAAACATTTAAAGAAAAAAAAGTTATATATTCATGTTCACTCACGTGTCGGGGTAAGTATGGGGACATTTGACCCACAGATCAACTTTGGCATATACTTCATTATCTCCAGTCAATCCCTGAGGACGCAGAACTAAATTAATTTCAGGAGGCTGTCGTACCTAAAATGGAAAACAAACCTTTTTAGAAGGATTTTTTGGTTTTGTTTTAATGAAAGCACACAACACTCGCAACATGTATTATAGCAGAATTCTGGTTAGACCCTCCAAACCATAAAAAAAACCCCACTTCTGTACTAACATTGCTCAATGAGAGTGGACTGGTTCACTGATTATCACAGTTTACCCAGTGTATTTTTAGAACTTCTTCAGATAACTGTGGTTAGAGTTATTAGAAAGACAATTCAGACTCAGCAAAAAGGAGATTTTGAAATAAAACCCTTGTATTCTGTTTACTGTAAGCTAGCAGTAGGGAAAAAATTAATGTAACAGGTTATTTACGGAAATCATAAAACATTCATTGTAACAATATTGTTTTCTTTTGTGTTTGCTTTGGATCACTAACAAACACCAGTCAATAGTTTATTTTCTGACATAGCAACAGACTAACATCACATATATACACCTTGTGTGGTCAAACAAATGGATGGTAATTTTTTTGGCATAAACCAGAATTTTAACAAGTACTGCCCCCCCCCCCGCCCATCCTGTTCAAACTGCCTACTAAAAATCAGAGTAAGATAGAACACACTCATATAAACACTCAAACTTTTTCTTTTCAATTAAAAATATTTAAGTAAAACCCAACCCCAACCTGGACCTTAGTAACATGACAAACAGGTATGGAAATAAGACCACATGGACTAACAAATACAGAAACAGGTTGAAGGATGCTCACCATCCCCTCTATTTTCCCTTTGCATATCCAACAGGGAAAAGAACAGTTTAAAAGGATGTCAGGCATGAATTTTACAGGAAGTGAGATCTGCAACACTTCCAAAACCCCAGGAACTTATTAAAAGTGTTTGCACCAAACCCCATGCAAAAAAACCCAACCCAAACAAAAAAAACCCCTCCAACGAAAACCTCAAAATCACCACCACCAAAACAGCAGCATGGACTACAACATTTTGTAGAAACTGAAATACCAAAGAACATAAACAGCATGACAGAAACAGCAAACTTGGGGAACTGAAAAGAGTGACCAGTACCTCCAGGTACAGCAAAACAGTGCCACAGATGCAGCTGCAAAAAAATTCTCAATTAGACATTGTGGACACAAAAGAAAAGCAGAAAAAAACAGCGAGTACTAGACCTGAGCATTAACTAGGTGTAATAATAAAAAAAAAAGCCAAACAAAAATACAACAACAGCAACCAACCAGCAAATAGCCTATAAAAATAGATTCTCATGAAAACCACCACAGTTTGCATAAAACAAGGCATATAAATATGCCAAGATCAGCAACATGTATGCTGACGAGATCAATTAGCTAAGCAGGTATGTGAGTAGTTGGTTAAGGGATTAATTACAAGGCAATTAAAAAACCAACCCAACAAACCATAGCCATGGCAATTAATTAAACCGCAAGCTACACGCACGGCATTAATTACAGCGCAAAGGCATGGATCTGAAGGACTAGTTGTAAAGGCAACGGACTACACGGCCGCCTGTCGCTGCGGGCGTATAGCAGGGGTACGATGCGCCAGGTGAGCCAGGGAAGGACCCGAGGTCAGCGAGGAAGCACGAACCCCGGCTCGCTCGCAGCCAGCGCCCAGGACCCGCGTTGCCTCCTGCTGCTCGCCCGTTCTCCCTCCTCCCTGACGAACGGGGACTCTACCCTCTCTAGCGACTAACGGATGCAGGAAGCGCTAAACGGGGGAAGGGACGACGGCTCCGCGCCGCCCTGCGCTCGGAGGGCCCAGGCGAGGGACGGCCCAGGCGAGGGACAGCCCCGCGCCGGCGGACAGCGTGGCGCTCCGCGTCCTGACCAGGCCCCTGCGGCCTCCGCGACGTCCGCGCCCCAGCTGACCCAACGCCGGCAGCGGGCTGACTGCGGGAGCCCCGGCGCCTACCTTCCAGGCCTGGCTCTGCCGCAGATCCTGGAAGTCCTGCCCGTAAATGGACTCCAGCACCTGGAGCTCGTTCTCCTGCCGTAGCTGGTAGCTCTCCGGCGGCTCCGCGGCTGCCTCCGCCGGCAGCTGCTGCGGGCCACTGGCCCGGGCCATTTCAGCTCCCCCGGCGGGGGCGGGCGGCAGCCATCGCGGGACGCTCTGCGGCGCTGCCACCGGAGGTGGCGCCGGCCCAGGGGCGGCCGCGCTTCGCAGCGCCCCAGCACCGCCTCCGCGGCGGGAGGAGGAGGCGGGGTCGCCAGTCCTAAATTCGGGCCTTGTGGTGAGTGCGATAGTGGCAGCTCTAGGAGAGGCAGGGTCCAGTCCCGCAGCTCTCGCAGGAGCGGTGGTGTGCCTGAATACCGTGGACTGGCGGCGGCCTCGGCACCGAGTTAGTCCCGGGCCCTCAGCCTCATGGTTCTTAGCTACCTTTCTAGGGCTTGCCGCCCTGTGAGAGCCCGCAGTGTGTTGCCCACTACAGCCGTTGCACCTTGCTCAACCCCTGCAGCCACTCATGGCCATACCTGCCTCGTTCCTAACACCCCTGACATCAGCTGCTGGGCTCAGAGTACTAGTGCCTCACATAGTCATGGAGCATCTTGTGTAGGAAGGGACCCACAAGTGTCATCAAGTCCAACCCCCTGCTCCTCACAGCACTAACTAAAAGTCCACTGTGTGTCTAAGAGCATTATCGATGTGCTCTTGAACTCAACCTAGATTGGGGCTCTGACCACTGCCCTGGAGACCCTGTGCCAGAGACCGAAGAACCTTTTCCTCATGTCCAATCTGAACTTCCCTGAGATATCCCTCCAGGTGTGTCTGCAAATACAGAGGGATGCACAAAATATGAGTAGTTATTATTCAGATTCTTTTTATAGACCTTGAGAAATATTTCCGAAGGGAGACCCTCTCTCCCCCACCCGCCCCCTCCCCCTCCCCAGTTCAGAATGGATTTTGTGTAGAGCTGGGCCAGGATACAAATCCAAGTGGAAACTTTAAAAAAAGGAAAAAGTTTCCACTGGGGAGTGCGCTGACAAGTACTAGGAGGTGGAGCATGAGCAGGCTTCCTTCCTGTCTGTATTTAAACTACTGGTGCAGTTGGGTGTCCTCACCTATCTGTATAAATAGTCTCTCTGTGGTAAAGACTAGAAAGAAAAGTTTCTAGGCCACAGAGTGATGATCTCTCCCACACAAAGGCACAAGAATGGCCGGTTTGAAGATACCACACGATAAGTAATTGAGAAAATTAAGAAAAATTTTCATTAACAGAAATGATGGGGTTATCCTTTCCAAGCGCTTTGTGTGGGGCATGTGAGTTACCTTGTGTGCACACAAGAGGGGTAGGTTAATAGTAGGCATAGGTGAAGCTGCCTGACTGTGACTTGGCAAAGTTTTATCCAGCTGGGATGAAATCTCCTGGACCAGATGTCCACCTCAGGCATTTTTTTCCCTCTTATTTGATAATGATTCATTGTTTCTGAGAAGAAAGCCAGAGGAATATATCATTATAATACAAGCATTCAGAGAATGTATTTTTAAGTCTTGTGCTGCAGCAGAGGTGTGAAAATTTGATGGGCGAGGGGGAAGAGCAAACCTTTTTCAGTGCTGTGGCTTTGCTAGCTAGCCTTGTGAAAACCTCCACAAAGTAAACCATGTTATTTTTTGGTGGGGTGGGGGTGCAAAAAGCATTCATACACTCCATACAGATTTACTTCAGTACAGTGAACATCACTGAAGAGTCCACCTGCCTAGAACATGTGCCAGATTGCATCTGGACAAAGAAGTTTCCCATTTGAAATTTAAGGTGAAATTTAAAACACTCACTGCCCACATTAAAATTTCATTCTAGACATTAAAATTTAATGATGTGGGATGTGAGAGTGTTAGAGAGTAACTTAAGAAATTTAGAATGGTCTGGTTACTTTGTGCAAGATGTATTTCTTGTGTATACATGTATCTATCAAGTTGGAAACCAGAGGCTCTAATCAGAAAGGCACGCAGTTAGCATTCATTGAGTAGGGACATCCTGGAACCATTAGGCCTCAAGAGGCAGCAATGCTTACAAACTACCGACTGGGTGTACCTGGAGGGCAGACCTGTACAGGATCCCGAGCTGTTCACTAGTGGAAGCAGCTTTGTTACAGAAGAATGGAAGGCTGTGTATGCTGTTGTTACCTTAAAAGTAGAGGCAAAACCACTGCCAGCAAATACATCTGCTCAGAAGGCTGAATTAATTGCTTTAACTCAAGTCCCAGAATTATCTGAAGGAAAGCAGGCTAATATTTATACTGATTCAAAATATGCTTTTGGAGTAATACATGCTCATGGTACTATTTATAAAGAAAGAGGATTGTTATCTTCACAAGGAAACCCTATAAAACACAGCAAAGAGATCATGAAATTACTCGAGGCAATTAGTAAACTTGGGGAAGCAGCAGTAATACAAGGCAAAGCATGTTACTCTGGACAAGCTGACATAATTAAAGGAAATGGAAAAGCAGATGAGGCTGCAAGATGAACTGCTCTATTGGCAACAGTGGCGACCTTAGTTCTGAAAAGAATCTTAAATGGTGCCCTTAAATATACAGGAAAAGAAAACAAGTTGGCTGAATTATTCAAGTGCATAAAGTCTGCTTAAGGTTGGTGGTAATTCCAATTGCACAATGTGTTGTGGCTCTGCAGATGAAGGAAGAACTAATGGAGCGAACATGTAAGAGCACACCTATGGGAACTGAAGCTCCAATCGAAACAGTGAAGAGATGTGCTATAGGCTTTAGTATGGTGCCAATTGCTAAGAGTGTTACCAAATTATGTGAGATTTGTCACAGAAATAACCCTGAGATCCAAAGGAGACCCCCACTCCTGGAGAGGCCACAAGAGGTTTTGCACCTGGAGAATGTTGATAAATTGACTTTTCTGAATTACCTAAGTGTAATGGATGTAAGTATTTGTTAATACTTTTTTTTCATGATGGCCTGAAGCTTTTCCATGTTCCACCAGTAAGGCAACAGAAGTGGCAAAATTTTATTAAAGGAAATTACACCAAGATTTGGGGCTATTCCACGGTGGTTTTCTTCAGATCAAGGACCTCATTTTATTGCAGAAATAGTTCAAGTGTCAACATTTTTACAAATTGAGTAGGATTTACATACTTCCTGGAGACCACAGTCCAATGGAAAAGTGGGAAGGATGAACCATATTATAAAAGAGGCAGACTGGAAAATTATGTTAGGAAATCCAGATTAAATGGATAGAAATTTTACCTCTAGTGTTATTAAGAATTCCAGTAACTCCTAGAGAAGAAATTAATCCATTTGAAATTTTGTATGGGAAGACCTGACACTGTGTATTTAACAGGGAAATAAACCCAGAGTGATTATCTTGTGTCTATGGCAGGAGTCCTTGCTTCTCTGCATAGGTACATCCAGCTGAGAAGGCTTTGCCTGTGGCTGGCAGGTGGAAGGTAGCACCAGGGCTGGTCAAAATGGCTACTGGGATGACAGGAGACCAAAAGGAGGGGGAAACCAATGCAGGAGCCTCAGGAAACAAAGATGAGGAGAAAGCCTCATCTAGCCTGGGGAAAGTGAAAAAACCCTAGGACAAGATGAAGGAGTTGGTGTAGAGGTGGGAGGGTAGGTTTGGCATCCCTGGAAAAGCCTTGCTGCACAGACGTTGCACTCATAAGTGGTTGTGCTTCAGGGGCACTTCCAAATTTGCTGGCCAATGGCTAAAAAATATTTTCTGGCTTTACTTTTAACTTGTCGTCTCCCTAAAGTCTTCAAGTTAATGGCAGACATGCACCTGCTGTATGGATGTGTGCCTTTTGTGCAATTAAACCCCCAAATTATTACACCTGTAGAGGATATAGAGGACCTTCCCCATCAAATTAAACACGGAAAAAAAGTCTATTTTAACAAATAATATGTATAGATATAAGTTAACATTGTCTTTTGAAATTCTGTCCTCAAGAGTAACGGGACTTCTAAAATACCAGCTTACAGACGGCGCTCACCCACCACGAACAAGCTGCGGGCTCCGAGGGGCTCTATCCGTCCCGAGCTGCTTCCCGCCCGCCCCTCCGTTGCCGAGCGAAATGGCGGACAGGCAGGCCCCGCTGAGCGCCGCGGCCACGTGATGGCGGCACCTTCATGCCGTGGGAATGCGGCGGAGGCGGGAGCTCGGCGGTCCGTCCCGCCCCGCTGGGCCAGCGCCTCCCGCGGGCGGCGGGGCTTGGCGGCTGTCCGCAGTGTGGAGTGGCGGGGTCGCGGGTAGAGGCAGCGCAGCTCGGCGCCTGGGCCGGGATGTTTGCGCACGTAGGAGCAGGGGTGTCACCGCCAGCCGCGCTCGGTGCGGGGCTCGCTCGGAGGGGGCCACGCAGGATCATACGGAGGGGTTTTGGTTCATTGGAGGCTCGAGTGCCTCCCGCCTTGGGATTCAAAACCGAATTAATTTTCCCTGAGAAATAGCTGGAAGCCATTGAGCCGTCTGTCGCTTCTCTGGATGCTGTGTAAGGGTCTTCCTGGCGTCCAGTGTCCGGCAGAGCGAGGAGGGATGCAGGACGGAGCCTTGCCTCACCACCGGAGGAGTGGGCAGGAGGAGAGAGGATGGTGCTAGATGTGCTATAGAGAAATAGAATGCTTTCTGCCATCGAGGTTGTGAGAAAAGCTAATACCACGGCTGACAGTGGAGTGGGGGGACAGAGGTTGTGGTGTGTCAACTTTTCCAAGCCAGTTTTAATGTATAGTAACTCCTCATGTGTGCGAGCGTGTATGCAGCTAGCGTGAGTTGACCGTCTGACTGGTTTAGGAGGATGAGCAGCAGCGTGGACTGTAATTTCCTCATCCACGTTTATTGCAGTAAAACATGCTGAGGGAACGCTGTGGCACCGTGAAGCAAGAGATACGGGACAGCCAATTGCAAGGAGGAGCCTGCTTTATTTTCTGTTTTTCTTTACTGGCTATCGTGATTTACAAGGTAAAAGCGTGAAAAGCCAACTCTGCTTTAAAGGACAGAGAGATGTGAAGATGCCTCTGAGTGTCAGAAACAAGGCTTTATCCTCAGAAGAGCTTCTCTCTCTGTGGGCTTTACTCAGTCGCTAAAGATTCAGTAACCTGTGGTTATTGGGTGCTGGTAAGGAAGGTAAGAACTTCGCCATGGGGTATGGCAGAAGCTGGATCTCAAGGAATGAAAGTGAGCAGGTCCCGTACCAGGCTGTCACCAGGGCCCTGGAAATGAGGAACAACTCGGCTGGGCACTTGGTGTGGCAGGGTGGGAACAGCAGTGAGGCTGGTGCTGCGGAGAGTGAGGAGCATGGCGAAGAGCAGACCTACAGGCATTTCACTACCACGGTGCAAATTGTCATCTTCATAGGCTCCTTACTGGGTAAGTCAGTGTTGCTGGAGTTGGTTATTCAGATTGTTTAGTGCTGTGGTCAGGGGCTGCAAACCAAACGGTAACTAGCATAATTTGCTGCCTTAGTGACTCTTCTTTTTGCATTTTAGGTCTTCAGATGTAAGATTTCAAATTCCTTGTGGGGTTTTGGTGTGTAAAAGCTGTTAACTATACTGCTGAGATGAGGACTGGTACACTATATGTATGTATTACTCAGTAAAGTTTTCTCTCAGAAATAAGTTGTGTTGATTAAACTCTTATTTTCAGCTGTAATGGGTCTGTTCCCTTTACTGTAGAAAAGGGGGTGGGGTGTTGTAAGTTTTGCTGAATTTCTGTTGCATGCTGCAGTAATTCTGTATTTCAATCCTGTGGATTTTAAATTAATCCTTTAGAAGTACTTTCTGTTGTAAGTACGCGTAACTGTGTGCAATCTTGCCTACTTGTTATCCTTCATGCGCTTTAGATATGTGGTAGTAAATTAGTACTATATTATGTGTAACTTTACAAGTGTGTGTACATTTGTTTACTAGGTGCTTATATTGTGTTTTGTTAGGAATACATGTCAGTTTCTTAAAAACAAAAAAGCAAACTAAGCCTTATGGTGAGTCGAGTTAGCTGTGTTTGAGAGATCAGTAAGATGTATTTTAGTAAAATGCCACTACTGTGTAAGTAATTCAGAGCTGGTTACTGAAAAACTGGCTTCTGATACAAGGCTTGACTGAGAAAGTTACGGCTCTATCCAGGAGTGTTCAGTGGGATTTTACTGATGGTCATTGGCTCTTATTATCAAGGATTTGGTTTTGTTTTTCCTGGTCTTGAGTAATGCTAAAATCCATTTCTGTGGTCATAGTAATTAATTCCAATACTGATTTCTTCTTGGTAGTACTTAATATCACCTAATTTCTAAGCAAATGGTAAGTGTAGTCTTGGAACAGCACGGGGCTCAGTCAGTGGTACTGGTTATTACTGTAAATTGCTGAGTCTTTAGTCTTTCAGCCACAATTATTCCTTTGTCCAGTGGGGCTAATCCTCAGAGTTCTTTTTTTTTCTATTCTGCATGCACAGGTAGCATGGGGACAGGACTCCCTTTTTGCATACGCTGGATAGTGCCTGGCACATAAGGATAGCCATTAAATAGTGCCATAAAAATAACAAGACTGGATGAGAAAAGTCAGAATTTTAGTACTTTATCTTTGGGGTTCTGAGCCTTAAGAGTGTACATTTGGATCATATGTCCAGACTTATTTTAATGAGCATGGATTTGAAGAGGAAAGCAGGCTCTCTTATAATTATGCCTTAAGCAGCTAGGATTTTTAAAAAAACAACAAAAAAAAAACAAAAAAAGCGCCATAGCTATAAATTTTGAGACTAATGTAAGTCATTGTTTGACACTCCTGCAATTTTCTTTTGAGAGGTGGAGTGGCTGGAAAGATTTGGACCTGTTTTAAGGGGTTTATCTGCCAGATTGGCTGGCTGGGCTGATGAAGCTTTCAGGTCAGTAACTTCTCCGGGCCTATCAAAGAGCAAAACAGGAGAGGAAATAATGGTTAGGGTTTAACACTAACCATGAAAATGTGGCACTCCAGTGACAAATGTTAGTAGCAGCTTTCATGAATTTACAGCAGTGGAAACCAATTTTAACTATTTTTTTGAAACTGCCTTCTTTTCCAGTCTCCCTCCTGCCCCAAAACACTATTTTAAAAACGTCTATGACACATGCTGCCATAACAGCTGAAAACTGGAGAGTCTTTAAAAGATGTCTTCTCCTATCAACCTTATGAATGTGCTGCTATTCCCTCTTTACTGAATGGGAAAAAAGCCACAAATAAGCTGAAGCCCCCATCTCCAGAAGGTCTCGATGGTAGACCATGGGTGGCATCCAGCTCCTTTTTTCTCCATCAGGTGAGCCCCTCAGTTGAGCTGTAGCAGTTCTTTGGTCTAGTGAGTCTCAGGTTCCTCTTTGCAGGGAGGAAACCTTTCAAGGCAGATTAGGACTTTCTGAACCCTTCTCCCTAAGGCATGAGATGGAGGTGGGTCCGGAGGGGGGCACTCTCCCCAGAGGTAGGATGCATGGGTTTGAACGCATCTGGTTCGGGTGGGTATGTAACTGGTGCTTCCCAGAATGTCGG
Organism: Hypotaenidia okinawae; assembly: GCA_027925045.1. Lineage (NCBI taxonomy): Eukaryota > Metazoa > Chordata > Aves > Gruiformes > Rallidae > Hypotaenidia > Hypotaenidia okinawae. The sequence goes on from BSDF01000006.1 coordinate 33,249,829, forward strand.
TGCATGCCCAAGCCACTTTGTTGTTTGATAAAATAGCACTTTATACCCCTTCAAAAGGAAAATAAAATATATCTGCCTCTAGCTTGAAAGGGAACAATTGTGTATGTCTTAGTCTTGGTAATGAACACTGGGGTCTGATGTAAGCAGCACTTCACAGCACGGAGAGGTCCACATCCTACAAGAGGGAAGAATCACAGTTGGAGTTGTGAATTTAATTTTTCCTGCACGGAAAAAACACAATAGTGAGTTGTGAGAGATGTACATTATGTTTAAGTCCCATTCAAGACCTTTATGTGGGATGTGTGGGGAAACTTGTGACAGTAGGAGAAATTCTGTTAGTTTTCCCTCTGTTATCAACGAGCAGTGCTCTTGTGAGTATTTCATGATACCACTAAGGGCTAGAAAGAGTTGAACTGCTCTTTATGGTTACTTTACAGTAACAATACATCCTGTATTTATTTAATGTTGCAATAACAAGGATACTAGGTGGGAGGATTTTAATTTGTCTTTAAAAGGGATTATGTCCTTGTCACAACCTTGCAAAAGCTTGAACCTGGATGTGACCTCAACACATATGCCAGAGGATATTCCTTGTAGGATTAACCAGAAGTATAAAGAAGATGCTAACAGAATTATTTCCTTTTGGTTTTTTGTCCTAGTTTGTAGGAAGTTTCCATTGTTAAAAATGAATGATTTTGTAAAGAATCAGATTATTCTGTATTTGGAATGGACAAAACATTATTATTAGTCTAAAAAATCGATTATAATTTAGGGCAGTTAGAGATGAGAGTTCTTCACATAACTTGTCTATGAGTTACTGAGTTAATGAAATTACAGTGTGCTTAAACACAACAGTTTTAAATCGCTGTTTGTGTGACTTTGACTCTGTTTGTACAAACTTCCTACTGTTGTTATTCCCCTGCTTGTGTGGAAGTTCTCATTTAGCAGGCTACCTGTGATTTTAATAGTCAAGGAGTGAGCAATAAAGTGGTGTAGATCTGCAGCTATGTGATTTGAACCCAGATGGTGCTACCCATTATGCACTCCTTTGGCTGTAGATTGCCATGAGATTTCAGCATGAGACGAGGTGTTGGGGAGAGAAATTTGGTTGGTTTAGTTATCCTGGCCAGCAGCTCGGTTTGCCTTGGTGAAGGAAAGATTTGCAGTATATGCAAGACTTGCAAGCCATGTCTGTCTTTGAAGCTTAGCTGAGCATGTGAGCTGGGGAGTTCATCTGGGGAGTTTTAAATGCTTTGCACATGTTGATGAACTTACTTACCAAATGCACAAGGTTGAGGCACCACGTATGAGACTCGAAAGCCTTGTGACTGCTGTCTTCCTGTGCAGCTCCATGGACAGTAATGCCACTTCTCATAGTAGTGGTACTTCCTAGCTTGTGAGCTATTAACTCCAGGCAGGGCTAGAATAAAGCAGTGACAAAGCTTGCCGCCAGTGTTTCTCATCCCACAGTTCGAATTGTAGCAGAACATATTGCAGAAAAAAATACAAGCATGCTGAGCATCAGCAGAAGAACTAGGAAAAGATCCATGCCTCTCTTTACCACTTTTCCTTTTCTGATACACCTGTGTACTTGGCACTCCCTGAAATGAAGAGAGTGGGTGGGCGCCTCAGGAGCTTTGGAATGACAAGTGCATGTGTAGAGATACGTTTCTGGTGTGGGACCAGGTGAGTTCCTCTCAGTAGCCTGTTTAGGCCACAACTGTGCAGGTATGGTTTGATTAGATCTGTTGCTTCTGAGGAGTTACTATAGGAAAATAAAAGCTAAAATAATTGTGCTGCTTCTGTCAACTCTGTCATATGAATGACTCTTTTTTTTCAGACCCCTCAATTGCCCCTAATTGACTTAGCAAAAGCAAAGCTAGAGTGTTGAGTTTCTGTGGGTGCGAATTTGTGCACCTTTCATTACCTTAAATTTGAGGGAAAGTGAAAGGCAGCAATGGGAAGAACTGTCTGATTTTTTTACTGGCCAGTGGAATGATGCAGGCAGGAGCAGTGTGGCATGAGAAGCAATGCATGCTGTCACTACTGATTCCCTTTGGCTGACTTAATCTGGTGTGGTAAAAGGTGTCAAGTGACTCAAGGTTTGCATGTCCTAACTTGTTTTGAAGGGAGGTAGAAGTCATCAATGGAGGAATGAGAATGGCAGGGATTTACTTTGAGATTGATTGCTTCACTTCCACTAATGCTGCATAGATCTATCTGCTCTGCCATTTCCCATGTATTCTGCTGACTCTCATAATTTTTTACAGCCTTGTAAGAAGTGTGGGAACGGTTTTGTCTACCCTGTGTTTCAAGCTAGTCCTTCCACCAGACCCCAAATGGATGTGGCCAAGATGATGAAGTCAGGATTGCTTGTAGAAGTGAACGATAATTTGCACTCATGGTAATACTAGCTAGGGTCCTTCGTGGGCAAATTCACATGGCTACTGTTGAAGGTGTTATAAACGACTGTGACAAATGTTAGAGTTTCCAAATAGAATTTATTCCAGCAAGCAATTAAGCAGGCAAAACAGCGCTGGGCGGCCGGGGAGACTCCTGCTCCACCAACGGCGCGCACCAATGCAGCCGAAAGTTTACATACTTATACAATAGAACAATGAATATTCAATTAGCACATATACATATTTATTACCTGAACCCGCCTGTTCCCGCTTCTCATGCTAATTAGCTTATCAGTCCTTAGTGCTTGCGCACTGTCTCATGGTGATGATCTTCGGGGGTCCTAATGATGAAGGCTTGAAGTCTTCCTCAGGTTGAACTTCTCACCTCCTTTCCCTGGCACATGCGTAGTTGTGATTGTTCCAGGTGGCACAGTTATAATTGGGATGCTTATTTCTTATCTATCACAGGTCTGCTCTAAATTGGCCCAAATACATTAAATCACTCGAAACTAACTAGGAGTTGTTCGAGTGAGACAGATTTATGATAGGTCATCTTCTGACATAACCACTATGGCACTTCAAACCATCCTGTTAGTAAGCCCCCCCTTTCCCCTGTTTCTGTTAGCAAGTGCCCTTTAACCCTTTGCAGGCATTTTATTTAGAGAAGTAAAGGCACAAGGAGTTAAACTGCTGGTTTGAGAACAAATTCTTATGAATTTACTTATTACAAAGGGATGGCGCTGTTCATGTGAAGCTGATAATAGGAAGGATAAAATAAAATTTAGGCTGAGAACTACTGCCCTGTCAAAGTTGTGAAGATGGAGACCATATACTCTTTTTTTTTTTTTTTTTTTCCCCACATTACCCTGTTTATCTGTCTCTAGGTTCTTGTTTCAGTCTTGTCTTCTGAGTCTGTCCACTTCCCAGTGGTGTTCTGCCACCTGTTGCTGTAGTAGCAGTGCCATCGGTGATACAAATTAGTAACAAAAGCACAGCTTTTCATTCAATTACTAAAGTTGCTCCTCTTTGAGCAGGAGTGAAGTCCAGCTTGCAGGTTTTTTTTTGTTTAAATAAAAAGAAGATTTGATGGGTTTTTCTGGTTGTGTAGGGATTGATTTGGAAGAGACTGACAAGTACCATTCAAATTGAAGAGAAGGAAAATTCGTAGTGTTCCAATGTCCACGGGAAGTTGATCCCTCTTTGCTGGAAGTTAGGCTTCAGCTTCTGTATGATTTGTTGTGATTGTGATAATTGTATGTCCTAGAGCAATGATGATTGTGCCCATCACTCTCTGCACTAGCTTGTCTGTGCCTTTGCCATGTGTGGATAAAGCTTGTTCTCACTGGACAAGTTGAGGAGCCTTTCAAGGGGAAACCAGATTTTGTTGCCTGCTACTGCAGAGAAGAAAAGACTGTGATTTGACTGACTGAGCTCAGTGGGTCAGGAAAGCAAGACTCTGCTTTTTTCTCCCATAATGAGTAATAGCCCAGGAACTACATCTGGTTGTGCAGATGTATCTGCATTGGCTTTACAGATAAGAGGACCATAAGGTAAAAGAAATTTCCGTCATTTGAGCAGCATGCTATGCAACAGCTCTGTAATACTACCCTAGGAAAGTGTTTCTTGGGTTTTATTTTCCATTTCCCCCTTCTGAGACCTGTGTAAACTAGATCCTTTCTAGGTTTTCTCATTTGTTCTCTCATTGTGACGACCATCTAGTGAGTTGGAGCTCATGCAGTGATTTCACTCTTCTGTTTTTTGGGGTGTATCTCAGGCTGTTTTGGCTTCTAATACACAGAGCATGCTGTGAGAATTAACTACAGCAGGGTAGCACTGTAACTAGCACTGCAGTATGGTTCAGTTCGTGCCAGGCAGCAAAGGGAGATCACCAGTGCTGTAGGTGTTACTCATCGCACACTCACAGAAGAAATAGAGGCATCAGATCTTTCAGCCCAAGGTCAAAGGGGTAGAGCAAAGTTTATAGGTTGTTTTCCATTGGATTAAAAAATTTAGATTTGTAACCTGAAATTTATAATATTTTTTAATTAAGGTATTTTATTTCCTCCGCCCCATCCTCCGGAGTCAAAACAGCCAAAAGCTCTAGTATATTCTTGGCTGCTATTAAAAAATGAATTAACAGTTTATGAAAATAGGGTATTTGAACATGGTAACTGTGAAAAAAATATTAGCTATTTTATTTGGAAGAATATGGAGTTGCTGCTTTTACTCTTGTGGCTGTCAGTTCTTCAGAAAAGCTTACAAGTGGACAATGACTTTTCAGTGCATGACAACTGATGAATGTAAAATCAATGCTGCTTTTTTTTTAAGGCTTGGGATGGCATGGGGTTCCTTTTCAAAGTGAGTAAATTTTTAGTAGCTTTCTTTTTATCAAAGAAGACTGAATATAAGAATATTGCTCTACAGAGGATATTTTTCTCCTGCTATTAGAGGTAATCAGTCTGCAAAGATTATTACTTTAGCACAACAACTGAACCTTTGACAGAAGGAAGAGAGAGTATTACTTCTGAGCTTTGGTGGGGAGGGGTTGCTGGGGGTGCCTGCAGCTGCTTTTACTTGAGTGCAAGCAATGAGAGCGGATCCAGAAAATGAAGAGGAGTGTCTCTGAAGAGCACTTGTAGTCAGCATGTACACGAGCTTGCCTTGAAAGGGACATAACATTGATGAGTGAAATGCAATGGTAATAGGACCTTGTATCATTCTCTGACAGAAAAGGAAGGCCAGGAACAACAGTTTTGAGGGAGGTAAGGGTATGGCCTGTGTCACTCAACATGAATTTTTCCACAGTTCACTTATTTCCATACAAATTTCCATACTGTTATAGCTGCAGTTAAATGGGGGAAATTACATGAGTTGTGCTTCTACTCACTGTAGCAAGGGTGTAGGTGAATGTTTGTGTCATGTTACGCTTCGGTGAGCTTATAGCCCAGTTTGTAGTTTTTATTGTTTCCATATTTCCCATGCCCGAGAGTCTGCGTGTGCTTCTGAGGTTATGTGAGTGTTCACAATTTTTATGTTAGCCAGGTAGATAAAACCACATTAACCTCTTCAGAGTAGCTTTGTGTCAGACATTTAGGAAAAAGCCCACACATCAGACAAGTGATGAAAATTATGGGAGTTGTACTCTGTGCCAGGGGCTGCTCCCCAGACTGAATATGTGTCTTGCTTTCTGTGCATTTTTCACTAATTGTATCCCAAATAATCCCACATCCAGGAAACTTTCCCAGACCTTGTAGATCAGTGCCTTAATTGGGACTTTTACATAAAGAAATGTCACTGGACAAGCTGAGGATGCTTTGATACAGTTTGAACTCTGAGTGGTTACAACACTTCTTGGGAAGCTGTGGGTTAGCTTGGTTACCTCCTGGTTTTAACCATGCTGTGATGGTACCTAAGGGGAGGTGTCCTTAGAAATCTGGTACATTTTGAAGTTTGTGGTTTTCTTTCAAAGTGAAAAGTGAAGCTCTGCTGCCTTCCCAGTGTCCTGCAGAACAGGAGGAGGGCGGGCTTCAGGCTTGCCACTTTTGCTGAGGATTTTCTATGAGCTGTTTGGCTTCAGCCTCTCTGTGCCCGTGAAACTGATTTCCATTTCCCTCTCTTGACATCTGTGGGCAGGGATGTAAAATGGAATTGTTGCACCACCTAACTAAAAAAGGAATAGGTGTCTTCTGGGATACAATCCTACCTTAACTGGTGGTGTAGGTAATATGTTTGTAAAGGCAAGTGTATAGTAGCAGAAGGAATAGATACATGTATCTTGGCATGGCTACCAGTGATGTTTCACAGAATCACAGAATTGTAGGGGTTGGAAGGGACCTCGAGAGATCATCGGGTCCAACCCCCTGCCAAAGCAGCTCCCTAGCTCATATTGCACAGACAGGCATCCAGACAGGTCTTGAATATCTCCAGAGAAGGAGACTCCACCACCTCCCTGGGCAGCCTGTCCCAGGGCTCTGTCACCCTCACTGTGTAAAAGTTCTTCCGCATGTTGGTGCGGAACTTCCTGTGCTCCAACTTGCAGCCATTGCCCCTTGTCCTGTCTCCACAGACCACTGAAAAGGGGCTGGCCAATTCCCCCTGCATCCCACGCTTAAGATAATTATAAACATTAATTAGTTTGCCACAAGCATCTTCTGTAAAGAATGAAGAAGGGAATCGTGCAGTAAAAAATACTGTAGGTACATGATTACAGGTTAGACTGGGAAAATTTTAAAAGAATGAGGGGCACGTCTGCAATAGCTCCAGAAAAAGTTTGTAGCCCTGCTCCCCAAAAAAGGTACAACCAACTGAGGGAAAAAACCGCAAGTTGCAGCAGAGGTTTGGGGATGGGAAGGGTGATGTCTTGTTTCTTCTAAACCAGGTAGTATGCATAGATTAACTTCGTTGCTGATTAGCTGGAACAGTTAAGTTTGGCAGGGCAAAAAGTGACTGTAAATCAAGTAATAATGATATGAGTAGGGATATTTGCGTGTAGTAATAATTGCATAGTAATAACATGTTGGAGCATCAAAACATTACGGTAGTAATTTTCCCCTGCATTTTTGTTTGGGTGGTTCCAAGCCTCAGGAATAAGGGACCTGCAGCAGTAAGCCCAGTTCAGGTTGCATCTGTGATAAAGTCTGTCTGGAATAGGTATTACACTTTTGCTTTTTATGTGTGTTTTTCAGGTGAACTACTAAGCAATTCTCTTTGGTAGAAAAACTGAGTTTGGGGAGTGGGTGAAGAGGGGTTGTGAGAACCTCTGTGGTCCCCGTTGCCATGGAGATCTTTCTTCTGCCTCTGCTTCAGCAGAGCTGCCTTGTCTGGCTTCGGCTGAGGGGCTACTGGGATAGCGCCGCTGCGTTATGGAGGACAGGCATTGGGAAAATAATGATTTAGCCAGTCTGGAAGTGCCTGAGGTGCTGTGCTTTATACCTGAAATGCAAGCGCCTGATACTCTGGGAATACTGTATGCTAGAGTGTTCCTCAGATGTGCTGGGGTGGTTAGCTGATGTCTTTAAACATCATGTGTGTTGGGGATTTTAACCTGATCCCTGTTTCGGCTGAGACTGATTGAAGCAAGTTTTTTTACTGTCTGTAGTCCCTGCTTTAATGACAGCGATAAACCAGAGCTGTTTAACTAAGTGACTGGCTGTCCTGTTTTGCTTTTCATTGTAAATTACATTTGCTTGCATGCCAGCTGGTGCACGTAGCACTGACTGTTTTGAACTTTGGTGGCAGTTTAGATACATCAAGGTTTTCTATTGGATACAATTAAGTATAAATATTGGGTAGTAAATTCGGGTTTCAGTTATGAATGAGCCCAAGCACTTAGGAAGAATTTTCAATGGTGTAAGTTCTGCTACTGATCTCATTTATTGGCTTGCTAATAAACAGGCATCATGAGCACTTTACTGAGGTTTTTATTATCTTCTGTTCATATTCAGTAGTTAATTTCTTACTTGTGTGGTGGTGGTGGTGGTAGAAGAAGTAACTTTGCCACTTACTGGGAACATCTTTTGTGATCCGGGAAACTATATACTTTTCTCCCACTCAGAAAAGATCCTGGTAAGTGTTCAGCAGCTACTGAATCTCTCAGGCTGATAAAGGTGAGCCTGCTGCAGTTCTGTGTCCTTAGGTCCAGCCACAGCAGGGCTGAGCACACATTCCCAAGAAGCATTTGTGCATAGGTATGTACATGATGCATGAGCAGCTGCGTAGACTGACACAGAAAGAAAATGTATGACTTAGGCAAACACAAAGAGCATCGATGGCCTCATTGTCTTCCCTTCTCTGGCTGCTCAGGAAAAAATCCAATAGTGTAAAATACGTAAACATATGCATATATGCACATCAATATGGATCCCTCTGTAGTAGGTGGTATTAGACACTCAGCCTGTGCAGTTGCTGGATCAGAACTATGACCTTACCAGAGGGTGACATCCACATCCCAAGGTCTCTCCAGTCACTGGATTGGACCTCCTGATAATCCACTAGGCAACCTTCAGAGTCCTCTTCTCCCCCCGGTATCTGGCTCAGACTTACAGCCATGCCATTGCTTGCCTTCTAAGTACTTTATCATACTTGCTGGCTTGATGTTCAGTAGTAATTACACACCAACATATAACCCAACACAAATGCACACTCTGGTCTCTCCAGTTGTTGCCACTCCTCATGTGTGGGCTTTGATGGCCCATGGTCTGAGTCCAGGTACTGAACATGAACAACCCATGGAGTAAAGAGCTCCTCACCCATGAGCAGAGTTGGAAATGGAGTTTAATGAGAGGACAGGAATAGACTGTGCTGATCAGGTGCAGGACATGGCCAGACAAATGTACTGACCAAATGCCAGTTTACAGATGGCTTTTATCCCCTTTTCCCTCTACTTTCCTGTACTTGTTCCTCCCCAAATCACCCTGAACTCTCCCTTTCCCCACCTTTTCCCCCCTACCATGAACATTCCCTAAGAAATTTTGTAAAATCCCAAAATGCCCGTTCCCTGCATCCCAGAATGGTTCCCATACCAACTGGGCTAAATACCCTCAGTTTGAAAGGAGACCTGGAGAGATTCTCCCACAGACTCATGGATGGGTGTCACCTCTGGCCCATGAGGCTGAGCCTCCCTTGCAACAGCCAGGAGGGACTGAGATGGGGGCCGCTTTCTCTGGGTGTGTTACCAGTGTTCACCCATCTGCTGTTGTGCCTTTCTGCTCCTTCATCTTTGTTGAGATGAGCCTGTAACCTACATTTCCTAACATTTGTGCCTTTCTGCTCCTTCATCTTTGTTGAGATGAGCCTGTAACCTGCATTTCCTAACATAAGCTACAAACGGCACTTCACTTCCTTTTGATAATGTGAGTATGATGAGGCTCTGATATCATATGGTAGATGGTATGTGTACTACTGGGAATATCAGTGTGAAGTGTTTTCCAGAGAAAAATAAAAGTGGATTTTATGCACATCCTGTACATATTTGAGGAAAAACTCCCAAATGATCAAGATAATGATTTGTTTTCATGCTGTGCTTCTTTTTATCCACCCCCTCTCCCCATCACAGAATTTGTAAATGACTCTGCATTCTTTTGTGCCCAGTATAGGTGGTAACTGGGGCAACCAGACTCTGGGAAGTCCAGAGGCTTGGGAGTTCTCTGTGTTATGTTTCCTAGACTCAGTGTCTCATTATCTAGCAAGGAAGGAGTTTTCGAAATGCTCTTGAGAGTGGGCTGGGTACTGCTAGAAAGTTTGCAAATGGCAGAAAAAACAGTGAAACAACTATTGTACTGTGCCTGTCTTCATTTCACTGCTGATTAATGCTATCCCTGTAGGAAGTACAGGTTCTTTGCTTTCCAAACAGTATTGTTACATGTAAGCCTTTATTATTTTTAGTATTTTTAAATTAGATTTAGCAGCTGGAAGCAGGGACAAGAACTGGTGCCTTCTAGTCAGCTTCCACAGAAACACTGCGATAAGGAGAATATTCTGGATTGGAAGGCTGACTGGATACCTAATCACATAACCTGTCATGGTAAGGCAATAGATCAGCCCAGCAATGCAAATGGCAATTATGGTAGTAACAAAAGCAGTAGTGAAGCTGAAATGGTGGTGACAGGGAGGGCTCTTATTATTTTTGTCTTTGCTGATGCTCTTTTGCTGTCATTGGGGATTGCTGGGAGATTGTTGTGGACTGCTGCCTTTTTAAATGCTTTACTAGTTATGATATTCAACACTGTAATTTACATTTTTCTCCATCATGAAGAGTCTGGCTTACTTCCTGACAAATGCAGTCCTTCTTCTGTTCTGGCAGTTTTCTCGGGTGAAAAAAGAGCTTGTCATGTTTTTGGGCATAGAGGCTCTGGTTTTAGTCTGGTTTTTATCTACCACCTTTGACTTATTGTCAGTCAAAGCAACTTCATGCAAAAGCTCAACAATTTTTTTCAGAAGATAGATAAAATAGGAAGCAATTTTGCTTCTTGCGTAACCTCTTGTATCTGTCTCTACGTACCTTGTGTCATTTGGCTTGTGTTCAGACTCCAACAGGCCTTCCTTTATCTGCATTTCTGATGGCATAACTGGATCATTTCTCTGATGCTGTTGAACAAACTCAAGCATACAGGGGATAGAATGCATTTTCTACTGTGGTTGCCTGAATTAATTGGAAAAAAAAGGAAAATGGTGGGGTAGCATGTTTTCAGTTGTTCCAATCTATTATCTGTAATTTGAAGGAGTATCTAGAACAGAGAGAGTAGTCTGATTTGACTTTTCTATTTGTTGTTATAGGCTGCTTATTTCCCATAGCCTTTTTAGAGGAGCATTAGCCACAACCCCTTTGGGACTGTGTCAGTCTGAATGTAGAACTCCCTTTGCCCAGATGGATACTGTCCTTCCCCGAGACTCGTGTCCTCAGCACAAGAGCTGCTGCAGTGGAGGTAAGACTATGCAGTCTCACCTGCAGTGTCCCTGTAGGCCTCGTCTGAGACCTTATTTCTTTTAGCTGTTCCAGTTTAGCCTTTCCCACCTGAAGAGGATGAGGGCCAGGAACTCGTTGTACTATACATGTGCTTGCACATACACAAACCCATGTAAACACACTCACCAAAACCCCTGCCCCTGAACATGGAATCACACTTTGGCTAGTAGCACTATCTGTTCCTGGACTTCAGCTGGCACATTGGGCTTCACATGTTAGTTTTTAAAAAGTTTTATTAGTTCAGCTTGTCTTTTGATTCTGTGATTAAGAGTGCTGTCCTCCTACTGTATTGTACCCTTTTTAAGTAGTAGTAGTTAAGTAAGATGTCGCGTGTTTGAAGTGTGGAGTGAGTGTGTGCACATGTGAGCGAGCGTGTGTGGAGAAGCAAGCTCCTGTACCTTTGCCAGTGCAGGCTCCCAGTGCACTCTTAGATCTTTGCTGCCCCTGCTTGTTACTCTCCTCTGGTTATTTAGCTTCTGCCTATTTTTCCTGCTGTTGCCTGTGCCCTGGATACACTCAGCTGCCTTGTCAGGATCAGGGACCATCTTGTACCCTCTCAGATCCTCCACAGCAGTCACTTGGCAAACGCTCAGTGTAGCCTCAGTCAACTCACTCACTCAAAGCACGTGGCTACCAAAGGAAGCAGGCCAGCCGCAAAGTCACCAATCTCGCTTGTCTTGCCACTGTTCCTGTCTTTCCTAGGGAAAGCTGCCATGCCACCTGCCCTGTTTGATTGCCCTCTGTTTACTACATGTACTCCCACCACAGAGAGATAAGTGTTTCACCCTACGTTGTTTGGAGTCAACAAACACCCTGAGATGGCTGGATGTGGCATTCATCTGTTTTTTGCAGGTAGATCATGTCTTCATCTTGTATAGGTTAACTCTGGGAAACTATACATATGTGTACAGTAACACTGTGTATATGACTACTACTCATCAGTAAATTATAGTAGGATGTTGCCACATATACTGCTCGTTAACATGTCCCTGGTTTTTTTTGAGCATGTTTTAAAAGATACAGTTCTTATCTTGCCCACATTTACCCAAACATTGATGCGTTAATAGAAAAAGGGAACATTGCAAGGAACATCATGTACAGGTCAGCAGAATTACTATAATACAGAAAATGCTGCAGAACTCAATAGTGTATTACAGAATGTTCTTTTAGTTTGCTTATAAAAAATTTTGTCTATTATCTTTATTTTCATCCAGGACAGTTCTCTAGTGTTCGTGCTAGATTTGGATAAGTTAAGTAGTCAATATCTGCAATTTAAAGAAGAGAAAGAAATTGCCACCACACTAAATGTTTTCTGACTGTAACAAGCCTCTGTGATGGGGCAGCAAAGACATCTTCTGTTTTATCCAGTTTTTAAAACATGGTCAGCAGAATAAAAGAATCTGGTTAAAGGAGATGCTAAAACCCCATGCAGTTGGCAAAGGCTCACACTGCATCGTGATGTGGTACCAGCCTCTGGAGATGTTTTAATTATTTTAAACATTTAAGAAAGCAAAATTGTACTTCAGGTTCCAAAGGAGCCGAAAAATCACTGAGCCACTCCTTGGGTCCTGTTTCCCCAGTAATTTGTTACAGTGTCATGTGGACAGATCCACGTAAGTAGCTGTCTCAGAATACCTTGTATGTGCTGAGGCTAATCCGATGATCAGAGATGGTTGCTTTGCAACTAAAAAATGCAGGTTACATGGTCAAAGATGTTTCTGTGTAATAGTCTAAAACAATTTATAGGTAGAAAAGTCTAGGACGGGCAAATAGAGACCTAGAGCCTCTGGTATATAAATATGCTGCTAGGAAGAGGCCTTCATTTAATACCATGTAGAGAGCTATTTGCATATTAGACTCTTAATAGTGTTACAATTGCATGTGTCTTAGCATCATTGATGAAGTGTTGTTATCAGTCTCTGTCCATACATTCTACTATTTTCAGAGAGGAGGTAATTCTGAAGTCCTGAGAATCTCATATCTGAAAGAGTATTTCTGTCCTTTTTTTTTTTTTTTTTTTGTTGAGGAGTGGAGGGAGACCTGGTTCAGGTCTTTCCCTAGGTGAATTTGAGTGAGATAGGTTGCTTGCAGGCTGCCTGGAAGACTTCCCTTTGGAGTGGGAGACAGGCTTTAAGTCTGCTTCAGTTAAGATGATCTTCATATATTGTATGGTCGTGTCTATCCAGTAATCTAGCCTGGCAGAATGAGCCCACTCCTTTTTAAATTGTTGAAAACTGACTCTGTAGGCTTTTTGTGGTGTATTCCCAGCTCTGTTATCTCTGAGACTGGTGTGACAGCTTGGGGTGAGATGGCTGTCTTGTGTTGCTGCAAGGTGTAAAAAGTGTAAACCCAAGCAGTAAGAATAGCTTGAAGATGGAACTGATTCTACACGTTTCCTACTGCAAGTAAATGGCTCTGTGCAGTCTTTGTTGGAGCCTCAGGTGGCAAAAATGCTGCTGCATTTCCATAGGTTCTCAGTTGTTAGCAGAGCATGATCAATAAACAAAGTGTATAAATATATAAATAATGCTTTTTAAAGAAAGTTTTTTTTTTAATTGTTTGCTTTTAAGGAATATCTGTGTTTTATTTTAGATATGTACTTTCTTTGTTTGGCTTTACCACTGACTTATCCAAGCATGCTAAAGAAGAAACTACTTTTGTTGTGCAGCAAATGAACTTTGTGTATGTTCTAGGCTTTTAAATTTGTGTTTTCTGGGAGAGAGCAAATTATCTCAAAGGGCCAGCCTTCCTGTTTAAAAAAAAAAAAACCAAGCAAAAAACCAGTATCCATCTTCATGTACATTTTTGCTTTGCTATGTACTAGGTGAGATTATTTACCCAATACATTTCTCTCTCATATCTAAGAGCAAAACTTTTTATCAGGTGTCTCTTCTGATTCAGGCAATATACTGGCTAATTTATATATCTCTCGTAAGCTGTGTTTACACAAAACTTGCATTCATTGACAAGAATCTGCTTTAAATAATCACTCTTATTCTATGTCAGCAACTTATTCACCTTAAAGCAAAATTATTGTTCAAATGGTCTCTTGCTCCAGGTGATGGAGTACTAGCTGTAGCGTGCCAGAGTGATGCTTCAACTACCGTGCCCTGGGGACAAGGAGATTGGCGTGGTGTGCTGAGGTTTTTTGATGCTTGGCCTTATTAAGTGACAGATTATTAAGGACTAAACCACTTTGTTTAATCTGGTAGCACAGGCATTTCTCTTGAGCCTTGATAGTTACTGTTAAATTTCTTTAATTTCCCACACACATGTGATTGCCACCGATGGAAAAAAGTTTCCCCTTCTTTCTCCTGCCTTCTCCAACCTCTTGTTTTGTAACCTTCAGTTTAACAGTGGGGGGAAGAACAAGACTGTGAATATCAAAGTATCTAACAGCTATTTAAGTATCTGATAAGCATCTCCTAATCATATATATGTTCGCAAAGCTTAGCAAGGAGTGATGTGCTGCTCTTACACCTGATGAGGTGTGCTTCATGCAGTGCTGAGTGTTGTAAGTGTGTATGGGCATTTGAGCGAGTCCTGATGAAAAGTGCTATTCTTACTAGGGAAGAGCTCAGTGAAAGTCATCATCAGCCTCATCATCTTCATCATCACCATTTGCTGTACTGGCAGAGACACCAAGGGGAGGACATTTGTCTTGAGACCCCATTGTTTCCCTACCCTGTCACTTTGGGGCAGTTGTTCCAATTTCTCTTTTCTCTCAATTTCTCTCCTTTGTTTATTTTAATCTCTAAATTAACTGTGAAGTCCACATATGCTATGGACACAGTGAAAAAACCTTTGTGCATATAAGCCAGTGTCAGGATCCTTTGGGCATGGAAAATGAATGGAAATGTGCTCAGACACCACAAAGTTACTGAACCTATTTCTGGTCTCTCATTGTAGACAGCAGCCTGGCTGTACCTTTGGAAGTTCTGGAAATCAAATTTTTTACATATTTTTCATTAAAAAAAACCCCAAACCACACACAGAGAAAATCTCCCACCCACTTCTATTTTGCTTCAGACAAGTTATTTTTAAAATAAATTTTGTTTTGCAAAATGATTCACTATGTTGGAAGAGTCTTAATTAGCAAATCCCTGCTGGCTGTTGAGTGCTTTCAGTTACTCTGATTAATCAGATACTACCACTGCATGGAATAATTCTGCCACGACTTGGGGAGTCTTTTGAACAATTTGCTGCTGCTCAGGGGTTCCTGAAAGATTGATTATAAACTGGGACCATCACAGGATCATGCAGTAAAATTAATCATTCTGTGCTTTTTTAACTCTGACAGTTGCAAAGCCTGTAAAGGATCAGAATAAAGACTGAAATCTGACTGTAGATATGGAGGTGAGCTACAGAAAATGACTTCAGTCTGTGGAGAAGACAGCAATCAGACTGGAGAGTTTCCTCACATCTCCTTTTTCCTGTAACCTTTTGACTGTGTTTTGTTGCTGAATGTCCTGAGTGCAATCAGAGATTTTTTTTTTTTTTAAGAATTGTCTTTTGGGCACAGTAACTACTGTGACAGCAGCATGTAATAGCAGTTGCAGATGCTATCACTGTGTTAGTAGTCAGCAGGGAGTATTTATTAAATTATAGACTGGTACTGCAGCAGTACCTACCCAAGAATCACATGCTAGAAGGTGCCATCCACGTATTTCAGTGAAGCAGTGGGGAACCTTGGTTTGAACTTAAATACAAATGTGAGCTTTTGGTTTGTTATATAACCTTCTTTAGCGTTAGGAAAGGAGCCATAGAGATAGCTATCCCAGCTGGAGTAGGGAAGGAGCTTCTTTGGTCAAAATAGAAAAGGAGGCTACTACAGGTTAAGAGTAGATCCTGTGTGAGATATTGAGATATTTGCCATCTTTTTAATGTTTACTATATTGCAGAGGAGGAAAGATGCAGCACATAATATTTCGTTGGAAAATAAAGTGACATGGGTCTGAGATCCACCCCAGAGACTGGGCAAGAGGCAGAAGATGTACTGTAGCTGATACCAGGACTGTGAGTCCAGGTCAGAGCTTTGACACAGGTGCCAGAGCCATGGGCAGTGGCTGGGGGTCCCAGCTGAGGGTACTTGGTCATAATTGTAAGAAGCATGACTAATGTTAAAACATGACACTATGTCTGTAACTTTGCTTTGGCAGTGTTTAATGCCTCCCTGAACACCTTTCTGGCAGACTAAGGATAGCCTGCTTTCTTTCTTGCCTAATATTGTCCAATCTACATCTCCATTTAAAAAGCTAAGAGAAACAATCGATGTGGTAGCTTGCTGAAAACCAGTAGGGCAGTGCACCTGTAACGTGCTTCCTTCTCCCTGCTCTGGTCACTCAGGCACATTAAAGGGAAAAATTATACCCCGCTGTCTGCAGCATCTCATACCCTCCTGTAGCTGGTAAGAAAAAGCGACGGAAATCTCGTTGGTGCTGTTGGCAGAAGCGAATCCTGGGGCTGATGTGGCTGGCGAGGTGACGTGGGCACTGAGTCCCCGGTGCACGGGCAAGGAAACAGGTGCCTGCTGCCTGGCTTGCTTGCTCACTGATGGTCACTGCGAGGGCTGAGAGAGGTTTCTGTGCTCTGTTACCTAAGTAGCAAAGTCTTACACCAGGTAACAAGTGACACAGAAATAGGGGTGTTACAGTGAGGTGCGGAGAGAAAGGGTGTTGGAGTGGAAGGGGCTCCTACATAGAAGTGTGCGTAGGAGAAAAGCAGATGGGGTTGCTGCTCAGAGCCCCTATTGATGATGTTTATGCAGGAAAGAGGAAGATTCCTGTATTTTGTTCTGGCTGGAAGAGAAGCATTTAGATGATTTACTATGGTCTATTACCATGATTCACTGTCTTAGGTAAATAAAGCTGGTGGCCTCTCTATTTTATGCAAAGATATGCCAGGTCACATACTTTTGTGTGTGTTGGTCTAGTTCATGCTAAAGACCTTGGTTACTTTTCCTGAAGGTTTTCATAGGAAGATATATGTGGAAATCAGTCACCAGGGCAAAATATTTTCAAAACAGAATAGAAAGGGTGTTCAAAAGTTATAAATGTGTCTTTATAACTGGCTGACCTTCAATTTTTACTGCTGCTAACAAGGGCAGCAACCTATGTTTTTTGTAAGGTATGAGTTCAGGAACTGTTGGTGAATCTGAATTTTCCTTTATGGGCCCAGCTTGGACCTCAGAACTGTAACACAGTATGGGAGTTTAGTTTGGTTTTCCTTGCACTAGCGAGTAGGTGTCAGGACACGTGGTGTCATATCTGGTGTCATGGGACTGCTCTTGCTCATCTGCATGGACTCAAAGTAGAGTGGAAGTATGCTGAAGTGTTTATCATCTTTTGCATCTAAAGGCATGGAGTCATGGATATGACTCTGGTGAGGCTGCACCTCAAATACGGTGTTTGGCTTTTGGCCCCTCGCTACAAGAAAGACATTGAGGCCCTGGAGTGTGTCCAGAGAAGGGCAATGAAGCTGGTGAAGGGTCTGGAACACAAGTCCTATGAGGAGTGGCTGACAGATTTGGACCTGTTTAGCCTGGGGAAGAGGAGGCTCAGGGGACCCCTTGTTGCTCTCTACAGCTATCTCAAAGGAGGTTGTGGTGAACTGGGGGTCGGCCTCTTCTCACAGATAAGTAGCAATAGGACAAGAGGGAATGGCTGCAAGTTGTGCCAGGGGAGGTTCAGGTTAGAAATTAGGAGAAATTTCCTCTCAGAAAGAGTGGTTAGACATTGGAATGGGTTGCTCAGGGAGGTGGTGGAGTCACCGTCCCTTGAGATGTTCAAGGAAAGGTTGGATGAGGTACTTAGGCACATGGTTTAGCGACTAATATAGGTGGTAGGGGGCTGGTTGGACTAGATGATCTTGGAGGTATTTTCCAACCTTAATGATTCTGTGATTTGTGCTCAAAAAACAAACATGCAGACTCCTTTTAGCTGTTATTTGCTAAACAAAGTCATTGTGGCATATTGCAGTACTGAGGGGGCTCATTTGTTCCAGCAGATTAATGAAGTTGGTGGCCTAGAGCTCCTAAAAATTGAAATGGTCTGCCTTTCTAGCATTGTTAAAATATTTCTCTGCATTTATATAGGTTTTTAATAATAAAGGAAACTTTGTTCTTTAGAAAACATTGTTAAAGCTGTAGATTTGTAAAAGTTCAATTTCTAGAGGGTAAAAAAGAGGTTGTTTTTAATCAAGTTAGCTTATTTTCAGTGTCTTATCTTTAATTAAGTTGAGTTAGTGTGATTAGAACTAAGTTTCTTTTGGTCACCTGGTTTTTGGTTGGGATAATTTTCACAAGAAGCTGGGAGGGGACATGGCCAGGACAGCTGACTGGGACTGGACAAAGGGGTATTCCATACCGTATGAGGTCATGTCAGCATAAAAAGGGCAAGCTGACCAGAGCATGTCAGTTGCTGCTTGGGAACAGGCTGGGCATTGGATTCTGGATGGTGAGTAAACTGCATTGTGTATCACTCTCTTTGTACATTCTTTTATTGGCAGTGCAGTTGTTATTTTCCACTCCCTTTGCTGCGTGAGTAATCTGTCCTATCCTAACTCATGAGTTTATCTTTTTCTCCCACTGGGGAGGAGTGAGTGAGAAGCTGTCTGGTGCTTTGCTGCTGGCTGGGGCTAAACCACAACATCCTGCAAATAGTACCAAACAAAAAAATATGACCTCCACCTGCTCTTTTTGCATGTTGTGTGATATTGTGTGGGGCAAGTGCAATGATAATCCAGGTAGATAAATATAAGTTTAAAGACATGGGAGTAAAGACTTTTAGGTAAATGTGTTGACACGTTCCTATGAAAATAGCTAAATACTATTATTCCATCCAAATGAATAGGTGGGCTGTGTACACACTGCGGTGTTAATGTAATATTTGTCTCAAAGACAGCATCGGTAGAGTTGCTAACTTCAAACTTCGCTTTGAAGATTACTTAGTATTCACATTTGTCATAAACTCTGCTTTATTTTGCATTTTGTTTACTTGCCTTTCAGTAAATGTAAGACATATCCTACCAGGTTTGTACTAAAGCAGATGAAAAAGAGCTCTTGTAAATAATAATACAGATCAAAGAGTACTGAACAACTCTCATGTCTGAGAGGCCTGCCTTCAGCCTGAAAGCTTTCTTCCTCTTCTCCACACCCCCCCACACCCCCATCCCATTTTTGCAGTTGTCTTAATAAAAGATATTGCCTTCCATACCATCTTTGCTTCTCATTGCTTTGCAGAGCATGGTTCTCATGGGTGTTTCTTGTGGGTGTTTATAGTACTGAAGTAGTAACTTGAGAGTAGATTTTTTTCCTGCTTCATCTTCTGAAAAGATGCAGACCTTACCTGTAGAGCAATGCCATAAAATGTACATGACTACTCCAGTATAGCTTTAGTCATAGGTATTGAGAGTATTTTTTTAAGAAACAACCACCATGAATAATTCAAATAGGATAAAAATGGAAAATGAATAAGTAAATTAATCATAGAATCATAGAATTGTAGGGGTTGGAAGGGACCTTGAGAGATCATCAGGTCCAACCCCCTGCCAAAGCAGCTCCCTAGGACATTTCACTGAGATAGGCATCCAGACGGGTCTTGAATATCTCCAGAGAAGGAGACTCCACCACCTCCCTGGGCAGCCTGTCCCAGGGCTCTGTCACCCTCACTGGGAAAAAGTTTCTCCGCATGTTGGTGTGGAACTTCCTATGCTCCAACTTGCAGCCATTGCCCCTTGTCCTGTCTCCACAAACCACTGAAAAGGGGCTGGCTGATTCCCCCTGCATCCCTTGCTTAAGATAATTGTAAACATTAATTAGGTCCCCCCTTAGTCTTCTCTTCTCAAGGCTGAACAGTCCCAACTTACTCAGCCTTTCCTCATAGGGGAGATGCTCCAGGCCCTTTATCATCTTCGTAGCCCTTCTTTGGACTCTCTCCAGGAGATCCCTGTCCTTTTTATACCAGGGAGCCCAGAACTGGACACAATACTCCAGGTGGGGTCTGACCAGGGCAGAGTAGAGGGGGAGGATCACCTCCCTTGACCTGCTGGCTACACTCCTCCGGATGCACCCCAGGATCCCATTGGCTCTCTTAGCCACCGAGGCACACTGCTGGCTCATGGCCAACCTGTCATCCACCAGGACCCCCAGGTCCTTCTCCACTGAGCTCTTCTCCAGCAGGTCATCCCCCAGCCTGTACTGATAGAAACGGTTGTTCCTTCCCAGGTGCAAGACTTTACACTTGCTTTTGTTAAACCTCATCTGGTTTCTTACTGCCCAGCTCTCCAGCCTGTCCAGGTCTCGCTGGATGGCAGCGCAGTGTTCCTGCGTGTCAGCCACTCCTCCCAGCTTTGTGTCATCGGCGTACTTGCTGAGGGTCGAGGCTATTCCCTCATCAAGGTTGTCAATGAAGATGTTAAACAGGACTGGACCCAACACCGAGCCCTGGGGAACACCGCTAGTCACAGGCCTCCAGTCAGATTCCACTCCACGAATCACGACCCTCTGGGCTCGGTCCGACAGCCAATTCTCAACCCACCTCACTGTCCACTCATCAATCCCATGCTTTCTCAGCTTTGCTATCAGGATGTCATGGGAGACAGTATCAAAAGCCTTGCTGAAGTCAAGGTAGGTGACATCCACTGCTCTCCCTCCATCTACCCAGCCGGTGATGAGATCGTAGAAGGCTATGAGATTGGTCGAGCACGATTTCCCCTTGGTGAATCCATGCTGACTACTCCTCATGACCTTCTTCTCTTCCAATTGCTTGGAGATGGCATCCAGAGCAAGCTGTTCCATTACCTTTCCGGGGACAGAGGTGAGGCTGACTGGCCTATAGTTGCTGGGATCCTCCTTCTTGCCCTTTTTAAAGACTGGAGTGACATTGGCTATCCTCCAGTCCTCAGGCACTTCTCCTGTTCTCCAGGACCTGTTGAAGATGATAGAGAGCGGCTCAGCAATCACCTCCGCCAGCTCCCTCAGCACACGTGGATGTATCCCATCCGGTCCCATGGATTTGTGTGCGTTTATCCCTTTGAGCCGCTCCTGGACCTCCCCTACCTCAACCAGATGGAAATTCTTCATATCCCAAACACTCCTATTTACATCCAGTGCCTGTGGGTCCCGGGGGTCCTTTGAGGTGAAGACCGAAGCAAAGAAGGCATTCAGTATCTCCACCTTCTCAGTATCCCCCGTTACCAGGACACCCTCCTCATTCATCAAGGGACCTACATTATCCCTGGTCATCCTTTTGCTATTCACGTATCTAAAAAAACCCTTTTTATTATCCTTTATGTCCCTTGCCAGCTTCGTTTCCAAGAGGGCTTTAGCCTTCCTAGTTGCGACCCTACAGGCCCTGACTACATTCCTGTATTCTCCCCATGTGCTCAGACCCTTCTTCCACAATTCATAGATCTTCCTCTTCTCTTTGAGTTTACTCATCAGCTCCGTGTTCATCCACGCAGGTCTTCTGCCTCTCCTTCCCGATTTCCTGCACAAAGGGATGCATCGTTCCTGTGCTTGGAAGAAGTGCTGTTTGAATGCTAGCCAGCACTCACAGGCTCCCATTCCTTCAAACAGCGTAGCCCACGGGATAGCCCCTATTAAGTCACGGAGGAGATCAAAGTTAGCTTTTCCAAAATTCAGGGTAGCTATCCTACTTTTTGGCTTGCTTAATAATAATGTTCAGAAATACATGGCACAATGAGGAAAAAAATTACCCAGCCAACAAACACAGCATATAAACAGTTTTTGTAAATTTTCATGTTTTTAAATGTGATAAAGAATTCTTAGAAACAAAAATTTACTGTAAGAATGTATATATGTACAAAGAGGAGAAGGCATGCATTTCTTCTTCAGCATTTGTTGAGTGTCCCAGCAACAGGAAATTGGTAAAACAGTAAGTTAACAACACAAAAGTTAGAATAGAGGAAAGGGAGTAATTTTAGTGCCAGTTGCAGTGAATTACAGGTTTTATGTATTTTCAGAACAGTGTGAGTCTGGTAATTTTATTATCAGTGTTCATCTAAATGTGATGTTTGAAGGAAATAGGAATTTAACTAGATAATGCCTTCTGGTTCCTCTGGGGCTGCGGAGAAGAATGCTGGGGTATGTGAATGCTGATCTCACTGAGATGATTTTAGGTGATGTGAGGAATGAATGGTTGACATGGGAAGGGTCTGCTGGCAGCTTGGGCGAGGTCCTTTGCTGCAGGGAGAATTAAAAATAGTGATCAGATCAATACAGATCAGTCTTTGAGCTTATGCCTCTGGGAGGCTAAAGAGTCCCAGGAGCATTTGAATTTGGCATGTGTGATATGCATATAGGTAGTCCCTTCTCCTCCTTTTTTTCCCTGTTTGTATTTCAGGGAAAAATAGTCTGCCTCCCCTTTTTATGGGTGGTGTTACTCTTACTTATTAACCTGACAAAAGGGTTGAAAGAGTAGAGGAAAACTGTCCATCTTCTCCTTTTCATTCAGTTGCCCGTAGCAGGGAGAATCAGTAAGTTCTGCTTTCCTGTCACAGTCTTAGTAGGGTTGAGAAGGTGGTAAGGTAGCTTTATGATTATGTTCATCTAAATAACTATTGGGAGAGCCAGATCCATTGGTAGTGGTCTTCCTGAAGGATGAAAAGTGGCTTTGTGTCTCAGTTTTGCATTTTGTTTTTGTTTTAGCTTTTCTGAGTATGTTTGTTTATAATGTCTCTTGTGGACCCTACAGATACTATTGTTTCAGCAAAAGAAAGCTAGTTATGAAATACTTTACAACTAATTCATAAATCAGGCAGCCTGAGACCAGTGGAATAACAGAAAAAAGGATATATAAAATACTTCACAATTAAGTTCTCTCATTTCCAAAGAATGGAAATTGTCCTTTGGGTCATTCCACAATTCTCTTAGTGTATGACATTATAAAATTTATTTTTGATTTCCATTTTCTTTGCAGAGTATTATTATTATTAGACCACATTAAAAACATAAAGCTCTGAGAGAGCAATGCCTTCCACTGATGTTTGTAATGGAGCTCTCTGCATATGAGCAGGCACATCTGTATCACAGAAGATAAAGCTATGGGATGGCCATTAATATGGTAATGAGCCATGTGGCTGAAATCACTAACCAAGTATTTGCCCTGGCCAGACATACTGCAAATTACATACAAAATAACTGATGCATTGTTTAGTTTAACCATTTAAACTCAGAAAAGGCTGTTGACATATGGCAGTATTTGCTGCTTAGTACAAATTAAGCCAGATTAAGGTTTATGAGTAGTCTATTGAACAGCAATTCAATAACAGTAAATATTAATGTATATACAACTTAAACATTAATACTGCATCAAGGCTTTTGCATTTATATATGCACTGCATGTCTTATTATTTATCTAACCATAGTAGTTGTCAGCTACATCTCTCTATTAGACTATTTTACCAATAAAGCTTAAAATGGTAAATTAACTTTCCCATTCTTGAAATACCAAGAGGTTTTTTATTTATTTGTTTTTGAAACACTGAAGCAAGAACAAAATGTGAATAGTTTCCACTGAAAATAATTTTATAGGAATCAGGGTAAATTCTGCTTTAGGAAATGTGTGGGACAGACGCCCTTGCTTTCCTCAGCGTGCAAGTTCTGCTATCAGTTGTTGAGCTTCTCACAGAAGTGATGGTAAAATGGATCAGGGTTTAATAACGTGTCTTTGAGTTCCTGTGTAATGAATTTTTTTGGGCATCATTATAATGTGAATTTTTTGAGTTAATTTTTTATTGAGTAGGCTCCAGAGGTGATTGTAGGCAGTGGGGTTTTTGTTTTTTCTTTCTTCCTATCTAGAATATCTACTGTTTTAATTATGAGTTTGTTACTTTACTAAAGAAGTCTTCCTCTACTATGCTTTCAGAAAAGAGACTCCTTCTGAAGGCATTTCTCATAAATGAAAGCTTTTAAAGCAGCATCATACTTCGTGGCACTCTTAACAGTGTTGGCACAAAGATCCAAATAGATCATGGATCTGGAGCATCCACAGGTTTCTCTGGACATAGGAGTGGGTTGTCAGAAAGAAAACGAGATCACTTTGACTCTGAAAGAAGTCCATATGCTAGTTGCTTAAAATAAAGACATCTTAAGACAGTTTGGAACACAGGTGGCTGTTTTTTCTGCTATAAACATGATATATCATGTTTTTCAAAATACAAAAGAGAGGTTATTACAACTACGTCATCTAAAGTGACCATGACTGTGAAGCCCTCTGTTTGCTTATAGTAAACTTGTCTTTAAAGCTTCCAGAGTGATTCTGATGTTATTTTCCTCAGTACACATCTGGTGGCAAACTGTTTAAAATTATTACTGCTGATGAGTTGTCTCCCACTGGAAAATCAGAGGAAGGCAAGGTAACCTCTGGCAGTGGATGGTGCTGTTACTTGAGTACCTCTTCATTAAGCATGGCTTATGCTTGCATTGGCACTTTAACACCTGAACGGCTTGTTACAATGTCTCTTAGAAGAGGAGAATTTCTGCAACACCTTTTTCATAATTTTTTTTTTAATGAAAAGCCCTACCCAAATTGAATTGACATGAGAACACCTCCTATGCATATTCATTAGTTTGTATTTGAGATTCTTTTATAGTTTGTTCTTAGAGTAAGCACCCTGATGGTTTATTTTGCAACCTGAATGACAGTTCAGTAACATAATTGTGAGTAGGTTTTTTGTTAGATGACATTGTGCACTGTGCACAATATTGCTGTTTGGTTTTTTTTTAAAACAATTCTGTTGGTTTGGGTTTTTAAAATGTATTCTGCAATCCATTTATCATATTTTTTTGATAAGATTTGCTTGTTTCCAGCAGTAGTTTTATGCTTAATTACTTATTTAAATAAAACAACTCAAATACAAAAAATACAATTGTGGTCTTTCTTAGTTGTGGAGTGATTTTGTGTTTGTAGTTGTGAATGTATTTATTGAGTTGTTTTTGTGGTCATTGCTGATACAAATGTGTATAATCTGTGAAAATGAAAGCTGTGTCAAAAATCAAATAATCTTCCTCATAAATTAGCAAAAAAAAGTTTTAAAGCAATTAAAATGTTGCCCATATAAAAACTAATACTGTGTGGATAAAAGAAAAAAGCTAAACCTTCTGATACCTTCTTAAACATTTCTTCTGCAAGTTAGCAAAAACCCTTGGGTAAGGAAGAGTTTAGGTTTTCATGTGCAACAGCTCAAGTTGACTGAGACCATGGAAAGATGCAAACCTGGTTTGGGCTGCTTCTATCTGGTGCAGTATTGCTATTGTGGGGTAAGGATATAAGCGAGGCAAGGTTTCTGAGGAGGAATATTTCATCTTCCTGAGTGGTGTAGCTGGAAAAGAACAGCTATACAAGGTGAGCAGCAGACACAAGAACAGTAAAATTCTTGTGGAATTAAAAAACCCTAGTAACATAATAGCTTGGTGCCCTTGAAGCAAAGACCAGTTTTTCTTTTGGGATGCTCTAATTGCAGCCTGGATTCTGCTCTCTGGTTAGTTTGGGCTCTGGCCATGATTAGCTGTGAACAGTTGCTGAGACTGTGTAACTGAGACCTTGTGAGTAGAAGTTCAGTATCATTGAAGCCTTTTTTTCTTCATTCAAGCTCCACCTGTGGAAATTACGTCCAGATTGGAAGGCATTGACCTATTTTTGGGATTTGTGTTGGATAATACCAGTATTACTTAGGAGGTTCCTGTTTAACAAGATCTAAAAGCAAAACTGAATTTAAACTGGTATCTTAAATTTTACAGGAATTCAATGTAACAAAATTTGATGTGAAACCTTATGAGGGGGAAACATTTTTAAACAGCACCAATTTCAGCCCTTATTCTGTTGTTTCTCACAAGCACCAATGAATGTGTGTTCAAGCAGTCTGGATTATTTCTGTGGGGTGGGGAGGATGGCAATGAATGTTTTTTGAGCAGGTCTTTTCAACTTGGTAGGTAGGTGTCAACAGTTTCTATAGGAGGATCTTCTGCCTCGGAATCCTGCTTCCTGTTATTAATTACTCTCTGTAATTCCTTAGCAAGGTTACTGCCTCTTGTCTCTCTTCCATTGTTCTGGGAATCATAGTTGCAACCTGTCTTCCTGCTGGAATAGGCAGGAGAGCAGTGTTGTACCACTGTTCTACAGCCTCCTTGATGTACTGCTGTACTACAGCCTCCTTGCCATCCTCATGTATTACAGCATGAGTCCCTTCCTGAAAAGTCATCACTAGTGCAGCCATTCACAGCACAGGCTTCCTGGTCTTCATGTTCTTCCCTGTTAACCAGTTTTATTGCTGTCAGTGCTGTCCTTGTTTTATCAATACATTATGTTCTTTTAACCCTTGCTTTATTGTTTCTTCTGATGCTTTCACACACGTCTGCTTCAGTTTGTGTTTCATCCAGACTCATCTATTGCAGATCTTTACAGGAAAACCTCTAAATGCCCCAGGGAAGGATCCACACGTTTTTCATGTAGTTAGGTTGCTACTTGAAGTATGCCAAACACCTGTAGTTAAAGGAAAAAGAGCTTCATCTCTTGCTCTGCTGTCTTGAAAGAGCTTTTGGACTTGCAATTTTATAATTAAATCTGTAGAGTGTAAAATGTGTCTATGTTTCTTGTTGAGGTAACAAGACTAGTTATGGGGTTATGAAGCTGAAGGGTTTTCATCTGTGAACTGACACCTTTTATTTCCTTCACAGGAGAGCGTGAATCGCTACACATTTCTGGCATACAGTTATGTTACTACTCGGCCTGTGTAACCCAAGAGAAACTGATGGGTTGTTTTTATTTTCTGTTTGTTTCCATATGGTGTAGAGAGTTTTGAAACATTTTCACCTGCTGATAGTGGATGATTCAGTACAAGAGTGACACAAACGTGTCCTGCAAGCATTCCTGACCATGGTAATTTTTGTAGGAAAGGAATAGGGAAGAAGTGGGTGAGAAATATAGAAATATGAAAGGCAACTGCTGAAATACAAATAACATATGCCTTGTTTTTTAACAATGGTGGATTGAATATTTAATAGGCAGAGGTCAGTGAAACAGCAATGAATATCTCAGTTATTTGTAGATTTACTGCCTGTGTCACAACAAGAAATGTTTTACAGATGACTGCAGAGAACAGATGCAAGAACCCTGGAAAGCTTTGCTAATGAGCATGTGTTTGTAGATGTGTATAGGAAAACACAGCAAGCTGTAAGTGATTTCTTGTACCCACTCGCTGATTTGCCCCCATCAAAGAAGTCACTGCCTGGGTGCAGTCCTCTTTGGTGGAAGAGGGTAGGACATGCATATATGATTCCCTCATTTCTGAGGGTGGCTGCTGTCTTTTGTAGGGTTAGTCGTATGCTGCATATGTCTTAGTTCATTTAATTTTTACATGCATATGGCAAATACATGGTAAACCTTAGCAGGTTTTATATATATATATATATATGTAGCAAGACAATGAACTATTTTTTTTTAGTTTCAGAAAATAAAAGCAGAAACTAATTTTAGGTTACACTGTTCTACCTTTGTATCAATTATTTTGTATTGAAAAATCATATTGAAAGGAGTTTGATTTCAATATGGTAATAAGTCTAAAAATTCAGTGTGTCAGCATAAAGATTAGCTTCAGCTGCATCTATCAGCAAAACAAGTTTAAAAAACAAGTTTAAAATTTTATAGTTGATATGGATGATTGATGAGGGGGTTTGTGTGATCAGCTCGTGCTAGGTCATTGTCGTGGTTTCACCCCGGCTGTGGGTTGAGATCCACGCAGCTGCCTGCTTCTTAAAGTAAAAGAGCAGGGGAAGAGGGGAAAAGGGGGGAACAAGGGAAGGGAAAAGGAAGGGGCAAATAACTCCAAAACCAAGAAACTAAGAGGCCCGTGGGTTGGGATAAGGATAGTTTACTAAGATAACAGAAAGATAAAATATAACAATGCTAACAGGACTTGAGAGCAAAAGAATATGAAACTATTGATACCCAATGCAGTTTCTCCCCGAACCACACAACTCAGGCCGTACCACCCAGAGCTGTCCCGGAACCCGACCGTCCCCCCAAGAAGCACGCGTCCCGCCACCGCCCCTCTTCTTCCTCCCAACAGCCCCCCGTTATCCTGGGCAGGACGTAATTGGCATGGAATACTCTCTTTGGCCCATCTGGGTCACCTGTCCTGGCTTCGCCCCTCCTTTCTCATGAATAGAGAAATACGAAGAAGCTGAGAAAGTCCTTGACTGTCTGACTGCAACTAAGAACATCAGGGTGTTATCAGCACTGCTTTCATTTTAACTCCCAAACACAGCATTCCATCAGCTGCTACAAATGAAGTTAACTCTATCCTGACTGAAACCAGGACAGTCATAAGCCCACACTGGTGCAAGGAAACACGGCAAAGTTTTGGCAGTGTTATGGCAGGTTTCAGTGTGGCGAATCTTCTGCTCTGCCCAGCAGCTTAGGACATCCAAATATTAATAGTGAATTGTGTTCTTAGTGCTAGGGAAGAAAAGGATTGTTATGGTAAAAGTGGGCATGTTATCTTCCTTTTCTAGTAGGGTAGTCACCTGAATTATTGGGAGGTTAAAAGAAAACTTTAAACTTCTTTCCACACATCAGGAGTGTATTTGGGGTGAACTGCAATTGTACAGCTTGTCTTACCCCCAAACTATTTTGTTGCTAGAGGGTGTACAGACCTAGAATTTTAAAAACTTTTCTTATGCTTAAAGTCAAGAAAAATGTCGGTTGTTTCTTCAGTTTGTGGAACTGAATCTGGATCCTGTTACTGCAGCCAATCCTGGGCATCTGTGTATCTCTCTGGATTTTGAGTCATCAATCCTGATTAATGATCTACCCATAGTCCTTGCTGAGGAGATACAAAATGTGTATCAAGCTGAATTTCTGGCTTTTTTTTTTTTTCATAAAAGGGAAGCAGTAAACAATGCTATTAATTGTTCATAGTGTTTCCTGTGAAGGCTTTTGAAGAATGAATGATTGTGGCTCGTATCATTAATCCCACTGCTATTCTGTGGTTAGCAGTGCTTGCAGAGAATGGACCTGGGAGTAGCAGTGTCGCTTGCAGGGAGGATTTTGAGCAAAGAAAAGGGAACTCAGTTATGAAAAGAGTAAAAGGAAGCAGGCTGGAGAGTGAGCACTACAGAAGTCCTGTAGTGGACTTCCGTTAGAGATGGGGGCCTGATGAAAAATGAGAGAGGAAATTTGGGGAGAGTCTCAATCAAGAATAGAATCATAGGATTGTAGAACATCCCTGTAGAAGGGGCCCATAAGGATCATCAAGTCCAACTCCAGGCTCCACACACATAGTTTCTCAATATGAAATGGCTGATCAACAAAATACCAAATTTTACTTCAGGGTTCTATACGTTTTAAGGAAAAAAACCCCAAACCAAAACCCCACCTCTTGAGATCAGTCAGACCGGAAATGTTTCTGTGATCTTGACTGTGAAGCACCTTGTCTGCTCCACGGTATCCCATGGGAACACTTCTCTTTTTGGCAAGTTGGAATAAATCTGATTTGGCTCTGCACGTTCATATTTCTTCAATGAAATGCCTTGCAGAATATTTTTCCATGTGTTGGTTGTTGTTTGTTGGGTTTTTTTATATTTTTAAAAAAATAGTATTAGATTTAGGGTCACCCTGATTTTTTTGTTTCTGACTCCTGTTGTTTCAGATGTGTTTCAGAGTCCCCAGCTCTACTTTCTTCTTCCTAGTGAGTATTGTTTGAGTTCATTGACAAGGCTGGGAGGAGCAGAAAGAACCATTCATTACAGAGTCAGCTGTGGAGGGAGGAAAAAAAGCTTATTTCTAACTATAATGTAAATTAATCCCACTGTGCAGGGCATATTAAGCATATGTAATTTCTGCCTGAAGACATCTGTGTATAAAGAATCAAGAACAAATATGCCCAGCTGGTGACCTGGTGAATGGCTGTGTGGCAAAACTTACATAAAGAATAAAATTTTGTTTCTGATAACCTAGTGCTTTGGTGAAAGGGAGGTAGAGTTCAAACTGGTGCAGAAATGACATCAGGTTGTTCTTAGTTGTATAAAACAAAACAAAAAAGCCACAAGACTGTGAGGTAGACTAGAAAATAATTTCTGCTCTATGAAATAGCTGTTACTATAGTGTCTTTCAGCTACAAACTGTAATTTCAGCTGTAGTAGAGGATGAAAAATTGATGCTAATGGGTAGGAAATTTTTTTTTTAATCAAGAGTGCAAGATAGCCTCAATTACCAAGGAAAAATAGAAAATCAGGATTCCAACTCTAGTAATTACCACAGTCTTAAAATTGTGTTCCTCTGTTAAGTATCATTCATTTTAAATTGTGTGCATTTCTGCTTTTTTCCTCAATAAATAAGCCAAGGAAAAATGGCTTACCAGTAATTTAGTAAAGTTGTCCAGTTAGTTGTATGCTACTGGACAGTAGAGATTTCACGTACCCACTATACTACAGTATGCCCCAGCAACTAAATTCTTTTATAAGTTTTGTTTTAATATCTTGAGTGAACAACTGGAAAAGTATTAGATGCTGAAAAGATAATTTTGCGTGGGCATGATGTTATAGGACCGAGTTCTCACTGTGTTCTGATCTGGTAGCATTTTGTGTGGAGATGAGGGTGAAGGCAGGAGGTGTCCAGGTTCAGAAGGGAAGCACAGGAGGTTGTCAGGTCCCGAGGGGAAGGTGGACAGTTGTTCCTCTCTGTTGTGTATGCTGGAGCTGCTTCCAGCCCAGGCCAAATGCTGCAGTTGCTCTAAAAGACGTTAAGTTTTTCCACAGCCTTACAAATGCAGAACTGTCAGTCTCCTCCTGGATCTGACTTCAACATGCATGGGTCCTGCAGGTTTCTCTTCAAAGAACCTAGTAGAGACTGGGGCTGGTGCTGTAAATGAAGCAAAGTTGAGCTGCACCTGTGATGTGGAAAGTCACATCGTGGTGACCACATCTCCTTAACAACACCAACATGCCCACGTATGAATTGCAGGTGTGTGGGGGTAAGGGCAGACAAAAAAGGAGCATCTGGAGAGAAGCAGGATGTACGTAGTGAGGCTATCCACAGAAGTGGATACATGCTCTTTACAAACAAAGAGGTACTGGCAGATAGGATTGGTATTTGGAAACAAATCTTGCTCCCTGTGTGTCCTGGTTTAACTCCTGTCGGCTGCTAAGCACCATGAAGCTACCTGTCACCCACCCACAGCAGGATGGGGAAAAGAATCGGAGAAGAGAGAAAACTCGTGGGTTGAGATACAGTTTAATAGGTAAAGCAAAAGCTGCACGTACAAAGCAAAGCAAGGGATTCATCACCCACTTCCTATAGGCAGGCTGGTGTTCAGCCATCCCCAGGAAAGCAGGGCTCCAGCACTCGTTAACGGTTACTTGGGAAGACAAATGCCATCGCTACAAATGTTCCCCCTTCCTTCTTCTTTCCCTAGCATTATATGCTGAGCATGACATCATTCGTTATTGGATGTCCCTTTTTTCTGCTGTAAGAAGTGCTAATACTGCATCCCCTCAGTTGTTCCATGACATACAGGTTAAAAATGGTCTTTTTTCAATTCTTTATAAAAGAAGGGAGCAAGAGCTGTTCTTCTTGTACCAAAGCTGATGGAGAACAGACAAATTGGCTGCTCAGAAAAATTAACCTGTTTCGCTTGCATCCTAGGTGCATCAGTAGCATCACATGTACTGGGACAAAGCCTGGTCTAAGAAAGGCCAGAGGGTTCACTAGATGTGCTACTTGGCTGGCAAAGGAGATGTAGGATCCAGTACTTCTGATAATGATTGATGTACATTGCTGGTGTTGACATACACTATTTTAACCTCTTCTGTATCTATTGCCTTTATTTCCTTCCTCTATAGAAGAGGTAAAAACACAGATGCCCTTGTCATGGGGGACTCTCATGGGGCTCATGCAAAATCTCTGGGTTTAAAACGTTTTGGTAATATTTTTTGCAGTAAGTAAAACAAGCTTGTCTCTTAGGTGTTGTGATTCAAAAAGTTAATAACTTTGATTTATAATCCTGTTCCAGTTAGAGCAGTAAGTCTGGACATCCTTTCTTCAGGTTTTTAATTTCCTTTAGTTTTCAAAGGTAATGCTATACATTTGTCATATTTCCCTGACATGGGAACAATCCAAGGTCCTGAAGTAGCAGATGCAATATTCTTTAAACTTCTTTTCCTTACAAGGAGCTTGAAGAGTTTCAGGTTCTTTGAGGACATTGGTTTTAAAAGAGAGGCAAGGAATTCAGGCAAGTCAAGTGTACTTCTGCAAAATAAGCAGGTTTGGTTATTTCCCTGATTGGCTGAAATGATTGTGGCAGCTGTTGAAGGACTGTAGTTTATTGAAAGGGAGAAAATTATTGTTCCTGCCCAGAAATTCTGTCCATTTAATGGGACAGTTAAGCACAAAAGGTGATGTGGGAAAAAGTGTCAGTGGGTATGAAGCACTGGAGAATTATCAGTGCAGCACTTTATCTCCCTTTAGATGGGTGTATCTGAAAGGAATACAAGTGAGTATCCAAGACTTTTATCATGATGCAGTTAACTTTAGAATCTGCCTGCAGACAATAAAGACAGAAGTAGAAAACGTCACAGATGGAATTATATTAATGATAATTTCCCATAGTGATTTTGACATTACAAGCACACAAGTTATGCTTGCTGTAAGAACACTTTTGAGTTTCTTCCTAGATGTTTTCTCACTTTATCTTAAGAACAAGTCACAGTAGCAGCTGCCAGTGGATTGTGTAGGCAGACATTGGCCTGGAGTAGTCCTAGGCAATACTGCAACAAAAATCAGTGACTTACCAGTCCTGCAAAGAAACGTTATGTTTGCTTTCAGGGACTAAGCTGCCATGGCTAGTTCCTTCCCTAAAAATCTTTTCTACCTTGTAACTATACAGTTTCTTGGGAACAGAAACTGCATAGACAAATACCACGTTCTAAATGACAGGGCTTCCAAGATAATTTACATCTATGCTGAACCACTCTGCAGGTAACTACTTTGTACTGGGCCAATTTGTGCTTGATGTGAGTCGTTTGGTGACCAGAGCTCCATGCTGATATATCTCTTATATAATTATTCTTCTAAATACTTACCATGTAAGGAGGAACATGTGAATATGAATTCTAAGAATAGAAGTGAGAAACATTACCTTAAAATCAAAGACAGTGCTTGTTTTATGAAAGACAAAAAATGTTTGTTATGCAGCAAACCTTGTTCCAAGGTAGTTCTCATGCAGTAGACACTTCATCTTGGATATAAAATACATCGTTGCACATGTGCATAAACTGAAAATGAAATAAATGTGTTAAAACAACAAATTAATTAACTGTCCAGTCTTTTTATGTGGAGTGCAATTGTTAATCCATCACAGAACTTCCAAGTTGGTAGCTAGAATGTTAAAAAAGGTAAGATTTGGTTTCAGGAAGTTTACTTTTTTGTTTTGGGTTTTTGTTTCTGTTTTATATATAAAGGCAATTCTGTCAGTCTGATGACCAACTAAAAATGTGAAGACTTTTAAAAAACTAATATAGACAAGAATTACACAGAATTACAAGAATTTGGCCCTGCTTGAGCTGGGGTTTGATCCAGATGGTCTTCAGAGGTCTCTTCCAGCCTCAGCCATTCTGTGATAAAATTACGCATTTCTCCAAGCTCTGTAAGCCAACATGTGTCCTGATACATCCCCGTTCATGCTGGAGATTGTAAGTATGCAACATATGTTTTAACATAAGAAGGGTATTTGATAGCTACCTAGCATGGCTTGCCAAAAAATGTTTCCAGTGAACAGCTTTGTGAGCGAGATTTGGCTTTTAACAGAGTGGGAGATTTGTGGGAAAAACCTACCTTAAAATGCCTCAGAAAACAATAGAGAGAATGTAGAGTTAGAGGGTTGAATGTAATCATCTTAGTATTTCAACAAGAGAAGTTTTTCCTCTTCATCATGTTGACAGAACCTGTAACTTTTTAAGTGAATTGTTTTTAATGAAAGGTTTTAAGGGCTAAATCCCAGTTTCTAACCTTGTTCATTGCTTCCTGCTTTGTGGTGATTAGTTTTTTTTTTTTTAATAAAGAGGGGTGCCAGTTCCTTGCCTGTAATGCTGCACTGAGCATGGGTGGGGTATGCAGAGGCTCTCCCCAGGGAAGGACTTGCTCTGGATGGCAAGGAAATCAGCAAGCAGAGGAAGGTGATCTGTGAGGAGGAGGATTTTGCTGGAGTGGGGCCTTTGTTTTGACTCAATTGCTCACTGATTAATGTTAACAAAAATGTAAGGTGAATGTCATGCCCAGCTAAAGGATTAGGTTCCATGAGTTAATTGACAAAGAACAATGTTTCTTCTCTTTGGATGACTGCATGGCAAACCCATTTGTTTTAGATAACAGTCCCTGGTTTCCATGGGGATTGTCCTCTTGCTTGTTAAAGGTATCATTAAGATTCTTTCACATTATTTGAATTATTTGAACGCTAAGTGCTAGTATTTAAAGCCTATCTCATCTGTTGGTGCTTGCATCAACACTCTGCTTTTGGCAGTGAAATCTGAGGAGGGTGCAACTTGGATATTTCCTATTCCTGTTTTTTCACTTGGAGAAATGTTCAAAGGCAGAGATAAGCTGGATACTTCTGCTCATTCAGGGTCCTGAAGAGGTTGTCAGCTAACATTAGGTGTAGTGATGGGTTTGTGTAGACACAGTTCATTCTCTGAGAAGACCAGATACACACCTTTCCTTTTTAAATGAAAACCACTTAATCTTTAGGGGTGAAAACCTGTGCAACCAGTATGGGATATGCTCTGTCACTCGTGGTCATTTTGTAAGTGACATTCATGTCCAAGGCAGTGTTGACTCACAGGAAAGAGCAAGAAGCTGTTTTCCATCTGCCTTTTCATTCCGTCTTTCCCTGGATGCCTCCCAGCTAACCAGTACAATCCCGTTATGAAGACTGAATCCAAGGTTACGTAGCCCTAGTCCAATTGCCCAGCAGAAACTCTTCAGAAACTGACCTATGGTAGAAGATAACAGCTTTGCCCACTGTGGGAGTGTGCAACAGCCTAGTAAGCCAAGGAGAATACTGGTGGTAGACTGCTGTCTTTCACAGGCTCAACGGTGACTGACTAACACACACAGAGCAGAAAAGTGTCTCTAGATGTTATGAAAAGATTCAGAGCGCAGTTGCTGAATTGCTGTAATGCTTGTTGAATTACCTTGTTGCCTGGAACATTGTTATCCCCTTCCGTGGAAAGAATTTGCTGCAGAAGGGTGAGGAGCAATGAAATGGGAAATGCATGCAGCTTTGTTCTGAAGCTTCTTAATATTTAATGCCGTGCAAAGTTTCTGGGGTAATTTTTTTTCTCTGAGTGGGTGGCTTTGAGATGCATGAAGAGAAATACTAGATTTGAAGGCATCAGCAGACAGATCTACCAGTCTACATTGAAGCTGATCCTGGTTCAACAGAGCAGCACATTAATATACACGTTACTGATAGCTGCAAGTGGAAAAAGAATGTTTCCCTGAGGGATATTCGCTTGCTAATTTTTCAGTGTTCCAGCAGGCACTGCTGGCTGCTTCTTTTTTTTCTCCTTTCAAGCTCTGATGTTGTTTTGTCTGTCTAAAGTTCTTCTTCATCCTCAAACCAATTTTTTAAAAAATGCTTTTTCTTCCCACTTCCATTTAGTCAGTCAGCACTACAGCTAATTTAATTTCCTTGTGCCACTTTGATGTATAAATGACAATATGACATAATTTGTAGAAGTAATTAAGTAGCTGAGAATGTGGAGTCTTGAACGAAGCTCCACCGTAGGACCCTGAAGAACAGCTCAGGAGTTCTCTAGTGGCTTCTGAATTTTTAATGAAAACACTTCTGATTTCTTTTCTTTCTCCATTCTTCATTTATATTAATTCTAATGGTGGTGAAACTTGTTTTGGAAATAGGGTTATAAAATCAATGCAATTCAAACTAGATGAAAGATTTAGATTAAAAAAATCTCAACAGCCCAACACACAACAAAAAGACCCAGCTTCTCCCCAACTCCAGGGCATTTTATTAACATATCATTACCGTGTGAGACATGCTTCTTTAATAAATGGAGAGTTAGAGATACTTTTTAAAGTGGTTTTATTGACTGAATATCTCCTAGCAACTTAGGAAGTCTTAAATACAACTGAATGGATACTTGATATATTATCAAGCCAAAAGCACCTGCCAAAACCAAACTGATTCCATTCTTTAAAACACATCAGATAGTAAATATGTAACTCAATATTTTTTCAGCTACCAAAAAGGAATTTGCATAAGACATAACATGAATGTCATTGAGATTTCAATTTTCTATATATTAAGTACCGCTGAACTAAATAGTACATCTGTGCAGTAGACTGGTAAGTTAATACTGCAGAATGGTGCACTGTTGTACCAAAAAGCTAAACCTGACTTTCAGATATTTCTTGGTACTTGCCACACATTGGCCACACGAGCAAGAATAGGATCTTTCTGGCATTTTATGTGGGCAACGACAGGAAAACTCTACTCGGCAAATAAAAGATGTATTGGTTAGAGGAAGAATGAAGTCAAAGCATGGTACTGACAGCAGAGGGGCTTGAGGGGACTGCAGCTGCTTTTCCATATCTCAGTCAGCAGCTTAAGATGCTGTTTTCTCTCATCGCGTATATTTGTAGGTATGCTTCAAAAATGCTAATAAACTTGTCTGCCTCATAAATTAATTACACTTCAACTCAAAAGAGCTTCTGGTAAGTGTCAACAGTATAAAATATCAAAACATGCAGTTGTTGAGATAGTCTGCAGTAAGAACAACTTAACTTTTCTTGGTGGTAGGAGGCTGAAGTCTACTTCGCATGCCATCCAGTGCAGCAGATTAAGTGGAGTTGTCAAGTAGAACTTTTAATCTGATAGCTGTGCTTTGGCTGGTCTGGCAGTACTGCACAGTGTCTCCAGGAGAAATGAAATAAAGGAGAATCACATTTTATTAAGGTCATACTGGCCTTTAACATGTACTTACTGTTAGTGCAAAAGCAGGAGCTTGCACACGAGCTCTGTGCTGAGCACAGCTGCGTAATTTGGTCAATGCTGGGAATTTTGCTAATTCACTAGGAACTGTCATTCAGGACAGTTTTTTGCCTGGTGCACAGTGAACTGGATGACAGAGAATAATTGCAACATTTCCTCGGTATGAAAATTTGAACATAGTTTAATCAGTGAGCTATTACATTTTATTTTTGTCTTGGATTTGCTGTCTGGTAAGATGATTTAATGACTCTATATTGCTTAGTGTCTTATGGAAAGAGAGGTATTTAATAGAGTACATTAGAATTGATTAGCCTAGGGGATAGTAGCATCAAGAGATACACGCTCCACTAAAGATTTCTCTCCATTAAAATCACTGTGAAGAATTACTGAGGGGAATTGTATAAAGTATGTTTGCTTTCATTTCCTTGTCAGATCGTTTAATAAACTGGTGAATCCTTCCTGAAAATAACTCTGATGCCTTGGAAGTTTACAAAGAATACTTGTGAACACCCCAAGTGAACTTTGCATGGTTTTTGTACTGGTGTTGTGACAAACATTTAGCTGAAGCATCAGGCACCTTTCAGTGTCGGTTGGACAACTTGCTTAGAAAGATATGATCTGCATGTATCTTTCAGTTAGAACTGTGTTTTAACTTGCTGTGGTCGACTTGCACGTTCATCTGCTGCCTTCCAGTTTTAACACTCTTATAAAGTGTGTATTTCCAGTTGCTGTCAGTGAGTTTTCAAATGCTCTCTCTGAAGGTGGCACTAAAATGTTCAAGCATTAGGTGCTGGAGGAGCCTGAGCCCAAGCCGTGTCTGTGCAGTCATGGATAGAAAGCCAGGATGGGGTTACATGATGCCCTGCTCAGCTGTGCTATCAGAGATCCTCCTGCCTCCTTAGCTCCGCACGAGTATGTCTCCATCTGCTTAGGCACCACAGAAGCATTTGAGCAGTGTAAAAGTTTGCTGCGGAAGAACTTTTTCCAACCCCTGCAATTCTGTGATTCCTCCTTAAGGTCACAGACAATGAGGAAAGGGCCTTCCCAATCTGGGCAGACCAAGGCAGGCCAAGAAAGAGCTGTTGCTGAGACAGCTTGTGCTGTAGTTCTGTGTATGCTGCGTCTGTGGTGTGTGCCAGGCAGGTTGCAGTAGTGGTGGAGTACAGATACGTGGTTTTCACTGCCAGCCATTGTGGGCTTACCTGCCCTCGGGCATTCTGTCTGCATGAAATGCACCTTGGGTGAGTGTTTCTGTGGTCTTTCAGCAGGTGTCTGCGTTTCCTTCACTTGCAGCATTAACTTGTATTAAGCTTTAACTTGGGAAAAGCTTTGAAAATTGTGGGTGTTTTATGACATTCAAGGCAAGACTTTAATGTCAAATTCATCTTTGTTTTTGCACAGTTCTGTTTAGCCTTTTTTCCCATGGAAACACTTTTTTTTTAATTGTAAAATTTTGCAAAAGACAGGTATTTAATAGAACAAATCCTTTATTCTAGTGTGAATTTTCTGTAATCTAGGTATGCATTAGAAAGGGCCCAGAGATGCATGCACCAAGAACAGATTGCTGCTTTTACCCTTGTGCAGTTATGGTGTGAGTTAGACTCATAGGGAAATTTGTGATTGAAAAATTGTTTCTATGGTATGATACTTCCTTCTGAGACCTGCATGGAATAAGATACAGTGATAAAGGAAAAATGCTCTCTTAACTAATGCTGGTTTCTCTCTGTACGTCTGCCTCACTGTCATCCATTCACCCTATTTAAAACAAATGTGTAGGGCTTGAACACCCAAAACAGTGGGTTGCATTGTGTGTACTTTGGTGAAGTTATGTGCATCGAGTCCTTTCTGCTGATCCATTTACAGACATAAACAGATTAAAACCATATATATATTTATGTTAATATGTATGATTTATATTTGCATGTACATTTCTACTTGCTGACAGTGTAATTTTATCATGAAAAGTAATTCTGCATTAGTTATTAAAATATAAGCACTTCAGCAAATCTGTATTTGAATACTTGGGATGGCTCATTTAATGCAGAAGTCAATGTGAGCATCTGCAAATATGGTTTGGATAATCTTTTGGGCATTTGCCCCTGAAATTCTTTAATTCATTTGTTACCAGAAGATGGGAGGAAATAGCTGGGGAATAACTGTTTTCAGTCACTAATTTATAAAGCCATTACAGCCTTCTCTGAGCATTGTGATGGTTCAAATCAATGACTTCTGGCAAACTCCAAGCAAGTATTTTTATTTGCAGTACTAGGGAGCATTCACATCTATTAAAATTATTGTGGTAGGTTTTTGGGGGTGAGTGGTTGTTTCTTTGGTGGTTTTTTTTGCTTTATTTATCCTTGTTGTCTGTACTCACAGGTAACATCATGGTGCTGTGGTCAACTTGCAGAACATCAGTACTTAAATCTGTAACAAACCGATTCATTAAGAATTTGGCCTGCTCGGGGATCTGTGCCAGCCTGGTCTGTGTGCCTTTTGACATCGCTCTTAGTGCCAGTCCACACTGCTGCTGGTGGATCTATACGATGCTCTTCTGCAGAATTGCCAAGTTTCTGCACAAAGTCTTCTGCTCAGTAACCATCCTTAGTTTTCCAGCCATTGCTCTTGACAGGTAAGAGAAGAAATGTGCCAGAATCTTCGCTTTTTCTTTCTTCTTTCTTGCTTTGAAACCCTTTTCTCCCTTCTGTATTGGTCCTGTTCTTGCTCCAGTGCTTTGCTAGCAGTGCACAGCTTCTTTCTAGAATGTATTGGGAGAAATAATCTCTGTGACATTGAAAATACTTATTTTTCAGTTTAATACCTCTGTACATTTTTAAATGGCTGTGAGTCTATAGATTTGTCTTCAGAGAAGTTTTTAGCCTTTATTTTTTCCTGTTAATAATTCTTGTTCAGTAATGGAATTTGGAGGCAGACAGCTGCAGACTGTAGACAAGACTCACGTTTTTAATTGTGGAAGTTGAAAGCCATTGCCTGTCAGAAGAATATAGCAATGCCTGAGGTAGATTGTTCATCAATTTCAAATTTGAAATGTAGTTTTGTTTTTAAAAAACAGAGAATTAATTCAGAGAGATTTTGTATTTAGAAGATTGATCTAAAAGAAAAGTGGTCCTTTGGAGACTGTCTTACATTTTTGGACTCCATTAATTTTTCTTATTATTAGCAGTCACTGATCCCATATAAAATGCACAGCTCTATCATCTTGACAGTGACTATAAGTTAGGTATTTTCAAGGAAGAGCAGATAAACCAGTGGATCTATACATGTTAGATAAAATCATGTTAGTCTGTTATCATGTCTTACCACAGAATACATTAGTTCTAGAAAATCAAACTGCTTATTTAACAAAGTGATACGTCTCTTTAATGTTGATGTCTTGGTAAAGGCAGTATCATTTTCTGTAATGCCCACTGGTGCTGCCACCAGAACAGCATATCATTTACATCACATGTAAAACTTGTGATCTTCCTCACAACAAACACAAACTGCTACCACTTCTAATGCTAAGTGTAAGAGGATAGGTCTCTCATGAGCATTCTGTCAGCTTAAAGTCCCACAGTGGTAAGCGAACAGTGAATCACTGCCTGAAATGTGGAGTGCATGTCAGGGATGGAAGGTTTTCTGGTTGGTGGTTTTTTGTTTTGTTTTTTTTTTTAACTACCCACAGAGTGTTCGGTGTTTGACTGCCCTTTTGCTCAGGGCCTTGCCAACCAGAGCTTGTGTAAAACAAAACCCCATCCTACTTCCACTAGACAGGTACATGTAATTTGTGGCCAACAGCTTTTTCCAAATATGCAGAGAAAAACCCCTTACCATAAAGCAGCTTTTCAAATTAACTATGAATCGGGCATGTCAATGCAATGTGTATTTGCCTCCATCGTGTTTTCTGAAATCTTGTGCTGTGTGCAATATACTGTCTAGTTTACAAGTAAGTAAATGATGAAATCTTTAAAATAATGTTGATGAACATCAGCCAAAGTGTTATAGCCCCAGTTACTGAAAGAATTCTTCACCACCAATAATGTGATCCTGAAGTCTGAATATTCAGGTTTTCCCTAGCCTTGTTTGGTTTTGGTTTTTTTTTCTCTCATAAGCAGGTAGTCAGTTGGCAACCCAATTAGAGATTTTGGGCATTATGCTCAGATACTTTCTGAGAGGTTTCTTATTAGCACTATGCTTGTTACATACTTCACACTTTGCAATGTATCAGTTGTAATTTTTTTTTTTTTTTTGGACAGGTACTACTCTGTTTTATATCCTCTGGAAAGAAAAATATCTGATGCAAAATCCCGAGACCTGGTTATCTACATCTGGGCCCACGCAATAGTGGCTAGCATTCCCGTATTTGCTGTGACCAACGTGTCTGATATTTATGCCATGTCTACCTGTTCTGAGTCTTGGAGCTACTCCCTTGGCCACACAATATACGTCATCATCTATAACATCACCACTGTGATCGTACCCGTGGCTGTGGTATTTCTCTTTATGATTCTTATTCGCAGGGCACTGAGTGCCAGTCAGAAGAAAAAAGTCATCATAGCTGCCTTAAGGACCCCTCAGAATACAATTTCTATCCCTTACGCGTCCCAGCGAGAAGCCGAGCTTCACGCCATGCTGCTTTCCATGGTGATGATCTTTATTTTCTGCAGCATCCCCTATGTGACTCTGGTGATTTACCGCACCGTACTCAATATTTCAGATATTTCAGTCTTCTTGCTCCTCACTGCCATTTGGTTGCCCAAGGTCTCTTTGCTGGCCAATCCTTTGTTGTTTCTAACTGTTAACAGATCGGTACGGAAGTGCTTACTGGGGACAATATTACAGCTGCACCGGAGGTACAGTAGGAGAAACATTGTCAGCTCGGGTGGTGTGGCAGATGCTAATTTAGAGCCCAACGTCCGTTCGGGGAGCCAGCTTCTGGAGATGTTTCATATCGGGCAGCAACAAATCTTCAAGCCAACGGACGATGAGGAGAACGAGACCAAATCCATTTGCTCTAGTGACTTTCAACAGAGAGAAATTCCCACCGCCAGTTTAGAGGTAGGAGAGACTTTGGCTCACAAATTTATACCACAGACAATTGCAGACTCTGCAGCTCAGGTGGCGCCAGCTGTGCCCACAGAGGCTGACACAGTAAATGACAAGTATTCCATGCAGTTTGGTTTTGGACCCTTTGAGCTCCCTCCGCAGTGGCTCTCTGAAAACCGAAACAGTAAGAAGCGACTCCTGCCTCCTTTGGGGAACACCCCTGAAGAGCTAATCCAGACGAAACAGCCCAAGTGTAAAGCGGAACGAAAAATCAGCAGAAACAATAAAGTCAGTATCTTTCCCAAGGTGGATTCTTAGTAAGAGCGGGAGCTGGGAGGGACAGAGGAAGGTCATGTTCTATTATGTGTGTGATCCCATGGATCTTTGTTATGCTGAAATTTGTTACAGGTGGACTTATTTTTTTTTTTTTTGGTCTCAAATATAAACAAACAAAAGGGAAACATATATACAAGTGTTCCTTATTACAATGTTTTAATGAAAATAACGTATCAAAAGATGGTGAGTCTTAGTTTGATCTGTGGAATCCCTATGATACCTGCCTGATTACCTTTCAAAAAGTACACATGGCTTTGGGACCACAGTGTGTGGCTGAATTATGGAAATACGGCAGTCAGTTTGCTGGGAAACCATGTTGTATGCAAATGGACTGGGTATCAGAGTAACTTCATAGCAGAGGCTGTAAGGAGCAGAAGACAGACGCAGTCCTACCCTCCTGTAAATAGACACAGCAAGGTTCTGCACATTTCATTAATGAAGTAAGATGGATTACTAAGTACATCCATTTTCTGTTAAGCATGTTTCTTAAATCAGTGTTAAAAATAAAACTTGCTGGACTTTTTGCATAAATAGTATAAAATGTCTGCCAAACTTCTAAACTTTTTTAAAACCTAAACCACTATTTTTGGCTTAAAACTTCAGCAAAACCAAGGATACCCAGACCATCATCTGTGTAAGACCTGAGAAAGACCCTTGTTTTTTTAAAAACATAATCTTGTAGTTTTAAGTAAAAACTGGATTGGAGGCCATGCAGGACAAATCCTGACTCCAGTAAACAAGTATGTATGTGCCAAGGGCATAAATAGAACACTTCACTCCTGTGATAAAGGGCATGTACAAGTGTCCTAACAATGTAATGTGTGTATTGTGTAGGTAAACCAAGGGGTCAACCTTTAAACAGACTCATCTATTGGTGCACTCTGCTGTTTCCTTGTGGAAAAGCTAGCAAGTGAAAGAAATGTTCAAAAATGCAGTAGCCTTGTATGGAACTGCTAACGTGGGAGCTGGTAACAGACCCCAAAAGGCAAGGTTTGCTCATACTGTTGCTCACTGTTGTCAGAGATAGTGAGGTGAGCCTTCTACCTTCACAGATATGGAAACCAGCCATCCTACTTGACTTGTCTCACAGACTAGACCAGTCAGTGTATGAACATGAGACTTTCAAATCTGGTGCCTAATTCCTGAGTGAATGAAAGTCATGCCGTCCTTGAAAGGCCATCAAAGACCGGCACACCAGCCTTTCTGGGGGAGTTCAAGTATTGTACTACAGCTTGCCCCTTGCATCATTGCAG
Organism: Hypotaenidia okinawae; assembly: GCA_027925045.1. NCBI lineage: Eukaryota > Metazoa > Chordata > Aves > Gruiformes > Rallidae > Hypotaenidia > Hypotaenidia okinawae. Next base: position 33,293,352 of record BSDF01000006.1, read on the forward strand.
GCATATTGCCTTGTTTATACTGACTGTGACTTTTAAACTACATCAGTCTGCTAGATGACCTGAAAATATTGTAACCCATGCATTTTAATCCTTGTTCTGTTGCAAACAGTCTTTCCTTCTTCCCTATCTGTGTTCACTGTTGTCTCTGTGTGTGGTTTCTTAAAAGCACAATCCTAGTAACATCTCTGTACACCTTGTGGTTCTGCTGTACTTCAGCCCTTTGGTGCATGCCAAACCTTTATCTGTAGTTACTGACTGTTCATGGAAGTAATTTTCTTTAAAGCATACGTTTAAAAGAACAAGGTGAAGAATCCTGTCAAGTTCATGGTAACTTAGTAAACTCAACTGATTAATGTTATAAGTGAGAAAAAATTCTGCTGAAGCAGAATTTGGAGATGTACCTATTACTCCTTGGACATGTTTGAAAAAAGTCAGCAGCTTCTGATGGCTCCAAGGTGGTGGATTTCTACAAGGCATTAAAAGCAAATGTTTTAATACAAATGTATTAAAAAAAGTTTATAAATAACTGTGTAAATGACATTTTTCTCCATTGCCTCTTTGGTTTTGGTGATCTTCACTTCTTGGTGGTTCTAGAACTTCTCAGCTTGGGAGTGGGAAGCAGTCTTCAGTGGCTCCAGATGGGTGATGGGAACCCCAGCTGCCCTGTTGCTTAGATACAGGCACGAGACAGAAAGCAGGCATAGCTTGCCTGAAATCAGGCAGAAGAAATATTCCTGGAAAAGATGTTTCTTCTGTGGCAGAGGTAGAGAAATACCATAGCAGACTTTTTTTTAAGTGTTGATGAAAAGTAATTCAGTGGAGTGTTTGTTTTTCCTGAAGTTAATTGGAAGAAGAACAGAAGCTATTAAAAAAATTCTGAAAATCTCAAAAGCAGTGCAGGAGTTGTAGCTTCCTTATCAATTTCTGTTAAATTTAATATTTATGGCCCACTTAGATATGAATATTGTTCAAAGTCACTGTGATTAATGAATGTGGATAAATGGTTACTTGGATCTGACCTAATATGAGGAAAGCAAACTTAGTTTTGTCTTTTACTTGATGAAATGCCAACGAGAAATTCAAAGAGCTAAATTGCGTATGAATTTAGTTTTGTCATATCTGGAAAGCAAAGGGCTGTTTCTGTTTTCTGACTGTTGAGACAGTCAAAGTCTTTTGAAGAGGACATGTAAAAATTTGCTTGTGGGTTCTTTTATAACAGACTGTCTCAATGAACCTTTCACTAAGAAATTAACTAAGGTGGTTTTCCTTACTTGAAGAATTATTTGGCAATGCTTTTACTCCCTCCTTCAACAATTTATCCATGTGAATGCTTGAGGGAAGTGAAGATAACCCACAAAAGCTCATCTTCACATATTAAAAATAATCAGTGTAAAATTCATAGCACAGCCTCTGTGATAGAATTGTCATCAGAAAGCAAGGATTCAGGAGACTTTTTATGCAAGTTTGATTTTTAACTTCATCTAAGACTGTGGTAACTTTGAGTCATTCCTGCTGTCTTTTGGCTTCTTGTTCAAATGATTTATACTGGGCAAAATGTTCTCTAACATCCAGTATGAAAAAAATCAAGATTTGTTTTGTTCTTCATCGTTACTTTAAAAATAGCAAAAGTGTAGAGTTGCTTTTTTTTTTTTATGAAGTTGTTTTTTAACCACCCCAGGTGCTGATAAGATAAATTTTTCTCTCCAGATTACTGATGAAAGAAAGTGAAGTACTGGGCAAAGCTGTGGGAACTGAAGAAGTGGAAGCCTGGGGTAATTTAGCCTGTGCAAATATATTTTAAGGCTAAATCTTACTACCGGAGAATAAACTTGGAGGAAGGAAAGTTAAAACTTGTTATTATAGCACTTAGGGGAGAAAAATAGAAAATGGAGCTTGTATTAAATAAAGGAAGAAGTCCTTTAAAAAGGATGAAAAGTCTATGAGGATAATGTCAATTTAATGTTCCTAAATATCTTTGAGACATATTGTTTAATTCAAACAAACATCATGTAAAAATTAAAGAGTCCACAAACCCACACCAGTCGATCAGCACCAAATTATGCTGGATTGGTTGGCTACTTGGCAACAATGTATTTTGCACAACGGGATAAACGTCTAGAGAAAAACTGTTGTTTTCTAGAAATTCCCCAGGTATTCTACTCTACAAAAGATTCAATTATTATTAAGCTGCAGTAATGTAATTAATGCATTTGTTACGGTTTTAAAAATACAACTATAGATAATGTTTTGAAGATAAGGCTGTCTGGATTTCTGTACTGAGTTTTCTTCTATTCTGCTGTTTCCTGGGAAATTATTCCTGTATCAGTGGGTTATATCTTGAGGAATGGAGTGTAAAGTTGGGCTGTGGTTCCAGATCAGTAAGACTGGGACTTAGCAGCTGGTTCCAGCTAAACCGGAGGTGTCCCATCCCATAAGCTGCTATGGAGGTAATCAGCTCTGGGGGTGATGATGGGTTCCACAGAACTCAGGTAGTTTCTCTCATTCCTGTTGTCTGACCTCGCACTGCGTAACTTGATGAAGAATGTAAACAAAGATGAAGCAAAATCCCTGCCTTCATCTAAGTTCCTGTGTAATTGTGCTTTAAACTATGTAGGAGTCAGTGTGAAACAATCAATGAGTTTAGGGGGTTTTCTTTTTTTTTTTTAGGCATAAGGGACTCACCTCCCAAAAAAGGCATGGTTGAAGTTGTTGCTTTCAAACTTAAAACATTCTTACCTCTTCAAAAGACAGCTTCTTACTTTAGTTGAAGTGACTTACTCTGTGCAAAATTGGGTTTTCTAAACAAGATACAATGATGTCTTTAATGATCAAACTGAACCAGGTTTAGTTGCTGCAATCTTTAGTAATTGGTTATTTGAGGACAATTTAAGAAAAGACAGCAAAACACGTCTTGTAGAAAATTACTGAACCCCAGAGATTTCTTGCTGTGCTTTTCTAGACATGAGAGTTTTCTCCAATTCAACCCTTATCTTTTAATTCATCGTACTTCAGAGAAGCATCTAGTTGATCACGGAACAAACCTGACCTTTTACCAAAAAGACAAAAAAAAAAAAAAGGAAATCACACCCTTTGTTCTGCTTTTCCAGTTCAAGCTTCATTACAAATACACCTGCCACCTGTAACACTAGTGGAGATTCTGTAATGTCTGATGATGTTCACAAAGTTCAGTCCTCCTACTAGAGACTCTTCTGGCCAAATTTGTAGGATTTGAGATGAACATGTCATTCTCACAGATTGTAAGATCAACTGTGGTTTGAGATATCCCTGCTAAGCAGCCATTATATTCAACTATCAGGTGTGATGGCTTGATGTAAAACCTGCCCTGATTCTGCGTGAACAAGCAGAAGGAGCTTTATGTCCATTTGTTACCGCAGGCAGAGCTGGGTAACTCTCCTGTCACAGGCCCTTGTGGGCAGCCTGTAATCTGGGAAGCTGACAAACTGTCAGCTGTTAAGTGTATACCCTCTGCTGTAGAAATAAATAAATACTGGGGCATTTATACCTAGCTGCTACCCATACCTCATTATTCATAGCTAACATAATCCTAATACAGCAAAAGTCAAATTTTTAGCGTAGCTAGTTTGGGCCTAGTAGTGTCTATTCTACTGCTTTCTCATTGTCATTACTGGCCTTAATTACTCAACTTGTGGATGTAAACATCCAGTCTTCTATTTTTGCTTCAAGTTGTCATCTGCACCATTGGAGAAGTGCCACCAATTCCAAACCCCACTGGCACTGCAGGAGCCATTGCAGGATTTATGTTGGAATTTTAGCGTACCTGGAGCTCAGCACGCATAAGAAGCGGGCTAAAATACACGTGGTTCACTAGTGTATTCTCTGTATTTGCCTTCAGCTCTTAACCATAAACCACACCACATTGTTATGACACTAACTCTTACTGGCGCTTCCAGAGCGGGCCAGTAAAATGCCATGCACAGTAAGCATCCATAAAAACTCTACTGCAGACAGAAAATAGGTACCCCCACCAGGTAAGATTTAATTTCTGGCAGAAAAAAATTGTCAATCGAAACCTTACTCTGAACAAGATGCAGTTAATTTCCTTAAACTGTTTATTGCAATTGTTTGCTGCCAAGGAAAACCTGATTTTAACATACGTGGGTATCAAAGGGAGCGATAGGGGCCGGTAACGGCCTCTGCAGCTTTTAGGAGTTCATCAGAACACAGGCATTAATCCTCACATCCTATTTAAATGTAGAAAAGAAATAAAAAGGGGTGGGATTCGGAAAATCCCTTTATTAATTAAATTCCCTAATAATGGTGAATATTCTGGTGAGCGCAGCATTAGTTTTAACGAGTTTATTTGAAAGTCGTTCGGTTAGCCTTGCGTACAAGTAAACGCGACGCCATGTATGCAGGCGCCTAGACAGCCCGCCGGCCAGGAGCAGCGCCGGCAATCCGCAGCACAGGCTCAGAACGGCAGCTTCTCTCGGCCGGGGGCACGAGCACACACCGTCTCCCACCGAGGGCTCGGCACACCCCAGTTTTAGCTCTGTATCGGTGCTGCGCGCCCTTTGCTCCGCGCACAGCATGCGCTAACTAAGCGCTACCCGTCCCTTAAGGCGCTGCTGCCGTTACTCGTGCCCAGGGGCTCGCGTCCCCGAGCGGAGGGCTCCGGCGGCAGGGACGGCCGAGCCTCGCCAGGGCACCGAAAGCCGACGGGGGGTCGCCCTCGGCCGCCGCCCTGCGTCCCGCTGGCGTTCTGAGCCGGGCTCGGAGACCGGTTCCCACTTTCCCACGATCTAACCTCCCACTCCTCGGCGATCCCCACCTCGACCGATCCCCGCCACACAGACACTGCGGCGGTGGCGAGGCGATACCGCCGCCCTGGCAACGGGCCCGGCGCAGCCCAACTTGCTGCGGGGTGGGGGTGGAAAGGAGGGGAAGTACACCTTCCATACAGCACTTATCTGGACGGAAAAGACAGGCTTCACTGGGATTACATGGTGATTTAAACTTCGCTATCAAGTGAGAGCTCGATAACATTTGCATTCCTGGAAAAGAGCTAAGAACAGTTCCCCCATGACCATGACCACCCTCGTCCCGACGGTGCCGTCTCAATTACAGATGGACTCCTGCAATTATCGCGAGAACTCGGTGAGTTGGTTGTCATGGGAACGGTGGCGGCTGCGGTGCTGCCTCAGCTGCCCTGAGCTGCCGCCCTCCCGCGGTAAGGATGGCGCGGCCGTTGGTGTGCCGGGGCTCTGCTGAGTGGGGACGGCTCGGCTCGGCTCGGCTCGGCTCCTCCCGCCTCCTCCCGCTTTCTCTTAGCCGGGCTGCCAGAGGTGCGGCTCTGCCGGGCGGCAGTCTCGTCCCGTCTGGGTGGCGCCCGGGGCTCCACTGGCGAGCACGGGAAAGGGCTTCCCCTCTGCTTGTTTGCTGAAGCCTCCCGTGAGGTTGTTTCTTGCGTGTGCGTTTGGGGTTTCGTTCCGGAACCTTTCGCGTCTTATCTTTTGCTTCTCTACGGCTTCTTCGGTTACCTTGTCTTTAACGCTCACTTTCCCGCAAGCCCGAGAAAAAGAGAAGCGTCGTGAAACGTCCCAGGCGTCGTGGAAGGCCCGCTGCCCCCGCCCGGCAGCAGCTGCCGCCGCTGTACCTGCCCCGGGTCCGTGTGCTGGGGTCCTTCGGGGAACGAGCCTGGGGCTGGCGCGTTGGAGCGAGGGAGTGAGCGGGTACACGTACGTGTCTCGTTCCCTGCCCGCCTCTGTGTACCCCGTCGTAACGTTGTGGGCTCGTGTGCGTGACGCGGTTTGCCCCGTTTTCTGGTCCTGAAATAAAAAGCTGCGTTCACTCGGCCTCCTGAAAATTGCCAGTGTGCGTCTGGTGCTCAGGTACCTAATTCTCGTGAGTTCACACAGTTTATGCCTAGTGCCACGCGTTTCTTTTACCTTAACGTTTGAGTTGACTGATACACTCAAGATGTCTATAAAACACCCTCGTCCCTTTGTCGATGCTAACTCTGCCAGTCCGGCTTGTTTTGTGTTGTTGTTTGTTTGGTTTTTTTAGAAGCCGTGACATTTCCTTTGGTGTGAGATAACTTTTAAGTTTTAAACCATTTAAAGTTTCTTTGACAGTAAGCGCACTTGAATACTTTGGTTGGCTTGATGGTATAAAAATGTATTTGTGCATATGTTAAAAAACGCATGCTTGAGTGGCAAGCTAGTTTGTACTGGAAAGACACTGCATTGCTAGAAGGGATTTGAAACTTGTTTAATCTACACCTGCAGTATTAATGGGTTTGTGTTGCTCTGTTATGAAACTGATAGCTTGGAAGGTTGGCTCTTGTTTTGTTTTGTTTTTTCCAACTTTAGGTCACAATGGATATTACAAGGGGGAGCTTGGATAAGATTTCACACCCTGCATCTAGCTCAAGAGCTTATCCTAATTGTAGACATTTAAACACATGCATGGAGTTACTAACACCAAAGCTATGTTTGCCAAAGGTAATCGTTTTTGCCTCGAGCAGTTTAGAAACTCTATGCCTAATTATTCTTAGTAGAATGATAAAGAAACAAGAATCTGCTTTTTTAGCTTCACGTAGAATTTTGGGCTTTACAGGTGTGGTAAAGGGTCACATGAAAGTTCATGGGTGTGGACTGCACCTTCTGCATGCATGGAATGCTGTTTCATTTCATTTTTCTGAATGTGGGTTACTCTTATTGGCCGCAAAAAGAGCTATTCAGCACTACAACTTGAGAAAGTTGGTTGTCTTCCTCTTTATATTGATGTGGATTATTAAATAAATTCTATTTTAAGGAAAAACTTCTGAAATTCTGGCAATAATGTGTACATACAGAGCTGAAGGGTGTTGATGTGTGAGACTGTGCGTATTTTCACTTGCATCTCATCTGTGTTTTTAAATTTAAGTTGGAATAGAAATAATTTTGCTTATTTAAGCATTTGAACAGTCTTCGGAAGTTGAAGTTTTGACTACAAGGCTTTCTCAAGATATATTTGAATCAAGTTTGAATAAAATTTTCATAGCAGTCCAAGAAGTAGGTTACCTCCAGGCTTCAACAAAGCCCAACAGAAGTAGGTATTCTGCGAAAATTAACATTAGGGATTAATTTAATTTTTGGAATGGTATTTGTGGTACCATTGTGTCCTGGTTCTGGCCAGACTAGAATTACCCTCCCCCAGCAGCCAGCCCAGGTGAGCTGAGTTAGCCCAGGCTGTTTCCCACACCACCTGACACCACTCCCCCATAAAAGGGGCTGGCTAGTGTGGAGGGATGCTCCTGGGTGCCTCTGGGGCAGTCTGAGTGCTGCTGGGGCGTTGTGTTGGTCCTTACATCGTGCTCTGTAATCAGGTTGGTAAGGTAACTTGGTGTTATCACCGGGCGGGAGTGTAATTGGCTGTTACTGTTCTGCTTTGACAGTGCTTTTGGAAGTAAAATGCCCTTATCCCAACTCAGGGAGGCTCTGTCTCTTTCTCCTGCAGAAGAAAGGTGTGTGGTGCTCAGCCACTGTTTGGGGCTCAACCACTACACGTTGTGGGATGTGGGAGCTGGGACTTGGGAATTAGAGAGTTGTGTTTATTTACAAAGATCAGTCCAATTGTACTGTACCTCTGTTCCCCTGTCTGTAGAATGGGATCATACCTAGGTACTGCACAGTGTTAAAATAATTTTTGTTATAGGTTCACAATTGGGTATTAAGTTTAACATCAGATAACTCTGAATCCAGGTTCTGACCTTAACATCATGGGCTTCTACATGAAAGTTTCATTCTCTTGACTCTCTTGAGGTTGATGGATTAAGCATAAGCCCTTCAAAAACAATAATACACTCTCTAGTATGAGCAGGAGATTGGGATGCTACCCACTGCAGAGCACCCATGGTGTCAGGAAATGGACGAGGTTGTTGTACACACAGGCTCTTAACTGTTTGGCTGTACCCTCTGCTGCAGCAGAAATCGCATAAACCTTTGGAATCGTTTTGTATCTTGGCAATCCCTAATCTAGCAGTCTGTGGGGTGGTGAGTTGGAGAATCAGTGTGATATTTAAGAAACAAAACTCTATATCACATCTGGAAATGGTTATTTAAGTACTCCATAGTGTACTGACTTGTTGTTAGCCTTTGTGATAGAATGTAGTTATTATGATTGTTTCTTTCTTCTGTCTAAAACTTTATATTTTTATGGCAGTAATTAACTTGCATTTCATAGGTTGATTCACCCATCAGTTTATCTGGTAGTTATCAGAGAGGAGGTCTAGAAGAGTGCTTTCTGGAAGAAAACAGAAGTGGTGACAGAGAGAAGCCTGATGTTGAGGGAGTAAGAACTGATCAGCAAACCACAGTGGAGAGTACAACCTTCTTTCTTCAGAAGTGTATGCTGAATCCTGATGAGTCGTCAGGTGTGGGAATGACTGAAGCGTTGTTGTGTTGTGGCTAGGCCAAATGACATGTCTGTCTAGTTTGGGTAACATTGCAGCAAACAGGCAAAATTCTAGGAGAAGGAGGTGTCAAAATCCATACCTTTGCTTCTCTTTGCTATCCACCTTTGAAAGAAATGTGCTATTACTGCCATTGCCACTGCAGTATAGGTCTGGCGGCATGTCAGCTGTGACAGTCACCTTCATCATGGCCTGAAAGATCAGGAGATACCACCTGCATGCCTTCTCTGGAACTGTGTTAGAAAGTGGTTTTTGGTGAGGTGTTTTGATCAGAGTTTTCACAGAGATGGTGATCGGTTGTTAGAAACTTTGTATTCTAATAATGGTCTGCCAATCCCAAAATTTGGAAATTATAGTTGTAAGTTAATGTATTTAACAAGTGAATAATTCTAATACTAATAACATAGATCAAATATAAATACGGAATGTCTCATTTTAATGAAAGCACTTCTAGAAGTGCTTCAGATGGTGGTCTCTTGGCATTCAATAAATGGTAATAATTAACTTTCTGGAGCTTCTGACTATTTAAAAATAGAGAAGCAAAGACCAGTATGTGAAGCAAAAACTTTGGATACCTCTTCAAGTTTATGTAAGATTTCATGACAGAATTAGGGTCAAAAGAAATCCCTTCATTCCTACTCTTGTGTTTAACATGAGTCCTGGTGTACTAGCACATACTGTTTTTTTTAAGCAGTGTTCCACTGCAGAGACTCTGTAGTAATCTTTAAATAATAGGAATTTATTTTTGTCTCTTAATTGTTTACATTTGCAACAGTATCTTTAAAAAGTTTATTTCAGGTCTATTTTATTGTGAAAGACTTTTTTCCCCTGTGCTTTTCAGGATGTATCTCTCATTCAAATTCTGGAGATGAAACACCAACTTTGAAATTCTGTGAACCTTCCCAAGAAAAACAAAGTCATGCAAAACCAGGTATTACTTTTCAGGTGTTTTGTCAGTAGTTTTAGGTTTAAATTCATTGGCTGGATCCAGGCCAGTTGAAATAAGTGTTCTTTTTAAAAAAAATCTTCTGTTCTTGGGGCTTCCCTGGAATCCAGTTAGATTTTTATAGCTCTTGCATTGTTGTATCATTCATCTCTTTTTATGGCATAGAGCATCACAATAAGTCACAGAATTGTAGGGGTTGGAAGGGACCTTGAGAGATCATCAGGTCCAACCCCCTGCCAAAGCAGCTCCCTAGGACATTTCACTCAGATAGGCGTCCGGACGGGTCTTGAATATCTCCAGAGAAGGAGACTCCACCACCTCCCTGGGCAGCCTGTCCCAGGGCTCTGTCACCCTCACTGGGAAAAAGTTCTTCCGCATGTTGGTGCGGAACTTCCTATGCTCCAACTTGTAGCCATTGCCCCTTGTCCTGTCTCCACAGACCACTGAAAAGGGGCTGGCCAATTCCCCCTGCATCCCCTGCTTAAGATAATTATAAACATTAATTAGGTTCCCCCTTAGTCTTGTCTTCTCAAGGCTGAACAGTCCCAACTTACTCAGCCTTTCCTCATAGGGGAGATGCTCCAGGCCCTTAATCATCTTCGTAGCCCTTCTCTGGACTCTCTCCAGGAGATCCCTGTCCTTTTTATACCAAGGTGCCCAGAACTGGACACAATACTCCAGGTGGGGCCTGACCAGGGCAGAGTAGAGGAGGAAATGCTTGGTATCAATGGGTGTGTAAAGTATTTGACCTCAAAAGATTAGAAAATGGGAAAGTATTTCAGGACTTCAGAACTCTGACATTTGTGTGGTAGAGACGGTGCTATAAATGCTTCCTCTGCAATTCTTACGGAAGCAAAGTTTGACCAGAAAAGAGGGCAAAGTATGAGGATGCTATGGCAAGAGGAAAGGCAAAAAGTGATCAGAAATTGTAATCTGTGTGTTTAGAGGAAAAAGGGGACAAATCGGACATCTATTTTAATTAAATAATGGTAGTTTCCATATTGTTTTGATAGTTCTATTTTTCAAACCAACATTTTTTTAGACTTAGAATCTGTTTTTGCTAAAATATATGTCAAGACTGAAATTTCTATAACATTTAAAGGTGGAGATATTAAAGAGTCTCTCAATTCCAGTTATTAATTTTAATTAATGGCATCTCAACATGCATTCTACTAGTCAGGCTGAAGAAATCATTGTTTTTCTATTTTAAGCTTATTGTCTGTGGTTTTTGCTGATACTGGGTGATCCCCTCAATTTTCCATTATAAATTTTAATTGAATCGCCCAAAACAGGGCTGTTCCTCCTCCACACTCCGATGTCCAACTGCTACAGCTCAGAGTTTGATTCAGCATTCTTCTAATTTTCCCCTGCTATAAACAGGTTTAGAAATGAACGTGACATATATATGCTGGAGAATAATTAGAAATAATGGTACTCTTGTCTCTGGGTGTTAACAAATTACTTTTTTCTTAAAATGAAATGCTTCAAGGTTACATTAATGTCAAATATATTCTACAGCAAACTCTTCCAACATGGAATATCCTGAAGAAACAGATCCTCAGATTCAGACAGCTATAAAGAAAATTAATAAACTTGACACAGTGCTGGCAAAAAAACGTTTCAAAGAGAGAGCAGTTAAAAAACAAGGCAAAGAAATGAGGGCAAAGCTCTGTGAGGAACTTCAGGTTAGAAGTGTTCTGCTTATTTTGTAGATAGTTTATCTTAGAGTACTGTCTTACAGAATGATCATATTTCACATAGGCATTGTTTTATTAAATAACTCGGTCAGCTGATTAAAGTGAAATAATGGATCTTAAAAAGTAACTTTCAGTAGGTTTTAATATGTCCTGGCTGGGTAGGTGTTGAAAGAAGGCTGTGGTCCTTAAAAATTGGTATGTCCAATAGCCAAATATACAGCTGTCTAAACATAGTCTTATACTTGAGCCTGTGGCTTGCCAGTATGATAAGGTGTGACAAGAGGTAACGTCTGTGAACCCAGACCTAGAAGCATTTATTCTGCTCTAGCTTGACAGTTGTTACGCCTATTTCAGTACTGCCTGTCACTGACGAGATTAGAGGTGCCCCCTTGAGGCATAGATGCTTCAGTACTGGTCCTTAGCAGTTAAATGTCACTGTAAGCCTTGAAGCATGAGAATTGGTGTTTCCTCTGAGGGTAGATATTGTATAATTTACATCAATGCAAATGTCAGTTGCTAAAAAGACACGATTGCAGTTATTCGTCTGCATCTCACAATTTCAGTGGATTTGGATCCAGAGCCATACATACATAACAGAAATACTTTGTGTTGTGGAATGTGCCTCTGTAAGAGACAGGGTATAACAGTTTTTAAAGCTCCACTATGCCTTTTTCCTAACTTTAGGAGATGTTCAGATAGCCTCAAGAAGAAAATAAAGTAGTAACTAAATGTTGCCACTGAATAAGGAATTTTCAGTAGGGTCTGAAGTTCATTAGACCTGATAAACAGGCAACATATTTTGATTTACAGTGTTAGCTTTAGAGGAAATCTTGCATGGATCTGTATATTTATGTTTTATTTCTTTTGAGTAGTTTATAAGAAGCACTGGAAGCCATGAGGAGATAGAAAACACAAAACTCTTCTTAGCTTTGATCTCAACGTGGCAGGCTACGGTTGGTAAGTAAGAAAGAAGTAAATACCCTGATATGATTATCTTGTATTTTAATTAATATTTTTGTTGGATACTATAGAAATAAAGTTTTCAGACAATAAAATAATATTTGCATATAAAAATACATCAAGGGAATATTTGAAAAAAACTCCACAAACCTGAAACATTTTTTGTGTTACCACAAATGTAAAAGTAGACTTCAATGTTGTTTATAAAAAATGCATTTTTTTCAAAGAACTGACTGTTCTAGAAGGGTAGAAATCCAGGATAAGTAAAGCTTGCTTTTTTTCAATTTGATGGCAAACACAGATGATTTCAGAAAGAATGCATGACTGATAAATGAATGATTTTAGGAAGGGCAGGCAATTGAAAAATAGGTGTAAAAATGTTACTTAGGAGCTCTAGGGATGTTGGCCCTGCCACACAGGTATCCTGGAGAAAATTGTTGAGGGTCTCATAATATGACAGGTTCAGAGTGAAGGAAATCCTGAGTCTTTTTAGTAATTGTTAAAAGGAAACCCAAAAGAATGGTATGGAAGCAACACAGTATGTACTGAGTTATATGTTGGAAAACAGTGCAGGAAGATGGGTGCACAGCCTGGGTCTTGAATCATGTACCTAAAAGGAGTATGAGTCATTTACATTAAATTTGATACTGATTATGTCACATTTAAATTCTTTTAGAAGTGAATTAAGATTCTGAATATGAGAGAGAATTTGAATAAAAGGGATCATCAAATAATACAGATTGTGATCCTAAGGAAAAGGCATGAATATGAAATGTGAACTTAGCTTTTTTTTTTTAATTGGCTTTTTCCTGGGAATTCTAAGGAAGAAAACTTAGGGAAGGTGACAGTTTTTATTAGGAAGTGAAACTGTTAAAGACATGCTAGCAGAATATTCCCAGAAAGAAAAGACCAGGAAGTTTGGTAAGAAGCTTTCTGAGTTTCATCATGATATGACAACGAGGAAAAAAAATATTCCAGGTGGAAATGAACACACTAAAAATAAATATTTGCATTTAGTCTTTCAGTAAAAGTCACTTCCATCTTGAAGCAGTATTTAAATTCTACACCTGCACTAAAAGGAGACAAATGACTGATGAAGGACCAAGTTCTTGAACAGGAAAAGTAAACAAAATTAATGATATAGAGAAATGTGGATTGTGGTACATAACAAGAAGATTAAGTATGAACCAAATTACAATGAATACCAATAATGTAAAACTATAGGTAGAATAGGGAGAAAAGAAACTATTTAGAATTGTTTTCTCTACTGAGTCAGAAGGACACAATTCTATTGGTGTTGTGGTTGAAACACAGTTAAGAATACACAGAGGATATATGTGCTTGCAGGGACATGGAAAAATGAAATACTGAGTATTTTAAAATGTCCTTTTTTCATTCTGTGGCTAGAATCTCATTGGGGGAGACACTGAAACAAACCACAGGCATTCTGCTCCCAGTATCTTTACTGGGAGGGGCAGGGACTAAACCAGACTATATTTGTCAAGAACATACCAAGTCAAAACTGCTTGAGTGTGTTTTATTTTTTTGCTTCAAATTTGCTGTTTGAATGATCTCTCTTGGTGCTGGAGTTCAGAGATCTGTCAGTCATATGGACACTTTGCATCCCATCCTTAATCTGTATACCTTAGTTGACAGAAAGCAGAATTGTAATGCATCCTGTCTTTTTTTTCTTGTTGGGGAGAAAACAAGGATTTAGGGTCTGAATGGTCATTGCTGAGCAAAAATCTCAGCTTGAATGTTGAAAGTAGGTGTATGAAATGGTAACAATGTGTGCTTGAAACACTTCAAGAAAACGTATTATTACAAGATAACCTGCTTTTATTTCTGTGATAAAATTTGGGTTATTAAGGGAAGAAGAGTTTGATATGTGTGGTATCTATGAAGTTTCCAGTAGATGTCAGGATTTAGTCTCGAATGATCTTGGTCTTGACTTTTCTGTGACATGCTAATGCCTTACTTTTCAGGTCTGATTTATTTATTTAAACAAGTGGCTTGAGAGCTGCCCTGGTTGATATGGAAATGGAATGAAGTTTACATATTTTTCCTTTCAGAGCTTGAATTTTACCAGGAGCTTTATTAAATAAACTATATAGAGGGAGCTATGGAATTATAGCTCTAAAGTGACTGCAAAATCAAACACAAGTTTTGGGTCCTAAATAATTAATAACTTGTGTCCCATCCTCCCAGGCACAAAAACACACACATGGCAAAAATGTAAATCAGGAGTTAATGAAATGGCCTTAAATTAATACCCCTGTGCTCTTGTGTAACAAAATCATATTTTAAGTTGAGGCCATTAAACTTCATTACTGGATGTTGGTTATTTTCTTTCTTTCTTTCTGAGAAACACATTTTTCATATGTGATTTATATAGTTTTGAGTGCTAAGCATGTAGACTGCAAGTTAATGCTCTAACTTACACTTCTGATAGATATATGGCAATACCATGACTGAATTGTTTCTTTGACTGAAACAACTTGTGCATGCTAGGACATTTGAACACCTTTTTCCTAGACTACACCCTTGACCTTATCCACTTGGAAGTCTAATATTTCATGCACAGGAGACACCAGCTGTGAAAACTCAGATATTTTATTCTCATTGGAAGGTCTAGATGACTCATCACACGGTATCTTCAGTGGCTTTTGAGCTTCAGGGCCTGGGGTTATATCTTCTAGAATGAAATTTCTTCTGAATGGGCATTAGTTGTTAAAAACAAAAACTCAGCCATATGAAACAGAGTAATTATTCATGAGACACATATTACACTTCGCCCTTTTTTTATTTCTTGAGAAATATGGTGGTTATGTAACTTATTCAAGTAATACTTAAAACTTTCATGTGTGAGATCATATAGTATGATACATGTGAAACTAGGTTGTCTTTAGATACATTTCAATTAAATTTTACTGAAAAAATTCCTTGTAGATCCCTCCCATGCTGAAGAAGATGAAATATGTACATCAGTATTTCACACACAAATTAATCCTGAAGATTATTATTGCCATAAACACCAACATAATCAGGGTAAGCTTTTTTAACTGTATAATTTGTGTCTCTAGATATGGCAAAAGAATATATACAGTGGGTGGGCAATGAAGGCTTGTCCATTGAGGCTAGGGAAGTGAAATCCAAAAAAGCAAGGTTGCTTAGTGGAATAGTAATAATTCTTATGTTTTTACAAATGATAAAAGAATAATTTTCATTGTGACTTATGTAAAACATCTTACTCAACAAGCTAAGAATTTTTTTTACTCCTGGGTTTATAAAACAAGGTGAGATGTATAACTGATTCATTGTAAAATACATCATTATTTTTTTCACAGAAATTCTTTAAAAGCTTGTCCATACTTTTATTCCAAGGTACTGTAACTGCCATGTATAGGCTTATATTCAAGAAAACATCTAAAATGATGAGTGGTGCTGTACAGAGTTTAAGCTGTTGAATTGCATGGATGTTGACAAACCTAAAACTTGAGACAACTCATTTTATGTTTTGTTGTGCTGATTGTTTTAAAGGCTTCATTGTTTTTGTGGTTTAAGTACTTTGTGGCAAAAATCAAACATCTGTGTTGATTCTTCGACATAATATTTGTTTATGTGCACTGTCTAGAGGTTTCAAATGCTGGTAGTTGTGTAGTGTGTCCAACACTTCAAAATAAATGGAACTCTGCTCTTCTGCCTTTTTTTTTTTTCCCTATTTGAAATTCAAATTTGTATGGTTGAGTAACTTCTCACATGTGTTGCGACATAAGAATAGCTTCATCTGCTATCGCTGTCAGCTTCAATTGTTTATTTCTTTGTCATGTAGAATTCTATATAAACAGAAAAAAAATCTGTCTTCCTGGTGACTGGCTAAGGTTGCAAGGACATAATAAACTTATGTTCATTAAGGTTGAATCATTGATGACAACAATCTCCACACTTAGAATGCGACTGCAGTCACTTGCAGAACGTGACTGCATGTTGTAATTCTTAAACCTGGACCTCAACTCCCTTGTCATTTTATCACTCATCTTAGTCCACCAGCATGTGATCTTAAATTTGTGTTATTAAATGCGCCTTATCACTGTGTTGGAACAGTGCTGTGCTTTTGATACCTCTGTCTTCCTACCGTGTGTCTTTATTCCTCCTTTAAAATGAAGATTGACCCTCAGCTTCTACCTTCACAATTTCTGAGTTGTACTGGAGGGTTCTTGAGTAGCAATGGTGGGTTTCATTACCAGTATTCAGGACAGCAATGCTGTCCTCAAGCTGCCATGAGCTTGGCATGGTTTGAAGTTGCTGTTGCTTGCACTGTAGTTGAGATGATCTACATTCTCCTGGTTTGGGAATGTGTGAAATAGAGATCACTTACAACTTATCAACAATAAATTATTTAAATGAATGTTACCATTTCTGCTGGAGGCTTTTGGTACAGTTTCTGAATGGCTAAGACTTATGGTTTTGGTTGGTTTTGGAGTTCTGTTTAACAGTTGTCATAAAGGCAGACTCTGAACAAGAGGAGCTTAACATCTGAAGAAGAATGTATGTATTTGCGTCACAATTTTACTTCAGCTGTCCCAGCAAGATTTTCAGACATCCACAACTTCTTTTGGCATCCTGTTCCAGTGTCTTGCAACCTTCACAGTAAAGAAAATCTTCCTACTATCTAATCTAAATCTACCCTCTTTCAGTTAAAAAGAAAAATATTACCATTTGTCCTATCATTACACAGCGTTGTAAACAGTTTCTCTCCAGCATTCTTGTAGGTCCCCTTGAGGTACTGGAAGGCTGCTATAATGTCTCCCTGGAGCCTTCTCTTCTTCGACTGGCTGATGAAGACCAACTCTCTCAGCCTGTCTTGATAGGAGAGGTTCTCCAACCTTCTGATTGTCTTTGTGGCCCTCCTCTGGACTCGCTCCAACAGGTCCATGACCTTATGTTTGAGGCCCAAGTATTCGAGGTGGAGTCTCACAAGAGCAGGTGTAGGGGGCAGAATCACCTCAGTTGAGATGCTGGTCATGCTTCTTTTGCTGCAGCCTAGGATATGACTGGCTTCCTGGGCTGCAAGTGCACATTACTGGTTTATGTTGAGCTTTTCATCAGCCAGTGCTTCCACGTTTTTTCTCTTTAGAGCTGCTTTCAGTTCATTGTCTGCTCAGCATGTAGTTATGCTTGAAATTGTCCCAACCCATGAATAGGTCCTTGTACATGGCCTTGTTGCACTTCATGAAGTTTGCATAGGCTCATGTCAAGTTTGTCACAGTCTCTCTGAATTGCGTCCCTTTCCCTCCAGCTTGTTGACTGCATCACACACATCAGAATACCCTGAGTTGGAAGGGACCCATAAGGATCATCAAGTCCAACTCCTGGTTCCACACAAGGCTAGATAAGTCAGAGTATGTGACTGAGTGCATCGTCCAGATGCTTCTTGAAAGTGGGGGTGTTTGATGTGTGTTCCTCATTTCAGGATAGAACTTGTCATGTTTATATTGATTGGTAAATTCTTACATGATCCAGTTCCTTGATAGATTCATGATGTTACCTGGTAATGTCAAAGATAGTTTGGGATGCTTTCAATAAACTGTTGTGCATTTGAACTGTGACAGCCTTTTTGGGGTCAGATGCAACACCTCACCCCTTTAATGTTTAATTACAATTTGATTTGTGAGTTCTCCACTGATTGTGAGAACACTGCACAGATTTTGTCCATAGTGTGTAAATGGATGCTTGGAATTTTTCATATCTTTGAGGATTTGCTTTCAGCCTGTCCACTCTGAAAAAGAGTTACTTCTGCGTAAAATTCCATATCCCAGCTTCTATTATCTATTTTTTTGGAGGGGGGCGGGGTGAGTGCGTGGGCAGTGTGTAGGCAAATAGCCCACCTGTTCCTCAAATCTCTGCATTCCAGAACAGCAAAAAAAGTAGCATGCCTGCTTCTGAAATAGTTTTTGAGACTTAGAAGTTGGTTGTATTTACTTAAGACTCGTGAGAAATGTTTGCTGTTAATAAAGGAATTGCTGCTTTAAAACTGTAAAAGTCTCTGAAAAACAGAATATCTGACTATTTCTGTGTGATGGATAGAAACCCGTTGTTGAAATAATAAAATAGGTGTGATGTTGTCAGAATATCATGTGGCTGTATAATAGCTCTACAGCTCTGAGAACTCTTATTTTTAAACAAAATTTGTTTTATAAGCTGTGTTATAATAATATCAACTATATCATCTGCTCTTCAGCTGTTTTATTTTTAAAAAATGTACTTGATATGTCTCCAAATAGTTCTGTGGTTTAAAAAAAAAATCATTGTCTGGTTTTGTACTGATGATAAAACTGAAACAATGATAGGGTTTGAAGGAATGCTGTGGCTTTTAATGCTGCCATGTTTAACATTTTTGAGGTCAGAAATCCAAAAGTATTTTAGCCTTCACAACACTGAATGATCTCATATAAAAAGCTTTAAAAGGATAACAGATTTTGCCAATAGTTGTATTTTAAATATAGCAATATAGTTTATATAGACAACGAAGACTGCATATAAAAAATTTGTCTATCCACTTTGTATATTTGTTGAAGATGTAAGTGGGATTGGTGTTGTTACAGCTCTCATTGAATCAGAAAGGAACAATCATAACTTAGAGACTTTTTCCCTTAAACTTCAGATTATCCAAGTGAATTAAAACCAAATGAATTTCTTAATCAAGCAGAAAAAATGCATAGCCAAAGTAAAACCAAACAGGATTTCATTAAAAGGAATGTAGAGGTAAGCATTAAACCATCAAACCTTTGTTAAATGTTAAGTGTTAGATAGTATGTGAATATTTTTGGAGACAGTTGAACTTTTTTTATTCAGGAACATTAAAAGCTAATTAGGCATAAATGAAAAAAATCTTGCTGTTAAATCTTGTTGATGGCAGAGAGTGGGGATAATACTGCTTCTATATATTTGCTGAAGAGTACTGGAAACTCAATTGTTCTGTTTGTGACTGGACAGAGCTTGTTTTGAGGGCAAATATTTCCTAAGACTTTCTTTAAATGTACTTGCTGTTAAGTTAAAGAAAGGTGTTCTTATACATAGACAAAGAACAATGCAGGTTGTCCATATATGGGCTCCTTATTTACAGAGACTTCTTTCTGTCAGAAAATAGATGCCTTGATTTTCATGCTGTTTTGTGAAGATCTAGTAGCTATAATCACTTTTCGTTCAATGAAAAATATCCATTCCCCTGCTATGTCAACAACTGTTACAAGATCATCAATTTATTCTATGTAGACAGCTAGATTTTTGTCAGAGTGATAATTTGTATTATGGTAATAAGCAAGATTAGGATGTTATTTTCACAGTTTAAAAACTTTGCTTTAGTGCTGTGTGAGTTAATGGAGTTCTAAAATTTGTGGTTTGTTTTTTTTCTTTTTTCTTTTTTTTCAGCTAGCAAAGGAGTCAGGAAACCAGATTATTATGCTTGAGGGAGAAAGGAAAAGGCTAATTGAACTATTGAAAGACACAGAAGATGGAATTGAATTGCAAGGTCTTGGGGTATGGCAACTTTAATTTCTACTGTCCTGTTGCATTTGGCTTTTTACAGTAAAACTTTTTTTTTTTTTGGTTTAAGTTCGACCATGAAGCAACCTACTGAGATATGAGAGAAAAGCTGGACAAATCCAAGTGGCTTTGTCTCCAAGAATGAATTTCCATTGGCTGCTTTGTTCATTTTACCAACTCTTGGACAGGCTTGGCTTCAGAAAAACAGCAGAAGTTAGACGTGGGTGAAAGGAGCCTTAGAAACACAAGAGAAGATGACCTATTTTCTCTGCATGAAATGTGACATTACTGCCTGTCAATCTGAGTGGCTAGTGCTGTAGTCTCTGGTAGCAGGGACAGTAAACCCTTGGAGTTTTTTGAGGACATCCATTTCAGAATACCTCAGTAAAGGAAATATACATTGATGATGCTAATGTGTCCATTTAGAAAGATAACATGCCAGCTTCCAACTCACTGTGTTTTAAAAATATACAGAGAAGCCAAGTCTGCTTAAATATTAGACGTTTATGCTTTAACATAATTTCGTTAAAGCACATGCAGTCTGCATACTGCAGTGGATAGCAAGAACTAAAGTAGAGAGAAATACCTTTCCTCATGGAGAGTTAAAAAAGTGCATGATTGTCCTGCCAGTCACTGCTTCTAGGAGAGTCTGTGCCACAAAATAATTCCCAGTAATGTGGAGACATCAAATAGTTTTCCGGTTACTAGGAGGTAGTCTTTATTCTTGGGGATGCTGTTGTTTTATGGAAGCAATCATAAGGCTGGCTGCTAGGATAAGAAGATAGAATTTGGCTTGAAAAATGAACCCTACTAGAAACTTAGAGTACTTTTGAACTCTATATGGTATTAAAGATGCTAATGATATGTGTTTTCATGGAATGAACGTCCTCAAGCTATGTAAACTTGATATAACACTTCAAGAAATCTTGCATTTTAATAAATAAGAAATCCTGGGAAAAGGTTGCTTTGTGTAAAGAAATGAGGTGCTCCTTCTAACTTGCTTTACATTAAAATGTACATTATGTTTTTTATAGTGATGTTACGAACTTTTTGACATTGTAAGTATATACTGAATCACAGTGCCTAAGAAGAAAGGTGTGAATTTTGTGTAGAATGAATGAAATATACTGAAGGTCCAGGTTCTGTTCAATTTATACAGCTAAAAATAACCTGGACTAAACTATTTTTCAGTAGGCAAAATAGAAATTGCGGTGTGAGAGAATGAAACAAATGCAATGCATGTATTTCCTAGATTTTACTTTGAGTATTTTCTAATAAGGTAGTGAAGACATCGAAGAGGTGAATGTTCTTTGTTATTCTTTTCTAAACTGTGTCTAAATTATAAATTTATAAATTACAGTTTCATATATGGGGTAAGAAGGTTAGGAGAGCTCAGGATTTTCTTCATCTAAATCTAAACTGGTTATGGAAACAGAACTAACCTACCCATGGTTTGTGACATAAACAAATCTGTAATTTACCGAACTTCAGTATGATTTCTAGGTTGAAACTCATTCAGTCTCTGGTCCAAAACATTTTTTTCTTTAGGGAAACTAGTAAATATATACAATGTTTTGACATTTTCAGAGTTTTGTGGGGCAAAAATAAGTGAAGCAGTCTGTATCAGTTAGGAAAACCTGATGGACAAATGACAGCTTATATATATGGGACGTATTTTAACAGTCACTGTTCTTTCATAGTTAGTAAGCTGAAGTAGAAGCACAGAAACCTTTACTGATCATTGATGTGCAAAACTTTGAAACTGTCAGCCAAACTCAGTACTTGTGTTCATGAGATGAAGATCTTTGACTTCTGTAAAACTGCATGTCTTCCTGTTGACATTTGTTCCCTTGCTTTACATAGAAAGCTTATTTAATCTGTTTGGACATGAACACTGAGATTGCAGATTGATTTATGTATCTGTGTAAAATGCTCAGCAGTTAAAGAAGTTGCACAGAGGTGTTTGAATTCATTGACATAGTTTAGCATTGAAAAAAATGCAGAGGAACCTTCTGTGATCTATTCTTGATCTACTGGTTAGGACAGTTGTTTTTTTATTGTACTTTTTTGCATATTAGAAGAGCAAGGTTAAAGCTCATTGGATCATTATTTAATTGATCTTTTGGTTTGGCATTATAATCCTATGTAAGGGTGACAAAATGTTCAACTGAAACAGTACTTCATCCAGCCTTTGAATGGGAAGAAACTGTAGGTAGAGGGTTGAGGGGCTTTTGTTCGCTTTTTCATTTTCTCTTCTTATTGGAAATGTCAGTGTTTGATTAACAATACTGTCTCTTCTATTCTCTCCTGAACGTGTTTCAATTTGAGGACTTGGTCCTTAATTTGATAAACGTGAGCATTAAAAATCTGAAGATGTTTTAAACAGCCTTCTGTTAGAAAACATTCTCATTTTCTGACCTAGAGTATAGGGGATTTTGTAAAGAATTTATTATTTTACTGATTACAAAGCTCTTCTCTCACAATACATAGATTTTAAGTTTTTCTTTTTATTTAAGCTAATGTCCTTCACAAAATTTACAAGCATTTGAATTGTATTATGCAGAGTAGCTAATGCAAGTTCTGACTAGTAGTGTGTAACACTTTTGCCCAATTCTCAATACATCAAGGCAATAGAAAAGTATAACATTTATACAAACTTTGTATTTGGCACATGTCCCTATCATGTGGACATGTATCTGTAGAGATTTTAGTCTTTATATCAGATATTAAATAGATCACTATGCAGGATGTGTGCTATATGTTCTTGATGCAGTAGAGAATAATGGGAATTTGTGAGTTGGTCTGGTTTGTACTAGAGCATTTCTTTAGAGAAGACAGTTTCTAAATCTACTGCCAAGTAGAACAGAAGAAGGGATAGTACTTAGTTACTTAATCCTGCCTAGTGTGGAGATGGATTCTTCTCCCACATTTGATTTGTATTATGGGTGAGGCATTTCCTGTGGCTGCTTTATAACAAAGATCATGAGGAAATTATCAGCTAATGAATAATCTAGACTGCTTCCAAGTGTCCCAGGGAACTGTCCAGCTCATGGCCACTTTCATCTTACTTAGTTCTGACTTCTAAAAATTTGGTGCAGCCACACTGGCTAAAATAACGTTTGGGAGGTTATCAGTCGGAGCGGAGCTGGCTGTGCTGTATGAATTCCTTTGTATAATGTAATGCAGGCTAGATAACTTCATTTGGCTTGTACTACTAAATATGTCCAAACAGCACTTCTCACTTTTTAAAAAAAGTGTTTTATGAGTATTTAAAATATTTTAGAAGTACATATTTATGATAACCTAATTGTCGAAGCTGCAGGGCTATAATTTGTTCCAAATGCTCCACAGTAATAAGCTCTGACTGTGCTGTGTAAAAGTATTGTTCTGAGTTAACACAGAGGACAGAAGCTTATTTTCCAAGCAAAGCCATCTTGAAAATACAAAATAGTCTTTCAATCTATTTAACCCTGGAGTAAAGTGAGTAATTTTGATACTTGGAGCATGGGATATAGACACTAAGCAGTTGCCAATGAGCCCACTTGCACCTTAACTGAGTCCTGTAGAGTCATTCCTGTGTTCTATGCTCTATGTGTCCTGAGCTCTATGTTCTTCAGTGTCTGATTAAGGGTGGTTAGCATGGCATAAATGTAGTGCTGCATTTGATACAGCGACCATCATAATGTATCACCTGAAGAGATGTTTCTACAAAGCTGGCAAACTTCTAAAGACATTTTTGAGTAGCTTTTCTGGAGTCAGGTCATTCCTGGTCAGGCTGACTAGTTGTGTCATCATACTTGTATGAGATAGCATTAGAAGAATTGATTTTGTTTCACAAAAGATTACTTTTTTTAATAGTATGGAGGTAATTTGTGACAGGTGTTTGGGGTATGCTTTCTCTCTTTGTAACCAGTATGCTTTAGGGTAGTGAGGATGAACCAAAGATGACCTCATAGCAATGGTATTGTAATTGGAAGCTGATATTTCCTCCTTTTCTGTGGATGTGGCTGCTTGAATATCCAGAGGACTAATCTGGAAGCTGTAAAGGAGTGTGGGGCATGAATCCCTTGTAAGACAGATGTTGAAATCTTAGGAATAGGTGCTCTTCTGTTAGGGAAAAGATAGGAAACCAGCTTATACACCCATGTCCTTCCCCCACATCCATGCCCTGCCCTTCTAAGGTCCTACCTGTTGTTTCTTTGCTGTCAGTACAGATTTGTAATCTTCTAGAGTCATTCCCAGTGAATGGTGGCCGTGCAGACTTGCTTCCCTGAGTATGAGACAGGAAGGCCAGGTTGATGGGGAGAGCCTGCATCTGTTTGTGAATATAAGTTTGTTTGTTTGACTTAAGTGGGCCAATCTCACTCATGCATCTGTCTGTATTAGGAACACATACTCATCTTGATTATTCAGGTGTTGCTGCTATTAAAAGGAAAAAGTCATGTAAATCATGATCAGGAAAATAACTGCACTCTGTCTCTCCCAGTCTTTCTGTGATAACATACTGAGAATCTAGAGGGATGGTAGCTATTCAGAGCCATTTCTTTGTTTGCCTATGGATGTGTTTTTTTCTTCTTTGGTGATACATTGCAAATGACACATATTGTCTCATGCCCTTGTTTTGAGATTAGGCTCCAGGTGATTTCTGCCACAGCAGCAATGTCTGCAGTTTCATTCCAAGCCTGGTCTTGGTCAGACTTTCTCTCTTTTTCACTCCTTATTAGATGGACTGTGGTTGTCCTAGATACAGCTGCTAATTGTATTTACTTTGTTGACTTGCACAGGAGTCTGTTGCTTCCACTTCCTTCAGAGGACAATAGAAAGTTAATGTATTGTGTTGCACTGTATTTGGACTTCTGATGTGCTGCTGTGCAGGTGTGATTGCTTACTAAAATAGATCTGTGCCTGCATTTTCTGGCAGACTTTGAGATACAGGTTCATTGGGAGATTGTGACAAGATGTGTCCAGAGTAGTTGAGAATACCTCACTGTCTTAAATTTGCTGTATGGTCAACTCTCTAATAAGTGTGCAGACAAGGAGTGCTGAGGTGCAAGGTATAACAGAAGTGATTTATGATTATGTTGAGGACAGTTCTAGTGCAGTTCAAGCTGTGCTTTTCTACCTCAATATTAACATTGAGTGTGAGTTTATAGCATATTCTTTGTGTTTTCTGTCTGAGGACTTGTGGACTGCCAGACACTTTCCTCTTCATCTCTATTCTCTGCACTATCTTGCAAAGGAGCGCAGGACTCCTAAAATTGATTTTCACATCAATGGCATCAGAAAGCGATGCTTACAGTGCAATGCTGGACAGCAGAATCTATATGCAGTGTAGACTGTGGCAAGCAATTATTTCTTCAAAAGGGAGCTGGTACTGCTGTATAGAACAAATACAGAAACTGCCACAAGGATAGAGTTTGCATCCATGGAAGAGAGCTGTTGTAGGCATGCCATGAGACTGTTTTGAAGGTTTGACTAACTTGGCTAAGAGGCTGTGTGCGTCATTAGGGAAAATGGGTTAGCTATCCAAAATGCTAATCTAGGTGATCCTGCTTTGGCACGGCTGTTGGACTAGATGATCCTTCAAGGTCTCTTCTAACTCCAAACATTCTGTGACTCTATGTGCTTCTCTTAGGTGTAAAGAGAACTTGATCAAGGGAGTTGTATAACCTTCTGAAGAATGGGTGGGGAACTTGGGAGCTGACTGATTGCTCTTTGGCCAGCTGGTGGTGGAGGCAAGGCATCTTGGTTGAAGCAGTTTTATTTCAGGGCTTCTGTGTGGCTAGTCAGTGAGGACACAGGCTTTTATAGAAATAAGTAAAATAATAACAGAAGTCTGTTTAGATCAACACATCTTTTTTGCTATTATGTTTTAACAATGCCTGTGTCTTCTAAAAAAGAGATTGAAATGATATACACTCTGAAGTCAATTTAAGTAGCTATTTGGTTATATTAAAAAAAAAAATTATGCCTCTAATTTTTCTGTCCATATCTACTTTTGAGTGTGCTTGGTACGTGAATATTGGCAGTTTTCAGCTATTTGCTGAGGTGGATTAAAACTTATATTTTATTCTTAAGTATGGTTTATTTGAAAAATCAATACACTTGATGCGCAACTCCCTTTAAAGGCAGGGAATAAAGATGAAATATTTTCTGTATCTTTCAATAGGATGATATATCTGGCTGGCTAGCACCAGGAGAAGGATACACACCCGAACCAATTCAATTTCATCACCTAAATGAGATAGATGCTAAACTTCAAGTACTGCTGTCTCATGGGGATTTCTCTGAGATTTCCAGCTCCGGCTCAAAACCTCCAAGCCAGATCTATCAGGTATGTTATAGAACATAACTTGTGTTGCAGTTTCTTGTTTGAAATGTGTGTTGAGATCCGGTGATAATGACAAGAGAGCATGGATCTGTAGTTGTAGCTTTTGCATTTTTCTCTATCGTCTATTTGTTCTCAGAGTATATATGTTTAAAGAATGAAAGAAATCTTTGGCTATAGAAATCATATGGAAAAACATTATGCAGTTATTTTGAGTGGAATGTAATTCAAGGAATGCCTTGTTTTTAACATTTGTTGATTCCACACTGAGTAAGTAATCTCATCTGCAGGAATTGGTAACTTGGACATTTTTGACTGCATGAGGGCTTAAGCGGTTTTGTCAGCATATGAACATGTTACACATGAGAATTCATTGCTGGGAATTAGAATTAGATTTCTTCTTATTTTAGGATTACAAAAGTGCTCATTCATTTGTGATCTGAAAGATAAAGCCATTACTGATAAGCAGTGTTAAAGACAGTAAAATATCTATTGAAAGTATATGTCCATTGTTTTTAATGGCCTTTGTCTTTTTCCCTTGCCAGCAATATTAAGAACCTATGTGGTCTCAGCTTTGAGAAGTGATTGTTTGAATTTTGTACACGGAAGACCACCAATTCTTCCCATGCCCCAGTAATGTTTTCCCTAATTGAATGGGGGAGACACAACATAAAATACCATAACTCTTATTTTGTACCAATTTTACAGAACTCATTTATTTCTGTAAAATTTACATTTTACAACCAGAACAGGTATATTGAGGGCTCAGTGTACATTGACAAAACTGTTTTGAGTTACCAGACTATGAGCGATATCTCTGAACAGCTACAATAACTGTAGGTGGTTTTTTTTTTTCTTTTTCTAGAGCACTTGATTGTAATTTTTGGTATTCACTTATTTCTTAACTTCAGGTTTTGTTTTACCTGTAGTAGTAGTTTCTGTTGCTGACAGTTCGAGTAGCATTTTGATGTTGATCATTTACCAACCGAGATTTAATGTGTGAAACAGCTACTCCCTCTAGTGGGTAATCACTTAAGCAAATGCAGTTACCCATCCAGTAGTTGCAGGTTCATCCAGTAGTTGCAGGTTCATCAGCCTAATGATTGCTGGATCCTGTGTGCATTGTTATGAAATATAAACTTGAAGTTATTGCGACTGCCTAGGTAATAAACACTCTGGGAACGCTTTTCAGAGTGGCTGCTGTTGCTTTGTTTTCATTCAAATAAAAGCTTGGAAGTATTTGAATAGAAACTTAAGTTTATGTGTATGCTTATTGAAAAGTAATGCATTATGTTTTTAAATAATATTAGACTTAAGACCAAAAAGAGATAGTTAATTCCATAAATCACCCTTCATTAGTGAATAAGAACCTCTCTTTAGCTTTGTTTTGCAGAATATAAAAGTTTTCTGGACATTGTAGTTCCAGGAAACACTTAAAGGATTCCATTTGTCATTTTTTTTTGTTTTCTTCAGATAAACTTAAGCATGTGAGTCATTTCATTGAAAGCTACCAAAGAATTAAATTATTTAAAGGTGGTTTTATAAATTTAGAGAAAGAGCTAAACAGTATAAATATAGGTTGAAGTGAGTAGGAGGCTTTAGTTGTTTAAAACTGGACTTAGAAGGACACTAACTGTATATCCAAAACTAATTAAAAAAAAAAAACAACCCAGAACAAAACAAACAACAAAAGCAAATCATCCCACTTGATGGGTAGATAATTCCAGAAGTCTGTTTACTTTTGGGTGACTCTAAAATCCCTAGGTGCCTTCATTCCTGCTTCTTTGTGTATCTAGAGCTGCTGCCTTCAGCAGAGGACAAGGTGTCTAGTGGCTGCCTTAGTTGACTTTAGGCAAGTCAATGTTAAGTCTGAAGTCACGAAGCCTGATTTGGTAGGTGTAATCTGATTGTATTTGGCAGTGTGACATGACAGGCCTTGTTTACATAGAATTTCAACTGCTAACTTTTCATTTTTTTTTAATGGTAAGTGGAAGAGAAAATAGTTGTCTAAACTTTCTGGAACTTGACTGCTTATGGTGGAAGTTTTGTACCAGGTCTAGCCTGTATCCCTGTTATGTTTATGTTTGTTTGGGTAGGTAAATAATCACTCTTCAGTTCATACATAGAACAGTAACAACAGGTCAATCTGAATTTGATTATATGAGTTATCCTCAACACCTTTTGTTTTCAAATTCCTTTGACAGTTGCTTTCTCAAAAACAGGAAGTAACTTGCAGTAGTAGCTGAGAAATTACTATTTTGAGTTTAGAGAGCTTCCTGTCAGAAGGCATGAAAAAAGACTTTTTTTAAAAAAAAAAGTCGTGTTAAGTTTATTGCTGCTCTTCTTTTAAAACAGCCTTGTTTAACACAATCAATATTGATAGAAACTGTAAATTCTTCTGTATTTGCTTTTTAAAAAGCTTATTCTTGAAGTGTTAGGTCTGGTATCAAGACAATGAGTGGGTCACAGAACAGTATCAGGATTCTTTCTACTGATTGTCTCTTGGAACCTGATCAGAAGCAAATGATAACCTACCCAGAAAGGGTCTGAAGAGTTAATTGAATGGAGCTTTTGCTAAAAGAAGATTATGTTTTGTGATATGTTAGCATGAATGCTGCATGCAAGACAAAGGCAATAGGAGTTTTGATTTTCTGCCCTGTTTGGTTTCATTTCAAGAGTTTAACAAGATTATCTATTGCTTCTTTAGTTGGTCAGAGCAACTAAGTGGGGAAATATCCACTCTTTACTGGATGAGGCTGGGAATGTGATCACTGAGGATAAGGAAAAGGCGGAGGTTCTGAATGCCTTCTTTACGTCTGTCTTTAAAGGTCAGACAGATCCTCAGGGTACCCCTCTCTCTGACCTGGTAGTCTCGGCTGGGGAGCATGCTAACTCCCCTGTGATTCTGGAAGAAACGGTCAGAGACTTCCTACTCCAACTGGACTGCCACAAGTCCATGGGGCCGGATGAGATCCACCCGAGAGTGCTGAGGGAACTGGCAGAGGTGGTAGCCGAGCCACTTTCCATTATCTATCAGCTCTCCTTGTTGACTGGTGAGGTCCCAGAAGACTGGAGGCTCGCCAATGTGACTCCCATTTACAAGAAAGGTTGTAAGGAGGATCTGGGGAACTACAGGCCTGTTAGCCTGACCTCGGTTCCAGGGAAGGTTATGGAACAGATAGTCTTGAGGGAGATCATGCGGCATGTGCAGGATGGCCAGGGGATCAGGCCTAGCCAGCATGGGTTCATGAAGGGCAGGTCCTGTTTG
Organism: Hypotaenidia okinawae; assembly: GCA_027925045.1. NCBI lineage: Eukaryota > Metazoa > Chordata > Aves > Gruiformes > Rallidae > Hypotaenidia > Hypotaenidia okinawae. Next base: position 33,322,530 of record BSDF01000006.1, read on the forward strand.
ACCAACCTGATCTCCTTCTATGATCTAGTGACCCATCTGCTGGATGAGGGAAAGGCTGTTGATGTGGTCTACCTAGACTTCAGCAAAGCCTTTGACACTGTCTCCCACAGTATTCTCCTGAAGAAGCTGGCAGCCCGTGGCTTGGATGGGTACACCCTCGGCTGGGTAAGGAGCTGGCTGGAGGGCCGGGCTCAGAGAGTGGTAGTAAATGGAGTTAAATCCAGCTGGCGACCGGTCACGAGTGGTGTTCCCCAGGGGTCGGTGCTGGGGCCTGTCCTCTTCAATATCTTTATTGATGACCTAGATGAGGGCATTGAGTGCACCGTCAGTAAGTTTGCAGATGACACTAAATTGGCTGGGAGTGTGGATCTGCCTGGGGGTAGCGAGGCCCTACAGAGGGATCTGGACAGGCTGGAGAGCTGGGCTGAAGCCAATGGCATGAGGTTCAACAAGAGCAAATGCCGAGTCCTGCACTTTGGCCACAACAACCCCAGGCAGCGCTATAGGCTTGGGGCGGAGTGGCTGGAGGACTGTGTGGAGGAAATGGACCTGGGGGTACTGATTGATGCACGGCTGAACATGAGCCGATAGTGTGCGCGGGTGGCCAAGAAGGCCAACGGCATCCTGGCTTGCATCAAAAATAGTGTTACTAGTAGGAGCAGGGAGGTAATTGTCCCCCTGTACTCAGCATTTGTGAGGCCGCATCTCGAGTACTGTGTTCAGTTTTGGGCCCCTCACTACAGGAAAGACATTGAGGCCCTGGAACGCGTTCAGAGGAGGGCTACTAAGCTGGTGAGGGGTCTGGAACACAGGCCTTATGAGGAGTGTCTGAGGGAGCTGGGATTGTTCAGCCTGGAGAAGAGGAGGCTCAGGGGAGACCTTATAGCTCTCTATAACTTCCTGAAGGGAGGTTGTAGTGGGCTTGGGGTCAGCCTCTTCTCCCGTGTAGGCAGTGACAGAACTAGAGGGAATGGTATCAAGCTGCGCCAGGGGAGATTCAGGCTGGACATTAGGAAGCACTACTTCTCGGAAAGGGTAGTCAGGCACTGGAATGCACTGCCCAGGGAGGTGGTGGAGTCACCGACCCTGGGGATGTTCAAGGAAAGACTGGATGTTGTATTGAGGGATATGGTTTAGTGGGAGCTAGTAGTAATAGGTGAATGGTTGGACTGGATGATCTTCTAGGTCTTTTCCAACCTTGATAATTCTGTGATTCTGTGATTCTGTGAAATAAATTATTTATCAGCACTTGAAGGCTGATAAACTTTTTCCTCTGAAAAAAATGGTTAGAAGCAGGACACATTAAACTTACTAAGAGAGTGAATTAAATATGCAGGAATTTTCTTTTTATTAACCTCACATATGTTCTTTAAATGTTGTGAGAGAAGAAATGTTGGTGAAACTGGGGCTTTGTAGTATCATTGCAGTCTCAGGTAAGTTTCTACCCATTTCTTCTATGCACAGTTTCAGTTTAGATTGTATCACTAATTCTCCCATAACTGAGGTCAATTCTGTAAACTTAATTGCTAGATAAAGATGTTGGTGCAGATGCTATGGAATGCAGATTTGAATGTGCTGCAATATTTGTTTCTTAGGAGTTTGTTTTTTTTCAAAGTGTGTGTGATGTTTTTGGTTGTGTGGTTTTTTTTTTTTAATTTTCTGTTTTAGCTCTGAAAGGGCTGAAAAAAAAGAAAATCCTGGACATTCAGAATTTATTTTGAAGGAATGTAGTTGTTATAGGACACTAGTCTAATTTGGACCATGGAGAGGAGGCTGAGCAGAAACATTAATCTTTCTTCTAAAAATCTGGTCTGAAATTCTTTCTGATTTCCCTGAGATGTGGATTTCATCTGTTGTGGTTGAGTAGAGTATAATGCATTAGTGATGGGGAACATTGGGAAAAATTGTTAGTGTGTAAATCATCTGCTTTGGTTTTCATTTAGAATTTTAGAAGTAATTAAACCAAAGTTAGTTTAGAGTTGCATATCATAAAACTGCACATTCTTCCAGGAATTGCATTAGATGTAGATTTCAAAATGTAAACACTTAATCACCATTGGCTCAATGGGAAAGCTGCTTCCTGCCACTGATAGATACTTTGGCGGGGTATAGGAACTATGCTCTGACTCTGGAATCTTTAACAACTGGCTTTCATTATCCTACAGTACCATAGCTGAGCCGTTGCAGAGGAGCATGCAGATCCTTCTTTTTGCACAGGGAGTCCAGCTGGATTCAGAATGCTTTTCCATGACTAATGTTCTCTTTTACAGGGGAATGTTTCTCATCAGAACTGTATTTCTCTCCAAAACATTTCTTTGTTCAGGTGCCAGATTAATTAAATATTTAAAAATGCTTCTGTCTTAATGTGTTCTTCCCCCAAAATATGAAGTTGTATGTAATCCTGGAAAAGGCAAGAAAATGGCAGGATAAAGATTATGAAGTGTAAGACTGTGTGTGTTAAGTACAGCTGCCAGCTTGAAAACATGTGAAAACTACCTGAAAAGAAAAGGAAATGGAGATGGTGTTTAAAGAAACAGTATCTGTCAGCTTGATTGTCTTGTAAAGATAATTACCTTAATGATCGTGTATTACCTTGATGAGTTCTTTCATACCTGATTATAGCGGTAACCTATAGTTGCAGTTCAAAACTAACTAAATAATATACTGGAGAAATGTTTCAAGAAGTACTTTTTACTTCTGTTTTCTGGTAAGTGTTCATAGTTCAAGTTTTATCCAGCACTCTCTGATAAGAATTAGTTTAGGTATGATGGGAGAGATCAATATGCAAGAAAAGTTTATGGAGAATAAAGTTTATCCCAGTTAAGAGTTTTTTTGGATAGAATAATATTGTCTCACCAGAGAAGCAACCAGGTTTAAGGTCATACTGAATGTGATAGAGGAGAAGTAACTTAGGTTACATAGTTTTCTTAATGCTAGAAGAGTTTAAGTGCTTGCTTCAGCTGAGCTGTCTGCAAAATGTATGCCTGAAATTATTTGATTAGGGCAGAGATCTGCATAAAGCTTTGTTTCAGTAATGTGTGTGAAAAAGAAAGCAAAATTTGAGGGTGGTAACTTTAAAAATTTTATTGCTCCTCTCACTGTTACCTTTTAAAATCTAGCTGGCATTGGGGTGATAGTATTTCCAGAGATGCTGTTTGCAGTTTGAGTGCTGTTCTTTAGTGAAGACTGGGTTAATATAAAAATATCCAATAATCCATGCATACAACCTCCAAAATAAAATACTGGGAAGTATATAATGTAGTTTTCGGTGGCATCTCAGTACTGCTAGTTGTATATTTTTATTCATACTGTATTCATAACATTGCTCTTTAAATCCTAACTGCAGCTCTGATCCACGCTGAGCACCAACTGCTCAGATGGTAATGTCTCTCTATATATGCACAACTTAGATGATTTGACTTACAAATGTAATTGCAGAAATAGCTGTAAGCTTGTTTTTTTTTTTCAAATGAGAAGAAGATATATACCATTGTCCTCCTCCTTGCCTTTACAGGTATGATTTAACTTGTTTTAAAATCACTGGGAGAACAATGCCACACTAAAGCAATTCCTCTTATTAGAGAGACTTTCCGTTGTTAGACTTTGAGCTGCTTTGCCAACTCAGTATTTATATTGCTTATCTAAAGGTTATATCCTTGTTTCATACATTAATAAACACAAGTAAGTCCTTTGGGTTTTTTGTGCCTGTTTGAATGTCAGTCACACAGTTTTCTTGCCTTTGGGCAGCATATTTAATTATGAAACTCTGTATTTAAAAGCCTTGTTTTAGAAGACAAAGAATAATAAGAATTTGGCTTTAGATGGGCAACATTAAACTTCAGTCCAGTGTGGATCAGTTCTAGTCATTAACAGATGGTGCTTTTTATATCTGTGTTACGGGAAATTTTACTGGCATCGTGGTACTATCAACTAGTGCTGATTGTAAATGTATATTCAAAGCTTTGTGTTGTGTTAAAATAAGTTTATTTTCAGGCAGCTGATTGATTTAAATATTAGAACTTCTAGATTTATCTGATGTTTAGAAAAAGCAGCTTACAGATGCTAACAATTTTTTTTATATATTGCAGTTGAGAAATTTTCCATTGAATTACAAAGGTTGTTTTTCTTTCCAATTAGACACACTACTTGAAATTCTTTTCCTTGTGTGTGTTTAAGACTGCTTGAGCTGCTGCTTAAAATAAGAATGACTAGAATATGTCTTTATTTAAATGGTCGCTCATGTTCCTTTAGGTGGAACTGACTAACAGGGTGTTGTTTTGGGCGTTTTTTTGTCATTACCATTATTTGGATTCTTCTGTAGGATCTTTGGTTTGCAAGAGAAAGCCTTGGGGTTTGTTGGGTTTTTTTTTTTTCAATTACAACACGATTTTGTTGTTTTGCCAATTCTTGTCGTTCTTACTGATCTAAATTACATCTAATATTGAACCTTGTATGTATTCATGTCTGATACAAGCTTCAGAATATGATTAACACGTACTGAAGTATGTGAGAATGTGTAACCCACATCTTTAATAATGGTTGTGCATCTAACTCAAATTTACAGGGCTGGGTTATTTCTCATTTACCAAGATACCTAGTAAACAAAACCTATGGTCATTTCTGTCCAGTTCTTCCTTTCCCTTCTGGCCTAATTTTGATCTCAGTATGGTTAATAGGAGTAGGCTTTGAACCCCTCATCCTAGATTCTCAAGGAGATTATCTACTTGGTTTGGAATTTAAGTATCAAAGTGTTAGCTCTGGAGACAAAGAAATTGCTCTTAAAAATTGGAGGAGAAGAATTCTTTTATTGAAATAAGTCTAGCTTAATGTTGAGCTGTTGGGTTTGAAAAATATGCAAAAGGAAAACTATGCATTTTCAAATTTGAAATGGATACCTTATTCTGAACAGTTCAATGTTTTCCTGATAGCAACTGAAAGAACACTCCTCTAGCTTTGAAGCAATATAAAGTCATATGTTTACTTGTTGCCTGTTCTTCCTTTTGTCAGGAGTCTCTGGTTTATGCAAACAGAAACCTACAAGCAGTTCCAGGTGAAAAGGTTCTGCGAGATAATAAGGAACGACGTGATCAACAAAATCGTCTGAAAGAAATAGATCATCAGCTGAAAGCCCTGGAGAGAAATCTTGTAAGTCTCCTATTTTTGTTGTATTTTCCCCCTTAGTTTGAAAACCAGAGTTTATCGTTCCATATGTCTTAAAATTGAATTCTGTTACACTGTCAAAATTGCTGATGAAATCCCCACAGAAATACACAGGCAAATGTCTCAACTAATTTTTCTTAATCTGGGGAATATATTTTCCAGTCATAATGCATGTTTCTCATTAACACACTGTCTTTCAAAGTCAAAGAAATTATTCTTCTCTCTTCCTCCCTAGAGGGCAAAAGCATATGCAATCATACACAAATACATCCTAAAAGGACTTTTTTTTTTTAATGGCTCATATAATTCAGTCATCTTTGAAGGACAGGTCTGGTGCTCAGCCATCTCCAGGACAGTGTAAAAGGTTACTTGGGAAGACAAATGGCATCACTCCAAATGTCCCCCCTTCTTCCTCTAGTTTTGTTGTAAGCATGTTGTCATAAGTTATGGGATATTCCTGTGGTCAGTTGAGGTCAGCTGTCCCAGCTATGTCCCTTCCTAGCACCTTGTGCAGCCCCAGCCTACTTGCTGATGGGACAGCCTGAAGGGCAGGAAAGGTCTTCTGTGTAAGCACTGCTCAACAGTAACACAGACATCTCTGTGTTATCAACACTATTGTCAGCACAAATCCAAAGCACAGCCCCATACTAACTACTGTGAAGAAAAATAACTCTGTCTTGACCAAAACCAGCACAGTAAGTCATCCTTGACCAGCATGATTGCTGCTTTTGATGAAATGACTAGATCTGGTCTGTAAGCTGGAAGGCAGGGCTGCCACTCACTGGGAAGCAGGCTGGATTCTGCATTAGAGAGGACTAACTCTCTTAAACAATTCAAGGTGAAGCCTGGTTGGCCAGGGGCCTGCCCTGATAGAAAGGGTCTGGCATCACTGTGGACAAAAGACTACCCATGCCCTGCAGTGATGAAGGCTAACAGCATACTTGTCTGTATCAACATGCGTATTACCAATCGATTTAAGGGAATTAATTACTCCCCTTTACCTGGTTCTCGTTAGACTAGCTAGCATATCACATCCAATTTTGAGCCTCCTAGTAATGAAAGGTGTCAACGTGGCTGAGTAAGTTCAGCACAGTGCTGCCAAGATGATTTGGGGCTAAAGCACTTGACCTATGAGGCTGAGGAGACTTTGTTTAATCTGGAGAAGAGATGACACAGGTGGATCTAACAGTACCTTCCCAGTACCAAAGAGGACCTTACAGGGAAGCTGTAGTATCTTTACTGAGTTACATGGTAGGAGACCAAAGACAGTATTAATAAAATGGGGAGGTTCCAACTGGATTTAGCTGCAAAATAAATACCTCTGGGCATAGTTATGAATGGAGAGAGGTTGCATGGAGAGTCTTTGAAATCTCCATCCTTGAAAATTTTGCAGACCTGGCTGGACAAAGCCGTAAGGTATTTGATCTGATGTCCTGGTTTCAGTCAGTGGTATAATCTCCATTACCGATAGCACTGCTGCTATAGTTAAATCTCCAGCTGCTATCTACATAGGTAAGGTTATCCCAGCAGTGCCACATCTGCCAATATGATTAGACTTCTAGCAGGTTTAAAGCTAATCTGGATACAACTGCAAACAGTCCAGACTTTGGTTTGGGGGTGGGGGAAGGCTAATTGACACATTTTTCCTGGTGTTAGTTAATTTTACGTACTTATGGAGTATGGGAACGAAGACTTCAGTCAAAGAGGCAGTGATTGCTTTAGAGGCTGTTTGTTTGTGTCTGTGTGTGTGACTACAGTAAGGCAGTAGTGTTGACAGCATCAAAACAATAGTGGAACTTCATTTTAACACACTGGTCCATTATATTAAACAATAAGAAGGTGGAAGGCAATTAGCTGGAGGAATTTTTTGTATTCAGTATATTGAATAGGTTAATGGGTAACCAGATAAAATAACTCTGCATATTGTCATCTTTTCCTAGCCAGTGACCTTTATATCACTTTTTGCTACTACTGACCTTGTTCATGAGACAAATACAATCTGAGGAAATGCGTCTGGGAACTGTATGATAGTCTGCAGCAGGCCTGGGAAATGCAATGGGCTGCTGACTCATTCCAGTGTTTTGCATATAAATGGATCTGTTCCAAGTCTTGGATGGGTTATAGCAGTATGGTTTGGTATCACATTACATGCAGACTCTTGGAACATACCACACATTTTTCCTTGGCTAGATTGTGTGTATTTAGAACTCTAAATAGGTAGACTGTAACGTTTATTTACAGTTTAAGTTTATGAACACAGAATGTGTCATTGCTTTGTGCGATGCAGCACCTGGTAAGGCTTCTTTGAAGGGGACATACTGGGGTGTTTTATCAGTTGCTGCTTGGTAGCATGACTGAGATCACAGCATATGGATACACAAATATTTCTGTATTAGGTCCTCTGTGAAATACTTTGGTTGCCAGTGTAAATAAAGAAGTAGTCAACTCTGAATGAAGTAGGTTTTTCCTTCCATCACCAGTGAAAAATGTACACCTTTATTATGTGAACAAAAAACAGTCTTCAAAAAATGCTGCCTCTTTGTTTTCTTAGCTTCATGTCCTTGATACCATCTAATATTATTTCTGGAAAATGCAGTTGTTAGAAGAAAAGATTGGACGAAACACCATGGTATCATTTTGTGATGAGACATACATAATTTAATATTTTTTCTTATTTGGTGTGGGAATGTCTGAAAATCAGAACTCTTATGCAGTGTGGATTGGATGCCTTGTTTGTTTACCAAAGTAATATTTTTGGCTATCAGTTCTGTAGCAGTGTTAGCAGCAAAACTGCTCTTTGCCAGGATATTGCATGACAAAAAGCTAAACTCAGAACTTTCTTTGGGGGTGGTGAGGGGGTGGTACATTATTTAATTATTTCTGGAAGTACTGTTTGTTATTCAATAGGTGGCACTCTTCACTGTATGTCAGAGGCTGAGTGCCTAAGAGTGGTTCTAGGGGATATTCTTGTGAAAACTTCATTTCTGTGGTATAAAATACAGGTTATGAGAGATTGCCTCTGACTTTTGCCAGGAGTCCAGGTGTGCCGCTTTTAATATTCAGTTATTTTTCTAGCTTAGCTAATTAAATTGTCTATTTAAAATTCTCATTGCATTTACATTTCTCCTTTACTCTTTTCTAACCCACTGTAATTTGCTGCATAAAATTGGAAATACATTCTCTGCTCTGAATAGAGGAAGTGCTTTTTTTTTTTTTAGCAGTTAGGAATGTTATTTCTTATTGCATGGTCATACAGGGCTTTATTTAAAATATAGTATTTTATCAATTTAATGTCTGATCAGTGACTTTAAAAAATTTTAGAAAAATCCCTCAGATAAAAGCTTTTGTTGCTTCTTTCATTTGTTTAATTTAGTTTCTTAAGTGAAAATTATGTATAGCTTAACTAAGCAGAATTTAGCACTGTGTGTTAGGGGCTAATGTACAATAGGTATAAAGGTAATTGTATAATTTTTTTTGGAATGCTATATTTCTTCCACTACTGCAAAATGAATTATTCCAATGGATTCGTATACCATTAGCTTTACTCTCTGACCTTCTCCTCAAGCGAGAGGAATATATTCATCATATTTCTGGAGTAGGCTATTTAGAAGATGCTGGCTTCTGAAATTTTAAAGTTTATGGATTCCTCCACTACATCTTACCTTGTGTGCTCTAAGACTTCATGGTTTCAGCTGTATCTGGAAGCGAGCACAAAAAACAAGGTTGAAAGATAAGCCTTTAACGTACTTTACAATTGATACAGACCCCAGAAAATCTGCTAAGCATTATGTTTAAAGTAATGAAACTGAGGGCTCTGGAATCTGAGGTCCTCCTTTATTTTGAAAAAATTGTCCCCAGTGAATTAATATACCAAAGAATGTATTGTATGCATTGTTGAAATGCATTGTGAAATTTCAATCCAACTGAAATGTATCTGTACCATGGTTTCTGGGCCCTTGCTGAATTTCTTTTAGATTCTAGTTTGACCTTAGTTCACTTGTTCTTCATTTGAAACCATGGCTGACTCTCTCCGCATTCTTTCATCTTTCAGTTTCCTGGAAACCATTGGGCTTATCTTTGTTTTGTGAATTGCATTGTTAACTGCTGCTTCAAAAAAAAAAATTCAGCTGCCAAATGCGTGTTGCTGAGCATTAATGAAAAGAATTTTATATAGAAAGAATAATAAATGTGGTTATTTTTCAATTGTGGCTTCTACTAGTTGTCCATTTGCAATAATCTGGTAGCATGTTTGATGTGCTGAATTTGTTTGTGGCAGTAGGTTTAAATGCACATCTGAGGAAGCTGTTGAGTTTCACCTTTGCTGGCTATGTGGGTGTTTTCAAATGTCTTATGCTGAAAACAGATTATTTCCTGTCAAAATCTAGGCATACATGCCTGTTCTTGGGACTTTGGTTAAGTGTATAGATTAAAAAGTATTTCAAATGCGTATTGAATATATATGCATATAATTGTATACATGCATTCATGCACTTATGTATAAATAGTGTTACCTCTTAGAATGACTGAGATACTGATACCTACTCTAAAAAACAAGTCTGATCACTTGCACTAAGTAGTTCTAAAACACAAGCTAAATCTAGTTTGCCTAGTCTTAGCTATAAATTTGTTGTCAGATGTTCATACTTCTTTAGAAATTATTTTTTTCACAAGTTTATGCAATTTGGTGGTCAAACACAATATATGATTTTAAATTATTGATGTATTTTTTAGTATCAAATAATCTGAAAGTATGCATCCTGTTATCTGATTCGCTGAACTTGGCAAGAAGGTGACCAATCGGTGTGGAGGGTGCAGAACAAAAATAGCAAAATAGTAAATGTTTAAATGCTATTAAGAGCTTTAATTACCTGCAAGATCTTACTCCAAAAGACATGTTTCGTTTCTTCTTGATGCACAATAATGTGTATCTGTGAGGAAAGAAACTGCAGGATAAAATTAATTACTGTTTAGTGCTGGAGAAAGTCTCACAAACTATTCCATAGTTTACCCTGCATCAGAATGAGAAAGTTCATTGTTACGAACAATCTTCTTATAGCTTTTTTCCTGAAACTGATTGAATTCAATGCACTTGATCCTGAGTCCACATTAGGCTCCTTCCTGAAAAGGGAAATTGTTCCTGACTTCTACCATAATACCTTCCTGACTTCTACCATAATACCTTCCTTCTGCTTTAACGGGAAGGAGAGAGCAAGATAAAGTCCTGCCATTTTCACAGTACTGTGGACAAGAATGAAATAGCTGCTAAAAGTATTCGTAATAATGTGAAAGGAATAAATTGCATCAGGACTTAAATTATTTTCAATTCAGTATTTAAAAATATTATTTTAAAGACTAAATGATATTAAAATTGTAATCACTTAAAATTATAATGATTATTCTAGTTTATATGGAAAATTCAGATATTTCTGTAGGTGCTGATATAGTTGAACTATATCCATATGATGGTAAGTTACATTGCCAGCTTGTATTAGTTATGCATCAAAACTGTGTATGAGAAAACATTGCTGGAATTTGATACCTGCAGTGAGAACAGTTTTAAACATTCTAGATAAGAATGACCCAATTCTCTGTCAATATAATGTACTGATACTCATTCTCCCCAGAGTTTCCAGTTAAGACAAGGACTCTGGTGAATGGTTTTTTAAATCTCTCCTCCCCACACCTGTATCTGTTCTCATTCTCTTTCCCAATGTCTTCTATATGATCTAATTTTCTTACGTAGAACTGCTTTCTTAACTTTTTTCTCCTACATACTGTGGTGTTTGCCATCCTAAAAAAACCTCAAACCATCTTTGACTACCCACTGATATCTAAATTCATGTAGTGCTATTTATAGTCATTGTTTGATCTTCTTCAGTTTTGTAGCTCTTAGCATGATTCAAATTTAACTGCAACAGCATTGCTTTCTTAATTGTCTTTATAAATGGCATTTGACACCATGAAACAGATTCATATTGGAACTGTGTTTTGTCTTAGTTGATGGCAGAATTAATGAAAACTGAGGAGCTTCTCTGCTTTTGTATTACTCTCTCAGTAAATCCTTTCTCACACTCTCTGTGCTCTCTGGCCTCAACAGATGTGATGTAACAATGTTACTGTATTTGCTTACTACTTTTTACTATGCCATCTATTTATTTGCCTCCTGCCCCTCCCACCACCATGTCTAACCCAGGCTGCATATATCCACTTGCAACGCCCTTTTCTATTCCTTTTTGACACCTGTTTCCTCAACCTGGCATCTTTATTTCATGATTGAGCTAAATACTTGGTTTCAAAGCAGTAGCCTTCACCACCCAGTTGTTGTGTCTTCAAACAATTGCATATTACTCTGCTTCTGTCATAACTAAAGCCTCTTCAAAACAATTTTCAGTGATGTGATGAGTATTGTAGTTCAGATTTAAGACAATCAAGTGTATTGATCAGTGTTTCCTTGGTACCTGACTATCTGTGTATATGTAACTTTTGTCTGGATATAGTTACAGGTTTGGGACTTGCTTTTTTCTTTTCTCTTCCCATGTTTGTACAACATCTAGCATCACAGTTTAATGCAATGTCTATGGTTTCTTGCTGCTGTGGTATTAAAATAACAATTAGGAGAAGGTTATGTTTCTACTCTGCTCTAAGATGTCTCATTCAAAACGAGAGAAGAAAAACAACAGGGCTGCTGTGGAGGAAACTAGGTGTAGGTTATCCTTTATGGGTGAGTGTTAACGTCTTGATCTTTTGTGAAATTGAATACAAGTGCTTCTTTCCATCACAGGATTGATGATTGTATAATCTGGAGCTTGTGATAAATGTCAACATAGAAAATTTTTGGCTGTAAATCTTTTACACACACGTGTATGTATATCTGCATGTACAAACAGTGTACTAGAGTTTTAATCTTTCTTGAGATGCTTCAGTTTGTTAGGCCAGGATGGATGTGTGATCAAACAGCATGTCTAAAAGTGGAGGGTGTGAAGCACATAGCAGATGTACAGGGTGCTGATACTCTTGTGAACTATATCAAAGTATTTGACAGCCACATGGGCTCTTCATCCAGAAACATTTAAAATGTCCTAGTAGGGTGTGACTTTTATAATAAATATTTGTAATATTTGTGTTGACTTCTCATGTATATCAGTTTATGCTATATCCTTTATTTATATTCACCTAGAAAAGGCAATACTATTATAGAAAAAAAGCTATTTTTGCTATGATTCCTAAGTGTATACAAATTCCATCAAATCTATAAATAAAATGGACATTACAATTAGTATATTAATACAGACTGATGTCATACCATGATAAATCTGATAATCAGAGGTTTACAACAAAGCTTAGTTGAAAGCTAGAAGTATTTCTGATGGATTTTTGGCTTCTAGAAAGTTTCCTGAGGTGACAACAGCAGTATTTCTAGCATGAATGTAATAACTTTCTTTTCAGAAACACAATAATCCTGTTTACAGAGTCAAACAAAATTGGTTTGAGAAAAGCTTTGAAAGTTTTGTCTGATTTATCTAATAGTCTAATTAAACACAGTGTACTCTTTATGCTGCACAGTGCAGGCCAGTAAGTTGGGATTTCAATTTTACAGAAAATCTTAGTGTAAAATATTCCCTCTTGTTAGAATCTGAAGAGCTGAGGGTATATAAACTTTTGATGGAAAAAATACGTATGTACCTAGTACTCTGCTACTGAGTATTCATACTTGTTGCCAGTTTGGCAGAGTTGGGCATCTTGTGGCATCTCATGTCTAAATCTGTTTTTTAGTGCCCAGACTGACTACTCCTTTGTCTATGAGCTATGCTAGGTGTGCTCAGAGCATGTCAGTACGCCCAAGCAGGCATGAGTACAAAGCATGTACCCAGTCACGATAAAGCTTATGCCTGTTTTATTTCAGAAACCCAACCTGGAAAGTTAGCATCTGTCTTGGAGTACTCCTCCACCTTCTTCAACCTCAAAAGTTTCATTTCAGTCTCCATTTTCCTTCATGAAGAATTATGATATTTTAATAATATTTTCATTGTTTTCCTTTGTGATGAATTAAGATATTCATCAGGGAACACAAAAGTAAGTGCAAAACCTGCTTCAATCATAAAGAACATGTTTCCCTAGCCCAGTGATGGATGGGATGCTCCTCTGGAAGAAAAGATAACATTCTGAGCACTGTTTGTTCAGATTTTGATTATCTCATGCAAAATGCGTAAACAGATTATTGTGTGGGGACTAGGACTTCCTTTTTGCAGATGGCAGTCTCATTGTTTAGCTAGATTAATGGTTCCTCACACCATGAATTTTGTTTTTCCTAGTGCTTTGTTTCAGGGATGTAGTGAAGAGAATTTTTATTGACTTGCCTAATATCCTTGTCATCAAGATCTCCCCTCATAGAAACGGGAAGTAGGTTGAAACTTAGAAAACTCACTTTCTAGGCATGTACTTTTGTAACTATGAAGGCCAGGTATAATTGTCACCACACAAACTGATTGTGTGTACCTAAGAGGCTTGGCCACGTACTTTGTGATAAATCCTAATCTTTAACACAGTCCTCTGATTCTGGAAGAAGCAGTTATGTGGCTATTTTTTTTTTCTGCTGTCTGATTTAGTGTTAGGTTTGATTTCCCCTTTCCCACATCATTCATTTCGGCACTGTTCTGTTTGCAGATACTGAGAAATGTACATAGGTACATGATCCTGCATGATAGTGAATATTCTTTACAAGTTTTCACTTTTACAGGACTTATGCAGGTACACTTACTAAATTGTGTTGCCTGCAATTTCACCTGTTCAGGTAGTATCTAGAAAAGAAGGCAGTTATAAGTTGACATTGGAAAACTGAAGATACTGACTGGACTTTGTATGAAATGTTTCCCTCTACTTCTTAAAGTGACCCGTTTTTATGTTTCTACTCTGTCAATCAATTTTAGGAGAGAACAGTTTTATTTGTGTTCCGTCCATAGAAGAAGTCCTGCACTTTTAAATTATTCCTTTAAGAGTACTTGCACTGTATCTTCACAGGCCTGCTTTCTCCCCTCTACCCCCTCCCCTCCCCCGCCCTTTATAATTTAAGGAACAACACAAATAATGTAGTCAGTTCTTCCCAAATGCAAAAAGCAGTCAAAATTAAACACACCTCCATACTAAGGATCTCCCTTCATATGACTTCTGTGACTGTGGTTTTTGAGCACCTCCTTTATTTTCTGACATGCGTGGGGCTCGCTATCCTTTTTGTGGTATCTAGTCATTGTTCATACCTTGGTCGTGTAGTTTTTCCTGCCTGGGCTGTTGATAGTCTTTGGTTAGAGGGTGTGTGTATTTTTCTCCTAAATGAATTCATCTTTAATGTCTTATTGCAAAGAGGTATATTTATACTGTGGTACATAGATATATGTATGTATTGAACGCTAAACAATATTTGTTGCTAAGAATAGTATTTAAATGTTCTGTAGGGTTTCACTTTCTGGGGTGTTTGTGGGGAAGAAAAGATTAAAACTGGATAACTGCTTATACAAACACGAACATATGGTTGCAGCAGACCTTCTTTCTTCCTAGCTGCTTTTCTTTCTGTAAATCAAAGCTTTCCCTCAAAGAAAACTCAATGAAGAGTGGTGTCTCTCAGCAGGGAGTCTTCATTCTACAGGAAACAAACATTTTGTGCCTGTCCTCTGCTATTGGCTTAAGTGAAATAGAAGCTTAAGAGACTGCTGGAAGCTCCTGGTTTGTGAGGAGCCATCTACAGGACTTTGCCCTTTGTGTTGAAGCCATGCGTATGACCTTCTCGGTTTCATAGAATCTCTGTATTGAAGGACATCTTGCTGATGTAGGCGTTTGCAGTTAGTACTCTTGCTAATAAAAAGCCTCCAAAGATTCATATATAAGAAGGTTTGCACATAAATACAGCGTATTTTGAAAGTTTTTTAATTTAGAATGTATTTAACAGCCATAGCTGTGTAATTGGGAAAGTAGAGTTATTTATTGCTAGAATTGTCACTTGTACGCAGTATCTTGTACTAATTTTTTGTTTAAGATAATTAAGGAAATAAAATCCAATGTAAATACTGACAGGTGGTTTTATTACTTGTATTTTTAGGGATAGAGCTAGAAAGCAGTAATAAGGAAAGTGCCTTCAAAATTATAGCAATGAGCAGCAAAAAATGTTTAGTGTAATAAAGCCGCAAAGGAACAGCAACTTTCTGGTTTAGAATACAATTTCAAGTATGGTGTGATAATGGATTCAGTATACTTTCTCAGAATGGGATGTCTTTAACATGAACTTATAAACTGGAATTACATGATGTCAAGAAATGACAAACCTAAGTCTTACATGGAATGCAGATAGCATGGAGTGATTTGTGGAGAAATATTAGAAATAATGATGCGTGTATTAAACTCTTTATGAATGATAGACATAGAGTGTAAACTGTAAATAGATCAGGAGCATAGATATGAGGTGTGGGGAGGAATAAATTGGGTGCGGTGAATTAATGCAAACAATCATAGTGTTAACAAATATCTTTCCACTTGTAAGAAAACTTGAATTCTCAGTGTCCAAAATTATTGTGTGAATAACTTTGATAGCGGGTTTATTCTTTGTTTCATTGCAAAGTGACTTTCAGTGACTGTTTAATTTCTGAAAGTGAAACAGCATTGCCTTGTGAAAAAGTTACTTTTTGTGAATGGAAGCACCTATCAAAATTTTTTCAATTGGAGGGCAAGCAGGGAGGATTGGTACCATGTGAATTAATTTTTTAGTGTAAGTTCCATTACAGAAATGGCCATTGAACTTTTATTTGTATTCGTTATTTTTCCATTACCCACACTAACTTATCTGACAGTTGGGGTTTTTTTAAACCTTTGTAATAGAATATTTCTATTTATGAAACTTTGGTACTGAAGCTAGGCATTTAACGTGCACTATGGAAACTAGCATCAGAAAAATCAGCTGCAAATTTGGATTCCTTACGTTAATGACATATTTTTATTTGCATAAAAAACCCCAGTAGATGAATTAGTTTGAATTCATTCTATTGTTACATGCTATAGAAATTGCTACTTCTTTTAATGTGTTGCTTAATAAGAAGATGTTCTTAGTAGGAAAAGTAATATCTGTATCTTGCTTACTTTAATACCAGGGGTTCACAACAGCATTTAGCTACAGAGAAAAGTGAGTGAGCAAATCTTTTAATTAACCTCCATGATTATACATCATGCCCTCTTCATTAAATAGATCTAACAGGGAGAATAGCCAGTTGTTTCTAATAATTTTCTAGTGCTTTTGTGGTTTGTATACTTTAGTGTTCTGAAGGTCAGATAGAACTACCAGACCATAAAATCCAGCCAGCGAGAGATCTGGAACTAAGAGAGCTCAAGGATTTATTAAGTGATGTGAAACTCTATTGTTTTGTGCATGTGTTACATAATTGCTGTCAATGCAAGGCTGTTAAAATTCCCTGCTAGTAATAACACGAATACCGTTTTATAGCTGCAAGAGGAGATAAAAGAAGTTTCTTAGTCAGCACTTCAACAATATCACAGCACATGTCAGTTTTATTATTCTGGGGCCTTCAGTTTTGGCAGATGCTCTCCATTCTGGCTGTGGTGTGGTAATTACCATATAAATTAAGCAGTGAAATAAGCTGAGTGCAGCCTTATCCCTGCTGCCTGTAACCAGGTTGCAAGTACTGCAGTGTGAAACAGGCATAATTCAGGCTGATTATATTTAGAAGGCCACGTTTTGAAATGCTGGGCCTTTATCTCTATTCAAGTCAATTTTAAAAGTAAATTGAAGCTGTTTAGTTGCTGTGCAAACAGAAGGATCATTCTTTCTCCACAAGGTACTCTCCATAATAGCATTCCAGGAATTAGTTTAATCCAGCCAGGTTTGATTCATAGTCACTAATTATATTTCAGCATACATTCTAATGCTTCAAATTATATGTGTCCTTACTTTAATGAGTTGTAACTAGTCCTTAAATTGGGAGCTTTGCATTTTTCTTTTATATCTAACAGGCTTTACTTAGGATTTTATGGGATTAAACTACTATGGAAAGTCTAGGAAAGTGAGCTGAAATGAGTGGATTTGTTTTCTTTTGATTTGTAGGGTTTTTTTTCCTCCCTAATTCAGTTAATTCTGCTCATTTGGGAAGCCTTGGAAATTTTTTAATCGAGAGCCTAAAGGCAAATTCCTCAGATGATAAACCAGAAATTTTCCTCCATGTGAGGAAGTAACTGCATGTGTCAAAAGTGGGTAAATTAAAAGTGATGTGAGCAACTGATACTTTTTTAAATCAGAAAAATTGTGTTGGAAGACAAAAGCCTCACAAAAAAAAGTGTACTTTTTTTTTTTTCTTTCCTGGTATTGCATTACAGAAGTCAAAACATTTTAGAGAACTGGATATGTTAGGAGCTCAAAGAAACACGGCCAGGGTCTTGGTGAGCTAGTGACAAAGCTGATGATACAACTGTAATCTTCTGATTTAAATTCTTTTAAATTTAGTGTTGTGGAAAGAACTAGAGCAGGAACTCATGCCATAAGTGTTAGGCTACAGTTAATTATCTATTGATTTACTAGACTATTTTCTTTATAGATAAAATGTGAATATGCAAAACTGATGCATCTTTTAATAAGATGGAAAGTAAAAATAGGGATTTTGATTCTTGTGCTTTTCACCTCAGAGGGATAAGTTACAAGATGATCTATGACATGATTACATTTAAAAAAGAGTATCTATTACATTCAAACTATAATGAAATTAGTTCCCCATTTTCTCAATTTTCAAGGTACTTTTGGAATAAAACCTCTTTTCCCTGTTTGGTGATTTTTCTTCAGGTAGAGTGTTGGAATTTCCTTTACCACTCCTGATTTGAAACTGGCATTCTGAACAGTGGAACTGAATTTAAGTAATAGGATTTTAAAGCTTTAAATGACAGAATTATATTTAACTATGGTAGAAAGAAACACCAATGCCAGCAGCAATTCCAGTTCAGCTAATTTTATTATCACTACTTACATTCCTCTTTGGTATGAGCTATTTCTTTTTCTGCCAGTTGTTGTATGTTGTTTGGTTGGGTTTTTTTTCCTCTCTTCTCTCCTTTTATCTCTGTCTTTCAACAGTTGACTGACTTACTTTTACAACTGACAATTTAGGTAGCTTCATAGAACACTTAAATTACCATTGAAGGTAACAAAGGTGCTACGTAAACATAAACTGTTATTTGAATAGCTTGATTTTAAATTAAGTACTTGAACCACTAAATATTAGGGTAATCTTTGTAAGCATATTGAATACACTTTGATATAGTTAAACAAGGAGAAGGGTCATCTCCTATCTACCAGGCAGATAGTACATGATATTAAATGACTTTTTCTGTATTGGAGAATCCTATCTTTTTCTCATACAAACAATGAACTGGTGTTGAGAATATTGGAAGGGAAGACTTGGGTTAATCATTAGAGGTGTGTTACAATTAGTTTGATGCAGTGTTTTTTTTTTTTTTCTTCACAAGCAAATACATAAAACAAAACAACTCCAAGCTACTAATTACATTACACTACTTGACTTATTATCTGGATTTTTGCCAGGTGGAAAATGATTAGTCTAAGTCTTACTTGTACTTTCACAGTTGACCTCCCTGTAATCCCATGGAGGAGGAAAAAAACCCCAAAAAACCCCAACCAAAAAACATGGGAATTAGTTTTTTGTGGGGAAAAATGTGTTTGAGTATTGGCAAACTTAATATAGCTTGTGGGAAAATCATGTTCCACCGCCACCATCCTTCTTCTTAAAACTTATTCATTCACAGCTATTTTTTTGGTAAAGTAATGACAAGTAGGCTCATAACTCCAAGTAAAATATTTGTTATACTTGACACTGTGGTACTATTTGAATATCTAAGGCATTGGTAGAACCTATTACAGTAACTACAGAGACTGGATTATTTGGAAAGTGCTTTTGACAGCTTTAACAGTTACTTTTCCTTCTCTACTGTCTCTTAGGCTTTCTGTTTGTATTCTCTGTGTTATTATTTGTAGTGCTTCTCCTTGCATTTCATAGCGTGTGCATGGACTAGCCATGCTAAGCAGGGCAATGGTAGATCTCAGCCCTTACTTTTACAGTTAGGATGATACCACCTATGGTTTTGTATTGTTTCTCTTATATTTAGTGATTTTTGAATATGGAATAGTATTATTTACTCTTATAGATTCTGTTGAGCATGCAAATAATTGAAAAAACTCACTGTGGAGACAACAGATTTTAATGTACAATTCATATTTTTTCTTGTTTTCTTTGTAGAACACAGCATGCAGCAAACGCTTTATTATTAAATTTGGTTTTAAGCTTCTCCATTTTGAGTGGTTTCTGTGGTTTACCTAATAAGAAGTTATTTGAAACTATAAGTTGACAGTTCAAATTCACTAACTATATAAACTTTAAGGTTATGTAAATTAAGTAGTGTTGATATACACTTTTGGTACAGGATGCTGTAATCTCAAGCAGAAATATGGTGGACTTATTTATGTTTTGATAGAAGCTAGATAGAACAGTCAAGTTAAGTGTTAATTCATCTCCATACATCTTTAGGCCTTACTAGGTAATTTTTTACTTTAAAAAAAACCAGAGTTGTTGCCTTAAAAGAGCCTATATGTGACCAAATGTGATATAGACAAAAAGAAACAAAATATGCAAAGTAAGGTTGGGAATGACTGTGCTCTTTAATACAAAGAAACTGCTAATGTCTTTAATAAAAGTTTTAAAAGAGGGTAGAAGCAGATAGAACAATATAGTACTACAATGTAATATGTAAGATTGAAAAATGCTCATTCATATGGTTTTGTGGTCTAGCAAGCTAAACTTTGAATGTAGTGGTTTTAGCAATCGGTCTAGTTGAACTGGCTAAACATTGTCAATAGAACAGCATTTCAAGTGCAGGCTAATTAATCATTAACATGACTTTGGGAATGAATGCCCCCCTGCAATGAGTTTACTTCATGTACACAACAGCCTGTTGTCAGCCATAGCTGAAAGTTGTAGGTAGTTTCTGCTTTGAAGCAAAACTTTCAATTATTGGTTACTTGTTATTGCAAGAAAACAAGAGAAAAAACTTTCTTAAAATCATGTTTAAATATTAATTTGAACTAAAATTGCAGGAATGTTCTTTGAATCATTCTTGCACAGTAGTCTAGTGTAAAAAGCATTAAAGTATTTAAGATGCATATTTCAACTTGGTGAACTAGTATTACATTGGCACAAAAAAATGCAGTCTGCAAATAATTAAACAATAATTAAAACAGGAATAAACTAGATGTCTTTTTGTACCAAGATCATACTTTTGAAAGCTGTTTTTCTCTCAGCTTTTTGAGTTTCTTTTTGTCAAGATGGGAAGCCTGTCTGAAGTCGCTGTACTGACAGATCCTTCACAGAATACTTATGTATAGAAAGTGAAGTGGCTTTATACATATTGCCCTTCTCTGAAGGTTTTAATTGTAGATGCAGAGAGTTAGGCAGGTATAAGATAATTTCAGAGGGAGATTCCTTGCATAAGATGATTTTTAAGTCCATATATTCATTTTTTCCATAAGTAACTTTTATCCTGAATAATCTGGTAATTCATATTCTAAGAAAACACTACATCTGTTTCAGATAAAACATGTATAAGTGCTTAAGTCATTACAAGAATGCTCACTATAAAAAAATCTTGATGTTATATAAACAAGTACACAATGCAAGAAAGAGGAATTCATTACGTTTAGTGTAGTTGTAGTTCTGTGTGTGCTTTCATGTGCTGAGTGCTGCTTGTGCTTGGGCATCAGATTGCCTAAAAGGTGTAAAAAAAAAACCCAAAAACCAAACCAACAAACAAACCAAAAAACCAAACCAAAAACAAAAACCAAAACCCCAAAAAAACAAACCAAAAAAATTCCCCCCCACCAACCACCAAACAAAAAAAACCCCAACAAAACAAACAAAACACCCAGTTCATACAGTTTCATAGTTTGTACTTGAAATGTTTAAGGGAACAGCTGGTCTAAGTTAGTTTAAGGTTCTAAGCTAAAGCTAGTTATGATCTATGCTTATGACTGCCATTAGTAACATTAAAAACTCCTTTAGACTGGTGGTTGGTTTTGGTTTTTTTTTTTTAAACCAACTTACCTTCTGAAGTATTAGAAAGTAGAGACCCATCCTTTCATTTTGTGCAGAATACTGGTATTCCATATTTTAAGTACAGGATGAGTATTATTGCTTGGCTAAAATAACTCTCATTCTCAGGCCCATCTAGTTTCAAGGAATGTCATTTATGTGGTAATTTCCTTCAGCATTTATTGCCTGTCTAAGTCTTGAATGAATCAAATGGAATAAATTACCTGTGGCATAGATTTTAAAATAAGACCATCTTGAATATTTCTTGGAGGTGGGGGGAAGAAAGGAGGAGGAGAGGGAGTATAGCCTGATACTGTGCTGTTTCTTATTATGCTTTCTTAAAACTTTGTTAGTCATTCAGAATTACTGCTGCTTTTGAAAATCAATCATTTTGTATAGATACGCATAATAATCTTTACAGATGAAATAGCTAATAGTTTAATGAGCTATTATATTCACTTGGCTTGGAACAGAGTTTATCATAAATGTCTAAGCTTGGAGGATCAAGAGCTTTATTCTTTGTTATGTTTTTGTTATTGTTGTGACAGAGAAAGAGTGGAATACCTGTTTGAAAAAGAAGATTCCAAACCAAATAAATTTTCCTGAAAACTATTATCTTCTTCCTCTTTGTAGATATTTTGTCTTCGAGTGCAACAGTCTTAACGATGAATTCTAGAATAGAAAATGAGCAATAATAGAAACAATGGCCTTGAATCTTGGATTTCTCTAGTGAGCTGTTAATGTACACGTTGTCTAAATGTCATAAATATTTTAGTTCGACATAAAATATAACAGGTACATAGTTTTGAAATAAATGGGGAAAAAAAAAAAGGTAGTTCTTCAATATAGTATGGTTTTGATTAAGGTTTTCATGGAATTATTTAGTTTGGAAAGATCCTTAAGGTCAAGTCCCACTGCAAACCTTGCACTGCCAAGTCCATCGCTTAACGATGTCCCTAAGCACCACTTCTCTGTGTTTTAAACAACTCCTGAGATGGCAACTCAACCACTTCCCTGGGCATCCTGTGCAAATGATTGACAACCCGTACAGTGAAGAAATTTTTCTTAGTATTCAATCCAAACCTCCCCTGGTGCGATTTGAGACCATTTCCTCTTGTCCGATGAGGAGAAAGACCAATGCCCGCTTGCTTACACCCTCCTGTGAGGTAGTTGTAGAGAGTGACAAGGTCTCCCCTCCACCTCCTTTTTTTAAAAACTAAGTAACTACAGTTCCTTCAGCTGATCCTCACAGGACTTGTTCTCCAGACCTTTCACTAGTTTTGTTGCTCTTTGATTTCTTAATAAACTCTATAAAATAGTAGATTTAAAAATAAATGATAAATCAAAAGCTATATATAGTGTTTGAACATGAGTAATGACATATCATGATATATAATAGTATTTCTAGACAGAATGTTTTTCCCACTTTTGTTTTCAATAGTTTGCTTTCTCCAGAACAAACATGATAGCTCTTCTTAAAATATGTGGTCAGTGCTTTTGTATTTGGATGCTTCTGTGGTCTAGACTAAGTTTCATAGACGTTATCATTTTCTATTTGTATTTACTGTGAAATGGTAAAATGGGTGATTTTGTTAGTTGTGGTTATTTGCACATGCTCAAAATTGTCCAGGTACACAAAGCATTACTTATTTCATATTTTAAGGGTTTGTCATTCTGTCTTCAATACTGATTAAGACTGTAATTTGCATCTCTGGAAATTATGAAAGTGACAGAAAAACAGCATAATCTATTATTGTGGCCTATTCCTAACAGTAAATATTAAAAATTCAATAAAAGGTTTAGACCATTTCAGAGATTTCTTAACATTGCAAAAATGCATACTTCTAGGAGAAAAGTGCTATTTCCTGGTTGCATATAGAAGTGGAATACTTTGATTGTTACATTTTCTTCACAAAAGTAGTTGTGATCTTGCTCGTGTTACCCTGAAAACTGGACAGATATATTGTGATGGTCCTGTGTGTGAAGTTTGGTTTGCTTTTGGAGTGGAGTGTTTTGGTTGGTTGGTTGGTTGAAGTTAGATGGGCTTTGTACACATACTGCGTGTGTTTGGATGTGTGTGCATGCGTAGAATGCTGTCTCGCCCAGTCAGGCAACAGAAATCAGGGCTAAATTCTCAAAATGCTGTCATAGTGCGCACACGTTGTGTGCAGGGTAATTTTCATGCAAACTAATGTTTCCATATGTAGTTAATGCTTTTAACATAGTAACATGGAGATTTGCTTTCACGTTAGGAAAGTGCCCATTCTGGATACACAATAAATTAGATGTATAACTCTCATTATGTGAAAAGAGTTTTTGCATGACCAGACAAGACATTGCAAGGTAGCTATAGCCCCTGAGATGGCTGGCTGTGAAAAAAGTGAAAACAGGATAGATACTCCTTTGTTTACATTTTGGTAGTTGTCTGTTATATTTAGTCATTTTGCAAATCTGAATGGTTTTTACCTCTTTACTGTTCAAGAACGATTAGTCTTCTGATAAATCATATCACTGCTTAAGGGATGGATCATATGAATGAATTTTGCATAAAGGAGTAAGAAACTTTTTTGTTACAAGCGTATTGTTTGACTGGATGTGCTTTCTACCCTACACTATTTAGATGTACTGATCTACTTTAAGACCAAGTGTTTTCTACTTTTATGGGAAACAGATGGAATGTCTGGAATTCCACTTACAAAAAGGAATCTGTATCCTGCTGAGTAATAGCAAGATGGTTGTCTCTTTTTTTTCCTAACTACAGATGTAAAATTCAATACCAAAGGCATGCAAAATATTGAAGGTGATTTACTGCTAAGATTTAATATTGTTTCTTAAATTACATATCTATAAGGAGTATTTCTGGCTGCAGAATTAATTCCAAGAGATGTAGCTTAGTTGGAGAAATATATTTTTAAAAGGAAGAAATAGAAGTAAAACATTTAAATCTTTCAGTTTCCCATATGATTGTTATGAGGATTTGTTGCTGTTTATAAGCATTGGTTACATACATGTTTACTTCCTACAACTCCTGCATTTTTGGGTACATACTGCAAATAAAATTGCAACACATTGCTGTGTTTTGCTTATGTTGATGACAGTGGCAACTGGAGACACTCAGACACTTGTTGAAAGATGATGGTTTATCATTCTTAAGAAATTTAAAGACATTATTCTTTAGAATTAAATGCCAGGCACTTCTGAAAGTAGCAAAAAACGTAGGTCCACTTGCATCCCTAACTGTATTATAAATAGCCAGCATCTATAACCTCTTCTTTTGCGTTCAACGTATGTCATTATTTGAAGGAGACGCTAAATCAAAATCCCTGACTTTTTTTAATTGATACCATTTTGTTGGTATTATTTCCTAGTTTTCAGCTTTCTCTGAGAGCAACAATGTTGGAAATAATACTTTAAAAGAACTTCAAACCATTACTCAGTGTGAAGAAGGTATGCTGTGGGGAAACAGCAGTTACCCTGTAGTTCATACTTATGTTTTCAAAGTCATGTGGATTTTGAACATAGTTAATATGAACTGTGTGACTGCATCCCATGGATTTCAAAATTTTAATAATTCATTGTCGTTATAATTAATTTAACTTTTAATTTTCTTCTTTATGAAAGTATTTGGGTTGGCAGGTGAAGTGATATGACCAGTTTTTCTGTTAGCAATATCAAAACCATTTAACTGAACACCATTTTTATGTTATCAGATGCCTGATTTTAAATATGAAGTAACATATAAAAACTTTTGAGTACTTGTTTGGATTTTTGAAATATTAATGACAAATAGAGATGAAAAGGCAGATAGAATGATAGTTGACTACTGTTCAGAAGTACCATATAAATGCACACTCCATAAAAATATTTTTTCAATTTAGAAGGAAATCTTTAGAAGTAGTTTAGGCTTTGGGATAAGCACAGGAATATTCACTCTCATCTCTCCCACAGCCCTCTGGTTGTAGAACTCAGATTGCTAATGTGTTAAGGACATCTAGCAGTTGGAAAAATCCTGGGTCTGTAAGAAATATAAAATGCATTTTTTTTTGTGTTGGGAGAACTTTCAAATTTTCAATAATGTTACTTATAAACCTTGAGTGCAAAATAATAGTGCAAGATCATGATACACTCGCATGCTTATTGCATCAAATTTTGAATAACATTAAACCCTCTGTTTTTTATTTTTTTTATATTTTTCAGAATCCTTTCAGTAACATCTAGAATTTTTACAAACATCAAGAATAAAAGTGCGGGAGAACAATAATTTGTAACAATTATATGTCTAAAGTCAAGCACTTCATGACTGAATAAGTAGTAATGAGATTTATACACTGTTTCAAAGGAGGAAATATGATTTCTGGGACTGGATAGAGTAATTAAAATGCACAGCTCATGCTGAAGGCATCGGAATTTGGTTGCCTAATTAGTTTTTAGAAATCTTATTTTATAGGGTTAAACTACTTGGTTTCTAGGAACCTGTTTCTTTGGGTAATTGACAGTGACGATTCTATTAGGACTGAATTACTGAGTCACTTAGACTCCTATACTCTGGGTGTTTAACTGGTTACCAGTTTGCCTCACTTCCATAGTTTGATTTATCCTCCTTTGATTGCTTCCATAGATTTTGAGTTTTTGCTTTCTAATCTATGTTGGGAAAATAAGTTTATTTCTCTGTTTTATTTTGGTCTTTAATCCATGGCTACACTACCATGTCAGTAAATCATGCTCAATAAATTTTTGTGGTTAAGTCCAGAAGTAGTACTGCGTAGGTGCCCTTAAGGAATGCAACTTTTGGAGAGAATGCTGTCATATTGGGGAAAAAAACATACCCAACAATCAAACACCTCACCATGTTTTCTCTTTACTAATTCTATTTACTAGTTCTCTGTGGCTGAAGGTACACTCTTACTGAATGTTTTAGAAGTCTTTACAAGTTTTTGATTGGAAGTCATCCAAGAAATGCTGTGCCATAAAGGAAACCATAATGAATATAGTTATATTAACTAATTCTGAGTATTAAATATAACTTTATCATGTTAAAAGCATTGTAATACTAGCCAGAGTGAAACACATCGCTATCCATTTGTCTTACTATTTCTCATCTTAAGTAGAGCACACCAGTAACAAGAGGCTCAAAGCATTTGTTTGGTGTAGATAACACTCTTCTAGGGAACGGTGAGTATTTGTACTCTTTCCTGAAAGTTTGGGCTTTGCTGCTTGTTTGTAGCATGACTTTCCTTACTACTATTTTTTTTTTTCCTTTACTGTAGGGCTGCCTCTTGTGCTTTGTCTTCTTTTACACAGAGAATTTCAGGTGGTAAGGTAACAGGGCATTCAGTGAAGTGAAGAGAGCTGTGGTATCCGATTTATGGCTCTTGATAGAATTTTGAGGTAAATCAACCATCTTGATGAAGTGGAAGATAGTTTGTTGTGGGTTGTTTTTTTGTTGTGGTTTTTTTCCTCTCTCATTTTTTAAAATATCAGTTGTGTTATATTTCTTAGCATTTCCCATATTAACTTCTGTTTGCCTATTCTGATGCACTATTCTTTTCCTCTTCCCCTATGCCCCATAATAGGGATGTCTTTTCAGTTGCTGTCTCCAGCAAGAAATTTCTGATTTCAAGTCACTGCCTGGGAAGAGGTAGAATCAGAACGGAAAATTCTTTCCCTACTTTCATTACCTTCTTAGAAGCTCTTTTTCCCTACTAGGGAAACAACTTGATAACCTGTATCTAGCCAAAATTACTTATAATCAGGAATAAAGGATTAGAATATATTTTTGAAAATACTTGCTTTGTGCAATAATTTTTTAAAATATTGCTCTCAAAATTTCTTAATGTCATTCAACTGGATGCCTTTCTTAATTGTCAATGACATTGGAGATCTTTATATTTATTTGAAATTATAAATGACAACATATTTGTGGGTGTAGTTAAAAGGGGAAGAGAGTTAACCGAATGCTTGAAATAAAAAATCTGCTTAAATTAAATATGATTACTGAGTCCTTCAACGAGGTGTAAAAGCAGTCATATCTAATCAGAGTCATTATCAAATCACAACTGTATTCTATATAATTGGTTTGCTAATAGATTTCTGAGAGTAGTACATTTCCTGCAATTCTTGAAATTTAAAATCCTCACTTCAGGTCAATCCAAGCATGGCACTTTCCATGCTGCTTTAAAACACAGCACAAATCCCTCTCTGGTTAAAGTTCCTCTGAGATTGTATGCATTTATTCCACTTGTAGTTTGTAAAGCTTTTAGATTCAAGAAGCTTTTAGCTGCCATTAATGAGACTGGATTCAAAACCAGGTGGCAGAGATGAATAGACAATGTCTGTAAACAATGCTTTATTGAATTCCACATCACAATACCTACCCTGATGAGATTCTTTTCTTCATACTGAAATAAGAATTAAATAGTGCACAGTGGATCACTGAATAATGCTTTAAGAAATATTAAAAAAGTGAAGTTTTTCTTTTCATATCTTTGTCTGTTTCTTTGTTGTCTAAATTCAAACTGTTTTTAATCCTTCAACCCCTGTTGTTTCTTGTATTATTGCTCTCAATGCAGCACACATTGTTACTTCTGCCCAAGTTCCCTTCAATGAGAAATGCTTGGTCCATTGTCTTTTCTAACTTCATATTGTGGGGAAGTATTGTATGAACTACAGAGATTTAAATGTATTTTATTTTAATTTGGCCTGCTACTGTGATTATTAATATAGCTGTATTTTTTTCTTGCTCTTCATCCTTTATTGCCATGAATCTGCTGTTGGGTACTGAACTTGATATTTGTCCTGAGTGCTTGACTCCCTTGAATATGTGATTCTGGGGTAGGAAAATTCCTCTACTGTGACATCAGTTAATGGTATTGTGTTGCATAATAAGCATGAATGGGAGAAAACCAGCCAGTCAGAAGAAGTCATGTAACTTCAGCTTCTTTTTTGTAATAGCCAGAGTTGGTTTAAGGTGCATTTAAGTCTTTGGTTAGTATATAAAATTCTCTCACTTCAGAAAATTAAATATGATTTAGCTACTGATTGGAGATGGGAGGGTAAATGTACAGTTTCTTCTAGATCTTACATAGTTATGGGCTGCTTAGCTTGGATAATATATTTCTAGAAAACAGAATGAAACTGGGAAGCATTATTTACATAGTCCACCTATTTTTGTTCATTAGTGATTATAAAGTACAATATAAAAAATGTTCTTGTCAAGTTTGAAAATGATGCCAAATTGCAGAGGTGGGGGGTGACACCAGCCCGTACACCTGATGGCAGGACTGCCATCCAGGGAAACTTCAGCAAGGGCCAACAGAAACTTTATGAAATTCAGCAAGGGTAAATGCAAAGTTCTTCATCTAGGAAAGGAGAACTGCCAATAACAGTATAGGCTGGGCACCTATGGGCTGGGAAACAACTCCACTGAAAAGGGCCTGGCGGTCGTGATGGACAGGTGGAGTCAAGCTGCATGAGGACCATCAGTGTGCCTTGGGAGCAAAGGTCAACAGTATCCTGGACTGTATTCACAGGAGCAGAGCCAGGAGAATGAGGAAAGTGATTAACATCTATGTGCAACACTTGTTAGACCACATCGTGATGTTCTGTACAGTTCTGGACACCATAGTTCAGGAAAGACATCACTAAACTACAACAGAGAGACATCTTGGGGCTTGAGCACTTGCCCTGTGAGGAGAGGCCAAGGTAACTTGTTCATCCTGGAGCAACTTTCCAACGCTTACAAGAACATAGGCTGTTCATGCTGGTAGACCATGGGCATAATATGAAATAAGATTCTGGCTAGATGAAAGAAAGAGCTTTAATGAAAAGTCAGGTGGTAGAGAACAGATTTCCCAGAGAGGTTGTTCCATCTCCATCCTTAGAGGTTTTCAAGACATAACTGGATTTACCCCTGAGTAACCTGGTCATAATTTCCATTTCAGCAAGAGCAAAGAAGAATGATGGTTTTGGAAATCCTAAAGTGTAACTGAGGGTAACAGACCACTTCTGCTAGCTAGATGAAGATCAAGTCGAATTGAGAGCTCCTCTACTATGACAAAGTTAAAATCAGAATCAAGAGGAGAGGATCTATATATTAAATGCCAACTGAGGAACTGAACAATCACCTCTTGTTCTCTCTGATTTTGCCTTTTGGTGTATTGAGTTCTCCTTGTGCCCCCATCATCTGAATATGAGTAAATAAGTAGCATTAAAATCCATTGAGTAACTAAATATTTCTTATTCAACTTATTTCTGAAAGGAAAGCTTATTTTTTTTGAGGTTTAATGTGATATGAATGTAATTTTAATATCAAGTTCATTTGCAGTAGTTAATTTTCTCTATATGCGATTACATAATATTTTCTTGTTTAATAGGACTGATCTTAATTTTCTATGTTGTTTTTATATTTATAAATACAGAGAGCATTCATTGTCTGCTACCATTTATGTTACTGTCTACTGTACAGATGCTTGCTCCTTCAACTTTGGACAAATTTCCTTTTTTTGATGGCAAACATATTTGTATATGTTGTGTTACATTTCAGCATGTTCACTGAAAGTTGGCAATACTTCACATACAATTACTACCTTCCTCCCAGAACTAATTCTTATCATTTTGAATTTCTACATCTTAACTTAAGGGAAGATGTATTTAGATGGTTTCAGTTCACCATGATTCTTCCTTTTGTGTCTTGTAATGAAAAAAATAAGTTTGAATGATTGCCCATTTATCTCTCAATAAGTAGTTGCTGAGGAATGCTGCAAGGCTTTGCAGGTGTTTTTAAAAATGTAGATTGTACAGCTATTTGAAACCTGTATAGTGTATTCTCTAATTATAATCAACTCTTACCTTATTTAAACTGAAATCAGACTTTCTAGTTGCCCTGCTAGTGACTGACAGCCTAGGGCATTATAAAGGTGAAAAGATACCTAGCAAGTGAGAGCCAAGTTGGATAGGAACATTACTGCATTCTTATGTTTATCAGTGCTTTTTATATATGAAGATTTAGCCCCTCCACCCTACTGACATGTGGTTTGCCTAATGTCTGGCACTTTTCAATCACTTTTAGTGTTTCTTACCACATTTAACAAAAAACCAAACCAACCACTAAACATAACTCTTCACAGATGTTAGGAGGGTTATAACACAGTTGTTTTAATAGAGCACAGCAACAGCTTTGTTGCAGGAAATGAGAACACATATCCCTTCTAGTGAAAACTATGGGAAGAATTTAAATAGAAAGAATATTGCCCAAACTAGAATTTGGTTTTTTAGGTGGTAAACCTAAAACCTGTCTGTTTAAACTGCCAAACGATCTCTAGTACAGTTTTTAAAATCTCCAATTATAGATCTAATTCCAAATAAGACTGCTCATATTATAGAACCTCCATATGTTTCTGTAGGACAAAGGTCCTATTATTTATTCGAAAAGTCAGCTGAGTCATGAACTGGGAGTTGATCAGATCTCTTGTATGTATTCTGAGCCGAGGCTGATTCTGCTTATAGTTTGCAAGATGGCACAGATGGTTTCTTTTTTTTGATGTAGTTATATCAAATGATATTAAATCTTTGAGTTCCAATATTGCTTCTTGATGGTATTCTTGGGTTTGTGCTATTCATATTTAGCTTCCTTTTGGAAAAAAATTCCAGGACAATCTACT
Organism: Hypotaenidia okinawae; assembly: GCA_027925045.1. Lineage (NCBI taxonomy): Eukaryota > Metazoa > Chordata > Aves > Gruiformes > Rallidae > Hypotaenidia > Hypotaenidia okinawae. The sequence goes on from BSDF01000006.1 coordinate 33,353,488, forward strand.
ATCGCTTCAACCATTTAGTCTTTCTCATCATTTTGGCATCATTCTTGTTAGTAAAAGTTGATGTGAGTGTTAGTGCAGGAAACGCAAAGGTATGGATGATGTTTGAAGAACATTAAATTAAATGACTGATTTTTAAACCATCTTGAACATGACAAAGTGGTACATTCGTTAAAATCTTAACTCTGATTTATTCTTCTGTATTCCTACTAATTAGGGAGACAGTTACAAGGGGAATTAGTGAGGTTACAATATTTTCATGAGTACATATACTGACATGGTATATTCAAAGAACAAAGACTTTAGCTGGTTAGAAACCAGCCATGGCAATTTCTGATCTTACCAGAAGGTAAATTGTATTCCACCTCTAATTAACCACCTGTTGAGATTAAGCATAGGTATGCTGTCCAGGAAAGAAGTGAAGACGAAAACCTAGTGTTTGTACCTTGGCAAACACTGTGAGGAACTTGGAGGCATCAAAAGGCAGTGGTGGTTGATGGTTCCGTCCTGAGAACAGTTAGGAAACTCACTAGCCTAAAGTACTTGTCTGGCAAGTGATCTGTTTCTCTCTGTGATTCTTAATGTCAGGTATTGTTGAGAGTCATCAGTTGACCCCTGCTCTGTGCTTACCCTGTATAGGTTGCTATTGCCAAGAGTGCTTTTAGTTTTTGACCGTAGAAAGATATTTCACAAGCCAAACAAAGTAATGAGGGGCAGAATGAGCAGTGGAAGCCTGCAGATAAACGGAAATGGCAACCTAGGGATTGGTCTAGAAACTAGAGTGGATATGTATCTTGAGAACTGGTGGGGTGGAGGGGTGCAGAAGCAATACTTAGGTAGTTGGATGTTAGAGAAGTGTAGTGTTGCAAGAATTATGCTCAATAAATCATATAACTTGAAATCTATGATTCAGGTGTGTGTCAAAATTGATGTGATTTAGTGAGGATTCACGAGTGGAGTGTTATTAGCCTTTTCAAAGACAGGCCAAAGAAGCAGGAATCATATGCATTGAAAATTTAGAGGAACCTGGAGTTATTGAGTGATCTGGTAAAGTCTGAAGGAAAAATAAGAGAAAGTCCAAGTGAGCAGGCCATAGCAGAAGATGAACAAATGGATGAAGCATTTTTTGAGCAGGTAGCAAAACAATCTAGAATTTGGTGGCATGAAGAAATTTTTAATTATCCATGTATCCTTTAAGAAATCTATAATAGAGTTAAGTTTAACCAGAATTCATTGGTGACTTTTTTTTTTTTTCTTTTAATAATGTCATAGGGCCCTTTTACTTTTCAATAAGGAAAAAGAAAGCAACTTGCTGGAAAGTTTCTATAGATGTAATTTTGAATAGTGAGAAAACAGCTAGCTCTGGGTAAGTGAAAAGCAACTTGATTGATGTGACAGTGAAATGATGGTACTCACAATGTTTAGCAAAGAAAACAAAATAGAAACAGTGGATGTCAAGAAGCAGACTCTGAGAACTAATAGAACTAAAGATCTCAGGGAATAAGGATTGAAAAGAAAGCTTTTAAAAAAACAACCCTCCCACCCCCACTAACTTTCAAACTCACTTGAAAATGGAAAGGTCACAAGTGAAGGTAATCCAATTGCAAGGGTAGGATTGGGACTCACTTGTTGACTTCAAATGCACTAAGCCTATAAAAAGGCCTAGAAATCTCAGAACTATCGATAGTCAAAATTAATGATGGCCACAAGAGTGGTTACTGAGAGACTGGAAATGGCAAAAGTAGTATTCACATTTGCTTTCAAAATACCTAAATTTTTATATGGGCAAAAGGAGATGTCACATAATTCTTACAAGTTTGGGGTAGATACACTCACACATGGCAGACCATATTAGAAACTGCAGTTCTCAAAGGAATTTCTTAGAATTTTAAGACCTAGAGTGAACACACTGTATAAGACTCTTCTGGGGAAGCTGCAGTTCACTTAGAGTGTCAGTACATCTGTACCTGTAAAATGCTGAATACAAACTATTGTACATCTGAAGACAACTCAGTAATAGCCATTTGTGAAGTGTGCAAAACATCCTTAGGTAGTAAGAAGAGAATTAAGATAAACATCCTTTTGCTAAAAGAACATAAGTCAGCGTGTACTGTGTAATGTAGTTTGTTTTTCATGCCATGTTAACAGTCTGTATAACAGTGCTGAGCAAATGTTTGCGTTGATGTATTTTATCTTTTTCTTCTATTTTGAATTCTGTTGTGTGTGAATGCATGAATCATAGAATACACGGAGTTGTAAGGGACCCATAAGGATCATTGAGTCCAGCTCCTTCCTCCCCCTCCTTCCGAAAGCACATCACTGAATTACTGCAGCACACCAAAGCACTGCATGTATTGCAAGTTTAGTTTGAAGCTCAAAAAGGTAATGAATCTTGAGAGGCTCATCTAATCAAATTTCCTCATTTTGTGTCGGAAATGCTATCCAAGGCACTGTTGGGGGTGTGAGGGGTGGGGGGTGGAAATAAGTAGCTATACTTCAGATCATAATTAAATTCACTTACTTACTGAAGGAACACAAATTGAGAAACCTCAACTAACCAGCCTAACAATGTCAACTTCACCTTCAAGTATGACACAGCAAAACCCACATTAGTGGAGTTGTTAGTATTGCTTTTTATTTATAGTGAAGTTCTGTTTGGATTACTGTTTTTCTACTCAGACAGTGACAGGATGGATTTGATTCTTTGAGTAGTCATGAAGCTTCAATAAAAGTTAAAAATGCGCCATGAACTTAACCTGAGGCCTGGAATTGGTTTCATAATGACAATACCTTATTGATATATAATGAATCACTTAGGAAAAAATGTAACCCTGGTACAGAACAGTATTTTGTAATGCATTAAATAGAATTATTGGTCCACTAAGGCACATCTAGTAAATTTCTTATTAACAAAGAAAACTCATAGAATTAGCAACAAGTAAGATAAACTTCTCATCTCCATACTAACACTTTAAAAAGGAAAAAGGGAGAAAAGCAAATAGGGAGAATGACTTTGAAGACGTCACTTGAGTGCTAGAATTAATTTATAGATTCATAAATAAGAGCTTTCAGGCAAGGCTGAGAGGCTTAAAATAATCTTTGAGCTATATGATTTACTTGAATTTCGTGATTGGGATATAGCAAGCATCAATTTAGTTTTACTGTGCAGATGTCATATGTCTAGACTATTTTACTAGAAATCTCTGGAGGCTTTCCTAACTTGCAGTCTGGGACTTGTTCTTTGTGGTTAAGAAAGAAACACTGTGAACTGGAGGAGGTTGTGGTTCTTAAGTCACTTGCCTGTACACTGTGGGGATAAACATATTATTTAGCACAAATTCAGTAAGTGCATGGTAAATCAGCTGCCCTTAAAACCATCTGGAGGGAAAAAAAGTGTATTTGAGGGTAATGATAAGCAAGACTGACAGACAGGACTAGTTGTCCCAAGAGAGTCGTGAGAGAAAGCAGAAATATGCAACTTTTGTATGGATTAATGCAACAATAAGAATATGAATATTGTGTAAGCCATTTCTCACTCCAGAGAGTCCAGAAGTATGACTGCAGCAGCAGTATTAGTACTGATAATGAAGCTACCATTAGAATGAATTTACTGTGGACTGAGAATGCTGTCCAGGATATCCTGACTAGAATTCTACAGTAGCCAACCCAGCTTGAGTTCTCTGTTGCCATGACTTTCCTGCTAACTGCTGTTTTCAAGATAGTTTATGTATGTCTTGACAAACAGAAGCCATCCCTTGGTTAAGTAATCCAGGCAAAACTTGCATATGCATTTGATATAGTTGATACAGTGTGGCTTAGTACCTGAAAAGTTCTTGGTAAATGTTTAACTTGGTAACAAAATTGTAGTGTAAAACTCAGCTGAATTTCATTCATTCTTTCATGTACTTACAATTTAAGATGTCTGTGTCTCTTGGTTTTTTAAGTTTTGTTTTGGAAGGCACCTTATATAACCCAAATATTGGCTGATGATTTTGGTTTTTTTAGAATAGTTAAGCAAATAGTAACTTCAGCAAGCTCAGAAAAGAATGTCTTTGTGCACAATGTGTTTTCAAACTGTTATGATGATTCACAGAGATTGTTAAAGGAAAGTTAATTAACTTGGTGTTAGATGAAGTATGAGGTATACTTCCTTGTGCTTATTGGTGGTGGCACATATAGTTTTAACTTTTTAAGAAAGAACTTTAAAATCTTGTGCTGGTTAAGATTATTAATTTCCTGGCATTGTGTGAACTTTTTTTCAGACACTCCTTTGTAAATATTTCAAGTTTCTTGTAGTTTGACTAGAATCAGCATGCATTTGGTGAACATGAGCTCACAAATGCTGCTTCACAAGCATTTTTTTCATTATCTTCTGCAGGCAAAAAAAACCCAGGTGCAAATTGAAATACAAGATAATGTAAGGAAAAAAATACTCTAAGAGCGATTGAACTCTGGAACAGGTGACTATGAGGTTGTGGAGTCTTCATCCTCAAAGAGAGTCAGAACCTGATTGGATACAGCTCTCAGCAACCTACTCTAATTGATGCTGCTTTGAGCAGGGTGCTTGGGCTAGGCAGTCTCTAGGGGTCCCTTTCAACTGTGCTATGATTCTGTGATCCTATATCTGATATAATGTGTTCGTATCTTTGAATGAATCTGACTAAATATTTGGTATCTACTTATACTAGTTTATTTGAAATGAATGATCTTTGTATGTGTCTATTTTTTGATACTTTGTTTTATTGGATAGCTGGAAAGACATACTGTATTAATTGACTGCTTCATGCTGACAAGCCCAGTATTTTTAATGTTTATCAAGAAAGGAGGAAATTCTCTAAAAACATGAATATGAATCTTTTGGTTACTATGCATGTGAACAGCATAATTCATATCTCATTTCTACAAATTAGTGTTTAATGATAGTAATCCTTGAGTTCTGGCATAGTAGGGATAAGGTGCATATCTGAAAATTGAGAGTGGAATTTTGTCTAGACATGTTCATCTTTCTCTGGGAAAATAGGTAAAAGTGCTAGAGGATATACAGGAACCCTAAAGTTCTTGTGTTTTACAAGGAAAAAAACCTGTCAATCAGGGAAATACAAGCAGTATTTAATACTGCTTTACAAGAATTTCTCTTATATGTAGATGCCAAGGGAGGTGATGAGCAAGAGGACAAACTACAGTGGAGATCTCTGTAACGGTTCTGAAAGACCTTGTCCCCAAGAAACCCATTAAAAAAACAAAATTAGAAAGGAAAAAAAGATTGTTTTTTAAAAAAACCAACCCTTTTTCCCTTTACCTCCCATAGACTCTGAGTTCCTTGATACTAGTAAAAGGCCCATCACATAGTCTCACATCTGGATATTGTCTGTGACTCTATTCAGGCAAGAATACTGAAACATGCAGGTGCAAAGCGCCTGGCTTAACCTCATAGTGTTTTCTCAACATAAGAACAATTAGGGGGTAGAATGTAATCCTCTTTTCGGGTCGTACTGTAAAATGCAAGCTAATGACATTTAGAAAGCTACCTATGGCACTCATCTTTAGGAATGGTTCTAATATGTTTTTTTAATGCTGTAATTTCAATTACAGTACTGTACCTTTATTGTCAGACATACTGTGCAATAGAAGCTGTGTAGATTGCTGGCAGATATAGGATATGTAACAGTGAGGATTAAATAGCAATAAAGGATTCACTGAACTGTACTAACAAATCAGAGGTAGTTACAGTCTCTGTCAGTGCATGTGCAGAGATGTGGGCTGATGAATAGGCTGTAGTCCATTTGCTTATGTTGTTTTTCTTTGTGTGACATAAGTGAAAGGAAGAGAAAATGATAGTAAACATAATGTGGTCCTAAATTCTGTGAGATACTTCATGGAGGCAGTAATAATTAAGGAGGCTGAATTAAGTATTCCTTCATTGTTACTATATATGCCGCCTCTTGTTTTTAGCTCTGTTTATCAATCAGCTTTCCTCTTTCCATTATTTATAGTTATCTTACCATTTTATGGTTCTCAATAATATGTTTTGCTTTGCTGTTCAAATTACATCACATTTAATAGAAGCATAGAACAGTTTGGGTTGGAAAAGGACCTCAAACACCATCTAGTTCCAACCCCGCTGCCATGGGCAGGGACACCCTCCACTAGCCCAAGTTGCCCAAAGCCCCATCCAACCTGGCCTTGAACACTGCCAGGGATAAAGGGCAGACACAGCTTCTCTGGTCAGCCTGTGGCAGGGCCTTGTCACCCTCACAGGGAAGAATTCCTTCCTAATATCTAATCTACATGTACACTGCTTCAGTTTAAAGCCACTACCCTTCGTCCTCACTGCAGGCCCTTTTAAACAACCCCTCTCCAGCTTTCAATTTAATCAGTTGGAGAGTCCTACTGTTTCTAATTTCTGTTTTCAGAAGAAATATATAATGCACTTTTTCTTCCATTGCTTTTTTTTGTGTGTGTGTGCTTAACTTTCTCAAACTCAAAATTTTTTTACTGAAATTAAATTTTGTAATCACTTGAATGAATGAAAATATCCCATTTGGCAAAATGATTTGTAGGTTTGAATTCTCACCCTGAGCATATACAATATTGCATAGCTTGCCCATATTAGTATTCTTTCTTGCCATCAGATAATGTTTTTAAGAAACTTAGAGCTCTCAAATCAAGCGTTTTGGCTGAACAATTTTGTCCTTTACATAGCAATTTTTTTTTCAGATAAACTGAAATAGAATAAATGGTTGAACAGGAAAACTTCAATAGAAAATCCAGGAATAGAAATTGTTTGGTAAATATAACTTACCTCTTATGTGTAGTACACTAACTTTGGTCTCTATTGCCTGCACTATGGAAACTGTATATAGAACATATAGAACTTTCAGGAGCAAATTAAATGTACCTGTTTAAACTCCTCTTGTTTAATTTGCAACAGCTTCAGAATAGCTAGAGATTTTTTTTGGGTGTTTTATTTGGTTTTAGGTTGGGGCTTTTGTGTATGTGTTTTTTTGTTAAATTTAAATTTAGGCTCAACTTCATTTTTGTGTTAGGACAAGAGATTAAATAAGAAGGATTGTTAGTTCCCTGACTTTCAAACTGTTCTCATCCTAAAATCTGTTTGGTACCTTTTGTCAGTGCTCCAACTTCAGACAGGAATGTTTTTATACTGTACCTAAAACCAGATGTAAATGCTCAGAGCAGGGCAAAATGTACTCTGCCTTCTTCATTAGAGTATGCCCCTTTTGGCACAGGCAGTACGGTACTTGGCCCTTGGGGGTCTCCAAAAGCCAGAAGATTTCCTCCTGGTAGAACTCTCAACCAAATACTGCTCATCGGAAATGAAGAGTCTTCATTTGGAGAAGGGAAGCTGTCCTTTTAGTTCTTATACTTGTAATTAGCTGTGCTGGATCAGTTAATTTTCCTCAGCTGATACAGGGCTGTGTTTTGGGTTTGTGCTAAAAACACAAAGATGTTTGCGCTACTGCTGAGCAGTGCTTACACAGAGCCAAGGCTTCTCACCTTCTCTGGGCTGGGGTGCACAAGGAGTTGGGAGGGAACTGACCCCAGCTGGACAGAGGGACATCCCATAACATATCACATCATGCTCAACATGTAACACTGCGGGGAAAGAAGGATGCCAGTTGTGTTCCGAAGAAATTGTTATGCATGATGGAGCTCTGTTGTCCTTGGGATGGCTGAACATCCACCTCCCCATGGGACATGGGGAATGAATTCCTTGGTTTGCTTTGCTTGCATGTATGGCTTTTTCTTTACCTATTAAACTGTCATTATCTCAACCCATGAGTTTTCTCACTTCTGCTCTTCTGATTCTCTCCCCCATCCCACCAGGAGTGAGTGAGCGGCTGGATAGGGTTTAGTGTCCATCTGGGGTTAATCCACCACTCCGCTTCTTTTTTCTTCTCCCCCCTCTTTTTTTTTTTTTTCCCTCCTTCCCCCAGTGCAACCTTTTAAAGTTTTCAACATGAACCTTTTTCCTGTGTCATGAGAAAAAGAAATCTTAACATTCCTCATTACAGAAAGTATCAGAATTCTTTGATGAATTTCGTTATCATTCCTGGATATTTTTAAAAGATGCATTTTTTCCCATATGGTTTGTTTCATGAACATATGAGTTTGGTGATTTTAGGAGATGCAGTGATCCAGATTTTCTCTGGATCTCCTACAGTGAAATATTGGAATTTTTAAAAAATTATTTAATTGACTAAAAAATATGCAGAATAGGAATTCGCGTTATACGCATGCACTTCATTAACTTATTGTACTTAGTACTTAATTATTTTGTACTGTTTTCATTTGTAGACTCTTCAGATGCCCATCCTAATAGTCCTGCTTTTGTGAATAAACCAGTAAATGTTTACTATTAATTCATTAGGCTGTGTGGTGAGTAAGTGCATACATACTTGCATACCCTCACCCCCAATCAACATACATAGACATAAATAGAATGAGTGAGAGAGACTTAAATCACTGATTCCTTTTCATTAGTGATCCTTTTAGAATTTTATTTATTGAAACAAGATATGTATTTCTACCAAGTAAGCCCTAGGAATACCATGAGAAAAAGGTGAGTACGGTGGTTCAGGTAACTCTCTTGCCCTCCCATGAGTCAGTTAAAGCTGTATTAAGGGAGTGTATGTTAATTCCTGGGCTTTGTCTGCCCTTCAGGCTGAGGATTATGTAGTTTAAAATAATATTCAGAGCAGCCAGTTTACTGAGCTGGGAACAGCCTATGGTTTACTTATATATGAGCAAAAAGAAACCTCAAAGCCCAAACCTATCTGGACTCTCACCCTTCCTGGAACTTAAGTATTTTATGTGGGCTCCAGTCAGGTGCCTTTTTCTTTCTAAGATCTGAAACATAGAGGAACTTTGTAAAGCTAGGTACATTAAAAAGATTGTTTTGAAAAAGGAAGGTCTCTTCTAATTATTCCATGTATCTTGTGGTTCAAATGTTTGCCCAGTAATGGTAGAACTAAATTTAGTATTTAGTAAGCCTGCTGTTTCAAACTACATCTGTGATCTTCTAAGTGAAAACCCACTGTCCTCAGTAGGCTGTAGAATAGATTCACTTACAGTAGTACTTGCAGCTGTTGTTGAAAGAACTCTGTTTTGTGGAGGAAGGTCAAGCCTTCCTCCACAAAAGAGCAGGCCTGAAAAGATGCAGGATATTATGAGCCAGTGCTTAGCACATCCAGCTCTGAGTAGGGAGACTGAAGTGCCTTAATATCCCCTTTATCAAAAGTGACATGAGGGTAAAATACAAAAAATACCTATGTCATATGCCTCCTGCTGTTATTCTCTCTCTAGTCCATTTTATGGCTTTTTAGTACAGGGACAGCCAGCCTAGTGCTCCCACACAAAACTACAAATGAATGACCCACATAAGGAGTATCCTTCCAGTAACGCATAAGGTAAACCACAGACTGTTTCAAATGTATCAGGTGCATTAGAAGAATTCCTGTATCAAGTGTTGCTTAGTACCATAAAGGGATATTGTGTGTGAACAGATTCCACAAGGCAAGAAGTCGTCGGTTGTGTCTTCTGCCTGGCATGCCAGTGAGAACCATAATTCATTCTTAATATTCCAGAAGGAATGGATTTCTGATGCCTCTGAAAAGGATAGACTACAACTGTGTGGCTCATAACCATGATGTGTCTTTCTTAATTTAAACTTGTTCACTTCAGCAATTGGATACAGCTCTCAAACTGTGCTAGCCAGGCTGGTATATGTGTGCAAAATCATACTGTAGAGGCATCATCCTTCCAGATTGACGCTGTGTCTAATCTTGGTATTTATATAGATGTTTATGTCTCTAATAGAGTCAGGTTAGATATTTATTTTTTATTATTGTTATTAGCATTAAAAAAATCAGATAGAATTTCCACCCTTTCTAGTATGCTCTTATTGCATATTGTATGCAGTGTAATAGTGCTAGAAACTGCCGCTAAGCTGTTTTCAGAGGTGTCTGTCTTTCTAAGAACATCTGTTTGCCTTGATTTGATATAACTCCTTAGTTAAAGAATTAATGACTTTTAAATGTTTATCATCCACCCTAAGCTTCTACTTTTTGTTTCCAAAAAATATGATCTGTTAATTTCCCAGTGTATTTCAACAGGAACGGTTTATCTGAGTTAGCCTAGTGAGTAAGTAGCTTTCTGCTAACTGCCTGGAAGATGCACACAAAGCGCTTGACTCTGTCATTGCCTACTGATTCAGTAGCTGTGATGCCACATAACTGAGAGTAGTGTAGTGTCCTCTAAAACCAACAATGTCATCATTAATTCATCAGAAACACAGCTGTGAACTTTGGTGGTTGTTTTTTTTTTTTTTTTTACCAAAGCAACCGGGCAAAAACATTCCAATGTGCAGAAAAGAAAGTTCCAAGCAACTGGGGTGCACAGCGCTTTGTGTTGAAGCCATTGACCTTGTAATGTGATCACACAGACTTTTTGTAAATTAATCTTTCAGATCTTATGAGTGACATGTGAACTTTGACTTCATGGGCAAAAGACAGACTCCAGCTCCAGTAGAGTCACCTGTATCCCAAATGCATGATAAATTTCCATAACTTTCTTTTGAAAAACTTGAGGTTTTTTGTGCTTTCATGTCTTCTTTTAGGAGAATTATTAGATTTTTCCCCTCCTTTTTGTACAGTGATTTACATCGTTAAGTATAAATGGGATTGTCCCAAGCTTCATTTAAAAATATGTTTTAGCTATTCCTATACCAATTATGTGTTTTAAACTGCAAAACATTTAACTTTTCTGTGAGCTACATACAGCTGTATCATTTTACATTTTGGCAATTCCTCTGTTGTTTCTAGAGTTGTATTAATTTCCCTAAAAGCCATCTGCTGACACAGATGGCTTATATTTTATATATGAGTATGTTTGGCAGAAAACAGGCAAAAAGTTCAAACACTAAAGTATTCCTATATCATCAAGACATGGTGTTTTAAGCTATGTGTCTGTTTACTGTAAAGCCTTTAAATTTCTACGTGAGTGTAATTTTTGTCCCTGGTGCGGGAAAGCTGGTATATGCTGTATGCTAATGCTTAGTACATGCTGTTTGGGCTATCTGGTTTCTCTGACATCTGTCCCTTGGCTTGTGGCATCTCTTTTTCGTGATTGAGAAGTAAGAGCAGGAGTCTGCCCAGTGTGGCTGTGTGGCCCATCAAATGCCATCATTGCTTCCAGTTACAAATACATAGCCATCTCTTATTTATCCAGTATGGGTTAACCAGGAACTGAGTAAGTGTAGGGAAGGAAGCACACCTACTACTGTATGCAGATGAGTAGACCTGTGCTTCTGATTACACAAACCAGGATAGTAGCAGTATGGAACTGCAACATTTTGAATGCGTGTGCTTTTCTAGATGTCTTTGTTCTGGGACATAAGAAAGGATCTGTGACTGAGAAAAAGAAGAGCTGAAGGTGCTGAAAGAGATTTTTATGTCTAAGACCAAAAGAATTGGAACGCATCAAAAAATTAGTGGCAGAAAGTAATGTTGAGGTTTATCCTCATCCCCTCAGAAGGAAAAGGAGATTGGCTCTCCTACCCAATCTTAAAATGCTTATACTGTTTTGAGTTGGGCAAGGACACAAAATACATGGATTTTGGTTATAATAATAGAGGAAGTTTATCATGCCAGCACAGATATGGTCATTGATGTTGCTTCACATTTACTATATGTGCTAAGCCTGAGGAAAACTGTGTTTTAATAAACTATCAAAACTAAGGTTTATTTTAAGAACTAGATCTATTGAAGAGGGCTCTCTTAGTAATATTAAGATAAACAATATTATAATTTTGCATTTCTAATTAAAAAAACCCCACAGCTCTCAAACAGCAAGTAATAACTGTTTTAACTGCTTTTACCTCATCCTTAGCTTTTCTTGTTGTTCCGTGGTAAATGTAAATTTTCTGGTAATGTATATTTGAATATTTAAAGGTTTAACTCCTGTTCTTGTACTTACTGAATAGATCCACTCCTCCTTCCTCAAAATCAAGAGCTGGTGCAGGCAGGCTTGAAACTCCAGATAAAATGTTTTCCCTGGGGCAATATTGTTCGCCACATTCTTCCTGAAGGCTTTTAGGTTTTTGTTTTGAATGGAAATAGAAGAGCCAGATGCAGGTATCTCATTTCAAATTGCCCTTCCAGTCTTTAGAAAAGAAAAAGATTCTTCATTATTCTTTCTTTTTTTAAAAAAAATGTTGTTTTCAGCACTCCGTAAAGTATATACCCACCCTGATGAGCGCAGCTGCAACCTGACATTCCTTATAAAAACTTTGCTTATACAAAAGCTGCCCTGTGGCAATGAGCCCCACCAAACACGAAAAGAAAATAAAATTCTTTGTCATTTCTTTCTCTGACCTCTCATAAGCACAGACTGAGATGTGGCAAAACTATCCCTACCTACCCTTACTCACTTATCTATACTCATATGCAGTGATTTTTCTCTAAAAGGCAATGAGAACTTCATAGATTTTAGATGGGATGTTCCTTAGTGTAATTATTCATGCTGTGAATTGAAAGGGTCAGGAACATTTCCTGAGAAGAAAGACATAATAGTCCTGCTGTTGTGAGGTAGGATTGTGTCTTTGCAATTCACATAACTGTGAGCATTGCTAACTTCTCTTTCTTTTTCTCACAACTTGTGTAATTTCTGGTAGATTTTTGCAACGCCATAATTGCACTAGAATATTTTTTCTTAATAAACAGGAGATAAAACCAAGCCTTTCTTTTTAAAACCATAACAATTAAAAGACCTAAGCAAGAAAAAAGTTACCATTTCAGATGTGTTAGGCCTGGTATATTTGGAGAGGTGTCCTGGCTCCCAGTGCCTGAGTGCTCGCATTTGCAATACGGTACATGCTCTTCTATTAAGCTTGTGGGATGAACTACAACAACAAGGCAACGAAAGCTAATCCAGCGTGACACACAGTGGGTCTTGCTATTTAAAACTAGGTGTCTTTATTCAGTACTTTGACTCAGAACCAAGTTTTTGAAAAGTAGCATATTATATATGTGTTTCTCATCCTCTGCAATTCCCAAATTTCTGTTGTAATACTGACTTCTACTTTTCCCCATTTATGCTCATTTTGCTTAGCATACTTTGAATTTTGTTGCCAGAAAGGTTTCAGTTTTAAAACAGTAATTTGTAAGCACCCCTCCCCCTCAACTTCCTTCATAACTAATTTCTGCTATTGGGAGGAAATATTTCCTTAAAGAGGTCAGGTTTACTGTACACACAGATAAGTTATATAGAAGTTGGTATTCAGAGGTTTGCATGCCTATTGATATGCAGGGCCAATTAATAAGAAATACTTTAAAAGATACCCCTAAAGAACATAAGGAAATATGGTTTGAACTCTTAGAAAACAGAAACTATTGTTTTGGGTTTTTTTTAAACTTCTGCCTATAGTTGCTTTTGTTGAGTCTTTGTGGCTTATTGCTCCTTGTGCAAGTCCTCTTTATTTTTAGTGAGTCTAAGCTATGCCTAGCTTTATAGGCCATCTAGACCATGTGTTTGGGGCTTCCCTGTTTTCCTTCCTATGGATGTGTAAGAGTTTTGTTAGTTTTGTTTGTGTTTTAGCCCTTGCACTGAAGTTACTTATATTACGAAGAAACAAATCTCTGAGTCCTTAGTTTTATTGCTTGCTAAGTTTTCTGTTCCCCCAATAGTTTGTATACCAGTAAGTATTCTTAAAATCTTAAAAAATAATTTGGTGCAAAGTTTTAAAATACTGTAAGATAGTGTGGTACCATTATGCTACACTGTATCTATTTCTTGGAAATATAAAAGCCAACGTGACCAAAAGAAGAAAAATTAAAGGGGGTTTTGTAACAGAAAACAGCTGCAACCACATCAAGGCATTTTTGTCTTTGTGGCTTTGCTGAAAATGAAAGCCACAACTTAATAATATTCAAGGGAGATAGTTCTATGGAATGAAATCTGTTAAATGCTTAATAGCAAACAATTAAAACCACAAAATGTAATGTTTAGGAAACTGTTTTTGAATGCTAAATAGCCTAGATTGCAGAAGTTCTGCTTCTTCAGTAGAGGCTAGAAAATGAAAGTCATTCAGAATGATGGATTGTAAATACCAGTTCAGGTATTTGTGTCTTATGTTTTTGCACATGTTCAGTGTGTTTGGATAAAACCAGCTTGCTTTCTAACAAAACTATTTGAAATCAAGAGCTCTAAACCCAGGGAGCTATCCATATACTAAATATGAGTATTATATTTAGTAAAAAGCTTTTTTAAATCTACAAATGCAATAGATTAGATGAGCTAAATATTGAACCAATCTGATGTTAGAAAAGCTGGATTCTTGCAAAACATCTGTTGACAAACAGATGAATTTTAAATTCAAAGTGATTTAAATCAGTCTTTATCACAGTTTTGTATTTAAATTGGGGGGGTGTGTGTTTACATCATGATTTATGCAACTTTTAAAATTCAGAAACTTTTAAATTATTTTTCTAAAAAGCAGTTAACTGCTATTGTTTAGTGACTACTGGGATGTGTTGACTTGCAATTAAATATGACCATTATTTATTACCTCTTTGCCCTAGCCAGGAAAATATCTATTCTATGCACATTTAATTATAGAATTTAATGTATGCCTACTTAGAATTGTAATTCTTAACTTTTGTTCTATTGAAGACACTAAATAAAATGTCTTCCTTTGTAGATTACTACTTACTAGAAATTTGTGCCCTGCTGCTTACGGTGGAAGCTGCAATATAATTCAGTAGCAAGAAAGAAGTGTTTAAAAACTATTGAAACTTAACTAAGGGGAATTTTTATTCAATATAGTATATAAAAATCAAATATGATATACAGTTACAGTCAGGATTTGGATCTCAGGTCAAGAGGTACAAGAATACTACAAACACTGGTGGCAGTTAGTGGGGAGAATGTAATAACATAATGTTTTGGGATATCTGTTGGTCAGAACTAGATTTCATTATGATGTTGGAAATGTTTAAAACATCCAACCAACCTCTGTTTAAAGCTACTTGTTTTCTTGTTAAATGGAAGTATTGCCTGCTGTTAGTGGATTGATCCACTAAAAAAAGTCTCCATGATTTTAGAATACTAGATCTCTTGGATTTGTTTTTATTCATTGTCAGTTGCTCTTCCTGCTCCTGTTTGGTTTCTTAAATTCAGATGAAACAGGATTGAACTAAAGAAAACAGTAAATTCAAATGCACTGGTATCTCTGAAAGAGAATCTAATTATCAAAATTTGACTTACCGATTCGTTTAACTCAGCAGACTCAGGTGCTTAGGTAGCAACAATTCCCAGTCATGAATAAAACTCTATAACTTGTTTATGTTTTAATACAACTTCTTATTTAATGTGTATAAGTTTATGTTTTAGAAAGGTCAGACTTTACCAGATTTAGCCATAGTTTCACACCAGAATTTTAGGAAGGATTAATTAAGTGGGAAAAACACTTTTATTGGTTTGTAACAGTAAATCAAAGCTCACTAAGGTTTCCTTTTAACATTCTCAATACACCCTAATGAGTTACATCTTCAGTGAGTTAAACTGCTTAGGTTTGAGTCCAGTACTGTTTAGTTTCTAAAGGTTACAAATAGTATATTCAGTTCAGTTAAGGAATATGGACCTTCAAAATCATAATGTTCCTCTAAAGCATATATGCATATGTAGGTAATCAAGAAAAATAACTATGTGGTTACTTTAAAAATACTTTTTAAAAAAAAAATAAATACGTGCCTGATAGGAACATTAAAATTTCAGACCTGTGTGTCATTTTCAATTTTTTCCTACCTCTTCAGATTGTTTCTACAGTTACCTTCTTAAAGCTTTGGTGAGGACATACAAATTTAGATTTTGCTGTCCAGGGGTGAAAACTTCATTGCAGGCACCTAGAAAATGTTATGCAACCTGTAGATCAAAAGCTGCCGTGAAATGAAGCTGAAATTGAAGTAAGCTTCAGAAAATGAAGGGTAAAAAGTATGACTTGTAGCAATTTAGCAATAATGCCTTTTGGATCTTTAAAAGTTATAAAATTATTTCCATATCCTTTCATGAAGAATTCACACTTAGAGCCACCAAAACCCGTTTATTATATCCTGCTGCAGTACCATGCAAACTCTGCAGCTGTGAGTCATGTAGCATAGTGTCTGACATCAAACGTGAAGAAAATTATTGTAAGACATACTTTAGCTTCCTTTTTCTTTCTACTTCTGTCACCTCTAGAACTGGCTTCTTTGACTTTCTAAAGACTCCTGTGTGTGGCATAGATGATGAAGTGTAATTTTTCATTATTTACACATTCAAATCACAAGCAATTGGCTAGATATTTTTGAGAAAGATATAAACATAAAATGAAAACCCCCAAACCAATGTTATGGCTCTTTGTAATGACTAAAATATGCATGTTTAAATTCATTCTGCCTGCAAGAACTTGTCATAATTATTTTTACTTGTATAACCTGTAGGCTATCTTGAGTTTTATTGCTTTTACTCTTCCTTTCCTATTCCTTCGTCCTCCTGAAGGGAGAAGGGGTGCAAGCAAGCCAGCTAGTGAGCAGTGGTGTGGTGCTTAGCTGCCTACTGGGGTTAACCCACAACAGGTTTTGTAAGGACATATTCCCATAATTGGTTTACAAGTTACTAACACCAGTCCTGACTTCTGTGGTGCAAAAGAACCTTGTGCTTTTAGCATTTCTGGAAATTTTAAGAAGCTCTTCCCAATGATGTGATATTAGCTTTTGTGTGCAGCATGTTCACAATATTCCACAGTCGCCTGAGCAGTACTGTTCATAGACAAGTGCATGGTACTTTGGCGTGGTGCACTGCAGTGAGATCCTGCAGCTGGTGGTGTGCGTTGAGTTGTGTGGAGATATAGGGCAAGGGCAGCCTTTTCAAAGCCGAATAAAGTGGTTTGAGAAATTATTAATAAATTAGGAAATAACTAAAAATTCCTAAAACTTCCTTTGCTGATATGTTAAAAATCTGAATCTTGTCTCAGTACATCGGTGTACTCTTAAAATGGAGGCTTTTTATCAGGAAAGGAGCAGTTACTTAACTCACGCGGTCCTACCTATGGATAAAAATGTAAGTTGAGTTAGAGAATCAAAGTAAACTGTTTCAAGTAAATAAAGTAGCATGAGAACTCCTGATTGCAATACTTTCAAATCAAGCAACAAAATGTATGTTTACATACATGCCAGGTACATGAGTCTTAGCTTTCTAGAGCTTCTCCATTTCCTGTGGGCCACTTTATGATTTACTATGTTTAGAAATAGCACCCAAAGTATTAGCTTTCTCCCCATGCTAAAGTCTGGTAAGGCCTTTCAGTGTTAGTCTGTTGCTGTAGATCTGGAAAACAAGCCTAAAGCTTTGAACTAGCAAGCCTGTAGTCACAGCGGGTCTGTCCACAGCAATCTACATGTTGCATTCCTACCACATGCAGTAAGGTTTTCTCTATAGAACCATGTCACTGAGGAATTCAGCAAGGAACAAGAAATCTTCAGTCAGAGAAGGGCCACAAGTGTGTGAAAAACTAGCCACACATAAACAGTAAAGGTCATTAGGAGCCTCCTAAACTCCTGGCTAGGAATTAGTTTTTTGGATCATTAACGGTAAAAAGCCTAGGAAATGAATAGGACTCAGTGTCCTATTAAAAATTAGACAGAACAATTAAAAGGTTTTCCTATTTCTAATGGGAACCAGACCTAATAGCTTGCTTTACCTTGTCTAGTGGGCTGTTTCTGCATTTTGAATGACATTAATTTTATGTCCTTGTGTTTTTAAAGAAATATCTTGAAGTACTTTTGCTGTACAGGAGTTGTAAATTATTTACAGTGAGGGCAGTGAAAGCTTGGGAGAGGTAGAATCTAGTGTCTCCCTAAGACTGTGCATGTTACTGATTCCAAGTCTTGTGACTCTGAACTTCTGGTGTGTGCAAATGTACGTGTTGCAGACTCCTAATTCAGTTTCTGTATTATGTCATCCCATCAGGTGAAATGCTCATCTGGTTACAAATGCACAGCCTTGTTTGGTGTGAGGTGTCTCTTCAGGGTATATTACGTTTCCCTAAACATCATTTTCTGATTTCAACAGCAGCCTTTCTGCTTTCATTTAAATGTAAATTTCTTGCTGATGAGTAGATGACTGATGGCTATTTAAGAGCTATCTTCTCATTTACTGTACATTTCTCTCTAACCCTAAAATGTCTTTGGCACAAAAAAATTGCAAACATCGAGCCTTTATTATTTTAAAATTAATTTTTGGAGAGGTATGTTAAATACTTTCTTTTTCCTTATCTTGTAAGCTTGTCTTATAAAACATTCCAAAGAAAGAACAAAAAATGAGTGATGTTTTACACTGTCTGCTTTGCCTGCAGGTCCAAAAACGAGCCCAGAAGTTACAAACTTTTCCACTCTATAGCTGTTACATTCGTTTCCGTCTCCATTTGCCTTAGGCTCTAAATCTCCCCACCTAACTTTCTGGTACTAATCAAGGTAATCTATGAGGTAACTGTCAACACAGCCGTATGATTTTCCTGAAATGAAAAGAAATATATTTGGACAGGGAAAAGAAGATTGCAGATAAATGGAGTGGGCATGGGGGAAATAAAAGGACAAAAGAAAAGCAGGACAAGATGACCTTCCTCACTACCTTCATTTTCTATTCAGTCACACCAGATGCAGAATTCCTTTCTGCAGTGAGTGAATTGCCCTGTCATTAACATAAAATTAGCTCCAAATGATCATACTCAAAAGCTTTGAAATATGTTAGTATAGAACCACAGACTCAGAAACATGTGGGAAACCATGTGGGTTTGCAGATGTGAGAGTCTTCTATGATACAAATATAGTTATGTTTGCATAGCATATTCTGCTCTGTGGATATATTCTAGATACAGCTGTGTTACCAGTAGTGCTGTAACTATGTCCCTATGGTGCTCTGCCTGAGTGAATGCGTCTTGTTTCTTACAGCAAGTCTATTCTAATAAGGACTGCTTGCAAACAGAGATTGTCCTGCAACTTAAAATACTCCTTCAAGAAATCCAAGGGTGCAACATGGGCCGGTAGATTAGGTTGAGAGTGAAAATTTGAAATTGTCTGGTTTTGATTTGTTGTGTATTTTGCTACTGTTTTCCCTTACTTTTAAAGAAGTAAGTAAACTTTCTGCACTGGGATTACAATTTAAAAGCCTGATAAAAGTTTAGAGAGGTAATTTTTTTTTCTTATCTAAGTAAGTGATTTGATTTTAGTTTTATTATCAAAAGTATGTTGATTGATACCAAGATTAGCTGAATCTCAATATAATTACCTGATTTTATATTTATTGAAATAAAGGTCTGTACACTTGTTGACTTGTGTAGAGAGCTTTATTTAGTCTGTTGCTTTTTTTTGGCTTGGGTGTTTTTTGTTTAAAAGACACATCTTTTTTTTTTTTTAGTACAGTTGTCTTTTATGTGTTGGAAGTGAACTCAGAGTATCTTTGGGAGGGAAATTGGTCTTTGCATGAAAAGACTAGTGAAAAAAGGTTGAATAAATCTATAAAATAAGCCAAGCTTTTGATTGTAGAGAGCATCTTTACCCATTAAATGTTGCATAGTATCTGTAGCATTTACAATATTTGTTAGTATCTCATATTTCAGGGGCAAATGTATTATGCATATCTGAAATATGCCTTGTACTTTTCAATATAATATTTAAATTGTCTGGGAATATTGTGCTTCTCTATTACCAAGGACTGTAAAGGCTAGAAGTAACTGCCCACTGCAAAACCACCTAAGCAGAATGTCTTTGCTATTCTTCACCTTTACCAGCTAACATCAGGCATTACCTTTGATATCACATTTTAAGAAATGTCCAGTAAAGGAAACCTGCATGATACAGTTAAGGGAGCCTGCCACTGTCTGGCAAAGAAATTGACTGAAAAGATGTATCTGTAAGCTGTCCAAGCAGTGACAGCTTGTAGGAAGCAGTAAAAAACATCATACGTCACATGCTTGATGTCGTAGGTCCCATAGACAAGTAACTGATGTGCTCATTATGACATGATTGAGAGAGGCTATATTGGCCTTGATAGATTGGCTTTTGATACTGTCTCCCATGACATCCTGATAGCAAAGCTGAGAAAGCATGGGATTGATGAGTGGACAGTGAGGTGGGTTGAGAATTGGCTGTCGGACCAAGCCCAGAGGGTCGTGATTTGTGGAGCAGAATCTGACTGGAGGCCTGTGACTAGCGGTGTTCCCCAGGGCTCGGTGTTGGGTCCAGTCCTGTTTAACGTCTTCATTGACGACCTTGATGAGGGAATAACATCCACCCTCAGCAAGTATGCTGATGATACAAAGCTGGGAGGAGTGGCTGATACGCAGGAACACTGTGCTGCCATCCAGTGAGACCTGGACAGGCCTGGGGGTCGGCCTCTTCTCCCGTGTAGGCAGTGACAGAACTAGAGGGAATGGTATCAAGCTGCGCCAGGGGAGATTCAGGCTGGACATTAGGAAGCACTACTTCTCCGAAAGGGTAGTCAGGCACTGGAATGCACTGCCCAGGGAGGTGGTGGAGTCACCGACCCTGGGGGTGTTCAAGGGAAGACTGGATGTTGTATTGAGGGATATGGTTTAGTGGGAGCTAGTAGTAATAGGTGAATGGTTGGACTGGATGATCTTCTAGGTCTTTTCCAACCTTGATAATTCTGTGATTCTGTGATTCTGAGAGCTGGGAAGGGAGAAACCAGATGAGGTTCAACAAAAGCAAGTGTAAAGTCTTGCACCTGGGAAGGAACAACTTCGTATCAGTACAGGCTGGGGGATGACCTGCTGGAGAAGAGCTCAGTGGAGAAGGACCTGGGGGTCCTGGTGGATGACAGGTTGGCCATGAGCCAGCAGTGTGCCTCGGTGGCTAAGAGAGCCAATGGGATCCTGGGGTACATCCGGAGGAGTGTAGCCAGCAGGTCAAAGGAGGTGATCCTCCCCCTCTACTCTGCCCTGGTCAGGCCCCACCTGGAGTATTGTGTCCAGTTCTGGGCGCCTTGGTATAAAAAGGACAGGGATCTCCTGGAGAGAGTCCAAAGAAGGGCTACAAAGATGATTAAGGGCCTGGAGCATCTCCCCTATGAGGAAAGGCTGAGTAAGTTGGGACTGTTCAGCCTTGAGAAGAGAAGACTAAAGGGGGACCTAATTAATGTTTATAATTATCTTAAGCAGGGGATGCAGGGGGAATCAGCCAGTCCCTTTTCAGTGGTCTGTGGAGACAGGCCAAGGGGCAATGGCTGCAAGTTGGAGCACAGGAAGTTCCGCACCAACATGCAGAAAAACTTTTTCCCAGTGAGGGTGACAGAGCCCTGGGACAGGCTGCCCAGGGAGGTGGTGGAGTCTCCTTCTCTGGAGATATTCAAGACCCGTCTGGACGCCTATCTGAGTGAAATGTCCCAGGGAGCTGCTTTGGCAGGGGGTTGGACCTGATGATCTCTCGAGGTCCCTTCCAACCCCTACAATTCTGTGATTCTATGATTCTATATTGTAGTTCTGCAGTGAGTGGCTGGGTATATTTCAGTCAATATATGACAATATCTGTGGGCCAGTGCTGTCTAAACCCATTTTTGACCCCAGCCACATTGCCCTGACAGCTGAAAGTCTTTTAGCAATGTGCAATTTTCCTTTCAGTGACTGAAATCTTAAAGAGTGCCTGTGTCTGTATATATACACGTGACAAACCAGGATGGATGAAAAGGCATGTGTTTTGGTGATTAAAAACCAGAGGTATCTATAGGAAGACCAAGCAAAATCAAAGGTTTCTCAGGACCTTGTGGACATCAGACTTCTTTCTTAACTTTCAGCATCTAATTCACCTAGAACCTAGTGAAGATGTTACATAAGCAGTGTAATTATGGAAATGTATATTTAAATTCAGTTTGCATTGAAAAACATTGATATCAGTTTAAGAGTTCTGCCAGTGCTTTTGTATACCTCAATCTGTTTTATGGTGCTGCTTTTCATTAATTATGTTTTAACAGAAGAAATTCTTGCCTCTTTTTTTTTTTTTTTTTTTGGCAAAGAACAATCAGGCCTCTCTGAAGAGCAGCTTAAGACCCTTCTGGAAGAATGTATGCAGCCTCTGAGAACAATAAGTAACGTTACCATGCCAAAGTCTCAGGAATCTCTTTCTTGCGGATTAAGTCCCCCTTGTTACACAAGTCAAGACTCCACTTTTCACTCCACATCTAGTCTTTCCAAAATGTTAGTTGAAGACCATATTGTAGGGATGTTAACAGCTCAGGAAAAGGCTGGACTGGAAGACAAAAGCTTATGTGTTAATGCAGAAAGTGAAATCCCTGGCTACTATATCAGCAAAGCACTGGCTGATAGTCACTTATCAAAGGATTCATTGGCCCAAACAGAGGAACCTGATGACTTAGAAGGTTTACAGAAGATGGAAGATAAGAGTATTACTGAAGGTTACTTTATGTCAAGAGCACTCAACACAAAAAAGTTGAAGAAACCTTCCTTCTTGGCTGAACCATTATATTGCATCAGCATGAACAATGAGCCATCCACAGAGGCTGACATTCTTGGCATACCAGTGCAAACCAAAGGAGGTGAGACTCTTAACAACCCTTTAGAATAGGCTTTTCATTATGATAAAAAAGACCCAAGCAGGTTCTCACCAAAGGTATGCACCACTACACACTGATTATTATTGTATGCCAAGGAGCTACTTTTATAAAACATAAAACTGTTTTGTAAGTAATATGCACAAAGTAACAGAAAGTTTATTAAAATTCTTGGCCTGACATAATTCGTTATGAGACTAGGACTCTTATGAAATATAATACTGATGTTGATTAATTCTGTCAACTGGAAAACAGCATTGACAACACATATAGATTATCTTTTTTTGTAATAGAAAGTCATATGCACTTTTCTGTGGCAAGCAGATATTCTCCCAGTAGTTGTAACAATTCACACAAAAATTTCTGAGTGTTTCTTGAATGTTTTAAGTAAGATGAAATGTGTTAAATCAAACAAAACACCAGGCACTGTAGCTACTGTGTAGTGAAGCGAGCAGGTAGCTGTTCATACATGTTGCAGTAGACATAGTCACTGTGAGGTAATTTTATAGGACAAGAGGAAAAGGAGATTTTAGCTGTTAAGTAAATATCCATAGAGAACACGGTAAAGTCTTTAACATGAAAGTGTTTAGCACACAATTATTTAGATATCTTTTAGTCATAATCATGTGTTGTGTCACAACAATGCAATAGGGTGTTTTGATGGTCTGTTTTCCATAGTGGCTGAGTAATGTTCAACCATATAGAACTCCAATCTCTCCAGTTAATAAGCATCTTGGTTTTATGGTCAGTTTGCTTCCTGATTTGTGAATTTTTTGGGGAGGGGGAGTGGGGCAGGGAGAAAGTGTTCTGAATTTTCAGTCTCAAAATTTTTTCTTTTTTAGTAAAAATGTAAAAACAAACCCAGGGATATCATTACACATATCATTATCTCTTCAGGCTTTAAGTCTTTTATGTAAGTGTCTAATTGATAATTTATTATGTAAGTGTCTGATGACCTGTGTGTACAGGTAATCTTTTAGGCACAATAAAAGTGCAAAATAAAGCCCACTTCAGAGGTTTGTAATTGGTTTTCGTATTTCTGCCAAGTATTTTGCAGTTATCCATAAGTTTAAGTGAATTATATTTGGATTTATTGTATTCCAGTAATATTGCTAATACTAAAACATAGATCCAAAATTAGTATTTAAAGAGATGGCAGCCCATTCTTATTTTTTTCCATGTACTGCTTATGAGGAAGCATACAGAAAACCCTAATACCTTTCCATGGAATGAATTTGTTTCCTGCAAAGGTGACTCAGTTCTGCCTTAAGCAGTTATTCCTGGCACTAAGCAAAAGGCTGTGATTTTTATCAAATTTGCAAAGTTGCTGAATGTATTCTGTATGTAAGCTTGTTCAGACGTGATTACCTGTGCTATAATTGCATGGACAAATGGAGATTCCCAGTGGAGTCCAATTTAAGGCAAATACATCTGCAAATGAAGATGTCGTGTATTTTTATTTGAGACACATAGATATATTTGAGCTTTGTTATGGTCTTATATGCATAATCTTCTGTAAATAGTTTGATTTTTTTTAAAACATGCTACACATGTTTTAAACCATGTAGTGCTGTGGAAGCAAACATAACTGTGTGAAGCTGGTTTAGCAGAATATTGGTTTCACAGTCATTATGGTACTGAAGACCCTGATATAGATTTACTATAATACATTATTTAAGGAAAACATGGTTATTAACATCATTCATATATATATATATTTTACTCTGTGTGTGTATATATACACACACACACATATATATATATATGAAGGAATCTCTTATGTACTTTCAGAGATAAATAATTCCTGCTTCTTTAAAGAAGCAATAATTTACATCAGGGCCATATGCATATAAATGAAAAGCTTGTTATTTCTCAGCTGTATGAGCCAACTGGTAATTATTTCCAGCTTTTTTTTGGTGTTTTTTTAGGTTTTATTTTTTTGCTATACTAAGTTTTAAGTAGAAGTTGTATCACAAACTGCTGTTGCTTTTTTCTCTTGAAATAATATTGTGCTTGCAGCATATCAGCAAATGATTGTTTTCTTTTTTTACAGATGATGTGAAGATTGAAAGTTGAGGGGAAATTGATTATATGCTTCTTTACACAACTTTTTTTCTAAAAGCGGGGTTTTCAGACACCCTGAAGGCAAAGAATTATCATCATTGAAAACTGTTCTGTGAGGTGATTTATTCTTAAAAGATTATTATTAGTATTATTGTATATTGTTGCAGTTGGATTTCATAATAAAGTCTTGCACCTCATTACATTTCCTGGGAGTGTTCTGTCTAATACATAAATGTACATGCACGTTTGTGCAGCTGCTTCTGTTAGATGTGTTATCAACATTATTCTTAGAGCAATCCAAAGCCTAGCACTATACCAGTTAACTATCTCGGCCAAAGCCAGGACGGTATCCAACCCTTCTTGCATACCATCTGTGTCATGCCCACTTCCTGTACTTCCCAATGCACCCAACCATCAATTTTCCTGTAACTTGATACTGTTAACACACAGATATTCCCTTAGTGTATGTCATCCCTTTAAAATGTCTGTTGAGTTCGTTCGGTCCATGACTTTGGGCTTCATCTGTCAGAACAGTATGTCTGGGCAGGAGCGATGGTGTGTGATGTGGGATTGTTACAGGCTGCATCCAGGCCTTGCAGCTGGTATATCTAACTCAGCCCAGCCTGTGCCCACGATCTGTGGGTTGAAGATATCAATCTCAAGGAACTTGCTGGGTGCTCATTGCTGCAGCCAGTTCTAGTTGCATTGCATCTATATCTTGCTTGGTTTCATTGAAGTTCATTCTTCATTAGTGTGGGTGATCCTTGCTGTAATACTGTTGTTATGGCATGTAGCAATCATGGCAGTGATAACAGGCAATATTATGTAGCAGTTAACATCATATAATTTATCAGCTAATCTCACCCAAAATCAAATCCCCTGATGTACATATCAGATTTCCTCATCTTTCCACATCACCCAGGTCCTTGAGCAGAAGCAGTCCCGCAGATGGGTTTGCCTTTGCCTGAAGCAGGGCTAACCCAGACTGTCTTCCCCAAGATATTCTTGAACTCTACTACAGGGATTTTATTCCCCCTCTACAGTACATGGAAGTTTTGATTGGGCAGGACCAGCTCAATTGCCAGTCACCCTAGCGTTAACTAGCCAGGTGGCCTTTGCTGAATGCACATTCGAGGATCCCACCATCCCATATTTGAGGATCCCACCACACATTGCCCTCTGTGTAGTCTTTAGCAGTCCATGATGATGCCTCAATTTCATTGAATCATGGTATTACTTGATTTTCCTGGAGGCTGGTGCATGACAGGGGATGTGATACACCCACTCAGTTCCCAGGTGGCTCTTTGGCCCAGGTGTCTATGAGGGTTTTTTGGGAATGAGTCCCATTGTCTGACTTAATTCTTTCAGGGGTGCCATGTCACCAGAATACTTGCCTTTCATGGCCTGGGATACTGTTCTGGGCGGTGTCATGAGGCATGAGATATGTGTCCAGCCATCCAGTGATTGCTTCCACCATTGTAAGCACATGGCACTTGCCTTGGCAGGTTTGTGGGACTGATGTACTCAGTCTGCTAGGCCTCCCCGTATTTATATGTCAGCCATCATCCTCTGTACCACAGAGGTTTTAACTGCTTGGCATGCATGACTGCAGCATGTTTCGCATTCAAGTATGACCTGAGAGATAGCATCCATGGTCAAGTCCACCCCTTGATCACAAGCCCATCTATATGTGGCATCTCTTCCTCAATGGCCTTGGGGTGTCGTGGGCCCAACGAGCTATAAATAATTCACCCTTGTGTTCCTAGTTCGAATCCACCTGAGCCACTTCACTCAGCCTCATCGACCTGCTGGTTATTCTGATGTTCCTCAGTGGCCTGACTCTTGGGTACGTGGGCGATATGTGATGTACTTTTACAACCTTTACAAATAATTTTCTTTCCTCCTTTACACGCAACCTACTTTTTTACATGTTGTTAGCTAAAACCTGGCCTCCCATTATCCTAGTGCAGTTTGCTGGAGCTTGCAACCCGTCTGACTGCTGATACCTATTCAGTCATCTGTCCCAAGGCTGTCTGCTGGGCTGCTGGTTTGATTGAAGGTGAAGACTTGCGCAAGTCCTCTGCTGGATCAGAACGTCAGCACTGTCTGCTCAGCTGTGCCCGATTCCTGATCCTGTGAAGAGTATAAATGTATAGCAAACAATCTTATCCTCTGGTTAAGAAGAATAAGTAAGTGATGAAAGGCTGCATCATCGTGAAGTCTTGGTGGGACTAAAAGTGAAGGAGTTCAGAAGCTTGGCCAGTTACTGGATTGTGAAACCTTATAGTAATGGCTAGCTGGGGGGAGGGTAGTACAGCTGCTTTGCGTTTGAGAAAATAATAAAAATTCATTACAAGTTTTTGATTGTTTAGTCTTTACTGTCTTTGCTTGTCTACTCCTGAATTTTCTACTTACTGAGGTGATGGTCAGTTTTTCATTTCATGCACTGTAGTGTCAGAAATCATTAAACCACTTTGTTCTCTTTTAAAGTTTTGTTTTTTTTGGTGTGGGATTTTTCTGACAGTGGTGGTGGGGAGTCAGGAGAGATCACCTGGCAAAGACTGAGTAGATTTTCCCAGTGCCATGCTCTCATTTGACACAAGCGAAAAGGACATATTCTTTCTCAGATACTATCATAGCCATTTAACATGTGACAAGAAAAGATGTATGAATATAATGTTAACTATACAATGGCTGCGTTATGGCACAGGGAGTATTTGTACTAATCTGACTGTTAAAGTTAATACACATATTGGCTCAGATTTTAATGACTTTTGCAGAGCTGCCAGTCTGAGTGGATGTACACTCCTGAGGAAGTGGCAATTGTGTGGATATAAGAGAGATCAGAATCCAACCTACTTTCTTTTAATTAAAAATGTAAATGGCACGCTATATTTGTGACAAGCAATTGCTATGTATTCCTTTATTTTCGGATACTATAACTTATTTTGCAACGGCAGTAATAAATCTGTGCATACTGGCTCTTCTGCATCATCCCATTGCTCTGCATAGGATTGCTCTAAATACATTTCATGGAGCTTTACAAATCTCACATAGATGTATTTCTTCCTTAAAAATTTCTTTACCATAAATATGACCAAAGCTATACTGACAGAATTATTGTGAGTATTTTCTGTGCCTGTATGATATTTGTGCAGGACTGTCCACTGCCTGTAATCTTTCCATAGTCCAGTTATTTTCACATGAAATTCATGTTTTATAGAGTCCTTCTCAAAAACAGTGTTAAAGTGCTTGGATAGTTTTTTGAAGAAATTTAAGTTCTTTATCAAGTTTATATGTAGAATATCTACAATGTACCTTAAGGGAAATAATAGCAAATTATTACTTTTCTGGTTTATTTAACTGTTGTAAATCTCTCGGTGTTATGAAAAAGCTTTTCCTGGCATCCTCAAGGAAGAGCCTGTTGCTGACTAAGCCTTTCAGTATTCCTGAAGCCACGACTACAAGTGTTTTTTCACATCTGGCATTTCAGGGGCGAGCAAGCACTATCGACTCGAAGAGTATATTCTGAACAGGAACTTGATTACTTCAGGTCTTGAGACATGCTGAGCACCCTGCACTAGCCGAAGTCACTGCAGACTGCAGGGAGCTAGTGCTCATGGAATGCTATTCTGAAGGTGCTTAGGGGCAATAGCTGAACTCAGAGACTGTGTCAAAGATTACTGACCTAATATTTATCTGTAGCTTGATTGCTACTGTCTTGTATTAAGTAACAGGTTCTTTGGGAAGATTCTATTTCCTGCTTGATGTTACAGGTTAAGTATCAATTCAAGCCCTCTGTCCTTCATGTATTTTCAGCTTTGAGTAAAAGCATAGGAAATAAAATTATTTGGTAAAACATGTTTACTTGTATGAGGTACAGAGTAACGGAGATTGCATATACATTATAGTGAAAAGGTCATTTGACGAAACATCACCAATCTCGGGGTAAAAGGGATGTTGATCCCAGGAGGATTCATGGGTTTTTCTTTGTTTTTCCAGTGTCTCTGTGTTTGTGACCTGCAATAACCCCTTGTCGAGCTCAGCGCTAGAATTCCAGCTGCACTGGAATGTGGCAGCTTCTCGGGGAGTGATGCAGCAGAGATGATGAAGATATTTAAATGATTTTTCATTTTCAGCCTAACTCAGGCTATGGAAGCAGGTTTTCCAGAATACATACCTTCATTCAGCATAAGTTGTATTTGGTAAAAAGATTCTGACAACTAGCTGCTTTGCAGTCTTTCCTAGCTCTATTCCTCCCCAAACACAGCACAGTACCAGGGACTGATTATTAAAGTTTTCCTCTGGCTCTTGGGCTTTGAGATCTGTTTTATATTGAGGAATAAGAAATTTCATGAATGCATGTAGGTTTGTGCTGTTTTTTTACTCCTTATGTTATTTCCCACTATGATTTTACCGCACAAAATGGATAATTTTGTTCCAAAAACTTATTATTGGTGAAAGCATCATAACCATGTAGAGATTTTGATGTGCTTGTGTCTATATTCTGAGCAATATGTGACCAAACCATTCTGCCATTGTCACTGAGACTCCTCAGCAGTGCTGGTGTTCATGGTGGCCAGCACTTAGCTGTCGCTAGTGATTTGCTCCAGTGGGCATGTTTCCATGCTGCATGGTTTGGCCTCTTAAATTACAAACTCCATAGTGTTTTCCTCTGAAAGAATACTTCAGGAATACTCTGAAAGAGGAAAATAAGGGTGATTCAATCATTTTCATGAACCATATTTGTATATATACATAAGCAGATAAAAATTATATGTATTAATTAAATATAGTATAAACATATACATTTGAGTAGGAGCATTTAAAGTAGTGTAGTGGTAATTGCAGAATAGTGAAGTTCAGTCCAGTTTTGCAGTTATTATGCAGATTTAGAATGGTTGAGGGTCTTTGCCATTTCAAAGAAGTGACAGACTTAATATCCTGATTTTTTAAAAGGACATTTGTTGACTGCACACAAAAACGGTAACAGAAGTGAAGTTATTCTTAAATGCCCAGAATTCAAGTTTAAATTGAAGTTGTTCTATCGAAGGGTGAAAAATTTCCAGCTTCACCATTAAAAAACAAGAAAAAACCCCACAAAAATTCTCAGCCAAAAAGCCTTTTTTTTTTTCCCCCAAGCCAGACGACGGGCTGGTATCTGCTCTGTGGGTCTGTAGTGCATGTTTTCCCTCTCACTTCCTGAGCAGAGCTCCTGCAGAGTCTGTGGGCATGCTGAGTGCAGAGTGAAAACAGGCTGGGCAAAAACTATCTGCTGCATAGATCAGAGAGGAAAGGGCTGCTTCAATATGTCATCAGAGTAGCAAGGACTAGTCTGGAAGTGTGAAAAAGTACGCCAGTAATTCCTGGGCTGGGAAGAGTGCAATTTTACAACCCAGTCAGAGAGGGATAGGTGAGGGGCTGTTGTTTGGCAGCTCAATTTCTGTAATTTCAGTATCAGTAAGAATTTTAAAATATTTTATTAAACCTCTCTATTTTTGAGATAACTTTTCAGCAAATAATATGAGAATGCACCGCTTTGCTTTGTTTTGCTTCTGAGAAAGGCTTTCTAACTGCAGCTCTAAATGAGATCTCTCTCTTTTGCTTTTTAGGTTCAAAATCTGCCACACTATTCAGACTTCCAAGAGTGCTTCCTCCCCCAGTTGCTTAAAAAGACCCCCACCTCTGGGAATCTCACGTTTTGAAAGGTAGGCACAGAAGACAAGGTGGTTTGGCAGATGCTTGGGAAGTGGTTAAATTAGGAAGGTTTTTGAAATCTAGGTAAAATAATACCTGTGACTTTTCTTAATTTTTAATTTTCAACAGATGTATTTATTGAGAATTAATGGCTCTTTTATTTGTAGGTAGATTTAAAGGTCAGAAAAACTGTTTCCTTTTTAAATAGAATAGAGGCGCTTGAATAATACTAATGCTATAACCTACAGTTATCCAATTATACGTTTCATTGAGGGATTGGCTGGAATCCAGCTGCCGTAGTTAGAATAAAAGGCTCCCTGTCATTTAAGTCTATGTGAAATAGTTCACTGCTTGCAATTGAATCTGCAGTACCTTATCTGTTATGTTTTTTAAAAAAAGCAAACTGGAATGCTCACAAGTGTGTATTAATTTCTAGCATGAGTAATTTGTATTTAAAGGCAGGTATTCTGTATTTTGAACCTTTTTATTTCTCCACTTAAAACTTTGCTCTCTTCTTGTGAAAATGCTGTTCTATGCCATTATTTTCCTATTGTTTGCTTTGTGTAATTGGTATGCATAGTTTTGGTGGGAAGGGTACTGCCAGAGGCATTCTACCCTAATTTTACAATAACACTGAAATGGTGTCTCCATACACATTTTGTGGGTGGAAGCATCAAGGGAGACTGACTCAGTGTCTAAGCAGCACTCTGTTCAGCTCTTGTATGTGTTGTGTAAGCTAGAAGTTCTTAAATTTGAAAGCAGTTGAAAAATTAAAGAAGAATGATGGCTGGGCTTCCTGGGATATGTCTAAATTTGAAAATCCAAGTTTCTCCATGATACTTGCCTAATCTTATGGACTTCCTAAGGAAGATTTTATCTCTAAGACTTTTGCTTGCCAAACACTTCAGTGAGCTCTCTTCCTTTCTGCTTAAACATTCACACATCTTTGTGCACCTGTCCTTTCTTGGAAAAGATGATAAATAAGAGCAAGAAATCCTGCTGTGGTTATATTAATATGCTTTCTTCTATAATCTCAGCAATCCTTTCCACAACAATTTAATGTTAACCTACAATACCTCTTGGACATAGACGATGACTTGAAAACTTAAGCTTCTGTATTTGCATGGGCTCTGAGAAGAGTGTACTATGGTAAGAAAACATTGTGCTCTGGAATAGCGTGGAGCCCAAAGATTACGTGTGCAAAAAAGCTGGCCAAGTACCTGACAACACTAGAAGCAGCATGCAGGAGCTGGTACACTTCTGTTTCCCACTGACATGACTCCAGGGAGCTGAGAACAGCGTATTTCTCACAGGCTTCACCTATGGAGATTTTACCCTGTGGAGCAGGGGCATTTTCCATGCATTTCCATGTTCAGCTCTTCTTCGACAGTTGTTGTGTTGGGCAAGTCCAGGCCTAACTGACCTCATCCATAGCTCTTTCTTCTGTCCTGTTGTATTCGCATTCCCCAAGCAATAAGTGGGTGGACTTAACCTACGGCTGAATACAAGACACGGGGCTCACCTTTATGATGCTAAGGCATGTACCATCCGCAATTCAGATGCTACACTGATATAAGCCACATAAATGCATGCCATAAATTATTTTGGGCTCAGACAAGGTCACTGGAATGGGTTCCCAAGGCTGTCTTCTCCCACATCAGCAGCAGGCTTCTTTTTAAAACTTAACATCTACATGTATCCATACATAGATTTATCTGTTCATACAGCTAACTGGCTTCCCAGACCCAGAGTATCTAATACTTCCTGCAAGTACAGAAAAGAGATTGCTCTAGGTAGGAAATATGTTACTTGTAGTTCTGGCTCTTGGTGCCCCTGGGAGGCAAGGAGAGGTCAGACCTGCAGGACTTTTTCAGATAGCTTCAAATCAGTTACACTGATGGTGCGCTCCCACAAGAGACTGTCACATCTCACTCCAGAAAAGTGAAGCAGATAGCCCTGTAACTGACCAGGACAGAAATTCAGCAGCCACTCATATTTTGGAAGCAATAGGTCAGGGGTCTTTTTTTCTCTCCTTATTCTGAGTGGGATAAAGTACACAGGACTGTCCTCAAAAGTGTAGTGGCAGCAAAATAGGAAAAAAACCCACCTTTGGAGAACAGGACTCTTCATCCCCAGGAAAAGGAGGTGTAAAGATTAATCTCATAGACCTCCACAAGCCCATAGACAGACTTCTCATGGATATCTAGCACTCCTAATATACAACCTGTCTTTGTTACAGGGCTCATGAGACAAACCGCTGCTCTAAGTAAAAACTGAGCCACATCATCAGCTTTTTGATCACAGCCACAGTCTCAGTGTAGAAGAGATATTAACAGATACTAATCTTCCCCTAGACCCAGGCATGCTGCTGCCTCTTCATGTGAGAGAAACAAGGGATAAGCAAGCCTGCCTGGGGATGATTAAAATCCCTCAAAGAGAGTTTTGCTTTGGGGCTTCATCAAGGGCAGGATGGACACAGCTGCATTTAACAAAAGGCTTCAGCATCAAATTTGCCAGCTGGCCATGCTACCAAACTGGAGAAGTGCCAGAGGATGAACAAGGCGTAACAGCCAGGGTGAAAGCTCAGGTACATCCCCTTTTGTCATACTTTTAGCATAAAGAGGGTAGTCATGTCAAAGCAAGACCTTTCTGACAGACTTAGATGGTAGCAGATCACATATTACAAACTGTAAGACCAGGGCACCAGGGTATAAATATAAATGTCCTTGGTGGTTTATTGTTCTTTGTATGTAAGAAGCTTTATTGTACAACTTACACAACTTTAAAAGGGAAAATGGTTAAAAATGTTTACAAAAAAGCATGTTCTTAGAAAATTATGCTAGCAAAAAACATGGGGAAGAGGGAAGCAAAAAATCTTCAGTTCAGTGTGCAAACATTTTATAAAAATAGAAATACTAACTCTACAGGTAGCATTTCATGATAAATTATTTAAATAGCATATCTACACACTTATGTGATTAACTATTACAATGGCAATGAGAAAAATAATTTATAAAAATACAAGCA
Organism: Hypotaenidia okinawae; assembly: GCA_027925045.1. Lineage (NCBI taxonomy): Eukaryota > Metazoa > Chordata > Aves > Gruiformes > Rallidae > Hypotaenidia > Hypotaenidia okinawae. The sequence goes on from BSDF01000006.1 coordinate 33,386,908, forward strand.
ATGGTATACAAGATGACAGGAAAAAATATAAACACAACATTAGAAATTGTATTTGACTTTTTTTCCAATGCCATTTCCTTACTGGGAATACATTTTCTGCAAAAAAAATTTTGACTATGTACAGCATTAACTTTAGTACTACAGTAGCTTTAAACTTTGTTAGACATTTGAACTCTGCTTAATCCAAAGGCTTTTCTCAGTCACACAACAATGAGGTAATATTTGTACGTAAAACTTTCACTGTGTTAATTTCTTTTCCTTTCCTGAAAGGACAAGGAAATAAAAGGATGCTGCCCCTTCTACCAAGGAAAACTGTCTTCTCTTAATGTACATCAAGCTCTTTCCCTCTTTTGCAAGGAGCTCCTGAAATTCTGCCTAGTCCATGAAGAATTCCTTTTGTGGCAGCACACTGCTGATTACAGTAATTGGTGTGTGCCCATTTAAATGGTCATCCTGCCTCCTTCTGTAGACTCCTCAGGGCACGCTTTGACCAGTGGTTAAGCACAGCAGACATTTCCCAGCACTGCATAACCACTAAGGTAGTAAATGGCATTCCCTCACCTCTATGGATGGGAGGGAGGAACCACTACCGTCTAAAGGGACTCAGGTTTTAGCACAGCAGAACAGTTGCCCACTAGGCTACCAGTTGCCTTGCATAAAGAAAGGATAAGCCAAAACTGAGCTTGGACTGAGAAAAACAAGCATCCTATTCCCTACCCCAACACTTTTCCCTGCATCTCCAAGCCTTTATGGGAAAAAATAATAATTAAAAAAAAAAAAAAAAATCACTCTTTGTATCAAATACATCACCATTATCTGCTCCAGACAAGATTTTTCATCCCCCCAACTAAACCCACTCTAGTTTCAATATAGAACAGAGTTAATAAATAATCTGTATTTACAATCTTACAGTCATGAAGACTTGTAACAATGATTGGGTGGATAGTCTTGACGCATTTCTTGTTTTAATCAATAATCCCTCAGCCATTATACTATCAAGGATAGGTAAAAATAAATATTTTACAATTTTAGTATTTTATCTAAAGGCCTCTTCCCCTCCAAAGCAGCAGGGGGTTTAAAGCCTCTACGGTGTGTAGAAAAGGAATGTTTTCATTATTATTGTTTTTGTGCCTTTTTAACCATAAAAAGTGAAGCACATGCTGGTTTCCTGAAGGACAGCAAAGTGCTAGCTGAGATGGCAGTGCTTTCTGGCACCATATCCAAAAGAAAACATTGAGAAAGAAAGATCTGCATCTAATCAGGAAAAAACAGAACCTAATTGTAAATCCCAGTTCTCCCAAAGCTGGTGTGATCCAGTGTGCCAGTTTTTACCCTCTTTTCTCCTCCCACCACAGAAATAATTTTTAGGATATCTGTTTTGGCCTGTATAATAGAACAGCTGATCCAGCTCACAAGTAGAGTAAAAGGCTGTGTTTTCATCTGAAAGATATGACATAAAAGGATAATCATTTCTCCAAGTTAAATGGATGTAAACCAAGGTAGCGCAGCGCTCATTAAAGATTCTTCTCCCCATAAGAAAAGACTTAGAGTTTACCCTCCCACCCAAAAACCCTTTCTCCCCACACACACAATGAAAGGTCTTCAGTTTAAGTAGTCCACAGCACATCCAAAGATGTTCTTTTTACAAAATGCTACTCCATGGGACCTCCAGTTAGAGGCAGTGACACTGCACTGTGATAAACAGCAAACAAATGTCTTTCCTACTGAAAGAAGTGTGCTTGTTCAGTGAAGACAATTCTCATTTGCAAGACACGTTTGTTTCCTTCCACTTCAGCAGAGGTCAGATACCAAGTATGCTCTCACTTTTGTTCTCAAAAGCATTCTCTTGAGGCAGGTCATGTGTTTCGAGTCCACATTTATGCAGAAAGAAGAAAGGAAGGAATAATATACTGGTCCCAGGATTTGTAAGGCTAAACGTTTCAGAAGGTGCAATACCAGCATTTTTAAATAGTCTCTGCATTCAATAACCTTGCGATTACGGATCTGAAAAAAAAGGTAAAGAATTTGAATATTTCTGTGTATTCTCTGTGATTACATCTTAGGTATTAATGTCTAGACACATTTTTAACAATATTGGTAAAGAAAACTGGAGGTACTTGAGGTAGACTTCAGAATCTAGTCTACATAACCATTACATAATGAAGTCACAATTTAAGACCAGCAGAGTGCCTGAACCAGTCATATGCACTTATTTCCACTGAACTATGGCAGTGCAGCATATGCACAACCTTCTACTTTGCTTGCTTTTAAGGAAATAATGGGGGGTTTTGCATGTCAAACACTATGTTATTGCTTGCTACAGTTAAGTAGTTGTATTTCCACACCTTGGACTTTCTCAGCTGTGTTGATTCATTCCAGTCAACATTTAAGAGACATTCAAGGTAGTATTTAAAATCTGGAACTCAATATGCATTTCTGATACTTTGAAATATACTTAAGAATTTATACATTTAAGCTTTTAACTATGAAGAGTTTATCAAAAAGGTGTCCTGTTTCTATCTGCAGATCTCACTTGATATTGAGCCATGAAATATCATTGGTGATCTTTCCCTTTTGATTCCTATTTCTTGATCCATTGTATTTTTTGAGAGCCGCTATCTTGAGCCAGTTCATTTATATAAGTCTGTTAAACACAAAATGTTTTCCCTTACCTCTGCATTCATATTTAAGATCTGAGAAGAACACCATTTCTTGAGAGAAGACAAACAATCCTAGCCGACCACCAGCATAGGTTTTATCATAGATTGGTCCCGAGTCTGCCATGATTTTCTTCCCTTCATACATTACAACCCTACAAAAAGACAACGGGTCAGCTATCTCTGACAAACTTCTGTTAGGTTTGCTTTTAGTGACATCCACTTTCCTTGTGAAAATTCCTTAGGATAATACTCACCTGATGTAACCAGTCTTTGGTCTATGGCTAAGACGCCATCTGTATGCAGTGAAGTCTTTCCATCCTATGTGACGAGGGTCATGCCACAGAGTTCTCACCTAGAAAAGAATTTTTTGTATTAACAAAAGGCCTGAGATAGCATAACTGTTGTTTTGACATGAAGGTGCCTTGAGAGTCATTATTATGATCAGTAAGACATTAACATCAGTCATTAGGCTCTCTAATGGTGTCTGAAATCAAGTGCATTTAAGTTTACTTTTTATATATAGGACACTATTCCATAACTCCAGAAACACTTGATTCATTGCTGCTGGAAAGACTGAGCTTGGAATCCTGTTTATTTTCTAAAATATTTTCTAATTATCCCCAGTCATGCAAAGCTACTGGCCTTTGCTAAGAAGACTATGCCATTATGATCAATGTGTGCAGACTCCTGTGAAACACTTCAACTTGTTGAAAGAACAGCCTACTCTTCTGTACTGTAGGGCAGGTTATCAAAATACCACACTTACCTGGCCAGGTGTGTTTCCTGTGTGCCACAGAGCATTCCGAAGGTGTTCTCCTGGACCAGTGGTAGAATTCACAACTTTGATGGAGAGGCCTGAGTAGCCTTGAGCTTTGGTTGGTGTGGAGTCCCAGTAAGACTGGGTGATCTGCTTCCACATGACAACATAGAAGCGACTGCTGGATTGGTAGCCAAATACAAAGCCAGCATAATCATCATCCCTTTCTGTATTGATGAAGAAGGTGCCACTGAAGTCTACAGCATTGAATTCATCAAAACCTACAGGGTCATTAGAAGAAAGTTTAGGCTTCTGTGATTTGCAAACAACTCCTTAGTAGATGCTCAAGTTCTCTTCCCCTCTCCCTCCCTACCTCCAGTCAAAAACCAAACAGCATAACAGCCATTAGAGGTAAAGTTTTCCCCTTACCGACTGCAAGGCCAGGGTCACAGTTGACTGTCTGAACCAGTTCTTTACCCTGGTGACGAACAACCCAGTTTGGATCGTTTTGGGAGGTTCCTTTGGGATCCAGGGGAATCATCTGAAATCTTCGGAAGTCAGTCTCACTAATGTCTACATTTTCAGGGCAGATATCGTCGATGTCTGGCACACTGTCTTGGTCAAAGTCATCTTTGCAAGCATCTCCACGTCCATCACCTGTAGGACACAAGTAATTTCTCCATTATATTACCACTGTTTGTTTCCAGGTCATACAACTTGGAGTTCAAATTTAATCGTGCATCTCTGACTGTGCAGATACTGGGTGCAGACACTGTGGCAGCCCCAACAGTCACTATGTATCCTTTCATTCCAGCCTCGTAGTGACTTAAGAATAAGTTTAATATGTGGTCGTTTTTACATTGCTTCTTAGTCCTGAGGAGCACTGTAACAATATAGGCATTCTATCTTTTTGCTACCTGGAAGTTGTGCCTAACCCTAAATAGGGTGGAAAAAAAGTAATTCCAAACTACTGGAAGATAGCTATTGTAGTAACACTTTAAGATCTTACCATCAGAATCAGCTTGATCTGGGTTGGCTACCAATCTGCAGTTATCTTTGTCGTCTGGGATGCCATCATTGTCATCATCATGGTCACAGGCATCACCTTTTCCATCCTTGTCATGGTCAGCTTGATTGGCATTAGGCACATACGGGCAGTTATCAAGATTATTCTGATGGCCATCTTCATCTATGTCCTGATTGTTGTCACACTCATCACCTATGCGGTCAGAATCAGTGTCTTCCTACAAAGGGAAGAAAAGAACATTTTTTTAAAGCTACCTTAAAGAAAGGGGGGAAATAAGAGTTTTAATAGCAAGAATTAACTGGGATTTCTGCGGATGTAGTGAGGTATTAGGATTACTACACGCTTACTTAAAGCTGCCTGTGGTAACTGCTTATGAGCTGCTTTAGTGTTGCCCTGTTTTTAATTTGAATCCACAGCAGCAGAAAGTAGTGTGGTCATCACCTTTGTCTTATGTCATCTGAGGCTGCCTGAAGCTTTAGTCTAATGGTTTTGTCACTGACCCTATTGTTGGCGTAGACAGAAGGCATACCACACAGTTCAAATAGCTCCTAGTTCTGCCATTTGAAATCTAAAAATCACTGCTTCTAGAATGTGATTAGAAGTGTGTTTGAAAAGCCTTTAGTCTTGTATTAGGATTTCAAGATGTTAAGACAAACATTGCCCAGAAAGCAATTTGCACCCTCAGGTGGGGAAGTAGTAAAGCAAGAAAGACTAAGAAATTTTAAGTTATCTGTTTAAATCCTTCACATAACACTGCTTTTCAGCTACACGGCCATGCTACACTAGATTCTACTGATTTGCAACAGCTTTTCTAACCCTTCAACCATTCCAGGTATGTCCCTGAAGCTATTAAACTTAGAGCCTTCTACTTGACAGGATGATACAGGCTTTACATACTCCTGCCTTCAGACATTTCTGAAATAGTAAGTTGCGTGAGAAGCTGGATTCCCCCTAGATTTTTATGAAGGGGAATTTTAAGTGTCAGTATACATTTTTTCCTTAGAGAAACAACCTGCACCACAGTCAAGTTACTGGTAGAAGTGTTCTCTGTTTATGTGAACACAGTACTACAGGCTATGAAGACAGTAGTTCCTACCTACCTATATTGCATATGATGCTCCTGGGTATTTCATATCCTTACTACAAGAACCAGTACAACTCACATCAAAAGAAAATGTTTGAGACAGGTACATGCACCAGTCTCTCAGATCTTCCCTAGAGTTACTTGTGAAAAATTATCTAGCACCTCTTTGAACTGTAAAGGTGTGTTAATAAATAATATCACCATTTGGAAAATTAATAAGAATGGCTTTAAGAATTTGACAAGTCAAATTTTAGCTGCAACTTAAGTTTTTTCCACAGTACACAACATACTATATTTTTTGTAATACCAGTCTCATCTTATTTAAATGCAAATTCCCTACCTGGTCAGGATTGTGCGCCAGTGGACAGTTATCACACTGATCTCCAACACCATCCAAGTCTGTATCTCTCTGGTCTACATTGTAGACATACTGGCAGTTGTCCATTTCATTAAGGACCCCTGAAAAATTAAGGAGAGTTTGTGAATGAAGGTCAAACATCTAAGTGCTGCAAAGGACTGTATAAAGCCACGCCATACTTTTTGATTGGTTTTTGGAAGCATTTTGAGCAGCTTTTAAAAGCTTCAAAGCTTGACTCATCACTAGCTCTGCCACATGCTTCCTACTGCCTGTACTAGGATGTAACTGTCCCAAAATATTGCAAAGTGAATTTCCATTAGATACAACTGTCACTTCAGTAGTCTGCATGTCCTGAAATCACTAAAGAACTTTTGGTAGGAATCACTGGTACACTGGGTACATTTGATCAATCTGCAATTAGAAAACAATTGGAGTGAGTGATCAGTGGCCACCTACCATCTCCATCAATATCCACTGCACATGCATCTCCTTCTCCATTGTTGTCAGTGTCAGTTTGGTCAGGGTTGTGATTGTAAGGGCAGTTATCACAGCGGTCGCCGACTTCATCCCTGTCATAGTCATACTGCTGCGGGTTGTAGATGAACGGACAGTTGTCCTGCAAGAGCAAGAAAAGTGTCAAGGTTCAAAACAGTTAAAGCTTTAACCAGATTCTGCTTATGCTTGTACTACCATAGGGGAGATGAAAGCAGCATTTCAGTTTCAAGATTTTCCCTGCCTATCTCAAAACAGTCCATTGCTTGCATGAGTACAGGAATGGCTGAATGAGATTCTCTTCCAAAGCTCAACCAGCAGCAGGTTTGTCTGCATAGTTATGCATATCTAAAGGTTTCTAGGATGGCTGTCAGAGCCAGCCATTTCCAATGGTCCCGTAACCTTAAATTCAGAAACTTGACCCCAGCCTTAGGAAGGGGAATGGGAAAGCTATATTCTCAAATTTTGTGTTGTCTTACCCGGTCATCGGGAATACCATCATCATCGTCATCATTGTCACATGCGTCACCAATACCATCTTTATCATAGTCTTCCTGCCCAGAGTTGGGAAGATTGGGGCAGTTATCCTAGAAAAGCAAAAGTACATAAGTGCTTATGCCAGGCATGATTACAATAAGGAGTTTAGCAGGTAACATCTAAGTGTTAGGAAAAATCATACCACCTCCACCAGGTCAGCATTATCTTACTATAATTGTCTGACTTTTAGCTAGTCATTACTGTGAGAATAAGTCCTAGAAAGCCATAGTTCAAATAATTTTTAAAACAAGTGTTGTTCCTTTCAACAATCTTACTCTTTCTTCCCCTAGAGACAGATACCTGCCTGAGGAAAATTGATACAGGTAAGGGCTAAACTAGAGTCTTCTTAGAATGTTTATAACAAACATTTGTCAGGTTTCATTCCCCTTCCTCCCCACTGTAGGAATATTTAAAGCAGCAATGAGAGCCTCCTAGCAATTTCCTGACAATAGTATCAGAACGGTATTTTACCAGTTGTGGTTGCAAAGAGGATAGTTTAATAGCTCTGGAGACTTGCTTTATGCCTAAAGCCTAACATTTTGTTTATTTATCAGATAGGCTGTTATAACAGTAGATGGGAAAGTAGGATAATCTTACTTTTTTACAGTGGTAAGTGGCATTGGCAACACAAACAAGGTTCTCATTTGGCCACCCGTCCAAGTCAGTATCTTCTCCACAGATGATGCCATTACCAGCATAGCCTGGTTTACATTCACAACGGTACATAGGGTCACTGAAGTGGCCAAGGTAATTGCATTTGGCATTCTTGTTGCAGTCATGTGTTCCATCTGTGCATGGATTACGTGGCTTGCAGACCTAGAAGAACACAGAAATTAAATCCTCTGGAAAGATCTTTTTATGCCTCATTTTTCCCGCCAGATATTCAAATAAAACAAGAGGAATATATGCTTGTTTTGATTAGAGATCCTTCAGTCAGACAAAAGAGAACAGGCTCATGGTTATTTTTTCCTCTCCAGAACTCCAATAGCAGTCTTAACACAAGTGATTTTTCTTCTTCAAAACTTATTTATTTTCAGATAGAACCAAATACTAGAATATCTAAGGCACATATTGTTGGATCATAAATGAATACTAATTAAGCATCACTCCTAAAATCGTGTATAACGTCTGAATCCTCCATGGCTGAGGAAGACAGTGATTTTTAAAATTAATTTTGAACTCTAATAGAAACAGCTCAATGCTCCTGTTCCAAATTAGAGGATTGTTTTAAGTGGACTAGATCCTTCCTCCCTCAAATACATAGGTGCTTTCTGTTTAGAAACTTTGTTAGATTTCATAACCCAGAAGAGTTATCAAGTTGACAATACCTGTTTGTTAGCCATGGCATCTTCAACACTACGACCAAATGGCTGTGTCCCAGTGAAACGTGGTGGACAAGGCAGACAGTTGTACCCAGGTTCAGTATTCTCACACCTATGCACTCCATTGAAGACAAAACAGGCATCAGGAACTTCTTTGCACTGAAATACAAAGTTTGGGATAAAGAACAATGGTTAGTGTTGTAGAACACTGAGATTTTATTTCCCCCTTTCTGTTTTCTTCCACTCCCTTTCAAGGAGTAAACTCATCTTCTTACCTCATCAATATCCTGGCAGTGGACACCATCACCATGGTAGCCAGCAGGACAGGCACCACACTTCCAGGAACCATCAGGGGAGCTGGTACATGTAGTCCCTGCAAAGCAGGGATTGGACAGACACCCGTCTGGAGAAGCAAATGAGAAAGTGTTAAGATGAGAGACACCTACCATGCTGCTACAGTACTGATACTGCTACACATATTTGGCTGATATGCTGGTTTAAAGTTCTAACACTTGTGTTTTACAGATGTATGCAAAATTTTTTGCATTAGTATTACCAAGATTACCCACAACCTTCAGATGTTTATGGGAAAATAGGTACTCACCAATTGGACAGTCCTGTTTGTTGCAGACCTGAGTCCCTCTAGCTTCACCTACACAAGTCTTCCCACCATACTGAGGCTCAGGATTATTGCAGAGACGGCTACGTTTTTGAAGTCCTCCTCCACATGTCACTGTGCAAGCATCCCATGGAGACCACGGTCCCCAGTTGCCATTAACTGAAGGAAGACAGGAGTTAGAGAACATGTTTAACTTTACATTCAGTGTAAACTAGTTTCTACTCAACTAAGGACTATTTCTTTTGTAGCGAGAGCACTTTAGACATTATAGAGACTTACATGGCCGAATTAATGTACTCTATGAAAAATCCACAGAAAACTGTTTAGTTTCATCTGAAAATAACCTCTGAGGTTTTGCCTAGCCTATCTCTAAGTTTAGAGAGAAGATTACAAGAAACAGATTATACAGCAACTATGCAAGAAGTTCAGTTTAAGCTATTGAATAGTAGTTACCATCTGGGCACACTTACTTGGGCAAGGATCTTTCTGGCAGGGTTTGTTTTCTCTTGCCTCACCCTCACAAGGTTTGCCATTCAGCTGTGGTACTGGAGAGTTGCAGAGACGAATTCTAGTGATGATGCCCGCACCACAAGTGACAGAACATGATGACCATGGTGACCAGTGACTCCAACCACCATCCTGTTTAACTGTGGAAGAAGTGTTTGTTATTAACAGCATTTCTGAAGAACAGACTTCAGTTGCACAGCACCTAGGACATAGCTAGTACCATAGGCTCCATTTATATTGGATAGCCTCAGCACTGTCACACATCAACTAGACAAGCTGCATACGTAAACCAGCCTCAAGTTCTGTCCTGGGAGCAGTGCTGAAACATGCTTACTGCATTAGCCATCTCCTCCCCTTTACCTGACTAATACAAGTCCTGAAAGCTAGAAGCCAAGGCTCTATCCCAGTGAGAGAGCTACATGATCATCATTAATAAGACAACAAAAGCACCTGTGTTTTGTAACCAGTGTGATTAGATTAAGTACTTACATCTCTTATCGCACTCCTGAAGGTGGCAAGTCCGCGTCTGTACAGAAGACCCCTCACAGCGGTTATTGAGACTGTCACAGGATCGTCCTCTCTGCTGAATCCCATTCCCACAGGTCACAGAACATGAAGTCCATTCAGACCAAGGAGACCATCCATCATCTGCATAGTCGCTAGCTGCAGAGGGGATAGAGCTCTGAATAAGACTCTGGGTATGTGTTTTTCCATAGTCTTTTCTTCTACCCCTCTCTCCACAAAAAGAGGAGAACTATTCTCAAAACTCTCATGCATCTTCCTCTTGTACAAGTAAAGACCATGAACTCAACTGTTCCAGTGCTCACACACATCACTTAAGTCACTGATCACAAACAGGCATCGGGCTAACCTTACTCCAGCGATGCAAGTTTGTATCCAGTTGTACATTTTAGAGTAGTACATGTCTAGCTAGGTGAAGCCACTGCTGTGGAGGTGTAAAGGTATTAAGTACTTACGCCAGCATCGGGGGCAGCACTCCCCGTCAGGCACAGTGGCATTGGAACAAGGCATCAGAGGACAGGACACTTTCCGGCATATAGTGGCAGAGTTCTATAAAGAAATGTGAGAAGTATTGCAATAAGGAAGTACAATATAAACACCACAAGGAGTCTGAATGATAAAGGGATCTTTTCTGCAGTACTTAAAGACCCAATAGCACATCTAAAGCTGGGACTCCTTTATTTAGAGCTAATACAACCCAAGATTTATCCTGGGTATTTTCAGTCAAACTTCATCTCATTCCCATCTTTGCCCATTATTTTTCAGCCAAGAGTAGAAGTAATATTTTGGTTTTGCAGAAGTTGATCAAGGATAGCTACCAGATACTGGCTAGAGTAAAAGGTTATCATGTGATACTCCAAGTATGAGGTCAGACTTCAAGGCAAATGAAACAATGAGCAGCCAGCTCTCTTTTCAGTTAATATGGATTTAAGCTGATTATGTGGTAAAGATAAAATGAGTTTGGTGGACTCTGCTCAAGAGCCATGAAATCTGTAACTTATACTTAGAGGCCTGTGATCTTTAAGCCAAGCAGGCTGGGTAAGAATGTTCACCTCCAATCTCCATGCTGAAGGGGAGCCTCTAGTTTTGCTTCTTTAAGGTGGCAGCTTGGTCGGAAGAATTCTTATGAATACTATTTTAATCTCCCCAACCAAATGCCTACGTCAAGGCAATTATAGCTAAAACTGAATGGTTTGGCAGGAAAGAGGCAACTGTGCAGTCAGAGTTGTTTGGCAATTGCAAAACAAAAGAGGTAGAGACCTATAGAAGGCGATGCAGAATTTTGTGAGATGGCTTGGCTTGCTCACATGCAAATACTCAACCGTCAGTTTCTAAACAGGAGCAGGCTAGTTAATTCTTTGGCAGAATGGCACTTCAACACGCTTTTGTTAAGGTACACTTACAGGGAGCAAGCCATGAGTTTAAAGAAACTCTGAAACTGTATATTTTGGTGTACTTTTACAACATTCCATAGAAGCAGAACACAAAGGTTAAATATCTTGCTGAGTGACCCTGGGATTTAAACAGCTAAACTGAAATCTGAAAGGAATTGCTTTTCCATATAGTTTAACAGCAACAGCCAGTAGGACATAGCTAGAAACGTTTGTTGAAGAATAACCATATGCATTTGTTGATAAGATCCTTTATCAGATATTGGAATGCCTTTTCCTGCTAAGACAGTAGGATGTTTAGTGAGGACAGAAGGTAAATCTAAAGTGTTCCCTGGAACACAGCTTATAGTACTATAAATATGTTCTATTGATGCTGATTTATTTTACTCAAGCAATTTTGTAAAGAATACAGGCATTCCCCAAATTAAAGAACTGAAATTGTGTTAACAGCTGTATCAAAGTGATGTTTTGTACAATTCCCTAATATACTGCTGTTGTATAAATACAGCTTTTGGTAAACGTTAGAGAGCATGTAGGATGGAATAAGCATCTGGCTACTGTAGCATGCCCAGTTCTGTGTAGGATTCATGCTTCCTAATAAAGAATGTAATTTAGAAATATCCATTAAGTTTCAAGTCAGGAATTTATATACAGAGGATTTATGAGAGTGAAGCATCTTACCTGGCAGGTACATTCAGTACAGCTATCAATAGTCCATTCTTCTTTATTTTTGTGCAAGATTCCATTATGAATGCATACTCCAGGAGTGATCTGGACCACTTTGGCAATCAGTTCATTTTCTTCAGTCTTGGAAGAGGGTGGGAGAGTGAGGGGCACAGGGCAGAGGAGTAGAGAGAAGGTACTTAGAAGGTAACACAGAACACACCCTTTCCCCACAGAACTCAGAGTTAAGTTACTAAAGTTTATGAAGGCTGTTAAAGGGCAGGTTGTAATTCACCCACTAAGTGCCAGCCAATGAAAGGTATGATGAATTTAACTAACACTCACCACTTTGCGAACTCTGTCTTGAAGTGTCGTAACCATGGACCTGAGTCCTTGCAGTTCTACAAACATATTTGTTAGTTCATCACAGGAAAATCCACAGACTGCTTGAATGTCCTTTGTTTTATGACCAATGTAGTTAGTGCGGATAGCCGGGCTGGAACCATTGATGGGGTTGTCCAAAGTAATGATCGCATTAGTGGCTGAGAGACAAAAACACACATGAAGTAAATGCATTTTTCTACTAGGTGCATTTATCATTCCAGCCTAACACCTGCTAAACAGCTGTTACCAGATTCATTAGGGTGCCTCCAGAAGTATAATCTTATTTCTTATGTAACATGGATTTGCATGTCAGCATACTTCTGAGTTCTGTTTCAACTTGTCTTTAACATAACGAGGAATCCTATTTTTAATAGGTCATTGGGTTCAGAAGATTGCAAACTTACAGCTGGAGCAGCCTTTGTTCCTCAGGATAGTTTCCAGAGTTGTTCCAAACACAAACCGCACATTCTGCAGCAATCCCTGCGGACAGAGGAAGAATTACAGCTACTTGCAACTGCAAGGGAAAGTAGTACAGCTTGCATGGAGAGGGCTTGTAAGCACTTGATGTCACATAAGATAATATATGAAGAATAATTTCATGCCAGACAGCAAAGTGAAATTACTTTAATTCTCCTTAATGATAAAAAGCCCTGCTTCCTAAAATTCTCATCCTCAGTCACAAGGACCTGGCAACTTTCCAGGCAGGAAGGAAAAGCACTATGAGTTTATATCATCTTATATGAGAACCTGAGTGATGAAGCTGCAGTTACTTGCTTGGAAGCTTCAAGACCTTCTTATTGCTGCAGAAAGTTTTATCCCTGCAAGTCTTCAGCCTTCAAAGTCCATTGTTAAAGTTTAGTAGATTTAGAGGTGATCTGTGTCATATACATATGGACTAGCCCGTAACAGAACCCCTTCTCCCCATTACCCATGTCTCTGTAGCTGTCTAGGCTGTTTGAGTAGCAAGTGAACCTTCCTGGTAGATGACTGAAAATATTTGCCAAAAACCACAAGTGAAAGTCTTACCTGGAAGTTGTCATTGACTCCCCCTTTGGCAATACGGAGCCTTGCACTGCTGGCTAGGTCCCTAGTGAAGATGTTCTGGATGGGGATGTCCAGTTCAGCGTTCTCCATTTTCTCACACCCCACATAAAGCTGAGCCCGGTCCTCCTGCACAAACAGGGTGATGTTCTTCCAATGTCCTGTAGCTAGCAAGGCATCTTCTACTGACACTAATTGCTGCTTGCCATCACCAGAAAGGCTCAGGTCCAGGGTGCCTGCCTTGCCATTTGATACTAGACTGAAGACATGACCAGAGCCATCTTTCTGTTCCACAGACAGCAGTGTGCCTCTACTCTTCTTGGCTTGCCGGAGAGTGGCGAGGAGGATGAAGCCCTTCTCAGCATGGATAGCATCTAATAAGTCTTGGAACTTGGAATCAGGGACAGCAGGGATGCGACTAGCATCTTCAATGCGGTAAGCAGGGCTGGAGGATTCTGGTCCCTTCACCAGGTATACCCCAGGTGCCCGGCGCCCAGCCCCTTCCGAATGAAGCCAATGAGTTCAAAGAGATCAAAGACACTGTTATCATCGCTTCTAGACTCTGTGGAGAAATCAGAACAAGCATCATGAGCAAGGGACAAGAAGCAGCTGAATCCTGTCTCCCAACATCATTTAACATACTGGCTTGTGGTGCCTATCATGAAAGGTACAACACCTCATCTTAGAGCACAGGGAGCAGCCCCACCAGTACAGCCGTCCCACCAGGAGCTGCTCCGTGGCAGTACATGTGCATTCTTGTACAGGAGCCAGCCAGCACAGGAGTGCCAGGTACCCGCTGACTGACACACAAAGGTAGCAGCCATTCTGGCACCTCATTAGACTCTAGCAGAGGAGAAATAGACAGAAGCCCAGACTGCGATGTTCCTATGCTCAGACATAGCGAAGTGAGCTTATTTGGTCCAGGAGAATGACAGCAAGCACAACAGCAGCTTCTCTAAAGCACCATGACAGCAGCATACCTACTCCACCCCATCTTCAGCCCGTGCCTGCATCATGCTTCTATCTTTCTTTGCCCAACACAGAGGTAGACAAGCTATTCTCTCAAGTCCTGGAGACTCTGAGTGCCTATTTCTGAAGGTTACACCAATCCTACACAAGAGAAGCTTTTGTGTTCCCAACTAGGTGATGCTCAGACTAAAAGTTTTACTCATTGGAAGCTCCGGAGTGCCTTAGCATTGAGCACAATTTCGATTGCCTACGCAGTCACCAAAAAGGGGGTTTTGGTGGTTTTGGTTACACCTCCCCGCTCCCGTCTGCCCCGAGTACGGAATTACCGGCTCCGGGGGCAGAGCCGGACTTACCTGCAGTGCGCTTGCCCTCCGAGGCGCCGAGCGCGAAGAGCAGGAAGAGAATGGTCGTTGGCCCCATGGCAAAGGTCTGTCTCCGAACCAGCCTGCGGACAGCGACAGGGGGAAGGTCACCGCGCTGCCTTCCCACCCAGGACCCACCGCGCAGCGCGCCGGCACCACCGGCTCCCGAGGCTCCCTGGAGCCTGCGGGGACAGGGCAGGCGTCCCGCGCCGCCCTCGGCGGGCACAGCGAGCTCGGCGGGAGCCGCTTCAGCACTTACCTCCGGGGAGAGCGATCCGTGCGGGCAGCGCCGGCCTGCCGCGCCTCCGGGAACCGGCCGCTAATATCCTCGGGCGGCCTTCGATTGTCCCGGCGAGAGAGGGCGAAGAGCGGCGGCGGCGCCTCCTTGTCGGGACTGTCGTCGGAGCGGGCTCGGGGGGGCGGCGGGAGCGGCGCTGCCGGGACACTGTGGGCGCTGGGCGCCGCGCGCGGCTTTAAAGGGTGGCTCACATTCCTGGGCGCGCGGCGGACCAATCAGCGGCGGCGGGGCAGGAAACGGGAGGCGGGAGCCGGGTGCCTGCGGGGCCGGGACGGCGTTCGGCGGGGGCCGGGGCTGGGGGGGCGGGCTCGCTGCCGCCGTCGTGCCCCGCCGGCCGGGGGACCGGGGCGGCCGCCCCGCCGCTCCTGCCGTACGGCCGCTTGGGGGCGCCCCGCGAGCTCGTACGGCGCTTGTCCTTCGGGGCACGGCAGCCGCTCCTCGGCACGGCAGCCGCTCCTCGGCCCGACGCCGGGCGCGACGCTGCTGGCTGCCTGTCGCCTTCCCCGCCGGCAGCGGGGAGCCGCGGGCGGGGCCGTCGGGGTCCCTCGTCCCACAAATCTACGGCGAATCGCGCCTGGCACCCGCTCTCCACCGCTCCCAAGTCCGGCGTCCCAGCCCTGCCCTCCGGCCCCTCGGCTCCCGACCGCCCGCGCTGGCCTTAGCCCCGGGCTGAGGGGTAACGCTGCCCCAGCCTTGCAGTGCTGCAGGCCAGCCGTACCCCTACGGCCGGCAGGAACCCTAAGGCGCAGCGCTTCGAGGGGGCGCACCCCGCAGGTGTCCGCCGGCGGCCCGGCTGGCCCGGCAGGGACAACCACCGCTACCTCTGGCTGTCTTGAGTCACGTAATGAAAGCACTCTTCACTTAATTAGCTTAATTCACTTAATGACAAGCTGCTCTTCCTGCCCGCTGGTGGTAATACACGGCACACGGGACATTGGGACCGCAAAAGGGCGAATACCGTAAATCCCCGTTAACTCTTTCTGTCCCCCTTTGGAAAGGACTCGGGACTGGTCGTGTGGAGGAAGAGAGGGGAAAGGTGGTGGGGGAGGCAGGCAGGCTGGAGGGGCTGGGAAGCCTGGTGCCCTCTACTTCCCACTCCACTTGTCACCGGAGAAGGGTGTGTGGGGATGACCCTCCGTCAACACCGATTCTTAAGGAATGAAGTGACTAGTGCTGTACTGTGGCTGAGAATCTCTCGTAGTGACTTTGTTTAATGAACGAAATGACTAACACTACTTCAGCCAAGAATTTCCCACGTAATCCGTATTTCAGGTAAGAGGAAAGAAAGCTTCCAAAGGTTAAAAAGGCACGTTCTCTACGTCATGTCGTACTCTGTATGACCAAAAGTGACTTGAGTGTTTGAAACGGCTTTGAAGTAATCAGATTCCAAAAATGGTTAGTTCCTCTGCATTCCCCGGCCTTTGTATGCTTGGCATGTGCTCCTGTGGAAAGCTGAATGTCAGTGAACGAGAAGGATCTCGTCAGGCGATTGCGTGTGTGGTGAGGGAAAATTGGAGTGAGCTTGGCAACCCTGAGCAGTGACTGAGTTGGACTAAGCTGGGTTGTGTAAAACGCATCAGGCAGCTGGACTGGCTAATGTATGAAGAGGAATTACTGCCCTACAGATTATACCAGGAAATGCCTTCGGAAATTTGTGACCCAAAGAATGAGATAGCTGCAGAATTGTGTATGTTAGAGTAAAACCAAAATGATTTTCTGCCCTTTTAACTTAGAAGATATACCATTTGAAGTGGGCCTGTATAGTATAATGATTCATAGAAAAAAAATGTCGTGTCTCAAGATAAAATACTGAGAGACGTGATGGTGATTATGAGAGCCCCGCCAGGAATAAAAAAACCCCAACCCAGCAAGAGAGATGGAACAAGAAAGAGACACTGACTGCTCCTATCTGGACAGGTTTAATTGACAGGTAGTTGTGATTCTTAGTGGTCAGCCCACTGAGCTCTTTATATGCTAGTGAGTTTCTCTGATGAATTGCCTCATGGAAGCCAGAGGAGCTGCTGCTCATGGAGCCTGAGATGTTCGGAGCAAGCTTTTCTTCATGGTGCAGTAAGTCAAGCTGAGGTTAGAATTGAAAGGTGGTGAGAGAACATCAAGTGTTCTTAAATTGAGGTGTTTGGAGCAGACACCCAGGAACTGTGCACTTCAAAATGAAAAATAATGTCCAAAATTTATCTCTTATTTCATCCAAAGGTGTGTGGATGGATCTGTAATACTCCTGGTTGATGAGTATTGTGAGATTTTGTAACTTGGACTGCTCTTTAAATTTTAAAGAATTCCTCTAAAGCATCAGTTCAACTTTGAACTGTCTGATTACACCACAAATACACCACAATGACAGAGGCCTAAACTTGGCCCATAATTTGAACACGTCCTTCATTTCTAGGTTCAAATTCTTACCACAGTGAGTAAGCCTAACTTTGTTGACTTTTGTGGAGCTAATACTGATTTACAGCCGTATAACTGATGCTGGAATGTGACATGTAGCTCTGCTCTCGTAGGCCAGAGATTGAAACACTTTTAGTGGAATTTACCAGTTGTCATCTGGATGTGTTTACGAATGTGAGCTCTATTGAAACTGGTAGCCAGGTCTTAGGAGTGCATGGATGTTCCATGTGATTAATCCATCATTACATGTGATTAATCTGTCATTACATACATATTCCATGTGATTAACCCATTGTTCATTCCCTTGCCATGAATCCTGGAGTCACATCCTTCTCCTTACTTACTCTTTCAGTTTGGGGTCCTTTTTAGTGTTCATTGAACATCCATTACAGAATATGTTTTAAGGTCCAAAGCTTCTTACTATTGCTTCATTTGAGACTGTAAAAAAGAAGTAGTTGGAAAAAGTAATGGATATACAGTAAGTATTTGCAAGAACATTGGTAATGCTTTAACTTCTGTGAGAGTAAATGTGGGCTCACTCTATTGCAGTCATTGACATGGACAGAATGAATATGTTCATGATACCCTCAGAATGGGAATAATTAATTTCTACCTCAATACCATTCATTGAAATGGTGACATTAATTTGGACTTTTCCAGTTACTGTGTACAGTGTAATTTTGCTCACTCTGTAAAGCCTCCACTGAAAAATCTCATCATTCTTAGAAACTTTTTATGGGCTTGACAGATTAATTTTCGTTGTGAGGGGCGGGACCAGTATGTTGAAAGGAGTATGGTTACTGAAGTGATGATGCTGGAAACAAAACCTGAGGAAGTGTGGAGCTGGTTCTTTAACTTACCTGAACTCTGTAATAACATTTTATATGAGTCGAGACTATTTTGCTCCCTTGCAATCAGTATTCTCCTCCTCAGCAGAAGACTGAAGAGCAAAGTGAATGCATGATCATATCATATCTTATCATATCATATCATCTTATTGTATCATGAGTGTTTCACATCCATAGGCATAATGATAAGGTGCAAGAAAGAACAGTAAACTGCCCTGATAACAATATGCAAATTAAAAAAAATAATAAAATAAGTGTGGTTTCAAGTATGGTTTGATTCTAGTGCAAACCACAAAGAAAAACAAAGTGGCTATAATAGAAGAAGTAAACTTTTCTCTAGATAAGACCTTCTGTTTCGAATCTCTTTATGATGTTATCCCCTAGCACACAGAAACAGATTTTTTTTTCAATTAAAGTTTCATAAATAGAAAAAGGAGTCTTAATAACCTATGCTGAAACTGTAATTTGGGGTAATAGAGCAGACAATGTACATTGGGATGATGATACTGACATGCATGGTATTAAAACAATTCACACCAGCTTATCTGATATATTTTATTCAGACAGAAAATTTCAAAAATATACAATATATTTTAAATAAAGGTATAAAGTATACTGATATAAACTTATACAAAACATCAACTTTATGGCACAGCACTGAAGATACAGAGAGCTAGGTTGTATTATTATTATTATTATTGTACAATTTAGCAAAGATCAAAAAAGTTTTAAGATGCACAAAATTTTTTTTTCATGACACTCACTTTGAAAGGTAGACTTTTAGTCCAAGTTTGCTGTTAGGTCATTAATCTGTTAATTAGAGGCATTATTTATTTTAGGATGATATGAATCCCCTCCAAGAAGTACTCTGGGCTTCCTAAAGAAACAGTTAACTAGTATAATTTCAGTGGCTAAAGTCAGACAAGAAGGATCTTACTGTTTGTGACTCCTCTGTGGAGACACTAGGGCATAACCCTTCCGCTGTGGGGTGGAATCCAGGACATCGCTGTTCAGCAAATCTCTGTCATGTCTGGGAAAGAGTCACTCCAACATAAATCACAGTTAAAAAATATGTTGGTGCATATGTTCTTGACCAGCATGCCTTGCTTATCGGTGTTCTTTCTTTGCAGGCGTATTCCCTGTGCAAAGCACAGCTGCAAGCTGCCAGCACACACAGATCAGACTGGATATTTTTTTGTCTTTGAATTTTGTGCATCAAAAGCAGACCTGTTCCCATATCAGAAAATGTGTGGGAAATTGCAATGCCTGATTAAGATAGTTAGCTTACTGAGCTGAGCCATAGCCTTTTAATAAGCAGAGAAATTTGTAGCTGATTTTCTTCGGAATATATAATGGGAGCACAGCACATTTGTTTACTTTTAGTCAGATTTTGGGTTTGGCAGAGGGTACTCCAGTTTGATGAGAAGAATATGCTTTAAAGCAGTTAGCTGCAGTGATAGGAATTTCTTACAGGAACTGCATACAGATTTCTACTACTGTAATACCAGAGAAAAAGCGAAGCCATGCAATATTTTTGAAGACTTTTAAAGAAGGAAAAAACATTTATTTTTAAGAAATCATTGGCATTTGCAGTATGAAGCAAAAACTGCTCCCACACTCAATTTGTGAAACTAAAAAAGTATACTGTACTTCAAAGGTCAAGTGAGCGTCCTTTGTCTGTGAAGGAATAAAGAGGAAAAATCCTACTATTCCTTATCAAAAGGCTTTTTCATGTACTTCCTTTGTCAGCAGTGGATCAAAGGTAACCTTAGATATAGGCACCCAGTCTCTGCCTCAGCGAAGTACTTCTAGCCAGTGAATCATTAGAGCATGTATTCAAATTCAAGTGCATGGTCAAGTTTCCTTGGTTTTCGTTAGAATCCAGAGCATGCTTGTGGACATGCGTTTTGAAATGTTTTGCTAGGCAGAGCTGAGCATAAGTACATACAATTGTACATTTATCTACTGGGACCTTTGATCCCATGAAGTGAATGAAAGCTGCTCATTTGCATCTGTTGGCAGTCTGTGTCCCAGTGTGTTTTTGTGTGTTCTAAACAAGCAGCTGCAGAGTCTATGTTCCCCTCAAGATAATCACACATGAAGTAAAAAGGGGATTTAAGTTTATGTTCGTCTGTCAAACAGAGCATCTCTCATCTCTAGCATTAACTCTGTATTATGTAACCGGGCAAGACTCGATTATACACAAGACAGAACATACACATTTTACCACAACATGAAACCACATTCGAATCAAATGCCATATCATATACAAACCTTTGCTCTGTTCTTTTCTTCTTTTAATTAGGGAGAAGCAATCAATTAATCATGGGCCCAATACGGCACTCTTAATAATACCATTGCTAAATATTGCATAGTATCTTTAAAGCATCAGTGAAAAAGACATTGAAAGATCTGTGCAATACATGGATGGGTGTTGTTGGGAGTCATGTGGTAGAGAAGGTGAATAACGTGTATTAAAAAAGAACTGTGCTGCATTACACAACTTGAAAGATACGCATTTAAAATAACCAAGCAAAGTGATGAATAAACACTAATGTGCTCCTGAGAAGGTAGATAAACTTTGTGCTAGGAAGTGGTGGGCCCAGGAGTTTCTTAAAGGCCAGTTGCTTATAATGTAGTGTCTAAAAGGGACTGAAATATAAATCAAGGAGCCTGTTTTGTAATTTCCAAAGTCCTCTACATGTTATCCCAACATATGTAGCTTCTCTTTTCTACTTTCACTAAAACTGATAGAGCACCTTATATTACAGTTCATCTCTTTTATGAACTTGGTCTAGAGGAACAAGATAAGAAAAATGCTGAACTTGAATGTTGAACTGTAAAGTAAAAAGTACTGTCATTTAGTCATTCCCTTATTTTACACAAGCATGTGCAGTGGTTTGATGCAGCAGCTGTTGCACAATGTGCACATACAGTAGACACTTTAGGAAGAACACAGACTGGAAGAGATTCTGTTTCATGTTGAGGAAGGAGACTGAATAACAAAATTGCCTGGTATAGTTATTTGCAGGCTTTTATTACAAACAGTGCCTTGGGGGCAGGGAAGTAAGTTGTCTTGCCAAGAGATTATTTTGAGCAAATAAAATGATCTATGAATTTTATGACTAAGAATCCTTGACACACCCCAGTTGAAACTCCCATGCAGTCTGCTACTTGATGGAACTGCATAATGTGCATCCATGAAAAGTGCATAGATAATAAGGGCACATTTCTTGCAATATCAGATTGCGTTCAGCCTTTTCTTTATCCCCGAGGTCGTAACAGCAGAGTTGAATCCTGCAAAGCCTTTCTCATTCCTGTAATTTTTAGACACAGCATTAGTCCTGTTGGCTTGCCTGTGTGAATGACTACTGGCATGAATAAAATTCTTCCGGATCAGTTTCTTACATTACTTTATTGGAAGTGGAGTGCTGTGACTCAGGCCTTCTACACTTGAATCATATATAGCATGATAACTATTGCAATTAGTCGTCTCCCAAATTGTGTCACATTGATTACAACTGGGGATGGGAGGAAATTTTGAGAAAGTAGTCTTTACAGTTTGTTTGATATCCTAGTGTTGCCTAGTTGCATAGCACGTGGAGTAGAGTAAGCTGTTCTGGAGAGAGTCATTCAGGAGATAAACAAGTGTGATGTGTAGCACATACCTCCCTCTCTTCCCTGAAAAAGTAAAACTAATCTTTCTTACTATCCAGCCACCTCTACATTCACTGAAACAAAACTTTTTAGATTATCCAAAATAGGACGATCTGGCAACTCCCAGTAACATTAGAGGAACCAAAATATTTCATCTTTGGTGAGGAAAACAGCTTATGGCCCTTTTGAGGATAAAGACTTCACCTACAAAAAAGAACTAAAGCACAAGCACTGCTCTACAACTGTTGCACCTAGGGACACTTTCACTCAGTATTAGGCAAGCCCTCTTGGAAATGACTGTGTAGATGGGGGCCATGGCATCTCAGAGCACAGAGAGCTAGGTGAGATGAGAAGATATGCAACACGGCATACCAGTACAAAGGAACCCAAACTGCTACTTGTTTCTGTAAAAATTCTGTGTTGTAGGTGGTATTTTAGAATGATAGTAGCAATGTGAGGGAAAAGACTAGAGAAATGGGATTGAGATCTCAGATGGTTGCCTGTCACACCCACTCTTTTACAATAAACCAAGCTCAAGTACAGCAGAACATGCTGACGGGATAATCACCGAACCTGCTTTTGTAAACCTTTTGTTCAATAAAATTCTACAGCTTCCCCATGCATTTTGCTTGCACCCCTTTACTTGTAGAACTGCTTTCATAGTCTGGTTTTCTTTATTGCAAATTTGTCTGATTTCTTTTTGTCCTTCCTTCAGTGGTCATAGAGATAGGTTGGTTATTGTCCCCTTACGAGCAATCTTTCATGCAGGAAAGCCTGCTATTATTTCTTCCCTCAGTTTTCTAGACTAAACAAACCCAATTTCTTCAATCTGTCTTCATAGGTCATATTTTCTGAACCTCTTCTTCTCCACTTTAGAGTTTATCCAGCTTTTCTTTAGCTTTTTGAGAAGCATGGTAACCAAAACTCTTCCAGCTGAAGCCTTAATAAGACTTAGTGGAAAAAAAAAATAAATTACTGTTTTTCATATAGAATATTCCTGATGGCATATGCTGGCATTACAGTGTCTACTTTTTCTTTCCTTTAGTTTTGCAACAGTGCCTTATCATTAATCTGTATTCTGCCTGTGGTTTAATACAGGCCTCAAGTCCTGTCAGTATGTTTTTGTTGTCTTGCCAGTTATTTTCAAGTTGTGTTTGATTTCTTATTCCTAAATACAGGACTTGGTCTTCACTGTGATGAATTTAATCTTAGCTTTTTTGAATACATGACCGTTTATAGGGTAGAGCTCTTTATATCTGAACACGGTTTTAGCCAACTTTGCCAAGGTAAGTGAAGACCAAGAATCTGACATACCTGCACAGAGCAAGCCAGGAAAGCTTATCTTCAGTTTGGAAATGATAATTGTTATTACAGCATTTATTACAGAAGTATTCAAGAATATTCTTTAAATATTTGTAGAAGGTTATATTATTGAGTTTCAGGGGTGGAAATTTGAGGCATGAAGGTTTTGACAGTGACATTTTCAAAAACAACTAGTGTGAGTTTT
The DNA here is from genome assembly GCA_027925045.1 of Hypotaenidia okinawae. Taxonomy (NCBI): domain Eukaryota; kingdom Metazoa; phylum Chordata; class Aves; order Gruiformes; family Rallidae; genus Hypotaenidia; species Hypotaenidia okinawae. Next base: position 33,410,322 of record BSDF01000006.1, read on the forward strand.
GTGTTCCTGCAAAACAGTCTTAGATGTATCAGCCAAGTGCAAACGATTTGCTTTGTAAGAATAAACCTGATTTCCTGCAATGGTGAAGGCATCCAAACTTGAAGGCTGTTTGGAAAATTTTGACCAAAGGATCCTATCTGCAAACATCAAGCCAAGGCAGAAATTGGAATGTAATTTGAGTGTCTGTATCTACAAGTACACATTATCTTATGTCTTGGCAAAGGGTCTGAAGTAAAATGTACAGCCTTGCAGCTATGCTTATTAACTCAGGCATGGCCCTAACTGGGAGTGTCTCTATACCACAGCTGGTGCCTGCCTAGCTGGCTCTGTCTATGAGTGGAGTTAACACAAGACTATCTCCATTGTCCTTTTAGGCAAACACTGAATCTTTGTTTCCAGTCTTACCCTCAGTGAACCACTGTACTGCCTCACACTGGCAGCCTAACATTTTTCACAAGTGATAAATGTCAAGATTTGAGGGCACCAACTGCATTTTTCTCTTAGGAGCTTTTACCTACCTGAAGTTTCCCTGTGTGGAGTGCTGCTAGATGTACTTATTAAAAGAGCAGATTCATCGATGCAGAGGTACTCCTATAGATTGCTAACTGTTGTGTGCATGTGTGCACATCCCATATCCTTGCATCACATTCTCAGGCATGTACAGATTTACAAGACTTTGTCTTGATCCAAAGTGCCTACTCTTTTTGTATATTTTTAATTCTATCTTTCTGCTTTTCTCTTTCCTCACCGACTTTACTTATTGAGAAAGAACGGTGTGAACGGTGTGAATTCTATATACAGACCTTTATAAAAGCATACATCAAGTGATAAGAGCCCTAAGAAAGCCAAATGCTGGCTTTGTGGCTGTGAGCAAGTTTCTTTTGCCATGCCAAAGAGAGAATTTAATGTACAGATGCAAGAAAACCAGAATTGCTAGAACATATTTCAGAACATGAGCCATAGTTGCAAATCAGGACCAAAGTACAACATCCAATTCACTTGCAGGAGCATAAGCAGATAAATTAAGAATATATTGCATTTAATAAACTATATGTCTCCAGGGAGAGATAAAAAGAGTATTTCTGCTTTTAGATAAAAATAGACAAAAAAAGATTAAAATCAGGAAGACAGTCTCTGTGGTTAATAAATCTTAGTGCAGCTCCTCAGTTCATCATATGCTAGAAACCACCCCTGTATTGCTGAATAAATCAGTCTGTGTTGCTTTGTGTTTGACAAGATGTTTATCTGAGCCAACAATTCTCCATACGAAACAACCACTCTACGAACAAATAGGAAGTCATGTTTAATCAGAGCTTTCAGGAGACAGGAACTAAGGCGGCAGTGGAATGTGTGATCAGCATTTAAAAGTAGACATTTTCCTCTACGCCTTCCTTATTTCTCTGTTGGAAGATGCTATTTAAGGTCAGGTGGCCCATGTAGGCTGAAGGATAAAAAACCCATTCCAACTCCAAACCCGTTGTCTATGAGACATTAAGGAAAGGCATGTTTATGGAGAAATTCTCTGAGCAGCTCAGGTCGATCTTGGGAACAAGCAACTAAATATATGAACTTAAACTGGAAACAGGGAGTTCTGTGTGCCTTTTTGCACCCCAACATCCATAACCATTAGGCTGTGATAGAGGTTTAGCTTTAACAATTTAGAATGTGATGCCAGTCAAACATCTGTACCAGTTATGATTCTGAGACCTGACCATAAATGAGCTAGCTGCTATTGACACACTGATCTGCATATTTTTTATGCATAGTGGACTGTCAGTCAAAGCACTCCTCTTCTTCTTTAATGACGTCCTTATTAAGGGGAACAGATTGCTAGCCACATCTTATTCTGATGGAAAGGAAGCATGAGAAGTTTTCTTCATTCAAAAAAGGCATGCTGTGTCTTGAACTTCTTCATGCAGAAATGAGATATTTAGTATATTAATAGGTTAAAGGGGACCATATAACTGAATATATGCAGCTGAAATGGAGAAAGTATGTATATAAAGGTTATTGGGTTTTTAATTGGCATACTGTTTGTAAGCACAAAAGGGAAATCTTGACAACATTTATAATAAATGCATTGGTACATTTACAGAGGGAATGCTATCTCATGTGTGGTAATTCATCTGCTTTTAGAGCCTGTTGGCTTATTACTTTCTCCCTGTAAATCACTCTTTAAGAACAGCAGCTCGTAGTTTTTTTCATCATGCAAGGATGTTAGCGACACCAAGAGTATTTTCATTTCTTTCCTTTTCATAGTTAAAGTATTTTTATAATTGCAAAACTCCTCTTTAATTACCATTGTTATTTCTACACTGGGAAGCTCACCCTGTTTTGGAATGTTGGTTTTGTACTTAATTCTTTGCCTTCCCAGTTTGTGTAATTCTGCATAGGAAATTATTAAGATGTAAACTTGTCAAGCAGCAAAATGACCACAGAGCTTTCCACATAAAGAGGGGTAACTGTAGAGTCAGGTAGGAAATGAAAAATTAGAACTGGAGTGGGAGAAAGGAAGAGGAGAGAGGAAGGGAGGGAGAGGGGAGAAGAGAAGAAGGAAAGAAGAACAAAACAGTTTTGAGATAACAACTTAAAAGCCGATGCTGTTGGCATTGGAAAGGGTGAGGAAGCTTCAGCTGAGCTGCATTAGCAAAATTTTATCCTTATGCAGGTGCCTGGAGTGAGGTAATAAAACATGGCCAAGAACTAAAGGCCAAGGGATGTGTTTTATTTTTTTGAGGGGGTGGGATAGTTGAAGGTAACTCTTAGCAGGATGAGGTAGGAGGGGGTCAGGGTTTTTTTTCTTGTTTGTTTGTGAAGTCTTTATTTGCTTTGAAATGCTTTATATCTTGCACAAGAACCTTGCAAAGGGAAATAATTCTGATTAAGGACTTGACAATAATGGTAGGCCTGCTGTTTTTTGCATGCTTCATATTTTCAAGGCAGAAATTAGCTGCTATCCTTGGTCTAGAATTTAGCTGGGTCTTTTGCAGGCTTCTGATTCTGCCTTCTTTGTTCAGCATTTCTCCAGGTTCATTTAGCCAGGCTGCTAACCGTGCCTCTCCTGGAGTATGTCTGCAGGGGTACAGAGAGTTACTGATGAGGGCAGGAATAGCAAAAGCTGTTACAACAGCCTGGACTCTGATCCTGAATGGCAATCAGAATCATGCTTAGTGAGGCTCGTTGTTACTGTCTCCTCCTTTCTGAGGTTTCATACAGGATGTGATGCTAAGAAAATCATAGGGAATGATACTGGAGGGGGAATCTAGTAAGACCATAAATCTGACATGTGTGGGTATAGCAAACATTTTTAGATGGATGACCAACTGACAGAATTCACTTTTGTACTGTCATTTGTATTTTGCTTTGGGTTATGTTGTTTTTCCAAGTTTTCAGAGAGAAAACTTCCTCAGAGCTTAGTTTTTGTCTGGATTTGTAACTCACAATTGAAATTCTAGCAGAGTATGGCTAGCTGTGCATTGCAAACCTGTAGTCATTGATGTGACTACCACAGAACAGTGAGTGATGTGTAGTGTGGTCTGGGTTGAGATGTGGTACACCCTAAATGTGTAAAATGCTGTAACATTCTCATGAGCATGTTGATCAGTCTAGCCAGATGATATATAAGTTTATTATGTAAAGAAATGCACAAGTGAAGTGTGGGGTTGGTTTTTTTTTTTCCTGAAGGAAAAGTTTTGCAGCTACTATTAGAGCTATGTAGTTGTTCTCTTCTGGTCCATTCATGCCTATGGTCCTAGGCTCTATTTCATTTGTTGAAGCTGTGAGAAAATACATAAGTTTTCTCAGGATTTGCAACCAAAGCGAATACATTCCCAAGAGTTCCCAAGAGGTTTCAAGTCTAACATGTTCAGATAAATCTCCAGTCATAAAAATGCTTAACCAAAATACTGTAAAGGTCATTTTACTAAGGACCACCCCTCCCCCCCCAAGTAAACACCTTTTGTGTACTGGAGATTCCTCACAGTGATGCGAGTTGCCCATACAGTAGTGTTAAGAAAGGAAAATAAGCATGCTCAATATAGAGTATATTTAGAACAGCTAGGCTTTTAATTTTATTCATAATTTCAAAGATAACCTAATCTCCTTACAGAGAAGGAAAAAGAAAAGCCATAGTTTTGTTATAAAAATATTTTTGAAAAAAACTGCTCTGAGGCTGATTTCTTTCTGTGCCTGAGATAAATACCTGGCTGTATAGGTAGGCTGGTACACGTACAGTGTGGGCTTGGAGGGTGTGTATGGTAGAAATGCACTTTAAAAACCGTCTCTGAACACAGCATTAATTTAATGAATACTGTCAGCTAGAGTGTTAAGTGCACTCTGCTTACTGAAACATTTGGAATCTGTGCTGCTGAGAATGTGACCTAAAAAGTTGCCTTTGGACTTTTATATAACCTCATCTTGACCTGGCTGCATTTCAGCTGAAGTTTTCAACAGTCTGTAAGTTACACTCTTTCATGTGAGCAGCAGGGAAGACTTCAGACTGAGGGATAGCAAGTAGAGAAATTAATTGTCTAAAAAAGGGAGGAGGAAAAGGATGGAATGAGGAAAACATGAAAACAGAATCACTGTGAAACTTAGTGACAATGACAGTAGGATTATTCTTATTGTTTGGTTTTATATCCTTGGCCCCATAAAACTTTAATCCAGTCATGTGGGGAAAGGAAAGTAGATTACTGTAGAAATTATTCATAGGAAAGAACATACACTAGAACACGCTTTCCTAGCAAAAGAGCTTGGGATCAGCATTCAGGATCTGCAGAATGGAAGCAAATGTTTGTTTTTGAAAAGTCCTCAGAAAATAATCCTCTTGAGATGGGAGGAGTATCACTCCCAGTGCGTGCAGTGTGTGTCATGTCATATGAAAAGTAGAGTGGTTACTTGTGTGTTGCAGTGGCCAGAAAAATGAACAGTAACTGAGTTGCTAGAGAACAATACTGGTTCCCTCCCTCCCCCAGTTTTTCTCCCCCTTCTGTCAGGTTTAGAATTTGATACTACCTCTGATAATTTGTTTGAGGGGGAAATGTAGCTATGAAGAGCAGGACTTTGCAGCTGTATGAAATCCTTAACAGGTTTTTGTACAAAACCCCTTAACCAACCGAGCTTTTAACTTTGGCACAGATTAAATCATTAATTGGGTTTTGTTGCTGTTAGTAAATTGAACAAGATTGTATTATGCTTTTTGAAGCAAGGTTATTATTCCAAATAAAAATTTGTTTTGAAGTTCCATTTGGGTCAGAAGTTGTTATCCATTCAAAGGAGACAGGAACAGATAAAACGATAGTAAAAATCTTTAAGATGCTTGTAGTGTCTTAGACTCATAAAAGGGTTTGTGTAAGTGAAACCTCCTCTAGTGTTTTCATCTGTACCTTTTAGTAGAAGAAAATTTCAAACATTGCTGAACCTTGTTTTTGGTGTCATTTTGCTGTGGCATTGATGGTCTAATGTGACATAAAGCTTTAATCCAGTGACTTGCAAAAGCATGTAGTAACTGAAGGTCAAAATATTTTTTGGAGATGGAAATTTTGCCTCTGAACTCCTTCTAGGAAGTTTTGGTAAATTATCCCCATTGTCTAGAGTACCACACTAAGTTATGTGTTACTCTCATGCCCTGGATATAAATGATCAGAATTGTATACTGTCTCCAAGGGAGGCCTTTTACAATGTCCTTGATCTCGCTTAGGTAGAAATAAACTGACAAATACACACTGACATTCATAACTGCTTCAAATGATATGACTTACTACTCAACATGGCAAAGAGAAATCTTAGAGTCAGTCTTCATTTTTTTCTCCAGCTATGCACTTTTTGATAATGTTATGATGGGAAAGTCCCCAGCCAAAATGCCATCCTTCAATTCAGCTATCATATTGCCACTGGAAAATCATGCAATAAAGGGCTCTTCCTAACTGCTGCTTGTTTAGAATGGGTTTGATGTGTCAGCACCAGCAAGTGATCCTTGTATCTTCTTTATGTGAATTGACATGATGTCCTAATCTTTTCCCTAGACTGGGTCTTAGAGAAGGGGCCCATGTGACACCCTGAACCAGCTGAGCATTTATGTTTTAAGGGTCTGAAAACTGTGTGCAGCTTTTGTCACTGGCCAGCGAAGAAATTCGGCTTTTATCCCTGTTAAAGGAAATCGTATGTTCTGATGATAGACTCAAAAGGTATATGACCTTAGGTAGGTATTTGCTATTTACATGGAGAGGGAAGACTTTGGGATCTTACACTGGTCAAAATTAGTTTTAAAGAATTAATATCACAAAATGCCATTTTTCTTGGTGAGATGCCAAAGAGGCAACGGCTGAGATTTCCAGAGAAATATGAAATTCAGTCCTGGGACACTTTGTTCTGTTTTCAATGCATACAGATTTTATAGTGAAATTTCTGGGGCGATAAAGCTTCTCTATTCCAGAATTCTTCAGGATGTGTGCTTTTTCCCTCACACATACACATCTGCACACAGGCATACCCACACTCTTCAGAAGGATCAACACAGCATGTCACATCAGACTGACAGGATTATGTTCATTAGATGTTCATTTTTGCTCCTGACCTCTACCCACCCTCTCTCCTTTAGTTTTCATTGTGTAGAAATAGCTCTAATAGGGGGGTTATTCCTGGATTAGTAGAGCTCTTTAGCATATTGTCTATGGCCTTGTTTACTTTGCAAGAATTATTGAGCCTGAGCTGAGTCACATAGCAGTGTCAGAGAGCACAATGGTCTGGCATGAGCAGTAGGCACTAAGACTGAAGACTCTTAGCCTAGCATAGGGAATGTCAGTGGTGACATGCTGCTGGCAGGTTATAGGAGCTGGCCAGAGAAGGAGGGCTGCTGCCAAAAAACCCAGCAGAGACCAATTTCTGCAAAAGATCAGAATGGCCTGCCTGAGGAAACTACTGTGTCTGTCTATCCTGTGGTAGATACTGGGAGTGATCTCAAAGTCTAGTCCAACTGATTTTAAAGAGTAGAAGAAAATAGCTCTTTAAATTGCACTGTGCAATTGTGGGGCTAGGTAAAGGGAGAAATGGTCTTCAGCATGACAGATATCAATGTAAAGCTCTCTTTATTTAGGTGAACCCCCTCCTGTTCTGCCAGTTCCCAGTTAGTGGGCCTGGAGGACATTGCTGAAATCTTAAACTGTGAACGGTTTTCACTGTGGAGACCCTGGTGCGGGGTGAGGTTTATATTTTAAGTTCCAATAGAATAGCATCTGCAGAAATATGGATGTCTATTTGCCTCATTTATCCTATTTCTGTTCTGGGCTGCAGTATAAATTTATCCTTGGGTCGAGCCATTACTTCTAGTGTGGTTCTTGGTCCTTTCTCCCTCCCATCCCTTCACCAAGAACCTTGCAGAAAGCCTGTAGCTGAGAGTCAGGATTTTGCATCTTTCCTCCCTAGTGACCTTGAATCCTCACTTTAAGAGTTGTGATTTGTGAGCTAATTTAAAGTTGCATTTTAATGTTTAAATATGCATCCAGCCTCCCCCTCAAAATAACCACTTGCAGTCATGAGTAAGAGCCTCATATCAGCCTATTGTCTTTTGGGAAGTGAAAATACTGATGGCAGATGGGAATTGTTAGTTATGCACTGAGTTTTCTTGCACTCTTCTCCCTCCAAATGTCATAGAAACCAAACTTATTTAATTTTATCCCAGTGTGGATTTTTTTTTCTGAAAGGCTATTTGGATTCGACTGTGACCACAATACTCTTGGCAACCTTGTGAACTCCCCAGTTGCGAGCGGCTGTTGGATGAAAGCATTAGTTTAAAGAAAAGTTTCAGGGTATTCATAGAAAATTCTGAAAGTCTTCTTACCCAGCAAATTTTCACACATTGGGTTTTGCATCACTGTCACAGTTTGCCCCATGATTTCCTCATATAATCCATTTGAGTATGAATCTTATTAACATATCTTTGTTTATAACTGTCTTCAAGGCAAAAATGTTGAAGGATTGCAATCCTGGAATGTTTTGAATCCGAAAAACCATTACCAAAGAAAAGTCTGGAAAACAAGGGGGGAAATGCTGAAGAACACACAAAGACTGCTAGCAAGATGAGGAAGGGGACCGGGCTCTCCCTGAGCTTTTGCTGAGCTCTAGCAGTCCCAGCCTGCTCCTCTGGACCTCTCCAACATGTCTCTTTGCTGACATGCAAGTCTGGAGGGGGGTGAGGAGTATTTGAAGCATGGAGAGAGATATATTTGGATTCAAAGCCACTCACAGCCACTGGAAATCTCCCACTGGTTTTGAAGGGCTTTTAGCAGGACCCTGCCCTACTTGCAGGTTCCTGAGTGAGCCTCCACTTCCAAACAGAATAGATGGCTTTGTTTTAGGCCAGCACATTGTAGTGAATCACTCATCCATTTGTTGCAGCATGTGCAGCAGAACTGTTTGTTCTAGAATTGAGCCTCAACCCTACATGCCAGATCTGGATTCAGCCTTTCCTAAAGGTCCAGAGCATTCCTGTCTGCAGACTACACTAAATCCATTCCCTTTTGCCACAGCCAGGATCTGTCCCCCCTCCTGTCTCCAGAGGAGTGATGCTATTGACTATTTAGCTCATTTAGGCTATTGCCTCTGTGCATACCACAGTGAAAGCTAACAAACTCAGAAGTCAAGTTTTAAAAATTCTTCATTTTGCCCAAGAAAATGAAACTGAAAAACCACACTTTGCCCCCTTGCTGCCCTGGCCAAAAAATCTAATTATGAATTGTTGTTTCAAATGGATTTCAATCCTCTGTGAGTGACTTTAGCAGGCAGGACTTTGGGGCGTTTTCAGTTTGCAGGCTAGTTGTTTACTAAATCTTACAGCGTCTGCCTTTTCTTTGAGAACAAGCTAAAGCTGGGAGTGTGAGTGTGCTGGGAGATTTAGTGCATCTGGCAGCTGCAAAGTAATGATTCGCAGCCAATGCATTTATGAAAGAACAAGGCAAAGAAAGTTACAAAGTATATAGTAATAAACAGTGTTGTTCCAGTGCTGTCCTCTTCCAAACAACTGCTACAATGTACAGCATCTGGGAACAAACCTTAGATTGGTGTTACATTTCTGCAAAAGCTTTGATGGAACCCATCTCTTCTTGCACTCTGCTGAACTTAGGTGAAGATGGCTTGATTCATGTCTTGCACATTGGCGATGTCTCTAAGTGGGATCAACATTTTTTTATCATAAGCAGCTTGCGTATACATTTTATTTCAGTGAAATCTGCTAATTTTCCTTCTTGGCAAAGTAACAAGAATTAGTCTCAGTATCTGTGATTAGTTGGAAGAGATGAAATTCTTATGTGATAACATCAGGACACCTTATCTCTGAGTTGAATCATTCAGGTGGAAATATATCCTGGCCTATCTGCACCAACACCTCTCCTGTGCCAAATTAGTGTTCAGGTACAAAAGTCAAAACAGCAGCTTGATTTCCAAACAAAACCAAAGAAAACTGTGTACTGACAGCATCCTGTAAGCCTCCAGTGAGCCATCAGTATCTTCCAGTCGTTTCAGTTGGACTCTGAAGGGAACCAGGTCCTTCTGGCTTCAGGCCTTTCTCTCTTCTCCACAGCTTCCCTTTCATTGCTCATCAGCTGGTCAGTCTTCCCTGAGTCGTCACAAGTCAAACTCACAGACCCATAGGAAGAGTGGCTGAGAGGAAGCATTTGCACTTGATCCATTGGTAATTTAGTCACTGAGGTGGTATAGGAACAGGGAATGGTGCTACTGACAGTAATGTGATAGGATTTATTTTCATTTTCTTTTCATTTATGCACAGTAGCCAAATTTAGGTAGCACAGGTCCCTTGCAAATAACCAGTAAGTCAGTGTCTACATCAAACACTGGCTGAAGGTTTACTTAATCTAGCACACTGCTCTTAAATGTTGCTTCTCAAGTAGGTTTTTTGCAGCTTTTGTGGTATCCTTCAGGTTTGATTACTAAGGATGTTTTTTCTCTTTCCAAATCTACCATATATGTCTGCTTACTTTTAAATAAATACTAAAACTGTTAGTGATCAGTGTCATGGTTTGATCCCAGCTGGTAGCTAAGCACCATGCAGCCACTTGCTCACCTTTCTTTCCCCAAGGGGATGGGGAGGAGAATGGAAAGAAACTCATGGGTTGAGATAGACAGTTTAATAGGATAACAAAGAAAGATATCAATAACAATAAAAATAAACCAACTGATGCACACATGCTATTGCTCACCACGTGTGGAAGGAAAAACCCAAACAATCCAATACCCAGTCTGCTTCTGACCAGCAATCCTGCTTTCCCAGCTCTCCTCCCAAGTTATATCCAGAGTATCATGTTATGTGGTAGGGAACACCCCATTGGCCAGGCTGGTCAGCTGTCCTGGCTGTGCTCTCCCAGCTTCTTGTGCACCTGGCAGTGTGTGAGAAGTCAAAATCATCCTTGACTTAATGTAAGCACTGCACCTACATAGCAACAACTGAAAACATCAGTGTGTTGTCAACATTATTCTCCTACTAAATCCAAAACACAGCACTACACTGGCTACAAAAGAAATTTTTTTTTAAAAGTGAATTTCCTTTCGGTATCAAGCTCTTTGGCTTGTTAAGCTTAAATGTATAGGCATTAACATGTATGAAATGGGATTGTTATATTCCTGTGGTCTTATCCGGAACTGAAATGACCACATACTTCAGTTCAAGCATTATACCCAAGTATTAGCTCTGGTACACAGAGGATTACTGGGAAATGATTGCTTTATTGTGAAATCTTTGCAGGTATAAAAAGATATCAATGAAAAATTAATATTATTTCATTCTGATATATAAAATTTAACTAACATGGTTTTATATCCTGGAGGCAAAAATAATTTTCTTTTTGTGTAATATACAAGGCCTTTCAGAATGGATTAATGCAAGTCTTCAGTACATACTCATGAATCCTTGCTCCCCAAAGAGCTAATGAACTTATTTCTGGATTACATTCTCTCTGTATTACAGCAACATTTGAGCTACATCACATTCAAAATACAAGAGTCATAGAAATGACAGATGTAAATCTCTGAGTTCTTCCATTAGTATGGCACAAGATCATCCTTCAACATGTCACCATAATGCTGAGATTGTTCATTTTCTCTCTTTTACACAAGATATATAAACATGTATATAAATTTATATATTAAAAAATTCAGACAGTGAATTCCCCAAAGCTCAATAGGTGTCTCTGAAGTTTTGTATTCCCTTGAGTAGGAAACAAAACGAACACAGCAAAACTAAGCTTTCCTAAACCAGGAGGTTTTCAACAAGTCTGATGACTAAAAGAACCTTCCCTAAACCCCCAAAGAACCTTCTGCCTGCCAAAAATCCTCCCACCTCAGCTTCCCACAGACTTAAAAGTAGCAAGTAATTTTAAAATTGTTTTCCGTAAGTGACTTTTCTGATTTACTTAAATCAGTTGAACCAAATACTTTTACAATTGGAGTATTTTTTGAAGGGACACACGAAACTGTTTTCTGTTAAAGATCCACATTAAAAGGATTGCTAAGCCTACTTCCCAGCACAATGAAAAGTCTTGCCTGCTTCTGTTGTTGCTTTTAGACTTCCTAATTCTACAAAACTTGAAAATGCAAGACCATTTTTCATTACAGACCTGGGACTGAAAATACATAGGCATCACTTTGCCTTTGAATACAGTATAGTTTGAAGCAATTGTTCTAAAAATAATTAAACTTTGTCCCCTGAAAATCGTTAATGACTTTCAATTCCAGATGAGTGATTCAGTTAGAAATGTTGGAGACCACAGATATGAGACCAAAATGGAGAAGGAATCCAGTGGGTCCTGCCTTACAACAGTGCATCTTACAAGGCTAATGCGTGCTTTTCCTTGGTGCTAAAAGATGTTTTCTTTTGATTTTAAACAAAAGCATGATCTGAATTATTTGGCAAGTCCTTAAAGATGTTACTCTGCAGTTAATAAGGAGAGTGTAATAATTCTGGTGGGTTTTTTTCCTACAGTTCACCATGACTAGCTTCTGATCATGATCCCTACATGAAATGTTGAGGCACGGTAGAATACATTATTTTTCAATAATACTGTCTCATGCAAAATGCCATTGCTGTGCATTGCTAGGCAGTGCTACCATCTTCCATACCAACTCGTCTGCCTCTTATAGTTTAATGAATTAACTCCTGAATGACTAAAAGATATATTTATGGAAGAGCCAGTGCCACCTTAGAACAAATATAAATTTATAGTACCAACACGGTTATCATAATGGGTCGATGTGCTCAAAATTACTTTTAGAAAATTGAAAAGAACTATCTATAGATCTTTCTGACTACTCAGCACAGATAGATCTTCAGAAAGATTTTTTAAAAGTGATCAAGAATCATTTTGAAGAAGCAAATTGGCATGGTAAATGCTATTGGAAAACTACTATGTTTTGATCTAAACAAGATTTTTTGGTTTTTTTTTCCTTCTGAAGGACAGAAAATCATAATGCAAGACAAGGAGGCTGTTTGCCTGCTTAGCATTCCATTGTTTGTAGAGCGCGGCAGTAATCTGATATACAGCTGACCTAGTCCCATGCTACCGTCTAGGGCTTGGTGGAACTGCAGTTCAGGGCTCTGCTCTTTGCTCCCAGGCTGGCTTTGTGCTCAGTCTCTTGGTGCTCTGCATTACATCTGTAGCCAATTCAGCAGCAGTATTACACATGCTCATGAGGGAATCTCTCTGCAGTCTTTTTTGCGAGGAAGGATAGGCTGCCTCCTAAGAGACCTTGCATGTGGGAGGAGAGCACAAAAGGATAGGATGATTCAGAATCCTTAGAGAAGCATGATTTAGCAGTGGTCTGACTGTTGGAACCCTGTCTGGCCAAACTGGGTTGAGTTCCTGATATGGCAGTGCAAAACCGTAGCCAACATGTTGATGATCTTCCCATCAGACCTGCTTTTGACTGTCAGCTTTTTTACGACTAAGAGGCTGTAGGACTGTACATGTTGGAGGGTGGAAGGTGAAACCTAACAAACAAGCCAATTCCAAGTTTTGGTTTAATCCAATTGCTATAGTATCTGCTTGTTTTTAGGTTAAAAGATTTGGCTTTTTTTCTTTCTTTTTAAAAAACCATTATTAATAGGGCATGTAAATATTGTACTGCTTTGGCATTTAAAATTCAGCCTCAGCCCTTGTGTCAGCTTACATTTCTAAGACGTGAGTATCTGCAATATCATAAAACAGGAGATGAGATTACAGGTTTCCTTGAGAACAGTCAACATCAAGGGGCTCATGAAAAGTTCCCACAGGAATTTCAAGAAATCCCAACCCTTTTCTGGCTCAGTAGATTTCTACATGTGCTCAGGTCAGAGTCTTTTGTAAGGCCTCATATTTCTGGAAAAGCTATCGATGAAAAACATCTGTTTTCACTAGTGCCCATTTGGTGTAAAGAACTTCTGGTTGTTGTTTAATGGCGTCCCTATATATATCCCATGTCTAAAGCAAAAGGACAACTGTAGATGGAGATATCCCAGTGGCTGTTACGCGGTATGTTTACACCAGAAAGCTATATGTTTTCAACAGAGGAGATATAGCAACTTTAGATCAACTTTTATGACGGGAAGAGCCATTTTAGGGGTTTTAATTGTTTTCATTGACGTATAGAAAAATGATGTGCAGATATATTTTTCTGTATTTGTCACTATTTTCTCCATCACATGTGTCAACATTTTCATCATTATTTTCATCAGGTGGTATTTTGAAGAGATGAAGTTTGTATAAATAAATACACCAAGATACTCCTTCCCTTGTAGTGGATCTAGGTTCTTCCAATTTCCACTGAGACTCTAGATTATTCTGTTAAGAACAAAACATGCACCACCAATACTACAGTTTTGCATATAGATTGAATTTTGAGGCTTGAAGTGGAGGGTGAAAAAAATGAATGAGGTGTTGGTGACTTGTTTAAGTTGGGAGGTCCTCTTTGTGTTCTCTGAAGCAGTAATTTTGCAACAAACCAGTGCTTCGTGAGTCTTCGATTTTTAAAGTATTAACATAAATTAAAATTTTATATTAGATAATGCTGGAGTATCTGAGTTTTATCTTCCTTTTCTGTAAATGTTTCTGTAAATGTTGTGCACAGTGATGGTAGATGTTTTAGGTATCCAATCATATCCAGTGGTCTGGACCTAATCTAATTAAATACTCCAGCCCACAAAACAAAAACTATGAAAATCTATAGAAGGAATTTAAAAACCAAGAGAGTTACAACCTATGGAATGGTAGAACCAACATCCATTTTAGCAAGTGAATAAATATTTGCTGAAGAAAAAAAATCCCCTGCATTTGTTCTTATTGATTTTTGCCTGTTTTGAGCCACAGACTTAAGAATCTGGTAGTTTCAATGTTTGCTGTATCTCAGACCTCATTGTTACTATTTCCTTGATGCCATGGGAAAGTACCTGCCTGTGAGGGGTGGAATTTTACCCCCTGGTGAGACAATCTCCAGGGGACATTCTGGGCGCCATCAGGTATCCTGACCAGGCTCTTTTCCTTGTCCTAAACCAAGCAGTTGATGTCGGAAGGAAAGCATCAGGATAAATGCAAAACTTTTAACGTGGGTATCTTCTAGAATATCACTTTTTATCCAAGAGTGTTTTTGGGGATCTCATATGTGGGACATCTGAATAAGCACAAGCAAATTTTAATAAAGGAAGACATTTAATGGCTGTTTGGTATGAATAACTTTTTTTCCCTTGGGGTAGATGTGTTCTCACCAAATAGTCATTGATCTCTATGAAGATGGCTGCACAAACCCTCATTTGAATGGACTTAGCCTTCTGGGAGGTGAGATAATTCTGAACTGCTTGGAGTTGTTGCAAATATATGAAATAGGAGGCTGAATAAGCCAATACAAACTCTTTTTCTCCTCAAGATTCGAACTCCAAGAGGGGTAAAATACAACTATCGCCAATGACTGGCTGGCTGGAGAAGGGGCCCACAGAGTCTGTAACATCATCACCAACAGAAGGCAGAACTCCAGTTTGGGAACCAGGTATAGCACAAGGTCAAAAGGCAAAGTTTAGGGCAGAAGCACCTTGTAGGGTGATGTAAGTTAGTTGATCTGTCATCTCATTGGATAGCTAAGGAGTTCTACATGGAGGTCTGCCTGTTCTTGCTTCCTACCCCAGAGATTGTACAGTCAGCTTTGCATGTTCTTAGACACATTATGGACTTGGAAAGATGTGAAGATGGTGAATTTGAACTCAGAGGCATTGTGTTTTTCTGGCAAGTCTTTTCTTAATCAGTATAAATGATTTCCATCTACAGCAGAGTTGAATCCAGACCAGAACAGAGGATCTCAGTCTGCTTATTCTGTGGGAGGACTCATATTGGGATGTGGCTCCAGCCTTTTTTGGCTTAAACCCATTTCTTGTCTGTGTTGTGGTTTTATGAGTTGATATAGCAAGTATGTGACATTTGCTCTCCTTTTTCTTCTCTTGGAGTTTTTAGGGAGATGAGAGTTCCCACTGTAGTATAAGGCAGAAAACAGCAGCAGCAAAAGTTATCTGAATAATAGCGGGCATTCTGTGCCGGAATGTCCATGCCTGGAGAACAACAATCATTTGCAGCCTCCTAAAGGTTATGGATGTGATGGATGTTAATGCATAGAAATTTGTGGTTCTTCATGAAACAGCTCCTTTTGGGGAAGAGCAAAGACAGATACATCATTTTTCCCCATAGAGGTTACCAAGCTGAGAAGTCCCTTTCTGTATCTCAGGAGTTTCTAAAGGGACAACATTGTTAGCACAAAGAAGCAGTCTTAGTAAGAATCTCATTACAGTGATATGAAAGATCAGACTGAGTTCAGACAGATTGCTTCTGGTAGTTATTTGGAAACATGAAAATGTAATCTGAAAAATCGTAAAGATCTTTTATTGGACACAGAGACGTGGTGGTTTTAGTCAGATGGAGATCTGACTTCGATGCTATGTGTTTAGTGCATAAAGACCACTGATACCATCCCTCCGTCTGAGACAGCATCTCTTAAAAAATATATTTGCTAAGCAATGTATTTATCTGCTCATGACTGCAGAGAAGAAATAGATTGGATTCTGGAGAATAGCTTCAAATTAAAAAAAACAACAACCAAACCAAAACAGGTACTCTACTGGTGTGTTAGGAAATTGTTGATGTTGCAGTCTCTTCTATACAGTAAAGAGAGATGAACACTTCCAGTGTGTAACTCATCTCTTTGAAAGAGTAATGCCTAAGATAGCTGAAAGGATTAACTTTCTGGGTGGTCCTGACTCTTTCCAGTGGTTATACATGTAGCATGGAGAACAAATAGGGGCTAGGCACCCAAGCTTTAGGTGAACTGATTCTCTCCCTGTATTTCTTCCGATTGTGGTGTGGAAAGGCTATGCCTCAGCTGAGGCAGATGCTGTGGAAAGTATTAAGTTGAACCAAGCTAGTCAGCAGTGGTGGCTGACTTTTTACATCAAAGTCTGTAACACTGGATATTTCACCTAAAAAGTCAGAACAGGTAACCAAACAGTGCCATACTAAAATATGAAACACACTCCTGTCTAAGCCACAGGAACATTATCTGACCACTTAAAATTCCTGAGAGCCATGTAGCTGTTACAAGTGTAATGGTTAAAAGCAGTCCCATGTCATTTAAGACTAAGTAACAGTTTTAGGTATCTTGATTTGTGAAACCACCTACAATACTTTTGCGTTGTGCTTTTTGATTTTTTTTTCTTGTTTATTGAGCTTATAGCTACCTATATCCCCTTGGTGGACACTAATGTCGGTGGACACTAAAGTGTGCAGAGCTGGGGCCTCTGTGCTAGGCATTTGTGCAGCTTTGGGGTGTAAGGAACAAGAAAAATGGGTACTGAAGAGACTAGACTGATTTTCTTGACTTTTTTTTGTATTTGACAGTAATAATCAACAGGTGAGAATTCATCCCTCTCTTTCTCCCTGGAACAGTTGAAATAGAAACAGAGTCAGTTGGGGGTTTTTCTGTTGTTTTTTTTTTTAAAGAATGTTTTTTCTCTGTTTAATTTCCTTCATGAGATGTCAGAAGCAATTAAAAAGACAAGTTGGAACAGTTCCTTTTGGACCAGAGCCAACTTCACCCGTGCTAAAATGACCTGGCTCTAATTGATACTTTCTTTGCTGCCAGATATTCAAGATAGCCATCTATGTGCAGCAAATGTGTGCATAGGGCTCTTACACAGTTCTGCTGCATCTGCTGTTATACCTGCCTGAAAGTGACAGCAGCATTGAACTGTTGCAGTTGAAAGGCTTGTGGACACAGCAGCACTCAGAACCTATCTTACATAGATACTGTGCAAAATTCAAGTAATAGTGCTTAGCTGTGTATTTCAATCTTCAACCCTCTACCAGTCCTCATGGACTTGCCTACACCTCCTTGATCCATGGTCGTGTTCTGAGAACGGGGTTGAGCTGTGTTGAGTATTTTATGCCAAGTTTAAGCTAAGAAAACAATTTTTTCCTCGTTTTGTTTGCTAGTATTCTTAGAACATGGATTGAAAGGCAGTGGATAAATAAGGATTGATAATTTTGCACTTGGATTTCTGCGAGTACAGAATTCTACCTGCATATCCTGTCACTAGTGTGTATGAGTTACATGCTATCTGTTACACTTAGGCAAGTAGAATTTCCTGCTGGCAAAGGCAGGAATTTGAGATGGAAAGTAAAAATTCTCAGTGAGGTGGTTTGACTGCAGCTGGAGGCCAAACACCCACCAAAGTCACTCTGTCACTCCCCTTCTCAGCTGGACAGGGGAGAAGATATATATTGAGAGGCTTAGGAGCCAAGATAAGGACAGGGAGAGATCATCCCGCAATCAGCGTCACGGGCAAAACAGACTCAACACAGAATAAAAAAAGAAAACGATCTAATTTCTTACACTACACTACACACACAGTGAAACCAGAGTCAGATAATGAGAAGTAAAACCAGATCTTAAAGCACCTCCCCCCCACCGCTCTCTTCTTCTCAGACTCAACTTTATTCAAGATTTTGTTCCCTTCTCCCTGCCTAAGGTGGCACAGGGGTTGGGGGGGATGGGGGTGTGGGCAAGGAATGGGGGTTTGTGTTCCTTGCAAGTTGTCTACCTTCTTAGCTTGGGAGGCATTCCTTACACTCTTCCCCTGCTCCAGTGTGGGGTCCCACCACGGGAGACAGTCCTCCAGGAACTTTTCCAATGTGAGTCCTTTCCCACTGGTGGACACCCGCTCCACCATGGTCTCCTCCACAGGCTGCAGGGGAATCTCTCTCTCCAGCATATAGAGAACTTTTTTGGAAAATTATATTTTCTAGACAAGATGTTTTGAGGGCTCCAAAAAGATCAAAAAATGACCAGAATGTCCATTAAAGTGTTTAGATTTCAGAATGGTGCTACACAATTACAACTTTGCAAAAAGATAGTATTTCTTGAAAATTGCTCATGTATGCTATGTGGCATTTTAAAGCCACTATATTTCAGGATTTATAATAAAATAAAGGGTGTACCAACATATACTAATTAATCTGCAGGAGGGGCTTGCAGTAACACAAGTGTATGAAAAGGTCACAGTAGCTTGTGCAGTAACAAAAAAAAAGGGAGATCAAGAGTGTCTTATCCAACATTTCACTTTAAAGTGTAACAGCCAAAGGATAAGAACACAGTAAAATAATTATGTCAAAAGTACTTTTGGCATCTGTTCTTTATTGATGAGAATATTTATTGCCAACTGGATTTCCTAATTCATTTTTCTGATATTGCTTATCTGGGGTTGCCATAGGACACAAACAGCTGGAGTAAATTCCGTGATGTTGTGTCACTGTGACTCATTTATTTTTTCTTATCTATGAAAATTTCTTGTTGTAAATAACATCTCACTCTTTCCCTTTCTAAAGTACTTTGCTCTCTGGCAGAGAGTCTATCTTTCTGTCTTTCTCTGCTTTCTCTGTTCCTTCTTTTCATTATTTTTCTCTCTATCTCTCTCAGATTCCTTCTCTCTTTTCCTCTTTCTCTCTCCTGTTTCTTAGCTCAACAAATGTTAAGTAGCTTTATAGATATGTTTTAGACTTTTCCATGGGGTTGAAATATATGTTTAATATTGCACAGATAATAATAATAAAATAATAATAATAATAATAAATGATAAAAATAATGATGCCGCTGCAGTTTATAATGTGGAAGGCTAGTTAAACTTTATTTAACCTTCCCAAAAATGAGCTTTCAGTTCGCCTAATTCAGAAACTTTGACCTGATGACACTGGGAGGGGGCTTTATGGATGATTCCCTGGAACTGTGTAGTCAAGTGAACATATGAAAGGCAGAATGTTTACTGGGATGCCTAGTCTATTGGCTGTCTTCAAGCTTTTTTGGAGGATCTGAAGTTCAATAGTCCTGTGAAAGATTTAGTACCTACATGCTAAAGAAATGACCACAGAAATATGGTTTATTAGTTGAATATGAAAAGTAATGAGTGCTATTTTGAAAATAAGTATTTTCTCTTAGACCAATGTTAGTGATTGCTGTTTTAAAAAAGTTTTGTTCTAGAACTAAATTATACACACAACACTTCCTTTGAAACTCTGGTGTGTTTTTTTTTCACAAGCTGGGTATTTTAGGAGTATCATTTCAAATGTAACTGGAAGTCTTTCAAAAATGTAGATTCAAATCTGCCTCAGATTTTGGGTCAGACCACAGTGTGGCCACTTGGTGCATATTTGTTTGAAAAATGCTTTTTCTTCATTGCCAATGGCAAAGGCTGAAAGGAGATTTCTCATTTGTTTCATGAGAGGGGACTTCTGACAGTGAAAATGGTTATTGTCCCACTGCAGAATCTTAGTGTTGCACAGATATTTTTATTTCAAAGGTTTTCTCAAATTTTGTATATTTTTAATCTTTCAATGCAGCATGTAACATACTGTGAAAAGGATACTCTTCTAATCACTTAGGACTAATTATTTTAATATAAGTTTGAGTAAATAAATATTCCTTTAGGTCAGCTGCTGCAAGACAGGGTGAGGGGAAGATTTTGAATTTGAGGTAGAAAATCTTGCCCACAGTTTTACTCTCATCTATACCTGAAGAGGTCCTGTTCTTCTGTGGTACCTTAAAATCCACCTGACTTTTATCTAACTGTACCTGCCTGTCCTGGTTCTGTCCA
The DNA here is from genome assembly GCA_027925045.1 of Hypotaenidia okinawae. NCBI lineage: Eukaryota > Metazoa > Chordata > Aves > Gruiformes > Rallidae > Hypotaenidia > Hypotaenidia okinawae. The sequence continues at coordinate 33,430,483 of BSDF01000006.1, forward strand.
GGCCAGAGCTAACCTTCCCCCAACAGCCAGCCCAGGTAAGCTGAGTTAGCCTGGGCTGTTTTCACACCACCTGACATCACTCCCCTATAAAAGGGGCTGGTCAGGGAGAGGTGCTTCCTGGGTGCTTCTGGGGTTGTCTGAGTGTGGCTGAGGTGTCAGGTTAGTCCTCCTGTGCAGTACTCTGTGTTATCACTAGGTGAGAGTGAAATTTGCCACAGGCTGTTATTGTTCTCCTTTCATGGTGATTTTTGTCAGTAAACTGTCCTTATCCTGACCTGTTTTAGGGGGCTCTCTCTGTTTCCTCTCTGGGAGTGAGTGATGTGTGGTGCTAAGATGCTGCTTTGGGGCTGAACCACCACACTGTCCCAAAAGCATATCTTTGGAAATGACCTATATAGACATAAGCACCCCCACCACAAAGGAATGGATCCAGTTGCTCTGCAAGGCTCTCCTCTGTGGACTGTGATGGCCGCTGGGTGTTATCACAGCATCGTAATGGTATTGAGTTAAATATGTGGAGGGAGAGCAGAATGCAGAACCAGCTGAGGTTAAAGCTGAGTCACAGAGGATGTGGACATATTCTGAGCAACGTTAGCTGAACTCTAAGTGTCTAAGGAAGTCGGTGGAACTGACTGGGGAGACAAACAGATCTGGTGAGATACTCTTATCGGTATGCTAACAAGAACAAACTGGCATTATTGAGGTCATTGTAAAAGGATCAACAAACCTATACTGGGTGAGAGAATAGTTGTTGCTCACTAGGTACAATCCAGGAGGGGTTTCTCTTGGGAACAAATAAATTTAAGCATGCATGAGCTAGTATTAGTGTAATCTACTGCTTGGATAGAAAACTAGTATTAAAGATACAAAATCTGTCATCAGCTGTGGAAGAGGAAAGGAAAACAGTAGGACTTGTGAAAACACATGCACGCTGGTGTGCTGCCTTTTAAGCTAGCACCAGCATTACAGTGTCTTCAGAAGTAGCCAACAGTTCTAAAAAATGTCACTGGCTTAGATGATATTTTCTGCAAGAGTTGTGACAATATTTAGTCCATAGAACTCTCAGAGTGTGTGAAAATATAGGTCCAGCATCTGGCTACTGTGGATGGAAAAGGGGGAGGAGTGTTGCAAAGACTCGTCAATGGCCGTTCTATGCAGCTTCCTCCTAATTCAGAATCCAGTTCATACTGGCCTGAATTTTACTCTACTGCTGTGTAATGATGTTAGACAACTTTTCATAAAGTAGGAACCTGAGTCTCTCGGTCAGGTTTAAACGCAAAGTGTAAATGGAAGTGTAAACTTCCCTTTTCTTGTGCTTTCCCTGGTTCCTTACTATCCTGTTCTGTTGTTAATCCCCTCATAACTTGTGGGATGACAAAGTAGCTCCTTGTAGAATGATGCTTGCATATTGGCTATTTTGTTCTGCTTAGCTCTCTGGTGTTGCATGAGGAGAATCTGGAACAGGAAAAATCTAAATACAATTAATAATAGTGCTTCATTAGAAAAACTTAACTGGATTTATGTTAGGTTGTTAAATGGCATAAACTGCAATAGAGTCTACGGTATACAGTCTCCTGTGTATGCAATCTACAGTATACAAGACCTTTTATGTTTTGCTGTTCCACTCAGATTTAAGCATATTTCTCCCACTGACATTCACGCATCTGAGAACCATGCTGATCTGATGATTTTTGAACTATTTTTTTCCTGTTTATTGAAGTTTGGGATTTTATGGAGTGATTTTGCGCTAATCAAAAGGGAAGGCATTTCTTCTAACTAAAATTGAATAACTTTTGGGACTGTAAGAGAACATTTACTAGCAGTCAATTAGACATGGGGCTGGTCATGTCTGGTTTGAAAAAAAAGATTAAATTATTTTCCCCCAAAGATGTATGCATATAAACAGTAAAAAGAAGAGTAACTGGCCAAACCAGGTGAGTGTACAGATTTTATCTTTATGGTATATTCTAAGATGTACTGAAATATGTGTTTATCACTGTGATTACAGAGATGAGGGGAAGGGTGTTTATTGGTTACTTTATTACTTTTGGCTATCTCTGGGAGTCAGCAAAGTAAACAGAAAAGATGATTAATATGCTCCTGTAACAAGTTTACTGTGTAAGGCCATGGCAAAGATTCACAGTCACTTCTGAGGACAGATGTGCATTGTAAGCTTTGTAAACCAAGCAATGGTTATTCAATATTTTGTTCAAAGAAATATGTTCTTTACATTTCTCTCCCTGTCAACCCATTTTACTTAACCCTGTCACTGATTGATCTTGTATTGAATTTTTTTTGACATTCAAATTTTCTTGTGTTTATATTGATCCTAATATTTTTGGTGCTGCTTACTCAACTCCTCTATGAAAAATACTTGAAAGAAAGCAAGGAAGAACGTTTTTTCCCCGGGGAATCATTACAGGAGCATTCATAGTCAGATTCTCCCTGGAGCTTCTCCTGAAGCCTGGGGCCTGACTGCTGAGAGCATCCCACAGTGGAGGCAGAGCTGAGATGCTGAGGGGAGCATCCAGCTGTCACCACAGTATGTCATATTTGACATAGTGAGGGGTAAGACTCTCTAGTTAGTGTGAGGACTACCTGTCTGCATAAAGGATAGAAATGGTCACTTCAGGACATAATTTAGCATAGCAGCCAACTGAAATAAACATAATGTCTTGTTTCTTTGTTTTAAAAAGAGAAATATATTCTGGAGGGTTCTAAGGCCTGCATGCTGTTACATTTAAGCTCTGCATTCAATCTTAACTGCTAGGTCTCTTTACAGTCTTGCGTATAACCCTTAAAATATGCTTGAAGACATCCTTCTCTTTGAGAATCAGGTGCACTGGTCTGTACCTATGCAATGACTGGAAGAGCAGGCAGCACAGGTAGGGGGAAATGCCACTGAGCAAATTGGTATAATATTTCTTTTAAGCCTTAATGAGAAAACCTGTCTCACAAATTAAGCTTTGAGGAAAAGCAAGAATTAAGCCTTTCTTTTAGCTTTATGACATATCTTAGTAAAATAAGCACAAAAGCAAGACTTCAGTTGTCTTTAGATTTCTTCTATTATTTGTGAAGGTATACTTTCCCATCCTGTATCATGTCACAAAACAAAGCCAGGTTCAAATGAGGAGTTATTAAACACTGAATCTTCCAGAATGAATTACAAGGGACTTTCTGTAATGACAGGCTAAGGACATGCTCTCAACTCATTGTGTGTGAATCTGGCAGAGATTTTCCAGGAGCTCTTCTGTGAAAGAGTTGAGACCGTGTAGGGTCAGGAAAGGAAATGTACAGGAATCAGTTGTGTGCAAAAATAGCAGTAGAGGCTGTAGCAAATAAGATTTCTTCCTTAGTGTAGGTAGTATTATATCTTCACTTGAGGTGCCAGATTTATTACCACTGGAACTCAGTTTGAGTATTCTGGCAGATCATTTTAGGGATTTCAAAATCAAATCTTAAAGTATTTGAAGACTTTCTGAAGAAAGTTACTGTATCTTCTAAATACCTACTAGTTGTACTATTTTATTTCAGAAGTTCTTGTTAGATCCTTAGTGATTAAAACTTCACCTTCATACCAGGTTCTACTTCCATGATAACAACAGGACTACAACAGCAGCTGTAGTACTTTCTGATGATGAATGAGATCAGATGAAACAGCATCCCACTGACACCCCTCCAACTCCTGCAAGAGAAAAAAAATAAATAAACCCTGCTGCTTTCTGAATAGGCTTTCAAAAGCATGATTGCTTTAACTTTTTAGCTTTTTGTTTTAACTCCCAGGCATGAACCAAACCCAAAGATCTGATAATGTGGTTTGGACATCAGCAAATAGAGGAAGACAGAAACTGACTCTAGCTTTGGGTGGCAAACAGTGCTTTGGGAATTCAAAGCTCCACTGTGACTTGCTGTCTGCTTGCTGCAGTTCAGACATTCCCCATCTACCAGTGTAATGCAATGTGTGCTTGTGACCATAGTGTTGCTCCCGCTTACCCTGTGTCTGCTTGTTTTGGCAGTTTTGATGGCAGAGAATGCTGTGCCTCTTTCATGTGGTTTGTGTCACATGCGCTGCTGTGTGAGACACGCGCGGCTCTTCGGGAGCGTTTGCCGCTTGCCACTTCACATGCTCTTTTGTACATTTCCTCTGCAGATGGCTTTCCTGGCTCCCATGGACCATATGTTTTTTCAATTTCTTTTAATGTGTGTACACCCACCCCATGCAGTTCCAGTGATATGTTGTTTATTTCCTCTGCTGTCCAGCTCTGAAAGTTTAGGCCTAGGGAGGTAATCGCTGACATGAAGTGAAAGAAGAATCCTTAACACAACCTGCTCTTTTTACTGGGATGCTGCTGCTTCTCACTCTTGGAAGCATGGAAGTCTCCACTTGTTCTGTTTTTAACCCTGTAGAGACTAATTTTAGCTATCTTACCACCAAGCATCTATTTTCTGTGCAGGGAGGCAGATGAAAGGACTTTCTAAGGCAGGCATCTAAAGTGGATGTATTTCCCTCTCTGAGATGACTTCTGTTTTTCTCCCCACTGACACAGAGGAAATCTAGATGACAAATCTAGGCTAATTGGCTCACTCTGAGATAGCAATATCTAGGTGAGATATATCTCTCTTCATGGGCCCAGCCTTCATGCTGGTATGCATGAATGATTTATGCTTGCAAACTGCTGGCTGGGCTTTTTTTCATCAGCTAATCCTTTTACCAGCACTTTCCATATTGCCTTATCCATGAGGACAGAGTGGAGGGCTGAGTGTCAGCAGAGGGGTATGTGAGTATAAAAGATAAGGACTAAGAGCTATTTTACAAGGGGGTCAGTTCCACATGAGGTATTTCTTCACTGTATGAAACAGTAAAAGGCTGGCCTAGGTAAGAAGGACATAGTATTGGTGAGAAATTAGGGCAAAAAAGTCTAAAACCTAATGAACAGAAAAACGCTGGAGCAAAGGAGGACACAACTCTAATGCAGAACATTTCAAATGCAGGTGGAAGATTTAATAAATCCCTGTAGTCAGAAGTAGAAGTGGTAGCTGAGAAAGATCAGACTTTTCATCATGTTAGTTGTTCCCTTCCTGAAAAAGCTGAATGTTTGCCATATGGTTTATTTACACACAGATCTATTCAGGACAGACTTGATCCTGGTGGGAGCAAGTGTATCTGTGCTTGGAGAGAGGATTTACTGCCTTTTCCAGCAGCAGGGACAGCCAGTGCTCAGGAAAGCCTCGGCTTGGGTGAGCTGAAGTGAGAGCTTGTTTCAGATATACAAATATATATATATATAAAAATACTTTTTGAAACAAAATGTTTTTAGATGAAAATTGGACTATACTTTCTCATTTGTTGAAAAACTAACTCTGAAAAAATTTCATAATGTGGTTATCTTCACTATTTAACATGTGTTTTAATTGCTGAATGTCTGCCATAGGCATTACTTATACCAAGATCTATTAATTCCCCAATCCAGTCTCATGTTTTTATTAAAACTCTGCTGTTTTCCTTCAAGAGGAAAACTGTCAGAACCTGGATACCAATGGTAAATGTAAAGCATTTCTGCTCTTTAATGAGATTTTCCCCAAAACTTTCTTTATAAACTTGTACCACTTCAAAGGTGTGCATTAGGTAGACTAACCAGACACATCTGTGAGAAGGAATGCTTCTTCACATCAAAAGCAAAAAGTTGCTTTTGGTAAATCTGTTAAAATAACACAGATTTTTATATCCTGAAATAATATTGAATAGATCAAATAAAATAGTATCATCAGCAGCAAGATTTTTACTTTGGCTGTTGTCCAGCAGTAAGGAAAATCATATTGATACAGACTACCTCTCATTTTCCTTATGATTAGCAAGCTGATCCGGCATATGAACTATGAGCTATAGTTCCTGTGATGGCAATAGGAGCTCTGCGCATGCACCTGCTGCACAATCGATTCCTACAGGTAGGATGCAAAGGCTTTAGTGAAGGAGATTTTAAAATAGCAGTTGTTACCTGGGGAAACACTGGCATTGCCCTAACTGCAAACCCCTAACTCTTGCACTGTAAGGCAAAGAGTAGAAGGCAACAAATGTGACAGAAATGACAGGCTTGCAAAGGTTGTTTCTATTGTTGCTCTAGTAAGAGAGGAACAATAGTGATACAGGTATGATATGTAAGGGCAGACCTGTACTGCTTCACTTTCAGTTTGGTCTGTATCCATCTCTTAGTTTCCTGTACAAAATTGTTGAAAAAAGCCTCCTGCATAGTATCAGTTGTGTGAAAGGATCTGGTCCCATGCTCATGCAGCCTCCTGTTGTAGTTACTGGAAGTCAAGCCTGTAAAAAAGGCAGGGGTGTAAGGTAATCTCAAGCCTGTGTTAAACGTGTTTGTTTCCCTGAAAATTATTAAAAAGACAACAAGAAGTAGTGCTCTTCGCCACTGGCACCAGCTCTACAGGGCATTGAAGCAACTGACTGCTTGTAATCTCTAGACATTTCCTGACTGGCTGCAAAGGTCATCTTGGAGTGAGCTGGGGAAACTGAAGAAGTTATCTGAATGCCAAATAAGGTGAAAGTTGCTGTAGCTGAAGTTCAAGTTTATTTCCACAGAATAAAAAAGAGAAGTGAAAGGTTTGCTGACTTAGCTTTATTTGAGAAAGTTTTGGAGCAGTTTGTGTGAATGAAAGGTGGGGAAAAAAGGGAGTAGAATGTACAGTGATATAATAGAAATAGCAGTTAATGGTTATCACTGGCACTCTTTACTTTTCTGTTGTTTAGACCTCATTCTAAACCAGAGAGCAGTATCTGTGATGTTGCTGTTATTTTCTGTTTTAGGAAATCCTTGAGGTTGGTACATTCTCTTTTTCCCTCTCTGAAAAAGTCCTTAGCGTAGTCTTGCCACGATGGAAGGAATATGAAAGCTCTGTACAAGCAGTGAAATTAAGGAAGTATGGTTTCATAGAATCATCATAGAATGGCATGGGTTGGAAGGGACCCCAAGGATCATAGAGCTCCAACTCCCCTGCCACAGGCAGGGCCACCAACCTCCAGGCCTGGATCTACACACGGTTGCCCAGGGCCCCATCCAACCTCGTCTTGAGCACTTCCAGGGACAGGGCATCCACCACCTCTCTGGGCAGCCTGTTCCAGCACCTCACCACTCTCTCTGTAAAAAACTTCCCCCTAATATCTAATTTAAACCTTCCTTCCTTTAGCTTTAACCCATTCCCCCTTGTCCTGCCATTGTCTACCTTTTTAAAAAGTTGAATCCCCTCCTGTTTCTCTCATGTAGGCTTATGCTCTAGTTTACAATTTACTAATGCTCAACACCAACGTAATCTTCGATTCTCCTGTATTCCTTACAGCATCCCACAGACTAGTGACAGCAAAAGTGCTGAATATTTTGGTCTCAAACACTCTGCTGACTGGCTCATTATCTGCTGCCAACCAGAATCCAAAAGATTTGGATTCTGCTCACCAGTCTCTCCCAGGGCACTAATTTGTGTTTCTTTCTTCTACCTGCTTTAGTGAATTTTGTAAACATTTATCTGCCTTTTAGATGTCCACTCCGTGCTCAGACTTGGCTGAAGATGGTTAGAAGGATCAAAAGTCTTCCTGTGCTGAGACGCCTGTTCTCTGCAGTGGTATATTTGGCTATACACATGAAAAAAAGATAGTTTTTTAATTTTTAAAAGCTAATATCCCAGGATGATACTAAAATAAATAAGCACAAATATAACCGAAACATTTCAATGCTTCCACATTTTCATTGGAATATAGCGTTGTCATTCTGATTTCACAGATGATAAATAACCAAAAGGTCCTTGCATTGAGACATATATGATAATTCAAAAGAGAATGATAAGACTTCTGTGCTTTATTGACTACTCATTTTTAAATACCAATCAGCCATATAGGAGAACAGGACTCCAGTATTCCTGTATGTTTGTTTTGACTACTGTGGTAGCTACGATTTAAACCATCACCTTAAGAGAAAACCTGTTTTGAGTCTTCAGGGAAGCAAAGTTCAGCAGTTTGTTTTCACACAGGAAATTACTGTTTTAAGGGATAAAATTAAGTATCAAGAACCCTAATTGCTGGATAATTTCTTAAAATTAAGTATCAAGAACCCTAATTGCTGGATAATTTCTTATTTCATTATGCTTGTAGGTTTGGGGATTCTGTTTGGAAGTAATCCTCAAATTTGATGGGGATTTGGAGCCAGAATTGATAACAGGGGACACTGGAGAGAATTCAGATAAGGTATGCTGGTGAAAAGTTTCCTTTGTAGTGCAGCGGCACACAATCACAACAAACCTTATTGGCGTAATCATGAATAATATTGTAGGCTAGACACATAGATATCTTGGGACTAAACATATAGCATCAGATATTCTGAACTCTTGTTCAGCTTATTTATGTTGAGAGATGATGCACTTTCATAACAGAGGTTCAAGGATTAAAAAGAAGTCAGAACTGCAGGAAACTGTTTGCAGCAAAGACTATAACATACCACTATGTTACAGGCTTCACAAAACTGCTAAACACTAGCAGCACTTGTGTCCCTACTTTATTAAATTTTTACTAACACCAAGAAATGTAATAGTTCATGTCTTGAGAGCCTTCTGATGTAAGCAGTTACACTGACTGACATGGATGATATTCTTTCTGAAGTGTGACATGAGTTGATTGTACAGGTGTGTAAATTATCCCCTTCCTATACGTATGCTTATGACCCACTGAGATACCCATGTTAGCAGAAAAGAAAGTGTCAAGGACACGTAAGACAAATCTTGTTACACTTTGAGTTTATCTCCTACTACTTCCCACCCTGTTTCTGTTACCCAAGATAAAACAGTGGCAAATGTTTTCTTTGCAAAAATTGATAGGTGACTGGAAATTGCTAAGAACTGAAACTCTACTAATGAAAATGAACCAGGCCCACAGAGGAACATAGACAGGATCTTGCTCTGCTGACTGTGATTTCACCATGAGAACAGCAAGCCAAACTGCCTTTTGTTGTTCATGTGGTGATTTAGTCCCATTTTCTGCTCTCCAGCTTGCTGTGAGCAAATTTTTCTGAGTTTGTGAACTGTTTAGAGCTTTTGAAGAAAGACTTCATACAGTACTAGAGACTTTCAGCTGATTATTCACTGACTTAGGTGACACCCAGCTCGTATCTGTAGGAGGTATTTGTTTTTATGTGGCCTTGCTCAAGCTTGTAGTATGCTGTTGCAAAAATGCATATAACCTGGTGAGAAAAGCAGATTTCACTGTGGTTTGCTTAGTAACAGCAGGCCAACAAATGGTATGAACATTTCAGGTTGCCAAGCCCTTCCCTAGTTAGTGTTAAAGATAGGCAGTGCCGCAAGAGCAAGGTTACTGTACTGAATGTCAATATCAATGATAAGTCATTTTGAGGAAACAAATTAGCATCTAAGAGGTACCAACACAAGCAAAAATCCCTCTTAGGCCTAACAATCCTCAGAGCCTTCTCCTCACTCTTCTCCATAACCCCTTTTTGTCCTCTGGACTGGTGGAAATGACTTTATGCCTTGGTTTAATGCAATGACTGCAGAACAGATGGCAATCATGATCTCAGTCATAGGCCTTTATTGGTACTGATCTCTACTTTTTATCCTTTGTCTATTTTACATTTGTGAGTGGCTTGCATCAATTTTGCCCACAAATTATTTTTATTATGTAAAATGGTAGGCAGGGAGAAAAATTTGCCTGATTCAAGATTAATTTTTCAAGGTGTGGGTTCTGACAGGCCTCCTGTGTGGGTTCTGTTGTCAATGTAGGTACCCTCCCATGTACTTTTATTGAAAGTTTTATGTTACTTGACTTGTAGCTACATGTCTTTCTTTAGATACAGAGGAAGCAGAAAGACAAAGCGACAGGGACTTGTAAGGACAAAACCTAAGTGTTTCCTGGGTTGGCAGAACAAGTCTGATGAAATACCCTGGTGAGCTCCAGCTGTGGAATAGAACCTGCAAAAATCCAGTAGCTGCACTGGCAGGAAGCCTAAAATTACAATTTAGAATTCTCTCTAGTAAAAAAAAAAAAGCTTTATTTTTTTTCTAGTAGCACCTCTTTGAGCTGAAACACAGGATTAGGTAGGGCTACAGAATAGAACCTTGTGGTCTTCAGTGTTACCTACAAATATATATAGGTATAAAAACTTTTTGAAACAAAATAGTTTTAAATTAAAATTGAAGCATGTTCTCTCTTTTTAAAAAATTAAACTGTGAAAAGGTTTCATTATTTAAAATGTGTTTTAATTGCTAAATGTGGAAAAACTTTAATTTTGTGTTACATTATGAAAAGCAGGAAGAAAAAAAATGCTTATAATGTTTTGAATGTTGATATTTTACTGTCAGCTTTCCTGTGGTTTGCCTAAAAATCTCCAACCTATCTCCATCAAATCAGCCAGAGAGGCGCATCCTTGATTTGGACAAAGAAGGTCCTGACTCTGGTTCCTTACTACTTGAATCTGAAGGTACTAGTGAGAGTTCCGGCAGTGTGGTCACATTGCTGTGGTAATGCTTAGCTCATTAGGACTGGATGAGACTAATCTTTATCTTGAGTTTACAGCAGATGCAAATGATGTGTCATAATGCTGTTCAGACATACTTAAAGATCGGCAAAAAATTGCAATTGAGAGTTAATTTTAGATATTTACTCCCATTTCTACTCCACAGCTTATTTGTTACCTCTTATTTTTGAGTTCATTTGTGGTTAGCTTTTTCACATTATGACATCCAGATCTAAGTTTTGTTTAATTTTGGGACGGAAATTTTATTATTACAGAAGCTTCAGTAAACAAAATTTATACCTTATTAATTGCTTGTCCTTGATGTCCTATTCTCAGATTTTTAAAGAAAACAAAGTAATGTTACCCTTATAAGTAATAAAGCCAGAACTCTATGAAACTGTGGTGGAAGTATTATTAGTTTAAATCTGCATCAGCCATTTTGTCTGTATGTAATGTTAAGGGGTAAAGTGAACTAGCTTTCACCTCTGAAATGTATCCAGCATCAGGGACAGAAAGAATTGTGGCAGTAATAGCTACTTATCATTACTTGATAATAATTATTACTTAACATGAAAGAGTTACATTTGCAGTATATGAGAATATGTTTTGATATTTGCGTTTCTTTTCTTCATTGCACCTGACAAATGACCAAGGATCAAATGGAGAGGATGTGTTGCTGTGCTGCATTGATTAGGGCTTTCCTCGCTTTCAGGAGCAGAGTCAAAGCTATATTTTCTTTCTTCTGTCACCTGTTTGTAATCAGAGAGACTGTCCTCTTGTAATCTGCCTAATGAACATGAACTAATTATTGGGTGTTATGTTCTCACAGTTCATTCTCTTTACTTGAGAGGCTGCAGTAGTTCAATCCTTTCAGAATGACAAAGACCTAATAAACTTTTACCTGCCATTTTGTCTTGCTAATGTGGAATAAAGTAACCACTATGAGTCCTAGGAGAAAAATCAAGTTACAGAACACTGATTTAACACTGCTTTAACAAAAATACATGAGCCAAAGAGCTAAATTGTGAAATATTGTTCGCTTGACCTATTAGTTAGAGGACTGTCTGTACCTGGCACTCTGATTTAAATGAAATTTGTAGTCTGGACATGGTAGTGTGGAAAGGAAAACAGGTAATTAGAAAATAGAAGGAGAATTAGTAAGAATCCTGTGTGGAAAGGAATGGATATACTTGGGTATTGATTGGAGAGGTTGTGTGAAGAACCAGTGATGAAACTTTTTTTTAGTTCTGTTGTATAATTCACTAGTGAAATTTGTCGTACCTTGTTTCTCATGTGTGAATGTCACTTTTGCATGTTCGGATTTCCAGTAGGATTTTAATTGGTATAGTAAAATTCTAGTGAGGTTGCATGGTTTTGCAGTCCATAACATCTGAGTACCGCTCACCCATCCAGTGTTGGATAACTTCAATATCCTACTCTAATGAAGTGTTATGTGCGTTAATTATTTACTTTCTGTACCTTTTAAAATAGATAGTACTTGCATAATAGCTGAATATTCAGCATGGATTGATTATTTCAGCATTGATGTAAAACAACCCACTGTAATATATTATTAGAATGTCTTAATATCTAAAAAGCAGAATATGGTGAAATATTGTATTTATTATGCTAATGAGCAAGGAATAGAAATCATATGCTGTACTGTAGACTTTCTTTGTTACATATTGTATGCTTTTGATTTTATTTTTAAGTGTTTTTATAAATTGTTCCCTTCTTGAATCTTTTAATCATCATCGTAGACTTATTCTGATCTTCCTTGTTTCATTATTTTACATGTAGTGCAGTCAAGAAGAAGCCTTCAGACACATGTATAGTCTGAGACAGCATCTTTGAAAAGACTTCAGCTCTTTGGGAAAAAAATTAAGTAATTCTTTCTCCTGGCCCAAATCCATGGCACTATTTGCCCTGCAGTACACACTGAAGTGTTAGCTCTTGTAGGTGTGAAATTTGGTGAGGTCTGAAGCACTGGAATGAATAAATGTAGTATGCATAGTGACATTCCTTTCAGCAGAGAGTGGGCAGCCGCCTGGAAAACTTGATGAGTTAGAGGGAAAGCATGTATGTTAGCACGTCATAGGAAGTTACAGCCCATGTTTCTACATATAAGGCAACAGTTCCGGTGGAAGAAGAATATCTGCAGGAAAACATCACAGAAAAATAACCCATCGTTGAATCTTTGAGCATTCCCAGATTACATTTGTACATTTTTCCAACAAACAATTGGCCTACATGGTTCCCTGAAATATAGAGATTCTTTGGTTGTGTAGTCATGCCTTGGCAGATAGGCTGCTTCCTGTGAAATCTGTAAATCATCAGTACTAAGATAACAACAAAAAGAAAACCAAAAAAGATTATTTAAGTTAGCCATGTAAAAATCTGTGTTCTCCTGAAAAGGATATCTCCCTAGAGCATTAATGCGTTTCTATACAATGTTACAGCTGTTGTACTGGATCGGAAATGGTTAGTAACTGAGGAGCTGGCAAGAATAAAAGGAGAACAGTAATGGTTTGATGACTACTTGTCATTTATAAGTAGCAGCTGCATTTCCTTTTCCTTCAGTTATATGTGTTGTTTTCCAAAGGAACTAGTTAAATCCCATCTTACTGCAGTCTGATCATCTTAAATGTTTTTTCCTAGAGCTGAGCTAGTAAACTGGTGACCTCTCCCTAGCTCTCCCTCTCTTGTCAGCTGGAATTAATTCCTGCTTTTCATGTCAGGCTCAGAGGAAGGGGATGACCAAAGAATTGTTGAATGCCAGTCTTATCCCAAAGACAAAACCTGTCTATTTAAAGATGATAAATGCAAGGAGATGCCATGGGGAAAACTTGTGGCTTGCTATGCTGCCTCTAGAGAGGACTTCAGTCTGCAGTGCTGGTATTCTAGAACCTTTAATTAACAATTAAGAGATTACTCAGACCAGAAGAAGATATTAGATGTGGAGTCCTTTGGATCTAAGTGTTTTAGCTGAAGCCAAGTGAATGGACTAGCAGTAGAAACAGGCTGTGGTAAATTCTTGGCCCCCATGTTTGCCACCCCAGATGTCACAAGAATAAGTGTGTTGACAGATGAGCTGCAGAAAATCTTTCTTGGTGGTTTGAAAAATTAAAGCCCTAGCACTCCCATTGCCTGATGGAGGTTGCAATTTCCATAATAGGGTCAGTGAGTGAGAATGATCTAGTTCTACAGCTTGAAGGAAACAGCCATACTTAGTACTGGGAAAACACGTGCTTGTGTCCTGTTCCTCTGCTAGCTGTGGAAAGAGTACTGCTATGGGGTTGGAGCTCTCTTTGTCAGAGCTCAACTGCTAGTGTATTAAGGCTAAGAAATGCTTACTGTGATTACTTGAATGTTTGTCATTCTGTGTTAAGGTCTGAGTCAGCAAAGCACTCCTGTTTAAAATGATACTACAACTAGTGCCTGATCCTGTTTGAATCAGTATGGGTGGTATTGTATACTTAATCAAAGTCAGGCTTAATTGGTTTTCTGACACAGAGCCCAAATTTACCATTATATGTTAGTAATACCCGTGACTAAAAAAAGTAAAATTCTTGTCTGAGGAGAACCACTGTATGGTTTAACGGTTTCGTGGGTGTTTCACAATGCATCTTTGGGAAATTACCCTCTTGAAATAGAAACCTTACCAAGCATCCTAAAACAATCCAGTTAGTAAACTGAACATGACTTCAAAGAACTCAGTTGTACAAATAAATGTACAGCTGCTCAAAATGTAGCATGACCTTAAGTAGTAAAAATTTTGACTGACATTTAAAATTTTAAAATATCTCTGTCAACCTTGGTTTGAACAAAGTATACTGCTTTCACACAGTTATGAGTTGAAGAGCTACTTTCCTGGTGAAAATGAGAATCTTCACATTGCGTCTATCTTTTGCTGTCTATCCAATTCCTGTAATTTTTGTATTTCAGAAGAGTAGTGTGTTGAACAGAATCTAATAGTTGTTTCACCACGTATCTTTGTTGTTTACATAATGTTGCTAGTGTGGAGCTGCTTGATGGAAAGGTTCATAGCAGTTTATTAAAATATGACTTAATAGCCGTAAAATGCTGTGATAAATCAGGTCTTTCTGTTTGCATCTTTCTTTAGTAGGATTTTCTTTTGAAATGATAGGTATGATAACATGACTTAGTAAATTCCTAGGTATGGGTGACTACAGCTGTGATTTTAAAGAAACAAACCCCAAAATCTCAAGAAATTTTGTACTCGAGGCTAAAATAATGCTGTGCAGACAGTATGAACTCAAGAAACCCTTGTTTAATAAATAAATAAAACAAGGCAGTGAATAGTCACAAACATTTTACCCTTAGTTCTGCTTATTAAGACTGACTAATGTTAGTCATAATGAACAGGAAGAACTTTCCCCATACATGGTTAAAGCTGTTGAATATGTTGACTCATCTGTGTTGAATGCCTCATGCCATGACTTATCCATGTTATATATAGATGTATATTTGGGATTCCTGCTGCATGAATAATCATTGATGAACCTGTAACTGAAGGTTGCAGCTGTGGAAAGGGAACATCCTAATTATTGTCTGTAGGACATGAACTTCACCCATGAAAGACCACATCATAAAAATGTGGGTATAAATAATTAAGATATTTTGAGAAACTTTGCTTGTCTTTATTCATCAGAAGAGTCTGTTTTTCACTTGTATTGGGTGTGAGTGACAAGCTTTTTGTAGTGGGGGAGGCACAGGGGTGGCTTCAGCGAGAAGTTGCTAGAAGCAACTGTGTCCGATGGAACCTGCTGGCACGTGCCCTAAGATAGACCTTGTGCTCGCCAAGGCCAAACCCAAACCCATCAGTGGAGATGGTAGTGCTGCTGGGATAACATAGTTAAGGGAAAAACCCTGTTGCAATAACTGTCTTCATTGCAGAAGTGAGAACAATCTCTGCAGATACCAAGGTCAGTAAAGAATGAGAGGGAGGAGTTGCTTCAGGCATTGGAGCAGAGATTCCTCTGTAGCTTGCAGAGAAGATCGTGATGGGGTGGGCTATCCCCCTGCAGCCCATGCAGCATGATGGTGGAGCAGCTATCCCCCTGCAGCGGACTTGTGGAGGACCCCATATGAGATGAGGTGGATGCCTGAAGGAGTCTGTGACCCCATGGGAAGCTCCTGCAGGAGCAGGCTTCTGGCAAGACCTATAGCCCAATGGAGGGAGGAGTGCACACTGAAGCAGGTTTGCTGGCAAGGAGGTCTTGTGACCAGGTGAAGGACTCACACTGGAGCAGTCTGTTCCTGAAGGACTGTACCCCATGAAAGGGAAGCATGCTAGAGCAGTTTGTGAAGAACTGCAGCCCATAGGAGGGACTTGCACTGGAGAAACTTGTGGATAACTGTCCCCCATGGGAGGAATTCCACACTGGTGCTGAGGAAGTGTGTGAGGATTCCTCCTCCTGAGGAGGAAGTAGCGGTAGAAATGTGTGATGAACTGACCACAACCTCCATTCCCTGTGCTGTCTGGGGGGAGGAGGTAGAGAAAATTGGTAGTGCAGTTGACCCGTGGAAGAAAGAAGGGATGAGGGGGAGGTGTTTTTTAAGATTTGTGTTTATTTCTCATTATATTGTTCTGGTAAATAAATTAGTTTTTCCCCAAGTCAAGTATGTTTTGCCTGTGATGGTAATTGGTGAGTGATCGCTCTGTTCTTATCTTGACCTGTGAGCCTTTCCTTATATTTTCTCTGTCCAGTTGAGGAGAGGAGTGATAGAGCGGCTTTGGTGGGGACCTGGTGTCTAGACAACGCCAAACCCACTACAACGCTAATGTTGTCAAAGTCATTGCCTTCACTGCCTCCTTGCTCCAGGATGGCTTAGTGCTAAATCATACAATGGGTAAAGGCTGAAGTTAAGGTTTTTTTTTTCAGTTCTATTGAGATTAACACAGGCCTACATGATCACATTCTTCATGCATAAGAGAAACATCTGAGAGATTTGTGTTTTGCATTTCAGAAAGACCTTGCATGGTAATATGGGTATTAAAAATGTCTGACTTAGCCTGCAGGCCGCTATATGTCTTCTGTATGCTGTAACAGATGCTGTGTTCAGTTCCCTTCTCTAGTGTACCTCACATGCTGATTTACAGCACATAACTTGGTTATTGGTAAATTCTCCCACCTCTAACTATACCTGTCATGTTTGGTTTGACATCATGAGAGATGGTTGTGATGACATCCAAGATGACTTTCACGTTTGAATAGTTATTCTTGCCTTTGCATTGGAATGTGTTTGGTTTTAGTCTGTTGATTAATCTTCTGTCAGTAGGTTTTACTGAAAAACTTCTGAAGGTATAGACAAATACCAAAATTCTTTTAGGGCTTTTAGTATACAGAAATTATTTCTTCACACAGTAAATTATACTTTCTAACTTGGTGGGGGATGGCTAAAATCAGTCTTCTGTCTGTGACCTGTAGTCAACTGAGGGTACGATAAATAGGTGAAGCTATTTCCATGATGCACCTTTTCTTGCCCAACCAAAGAGTAAAATAGCTGTTTCCCAGAAGTGAAGTGTTCTTTCATCCAGTTGTGTGAACAACATTATAATTCCATTGCCTTGTTTAAAAAAAAATCATAAAATTCTGGGAGCAACTCATTAAAGAAGGTCATCAGAGGAACAATGCCTTAGCACACTTGCTGGAGAACTTGCAGTCCTTCCCTGTTTGTGGTTTGGTTTGGTTGGGGGGTCTGGCGCACAGATGGTGTGGCGCAAAGCTTTGTCAGACAGAGATAGTGAGGAGGCCAAGAGAGTCTAGGAAGAATGACAAAGCAGGATACGCAGACCAAACGTCTTAAAGATGTTTTACACATGGTCTCATCATACGGGATTGTGTCAGATGTTCTCTCATGTGTCTTTACGTATAATTTAGTGAAATAATTTGGAGAGACTTAAGGGGAAAAGTTTTACTGTATAAAAGGATTCTGGAACTTGGATCTTAACTATCTATCTTCACTCCTTTCTCTTTCTCTGAGTTTCGTTCTTATGTGTTAAGAGCTTTGCCTAAATGTGATGAGAGTACTGTTCTTGCGAAAGAGTCCAGTCTTTTGAAAAGAATAATGAAAGTCATATTCGCTTCGGTGGCAGCAGGCCTAGGCTGTGTTTAGTTGAAGTGTTTCTTATACTGCAGTGTGAGGAAGAAGTTTTCATTGTGCCAGGGTTGTTACTAAAACCACACTGATATCCAAGATATGGGTCACCTACTAAGGGACCTTGAAAAGTCGATACAAAATGTTGGGCAGGTAGGAAACCACTGTGCTCTGGATTTTTTACAAGCCCATGAATTTTATGGAATTGTGTTTGAAAAACATTAAACTGGTAGGAGGATTCGGGTATCTGATGAAAGCAGGAAGGTATCTTTTAAGTTGTACTGTGTTTTGTATTTAGAAAAAATGGCAATGTATCTCTTTGAATTTAATAGTAAACATGAGTAACTTGCTGCCAGCTGGCAGGAGAGTCTGATTTAGTGCTTGTCTGCATTCTTGAGTTGTGTAAAAATAAAGACAAGGTATATGGTATAAATACCAGAGGCATAGGTATTTACCCTCCAGTACAAGTGTTCTTTCCCTGTGTGGGTTTAAGAATTATTAGATAACCTGATTCCTATTACTGTTTCCTTTTAACGTTCCGTTAATCTGATGACCTAAAAGCAGTTTTAAGAGAGGATTTTGATTTGACCAAGAGTATTTGGAAATAAAAATTCTATGGTAGCAAATGTTCAATAGGATTCTGGAGGAAACTTCATTGAATCTCAGAAGGAGTTGAAAGGGACCTTGAATGATCTAGTCCAACCCCCTGCCAGAGCAGGATCACCTAGACTGAATCACACAGGAACAGATCCAGGAGGGTTTTGAATGTCTCCAGAGAAGGAGACTCCAAAACTTCACTTTCCAGTTTTGGAAATCAAAACCAGCATATGCCATATGTATGCGATACAAGTGTGGGCAATGCTGAATATGTTGCTAGTGCAGTATGAGAGCAGACAGAAATGCAGTAGATGTGCATTTGCAGATCTTATGAAGACTGGGTGAGGGAGCTGGGTTTATTTAGTCTGGAGAAGAGGAAGCCGAGGGGAGACCTTATCACCGCCTATAGTTACCTGAAAGGAAGTTGTAGAGAGGTGGGCAATGGTCTCTTTGGCCAGGTGACAGGAGATAGGACAAGGGGAAATGGTACAAAGCTGCACCAGGGCAGGTTCAGATTAGATGTTAGGAAAAAATTCTTCACTGAAAAAGCTGTTGGGGCCTGGAACAGCCTGCCCAGGGAGGTTGTTGAGTCACCATCCCTGGATGTGTTTAAAAGATGGGTAGATCAGGTACTTAGGGATACGGTTTAGCATAGGACAGAAACAGTTGGACTTGATCTTAAAGATCTTTTCCAACCTAGTCATTCTGTGATTCTGTGTCTGTCGTTTCTTGTGTGACTTAGTTAAATATACCTGGAAATAAGGTGCAATATACTGTTTTCTAGAACAATGCTCTTCATTCTTTCTGTTGCACTGCATCTCATAGCTTGGAGGAGTGCCTCATAAATATCTTCAAGATCACCGTAAATGTCACCATTATATCTTCCTCTTCCCCACCCCAACCTCATAACCTTTCAACTTCTGGGTTTTTTTTTTAAAGTTTCTTTCACATCTACTGATCTTACTGCTTTAGTCTGTTCTTAGACTCCCAGCTGCTCTCGGGTTGTCTCCACACTCTACAGCAGTTACTAATATCTTTTATAAGATTCCTCAATAAATAATATATGGAAAACACAAATCTTTAATTCCTTTCCATATCTTTCAGTTTTCCCATCACTTTTGGTTTCCTTCAAGAGGTATTAAAATGACATGTTAGCCAAACTCTCTCAGAACTAGATACCTCTGAACACTATCACACCATACAGTTCCAATGAAGAGCAAATACCACTGTAAATTTGTAGGAGCACCTCTCCTCTTCTAGATTATATTTGGGGGTTTTTGTTTGTTTTTCTTTGGGTGTTTTTTGGGTTATATTTCATTTTATGTACTTGCAGTACCATCACAAAGCACAGCTGAAGTATTCAAGGCAATCCTTGTCATAATTGGCAGGATCTTTTCTATGGTTTTCTAAACTTGTTTCTCGGATAACAAGCAAGCAGCTCACTGCATTGCTTTTAAGTCTTTCTGGTGT
Organism: Hypotaenidia okinawae; assembly: GCA_027925045.1. Taxonomy (NCBI): domain Eukaryota; kingdom Metazoa; phylum Chordata; class Aves; order Gruiformes; family Rallidae; genus Hypotaenidia; species Hypotaenidia okinawae. The sequence continues at coordinate 33,450,192 of BSDF01000006.1, forward strand.
CATGTTGTCTTCATTTCCACACACACACACCCCATTTTGGTAAATATGAAATTTCCGTGATTGTACTGGAGATCCAAGTCTTTTGATAAACCTCTACTAAAGTGGAGTTTGGCAGATTATTTAAATGGTATTTCCTTTAGTTATGAAATGGAATTAATTCCATGAAAGGATTAAACATCTTGGAATAGGTGTCTTTCAGATTTGATAATTTTACTATCCAATAATGAGTACTCTGCCCAAATTTTTAGTATAAATGAATATAAACTTTGAGTACTATTAGTGCAGAAGGTACTAGTGCTGTCAAATGAAGGTGATTGCAGTCTGAAAACATTGTCCAATTTCAATAGCTTAAGAATTGTGCTTGTGACTCAAGATGGCCAGACAGCTGGAGAGTATAAGTAGTTATTTCATTGCCATCAGTGGTTCTATCCCAGGGCATACCATGGGATGATCTTCTCCAACTATCTCTATCTATATCATAACTCACTAACTAAACCAGTAAATAAATTATGAGTCTTCATACAAAAGAAGAGATGAAAGGGAACAGCTTAATGTAGATGCATTATATATTGCATCTGTTCAGATGTTAGAGCATTCCTCAAATAGATGATCCAGGGCTTCAGTTTACTCAGTACTTTGAAGTTTTGAGTTTTTGAAGTGGCTAGGTGCTACAAACAGTGTTCCTCAAACAATCAATCTAGAAGGAACTCCAGCGTTTTTGAGTAACAGCAGCAGCCAGCTCTGCTGGATATAAAGCCAAGCATTTGACTAATCTTTTGGTTTTCACAGAACGATAGGGATTGGAAGTGACCTCTGAAGATCACCTAGTCCAACCCTCTGCCAGAGCAGGATCACTTAGAGCAGGTTGCACAGGACAGCGTCCGGGTGGGTTTTGCATGTCTCTGGAGACAGATGGAGACTCCAAAATATCTCTGGGCAGACTGTTCCGGTGCTCTGCCACCCTCACAGTAAAGAGTTTCTCATGTTAAGGTGGAACTTCCTATATTCAAGTTTGTGCCCACTGCCTCTTGTCCTGTCACTGGGCACCACTGAAAAAAGACTGACCCCATCCTCCTGACACCCACCCCTCAAGTATGTATAAGCATTGATAAGATCCCCCCTCAGTCTTCTCTAGGCTAAAAAGTCCCAAGTTCTTTAGGCTCTCTTTGTAAGAGAAATGTTCTAGTGCCCTAATCTTCTTTGTAGCTCTGTATTGTACCCTCTACTTGGTGTTGCAGGTCTGAGATAATTTTACAACAATCCCTATCAGGTAGATTGTAGAACAGGGACAAAAATATCAAGTTGTATGTGATGCAGATAACTGACTCATTCCAGGCCATCTAGTAAAAGCCTAGTTCTGCTCATTTCTAGTCTGAGTGGTCCAATTATGGCAGTATTTGCAGGATCAAATGTTCTTCAACTTCTGTAAGATGGATACGATTTTGGCAAACCCTACAGCAACTTCAGAACTGGATACCGTTGGCACAATTTTCTAAAAACCTCCCTATTAAATTGTGATCTGTAAACTCGTGGTTTCTTATATGTAAAAGAAATGTAGAATTTGTAGAATTTAATCTATGTACTTATTTTTTTGAGACACAGATCTCAAACAGCAACTACAACAGCAACCCCCTCTACAGGGGGTGAAACCAAAACTGCTCTGTGTGTAAGTGGGAGAAATGCACTGAAGGCAGTCATAGTCCAGTGTGGGAGTCAGGTGAGTGGGCCCCATGATCATTTATCTGCCCTTTTTCTTGAGGGCATTTTGAAGCTTTCTCCATTCTCTCTTTTTGATGTCATTTCTTCTGGTTTTGTTTTCAAGGGTAAATATCTTACAAATTAATGTATTTATTCAGTAGATAACTGGGAAAGGAGGTAAAGGGAAGCTGATGGGAGAGGAAGTCTCCTGTTCTGCTTGCCTAATTTGTTTCACTTTTCCTATGTTAGTATCCAAAACCAGCTGCTGTTATAGGTCAAAGTGGAAATTTCACTCACAAATTTCTTAAGCCCAAATTCCATCCCTGTGCTCAACAGTATTTTGATAGGTGAAATGTGGGGCAGTGAGGTGCCTGGGAGCATAGCTTTGGACTAACAGCAAATGCTAGGAAAAATACCAAAAAAAGAAGTGAGACTTTGTTCCTGTTTCATGGAAAGAAGTTTCAGTCTGTTGGAAGACTAACAGAACATTTTAATTCAGACTGAGTAGCAATAGAAGAGGTAATAGCTATGTAGATTTAGAAAGATGTCAGAAAAGAAGGTCCTTGTCTAATTCCCCCAATTATTATTTCATGATATAAAAATGCAGAAGAAATAGAATACTTAAGTAATGTAAGAAAACATATTTTTAGATATTTGTGTAAATATAATCAACTTAGAATTTGCTTCTACATTATCTATAGCTTGTGTATAGATTTCAATGTTTAATCATACACAGTAAATTGAAAGTGCATAGTGATGCAGACTTGTGTACCACAAAGAAATGGGCTTTGTCTTCTTGATGCCTGGCTCCCCTCTCTCTCCAGGTACTGGCAGCCTGCTGCTAGGTCCCCTGTTAAAGCCATCTCTTGTCCAGCTTGAACAAGTCTGGTTCCCTCATCCTCTCCTTGTGCAAGTTCTCCAGCCCCCAACCATCTCGGTGTCCCTCTGCTGAACTCACTGCACTTTGTCAATGGCTTTCCTGTAATGGGAAGCCCAAAGCATGTTACTATATGGAGAATAGAAAATGACACTATGCTTTACCAGTTCCTTGTTTATGTTAAATGATACTTCTTCCTCCTTATTCTGCAGGACAGAATAATTATGCAGGACATCAATTTTTCTGTTTATTTTTTTTTTCAGGCTTTTTTTTTTTGGTTTAATGGCTTGCTTCTTCATTGGTTGGCTTTGGCCAACAAATTGACTGATGATGAAACTTAAAATTTGAGATGCTGTGCTGTCTTCTCCCCTCTCTATAGTGGATGCACTAAGGAAAGGGCTGGGCATGAAATCTATTATTACCTAATACTTGGTTCACAGATGCCAATGTTCTGTAAGAATGTACATAACAATAGACAACTTTACTTGATTCAGCATACTCCCATTGCCAGAAATAGTTTTAGGGCTCTCCAGAAAAATTTCACTTCTTTCTCTCAATCTGCAGTATACACACAAGTGATTTGTCCTTTGCCTGTGGCTGTTTAATAGTAAGACATCTTGCTGATGCTGAGCATGTCTTGTATTCTTAACTGATCATCAGTGATGGAAAAACCTTTGTGGGATTTGAATAATCCCTCACCTTTACCTTTAGGTCTCATCTGTGGATCCTGCATGTGATGGCATATAACAAAGCCTAACTGTGGAACTTGACCAGCTTTCAATCAACCTTATCTCATTAAGTGCACTTGTGCTTTAGGGAATATTAGTCTGAAATCAACTTGGGAACCTAAATGCTTGACTTCAAAGATGCCACTACTTCACATTTCCCCACACCCACTTTTTTCCCAATTTTATAATATCACTTCTACATGCAGGTTCAGCTCACTGCTGTTTTGCTGCATTTGCTCTACTTTATTTCATTTTGCCAGAGTCCTCCTACACTGGAAAGAACTGTGATACTCAATGAGAGAAACTGAAAATCTGGGCTGGGGGAAAAACTCACCATATGCCAGCTGTGATATCCCAGTTGTTTGGGATCTGGTTGTCTCTGAATGTCCCATTCCATAATGGCTGTTTGTTCATAGCTGGAGTTCACAAGTTAGCAGTGACACTTCCCTCTCCTTATGGTTATAATGGTATTGGCAGTGCTACATGATGTCATGTGGAGCTTGCCAGAACTCTGCAGAATGTGGAGGATTAACTCTAGAGTCAGAAAGTGAAGATTTTCATTGCTGCTCCTGTATTACACTGCCCTGTGTAATGCTGGATGAATCTTCATCTCTATAAATTTTCCTTCGTGTTGCACAAGCTTTATTTAGTAAGTGAGCTTGCTTAATGGCTGTTAGAAGGCTTAAATTTACTGCAAGAATAATCTTTTTACCTTTTCTGAAAAAAGTTGGTGTCTAGAAACTGAAAAATATTTCTAAGCAATAGAGGTATAGTGTATTCTCATAAAAGTATACATACAAAATCTTGCAGGCTTAGGTTTCATAAGAAACTTGGCCTGGAAAAAGTTGGTATGTCATGCTAAATGTAAGCTAATAACTGAGTATTTTGCTGTTGCTGTGACCTCGCTTGACTTGATATGACTCTAATATGCTATATTTTAGTTGGGGCTTTTTTGTGATGTAAAAAAGGGAATGCATATTTCAGGAATGCTGTCATTCAGAAACCTCATGCCTTTATAAGCCATTCCCTATTTTTGGCCAAGGGTTGTGGAGGGTGGGTGACACACCAGAACTTGACGATCTACCCAGTACATTCTGTACTTTGAACAAAAACTGCCAAAATCCTTTCTCTCAGATCAGTTTGAACTATTTCAAGCAGCTATCAACATAGATTAAATAATAGTATGGATACTCCCTTCTGAGCCATCTTCATGTGTTACACTTTGAACTAATGTGTTTTAAATAAACATTGCACAATGCAGGAGATAATGGAGAACTTTTGACTTGGGATCTCCAAATGTTCCACATACCTTTGTCCATCAATGCCACCTATGCCACCTTTAAGGTTTTGGAAGTTGTTCTTACAGAGTGCTCCTTTTTTTGGTGTGTTGGAAAGGTTGACTTCAACCTTCTGAATCCAGCTTTAAATGATGAAGCTGATATTCTCTGTTAAGTCTTCAAGCACCACAGTCTGCAACACTAAGCATCTACGTTTCAGTTGGCATTCTTGATGAAATTTTGTGGTCAAGAACATAGACCGTAGACTGCTTTCCCTTAGATAAGGTCCTTTCTGGCTTGTGCTGGCATTGAAAAGGATCTAGTCCATAGGAGGTTAGCGATGGCTTGCCATACTAGTAGTGCAGTAGCTTATGGAAGCTTGCTTTACTACTGCCTGAAAAAACAGCTTTATGGAAAAATGGTTTTTCTTTTTTAATTGTGTGTTACTGTGTTCCTAAAGGAGGTCCAATAGTGTTTGTGATTTAACTGCGCTTCAATGTTACAGCTTGAATGTTGTAGATAGAAAGGCAAGAGAAGCAGTTCCTGGCTGCTCTCCAGCACAATGTTCTCTCTGAGAAATTCTTGTTGCTATCAGCTGGACTGTCTGGAGTGCTTTCACCCTCAGCTACTGAGGGTAAAATACAGGAAATTTGGTCCAGATACTGCAGAGGAGGAAAAAAGGAGTGTGTGCCCAAGAAGTGAAATGAAATGAAGTTTTTCTGTGGGTCTTATCCCTATGAGCTAAAAAATGACTCACAACTTGCTTATTGAACTGATGGACTTTTGGCTCTATAGCAGCAGTAGGTTCCCATGGCTTGTGTAAAGGCCTCTGAGTCTTCAGTTCTCCTTTCTGAGGACATATTATGAATCATCTCAATAAAAAGATGAAAATAGCACTAACAACTAAAAAAGGAAGATACAGGTAGTAAAAAGGAGACAAAAATATAATTTACACAGAGGTCCTGTGATTACTTGCAAATATATACACATTATGAATTTATAAATTTAAATAAGACTTCCCTTTTTCCATTTCTGATTTTGGCAATGCTACAGATGACAATCTGGATTTGACAAAATCCCTAAATCACAGTTTCAGAATATTTAATATCACACTGTAAAAGAGTGTAAAAAAATAATTAAAACATTTTCAGAGAGCTGCAAACAAAAGGCAAAAAAGAGCTGATTAAAGACATCTGGCTCCTTGAACTAGAGAACATGTAATAGTCATAGTAAGAGAATGATTTATAACCACCTACCTGTACCAAATGTGAAATGGGGTAAAAAAAAAGATATTCCACCTGGATAATACAAATTGCTACAAAGTACAAATATATTATGAACAAATTGATTTGGGAAAATTAAGGAGCAACTCAAAGTTTCCTTTCCAACTTAGTCTCTTGAACTAAGGAGAACTAAATGTTATTTTTGCTGTCCTCCAGTTTCCTCCTTTCCAGGAATGCCCAATACTACAGAATCCAACAGGAAAGGAATTAACGTTTTGTTCTTTTTCAGACTTTGGACAAGTCTGTATGAAAACTATTTTAAATATTTGAAAAAAAAAAGGACATTAATGATCTAGAATTCATCACATAAATGATATATTTCTGAATACTGCAGTTTCACTTAAACCTTCTGAAGAAATGTCTCTCTTTAAAAAAACAAAACCCATGGAATTCTGGGCCTTTCCCTTAAGAGCTGATTTGCAATAAAAATGCAAATAAATATGACAAATGGCTGAAACACTGTGATACTTTGAATCACTGATGACAGCAAAAGAAGTCCAAAAGCTTTTGAAGAGATATCAATAGTCAAACCTGTTGAATTTTATAACAGCTTTCTAGATCTAGGAAATTCTAATAACTACCTCCTTGCAAACAGTGGGAACTTTTAAAAATACTTTACCCATGGGGATTTTTGTACAATCAGAGGTGATTGGGCTGAACAAGGAGAGTATGCAGGGTTAAACAAATCTTTAAATCCACGTGCAAGGGCTCCAGAATACATTAATGCATTTCTAACAGCCAGTGCATAAACTTCTGAAAACATTTATGCATTTCAATGCTGCTTAGAAATGGTCCACCTTCTTCACATGATATTTTTAATTACTCCTGCTCTATCCTTAGACAATCGTCTACTCCTTTACTTTAAAACCACCGTGAGCTTGTACTACTCTTAGAGATAGGAATTAATGATTTGTAATTTTAGCTTTTCTATTTGTCATATGGCATCTTACTCATTGTTTTTGAATACAGTTAATGACTCATGTGGCTATCTTTATTTAATGTTATCTTCAACTTACTGCAATGTATGATCATGAATGTCCTGGTTTCAGCAGGGATAGAGTTAGTTTTCTTTCTGGTAGCTGGTGTAGTGCTGTGTTTTGAATTTAGGATGAGAATAATGTTGATAAAATACCGATGATTTTAGTTGTTACCAAGCAGTCAAGGACTTTTCAGCTTCTCATACTGGCCTGCCAATGAGAAGGCAGGGATGCCCAGGAAGCTGGGACGGGTGACAGCCTGGACCCAAACTCATCGAAGAGATATTCCATACCATATGATGTCATACTCTGTACATAACTGTGTGGGGGGTGAGGGGGAGAGGAGGTGATGAGAGGTGCAGCAGCAGGGAGTCTGGGGGTTCTTGTGCAGCAGTAGCTCTGGGCCTTGAGTGGAAATTGAGGTTTGATGGAGCCTGTCTTCTCAAGTAACTGTTACCTGTGAGAAAGCCCTGCTTTCCTGGAGATGGCTGAACACCTGCCTGAACCATGGCAAGTGGTGAATGAATTCCTTAGTTTGCTTTGCTTCTCTGTGTGGGCTGAGAGTCTGAGCAGCTTGAGGTCTTGTATGATAGATGGGTAGCTGAGAGTCTTGTGCAGCACTGACTTTGGGTGGTAAGAAATTGTGCTGTTCATCACTTGTATATATTATTATCTTCCTTTTTGTGTCCTATTAAACTGCTTTTATCTTGACCCATGAGTTTGCTCACTTTCACTCTTTGATTCTCTCCCCCATCCCATCAGAAGAAAGTGAGAGCAGCTGTGTGGTGCTTGGGTAAAACCACAACAATTTAAAACATTGCTATTATTTTTAGCGCATCCTCAGTTACAGCTACACTTTTCTATCTATAGCTGTGCGTTATTTTGTAGAGCTTGCTTATTAAATCCAAGACACTGTTTTGTGCCATGTCTCTAAATAAAAGTAGGTCTTATGTAGTGTAAAATACCTTTGAGGAAAATGATGGATTAAAGAACAAAAGTTTCAACACAAATTATCTATGTGGGACTAAATGTATCCCCCGTATTTATCACGATCAAGACTGAACAAGCACTACTTTGTGCTTTGAACCTTTGTTTCTTGCATGATCTCTGTGGGAATGCTTTCTCATCTATAACTTGTATTGACGGCTTTAAGAAATGTTGTCAGGAAGCAGCTGCATGGCAGAAAATACCTTCCTTATGTGTTCAGGTTTTCTAGGCTATAATCTTGCAAACATAATTCTGCAAGTCTACTGATGTGGTGTAACTGACTCAGACTTTTCCTCTCATTTCGTAGGTATGGATAGGCAAAACTGGCTCAATCAGTGTGTGTCTTGGGAAAAACTTGAGGCTAAATCTGGATGTAGTTTCTATGAGATCTGAAGATTAATTGAAGATATGAATTAAAGTTCACCTTCAGTAAGCATTGCAGAATCTATCAGTTGCTTTTGAGTAGGAAATACCTAATGGAAGTATTTTGTAAAAATGGAATATTTACAATGAATTAGAATGAAAATGCTATTTGATTTTCTTAAAAGAAAAAAGAAGAAACTGCAAAGTTTTGGAAAAAAGTTAATGATTCAGCTATACATGGGACTCCACCCTGTGAATTGCTGAAGAAATCTGTTGCTGAATATAAGTTTAATGTAATTCCCACCTGTTTCTCCAATCTCTGATACAAGTTGTGGCTGTTTAAGCTACACGGTTTAACCTAAGCTGTTCCCAGCCTGCATTACCTGTCCAGCAACCTCTGCACTAAGCTTGCATAGCTATTGATTCGTATGTGTGGAGTGCCAGATCATCATACTTATGCAGGGTAAAAATAACCTTGGAGAATAGGAGAGTACAGAAGAGGTTGGCTCTCACCTAGCAAATCAATACATAAAGTGTATTGATTTGTATGATGTCCATAGTCACATCAATGGAGTGTTTCATACATGGAAAGAGTTGCAAGGACTGGTAAAACCAGCTGCAGCTATTTGTTGAGTTATGGCCTTGAATGTTTTGGAAACCTGATGCCTACTGTTACTATGCCTTCTCCCATTTTTATGTCAGTTACTGGAGTATTTTCCACAATCTCTTAAAAGAAGCTTACTACTTCTAGTATTCTTCTCCAAGCAGCCCTTAGCTTTGAGAACTCATGGGGCCCTTGGTATAGCTCTCGGATTAAGGGTTAGGGTTTTGAGAAAGCAAAAAGCTATAGTAAAAGAAAGTCTAGCCCATAGGTTGAAGCTCAGGCTGTGGGCACAGTGAACCATCAGGACATCCAGCACAGAAGCTGTCCAGGTTCTAAAGTGATGAGATAGAGGAATATGTGGGTATAGATTGACACTGACAACAGTGGGGAGAAAAAAATTGAAAACCAAAAAAATATTATGTGAAGCTGAAAATATATAAAGAAATTCTCAGGTTAAATTGTGTTTGAGTGCAGAGTTCAAATGAAAAAATTCTCCACGGCTGTTGAAATTTGGAGTCATTGCTGTAAATGAGAACAGCTCCACTGACTTCATTAGTGTACTAATTGTGTTATACTAGCTGGTTTTTTGAACAACTGTTACAAAATGTTAATAGCTTAATTAAAACTGAAGCATGCTGTTAACAAACATGTCTGCTATAAATCCATAAGAACTCTGCTCTTGATCTGTCATCAAGACTGAAGTTCATGAAAATTACAAATTAATAGTGTCCTCAGCAAACCTGATGGAAAAGAGGAATAGAATTGGCTCCCAGCCAGTTAATGTCAGTGACATTTTCAGAAATACTGTGGAATCTCTAAACACCAAACCTCATCGGAGTGCTTCTCCAATTAGTACACAAAGTCTGCTTCATTGTGGAGAATGAGGTTATGAGAGGCAGTGAGAAATATTGTCTAACACTTCATTTGCATTTTCGTGTTGATGTAGTTCAATTTTTGTAATACAGTAGGAGCTCCCAGTTAATTTACATGGCAACCATTGGGAAAGAAGCCAAGAGAAAATCTTACCAGCTTTTTTGTTGCTCTATCTCATTTTGTCTTCCTCCAGAATCCTAGGGTTTGAAGTCATCCTGTTCTTATGAAAAGTTGAGTACCGTGCTTAATTTTAGCTCTATCTGTGGATGAGACTTGATTAAAACCATGACCTGAACATGTACAGCCCTGCAGAGGACCTGATACTGACAGCAGTGAGGGACTGCAGCTTTGGAGATGGAGCTGCTGAGAAGACATCTTCCATACACATCAACCACGTGTTGTAAGTACTGGTATACACCTCGCTGCTCTGAGAGGTCTGCAGTTCTCAGAGGTGGAGCTATCACAAAAACATTACTTCAAGTATGAAGAGATCACAGAGTATATTAAGTATTCTTAGATGTGGCTGTGTTCTCAACCTTTCAGTGACTTGCAAGTACACTGTACCTAAATCAGGCATGGTGCCTGCATGGTCCTTTAGAAGATCCTGGTAATGTTTCATTTTTTTAGAGGGAATTTATTAAATGTCTCACATGAATTGAATTTTTTCATAACATCTCTGTAAAATTATTATAAGTAAAATAAAATTTAAAGCAGTCTTTCTCTGTCACTTAAAAACCCCAGTTCCTCTGTGTTCCTGAAAATGGTACAATAGTGTCAGGGAGTATTATTTTCTCAGAGCAGTATCTCTTCATAAGCAAGGGTGCTTTTTCAGTTCTCACAGACATGGAGAGCTATAATTAGAGAGCCCTTCTTTCATTATCTTTAGATACACCAGACTCTAACCTGACTTTTTCTTATTACATAGAGAAATTTAATCTAAATCACACAAAAAATAAAAATGCTCATAGACTATTTAATGAACTAGCCAGTGAAGTTAACATAGGAAAATCCCAGATAGGGAAACAGCAGTTAGCATCTAATAATACCATTGTGAAAATAGTCCTGAGACCTCCCCTGATATAAGCTTATGCCTGATTGAATAATAGAGTATATTATATGTGTGGCACACTAAACCACATAAAGAACTGCAGGACAAAATGGTGCCAATTGACATTTTATGTGTAGGATAGTCCCAAGCCCTGATTCTAACGCTTGTGTCTGCAAAAATGGTAGTCTTTCCTCAGTTTTGAGGACTGTCATAACTGTGGTTTATACTGCTGCAAGATAAGCAGCCATATATATATATATGAGAGCTCCATCATGCACTAATACATCTGTCACAGGCCTGTGTTCCTGGCTGCACTTCAGGAGAAAAGGATCACTGATAAATCAAGATAGAGCACCATTTCTTTGTTATCTTTTCCAGGTACTAAATGGACTTTTGTGCATATTTTTGATATGCACTTTTCCAGGTGCATATCAGAGATTTGCTGGATTTACAGAAGACACCTCAGAAACTTAATGTAGAGTCACAAAAAGTTCTTTCTTTCCACTCCAAAAATAGTTTTGTGGCTTCTTAGTAGGGTGGAGATCTGCTTTCATATTCTTGACTTAAAAATTAGAATTAATAGCAGTTAAAGTGTTTTCTAATTCCTTTATTGAGCAAGGAGGTTAAAATAAGAGTCAGAGGAACTCAACTTGTAGTTGTGTATACAAAGTGATCCAAAGGGTCTCTTCGGGTGAGTCTGAGCAGTCTTATGCTTTGGGAGTTTGTGTTGTTCTATGGAATGTAACAAGAATCAACAGCATTCATGCTACTGGTAAATATAATTTAGCTTTTGGAAGAGTAATTTAAACATTTTTGAGAAGTAGAAACTGAAAATTCCAGTGTGGAGGTTTCTATTTTTGTGTGGTCTAGAAGTCATTTATGCCAGTAGTGTTTGAATTGGGTATCACCATTTTCTTACTCGAGAATTGTGGAGGGTCATTTTTCTTTGAAAGCATGGGCCAAAAAATTCCAGACACCACCTAAGGTGAGTAGCAGCAAGCAAAAAAACCTAGTGAGGAGCCACTGAAGCAGTAGATGTCTTGGAGTATTTGATTTCAGGTATTGGGCTCAGCAGCTGTAAAAATGATTGAACTGAGCTATAATACTCCTCATGGTTTATTTTCTTCTTTCTATGAAAGCATTGAAAGCAAAATATACATCCAAATGATCACTCAGACTCTGCAGAAGGAGTTAGACTTTTTCCTGGAAATAGGCATCTCCTGATGTGGCTGTTACAGGTGACTTCTCCCCCTCACCCTAAAAGGTTGTCTCAAAGACCGCTTTATAGAGGAGACCACAAGTAATACTGTGAAACATTCCTCTCTCCAGCCCTCCTGCTTTGCAGTCTCTGTAAACAAACATTAGCTTAGATCAGAGAGTGTGGACACAAGATAACCCCTTCTGCAAACAGTGTATGACTTCTAAAGCTAACACAGCAAATATGTTGTCTTTTTCCCTGGCCCCTTCACTCAGGAGAAGGGAGGCTCCTCATAACTCAGCAGTCAAAAGATTCTTTGATGTGTTTGAGTCTCTATGTTGAGATCCCTGCTTAGTGACACGGGAACATTTAGAAACTCCATCTTTGTGAGTTTGAAGTGTCGGGTCAGGCTGAGACATGAATCAGAGAGTTTGCCAAGACTCTGTCTGATCTCAGAGTGCCTGTGGAACACCCAAAATAGTGCATCTGATGTACTGACGTGCGTGTAACACTGGAGGGGTGAGTGTCTTTGATTGTATAAAGGGGTACTTCACAGACTCCTGTGCCTGTGACTCAGAGCGGATACTTTCCAAATGTCTGACGCCTATTCTTTTAGAAGAAAAAAATGCAAAGCATTTTCCTTTTATAAGTCCAAAGGAACATTTCACAATAAAAAGTACTTTTTTTTTTTTAAACCGACTCACACTGGTATTTTTAATGTGGTCCTGAGCTCCTGATTAAGTGCTTAATCCAACCTTTACTGAGGTAAGGGGAGTCTTTGGCTGTCTTGACCAGAAATAGGTGTAGCTCAGAAAATGCAAAATTATTGAATGGGGCATAAAAGGACCATTGTGCTGTATTCATGTATATCCTTCTTGCATTTTGCTTTATGGTAGCTCTTTTTGCTTGCCTTGAATACAAGAATCCTTTGGGTGTTTGTTCTTTTCTCTTTACTGCTTTAATTCTTAACTAGGATTTTAAATTATGAAGGGATTATGAAAAACCTACTCCCAAAGTAGGAATCTAAAGTTTGGTACCTTTGTCCATCTATAAGTTTCTTACGTAAGACAGGAATGTCCTGATTTTCCCTGTAGTGCTAGCACTGCAGAAAACAACTGGAATTATGGGGAGAAATGGAGATTTAACCCAATTAACAACAACAACAACAACGAAATCTAAGTGGACAGCAAGGCAACAGTTGTCCTTGGATGGGGCTTTTTAAAACCACTGTGAAGAAAGAATAATGTGGAGTAACAGAAGAAGATCAGAGTCCTCTTCTGAGTTAGTCCAGTCAGTAGATCCAAGGCTCCATCACCATTTTCTGCTTCCTCAAACTCTGATTTCATCAGAGCTTGGGAACCTCTGAGTCTCCATTACCTGTATGATGGTAATTTTCTTCTTTGAAGAAAGTGGCTTGATATCTGTCAAAGACCATTTTCCCCCTAACTCAACTACCTAGTCTTTCTCTCAGATAGTGCTCTGAGATTCCATCCCAAATAAGTTTATTTTCATTAAACAATGAGGTTTTGGTAAAAACAGAAATATATATTCTATCCTAAGTTTTTTAATAAGAAAGTTACATGAATTTGTGGAGATGAAAACAGGGCATAACATACAAAAAACCCTACATGGCTGGATGTGAACCTTCATGGATTTAGAATTCCAAAAGCTGTGTTAATACAGTTTTTGTAGTACATTGCTTTGGAGTGCATTTCAATGATCCTATCTTCATGAGCTTGTCCATGGCCAGGTCTGTTGGAATACCTGATAAGGAAGCTACAGGTTTTTCAAAGCGTCCGTTCAGAGCAGCACTGCAAATGTCAAGGCTGTGCTCAGAGCCTTCATGCTGCAAAAGCAGGCAGCCCTGTGAAAGTGAAACTGTACTTAGTAGGTGGTATTAAGTGTGTTTATTTCTCAGAGCCAACAATCTTCTTAACCCTCAAATCGTATCAAATCTGAGATAAAATCAATGCAATCTCCCTGCAGAAACACTTTCCAACACACTAGGTTGCAACATCCTAGTAGTTCTCTTAACTACTGAAACTAGCCATGCAGCTTTGATTTCTATAAAAAAGTTTTTCAATGAAAACAGAAAATTGTATGGACCTTTTTTTTCACTTGGCAACTCCTGGTGATCTGAGCTCATTTCTTTCAGCTCTGTGCAGTAGGTGAGAGAATGCCTTGCTTAAACATCTTGGAAATTGAAACATAAATCTATGTTTTCTTCACTTCCTTTATCTCACTTCCAGCTAAAAGACAAATGTAAGAAGCTACACACAAGGCCAATTCTGGGATATATTCCCAACAGCTACCATTATTTTAGCAGAAGCTTTTAGTTAACAATAATATTATCTAGACACACACACATCCCCACACATCAGTTTGCTTCTTTTTCCTCTAAATTTTTAGTCTATTTTTCTTTAAAAAGCATTATGGGGCCTGAGTGAAACTAAGAAAACTAAGTAATTCTGAGATAAGGTTGATTGAATTGGAGAACTTGTCTCAATTTTTGCTGGTCAGAAGTAGACAAGTGTATCATTTGGCAGCCAGATTAACTTTGACTTGAAAGGCAGAGCTTTGCTTTTCACTTAAGGTCTCCTTTTTTTATTTTCCTTTTGATACCTTTGCTGTCTCAAACTCCAGAGCTTTTGATATTTTGGCGTTATGGCTAATGGGAAGTAGTTCATATACAATCAGCTGCAGCAGTAAGAGTGAACTTCTCAAAGCAAATAAGGTCTCTTTACTTATCCATTAATAAATATTTAAAATGTCTTCTGTAGCTATTTTCTACACCATTTTATAAGTGCTGTAGAGTAACATGATACCTAAATTTGACAGAATGCCACCAAATGTTTACAAAATTTGGTTATTTTCTGTTCTATTGTATTTTTTCATGGGACATGGGTACCACAGGGAGGGGAGGAAGGGTGAAAGTATCTTAATTATAGGGAAAAAAAGAAAATGGAAGGGCACTGGATATCATTTTCGTGTCAGAAAAAGGTTCATGTTGAAGAGAATAATACCCTTTATAGCTGAGAAACTATTAGTGCATACTGCTGGTGACTGTTAGCTTGTGACCAAAATTAATGTGTGCAATGCAGAGAATTCAGCTCCAGTACTAGCTTAACCTAGTTCTTGGTTTTTGGTTTTTTTTTGTTTTTTTTTTTTTTAGCTGGGCATGTTCTCCCAATAGTTTATGGGGCTGACCCACAAAAAGTTACATCAATTGTTTCAGGCTGTGATGTGGGAATGCTCTTAAGACCAAAATGTTCTTAAGACAGAATTGCTACATCCAGGTCTCATATAATGAAATTACAACCTCAGCATCAATGTAAGCTGTTTTTATTATCCAGGGGTGCTCTCACTGCTGAGGTGATTGTGGTTATGACCTCCAGTATTAGCTTTGTCCTTAGGCAACCGCTCATGGGTATAATGCTGCATCTAACAGGAATAGGCTGGTCATCTGGGAACAAAGGGTATTAGCTGGTCAGGCTGTAAGATCGCATTAGAACAGTTTGTCAGCAATAATACATCATGCAGCGTATGCCAAATCGAATGTTGCAGTATGGCCTTTCTTACCTAGTTTATATCAGTAGTTAAATTGAGTTTTATTTGCAGGGCAGGAAATACGTGCATCTTTCCTGATTGACTTTTATCTATATTTCCCTTTACCCAGCTCCCATTCACAAGGGAACAACTCTCTTCCCCAAACACAATGGTCCTTTAAACTTGAACTAGCTTGCCTGCTTTGGGGTGTAAATTAGAGATTAAGTTCTAATTTCATACAAAGTAATGATTTTCAGAGAAGGAACTGGCCAAGCCATTTATGGGTTCACAGTGATCTTGCTGCCTTCCTGCAAGTGTTTCCTTGAATAATCATAAAGTAGCTAAGCTTGGAAGGGATCTTTAGAGATCATTTAATCCAACCCCTCCTGCTTTAAATAAAGGTCAGGTACGGCAGGTTGCTTAGGGTTGTGTCCATTTTGCTCTTCATATCTTCAAGGATGGAGATTTCAGTTTGTGGATGTTGCTTCAAGTCTTTTGCTGTGGCTCTGTCACCTTTACTCCCACCATCAGGTATTTGTACAGTTGATACCGATTCCCTACTAAGTCTGCTTTTTCCTGGGCTGAACTCTCAACCATTCCCTGTATGAGAGATGCTCCAATTCCTTTATGATCTTGTGGCTCTTTGTTGGACTTCCTCTGTGTCCTTCTTATACAGGGCTCAGCATTCCTGACGTGGTTGCACTAGTGCGGAATAGAGTGGAAGGATCCTCCCTTTCAGCCTGCTGGAGAAGCTGTTCCTAAGGGAGGCCAGGAGGCTGTTGACTGCCTTTGCTGCAAGGGCATGTTGCTGGATTGAGTCCAAAAAGTGTTGAACATGAAAATGTTGAAATCCTCAACAACCAAGTTTAGTGGAAAATGTAGTTACCTGTTTTGCTGATGAACGATGAGCTGTTCTCAGAAGTTTAACCAGAATTAGGTAGATTTCAAGGACGTTAATGTGTCTTTTTTTCTTTTTTTCCTCTCTTCTCTCCCCCAACACAACTATTCATGCCTTAGTTTGGCTGCTCTAGTGATGATCTATCTAACAATCCAGCACTGGCGTTATCAGGATATCTTCTAGGGTGATGTATATAACATGAGAGGAGTACTCCAGGTGTTCCATGTTGCACCTGCTTGCAATAAAAAAATCAAAGAAAGGCTTTTTATCTCCATTTGTCACTATCCCTTGCTCCTCTTTTTTTCTACTCAGAGATGAGGCCGTGGAAGCAAGCATTGTCCTGTGCTTGCACTGTTCACAACCATTTGACTGCAAGTCATGTAGAGTTATTTATATGACAGTCTACTTTTTAAATCTCTACATTATCTAAGACATCTGTCCTTTTTTTCTCTCTATGCGCTTCAGTTTTTCATCTGTAAGATGTAGGCAAGTATATGTGCCTGCTGTAGAAGAGCAAATCAGAAACTGAAAAGCAACTGTTAACAAAATAGAGAAGATTTTCTGTTTCTGCTTTTTCAACTCCATCTTGTTTTGAAACAAAAAACTTTGTCAAAATGCTACTTTACCCTAGTGCTAGGATTTAATTCTTATTACTTGAACTCACTGTTGTATTTTAAAGACGCTCTAATTAAATTTGTTCAAAGTTTTCCCTCAGGACAAACTGAGTAGGATCGTCAGGATCTAATCCATTATTTTCTATTGATATTCTTTAAATCTCTCGAGAGTGCTTTGCTTTTAAATGCATGCTTGTTTTTGTACTCTAATACCACAGATGAGCTTATCTTTAATAGTTTCATAAGGCTGTTTTATAATTTTTAATATTTAAAACATCTCATTAATTTACAGAGAGGTAACTCTTTCACCACTTTTAATCAGTCATTTTTAGAAACTACTTGGGCCCATCCTGCCTCTGCTAATTTTAGTTGGGAGTCCTCAACTCTGAAAAGTCAGGCTTCTTGGGCCTTCTCTAAAGTCAATTTAAGTCCATACTTTATTGAGCCCTGAAACTGGAAGTCTTAGTGCTTATCCTGCAACAATTAAAGATAAGTCAACCTGTATCCCATGGATAGCAGTCTGTATTAAATTATTATCTTTCTAATTCTGTGGGATTTTTTTATTTGAACTATGTTTACTTTGCTTTTCAATGACCTTTTTAAGAAATGTGAGCAAACTATCTTCATTGTTTTAATTTTTGTGTTAAGCACATTTCTCCTGTCTCATTTTCCTCCTCTTCTCATTGTGCTACCCCCTATACAATGTGTCTTGTGACATTTTTATAGTATTTTGCATCCACTTTTCCTCTGTGGACCAATGAATATCCTCACACTGTGCTGTTTTTACACTCTACTGAACACTTTTGAAGGACATTCTCCCATCAAGGCACACTCTTAATAAATCATGACCCATTTTACCATGTTTGCTTGGATATATTTTGAAAGAAAATTACCTCTTTGCGCTGTTATTGTAAGGATTTATTCTTGATATTTTGGAAGAAGTAAGTCTTAGTCTGACCATAAAAACTGACAATTCTTATTACATTCATACTATTATTTGCCAATTTTCATTAGTCTAAGCAGACTGAAGGTCTAACATTTCTGAGTTTTATATTTGTCCTTCAGGGCAAAGTAATTAGAGGTACTTTGCTTTACCTTAGACTATTTCATGTTTTGATATTCCTATACATTGTAAGTTTTTATTTTGCTTTATTTATTGTATTAATATCCTTTGCCCAGGGAATTTTTTGTTACCAAATTACTGACGTTGAGCTATCATTCTGTCCAGGACTCCAAACCTGAGTAAGTCTTTGTCAATATGAAAGGAAAATACTTTTTTAAAAAAACATTTCTAGCCCTGTTATTATAAGAGTAGCAATCCTAGAAGATATTTGCTGCTCCCTCTCTAATTGTTTTACCTAATGTTGTACCGTTTGCTTGGCA
Organism: Hypotaenidia okinawae; assembly: GCA_027925045.1. NCBI lineage: Eukaryota > Metazoa > Chordata > Aves > Gruiformes > Rallidae > Hypotaenidia > Hypotaenidia okinawae. Next base: position 33,468,546 of record BSDF01000006.1, read on the forward strand.
AAACATGTTTGTTCATTTCTCATAGTCCTTAATCTTTATCTCATGTGATATGGTGTCAGAGCTCTTTTAGCATCTAGGTCTTTTAAAATGCTTCAAAACATATTTACCTTAGTTGTTTTGTGTGTGTGTACGCGTGCCATGGTTTGTAATTCTACATTTACAGGTGCAGTAAAAGCATCATACATAGATTTCCTAATTATATCTCTTTTTTACAGCAACTTCCCGGATGTATACCTGGATTACAGATTTTAAAAAAAGTGTGATGGGCTATACATCTATCTTCTTCTCTAGCTAGATCAATACATTTATTGTGTATATTTATATATGCCTTAATTAGTTGACAGTAGTGTTTTCAATAAGGCTGAATTAGGGTGGAACTAGCTTCAGAACCCCAGGGGAATAAGCAAGGAAGAGTGATCTGCGTAAATCAGTAGACAAAACCTCTTGAGTAGTTGCCACATCCTCTGTTAATTCGGACTGTGGAAAAGGCTTGTCCTTTAAACCATTGTTAGTAAGGTTTCTTTTCTAATGGACTGCAACTTCTGGATGAAAAATAGCCCCAGTGAAACCAAAGAGAATTTTCTTTCATTTGAAGTCATAATTTTCTAATGGAACTGAACTCTAATAGAAAGCTCAGCTTTTTCTGAGATAGAAAAACTAGGAACATCATCAGTTACCCTTTGTATCTCTGTAGTGGTCTAAAGGATTCTGAGTATGAATAGAAAGACAGACTTCTGGAAGTTGTAGAGAATGTTAGTATTAATATTAATCAAAATAAAAAAATGACAAAGTATGGAATAATAGAACACAATCATAGAATGTGTTAACGCAGAAGAGACCTTTAAAGGCCATCTAGTCCAATTCCCCCACAGTAAGCAGTGACACCTTTGACTAAATCAGGTTGCTCAAGAACTTCAGAGCTAGTTTTTTTCAAAAGAGATATAAAAAAAATCACCATGCTTTGCTGAAAGCAATAACTCAGTTCAGAGCAAGTGAAAATTTGAGTTGGAATGGGAATGCATGTCTTCCCTATATCTAATTAGGGAGAAAGTAAGTCATTCCAAGGACTATTAGACTAAATTCTCCTATTTCATGTTTGACAAGGCACTAAAGCATTCAGTCTCTTAAAAAAAAATAAAATTCTCTTTAGGTTATCTGTATTCCGGAGATGGATGTCCAAGACTAGGACTCATAGAAGCCCAAAAAACTCCTGATTGATAAATGATTTAACTAAAATAACCCAGAAAAAATGTTTCTACAATAAAACTAGCAATTTCCTTGACATCCAATTACTTGACTCTCTTTTTATAATCTAAACTTTTGTTGTCACAGAATGGCATCATAGATCTCTAGATCTTCAAGACTAAATTTTGGTCAGTGTCAACATCATGCCAGGATTGTTTTCTGGGAGAAATTTTGTATTTTGGGGGAAAGTAGGAAGCATTTTTGTGGCATGCTGATGTTTGGAAAACAATGGTTGTTTATAATTGCTCAGAGAACTGGAATGCAGAAGTAGTCTGAGGGAAAATGGACTTCTTGGCAGAAGGCAGACAAAGTGGTCAAAGCTATGTGCTAAGTGCATTTTGTGACATGGCTTTTTAATTTTCTTTACAGCTAGTCCTAGCGCACCTGTGGATCTGGTTAATGTGCACTAGTTTGTAGCTGTCTCCATAGACTGTAGAATTTCAAAATGTACATTTTAAATGTATGTTGTCATAGCCAGCAGCCACATGTTAAATTCTGTAACATTAGCAGCATATTTAGAAAAGGCTCAGAAAACTTTTTGGCTAGCAGAAATTTTGAATTGTAAGTAAATTTGATTTGCAAAATGTGTTTTTCCAACCTCTTACGCACGATGAAAAGCTGCAGTTTTTGAAATGAATAATACACAAGATGGCTCTAGTTTAAGCAACACTGAAAGTTCCAGCCTGCAGGATTCTTGGTGGGGATTCAGTGAATGATCTTATTGGAAATAGATTAGTTCCATAAACCTAAATTTGGAAATAGGAAGAATAATACTAAGTGCAACCAGATTGCGAAAGTAAAAATCCAACCACAATTACATCAAGGCAGCACTGGACAAGTGTCATTTGTTTTTCACTTTCAAGTCCAAGTAAACAGCTGTTTTAGAAAAATACTTGGCCTTTCAAACCAGAAGGTTGCTGATAAGGGGAGAAAAGCAGAGTGTTTTTCTCTGGTAAAATACTCATATGGCTTCTTCAATTAGATGACTACGATGGTGTTTTGCATAAGTAAGGTCTTTGCTTTTCTCATATCTGATATCAAAAACCAAAGCAATTGCATACAAAATTTGAAAGTGGATGAGATTTAACGTGGCTTTGATATAACTAAAAAGCCCCAAGCTGAGTTTTAGTAAGGATTTGTGGGTTTTTTTAACAGAATCATATCTACTTTTATTTGGTTTTATGTGGAAATTGTGTAAAATTTGGAATAAAAAAAGAGAGATTTTTATTTCTCATACTTTAAAATTTGATTGAATCTCAGACTCGAAATTGTGTTCAGAAAATGTGATATCTTGGGAGAAGCAAAAAGTTCTATACTGACTCTGAAAATGAAAGAAACTTTTTTCAGATTGCTCTGGTATGTTAACCAGAATCTGCTACATCAGAGTAGCTGGATGCTCAACTCTTGTTTGCTAACTTGCAAAAAAATTTATTTTTGTCAACTTCTTTGCTAATCCCTTCTATATACAGCTTCCACACTCAAAGAAATATGATACTGCTGTGAAGAACCAGACTGTATTTTTGTCCTGCCTCTCTGATACCAAATTTTTCTCATTAGATGTTAGAGAAAAACAGGCATGCGTGTGGCATATGGTAAGAAAGAAGCAAATATTTCAATAATAACACTGTTGTGAAGCAAAGTGGTGCTCAGGTGACTATAAAATCAGGTGCTGCCCAGCTCTTGCATCTGTTCAGAACCAAGGTAATACAAGCATGGATTGTGGAACATCCCTTTCCTGCCCTGAAGAAACCATTATTGGATCGTAGACCATCTGTGCCGACTTGCTGATGCTTCAGTCTTACTTCTCTTTAATTTAGCTTACAGAGCTCTTATAGCTGCTTTCCTCCAGGAAGTCACCAGTGGTATTTTGTGTCCTTCTAATTGAGCCAGGCATTGTTTGACCAATACCAGTCACTGTCCAGAATCCTGGAACTGGAGCCAGGTTTACTTCCTACACAAGAAAAAGATGATGCTAATGTTTCTTGATATTTCAAGGTATGTTTCCTTTGTTTTTGCTACGATCAAGCCCTCTATCTTTTGAAGGCTTTGCAATCATAATGAAGTCAGTATTTCACTTCTGGGGTTGAAACGATGTAAACTGTTTCTTCCGAAGCACATTTGAGAATCTGTAGAAGAAGTCAAAGAAGCTAAAGTTGAGATCTAAAGGATATTGAGGAAGTTACACCCTGCCTCCGTGCCCGAAGCATTTGGGGAGAGAAGAAATTGAAGACCCTGAAGAGGCTGTACTCCTTTTCCCTCACTCAAGGTAGGGAGACCGTAGTAAGAAATTGCAATTTTCACCTTTTTGGTGAGAATATCTGGGATAGTATTTGTCTAGCATTATAATTATAATCCTAAGCATATATTAGCTCTATTGCAGTATGTGCATTTATCAAAGGCAATTCTGAATGCTTTATAGCTGTTGCTTTAGTAAATTTCCTATTATTTTCAGCTTTGCGCAGTTGCCTCAGTGCAAGTCCTTTGGGGCCCTGACAGGGAAACGCTAACTCTGGTATATAATAATCCTTTAGACATAAACCATTGACCAAGTCTGGGACTAAGACTGGACCTAGCTGCACCTAGGCTCCTCTCTGAGAAGGAGTTTAGAAGTCAAGGGTGTCCTTTCTGAACTTTGTGTCTCAATGGGAGGGCCTCCCCCAGCCACACATCAGACTCATACCCTTTACATGGCGAGGTACATTACTGTCTGTGCCTGGAAAGTCTATGTGTTTTTTGTAGGTAGTCTGAAATGCAAGTTAAGCTTGTTTGAATTAATTTCTTCAAAAAGTTTGGCAAAAAGAAAGATAAAAGACCTTCTAAAGAAAAAAGGCATTAATTTTCATAGGAAAATTTACAGGAAAATTAAAGGTTGTTTTTCTGAAAAAAAACCCAAACAGACTAAACTTGGGGTAATATCCCTTTCCACATTCTCAGACAAAAAGTTTTTCTAACCATCCCTGCAGATTTATATTGGAAAAAAAAAATTCTTTGATTTTGCATGAAAAACAAATCTGCAGAAATCAGGTTCCTTTTTCTTACATCTGCCTTGTCAGAGATTCATTAATGGACTCTTTTAGTATTTTGAAAGGCATATGGTGATCTCTAAATTTTTTTTTAATGCATGTTCTATTTTTGTGCACTTTTGAGGGAAGAGTTGGCTGAAGGGTTGCACTTCTTTAAGGTGACGTTGGAATTTCTAGAAATGCAAACACCATCTCACCACAGAAGCCGTAAGCAATTTCAGTATTTTCCACTCTTTCTTCCACCCTTATTTTCTGAGTCTGAGATAAAGAAGGGAGAAGGCCCCCTAAAACCTGTCCTCTGACAAAAGCACAAAAATAAAACATGGGAATTTGGAAAAAAGGAGAGATAAAATGCAGGAAGGGTTTATTATTGCTGCTGCTAGCATCATCATCATTGATGACTGAGGTGGTATTACTGTTATTCCCGCCCCCCCCCCCCATTTATTATCAGTAAGTAGATACATTGTAACGTTAAGTAAGTATGACTTTTTCATGTTTTTGCTCTAAACCTTTCAGCATGCAAATAATCACCTACCATTTGAAAATTAGCTACATTTTGTAATAAATGAAAGGTCTTGCTTTACCTTTCAATTGCAACAGTGCAAATATTTTTGTTATTGAAGCCTCAAGGAATCCTCTTAGTGTGAATCAGAGGCTATGTCTCCTGTGAGTTCAGAAACACATAGATATAGCTATGCCAGGTATCCCAGGCTGAAGTTCTGAAAAGCCTCCAATGGGTCCTACTGAAATTTCTGACTTGCAGGAACCAGGAAATTCAGCTGTTGCTGGTAAAGTGCTACTTTTGTAGCCATTAGGTTACCACTAACTGCTCTTCTGCAACTCTTTTCCAGTGTATACTTGTTCATTAGCTAAAACTTTTGTAAGTGGGACAGAGAAACAGCTGCAGCTGTCCTGTGGTGATCTTAGGTTGCTTTATGTAACTTCCCACTCTCTTCAGTTTGCTTTAATGACTTGATTTTTACAATTATTGTTGTACTCACTCCTGTAGCTTTCTCTGTCCTTGAAGATGTGGTGCATCATCACACAAGCTAACCAGAGCAGCTATTCCTGCTCTGGATTTACATATCAAGCTTGAATTATTTCAACACTAGAAGATAATTATTTTAAAGTCTTCAAGTACTTTAAAGAATTGGAAAGCCATCCCAGAATTCAGATTACGTGATCACTAGTTGCTTGTTACTCATCTAAAAATGTAACAGTACATCAGGTGGGACAATACTTGTGAAAGTATTCATCTCCCTGTTTTTTCTGTTGGACCAAAGTTGCCTCTGAAGCTGCATCTTCCATGATGGACTGTAATTTTTGTTTCCCATGATGATCTGGTGTTCATACAGGGGAAAGCAGCTTTCTTATGCTGTTTGTATCATGAAAGCAGAACAAATGGTACCATAAAGGAGAAAGAGACACTGAGGTCTGAAATGGCAACTTCTACAAAGCATTTTTAAAAGGACATTTCTTTTATGTTTAGAACCAAAATTGACTGTCACTGAAAAAAAATGTCTGCTTTGCTTGGTATTTCATGCTGACTTATTTGGTTTTGGGAAGGCTCCAACTTCACAATAACCCACCCCATCCCCCAAAAGAAGAAGAAAAAAAAAAAGGAAGGACCTAGTGTTTATGTGGTAGCTCTCAGGCTGTGACTCCCTGGGCTGGTGAGCTGGGAACAGCAGGGCATCTGTGAGAGAGCAGCAGGGCCTGGGAACCAGGACTGTCCCATTGCCCACCACAGCCCCAGCCAGGAACGGGGCTGCCCCAGGCATGTTTGAATGCAACACTTCAAAACTGAGTGTTTAAATAAATGCACAATGAGTAAAAAATGCAGATCAATTTTAAAAGCAATGTTAATATAGTATATTAACGTTGTAGGACACTATACAGATATGCCTAGAAGACTACATATAGTCTTCTGGCTGAGTGTCTTCCATAAGATATTCTTAATCAAGAATGTTGCATTGCAGGAGTGAGGTTTATACCAGGTATGAGAATATTTTCAGTAGACATCGTTTTTTCATCTACTGAAACTGCTGTCTTTCCAAGGTTGATGACCTTAGAATGTTTTGAAGCTTAATGTACAAAAACCAGTACTGGATTTACTGGCACCTCTAAACACAGCCATTTGTTCTTGCCTTGTTATCACATCAGACTACAACTCTTGCTTCACATTTATGGTGCACGTAAAACTCCATTCCATTTATCATTCTCAATGCACATCTGCTTGCACTTCCTGAGTTGTTTTCAGCTAAAAATAACTCCTGGCTTATAGGGTGGGTTTTTTTTTTGTCATTCAGTGAGAGTTAATATTTTTTTTGGGAAATAAATCCTTGTCTTCAAGATTACTTTTTCATAACTCTCTGCAGATCATTATCATGTGCAAAACCTGAAGGTTGTTTGAATGTCCAGCATAAGTGCCTGTGGTTAAAGGTTACTAGTTTTCTAGCAAATAAATGACACTTAGTTCCTACAAGTATATAAACATATTGTTAGTATCTGCTTGTTCTAGTATGCACTGATGAACTCATGTTCTGTATACTGAGTGGTTATTTTCATAGTAGATTTCTTCTGATGTCCACAACTGTAGTTCTGGAATGTCTCACTGTTTTTCACAGTATCTTGCTAAGAGGGGAAGAGGGCATTATTAGAGAAAGGAAATAAAAATGTAGAAGCATTAAGATCTGAAGTTTTCCCTCATTTTGGGCACCGTGTTTGAGAATGTGGCATGTTCTTTCATTTTGCTACTAGTGGACAATAGTCCTCACTTGACACAGATGGCTGGAAGTTATTTGTGAAACAACTACTCTGACTCCTTGCCCAGTCCCAGTCTCTGCTTTCAGGTTTCTTCATTTCAGTCTCATTCTCATAACTGTCACATTCTAGCTTTCTCATGAAAACCCAAGTGCCTGTTCAACCCAGTCCTTGCCTGATCACTACCATCTGATTTCTTCTGGTGATGTATTACCTCTCATAACCAGCCAGTTCACTTTAATCTCACTTCCAAATTCTTGCCAGGGGTTTCTCACCCAATTTTAACATTGTTGTTTCTTGCCAGTTTGCATTCAGATGACATTCTGTGACTAGCCATCTTTACAATATGTAGTCACACGAGGGGTGTAGATGTCCAGAGTGCTGAGAGGAGACCACTGTACCTGAGTGCGTGTCTGCTGAAGTCTCCTCTGCTGCAGCCTGTAAGGGGTGCTGAGAAGTGCCCTGCTGGAGCTTCTCTGTGTTCTCTGCCCTCCTCTCCCCAACCTGTGCAGCCTGCACTAGCCCTCTGATCGCTGGCCCCAGAATAACAGGACTGCTGCCATCAGACCCGGGTGCCCCAGGGTGCCCTTGCAGCTGACAGCCTTTCTGCATGCTTTCCTCAAGTGGTGTCGCAGTTGGTTTTAAATAAAATGGAAATGCCTCATTTGCACTGCTGTTTTTCAAACCATAGGAGGTTCTGAATCTGTTGTTATAAAGAGAGGAAAACTTCAAAGCCCTAAAAGAAGCAAAAGTCAGATAATCACTGCGGGGAAAGGGAGAACAGTTCCCTGATCAGGAAAGCAGACTAAATCAATAAACTATTATTTTTATTTCCCACTGTGGGAAGATGAAAGGTATGAAAGCTTCAGGAGTTACTAGTGTGCAAGCACTTTAGGAGCTGTCTCAAAAGAGAAGGAAGTTTCAGGCATCCTGCTTTTATCAATCATACATCATGACAGCCTTCTTCAAGATGTTACTCAGTGTTTCTTTTACTGCCAGGCATCTCAGTCATGTGTGTGTGCTCGGCTTTCTGAGTGATAAAGAGGTCAAGGGCAAAGTGCCATGCGACCGTTTTAAATTTAGCGGTTCCTCAAACATTCTGTTGATGAGATTTCCAGCATAATCTGTGCTTTGTCACTTTATAGAGTAATTTAAAAAGATTAAATACTCTTAAAATTTGGAAGAGACAGTAAGACATGAATGTTTGGCGAGAATTTCCTAGATCTATCAGTTAGGTAACCAGACTAATTAATTTTGTTCCCAAGGGTTTTTTTTGTTTTGTTCTGTATTTTAAATGCTGCTAAGATCTCCCAGACTGACAGCATTTTATACACTGACATTCTTTATTATCAAACATGCATAGCAGCATTCAAGACCCAACAATATAGATCAGTTTTTCTCTATTGGACTCTTCTACTCTTTAAGAAACTGCCCTCTGTTTGACAAGCCTGACCGTGGGGCATGAAATAAACAAGCAGAGTATTGCTAAGGTTACCAAAGGCTGTATTTGAGTAAACAGAGACTTCCACCAGCCGTAACTCACATCCACTTTAAAAGCAGCAGCATTGCTCAAATCATGTGAGTATTTGATAATCTTGCATTCCTGTTTCAAGTTAAGTGCTGCAGTGGACAGCCTTCTGAATTGCATATTTTTATGTATTAATGCTTTATTAATAAATTAGTTTGGAAGACCGATCTGTTTGAGGTTAAACTATTGCCCAATAGTTACACAGAGCAACAACATAAATCACAAAATACATTATTCTCTCAAAGGAGGCCTTGGCATATTCAGGCATCCAGCTTCTTTTGGAATGAATCACACCTAGAAGCTGAACTGCTCGCTTCTAGAATGACTCATTTTGATATACTACTTCATTAGACCTTAGTTTATGAAACAAATTCACCAGCACAAATTTGTCCCATCCCCACAATTTATTTCAGTCACTGTTGTTTCTTATTATGTCACATGTGGTGTGATGAAGGGATCCACGTGCCTGCAGATAGACATAAACCAGTGTGTATTCAGTCAGTTGGGTATCTAAAACAATCTACATCACATGATCAGATATAACAGGATTTCTTTTCTGCTTCATTATCAGGCAAAGAGGGGGAAGATAATGCTATGAAGTCACTGACTAAAGCTCTGGCTGATAGTACTTTTGATGCCAAAATTCATGGGGTTTGCAGGTTGTATCTATTCAGGTATTACTGCAAACAAAAAAAATGAGAGACTAAGTTAAATGTCCAGTCACCTTCTAAACCCTTTCCAAAGCATTCTGGTTTTGGAGCCATTATTTTCTATTCTGTGTAAGTGGATGAGTGAGGGAATTCATGTGAATAACTATGTCTATAATCTCTTTTATTTTCAGGTTTTATTCTTTTTGTGTGTTTATTTGAATAGATATGTAGGCAACAGTAAAGATACCTGCAAAGGTAATCAATTTCTCTCTTCAAAGGTAGTTTCTTTGTGTTAGATAGCTACCGGTAGCCTCATGTATTTTAGGGAATCCATACAAAATATGTTTTCTAAAAGGAGTAATGCACAATGCTGTTTTCTATTTCTCTCATACCTTTTACTGAAATTACCTGAACCATGCCATCCCAGTATATGGAGCCTTAAACAGTGATGCAAATGGAAATGTTGTGGGATGGATAAGTTAAGTATGAGTGTTATTTTATATTGTGACATGCTTATTAATTTTGTGTAAAAGTGTATTTTGTGTAAAATTATCATATTTACTCTTTTTTTTCTTATTGTAAACTATCAGTTACTTATTCTTTTGGCATTTCCCTGAGGAAAAAAACCTGATTTACTCTAAATCCTTCTTTCCTGTCCCTTGAAAGGAGTGATCGTAGGAGAGGCTGTAGGAACAGATGCTTAAAGAAAAGGACAGAGACAGGGATGCTGGAACTACTGATTTCTATGCCAGAGAATCACAGCACAGTTTTCTTTTCTACTTCAAATATGATGCCTTAAAACAGCAGTGTTGGATCATTCTTGCTCCATGGTTGGATTGTATCCCTTTTGTTGTGTAATATGCAAATCTTCAGATAGTGACAATATCTGTTATAAATAATGTGTAGTTTACAGGGTCTTAATTTTTGGGTAACTGGGATAATTAAATGCTCAAAAGAATTTCCAGCAAGACTTGTTCATATTTTTGGGTAGTCTAATGAAAATCTGTTTAGTCTATTTGTCCTGCTTCCAGGATACAAGGAAGACATGATACCTTGCAGTAGGTAGAGGGAGGAACACAGACATAAGGATTAACCTCTACGATTGAAAGACCTAGTCAGTGGGTTTTTTTGTAGGATTACATCTGGATCCTTTGTCCAGTTCACCAACTCTGACTTAGTTGATGTAGCTCAGAACTGTGCTAAATCAAAATGCTGTTGTGAGTTTGGGGGAGGTATTGAAGATTAAATAAACCAGAGAGATGATAAGAGAAAGCACCTTCCTGGTGCTGCCAAAGCTATATGTCCAGGTTTCCCCACAGTCTCAATTCTCCCTGGTGTGCTGACACAAATTCCAAGTTTCATTCTACCTCATGTGTCATTTACTGAATCACTTTCCTCTTGGTCTGTCAAGAAATTATGATAGTGAAGAGGATGTTTACTTTTCTGTTTAGGGAAGAGACATACGTGATAAAGAAAGTTTCCTTTGTTAATTTGTCACTCCTTACTCAAGTTGGCCAGGGTTGGCATAGCTGAAGATGACCTGATTTATATCTCTGCCAAATTCCATTGACTATTAGAGAAGGAAGTGCTGCAGGAAATGTCTAGTTAAGTGGCGGGACATGATTACTCAAGCTGCTCAAGGTAGTAATGCACAGTGTCTCATCTTAAAGATAACGCTACTAGTAGTAGCCTCTAGCTTCTTTAGGGATTTTTTCCGTGCAAGTTTCCAGACAGGAAACTTGTAGCAGGAAGATTTCCTTGTAGCAGGGTGATTTGTCACACACAGAAGTTGCACAGACTCCGCAGAAGGACTGTGTCTGACTGTTTTTCAGTGCAATTCCATGTCTTGTCTACCTATAATCTTTAAGGTCTTAATTTGAGAGGTTTACTGCTAAGAGATTTTAAATCAGGTATCTGAAGGTTCCACATTTTCAAAATTACGCATGGTATACAGATGGAGACTGTCTGATTGCAGCTGAGCGCTACTTGCTTGTTCCTGATCCAGAATCAGCCTGCTGGGAAAAGGAATTGACAGTAATTAATTGATAAGAAGAGTGTTAATAAGAACCTTTTCTAAAATGTGCACTTACTGAAGACTACTTAATTTACCTTAACTTTCTCTTCCAAATAGACACGTTACCTGCCGCCTTACTTTTCTCATATGGCATAGTTCTGCTTTAGAAACTGAGTGTAAAACCGATATGATCAGACCCATCTTTTCCACTGTGCAGTTGTTTTGAGTGTGCTCGGTTTGCAGTCTTTCTCACTGAAAACAGGCCAATTCATTCAGGACTGTGAGAATCTCTGTAAGTTTGCGATTTATGCATCGTATTCTGCAGGAGAGCCAAATTTTGACACCCAAAGTGCAAACATTTTAAAAAAAAAAAAAAGTCTCCCATGCTACTCCGCTGCCTCTTCTAGCTGTGGTTTGTCAGAAACCGTTAACGTCCATTTTAATTCCAAGAAAAACCTCCTTGGAATTCCAAGAAAAAAACCTGGAAAACTGTGAATTGCACCCCCTTTATTTATTTGTTTGTTTGTTTGTTAATTTGTCTATTTATTTATTTATTTATTTGAATGCCTCTGTCCTGGAGAAGGGTCATAGGAAGCATCTCCTTCTTCCAAATGACTCCCAAATGCTGTGCTGCTTTTGTAGAGCTTCTTCTTAGTTGCTTAACTTTGCAACACCTCCAAAGAGAAACCGAATTGCCCTGTTCAAAACTATCAATTCCCTCAGGTGGTGGAAAGGTAAGTGTTGTAACAGTGATGCTAAACCCCCTTTGTGGATCTGTTCCATAGTAAATAATTCTGCTGCTGATGCAGAACTTTGTGCAGCAAATCCAAGTCTTTCTCCAACTCTTTTCAAACTTCTGGCATATGTTGTAATCCTCTAGGTAGAGAAATATTAGTTCTTGCCCCTTGAAGCAGCTTCCTTACAATTCTTCATTCTAGAAAGCTTTTAAATTTAACACGTAGGTATAATCTGAAATACCCAGCAGATTCTTTAGCTGGGAGAATTTTTATTTCAAATACTTTAGTGGAAAAGAAAAAGTAGTGTGGTTGAAAAATATGATGCTGCAACCTTTTGCCAGAAGTTGAGTCAAATCAGTGGTTAGGACAGCAGACCCTTCCAAGCTCTTCATTCAGGCTGGTAGCTCATCAATGAAACCTTTCATTCTTAGCAGATTTAAAAAATGTAAGATGTAGGGGACAACGAGGGATTGTAAACTCATTTGTAGCAGCAGAATTTGTCCTTCATGTCATTTCAAATTCAATCTTAATTGGGACCAGAGTCTGCTCAGCAGAGCACTGTCTGATAAGGTTACATGAAGTGCTTTCATTGAAACAGAGTGGTTTAAGTCCATGCTAAAAATAAAGCATGCCTGTACATGTTTGACAGAATCAGGAGTGCTTTGCTATGAGATAACCCTAGTGCAGTTTTATCACTCTATGCAAGTGCTCAGTAGTAGGTAGAAGAGCTCAAAACTGTAATTCCTTTCATTCCCAGCCAGATGCAAATTTGCCCTCTCACCTAGAGATGATTTCAGCTGTGCTTTTTAACAGATTGAATAAGTCACAAATCTCTCCTCTCCAGCTTTCTGCAGAGAAACTGTTCTGCCTTTTTATGTTTAAAACCAGTGTAAATGGTTCTGGCCATTTCTTCTTACACAAGGGCCAGAGGTTACTGCAATTAATATTTCCCCCAAATTGTCATAATTTTTAAAATTAATATTTTTTTAATTCTGCAGAATTTTAATTTTTTTACTACATGCTTGTAGTATTCATGCTGTGTTCCCATAAATTTCTGTGAAAAGAGAACTTGGCTTTACAGGGCTATAGCAAAACAGTTTGCTTTACATAACTGTCATAAAATTGAAGTGGTTAAGCCTGTCAGAAGAATATCTAATATGTAACTCAGCAGCTGAGATTATTCTAGAGTGAAATAATTTTCAGATCTCATCAAATTAAATCAGATAAGATGTGGCTGAGTAAATAGAATGATTACCAGTAAAATTTCCTTTGAGAAGTTTTTTTTTATCCTCTTTTCTTAATATCCATGTATATTTTGGCTGTCTCCTGGGAAATTCCTCAAATAATTGCAGGTAGAATAAGGTTTATTTCCAGAAAGTCCTGAAGTCATCTTCTTCATGCATATATATTTATATATTAAAAAAATAAATCCGTTTGTTATTCATCTGGAAAGGTGACTTCAGACTTAAAGTGAACATAGAGATTTAGAGTCCTCACTGAATTAATTATTTCAGATTATTGAGAATGACTTTTAAATTATTTTTAATTAAGACAGGGAGGAAAAAATAGTCTAATTTTTGTTACATAGATGATTAAAAAATTGGTAAATAGTATCTATATGATACCTTTACATATCCTTTTCTTGTAAGTCCTTGTTACATATCTCAACTTTGATTTCATCTTAAGCCCCTTAGGCTGAAAGGAAGATCAAAAGTAACATTAGCAACATAGAGTTTATCATAGAGCGTAGATGTAGGTGTGGTAGATAAGACTCCAAAAGGATAAATAAACCCCCAAATCTAGCTGAAGTTGGCTACAACTCACTGTATCATAGTGTAAACCACTCTTAGTGTTCTTGAATCCATGTATACCCTTGTGCAGACAACTGGAAAAAAGCTATGCGGTGGTGATAACCCATTCCTGTGATTCAGAAAATTATAGATGAACTCTCATCAAAACAGAAGTTTCTTTGAATTAAGTAACTGGCAATAGTTAGGTATTTGTCCTTTTTTTCTTACAGTAGTTCTCTGGATTAAAAAACCAAGTTAAATTCTTATAATATTTTTATTGTTTATACTATATGTAAATAATATCCCAAACCTCCCCCCACCTAAAAATTAAAAAACTGAGGCATTATTTTTTCAAATGTATCAAAAATAAAGGGAAAAAGTCCTGATCCCAGTCTGGGACGGAAAGGTAAGCAACCTCCTGCAGAGGTATGAAAGGCCGAACTCAGATTTTTGGATGAATAGCAGACCTCGTGGAGACATAATATCTGGAGCTCATCAACTTGTGTGCGGCAGCAGCTACTGGGAAACTGGCTTAGAGTAATCTTATTCTTTGAAGATGTCACAAGTTCACAGCGTGACAACACACCATCAATAACTGCTTAGAGTGGTATCTTTGTGAAGTTCTCGGGAGCATACCAAGCCTTTCCTTTAAGGGGAAAAATCCATGTCCAATACACTACCCTTGAAAGGGCATGAGATCTCTGAAGCTCAGAAGGTTGAAGCGGCCATAGAAATTGCCCCTCCTGTGTTGGCACAAAAGATTATTTAAAGAGACCTCCCATCCCTCCCTTTCCATGCTGCAGGTCTCTATCTGCCTGAAGAATATTCTTAGGAACATATCCTTAAAGTGCTGCATTTGAGTTTGTGCTTTTCTATGCTTACTTTATCTGAGACTTGTCCTGAAGATCACACACTGAAGTGGAGAACATTATGATCTCTTTATAAGAGAGGATACCTCTCTTAACTCCCTTCCCCCAAGGAATAACTATATGTTTTGCTTAAGTCTTTGGTAACAATTTAGACATTTTGAGGACAAATAATATAATACCTTTTTTTTTGCATATGTGTTTGCATCAAAACATATCTGTTTCTGCAGGATCTTACAAGGTTCGTGTTTCTTCTTTCCAAATTTTGAGGAATCTTTACATAGTTGAGGTGCTGGAGATGACCTCAAAGCCACTAATTAATATTCCAGAATGTTAATGGCACTGCATAAGGCAGAAAGTGGGTTACTAAGGAATGGCAGTAATTGCTCAGTAACTGAAGTTATGCCACAGATCTCTTATAAATTTGAATTTTGACACTATATAACCATCTCTGCCCCTGCACCCACAATATCCTGCTGAAAGAGAAATCTAGGCATTTGTGAAATTTTGGACACTTCATCTCATCCTAGAGAAGATTTTTATAACCCCAGAAAATATGTTTATACCTAGGAGGAAGAAGGGATATGAAGTCTCATTGGCTTTAGGATTGGCAGGATTTGAGTGTGGGGTATTATGAAAATTAAGCTCCCAGTGGTAGCTGACTGCAAGTATGAGAAGCACAGCAAATCAGTTAAAACTTCAGACATGGTATATCAGCTTCTGCAGTAATTGATCTAAAAGGTTGAATGCTATATGGGGACTGAGCACACCCAGCACAGACTGAATACTCAGCAAAGGGTCTGTTACATTATTAAAATTCTGTCTTCAGAATCAGAGAATTGGTAGTCTTCAGAGGTTAGTCTGGCCTTATTCAAATGAGGTTTTAGAGACATCAGAATCTCTCAGAAGGTAACAACTTAATCATCCTGAAACAAGCATCCAACCCGTCAGCCAAAATAGTTAATATGTGCCTGGAAAAATTAGAGAAGTGTGAAATACCAGGGAATGATAATTTCAGGAAGTAATTAAAACTTTGACAATCCAAAAAGGTCATAGAGGAGTTTGTCTTGATTTCATTCATTTAATGATTACCACAGTATATTTTAATTTAACATGGGCAGTTAATAGTACCTTTCTCTTTTCTTGCATGTGTGTGCATTTCACTAGGCCCCGGAGGTTCTCAACTGAGATTGTAACTCTTTGTACTTGGCATAACTGTGATGCAAAATAATCACAGAGCCAAAATCTGAAGTGATGTAGATGATCGATTGTTTTCTTCCCTTGACAGATTGGAAAGATTGGATGATCTGTAAAAATGCCATCCTTATATGTATGCTAATTGCAAAAGTATTACTATTGCTCCTTAGACCTATCACACTGCTTCAACCCCAAGTTTAGTCTTCCTCCCATGATTGCTTTCAGGTTGCTTTTTTTTTTTTAAAAATCTTCAATGCAATGCTCATTAAAAGCCAAGAATTTTCAGACAACCCCCAAAGTCATCCGAAAGAAAGCAAACTTCTGATGTCTTTGTTCACCTCACGTCATTTCAGTCTGAGACTTCCCTGGGAAATTTGTTCAGTAATCAGATTAAAATAAACATTTAAGCATTTTAAAGTGTCATTGCAGTTCTTTTTTTCTTTTTCCTTTTTTTTTTTTAAATTCTTGTCATGTTCTTGGGTTTATAATATCATTGACATGACTTGGTTGTGTTTTGTTAAGTTGGCCTTGCTGAGGAGAAATGCAATTTAGAATTTTGGGAGAAGGTTAAGAGGCTACAAGAGGTTGTTTTCAAATGTATAAAGATCATTACTTGTCCTTATAAACAGTGCTAGATTTGAACTAGTCTCCCTCTAAATCCAGCTGCTGGGTCATGGAAAAGCATTGCCTTCCACGCAGAAGAATCAGAAAAAAATGCATAAAAGAGATCGGAATGAGTGTGTTTCGTGATTAGAATGGAGATTTCCCTGAGAGGTCATGCAGTGCAAGGAGTACGAATTGGACAGGGCATTGGAAGGCCATGAGAATGTGATGTAGCTGTAACTTTTCCTGATATGGTGAGATATAAGGGACAGGGCATGTATCTGCCAAGGACCTGTATAGCTATATTAATTAATGAAGAAAGACAAACCACATAATATATTTGCGTTCTCTTGCTTTTCCTTTTGACCTTCAGTTTTTTGAGACCATTTTTAGAAAGCTTAGTCATTGTGTGGCTTTAGCAATTAATTTCCTGGGAGTTCTGGGACTTTCTGGGTGTTGCAACCTTAAATGTTTTTGTAGGAAAAGTTGGGCTTTTTTTGAAACATCTTTAAATAGTCAAATCAGTGTTCTGTTTTTGAGCCAAATCTCTTCTCCTGTCATCATGAAATTTTTGTCACTTTCTCTTAATTTTAAATATTCTTCATGACGATGGTAACTTGCCTATTGTAGAAGAAATAAGATGTATTTCACTAGATGAAGTTTGAAGAAGTGGTGAGAAAAACGTATCAGTCAAGATGAAAACCAAAGCTAGTTAAATGTTGCCAAGTTTATTTCACTGTAACTGTATATATGTGTTATGCATTTTAAATCCTCATGATTTGACGTTTGAGGGAAACTGGTGTCAGAAAGCAACAAATAGGAATGTTTGTTATTATATTTTACACAGAAGTCTATCCCCAAACAACTGCTAGGAAAGAGTCAGTTTCAGACATATGAGATGCGAGGTTCCATATTTATTTATGTTTTATAGAATATATATGTATCTCATAGGTAAATATGATATTTCTAGGAATTGACATGGAAAAATAAATACTTGACACAGAATGTGATTTAATGAAGGGTTAAATGTGTTACAAGAAAATTAACAGAAAAGTTCTCTGCAGCCCTCTGCAATGCACTTGTCATTGGCATTTACTGCAACAACTCTTTATTTTTCTGAACTGAGTGCCTACTATGCATTATGCTATCATGATAAATCATACACAATGTACTGTGAGTAGATGCAGAATAATATAGCGAAGGAAGTTCTGCGCCAATATGTTGAAGCACTTACAGTGAGGGTGACAGAGTACTGGAACAGGCTGCCCAGGGGGGTTGTGGAGTCTCTTTCTCTGGAGATATTCAATACCCATCTGGATGCCTACCTGTGCAATCTGTCCTAGGGAACCTGCTTTGGCAGGGGGTTGGACTCGATGATCTCTGGAGGTCTCTTCCAACCCCTACAATTCTATGATTCTGTGAATCTTGTCTCTGACACAGTTTTCATCCAGGGAAGACAGAATTGTTGAATCATAAAATTAAATCAGTTTGGATGGGGCCACAACAGGTGATCTGATCCACCTGCCTAGGAGAAGCAGGGCTTGCTGGATTAATCATGTAAAATAAGAGAATAAAATAGTTAAGGAATAAAATTATACTAGTTTTATAACTTGATAAATTAAGTGAATTTGAAGAGGAGGAGAGAGGAGTTTTGATAGAATGGCAGCTTAAGTGTCAGTTAAATGAATGTGATGGAAAACCCTGGAATATTGACTTCTGAAATAGAGCCTTCAGTACAGTGTTTGCTAGATAGGCAGCAAGAATTCTATTTTGAGTGAACAGGAATTACCAAACAATTATTGCCATGAAGACTTAGGCTACAATTTTCAACACTGGGGATGTTAACACCAATTTTTGAAACATACTGCCATTGATAGAAACTGTATTTTAGATAGCTAACATTTTCTTTAAAGTTCAAATTACATAAATTTTTAAAATGCTCTTTCAAATCTCCTTAGTGGTATATCTTTAATTGGTTGTGCATTCTTTTGCAGAGGTGACTTTAGATGTAAAAAATTCCCACTGACTACCAAAACTTTTGTCTGGCATAAGATGATAGAAATAAGGTTCATAATTAAACTTTACATGTAAAAGCATTTCTGGAATTATTACAGTTCTCAGAGACATTCAGAGCTGTGGATTTTGGAGAAAATACATTGCTAAAATTGCCCCCCAGATGAAACAATTTCTATATAAAAGAAAATGTTCTTCTGAGCATTGTTGTTTTCTCTGCTTTCTCTTAGCAAATTAAAGGCAGGGTGGTTCATTCATTCAAATGACATCTCAAATCCTAATACTGAACATGTATCTACCCACAAAGTTTGATATGAATGTTTCATTAAAGATATACAAAAGCTTGTGTATAGCTGCAGATGCACATAATGAGTATTGATGAAAGGGAGCTGGTACAGTGTTTAAACTTCTGGAAGGCTGAAAATATTTTCATTGAGAGAGAGTTTTGTTTTCTTCCTTGTCTCAGACCTAAATAAATAACTGAATGCATTTCAGCACAAGAAGCAGAGGCAAAGAAGGGAATCTCAAGCAAGACTTGGAGAATTGCACTTACTGATGTTTTTTCTTTGCCGATTGTTTGCATTAGGGTGCCAAGAATTTTTAATATGCGTTGAGACGAGCTGTGTGCCTGCCTACTGTCTGCACAGTCAGATCAGGCTTGCATGGTTTTGATATTACAGATTTCAACTGGTTTGTTTATTATAATACAGCTGGGCTTCTAAAGTCTGCAGTTGAAATTACTGCAAGAAGTGGAAAAGTATGTTGCTTTTCACAACTTCATGCTATATGTCACAGGAGTTTTTAAGCTGGGCTGCCTGCAGATTTTTATTGAGGTATAGATGCAAGAACAGATAGATGTCTGTTTATTTGCATAAAAGGAGTTAGTCACTTTCTGGAACCAAAACCTTAGGGGTAGGTGCTGTTTGGCCTCAGTGGCCTTAAACTTTTGTATCAATGTAAAAACCCCATTTTTCTGAATTCATTTTTTATTTTGATATGTTAAGTTTTTTAAGGAAAGATTCTGACTGCAGTATAAACCAAATCAGGCCATGATTGACAAACTAGTAAACTAGCACCAAACTAGTAAACACAACTGACTCCTGTTGTAGAGCGGTAATAAAGGGCCCAATAAAGGTTAAAATTGTCTGAGAAAGTCATAATTAAGAAATCTCATCAAGAAGCCTGGTTAGTTTTATAGGCCAAGAAAAGCTAAAGCCACTCAATGATAGGGTCTTTTCTGGAAGAGAAAGTGAGATGTAGATGCATGAATACATGCAATAGACAAGTTCAGAAAGTGTGGCCCTACCTGCTTTACAGATGTCTCTGGCAGCACACCACTTTATTCTCCTGTTGCCGATGGTGTGGAAACCCTGAGTGGAACACCACAGTGAACCAACCTGTGTTATGCATGGGGGTATGTTGAGTCTAATACTTTTAGACTCACAAATATGAACACGATTGAGTGTATCAGTGCTGCTGTGTTAAAGATGGTTAATTTGGTGGTCATCTGTCATGAGACTGTGCTTCATGGAGGTAGGTTGGGACTAGACCTACAGCTGTGGAGGAATTGGGGTGTTTTGCTCAGGTGGGCACTATGGGCAAAACAGAGTTGGGGGTTTTGTACTTAATTTGTAGAAGTCTAAGGTCCTTTTGAGAAGGCTTGGTGATAGGTGAACTGTGCATGGTTACAGATCATATCTCCCTTTCCTGGTAAGATATTGTATCAAACAGAACAGATTAAAATGAGTTGCTGAAGGTTTAATTTATTTCATCACCTGTAGAAAAATCTGGCAAAGAATTTTGTGTCCAGTTTATAAATGTAACTAAAATGAGCAATAAAATATTAGTGTGATTGTCCAAAACATTACAACGGTTGCAGCTCAGTGCACTGGGACCACACACAGAGCTTCTATCTATTAAGTTGACAGGGACAGTGTAAACTCATGATTCTCTTTGATATTTTGGAGTGAAGCACGCATTGATATGTTACGTTGCTTGTCAGAACAGTTGTTTGTCTTATTTTGGCTTACCGGTATAAGACTCCTTTCTTTTTCCCCAATAGAATATTCCAGTTCTGACTAAACTGCATTAAAAAAAATTAAAAAAAAAGCCAACCCTGTTATTTTCAAACCACTTACATCTCACTTAAAGAGTGCTAAGATGTAGTTGTTATTCTTACAGTAGAGGTACATTCAAGGTCATTGAGTCCCTTGCTTGGTTGTGTGAGCTTCCTTTGGTGGCTGGGCTTGTGGTGCTGAACCTTGCTACCAACAGATGTAGGCATCAAACCACTTAATTCCACTGAAAATTGTGGGACTGCTTGTGCCATTAAGGCTAAGCATGTGATTCAGTATTTTGCTGGGCTGGGGTCAGAAAGCTCAGTGCTTTAGAGCCTGGCTTGTTATGCGCAGATAGTGCAGTTTTTAAAATCTTCATTTAAAGCTTAGCTGGACAAGGCAAGGTTTCTGTCAGGTAATGCGATCTGCTTGTGATCATCTCTTCAGCTCTCAGTGTGCAATGCTAGCTTGTCTATAGACAGAAGGGCATCAGGGCCACTTGCACAGCAAAAGAAGGTCATAGGGCAATGTGTTGACAATGCATTTAGCTAACAGATTTAACTTTGGCTTTTAGAATAAGTCCTAACTGTATCTAATGTATAAACACAAACATGTCTGATGCCCAGCATGACTCATGTTTAGTTATTAATACAACCCTGGAGATAAGGTATTTGACAAGAACACGCTTTTATACATGCTGAAACTAAGATGGTTATATAATACCAGGAGTAGCAAACAACTTTTTCAAAGACTCATGGAAACCTTTCAGGAGTGGGAACAGAACGCCAGTTTCATTATCACCTACAAGGAGCCAAACAATGAGGCATTGTGGGCTTGTAGCCTGTGCTCAGAGCAGGAGGTTTAAGTGCATCAGCCAGTAGGCAGACTCAATCAGGCTAAATCCTGTCAGATGGAATGCATCTGTTAACAAAGCCATTAAGTGTGTTTTAAATGGTAGTTAAAGATTTTGCAAAGAATGTTCATGGGATGTCAACCAGTACAGTTCATAGTAATAGCACGCCCATATCAGTCTTTCATCCACTGGTGTCAGGACATTTTACCATGCATGCAACTGATTTTATGTGCATTTTACAGACCTGAAAATGAAGAAGTTAAGAGATGTGCTCAAAGGGAACAATAACATTTTAAGCTTAGGAAGGAAGTGGCTAGAGAGGTAGAGAAGTCTGAAAATGCTTTTGATTGCAGTGTTCTTATGGGGGAAAAGAATTGTGATTGCAACACCAATAATCATTCAAAGCTATGTTAATTTACCAAATTATCAATTTTTTGTTACAGTGTAAATGATCTGGTAAAAAATTGTTTCTACAGTTCTCTCAGGCATTTCTAAGAAAGTTCTATTTTTTCCTGAACAACTCATTGAGAAGCTGTGTGGGAAAGAGTCAGTGAACAGATATCTTCCCTTTGCCTAGTTACATCCAACACTTAATAGTAGCAAGAGGCTGGATTTAAGAGAGAGAGAGAGAGAAGAGCCAAGGTGGATCTGACTATAGAGAAGCCCTGCCCTGAGTGAGGACCCTTCTGGAAAAAGTCTACAATGTTCTTTAACGAAATCCCAAGAGAAATGGTGTCCTGGTTAATGACAAAGAGCTACAACTGTGATAATTCTAATTATAGTCTGAATACAGCATTCTAATAATAGTGTTTTTCTACTTTAGAATGCAAAATTGGAGTTTTGTATGTCCTGGTACCTCCTAAATATGCAGAAATTTTGTGTAAGGTGATGTGGGGAAAAATGTGTTAACACTTCCTTTTGCTTTGTGCACCTTCAGGTAAAATAAATTCCTTTAAACTGAACAGGATACAGACAGCTGTTGTTCAGATTGAAACAGTGATTTGTTGAAGGAGTCTGAATTTTAATGTTTGGAATCTCTCCTGTTGGTGGAATAGTTCCTTCAGGCACTTCCTGAAGAGGACAGAGGCAGATCACCACTGAATACCTTCAGTGCTCTTCAGGAAGTTCTCCCCAGAAGTGGCTCCATCTTTCTTCCTGGCAGAAGTGACAATAAAGATTTTAATCTTGAATTTATTTCCCTGCAGCAGTTAGCTATTACTTTCCAAACAGAGCAGACTGCATTAAATAAAAAGCACATTCAAAAATGTTGACGAGAAAGAAGGATCCAACCTGCTGAACTTTTACAGATGTGCTGACATTCACATGCATCCCTCACACATTGCAGGGCTGGCAGTTACATGTAATGAACACCAGATTATCCTTAATGATGTGATCCTAATGTAATTTTTTTCTACTCATTAAAAGGAATAGTGGGGTGTTATTCCCTTACGGTGCCATGGACTCTAGTTTTAATTTTATTGTGGATCATTTCACTCTTTGCAAGTAAAATATTATAGTCTCCTCTTCACAGGCAGAAAAACCAAGAAGATTTTGTAATTTGTAGCAGGTGTTACACAGCTATATGTGATAAAACCAGGCACAGAATCTGATACCCTGATTTTTAGTTCTGTGTGCTGACGCAGCTATTCTTCCCCAGCACATCCACCTTACAGAAGAGTAGGAGAAGTTGAAGATGGGATTGCTCATTCATTTCTAGAGTTTTCCAGCAAAGATTCCTCAGCTGTGATCAACATTTCTTTCTGTTTTGAGCTACAAATACTAGTGTTAGGACCACTTCTCATCTCCTTACTTTTCCTCATAGATGTCATCAACTTCTGATTCTCAGACGGGACTCATAGCTGACATGTTCCAGACTGTGACCTGGGGAAGCCAGAAAATTTAGGTGCTTTTGCATGAACACAGTCTTATTCTGTCACTACTGCGTTAAAGCTAACAAATGTAGCTCAAATTGAGCTATTTTTTCTCAAGAAAGATTCAAATGTAATCATGTAAAAGAAGCTGAACTCATTATTTCCAAGGTACTAGTTATGTGTATCATGGAAAACCAGCAATCTGTAAGGTGAATGAATCTTTTCAAAACTGATATCCTTATGCAGGATTCTCCTGTGAAAATGTAGTTTATGTGCATGACCCTTGAAGCCACCTTATTACAGAGCTCTGGCTGAAACACTGGTTGTGTAATCAAGCTAGGATTCAGTTTGTTTGTTTTCCTTCTGTTAGTCATGAACGGGTTAGGAATGAACTAGCATGGTTTGTGATGACAGATTTAATACGTTGTTGTCCTCCAGCTTTTTCAGAGTTCTGCCTCTGTGTGTGTTTACATGTACATATGTTTGCGAGAATTAATAGAGATACAGAGTCTAGATTTTTCACAGTGAGAAGCCACTCGTGCCTCTGTTGGAGATGGCTTGTGTTTTTATTTAGTCACAAAACATAATTAACTGAAAATCCTTCATTTCAATTAAGAGTTTTGGCATAGGTTCTTAGACCAATTTACAGGACATCCAGATGCAAAGAATTTTTGGTATATGGCCCAGACTTATTCCCTGCACTTGTTTTCAGAAGGCCAATATAAAGGAGTGTGCCCTACAAGACAGATGGTAAAAATGAAGC
Source organism: Hypotaenidia okinawae (assembly GCA_027925045.1). Taxonomy (NCBI): domain Eukaryota; kingdom Metazoa; phylum Chordata; class Aves; order Gruiformes; family Rallidae; genus Hypotaenidia; species Hypotaenidia okinawae. The sequence continues at coordinate 33,492,519 of BSDF01000006.1, forward strand.
AACATTTTAAGCAGTCCTGCTCGGCATGGGAAGTCGGTATGAACTCCCTCAGTTATGAACGTTCCCCTGTCATATCTGCCATCCTTTAGGCCTAGGTTTTACTGGTGTGATAACATAAAGTTTGCGTAAATAGTGTCACATGTGGTTCAAGGTATCTTGTTAAAATCCAGTTCTATATAGGAATGCCTTTGTATTCCTCAAGCCAAATTTTCCTTGGGAGGGAAGTTCTAATAAATACATTATTGCTTTACACTTTTAGACGTGAATGCCTCTTTTTATAGCAGGTAGTAGATATATCTCCTTTTGTTTACTGTAGTAGCTGTTATTTTATCGCAGATCTGTTTCAGAGTACACGTGAGGTAGGTTGGCAGCAGTTTCTGTCAGCTGCTCACATGATTTATTTTCAACATTTTGTGCGTCTCTGTCTAACTAAGTTATGTCCTAGTCCAAGCCAAATTCATTATGCTGAGACACACATGGCAATGTTATGATTATCTCTTAGCATTACTGGAAATAGCATAAAATAATGTGTGATGTGTTGAGTTCTTTCTATCATAAATTCTGTAAGCAATGTGGCAATTGAGGTAAAGCAAGATGATTTGCAAAGTGCGTCACTAGAAGATAGTAAAAATTGCTCTTTTTTGTACTTTCCATATTCCAGAAACATAATTCATGCTTGCTCATTTTCATCTGTCTCAGCAAGTGATGATAGACCTAGAGAGAAAATAAGCACACAGCAGAACATACCTGGGATCTCAAAGAGTGAACTTTTCTCTTTTCGTGGACGTGTCTTGTATATATTGTTTTCCTTACCGCTTCTAGCTGAATAGATGAAAAATGTAATGAGATGGAGTCATTTCTACTCTTGCCGTTTGAATGCAAGATGGGAGGCAGGATGATGATATGTCGTTGAATGCTGTGGATCACTTTGATTGCAATCTCAGTTTTAGTGAACTTTTTTGAAACTTCAAAGGCTGAAAAACATTCTCAGTTGAATATAGAACAACTGAACAGACATCAAAACTTTATTAGTACCTTCACCAGTAACGTTTTTCTTCAGGTAGGAGTAGGTAGAATGCAGCATGTAGTAGGCATGATGGGCAATATATAGATTGAGTTTGCAATGTGGATGTTCATCCTCATATTTTTTTCTAAGTAATATCTAAATGTATAGTTAGGAGAATACATTTTAGTTCTCTGGTCAAGGAGAGTAGGCCTAACCCATTTTCTAGTCTTATGTCAAGGTCAGATCCACGTGTCCACTGGTCCTTACCCTGTTCCTGCACTTGATTCTTGTGGAAACGATATGCTATGAATTGCTGTGAGGGAATTTGGGCCATATTTCAGTAGATATATTTCTCTGGTCACATAATGGGAGAACAGTATTCCAGGGATCTGGAAGGAACTGGGTATCAAATCTCAATGTAGAATTTTTCTAAATCTTTCACAGACAAAAGTAAACTTGGAAATGGTGTGCTTTAAGAGGAAAAGTTAATAGGAGCAAAAGGAAAGTGGAGGAGAAAAGGACAGATGGGATTCTGTAGGAAACGAAGGAAAGGTGAGCATGTGGAGCAGTGGGAAATTATGGTAAGGAATGGTGGACTGAGTTGTTTCACTCTTTTCTATGGATTCAACAGGTGGACTGTAAATGTGGACAAAAGTGACAGAATACGCACCTCTGAGTGGTCTGATAGCACCGACAGACCTGAGGGGATCTTAATTTCCTGATGCTTCTACTGAAAGGAGCTCTGGAGGCTTCCTTCCAAAGTGGAGAACCCTGTCTCTGCTGCGGTCAAAGCAATGACTTTGAAGGCTTGCCTCAGGGTTTTGAGGCTTTTCTTTACTACTGATAGTTTTGAAAGAAACTAGACTAAGGTTTAAATCTCTTCATTGCCTTCACTGAATTTGTTTAGTGAATTCCAAGCTTGGATCAGGTTCTGGTTTTCATAAGAAATTGCCACCTGAGAAACCAATGACGTTTTTGTCTTTATAAGGATATGACCTAGCAACCAGGAATGTGGTTCTGGTCTGGAGAGATTTCCTTTGCGTTTAAATTCAGTATTTTGTCCTAGCATGTACTATGCCTAATTTCTGATCCTTTTTACAGATGTTAAATGCTGTGCCATATCAAAATGTGCTATATACGGGAGAATCTCAACTTTCAGTGATATTCTAGTCCTGGTGGTCTTACAAGAGGGCAAAAATACTGAAGGGTGAAGAAAAGCTATCAAATTAATTTTTTTTCTCAACAGTTTAGGAGTCATGCAATTTGGGTTAGCAATAATTTATATTACTTCTATATTTTCTGTGGTTGATACTTTCTGAGATTGGTGTCATCACGTGCAAGTACTGAGATAAGGTTTCTTGTGGTAACAAATGTATCTAATAGCATCTAACTGTTGACTAAATACTTTCATATCATAAAAGTAGTACACAGTTTAGTGGTTGCTCAACTAAGGAAAATTAAGTTACATCATCCTATTTATCTCATTGTCTTAGAACAATGATCAGTGGAAATTCAGTATAAAATACTTCTCTGTTATGAAATTCTTGTCTGTGATTGTACCCATCCAAGAGAAGACTACTTAAAGGTCATCTTCTGGATAGGGAAGTTTATGAGTCAATCCTGCTCCTCCCCTTCACACCCCTTCTCCCCCCCCCCCAAAAAAAAAAAAGAACCCATTTTTTTATGGATATTGGACATTATGTCTTAATTATTCTCAGTGAAATTTTATTAATCATTTCCCAACTTCACATAAAGTTTTCCCTGCTTGCACAAAGTTCTGAATTCTTTGGCAGAAAACAAAGCCTTTTGTAGTAATGAGTGATAGCGCTTTTTGCTACGCAAATATTTAAGAAGTTCTGACACTTAAGAGAGGTTCCAGGAAATATTAATCTCGTTGGATGTTTAAAACCAAACATACAAAAATGTGACAGCTGTAGCTGCTAAAGCGTTTCCCTAAAAATGAGACAGGGAAGTTAGCAGAGCTAAAGGGAAGCTAAATTAATGTATTAGACCTGATATAAAGTTCAGCCTGCAAGGGGTGATGGAGGAGGTGCAGGAAGTGGGAAAGTTGCTGCACCTTTGTTGTCAACAAAGAATTTCCCTGGTAGTGTTTGCTATCCTGGTTCGAGAGATGCAAAAGTGCAGGTGGAGTGGGAGAAATCTTTAAGAAAGCTTTTCCCGAAGTACTTGTCTCAAAGTAACAGAAGCTAAATGCAGTTCTGAGGCCCTTAAGTAGGATCTGCAATTAGTTAGGTGAAGTTCATTTACTATCGTAAATTTGGTGTAGCAGGTCACATCTGCTCATTTCAAAGGCAGTAAGTGGTGGTGCTCTTGGGGTAAGCTCTTTCCAATATGTTCAGATCAAGTATTAATGAATGACATTTCAATCCAAAAGCTAAGGTAAACTTATTAGAATTTCCTGAGGGAATTTCAAAGTTCTGAAATTGATTAGTTTACTAATAATTCAGTATTAAAACATTGAATTGCACTGGCCTCCATAATATTAATTCTTTGATGTTCTTTTTCCCTCCCAGAAATGTTTGAATGGTCTATTAGTGCTTGTAGGCTGAAAGTGGGAAATCAAATGACTGCTGGAAGCACAGATGTTCTTGAAACATGTGGGCTTACCTTTAGAATAAAATCTGCAAAAATATTTAGACGCTGACGTTCCATCAGTTTCATGTTGGTGCCTGAATATCTTTGAGGATCTAGCCCTTAATTACTATAGTGGAGGTAAACAGAAACTTCTAAGATAAGAGAACCTGAGTTTTAAGGAACTTGAACATCTGCAGTTATTATCAACTTTGATAGGAGCTACACGTTCAGTGACAGGAACATGGAGACTAATTAGTATATGTAGGAAAAACCATAGTCCACTGTAAATAATTTGTCTATATAAATAATTTCTGCAGATTCACTCTTTGATAGAGATCCTCTGCACACCACCCAATCCTATCCCTTTTTTTGTGGAGTGGAGATTAAGGAAGAAAATTATTGATAATTTTCCTGCCTAGATATTGATCCCAGGTTGTAAGGCAGAAGATATTTGGAATGCAGGAGAATAACAAATTTTAACTGAAAGCTGCTTCCAAAATTATTGATTTTTTCAGGTGAAGTATGCATTAATAATATTGGAGTTTCTTGCTGAAAGTAATTTAGAGCCAGGTTTATCCACTTTCCAGTGCTTTCCTGATTCTTGCACAAATTTTTAAAGCTTGAGACCCACCTCAGTGTTGATTCTAAATCAGTGCCTATATTGCCATTTCAAGAAAACCCACCCCTTCTCTATTTTGTTAATTTTTGAACTATCTCTCCATGCTGCTATTTGATACGTATGCTATTTTATGCAAAACAAGATATAAACAATTGCTCCTTTTACACATCTGATGCAATAACAACATTGATATAAACCTCAGTGAGCTGGAATTTCCTGCATAGTGGACATACCACACCAGAAGCGTCAGTTAGTTAAGCCACCAGATAAACCAGAGACTTTCTCAATGCTTCTGCTTCCATTACAGAACGTACACCGCTTACACTTTCTCTATATGGTCGGTGCTATGCAGACTTTAGTGTGCTCTTTAAGAGCCAAATTGCCTGAAAGGATCTTGCTTCAACCTCAAGAAGATCTCTGCTTGGGAAGGTAGGTCCATGGGCAGTAGCATGAGGTTATGTGTACACGTAATTATATTTTGGAAATGCATCTGTGAGATGACATTCTTTTCAGAGCAATACAAGTAGCTTACTGTGAATAAAGCATCTCCTCGGCTTTCTTGGGATTACTAATGAGGATTGTTCTGCAGTATTACATCCTTGATGAAAAGCCAGAAAGAAGGCTTCAGACTTGTCCTTTCTGTGCAATATAGCCCACATATATTTATCTTGTCTTATTTTCTGAACACATCTATGATTTTGCCTAGTATAAAAATCACCCCACCTTCCCTAGGGAAAAGCACTGTCCAACACATCTGTGCAGAAACGGTCTCTGCTATACTGGAACAGCAGAAAAAGTTACACACTCTGCACATTGACCGTTAATGTAACTAGACTTGGTATAGGCTGGTAGAAAAATGTTTGGGCATGGTATATGGAAAATACATTAGTAGCGTAATTCACTTTGTTATGATGTAACTACTTTCTGAAAATGCAGGGAAAAAATAATAGGACAAAAAATGATGAATTCTTATCCAAGTGAACAGTGGTGAGGTGTTAATTTAGCAGGAATAATTTCATCACTTCTCATTCCTTTGCCTATGAAATTGAATTATCAGATATGCTTAATGTCCTGTTTTGGATATAATGTGTTGAAGGACAAAGCAAAAAAAACCCCAAATTTTTAAATAACAATTCCAAAAGAAATGTGTAAAGTTATGGAAGATTCATACAATTATAGAATCACAGAAATAACATAAAGGATCAACTCCAGCATCCCACTGGAGCAGGACTACTCCCAAAGCAATCAGATCATCCATGTCTTTACTCAAGTCTTGAAAACCTTTGAGAGGGGATTTCATCACCTCTCTGGTTAATTGTTCCATTGATAGATTACTGTCCTTGTGCTGTGGTTTTGCATGGCAGGACTCTGGTGGAGAACGGGGTCTGCAAGGGTGGCTTATGCAAGAAGCAGCTAGAAGCTTTCCCTAGGCAGAGTAAATACCAGCCAACTCAAGGCTGGACCCACTGCTGACCAAGGCTGAGCCAATCAGCGATGGTCACAGCACCTCTGTGAATCACATTTAAGAGAAAAATAAAAAAGCAAGTGGCAGCTTTTTGCCACCAGAGAAGGAAGTGAGAAGATGTAAGAAACTGTGCAGGCACCAAGGCCAGTGAAGAGGCAGGGTGGGGAGAAGTGCTCCAGGTGTCAGATAGAAAGATTGCCCTGCAGCCTGTGGAGAAGACCATGGTGGAAAGGATGTCCCCCTGCAGCCCATGGAAGATGATGGGGAGTAGAGACCCCATCTACAGCCATAGAGGACCCCACACGGGAGCAGGTGGAGACATATGGAATACTCTGTGACCTGCATTGGAGCAAGCCTCTGGCAGCACTTGCAGCCCATGGAGAGAGAGAGAGAGAGAGAGGCCTATGCTGGAGTGGGTTTTCTGTGTGTGTATGACTCTATGGGGGACTAGGCTGGAGCAGTCTGGGCCTGAAATTGCACCCCATAGAAGTGACCCACACTGGGGCAGCTGGTGAAGAGCTGAAGCCCAATGGGAAAGGACTCATGCTGGAGAAGTTCGTGGAGGACTGTCTCCTGTGGGTGGGACCCCATGATGGAGAGGGGATGAGCATGAGGAATGCCCACGCACTAAGAAGGAAAACAACTTGTGAGGAACTGACCAAAATCCCCATTCCCGTTCTCTGCCCCACTTCCCCCTGCCCTGTGCCGCTCTGGCAAGGGGAAAAGAGAGAGAAATCATGACTAAAGTTGAATCTGTGAAGAAGGGAGGGGTGGGAGGAGGTGTTTTAAGACCTCGTTATCTGACTCTGGTTTCACTGTGTGTGTGTGTGTGTGTGTGTGTGTGTGTGTGTGTAGTGTAATAAATTAGATGCTTTTTTTTTTCTTGAATGGGCAGTGGAGAGAGAGAGAGAGAGGTTAATCAAGGGCATAGTTACCTCTCCAGTTGGAAGTAACTTGCTAATCAGAAAGAAGATATGAAGAAAAACTGTAGCCTAGGGCAAAATGGGGCCAGTGAGTAGGATATTGTGTTATTTTCACAGCTTTGCTCAGCCTGTGTCTAAGAGGTGCTGCTAACAGCAACTTGAGGTATGCAGGGGAAGAGTGGCTAAGAGTAGAGGAAAGAGTGAGAAAAGTTAGGACCCTTGAACCATGAGTCAGGAAGTCGCTTTTCCCTAGTGAAAGAGAAAATGGTAGCAGTTGATATAGCAGAACTCATAAGCCATGGGTGTGGAAATATGCCCATTTGAATATAGCTCTGACTTCTGTTTTTCTCTGATGGCTAATGTATGCCATTCCCTACAGATAGCAAGGTGATAAAATAGCCAGCCTTGCTGAGGAACTTGAGCAGAGGCTGAGCTACTAGGTGTACCTTTATGTAAAAGTTAGTGCTTTGCTAGCTGTAGAGTCTCTTTGATTTTAAAATTCCCTTTTTCATCCATACTGTCCGTAAACAATGGGAAGGATGAGAAGGGAAGGGAAACTCATTGTGAAATTCCATTGAGGTATAAATCAGGGGATAACAGAGGGGAGATTGAGTTTAATTTTGTCCATTATTTTTAACACAGTGAATTCCTGGAGAACACTGTGTATCACAGCTTGGTAAGCAGAATTAGATGTATGAACTACTCATATAAATATGAGTTGATACTGTTTCTGAAACTTTAGATAATAATAATAAAAGATAATACAAGGTACTTTACTCTTCCATACTGAATAAACTCATAGAGCCTAATGATGCACGTCATGAGCTCTGTAGTACTCCAGATGATGTAATACCAATAGTGGGATTGCTCCTTTAGGAATGGACTGATAATAATCTGACTGAAAGCGATTAGACAGTGACATAGTTTATTATCTCAAAGTAAGGAAATTATAAAGAAACTTATCTACAAGAAAACTACTTGAGAACTTAGCCTTCAGAAAACGTGAGAAGCTGATACGTAAAAGTCTTTGAGAAGGCAAAATAGCAGAGAAGGGAGTGAAGGAGGGTTGTCATCAAAGAAAAGCTGCTGTCATAGCAATATTGTTGTAAATTATTGCCACAGAAAATAAAGATAAGGAACAGCAAAAGGAAATTTATTATAAGAGGAAGAAAAAGGAATGCTTGTTTATAAGGGCAGGAGTACAGACTGCAGTTTGTACTGAAACAGTGAGAATGATTTCTCTGTCTCCATTTTCAGGCATTATGTGCACTGTAAAAATTTATGGTACAGGCATTTTTAGAGGAGGCAGAACAATAATACTGAATGCAGAATTAACAGGTTGAAGTTTGCATATAAACGCAGTGACATTGCATGGACCTAATGAAAATTAGTGCAGCACACTTAAATCAATACTAACACTAGTCACTGAATAGGGAATAATAGTCTTTGAAAATCTGGATGATTTGAAAAAGGAAAAGCTGGGCCTTTGTAAAAATGGATTCCAAGAGAGATGCTGGAAAAAAAAAGTATTAGTAACAACAGGTAAAATAATAAATTGATAAACAACATGAATATGTAAAAAGCAATAATATAGTAAATGTATTTGTTTTCAGGTTTTTTTTTAAGGGAAATTGCCTAATGGAACTACAGATATGATGTATCTTGAGCTTAGTACAAGTTTGGTATTATTATCATGTCAAATCTCAGAATAAAGCTAGAGAAATCAGGTCTGTATAATGTTTTCCCCACAAGTTTTATTGCACAACTCTCTTGGTAAGAACTTAAGGATTCACTGTCAAACTGAGAGAATATTTATTAAAAGTTATCAGCAGACCTTCTGCATCTAAGCAGCTGTGCAGAACAATAAACTGAATTTGCCATTCTGCAATTCAGTGCCTTTCCTCTATTATATAGCTAGTGAATAAGTAAATTATAGGAAGAAATACTGTTTCATACACAGAGGAAGGAGACGAGGGCAGGAAAAGGTAACATAACTGGTCTGGTCTCACTCTATAATAATACCCATCCCTCCAGATGGAAGAATAATATAAACAAGTCTGTAAAATAGTGCTGCTAACCATCCCAGCTGTATGATAGATCTGAGCCTTTCATCTGTTGGGAATGAAGAAGCTAAAATAATGCAGAGCCTGAATATGATTGTAGGCAGGATCATCGCTGTAAAAATAAAACTCCTTCCTCATGTCTCCTGGCATGCACGTGGATCAGGCATTTCAATAAACCCTTAGTTCCGACAGACCTTGGGACAAAGAGGTGTGTATATATATGTATGTGTGTGTGTATATATATATATATAGTCTATGTGTGTGTGTATATAACATGTGTATATACACACACACACAGAGAGGCGTATGTATAGAAATAGTTCTGCATCCTAGCAGTGGGGCTGAAAATTCAGGAGAAAACACATGCAGCTCAATTTTATGGCTTTACAGACTTAATAACAAAGAAACTTGAATTGTTGTCTTCTGGTCCCATGATGCACAGCTATATACAATATACTTGGGTCAATGGTTACACGAATGGATGGTCTTCATAGATTAACTTGCCATAAAAGGTGGCTGAATATGAAAAAGATGCACAACATATTCTTTTGAAAAGTTGTTTTTAGGGCAACATGTAATGTCTTTGGTTTTGTGTCCACATTGTGCTCTCCAAGATTCTTGCTACTTGGACTTTTGAAATTCAAAACAGGATGAAAAGAGCTCGAACCTACACATCACTGAAAAAATTTTCCTAAACAATTTTTGCTAATTATTTCAAGACTAGGCAAATCTAGAGTAATACAGCATGTGATAGCAATGCAATACAGAGATTGTTGATTAAGAGATAGAAAGAATTCCATCTTTACAACAGTGTCCTCTGCCTTGCACTAGTTCACTTCCAACGTTCCCTGGAGCATTTCACAGCTTTGTATTATACTCAGCTAGAAATTCCATACCTCTGACAGTGCCAAATTCACTATAAATTGAATTAAATATGTCCTTTATTGTAATTTATTGCTCCCAGTCTGTGAATTGCTGCAACAGTTTCAAACATCTGGACTTGTCATATCATATTATGTCAAAACAATAACCATAAGCTGAGAAACTGGTCTGTTTAATAGGATGGTGTTCATGTGGGGCCACAAAACCACAACCAAGAACACGCATACTTCCCTACTTAGCGCCTTATGCTAGAGCAATTCACACTGTACCATTTTGTTCCTTCATCTTAGATCTTGAGTAGAGACTGATTTGACAGAAAGTAGTGCTTTCTTTGTGGCTAGCTGATTTTTAAATGTAGGGCTGGACAACTCTTGAGCAGGGCATGAAAAGTTAAAAGTCCTTTTCATTCACTGCTACGTGGTATATAAGCCTTTTTTGTAGCTGCTCAAAGTGAGATGAACATTGATCTCTAATGCATTCATGTATCATGGCCTTACATATGTTTCTTGACAAAAGCTCTGTAAGAAAATCATCCCTTTGCTGAATAATCTGTGTTTTGTTTTTTTCATTTTTATGGATCATGATAAATACCTAGATGACTTGCCAGCAGTCTTCTTACAAGTTATTATTGTTATTGTTATAATAACAACCTACTGAAGATTCTTTCGGACACATGGAAGCCTTGTATAAGCCCAAAGTTACAACGTGCTGGGTGAGTCTGATGCTGGATTGTCCACAGCCCACGTACTGCTGCCGCTGGCCTCCTTCCCTACAGGTGGCAGGTCTGGGTAGAGCTAAGAGTGAGTTTCTCCCTGCAGAATTACTTCACTGCTGCACAAAGGACATACAGGAGCCTGTGGAGGCCCTTTGCACCCGGTGGGAGTGCATTTTGAAAGGTAAGTGGGAGGTGGGGAAGTCTTAGCTAGGATTTTCAGAACTGGGGATCATATGCGCTGCCACAGATGTATGCAGATAGTTTCTTTCCCAGCCTGCACTTGTGGCTGAACATCCATGCATCATGTTGGGCTGTTGTGGGCCAAGGCCTATGCTGAGAGGATATATTAGGTGAAATGCAGTGCAGTGCTAATGGATCTGCCTGAATTCATCTGGGATGAATCTGACTCATGTTTGTCCAAGTCAATGTGTAGGGTTGTAAACATGCTTGTTTATATCCATGCATGTACAGGTTATGTCATACCAATCTTATTGACTGCAAGTCCTGAAGTCACTGACTGATGTATCTTTGAAAATCTCACTCCTTTTAGGCTAGGAAGAATTTAATTTTGCATTTTCAGTCTGGGAGGCCAGAGGACAGTAATGAGCACACAGCATCACACAAATGTGATATAGTCTCAGATCAGCATTTCAGTTTAAAGGCATTGTGATTTGCTTTTATTTTATAATAAAGTAACTAGTAACATTTCTCATACTAACTGAAATATTGCATACACTTGCTTTTTAGCAGTTAGAAATGAAGAAAAAATTATAGGCACTCTCCTTTTTTGAATAATTACTAATGAGAGCCTCAGGAGTACATTTCTCTCAAGTATGTTTCCTCTACCATACCTCTTACACACACTACATTTTGTTAAAAAATCATGATATGTGCCATTTTAATTACTAAATTCCACCAATGCATCTTTTAAAAAGTCAGCTGACAAATGCTGTTTGAATGTAGGATTGAAATAACCTCATTTTGAAGCTCAAATTTGAAGGCATCAGTGTGCTGTAGTATGTATGAGAACAACATTTTGCCCCACTGTACTTGAGGTAGAGCAAAATAAACCTTACCTAGTTTTCAAGTCTCTTTGAGGGAGATCACAATGGTGTTTCTCCTTACATGGTTACTGAAGCAGTTATATTCACAACGTATGTAATCAGTCATTTTATTCAGCACACTTTACTCAAACAATGTAACTTTTTCTTTTTGACAATACTTGTGATTTCCTCAACATTCAGCATTAATTAAAGGAAGCAGATGAATTTAAATGATTTGATTTTCTAAAATTAGTGATTTTAGTGATTTTTTCTAAATTATTTTCTAAAATCATTGTTTTTCTAAAATCAGTGAACTTTTGGGGAATAAGAACTAAGAGCTAATGGTCCAGTCAAGTTATTCTTAGTTGTTTTCCATTTTCAGATCAGATAAAATCTCAACTAAAATTGTTTGAAATTAGGAGAAACCTCCACCTCCGTTCTTTCTTGAAACTTCACCAGCCCTGATTCTAAGCTTGCAAGCAGCTCATCTTGCAACTCAACTTTCCTTCCTTCTAGACATCAGCTCTGCAGTTCAGAATATACCAGTAGCCCAAAGTAACAATCTTCCCAAGGTCTCCTGAGACCCACCCTCCCCTTAAAGACTACCTAAAAACTTTGCCCCCTGGCAGAGGGAATGAGTCTACTCTGTGTTTCAAAACCTGAAACCTGCATTCGCTTCATACTACAGCCTACTAGTGCTGATAGAGAAAAAATTTTCTTCACATCTAGATAATGATGAACCTTACAGAGGTTTTTCCATTAAAGGCTGTTTCCTTACCTGAGCTTCAAGTGCAAAAACAGAGACATGAAATAATGTCATGGGGTTCCAGACAAAGTCTCAAACAACAAGCCACCCTTAAGAGTTTTATTTCATGTGTACAAATCAGCACAGTTTTACAGCGACGTGAAATAAGATTAAGATTTTTTTTGAGCTCTGTAGCCAGGTTTTGTTGAAAGACTGCATCTCTTCAGCCTGAATCATGTGTAGAGAACAAAGCGCAGTCTGCCACTGTGTTTCTGTGTTGCAAGGTTGAGTGATTCAGTCTTCCCCTGCTTGTGTGATGAATGATCAGATTAAGATATTTCCTGAAATGTAGATTGGGACTGGTCACCATAAGGGCCATATAAAAGACATATAAGGGTGCCTTTAAGATAAGATCACTCATGCTGGAAATTCCTGTTCTGTTGTAAGAGAGCCCTGCTGGGAGAGTCCACCCATCTTGTGTATACTGCAGTTAGTTTTGTCTTGAATTACAAGAGTGCAGTATTTTATTTTATTATTCTATTCTATTCTATTCTATTCTATTCTATTCTATTCTATTCTATTCTATTCTATTCTGACATGTAAGGCTCTCAAGCAAGAGCCCCAAACTCTATTTTGTAGTGGAATTTAAACTGATATATTAATGACTCTCTGGTGTGTCTCAATGAAGAGCACATATGAAGATGTGTTAGAAACCGCAGCTCGTTCTGCCCACAGTGATGGCTCTTAAATTAGAAAGGATTCCACTGTGGCTTTCCCTTTTTATTGTGTGTATCAACACCTCTTGTCTGCTGTATACTACAGAGCAAACTCACCAGTGAGGCCAGATTATTAAATTTCTGAGAATGGCAATGAGATAATTTGTACATTATTTCTGTCTCTACAAGGAAGTGCAGAAAAATAGCAACCAAGAAATTTATTTTACCGCATGAGTCTCTCTGCTCTGTAACAAAAGTCTCTGTTCTTCTGTGGCCAAAAAAAGTTTAATTCTAAAGATTTTCTTTTAATAAATTAATCCAGCTCTGGGCTGGATTTACTCAAATACTACACTAATGCAGGATGAAGAGATGATGATAGGCTACTGGCAAACACCATGATCATAGGCAAAATTTTATTTTATGCATGTATAGTTGCAAGGCTACCTACCATAACTTCTGTGAGTTCTGGGGATGCAGGGAGGTTTTGGCCAGTTTTGTTCATGCCTTGATAGTGGTCTATCCTCTAATAGAAAACATTTTATTTGTAATATTAGAGCTTAGCTGCTGGACACTGTACTGTGGTCTGACTGACTCCTCAATTTTTCCTAATTTGTCAGGAAATAGTTTTACACAGAACATGCTTAGAAACCTGCTATACCCTGTCACATTCAGAGGATGTCTTCTAAACTTGAGTCAAGAGCTTGATTTTATCTTCGTAGCAAAAATCAGATTTACTTATTTGTTTCATTACTTTTAAACCAGACACTACTTTGACAGCTGCTGCTGCAAAACATGAAAACAGCTTAAAAATAATACAGCAATAACATCAATACACATCACAGAGCTCTGCTGCAGATGCTTTGGAATGAAATATAAAACCTCCCAAATAGTTGCAAATGAAAACAAGACAATATGTGCTGATTTATTTTGCATTCTGAAGGTCAATAAAGCTGAGATCTGGCAAGGAGAATGAGAGAGAGCACATTTCGTAGGAGACATCTGCCGCTGATAAGTGGTGTTGCCAGTGCTTCAGAACTCAAAAACAAAATTTGACAGTGAAAAGCATCCTTACTGGTGTTTAATTGTTTCATTAGCCACTGACAGGCAACATAACACAAGCAAGTATTTAGGCTTACGTTGGTGAAAAATATCTGGTCAAATGGTCAATCCAGCAGGAAATATTTATAGCTTTCAGAGTTATGTCACACCCACAGCACGTGAGTAGACTGTGGAAGACTCGTGTCTCTGGGATCTCCACCAGAAAAAAACCCATGCCTCAGACTGGATATGTATCGTGGAGTCACCTGAGGTCAGTCCACTTGTATGCATGCAGCAAAAAGAATTATTCCACTTCAGTTAAGATTGAATAAGTTCTTACTCCTGGTCCCTGTCTTTACATGATAGGATGCAGTCTTTAATGGCCATAGTTCTTGGTGCCCTCAGCAGAGAGACCAAAGATAGGTGAAGTTCTGAAATTTTAATTACTTTTTCAAATGCCTTTTGGAAGTGAGGCTTGTGTAACCCAATGGAAATATGTTGGAAAGAGAAGCTGGAGGGAGATAATGTTCCTGCATGTGGAACTGGGTCTAGGACTGGATAACAAATGTAATTATTGTGCATCATCAGTGTCAGGATGGTCATAGCTGTGGTAGGCTCCATGTGGCACACTGGGAGGAACTAATATGTGGGGAGGCCAGAGGTTTCTTGTTTCTACCACCAATAGTAAATCCTATGTCATTGCAAGCAATTGGGAGAGATGAAGGTCATGAGGAGTAGTCAGCATGGATTCACAAAGGGGAAATCGTGCTCAACCAATCTCATAGCCTTCTATGATCTCATCACCAGCTGGGTAGATGGAGGGAGAACAGTGGATGTCATCTACCTTGACTTCAGAAAGGCTTTTGATACTGTCTCCCATGACATCCTGATAGCAAAGCTGAGAGAGTATGGGATAGATGAGTGGACAGTGAGGTGGGTTGAGAATTGGCTGTCGGACCGAGCCCAGAGGGTCGTGATTCGTGGAGCAGAATCTGACTGGAGGCCTGTGGCTAGCGGTGTTCCCCAGGGCTCGGTGTTGGGTCCTGTCCTGTTTAACATCTTCATTGACGACCTTGATGAGGGAATAGCATCCACCCTCAGCAAGTACCCGATGATACAAAGCTGGGAGGAGTGGCTAATACGCAGGAACACTGTGCTGCCATTCAGTGAGACCTGGAGAGGCTGGAGAGCTGGGCAGGGAGAAACCAGGTGAGGTTCAATAAAAGCAAGTGTAAAGTCTTGTACCTGGGAAGGAATAACCGTTTGTATCAGTACAGGCTGGGGGATGACCTGCTGGAGAAGGGCTCAGTGGAGAAGGACCTGGGGGTCCTGGTGGATGACAGGTTGGCCATGAGCCAGCAGTGTGCCTCGGTGGCTAAGAGCCAATGGGATCTTGGGGTGCATCCAGAGGAGTGTAGCCAGCAGGTCAAAGGAGGTGATCCTCCCCCTCTACTCTGCCCTGGTCAGGCCCCACCTGGAGTATTGTGTCCAGTTCTGGACTCCTTAGTATAAAAAAGACAGAGATCTCCTGGAGAGAGTCCAAAGAAGGGCTATGAAGATGATAAAGGGCCTGGAGCATCTCCCCTATGAGGAAAGGCTGAGTAAGTTGGGACTGTTCAGCCTTGAGAAGACAAGACTAAGGGGGGACCTGATTAAAGTCTATAATTACCTTAAGCAGGGGATGCAGGGGGAATCAGCCAGTCCCTTTTCAGTGGTCTGTGGAGACAGGACAAGGGGCAATGGCTGCAAGTTGGAGCACAGGAAGTTCCGCACCAACATGCGGAGAAACTTTTTCAGTGAGGGTGACAGAGCCCTGGGACAGGCTGCCCAGGGAGGTGGTGGAGTCTCCTTCTCTGGAGATATTCAAGACCCGTCTGGACGCCTATCTGAGTGATATGTCCTAGGGAGCTGCTTTGGCAGGGGCGTTGGACCCGATGATCTCTCGAGGTCCCTTCCAACCCCTACAATTCTATGATTCTATGATTCTATGATTCTATGATTCTATGATTGACAGATGGTGGTAAGGGGTGGGATGAAATAACTAAAACACCAATATTTTGCAGTTCTCTGATTCCCCAGCAGTGTGTCTGTCTGTAACCTTACATTTTGCTAGAATAAAGATTTCAAAACATCAGAAAATAATTCAACACTTCATTTGCTAGTCTACAATGTTTTTAACTGTAAAAAAAGATAATGGAAATGAAGACCTGCAGACATGGGGGCAGGCTCCTTCCATCACTGAAACTGAACTGTGGGCATTCCCTTGGCAAGCTGCTTTGTCTTGTGTTTGTTTCGATAGTCCGTACTTTAGGGGTCTAATTTTATGAGCACTTAAGCAGAGAAGTAAACGTACATATGTAGTAGCAGAAATGTTAAAGATATGTAAAGAAATTAATTCTTAAGTGGTAAATATTTGTTAATGATGTTTTTTATAGATAAGGTTACAGTTAAAGTTTCAAAGGAAATGTGGCAATTGGAGGTGCATTTTGAAAAATCGTGATCTCTGTTAAGAAATGGGAGAGTTAAATTACTCCAGGAATCAGTAATTGGAAAACTGAAACTGAGGATAAGTTTATTTGACAATATTTCTGATTTCAGTGACAATGGGACTGCTGACAGTTTGTTTTAACCTAATCCAAGAGCTTTTCTATCTGACAAGAGAGCAAGGTAAATGAGTTGTACTGTAATAGAAGTGTACAGAGAATGCTCCCAGCTCACTTTTTTTTCTTACTATAATTGTAATTGCTCTTTTAAAATAATAACTGCATTTGGTTTCCAATTCTCAGATTTGAAGGAGTTGATTGTAGTCTTTTTATTTCAATATTTTAAAAAAACCTAATCCTTTGAAAGAAAACAATCTGTAGCACATGTGAGGTAACACCAACATTCTGTGGGAGGAAGCCTTTTAATCACAAGTATGGTTATAGATAACGCTTTAACATGGTGTTTGTAGTCAGCTAAAACATACCTGATTGCAACAAATCCAGAATTCACCTGCACAGACAGAGGTAACCTGCCTCTGTGCAAGGAACTAGGGGCCAGAAAGTGGGCTTATAGTGTCCAAGTCCTTAATGTTACATTTTCCATACATCTGTATTGCTGACTGGTTGCTTGTGATCAGCTAAGCTTCAGAACAGTGAAGTTCACTGTATTTACTAGTAAACTGGGCTGTAGGAGCCTTTGGTATGCCCAAGAATCTCTTCCTGAATGATGCAACTGAGAACTTGGGTGCATGATACCCCTCTAACAAGTTCAGGCTGCATCCAGACGTGAGAAAGACACTTGCCTCTTGGGCAAGTTGGTATCTGAAAATGGGCTCAGTCTCCCACTCCATTAGTAATTTAGAGCAGGAGTTCTCAGCCTGTGGCTTATGAACTATTTTTGATTTACAGCCTGTAGAAGTCAATTAAGAAAAGAAGCCTACTGCTGCTAGGCTTATATTTGTTGCACAGAGGTCTGGCCATCCCTGGAAGATTTTCAGGGGTATAAAAAGTAAAGAAAACCAGAAGCAAACAAGCAAAGTAGCCTGAATTGCAAGCCCTACTTTTCAATGGAGATTGCAATTGAAATGGTGCAGTCAAACACAGGAAGACATTTAAGCTAAATGCAGGGAGTTGTGAGAATGACAATTTCAGTAACTGTGAGGAAAAACACTTTAGTTGAATCGTATTAAATTCAATGGGAGCAAGTTTAGGCCCAAAAGTAAAGATTAAAGACACTATGTGTATTCTAATACGTATTCTCTGGAATAATATATAGTTACCTATTGTCCTGGTTTCAGTTGAAACCACGACACCTATTAATCTGAGAAACATCAAGATTTTTGGAAAGGCTAATTTTAATTTTAAAAAAGACTTAAATACCCCAAAACTAATCAAATGGATGAAAAGACCTAATTGTTTTTCTTCTGAATGACCAATGATAAATAGCCTCTTTTTGCATGGGCCACAGAAATTTTTCTTTCAGATATAAACAGATTGTTGCTTTAGTGTAGTGCGTAATTTTGGTAGTAATATTAAGAGATTTATGAAGAATCATTATGAAAATAATTAAAACAGTCCTATTATCCTTTTTGTGCACCTTTGCTAGTTTTGACGTGTGTTTCATTCTCTGATGCATCTGCCTCTGAATGCAAGAGGTTAAATTAGACCCCAGAGAATTTAATTATAGATGTACTTGCCAAAGCAGAAAATGGACCTTTCTAAACTGTTTTGAAGTGCATTATGTCATTGAAACCTTTATATGGTGCATAATAAATGGTGCATATTCCAGATGAGTCAATCAACGTGTTTTTCCAGAGGTAAGAAGAGGGGTAAGAGGAATATTCGGGCACAGACTTTTTAACAATCTTTATAAAGGGTGTATTTTAAAGATATAAACCTCCTCAAAATCTGAAGAGCTTTTGCATAATACAAAAGAGTTAACCTCTTTTATTTTTTTTTTCCAGGAGTGGCAAATATAGGTAAAATCCAATCAATCACAATTCTCTACAATCTATGTTCACAAACTCCCTAAGAAACTTGTGAAGACTTCCTTTTGCATACCACTGAATGAATAATTTCAGATAAGTCTTTTGTACAAGCTTTAGAGTCTTAATCGCTTTGCAGTTTTGATTTATATTTGAATAACATCTCTATATATTGAATGAAAGAAGACCAAAATATGTGCCCCAAATCCTACTGTTGCAAAGGCAAAGGTGGATGTTATATTTGTAGGTTTTAAGGATTTTTATTTTTTCACTTGTAGGATTAAATCCTGTTATGTAATTTCTCATTAGTCAAGAGTTCAACAAGTTGTCAGTATAAAATTTGATACGAATCCTGTAAGGTTCCAGAACAGCTTTCTATTTATTAGTAAATTCTAACTGCTCAGAGCATAAAGTAAAAAATCTGACTGTTTAATATTTTAAAACATACAGACTTGGTTTCCTTTTCCAAGAATCAGTAGCCCCTTTCGTTTTAGGTACGTTTAGATTATGCCCTATCTATTTAAATCTGTAATAGTAGAAAATGTGCACAGATAAAATGTGGCAACATAAACCACAGATATGATCATCTAAACGCTTGCTTAGCATGTCAGTTGAGAGAAATGATTTTTCTTCCTTACTCTTACCTGTTTTTATCTTATTTATCCATTTGTGACCCTAAGCCATCACCAAGAAAATGGTATAGGAAGAGATGCTTTTCCCATTAGATCTTGTATTATAAAGTTAGGCTGCCTACTTTCTGAAAGCCATGATTTCACCATCTGGGAAGACAAAATCTTTATAAAGGGACATGCACACCATGTTTTCTTCTATTTTACTTCCCTAAGATTATCTGAAGTCATTGAGATTGATGATTTTAGAGTTGATCAAGTTTTCTTCAGTGAAGGATGTGGACTTTTTTTCTCTGGGTGTATTCAGATGCATTCAATCTCCATTTTCAAAACCCAAAGCAAGTTCTTTAGGTCTTGGAGAAACTTCATTGACATTCAGCAGGGGAAGGGACTGATAACCCCTTGAGATCCATTCTGACCTAGATCTTCATGATTCTTTGGTTGGTCTGTTGCTCTTTCTATTGAATCAGAAGCTCAGCTTTTGAAGCTCGTTTGCATTGATTTCACTTTTGGAATCCTAGTCAGGATACCAGATTGAAGCCAGGTTGAAAAATCCCATTGAGAGAAGACCTTGATATTTTAGTGGTTTTGCCTTCTATATGTTTCACATATTTTCCACATAATCCTGTATTTTGGTAAATTCTCCCTTGGATGAAATATTTACTATATGACTCAGAAAAAAAAAGTTTGAAAAGAGTTTGATCCTGTAAGAGTAGCTCACACTGGGACAAGTCTTGTAAATATCCTGCATTCTGGGGCTTTCTTTTTCTTTTTGGTTATTACTTTCCTCCTGTAATTATTAATTCATAATTTATCTATCAGAAATTTCAGGGAACTGGATTCTTTCTGTTTCTTTGAAAGGCATTAGAAAGGTTATTTAAATTCTATTAGTCCATTTTTATTTTTGCCTTTTATTACTCTAGGGTGGCTTGCAAACATCTGAACGCTGGTTATTGCTTGAGCTCAGAGTGTCTGTCACCAGTTTTAGCTTTACCTGAGAGAAACAGGCCTCAGGTAACTCAGATAACTACTTCAGGTGAGAAAGAATGTGCTCTGCCTAAAAGTCTCTTCCTGTGTGTGGTTCTGCACATAGAATTTCGTTAAGTCTGCCATGTGTATGCGTCAGAAGGATCTCCATGGTACCCTAACCTGATAGTTACCAATCAGCACCTGAAGCTGTATGTTCCCTGTTCTATGAGAAGTTGCAAGCACAGATCACGATGTTCTGCAGAAACAGGGCCACATGCCTGAAAGAGCAAGAAAATGTACCGTGATTACATAAAAGGTAACACATCACTCCTGTTTATTATTATGTTGATTAATTCCTCTTTCTCAAGTGATAAAGTTTGTGATGATATGTACTTCTGAGTGTGCAGCACATTCTACAAGGCAATTTATTTAAAGGTTGACTGTTTTCCTAGATGTATTTATTGATCATAAATTTCATATTAAGACATTATGAATGCAAATAATCACCCTCATTCAACATCAAACACCTGTCAAACCATAAAATACTATAGTGAATTTCTAAAAGTATAAGAGAACTTCAGCATACAAAGATGAGGTATTTAATGTTCCTCTGTCACTTTGGTGAAGTCTGATGATGAAACATCAGAAAGTTTTTACATGAATAGCAGAACTAGTAATTGTGACATCTGAATTCCTATTGAAGAACTTAGGAAGTTCTTCAATAATGCATTAATAAGATCTGTTTTCACTGTTTACTGGCCTACTACCTTTGTGAAGCTTACAGAAATGTAGTATCTTTACAGGGTTTTAACTAACTGTCATTTTTGGTTAATATCAGTTTCAAGAAGTTATTGAGACAGTGTGATGAAGTAAGTCTTGTTTCTTCAGGAAATTAGTGCTACTTTTTTTCTGGGCAGTTTTAATATAGTGCATAAGCATTATGCCGTAAACACCTCCTTTAGCTAATATCAATATTGTTATATCAGAGTATTAAAAATACAAATTTAAGAGACATGAAATCAGATTATTGAAGTGTTTTTCCACACTGGAAGTTGTTTATTTTGCTGAAGTGCATTAGAAATTCATGTTGTCTCTTTGTTGTCATGTTGGCAGTTTGCCACTAATTTACCTGACCATCAACATCTCTATTGTTATGCTCTGTGAATGGAGATGCACAAATAATAACAGTCTTTCCAAAATTTCAAGAGAAAATTAATAGGTTGGCTATGCTTCTTCCTCACAGCTTTTTTACTAGGAGTTTTGAGGGTTTAATCGAATAAGCAGCAGCAAGGCAGATTGCATTACAAGGTTGAACATGTGTTCTTTCATTAACAGATGAAAGGCTGAGAAAGGACTAAGACTTAAGAAAGACTGGCATGTCCTGACATTTCCAGTAAATGTATCTTTTTTTTTTTCAGGAAATTATTGGCATTTTATGCTATACACTGCATAGAAAGAAGAAGACTATAGAAGTAAGATTAGAAAACAACTTTTTCTGGATGTATTGCAACAAACAACATTAGTAAAATATGAAATAGAGCTAGTACAGGATAAACAAAATATTATTAATTTTTTGCAGATCTCTAATTAAAACACGTCTACATATGACATTAAATGTTTTATAAATTCTTTCAAAGAACTATCCATAAATCCAAATAAAAATATTTGAACTTGAAAGAGTGGGATTCTTAGAGCTGCCTACAAGATGGGTCATTATGATTTTAGAAAATTGCATAATACTGTCTTTTTCTCACTGTATTTTTGGTAAAAAATGTCTACAAAGTTGGACAAGAGACTTGAAGATATGTTAACACTGAACAAAAGTAATTTTTGAAATTATTTTATATAAACCAGTTACCCATTCACCTCGACTTTAGACAAAGCTCTGCCTAATAGCTAGAGTCATAGATGATGTAGTGTGATATAATCCTAATCTGCTTGCCTTCAACTGAGACTCCTGTTCAAGGCAATTTCTATTACCACCACAATTTTATTAAATGCCTTGAAGTTTTAATGCTTTTTTTGCAGATATTTAATACAGGTTGAATCTGACTGTTACTTTTTTAAGGGAGAGTCATTGTTTTAAATGAGTCATATATTAAAACTATCTACCAGGAGTCAAGTATTAATTAAAAAAGAATATGCCAAAGTCAGTGGCAGAAAAATACTGTAATGATGAATAATTATTAAAGAATAAGATCCTTTTCTGGCAGAAGATACATTCATTGGATTTTCTTGTCAATGCCTAAAGCAACAAGAGCTGTTGGTAATTTAATCTCAAATTGCAGGAGGTCTGCCAGACAGACTTTTTAAAACTTCAGGATTCAGAGACTTTGTGTTGCATGTGTGTGTAAATTAAACATATTGAAACCTTTTAACAAACCTTAACTGGAGAAAATTCAGGAAAAGGCAAGATCATTCATTTACTATGATTTAGGATGGTGTAACTCTCATTTTGAAATTAAAATCCTTTAATGAATATTTGTCACCTTTTCTTCTGACACAGACCCCCAAATTGCTTTAGCATTCCTTGGCACCAAGCATCTCCCTTATTTTAGTAGATGATCATATTTTCATGTCAAAACAACTTGAGGAAGAAAGAACAGTATGTCCTATGAAGTGTGTCAAACCCAGTTCCAGTCAACAATTCAAACTGTGAAAGCCTTTCTTTATCCTTCTTGAAACAGGTGCTTCTTTGGACAAGTTATTTCCCATTAGACTAGGGAGAGGGACTTCTCAATCATTTTCTACATACTTGTAAGCACCAACATTGAATTAATCTGCCATATCTGACTGAAGGCTTCCTACCAATGCCTAAATCCTCATTCTGGAACTGTACATATAAGCCATCATATCTGAGTTACTGTAGGTATGCCTTGTTTCTGAAGGATCAAGTTCTCTTCCCATTTAATGTGAAAAAAGCCATATTGTCTTTATCAACAGTGGTAAAGACCATTACAGGCTATTAGGTAGAAATAGATGAAGGGTGTGGTTCAAGACCAAATAACTCCTTGAATAGTATATTTTGCAATTGAATATTGTTCAGTAGGCATCTGAGTGTGTCCTGTTCAGATTGTTTTAAAATTTAGAGAGCATCCATTTTGCAAAAGATTGTAAATGTGGAATCAGTCATCCAGATAATGATGTAATTTGTCACTTTGCCTCATGGACACCAGCATTCCCACCTTTCCTTCTGAGGCTTTTGAAAATACTGTTCTGTTCTCAAAAAATTTGTGTTCTGAAGGGGACACGGTTACAAAGCTTTGGCCTTTAAAATTAACCCAGTCTACAAACAGTGACCTCAAACTGCAAAAGCTCTAGGACGTTCTGTGAGTTAAGGTAGTTCAGATGCTGTGCCTTCATGACAAACCACATGTGCATGGAGAAGTATCTCATTAAAGAACACAGAAAGATTAGAGAGAACCTATTGCATTTATAGTCAATCTCACACAGGCCTTTTGTCTTTTAGAAGGAAACTGACAGTCACTGTGTGAGATTTTCTGTGGTTTTATATTTTGTTTGGGTTTTTTTGCTATTATTTTAATAGGTAATTTTAGGAATTTTATGGGTCATCCCACTAGTAATATAATAAAGATATTTCATTCTGCAAATCAAATCCAGAAGAATTTACTGCTTAAGCTAATTTTTCTAAGTGAAAAACATTTAAAGAAAACCAAACACTTTGCACATTTAATTTCTTCTTTTGTTGTTGTAATTATTCTTGCCTTAGTTCTGTTATCAATTTCTACTTTATCTGTATGTTTTAACATTTTCTTCATGGGTAAAATAAGAAAATCTAAAAGTATAAACGACAAAATATACTTTTCTGCCAACACTTCTAAAAGTTTTTCTCAAAAGCAACATTTTTTTTGTGGAACTTGCTGTGTTTTTTTTGTAAAAAGCCTTAAAATATTCAATCAGATGCATAATAGGAGATATGATTATTAGAATTTTTTTTAAGGTGCATTTTTTGATAGTGGGTTTTTTGGGGGCTGGGGTGTTTTGGGTTTTTTTGTTTGCTTGTTTGTTTTCGCGTTTTGTCCTTAAAGGGGTTATCCAGTCTTTTGGCAGTTAGCTATTTCATGGTGTATGTTGCTATTCCCTGGAGTGAAAGTTTCATACTCTTCTCTAAAGGAATGTGCTTGTGCAGGAACACAGCCTTCTCTTGTCTGATTTCTGGCATACTGTATGCAGAAGATGATGAAACGCGGTTAACACTAGTGACTGAATTGTCACCCCATCAACGATCTCTTAGGACATATGACCTGCTGGAAAGTGTGAGGGAAATGCATAATTCCTTTATCCTGTTTGGTGCCTGGTTCCTTTGCAGGTAAGCAACACTGGAAGAAAAGCTCAGGTGAGCAAAAGGTCACCTTTTCCTTCTGAAAAGTTTATGTGGCTGTTTACAGGAAATTCATTGGCAAGAAGCCATGGCAGACTAATTTTTTTTCTTCTGGGGTTATGTTGTTATGTGTTCTGCTATCTTTTCATAGTAAAATGATGCCGTTGACTTTTTAGGATTGCTTAGAAATTTATCTTTGGCTTTTAAGGCATGCTGGCATTGTATGTGTCAGGGACTGTAGCAAGCTAGGACATAATTTAATCTTGAAACAAAATGTATTATAAAAGATTAACAAACCCTGTATTGGAAAATCTAATTGATTGCATAGGTGAAGACAGGTAACAAAATAAAAATTAATGTGGTATCTTTTCCTCTTTCACTTTCCCTATCCCTCAAAGAAATCACTATTACACAAACATGTTTTTTTCTCTTTTTGTGCTTACAAACAACTTGAAAATAGTTTTAGTTTTCTTGAATTGATTGCATTTGCATTTTAAGTTCATTGTGAAACAGTTGCTTGCAAATACTCTCCAGAAAGAAGATAACAATCTATTTGTATTATCTACAGTAATCATAAACTTCTGTTTCTAGAAAATATGAGATTAGGCTGTTGAAACTGGTTTCCAGAGCAAAATTGAAAACAACATCCCAACACTATTCTGAAAAAAATTCCAAAAATCTGCTGTGCCTATCCTGTTATCAATCTTGTTTGTTACAGTACCAGCATCTTAAGAAGCAAAAGTTGATTTAATTTTTAATTGTTATTTTTCCAGTACATACCTAGCAATGTTAAATGAGACATTTTGTGAGTAGTTTTAGGTTGGGAACAGTAAAGGAATGATTCAGGCATAGGAACACACCACTGTGGGTATCAGTGTTGTGATGTGTAGTTCATTATGTCATAATTCTGTGACCACCTGCTGCTATGGGGCTCCATATTCATTACTGCAAGTCTTACGATTGAGAAGGGCAGTTGTTCTGGGATTACTCAATGTGCATGTAGTGAAAAGATGAGGTATGCAAATAAAGAGGAAGCAGAAGATGGATTAATCATAAATCAATCATTCATATTTTTTTTTGTGGGATGATTTTACTTCTGTAGATGCTGATAAAGAGCAATCATGGAGAAGAATGTAGGTTAGGCACTTGTGGTCTTCCCAACGGGAGCAAGGAGAGCAGGGTGCTCTTACCATGTTCCATAATGTCAGCTTGCCCAAGGCTTTGTCCACTGACTGAAGATGGGTGGACAAGATAGATTTCTTTGAATCATCTTGGATAACAGTAACAATGAAGACATGATGGTGCAGGCTCTAGTAATACTCAGGCAAATGTGTATATTGATTATGAAGTTCATGCCTTGTTGTCATCAGTTCTACTGTTATCCTATCCTAGTAGAAAAAAACTACTTAAGAATTTCTGTAACTGGAGACGTTACCACATCCAAATGTATCACCTTTAGTAGAACATGATAAAATATAATGGAGTTGGTTATTTTCTTGTTATTCTTTGTTCCATAATAATAGCAGAATTTAATATTTGAATGAATGACAGTGCCAAAAATTCTGACTCTAAGTTCTTGTGCTAAAGACACTGTGGACAATGAAGTTTGTGGATACCACAGTAGGCGTGTTCTGAGACTACATTTCTTATGCCTATTTATACAAAACATTTCAAAATGCCTTCAGAATACTAGAGCTTACTGTGAATAACAGTTTTCCTACTGAGTCCATTAATTAGCTTTCAATTCATTTGTAAATCTGTGACAAAAGAAAATAGAGAAAAAGTAGCTAGCAGAAAAATATGATGATCATTTTCTCAGGATTTAGTTTTCTCACCTCATCTGCTAGAGAAAAGGAAATACTTTAGTCTCAAGTAGCAAGGTTAAATTGAGGTGTAATAGCACCAAGTGTAGAGTCCAGCACATGGGACATAACAACCCCATGCAGTGCTACAGGCTTGGAGGAGACTGGCTGGAGAGCTGTCAGGCAGAGAAGGACCTGGGGGTGTTGGTTGACTGCAGGCTGAATATGAGTCAGCAGTGTGCCCAGGTGGCCAGGAAAGCCAATGGCATCCTGGCTTGTATCAAAAATAGTGTGGCCAGTTGTTCCAGGGAGGTGACTGTGCCCCTGTACTCAGCATTGATGAGGCCACACCTTGAGTACTGTATCCAGTTCTGGGCTCCTCACCATAAGGACATTGAGGTCCTCGAGCGAGTCCAGAGAAGGACAACCAGGCTGGTGAAGGGGCTGGAGGGAAAATCATATGAGGAGTGGCTGAGGGAGCTGGGGATGTTTAGTCTGGAGAAGAGGAGGCTGAGGGGAGACCTTATCACAACCTACAACTACCTGAAAGGAGGTTGTAGAGTGGTGGGCAATGGCCTCTTTGGACAGGTGACAAGAGATAGGACAAGGGGAAATGGCAAGAAGCTGAGCCAGGGCAGGTTCAGATTAGATGTTAGGAAAAAAATATTTCACTGAAAGAGTTGTTGGGGCCTGGAACAGGCTGCCCAGGGAGATGGTTGAGTTACCATCCCTGGATGTATTTAAAAAATGGGTAGATGAGGTACTTAGGGATATGGCTTAGCTTAGGACAGGAACGGTTGGACTTGATGATCTTAAAGGTCTTTTCCAACCTTGTAATTCTGTGATTCTGTGATTCTGTGGTTATGTTAACATTTTCATCTCACTTAAGTCTATCTGAAACATAATTTTTCTTAAACTATTTAGGAATTATTGAAAAATTGTATTATGGATGTTAGATTCTTCATAGGATGCAGAGTATAGAAATCCAGTCTAACAACTTTGTGAACCGAAAGTCCCAAATGTTAATATTTCTGTACAGGTGAAAAGAATCAGCATCTTTCGATTTGATGATGGAACTGTCTGAAAACTTCAAGTAACACAAAACCAGGTAAACAAGTCTTTTAATCTGTTGGGTCATGACACATATCTTTATCCAAAATTGTACATGCTCGTGCTGTGATTCATTTAAAAGAGCATTGTACTATACCTCTTCTAAAATACCTCAAAATTTCCAGTCAGATAATGTGACAGACTACTCAGAAACAATGACAAAGAAAAAAAATATGATTAATACTTAGCACCTGAAAATAATTTTTACTTGGAGAGATAAAACCAAAGCTATATCTGGGCTGGCAGATAATTTATCTAAAATTAACAGATGTATTTTCTCATAAATCAAACATGACCAGATTTTGGCTTACTCATACGTTTTCTACTGTAGTGATGGACAGAAAGCTTGTACTCAAAAATCTCTGGTGTCAAAGTCTCTTTAAAGAGAGCTTTTCTTTATATAAAAAAAATAACACAGGGCATCAGGCCTTGCTTAATCTCTTAAGTGGAGCAGAATGACAACCTTGTTCCTGCCCCTCTGACAGATTCACACTGTCATAACAGCTTGCCATGGATAATGGTCTCCTAAAATCTTCCAAATTAGATCTTCTTTTATCTGAAGAGCTTCAGTTTTCTAGCCGAAACAGAGATTATTGACATTCCATGTTAAAATCTCTATTTGACAGATGGACACTACAACCAGTACTTTGAATTGAGGCAAAGAATGTAAAAATCTTGGCCAGTTAATGAAATTTGATTTAGCTGCTTTGAATGGGTATTTGAATGTGGTATGTTCTAAGGTTTCCTGTTTCTCTCTTGGCATTTGCTTACAGCTAGTCAGATCTCTTTTTTTCTGTCTGAAATTCTATTTCAATTCATCCATGGTTTTAATGTGTTGAAACTGACTCCTTTTTCAGTTGGGAATGCAAAAGCAGAAGGAATGCATTGTATCTTTGCTGAAGAAATGAGTAAGAATTTCAGAACTTGGCCTGGAGACTGGTCTGCAGCCTGTGGACTTATGGGAGGAAAATCCTTAAATGCCACGGGAAACATTTTATCATTATTTGCAGCCCTTTTAGCCAGAGATACATATGTCCTAACATCTGTTGCATAAAATCAGGCCAAATTTTCAGTCAGTTTTTTAGGAATGTCTTGTATGGATCATATACATTTGTGGGCAGTTAATTTAGCTATATATGTATCAGTGGCAGAGAGTGTAGTATACATTTTATAAGATAATGGCCATCACTGTAGTTTATGAACAATTAGATATGTTAAAAAATATAATCAGAGTAAAGGTGAACTATTTAACTTTCAATAACCTACACATTTTCAATAACCTACACTACACATCATCTCAAAACCAGGAGAAAAACAACTTCTGCTTATGAAGCCTCAATGATATGAATGGAAAATGTGTCTTTAAAATTCTATATTCTGGGATGTAATTAAAGGTTCTAGAGGATTGTCTGCTTCTGACACTTCTGCAAAGGAAACCCTTCACTTGCAGAGGCAGAACTACCAAATCTCAAAGGCCATGCTGTTGCTAATGACTCCAGAAGTATGCAAGAGTAATTCTCCTTATCAGAGAGGCCCAAGACATGGGAAAAACTCTAGAGAAAATGGCCACCGGCTACAGATGATAAAAGACACTTCAGCCAAGGTGTGCCAGAAAGAAAAGAAGAAACTTGCTATTAGACACAGTATGGGCAAATCAGAAAGAAATGCATCATTCCATCATAGCCTTTAGATATGTCTCACAAATTTCAGTCAGCTCTAATTGTTATTTAAGGGTAGATGTTTTCCACCTATTAGTCTCCCTTCCATTTTGTTTGGATTGATCTTCAGCCAGTTTTCTCCAACTCATGCTCTCATTTCACCCAGGTCTGAAGATCAAAGGCTTTTTCTTTATCAGCTAAAGAGAAATGATTCTTACTATGCTCATGATGTCTCATTCATTTCTCAGTCTTCCCAATAGTTTTGTAATACACCCTGTAATAAAATTAGTTAATCAATAGAACATACATTTAATCATTAATAACATCTGTGGAGTTAGACATAGCCAGACAGTTCTGTCCAGCAATGTCTGAGGTGATGCAATACGCTCACTGAGGAGGGATGAAATATGCTTGAGCAAATACTCAATGAATCAAAAGAATCTTTTCCTGATTAGGCCAGAATGAAATGACTGAACAAACACATCTGGATTTTAGGTTCACGGCTGTACCTCCTCAACATCCTCATGCATGGAGAAAGAAAGAGGTAATAATGGGAAAGGCTGGCAATTTTATGGTATAGCTTCTGAAGGATAGGCTAATCAGCTACTCATTTGGGGTTATCTGTCCACTGATCTCCTGCTGATAGGCACTGAAAACCATGACTGCCAAATGCTTTTAAAGCACAGATCACTCTCTGAATGCCAAGCCTGCAAGGCCTATTATTTTGATGCAGCTTGCCTAGATGTAGAAAGCCTGATTTGGAAATCGTTCTCTTTGATAGATGTTGTTTTCCCCTTTGGCTTCCTAGGAAAGTGAACCAAGTAATAAACATAATAAAGTCACAGCAGTTAGAGGTGAGCTTTCAAACCAGTCCAAGCAAAATATTATTTATATAAAGTAATTCTGAACTGAAACCAGAATCATCTCCTTCAACAGATACATAATTATAACCCATAGCATTCTCTTCTCACCAAACACCACATGAATTTTATATTTTCACATTTACTTCCCATACATTTTGGGAAAGATAACCTGCCTGGTTTTTAACAGTGAATATTTAAAATCCAGTGCAACCGGTAAGATCTATTTAATTGTTAGTTTTGGTTTACTGCATCTGTCAGTTCTGGAGCATTTTGGAAACAGAGATAGAACACAGATGCAGCAATGTTTTGTAAAATCTTGGAGTGTCTTTGAGTATATCTATCACAGCATTGTTTGAAGTTTGAGACTCCTAAATCCTCTCAGTACTTCATGTGCAATATTTTGGAACTTGATTGTTAGGTATTTTACTGTTTGGAGCGGCTGAGTTAGAACTTAATGTAAACTCTGAAGGTTATGCTGCTGCTCATTTATACTTACTATGACCTAATTTTTAAAACGCTTGCACAAGCCTATTCATGCTATGTGACCTAAAGGCACAGTCCCTTCTTAAATTGTGGGTCAATCAAAACAAGAGGCTGCACGTGACACTAATTTTTCAGGCTACAGATTGCTGACACACACTTAAATTAAAAAAAAAATAAAAAATTAATCTAGTTCTTATTCTTTGGTTTACTTCAAAACCAGAGAGATGAGGAAAACACACTTGTCTTATACAAATGGCCTAGAAAATTTTCCTCTTTGAGTCCAGTTCAGCTAAAACTCAAGACCATGCTTATATTACTCACAAAGGCAGAGCCTTTGACCTGAGAGGTATAAAAATACAGCACTTAAGCTAATTTTTATATAGGCACGTGGCTTCAGAGGCTGGAGCACAAACAAAAATAAGGCAGATTATTTCCCTTCTAAAACCAGCTGTACTAAGAAAACCAAGGCTGTATGTATAATTTCCTTTCCTCTGAAAATTCAGTCTGGCATGCAATTTCTGGTTGGTACAATAGACAACACTTGCTGTGCTATTAGAAAGAACATTTTATTGCTCATGATGAACAACCTACTCTTCTTTTCTTACTTGATCCACACAGGTGACTGCTAATTAAGGATCATAGCATAGTTCCTATTGGATCCAAGGGGTCTCAGGAGACCTCTAGTCCAACCTCCTGCACCAATAGGGTCAGCCATGGGTCAAAACAGGCTACTCAGCTCTTCGTCCAATTGGGTATCGAAAACCTCTAAAGCTGGAGATGACACAACCTCTTTGGCAAAGGCGTTCCTCTGCTTGACTGGGGAAATTCTGGTTAAATACTTCAGTAATTTGGGTAGTAATTTTTTCAGGTGATTGATCCCACAGGTAGTGAAGATGTCAAAAAATCATTCTGTGCTGTTAGAGTGGCAAGAAACATTCCTTTGTCTCTAGGTTGTGCATGAAACAGAGAGGAAGTATGAAAATACCTCTGAGGATTCTGCCTGGGAAACTGTCTGCCAAACAAGTGAGCAGGATCTATACCAAAGACAGTACTTCCTAGAATGTTCCTTTTGCACTGTCCATGCCCCTCTCAGTCAGCTTGATGGCTTGGGCAGGAGAATAGATGCATATTCAAAAAAGATGTTAGCAGGTGGAGAAAAGTAATACTTTATCCATCAGGTTATGTCAACTATTCTAAGCCATTAATGAGTGTTCAGTCTGAACCACTGAAAAAGTAAGCAGAAGGTTTGGTAATCAAACTATTGCTCCCTGTTGCCAATCTTGGCCTTTCCCTGCACTACCACTCCTCCAGTAGTATGTTCTGGGCCTTATACATATGGAAGGATGATGGCAGGTACTGATAGAACTGGTAGTGGCAAACATGCAAAATATGAAGTGCTTTTCAAAACAACATTTGACACATTGCCATGCTATAAGAAACCCTTTGTGGTGAGAACTAGGATCTAGCTGGAAGACTACACCTATCTTTGCAAGCAATCTGACAAGCTTGGGAAATATATCGATGGTACTGGAATGGAGGCAGGTGACAGCTTGATTTTGTGAACCCTCTAAATTGCAAAGCATCTATGAGCAATCAGTACAAGCCAGAAAATAGTCACAGGAAATAACTGACACTGAAAACCACAAAGCTGATGTGACTCTGAAATGGCTGGACTCTCAGAGTGCTCCTTAAATTACATCTGTAAGTAAAGCAGAACTTACAGATAAGTACAGCTCAATAACTCATATTAATGACATTGAAAGCGGTTAGGGCTTGTATTTTTTTTTTTTTCAGTTTTGCAATTTTATTCAACATAAATTGCTGAAAAAATATCTACTCCTCTGTCACTGCCTATTATTGATCGCATCATTTCTAATAGATAGTGACTGTGTTCTGGAGATACAAAGTATTCAGAAGAAATTTCTGTGGGATATTGTGGGATATTTACTTCAATCACCAGTTCCATATTTTTTAGTGTTTAGAAAGATAAATAAGAATTTTAGAGAGGAAGTAAAAGAAAGTGGAAGCATTATGTTAGTATGCAGATTTATGTTGCCCTAGATCTTAAATACTATATGCAGACCCACAAGAACTTCAAACAAACAAACAAACAAACAAAAAAGAACAGTGTTTATAAGCAATGGAACAGCTTTTATGGAAGGAAATACTGAGTTGGTGAGGACTGTCAGTACTTAAAAAAGACAACGGACAGTTGTGTGATACAAGTCAGTGAATGAGAGACAATATTGAATGTTCACTCTTCACCGAGCCTGACTGCTAAGGGATACCAAATAAAGCACGTGGACAGCTAAGTCCTGTAAAGTGCGCAGACAGCTAAGTCCTGTGTCACACACCATGTAATTCGATTGTGGAACACATTTCCTCATGGCATTATACATAATAGAACAAAAAGTATCTTCATGGAGAAAAGGAATATAGATGGTAGTTGAACAATATGACTTGAGAGCAATCTGTGTCTCAGGAAAAGCCTATTTATCAGTGATTTCTGTAAAGTGCAAGTGTGAACAAGGGGAAGGGTTACTCTAAACTTGTCCTGTTTAGTTATAGGTAATGCGACTACAAGCTTGTCTCCATGAACATGGAAGAGCAAAGAGACACAACAGCAGGCACAGGAATCCAAATAACTTAGAGAAAGGAGCCCCATGCTCAACCCCTCTCTAGGATGTCACAGGTGACCCTTAGTCCCATAAACTAGAGGTTACACCCACCCATGAGTCTGTGAAAAGTCTCCATTCAAACTGAAGGGGTTTAGGTTTGGGAGTCATTCTTGGATGCAGGGAATGAGCCTTTTGTGATAGTACAAAACTTATTAAGGAGTGTTTAGAGTAGGTACCGAAGGGGGGAAAGGGAGAATTCTGGTCAGTTTGGAAAGAAATGAGTGTGGAAGACTAGATGAAAAAGGGGATAAAAGACATCTGTAAACTGAGCAGTATGCTTGTCTAGATATGTCCTGTACCTGATCAGTGCTGTGTGTCCAGTCTTCTCATGAAGTTCCATTTCTGACTCTTTTTGTGGATGAGGGACTCTATTCTCTGTTCCATATGTGGATCAGGAGGTCTAAGTGCAGCAGCTGGAGTGGGGACCATGGGCTATTGGGGCCCATTCATCCAGGGTGCCAGCAGCTGGAATGAGGGCTTATGTCAACATGTGATGACTAGTGAACATCAAGCTGAAGTAGTTAGTGAGTAGGTGAAGTGGGTTGGGAGCCAGTAGCGTGCATGTATGTTTCTGTCTCTGTGATGACTGGAGAGATTGGGCTGAAGTCAGCCTTCCAGTACCTGAAGGGAGCATATAAACAGGAGGGGATTCAACTTTTTAAAAAGGTAGACAATGGCAGGACAAGGGGGAATGGATTAAAGCTAAAGGAAGGAAAGTTTAAATTAGATATTAGGGGGAAGTTTTTTACAGAGAGAGTGGTGAGGTGCTGGAAAAAGCTGCCCAGAGAGGTGGTGGATGCCCCGTCCCTGGAAGTGCTCAAGGCCAGGTTGGATGGGACCCTGGGCAACCGTGTGTAGATCCAGGCCTGGAGGTTGGTGGCCCTGCCTGTGGCAGGGGAGTTGGAGCTCTATGATCCTTGGGGTCCCTTTCAACCCATGCCATTCTATGATTCTATGAAGGAATCAGATGATCCAGGCCAAGTGCTGAAGATACCATGGGGTCTGGAGGTTAACAGGGAGACCTCTTTATATATGTGCCTGTGTATGTGCATGAAGGATTCATGTATGTCTCTGAGGTGTCTGGACTGGCAGCTGGAATAGGGCTGCAGCTTCAGCAGCTCGTTTTTCCAGCTACCAGCAGGGTGTTGTGTTTGCATGAGTTCTGTGTGTTTCTGTCTGTACTGATGTATGCAGTTGGCTCTGTGTGTGTGTGTGTGCACATACAAGTGTATTTGTGTACATGCCCGCTAGGAATACGTGCTCAGCCTCATTACTGGTTGGACCTTGTTATTGGGACATGGAGCTGTGGCAGTG
The DNA here is from genome assembly GCA_027925045.1 of Hypotaenidia okinawae. Taxonomy (NCBI): domain Eukaryota; kingdom Metazoa; phylum Chordata; class Aves; order Gruiformes; family Rallidae; genus Hypotaenidia; species Hypotaenidia okinawae. The sequence continues at coordinate 33,526,645 of BSDF01000006.1, forward strand.
TCACCTCTTTTGGACTATTGCATTTCACCAATACCTTTCATTTATTACCATTAGTTGCTACCAGAACACATTGAGTAAGATGCTTTTGTTCTGGACTCAGTACAGCAACTCTGTGCAGACAATTAAGGATGCATTGTAAAATTTCAACAGTCATGGCTAGTAAAAAAATAATTAAAAGTAATATAATAAATTCCTTCTAAATTCGCTTTACTTCATAGTTTCCTTATCTGATTCTCTGCTCTATTCTCCCTACATGAAGTCATCTGTTGTCTTTGAATCAACTAGTCTTACCTTTATACATTCTTGTATAACATTTTAGCTTTATTGCTTATATATTCTTTAATTTCACCTGAGGGGAAAAAAATCATAAATTTAATAATTCTTCTGTTGAACAATGAAAGAAAAAAATAAAGAAAGAATCCAACAAACAAAATGAAAACTAGTGCAAATCATGGCTGAACACTGACTTGATTCCTAGCCAAGGTGATGTGAAGTATGAATTATTATTTTGTCATTTTTCTTTACTTTCCACAACAAATCACAATGAAAAATATGGGAAACTAACATGTAGCTATCTACACTTGAGTTTGCTGTTCTTAATGCCAACTGGTGTTACAGTAGCTTGTATCTCTAAACATGAAAAAACAGTGATATAGATGTTCTAAAGAGTTACTATATTATCTCCTTAGTTTTAAAATTTTTTAAAAGATTTTAAAAGGAACCTCTTCCACTTCCTTAATCCCTGTATGTAAAAATAATTTTGAGCACTGCCACCATGGATATAAGGTAAAATTGGGGTTAAGAAAGAAGAAATGGAGCATAACCAGTTAAAATTGTGATGAGACTTTAGATTAGCAGATTGTACTAGCAGAAAGCAAATCTCAAGCACCTTCATGCCAGAGTTAGTAAAACCAGTCTGGTCTGTCCACTGGAAGAGTTTGCAAATGGGATCTCAGGACAACAGGTGAGTTCTAGCAGAAGTTTTACAGCCCTGGAAGCATAGGTTTCCATAATGATGGATTGAATCATGGCTCAAAAGAATGTTGTCCCTGTTGCTTCAAGAAGCATGTGAAGCCCCTGTGCAGGTAGTTACTCACACACACTGAGCTAGAGATCAGAGAAGGCTACTGTCTGAAGTTATATGGCTTCAGGTTAGAAATGAGTATGAAATTTCTTAGAAGCAGCTGAATGTCTTTTGTTTTCTTTGACAGAGCTGTACACAATCAAAGGCATTGCAATAGCTTAGGGCTGCATATTTAAGTTATTTACCTTGTGAATAAGTTGCACACAATTCAACTGCCTAAGTATTTACATATTTTCTGAGACTTCCTCATTGCAAAAGAGAAACGTTTGTCTTTATAATTGTCAAAACATGCTACTCTTTAATCTGGCATGATATTTACCTCTCTGGTACTGTGTGTCAGGAATTCAGGCTCAGGTTGTAGATGGTATCGAATTTTAGTAAGTGATAATGACATCAGAGAAATGTTGCCAGGAGAAACATCTGAACTATGCAAGTTAAAAATTGCCATTCAAGCACTGATTTGAGGTGCTTCTGGTTCTAATATTCCTTTGAAATGTCATTGAAATTCTTATATCTAATAGTACTAGGCAATGCCTTGTGTTACGAGATGCAGTGTTTTCTCATCTCTGAAGTTCAACTGAAGCTCACTACACATAAATCAGCCCCAGAGAGCATTTATCACATATTGCCTTAACAGCAAATCCTTTTTTTCCATCTAGCAAACATAAATAGTGCATGCCTGGTGCTATAAACCTATTTCTGTAAACCTGAGGAGTTCAAAAGAAAGGACTAGAGATGAAGAGATGAAGACAGATATTCTTAGCCAGCTAGAGTACAGATGCCGAGCTGTCTATTGAGTGGGTCATTTTAGAATATCTGTTCCCCAGGATTGGTACAAAGATTTCTGATGCCATTTTGACTAGCTGTGAAATCAAATTATTCTGCATAAAGTATTACACAACACCGAACTGTTCTGCCCATGCAATGTTGTGAGTGACTCTGTACATGACTCCTCATAATGTCCCGGACAACTGTTTTATCCTAAACCACTAAGAATCCAAAATTGCAAGCCTGTGTGCTCTTGGGTGCCCAAGTCCAAACTGAGCCCATGGAGTGCTCACTGCAACTTGCGAGTGTCCAGATCCCCCAGGCATGCTTAACACTCAGGGACAGCACCTGATACTTTGCAAATTGAATCAGTAGTTACCTCTTTTAGTGGGTATCAGCATAGTAACGCTAATAGTTTCATTTATCGACCACCAGCTAAGTGGTTACTGTACTCAGCCTTCCATAGGAGACTTAGTTTCAGCTCATTTAGTAGTCTGGACCCATATCTTATATTCCTAGAAATATATATATGTAAAAAGAGGAATATTCAATGAATGTGTGAAGCTGGAGATAAGGACATGGAGGAAAGGTCAAAGGGCAGAGCCTTTGAGAGGGATGTGGGACAGGACAGAGGCAGAGAAAACACATGAGGGGAATAAGACTCCACAGTCCAAAGGGAGCTTTGCCCTGGGAGCACTGACCCGAGTCTTCCCTTTTCACTGTTTGTGTCAGTATTTATTGTAAGGACAGATTTGGGGCTGGGTGCACACGATTTTTTTCATTAGATGGACAAGTATTGTTGAAAACTGTTTGTAGGAAGATACTCTAAGGATAGAATTGCAGATGTGGATCTCAAGCAGTCGAAAACACTTCTCTGTAGGTTTGGCAAATCCTTCCTGCACTTCCTGTTTCTTACTGATGATGAGCCACTCTTTGCTCAGTTACTGTCTGACACCAGTCTTGTGCAGGACTTTTCCTCCTGTGCTGGGCAGAGAATGCAGGCTTGCACCCAACATGCTGAACTCCAGGTTCAGGTGCTGAAGCTGTGCACACCTATGTTGGTCACTGGAGGAAGCCCTAGCTACCAGACCGACAGCCAACAGGAAACCCACAAGAACAGCTCAGCTGGAACCAGAATGTACATGCGGGAAAATGCAGGGACATACACTGCAGGCATTATTTGGGCTGTCCTGCCATAGGGATGGGGGGTGTAAGATCCTGGGCACTCTATTATGTTCACAGTTGTCTTTTTGAAAGGTATGTATATGACCAGAAAGCCGTTGCCATGGCTAACTTTAAAGTGCACAATTCAGTCACCCTTTCGTCTCTATGACTGTAACATGCCTATAGCAGATACTTGGGGTTGCTGCTGGGATTGCATGTTAAAAAAGTAGTTAAATGTACTTTTGGTTTTTGTTTTTATAGTGCCATTCAGGTTATTATTATTATCTAGCAAATTTATAGTATGACTGAAACTAACGAAGCTATGTTATCAGTATATGATACAGTAGACTAATTAACTTTTAAGAATGCTTTTTCCCCATTTTTAGATTATAGTCACAATATGACTGACAAATACTTCTTTTGTTACATGTCTTTTTGGAGCAGTTCCTGTAAGAAAATATGTACTTTCATATTGAACTAAATAAGAAATTATGCATTAGTGCTGCAGTTGAAATAGCTTATTAATGTATTTTCTACCTGCTCCCCCCAAAAATAAAACCTGCTAAGAAAAGAAGCTGTTTACTTATTATAAAATAGATTTTTTAAAAAGGCTAATGAAAGCTCAATCTGCTCTAAGGGAATAGAGCTTACTGGAAAGAGTGATCAGAAACAGCCAATTAAAAATCTATTTGTTCAAATGGAACAAAACCCACTGATCTTACCAAAATATCTGTGTAATTTTTAACTAAAACCAAATTAAATTATTTACCTATAATAAAAAAAAGACAAATTAGTGGAATTTTTAAAAAAATTGCAGATTGTTATTTTTATCTGCAGTTGGCATACTCACAGCTAACTGCTCTGAGGGACTTTAAAATTAAAAAAAATCAGGTTTACTTCATAGCAATGTGCATAATGCCTCTACAGCAGAACAGAAAATGCATTTTTGGTCTGCTCACGGCTCCAGATGGCATTCTGATTTAGAAAAGAGCTAATAGTTGCCTTCAAACTATGAGATGAACAGAATGGGGGATTGATTTGACAAGTTTATTGTGCTCTGTTTCTTTGTTCTAATGTAGGGTTCTTTAATTTATTGCTTTTCTTCCCAGAAAAATCTACAGTAATATTAGAGAAGTGGTGATAGTGTAAATACACCACAGTGAGCCACCTGTAGGTAATACTGATGTGACCTGTTTCTCACAGGTATCGAATTCTCTAATTACCCTAAAAAATTTCAGCTCAGATATCTTCTATTCGCAGGTATCATTCTTTATTTTGTTTGTTCACTCATTCTCTCTCTTATTCTTCGTTCCCAGTAAATATCTGAGTCTGGACAGATATTTAGAAAGAAAATGAATGATTTCTAAAATGTTAGTAATACTTTTTAATCCATATATTGCAGTGCATGAATCTGGCAGTTACTGGTATCACTTTACTGCACATAAGGGAGAAGTTAAAATTTGCTTTTAATTTTGAAGATATCCACAAAACACCAGTGTATGAAGGGAATTAAAAAGGAATAATAAAATCACAGCTGTTTACAGCATTTCTACCTTCTGCTGAGTTATTCTACGATGTCAGAAAGAATTATATTGTCAATGAAAAAAAGTTCTACAGGTGAGTGTAAGTCACAAGGCAAGTGACAAAGTCTACTAAACTTAAACTGGCAAACTCCATTCAGGGCTGAAAATCATTACTATATCATATTTACCAGTTTTCACTTCTGAAATTAGTTAGAAGTTTCATTATGCTTCTGTCAGTCAAGTTACTGTATCTGAAAATCATTGTCAAGATTGATCTTGAATACCATTTTCTGGGGAAAACATGAAGGAAAAGAAAATGGGTATGAAACACTTTTGGAATTAGGTTTGTCTATATTTAGCATATGGTGTTCAAAATAAATTTTGGCAAATGGCTAGATTTATCAACAACTCTTATTGTTCCTATAGCTTGTCCAATGATAAACTGAAGCTCTTTCTCCCATTCCAGGACTTCAGATAAAGGTTATTTTGGGCAAACTTACTTAGAATCTTTATTTGAATAATAACATTTTCAGATCATCTGCTCTTAAAATTCCTATTAAGGAATTGCATAAGAAATGCCAAGTTAGAACCCTGGCTGAAATAAGAAAAACCCAACACTACAGCTAGAGTCTGGGTGATAGCTTTGGGCTTAAAATCACAGCTAGGTTGTGAATCCGTGTTACAGTGGGTAGTAACAAGGAATGCAAGGGATTACATTCAGGTATTGGTGGTGTTCTTACAAATTCTTTCTGGCATTTTAACAACCTGCCGATGCTGTCACAATATGCTGTAGCCTGATTTGCAGAGAACAAATTCTTTTGGCAATCTAGTTGTGCCCTGGCATTGTTTGGCTCATCACCATCAACACACCTCTGGTTCAGCAGGCCTGTCAGATGTTTTGTTAGCTTAGGGACAGTTGGACTGAATAAAGGAAGGGTCACTGAAGAATTTGGGCAGTTATTCCCTACTTGAACTTCTGTGGTCTCTCAGATTTAGAAAGAATCAAAATAAAAAATACAGAAAAAATGGAAAAAATCTTCATATACACTTGGCAATTGTGGTGGTTTGGCACTGGCAGCACCCCCATTCTCCATTAAAACTTAATTACGCAAAACTGCAACAGTATAGATATTGACTGATAATATTAATCACTCACACCAAAAAGTTGATAGTACAGGCTCTGAATGTTGACATTATCCTCTTCAATTCCTTGGAAGAAATTTCTTCCATATTCTTTTTGAGAGTTTTGACTTCCTCTTGACCACTTCCTTCAGGTGATTTGAATTTAGACAGCTCAGAGGATTTCATTCACCATGGTCAGTGATTCTGCATCTTACATTTTAAAATTATTTTTAAAATTTACTTTGTTGTTGGATTTTTTTTACAATACTTGAAATAGATATATAATTAAAAATTACAAGGTCATTTCCTTTAGAAAATTTTGAAACAGGGGTTAATCATTATTTTGTTTAACTGTCAGTGTTTTGCAGAGAAGATACGCAATTGGAACTATATATCTGAGCTCTTATGGGCATTGGTGTGGAAATTGGTCCTCTTCCTGCTGTATGATGTAGCCCTGGCTGTGATAATTACTAATTATTTCAGAAAAGCCACTCCTTTAGAAAAGAAGTGACTTAGCATGTTACATTGTAAAGAGATATTGATATGTTTTCAGACTAAAAGTCATTGAATTTGTAGTTTTTCCTTTTATGGTATAAATGAATGGTCATATATTTTTCCTTTTTCAATAAAACCTAAAGAGTTTAGGCCAAAAAGAAAATATTTCCACACTGAATTGGTTTGTGGATATCTTTCCAGGAGCATTTGATTTAACACTGTTAAACTCATTACCTTTTTTTTCTGTTGTGGATCAAAACCAGGATTTCCAAAAATATTACTACTTTTCTCAGATTGCCTGCTGACCATATGAAAGAATCAGTTTGAGGTAAACTCCTCCTAGGTATCACAGCCAGTTTGGAGACTGGCCGAGCCACATGGCCTTTGGTATCTTCTTAAATGGAGAAGCCAATTTTGCAATTTGCTCAAAAAATATGTCTGGGACTTAAATATTTTCAGAGCTACTTAGAATGTCAACTTCTGGCATGTTTACTCTCCAGCTGTGAAGCACAGCATAACATGTCAAGTGATAAAAATGGTGAATGAATTAGACAAGTCTCTTTATTCACTAAATAGACTTTTAGACAACTTCTGTCAAACTCTTTTTCAAACCCATTCTTTTTTCTTTTTTTTTTCTTTACACTTTGTACATGACTGTCTCTTTCTTTGCTGTTTTACTGACTGAAGGTTTAAATAATTTGGTTCAATTTTAAGCCATAATTTACCAGCAGGAGCTTTGCTGTCCTCAATTTTTGTAATTTCCATCCCACACTGGTAAAACTTGAGGCATCCAAAAATATATTGACTCACAGTCTAGGTATTTGGTAAATGATCTGCATCTTTCCTTTCAGTTTTTCATTGCCTAGGTATGTGTGACCATTCTTCACATAGCTGTCATTATGCAACAATAAAACCTTATTTAAAACATACAAATGAAAAGCCAAATGAGAATGATCAGAGGAACAAAGTGGCTGGAATGAAAAGTGCCTATGTGAAATTTTCCTCTATAAAATTTGCATTTTTTTAAATGACTCCATGTTCATGAACAAATTGTCCCCTCCCTTGAAGAACAAGTATGTGGTGTAGCGGCAGTGTGTGTCCCCTGAACCCCTATTCTTAGCAAGATGAGCTTTGCAGGTCTTTCACACTGTGTGTTTGTTCAGCTTGCTCATTTATGTACACTTCAGTATTTGTGCCAAAATTAAACACTGAGTGTCCTTGAAGGAGAACAGTTGTTTGGATACACAGACTGCATCTTAGCAAGCCACTGAGTTATAAGGTGAAGTAAAATACTGGTGCTGCTGCAGTTAAGTATGGGTATTATCTAACTTTCTGCTGTGTCATAGAATTCTAGTTCCTGAGATAAATAGAACAAAACAGCAGGAGGAGTTTGGTTATTCTGATAGAACTAGTAGAGACATAAAAAGTACCAATGAAGTAGTTACAAAAGTAGTTACAATGCAAATTCTGAATTTTTTACCCAAACATGCAGTTTGCACTAAAGATCACATGCTAGCAGCTAAAATTTATCTAAAGATGAATTGGCAATTCTTTGCCTTAACCAGTTCCAATAAATATGTCCATAGGTGACATTTATCCTAGGTTGTTTGAGTTATTGGTGATTGGAGCTTTTTACAGGTTGGTTTTTTTAGTTAATGGAGATACAAAAACAACTTCTGAAGTGATTTATCCTATTCCAAAATCAGTTTTGAAGAAGAAAAGTGTGATGAGTCATATGCTGGAGATGTCTATCTTCCTCTGCTGACTGTAGAGAAACCCTAGACCCAGAATAGACTAGTAGAGATATAACAAAGGGTACCTAAATCTCTGAGCCAACTGATCCCACTCACCGGTGGAAAAAGAGGTGTGCATCTAGACAGCATTACCATATCTATTTTAGATGTTATCTCAGATGATCCTTTTCATTTTCTCTATTTACTTTGGAGGCAATCTAGTTGACTATTATAAAATAGATGTCTAATTTCTACATGGTTAAATTACTTGAGATGAATCACACCTTGAGTTGTATTCTGAAATCATTAAATGAGACATAGTTAAGAATGAAAGTAGAAATTGGCTCTAGCTGCTCATCAGCATAGGTCTCCACTTTTAATCTGCAAGATTATTAGGAGGCTGTTTTTCTTTATAAAGCTGCAATGAACTATAGTTATTACAAAGGCACCCAAATCAAGTTGTATGGTATTCTCCTCCCACAGACACGAGGAGCGTGCTTCTATTTTCAGTGATTTAAATATAGTGGTTGGTTAATCCGCACAAGTTTGGGTTCTAACCACAAAGATTTCCTTGTGTAAATCTGAACTGACATGCATCTGTATGCAACAGTATGGGATCACATAGCCAAGAACAGCTCGTGCCCTGGTGACCAGTCCTGGAATGTGAAGAGTAAAATGGTAGAATGGCAATTATCTGAGGTAGTATTACTCTTTCTCTCTCTCTGTACAAACAGTCCTCTGGAATGACACTTCCATTAGCTGTAAAGACAGATTCTGGCTGTCTGCAGGCTTAGGCTGCTATTTCCTAATATGGTTATTCCGGGCTTCCCTGAATTGAAAAGAGTAATATGGATTCATAGGATGGATTGACATGTGAAACTGTAGAGATAGCCCCACACCTGCAATAAGCAAATTATCCTCTAATTAATAAATGTTTCATGTTGATAAAAGTGGTTTTCAAAGAAAAGTTCAGCTGGCAGAATTTCCAAATATCTAGCAGATTATGAATTTGTTAATTCTGAATAATTTATATGGTATTTTTTCTGGGTATCAAATAAAATTCTCAGTATAGTCATATAGTTTAACCTGGTCAGATTCAGTAAGATCAGTCTCCACTTGTGACGTCCATTGCTCTTTTGTGTTGTAATGCTGCATATGGATAGTTCCACCAAATGCTGTTATTTAATGTCTTACGGCAAGTCTTGGTGAAGTGATCATAAATGCCAAAAGTCAAAAATGAATGTTAAATTCATTGGATGATAGAAGATTACTGGAAAAAGCTCAAGGAATCTCAAATATGGATGTGGTACCGGTTACAGCTACAATGACAGATAATTCTCAAATACTACTATGGAAATTAGTAAATTTTCTAAAGTTTTACAGTTCTTGATTTCTATTTAAGCCAATAATAATCTGCTTTTATGGGAAACTATGGATGATTGCTTACTGCCTTTCATTCAGTCTGCATTACAGATGGAGGGCTAGAAAACCTTTCATTTTCTTTAAAACATTAGTCTTTCAATGTGAGATGTTACATTAATGAAGCATTCAGTTCTACAGTGGGCTACACTTCCAAATAAGTTGATGGGACAAGAAAAGAAGTTGTTAGGCACTTTTGGTCTTCTAGTTTGGGACTAGAAAGCTTGTAAAAATGTAGGTGACTTTCTAATGGAAAGTTAGCTGATGGATGAACATCTCTTCATGTAGATGAAAGACTTAATGTTTATAAAACATAACAGATCTAAAAGAATGAAGAAATGTTAAATATTATCAGAATTACTTTGTTCTCTCGTTACGGAGGTGCAGTGAATTTAGAAGCAGATATGCACTTATTTGTGCAAACATGGAAGGGAAAGTGTTACTGGCTAATTTCTGTATTTATAAAGGACAGAATAAAATCCCAGGAAATCCTAATAGAAAAAAAAAAAATTAAAACCTGGTCTTTCTAAAAGTAGTTATTTTTATTTATAATTTTAGGACATATAAATTATAGAAAGCAAGAACATTAGTCACGTGTATGACTTCTATGGCTGTAGTTTTCATTTATCTAAATGAAAGCTTAAGTTATAAATAAATATGTTAAAGTAAAACTTAGCAGTAGCATTTAAAAAAAAATTTGGAATATGGTTACAGAGAAGCTTTGTTTCCCTGGAAAGTTTTGAACAAATGTCTGTTGTTAGGCCACTGAAGAAACCAGATGGAATGGCTTGCAGGCCTTATGACTTTGCCTGTTTGATTTTTGTTCCTTACTACACTGCTTATCTAGAAAAAGAGAAAGAAATATTTTTTTCAAGTTTTTTTTCTTGATTCTGTTTTGTTTCCAGAAAGAATTTGTGAGACTTGTTCTGATTTTTTGTAACAGTGGTCCACAAATGCATTTATTCTGAAGTACTTTAATACTATATTTGGCTTCTACATAGAAAGGTCTTAAAATAAATTTCTAGATAATATTTAAACATTTTTTTTATTCATTCATCATGTCATTTTAGACATAAAAGATTTCCAAAAGTAAAATTTGTCTTGCAGTAGCCAGCAGGGTATCTTGTAAAGGGATGAGAAGGGACGGACAACAGAGACAATTTGTGAAGTTGGCTTTTATCTATTAGCTAGAATAGCCTGAACCTTTTCAAGCTTTCTGAAAAGAGAAGTCTTCAGAATAGAGGCTCATCCAGGACTGACACCAGTACTGAGTACACTGTGATTCAAGGAATTCACATGTGTCTACAGTTTATGCCAGAATTACCTTGTGCTTCCACCTAATCCCTACATCCTCCTTTTGCCAAGGAAGCTACATTGCTTTCATAGTCAGAGGATGCCTCAAAATAGTAGGAAAAGAGATGTCCTTTCTTTTAGACATTGTTTACAAAACTCTATGCATTCATTTAGAAAGCCATGTCAATAAAAAATATTTTATTATTTTTTCAAGGTTTTTGTAATTTTTTTAATGCTAAAGTAAAATAACTAGTGTGTTATAAATTATTTATATATTAATGTACTTAACATTCAGTTTGTAATGAATTAAGGAAATCTTAGAATGGGATTTACAATTTTTACAAAATTAATTACAATACTGAGCTATTTTTGGTTAAGAACACTATATAGTTTTATAGTATCCTCTATTACTTGTTATCATAATGAATTCTAAAATTAAAATAATTTCCAAGAGAGGAAAAAATTGTAAGAAGTGGTGACAAAATCTGACTAATGTTGCTATGGGTTTAATTTGTCTTAAGTTACAATCTTTCAAAATGTTGCCTTTCCCAGATAAAATGAATAGATTTTCTACACTCCTATTTTATGTTTGACTTACAAGATATAGTATTTTTAGTGAAGAAACTCACCTTCCTGACTTCTTGGAAAAGCAATATTCTTGCAGCCTACTATGCTACATATTAACAACCCAAGCAGAGTCTTGTGTGCAGTAGCTGTTTGCTTTACCTCTAATTTCAAAGTTGAATCAGAGTTCTTTGGTACTTTGATGATCAGAGAGTACACGCGATATTACAGGAGTTTATGGAACTGTAAAATTCCCTCTTTCCATACACGCACTTCAAAATCACAGTGCCTCTATGTTACTTGTCATTGTCCAATTAAAAAAAAAAAAAAAAAAGAAAATCAAAATGGGATTGTAAAGGGTTAGTTTCAGTAATTCAACCCAAGCGGAAAAAACCCCCACCCTAATATAAACAAAGAGAAACACTAACAAATCTTTTAAAAAATATTCTATGGTTCAACAGAAACAGGCTACTATCGAGTCATTTTTTGGTAATGTGCATCAGGAAAGGAGGACCAGAACCACAGGTGGACATGGAACAGCAGATTTTTTTAATGCAAGTTTTATACTTTGCTTCAGATTATGTGCCCTTTCTGCAACAACATCAGTGAAAATTAGAGTAAATATTTGCATAACAACAGTTCTTTGTGTATCCTGCAACAGCAGGAAACTATTGCCATGGGTATTTTATGCCTTGTCCTAGCTTTTGTCTTTTTCATACCTTTTACCATGCTACATCTTTGCCAATGAAATCAGTAATAAACTGGCAATCTCCAACATACTTAAATTTCAATGACTGGAGACTGAAATACTTGTAGGCATTTACTTTGTGATTTTTTTATTTAACTTACCTATTATAAGCTGGTTAAGCATATATTTTGTAGTCTTCCACAGCTTAGTGCTTTCCCCCCTCCCCCTCAAAAAAAGAAGCCAGAATAAATACACACAGAGTAAAAAGATATTAGAAAGGTAAATAAAATAACCAAACCACCTTTCCTCGTGGAGTCCTTGAATCAGCTCTTTCCAGCTTCTAAAAGGCCTGGCCCTCTTATTTCAAAGACTTTCTTCACAGCCTGCCTATTCAAAAGCCAATAAATCGTATCAGTTAGTATGACTTACTCTTTGATTAGCCATTGTAAACCAATTAATAACTCTCATGTTGTAATGAGTTAATAAGTTTTCTATTGTTATCTTTATTTTTTTCTTTAAGCACATTCTGGAACAGCAAAACATTTGCCAGGATGTAGTAAAAATCTGCTCCATAGATCACTGAATTCAATAGCACCTTCTTTCACTCCCCAGAGACAAACATGATAACCTGCACAGAGCAAAGTAAGCTAGTAATTTAGAGAACATAAAATTCTAATGTCATGATGGTTGTCTACTAATTAGTTATGGATAGATGTGCAAGTTCTACTGCTACTAAAACTGATGTACTGTGGAAAGGATTTTCTTAACTGAGAACAATTAGTTTGGTGTGATGCCTTAGAGCCTTTTGTGTGTGAGATTTGTTATCTTGCTCAGCAGAAAATTAGATTAAAATTGAACTAATAAAGGAATGTTTTTCATGGCTTTGTGTGGTTACAGGACAGCATTTGCAGACGTCAGAATAAATAGATCTCCTCATAACTTTTCATACATGGTACTAACCCATATGAAGACCAAAGCCATCACAGTTTTTGATGGGTTTCCACATATTTTATTGCCCTTGTAACAATGAGAGAAAAGTTTGCAGCTGTTTTCCTTTCTGTATAGATTTTTGTACTTGCAGAAATAACAGGGATTATTTTCAGAAGTGTCACATGGCACGTGTCTGTGTTCATTTGGACCCCATGGAACACAATCCCATGTAACTTAATCCTCATTCAATGGTTGAATGGTTGTTCTTATCATCTCTACTCATAGGATCCACTCTTCATCCTCTGATGATCCCATTTGTTCTCTTGTATGTGTTTGTAGTCAAAAAAATATTTTTATTTTTAAGGAGAATGATAGTATTGTGTGCATGTTTGCAGCTCAGACACATTTCTCTTTTCTCTGAAAACATTTTCCAAGATAAACACTAGTATTGATTTGTCTTTTCCACTTTGCATCACACTAAGAGTCTTACTCATTCCGTTGTTGAATAGTGTACTGTATCTTTAGGTCTTTAGTAACTAGTGATTTCTTAGCTTATAGAATTGATTCCTTTTGTTTGTGTTTGTAGCCAGGACCTTTCAATTTTTGCTGTTGAGTTTACCCCATTACTATTATTCCAGTACCAGACATCAACCATTCTTCCTGTTCTCAACTGCCTCTGCATTTGTGGTGGTTCAGAACCTTGTGTCAGACTTTTTCTGACACCACCACTGATAAAACAGAGTACATAAACCACTATTTAAGGAACTGTCCTTTCCCTCTGCCTTTTTAATGCTACCATTTTTAGTTCTTGACGTAGTTTAGAAAATTTATTGATAAATGTGTAACTGCAGCAAATTCTATGCCAAAAACTGAGGTATTAAATCTAAACCTAAAGATATGCATTCTACTGCATTTGTGTAGAAGATGAAATACAGTTTTCTCGCTGAACTAATAAGAAAGTGTGCTTGTATCCAATGCTATACTGAAATCTAAAGAGATATGTTCTACTTTTTTTGTTTAGAAAATAATTTCAAAGAAAGGCTCTGTAATATGTCTGGCCTATTCTACCTTTGGTGAGTACATGTTTCAGTTTATCTTTAGTTTTCATCAAATATGTTTGGACAATATTTCTTTCAGAATTTGGACCTCTGGTTATGGTTCAGACTTTCGTCACCAAAACACAAACCTTGTGTGAGCTAGTCCTGTGAGTACAGTTACCTGTCACAAAAGTTTTATAATCACGTGGTTTCATTCTGTCACTTTAAATAACTCATCTATGTATTCCTCTAATTCTAAAACTCTCAATGATTAATTTAAAACTGCAAAAGTTCCTTGAAATGAAGCATTATACACTGAAGTAAGACAGATAAGGAAGTACACTTTTTCATCTGTACTTTCAATGGATCAGAATAGTTCACAAGGTAACCAAGGATGATAACTGATTAAACAGGCTCTGGAAGGAAAATGTCAAGAGTTTAAATGCAGGTTCTTAAATTTTCATTGCCTTTTGTGTTTGAGCTTTAATTTATATATTGAACAGTCTGGCTGTTTGGGCCTAAAGATTTGTGGTGAATAGAGTTAAATCCAGCTGGCACCTGGTCACAAGTGGTGTTCCCAAGGCCTCAGTTTTGGGGCATCTCTGTTTAATTTCTTTATCAATGATCTGGACAAAGGGATCAAATGCACTCTCAGTAAGATGGCAGATGACATCAAGTTCTTCAGAAGTGTTTAACTGCAGAAGTGTTTAACTGCTTGAGGGTAGGAAGACTCTACAGAGGGATCTGGACAGGCTGGATTGATGGGCCAGGGACATTTGTATGAGATTCAACATCCTGCAAGACCCAGCTCTTGGGTCACAGCAACCCCGTAGAACACTACAGGCTGGGGTAAGAGTGGCTGGAAAGATACCTGGAAAGGACCTGGGGTGTTGGTCAACAGCCAGCTGAATAAGAGTCAGGAGTATGCCCATGTGGCCAAGAAGGCCAACAGCATCCTGTCTTGTATCAGAAATAGTGGGGCCAATGGGACTAGGGAAATGATTGGGTCCATGTTCTCAGCGTTATTGAGGCTGCACTTCAAGTCCTGTGTTCAGTTTTGGGTCCCTCACTAGAAGAAACACATAGAGGCGCTGGAGCATGTTCAAAGAAAGGCTATGAATCTGGTGAAAGATCTAAGGAGCAAGTCTTAGGAGGGGCAGCTGAGGGAGCTGGGGGTGTTAAGCCTGGAGAAAAGGAGATTGAGGGGAGACCTTATCACTCTCTACAACTACCTGAGACTGCAGTGAGGTGGGTATTGGTCTGTTCTCCCAGATAACAAGGAATCCAATGAGAGAAAATGGCCTCAAAATGTACCAGGGGAGTTTTACATTGGATAGAAAAATTTCATCACTGAAAGCACTGTTGATCATTAGAACAGGCTGCCCAGGGAAGTGGTTGAATCACTGTCCCTGGAGGTATTTAAAAGATATGTAGATGTGGTGCTTAGGGACATGGTTAGTGGTGGATTTGGCAGTTCTAGGTTAATGGTTGGACTTGATGACCTTAAAGACCTTTTCCAACATAAATGATTCTATTGTTCTAACCAAAGTTTAAGCTTTTCATCCTAGCAGAAGAAAAATTTCCTTATACTCATAAATCAAGAGGTGATTGAATGACTAAGATTTGCATTTCTAATGTAGTCACCAGCAGCATTTTAAGGTAAACAATATCTGCAATTTCTTCTGATTAATGATAAGGTGTTCCTGATAATAGGCGTTATGACACATACCAGTAAAACATTTTGAAACAGTCATAAGACAAATGAAATGATTCCTTAGATCTTACTGGATAACTCATAGGGTATTCATTCTCTGGAAATACCCTGTATGTGCAAACAAATCCACACCACCAACTTAAAAAAAAATAATTGCAATTTGATTATTTTATGATCTTCCATCTCTGATAGTGAAACTGTGGTGCTGAATTTTCTTTTACAAAGCCCAGCAAACCTTTGAAAGAAGAGACTGGATGACAAGTCATCTTTCTACGAAGACCACGTGGTTGACAAAGACCCAAATGCAGCAGCAGCACTGATGCCCATCTGGAAGTGAAAACCTACCATTTGTAGAGCCTGGCATCTTATGGACCCTTTTCTAATGCTTTAGAAATTAATTAAAAAAAAAAGAAAATCCTGATGTCCCACAAAGTACCAGAACTTCCCTTTCAGACACCTAAGGCAGTGACCACATTTTCCAAGCTGCTCAGTATCCAGCAGTTTCTAGAGTGAGCAGTTAAAACTATTCATTGCAAAACTGGAACCATCTGTTCCAGTGTTGCACTTTTTCTATGTTATCCAGGCTGGAATATCATACACACCGAGTAATGATTACAACATTATGGGTATCAGGCATCGGTGAATTGTGGGACAGGGTATATCATAGCTGATTTTAAGTAATCAGCATTCAAAACTTGACACACTCCTGGGTCATTACTATCTAAGACTGCTAAAGAAAGTCCAAGGACTCTATGTAGAGATGAAGTCATTTCCTACACGGCAAATTCTATGAGCAAATCCATCATCTCAGTGTGGTCTTGGTATCCTGTGTTTGCTGTCACAGGCTTTTTAAGGTGTGAAAGTAAGAGAGACCCAAGTGGTTAACAATCTCCCCAAGGTACTGTATTCTATAACACAAGCATTAGCTCACAAAACTGAACCATACTCAGTTATCACTTAAATGTCTCCAAGAGTTTCAGTTAAAACAAGAATTTGGGTCCTTTTCCTGCTCCACACAATCCTTCCAAATGTAGCATAGTCTCTCCATCTCCCCAGAGTAGTAGCTGTATTTCATTAGTGAGCAATATACAAACTCTAGAGAGCAATATAATGCTATGCTGAATATAGGTAACTATTAATTGTTAGTGGACTATAGCTCTAAAAATGATACAAGCATCACATACCTCAGGTTGAGTTTACATGGAAAAAATGAGACTAGATATCCATTCCAATTTGTTAAAAGTTAAACATGTGTCTGATTGTAGAAAATGCCTGGATTCTGACAAAATTTTTTTTTTATTTTTGATCTCCACAGGGGAACATAAACCACTGATGGGTTTTTTCCCTATGCTCAAGTTGTTAGAACTTAAATTTCCAGCTGCTCATACTGACACCTATTCAGGGACTTTGTGTGAACAATTTAATCGTTTCTTTCAGCAGAAAAAGTGACTCCTTTAGAGTGCAGTGGCCCAAAGGACCAGGAGCAGCTGTTAAAATGCAATCACTGTTGAGCTCATATAAATTGTTATAAAAGTTCTTTCACTGTTTCTGTATTTAAACTTGCTAAAGTACATCCAGTGAATGCATCCAACTTCTCCTTTAGATGCTTGGTCCTACTAGGGTTGTGAAAGAAGGGCTCTCTGTAGCAGTCTTTGTGTTGATCTTTTATCCTTGGTAATTTTCCAGCTGCTCTGAAAATAGCAATTATTAATTCACTGTGAAAAAAAGCACCACTTCTATCCTGATATTCTGATTCATTTTCTTCCAATTTCTAACCCGCTGTTTCTGGCAAAAGCCTTTTTGATAAAGTGAAGGCTGAGTACTTTTGAGGCAGACTTTGACAAAATTAGGTGCCATATGTGACAAGTTTCAGTTGGTGTTTTATTAAGCTAGGGGGTAGACCACAATGACTCCATTTGGTAGCTCAGGTTTAGATCCACAAAAGAGTATTTAGCTGCTTGACTCCTCTCTAGGGACTAATCTGCCCAGGAGTTTCACACCTCATACCTCTGAGGGCTTGAACCTTTCCTCCTAATTTGATATGATGAAGAAAATCTCTCCACAGAGCAGGCCAGTGCACAGGAGAGCATCATGCTCCTCTGACTGAAATCACAAAACGGGGCTGGCATGTGCTGAAGAGGTTCCTGATAAATGCAGGCTATTACCCAAAGCTGAAAGTGTGTTCCCTCATCAGACTCTCCAAGTTTGTAGAAACTTCAGTCACAGTCTAACCATATGGATGTGTTGCAAAGTCCAAAGACTCATTTGGAGTTTGACCAAAATCCACGTAAAACTACTTCCACAGAAATTAATGGAGTGCCTTCCAGTAGTATTGAAATGATAACACAGAATATCAATTTCTTAGGCACCATCTTGGACTTGGCAAATCCTAATTTCCAGCACTCTGTAACCCCCAAAGTGATGCTAGGCAGTGCTTTTCTCAGACCCTCAAATGTATTTACACAACACTGATTTCAGATGGGAATCTAAATGGCTTTGAAAAATCTGACCCAAATGCCCTGTGCCCTGCACCAGCTCTGTTGAATGGGTTATTAGTAAAATCTTACATTCTAGCAGTGCATGGGACTAATGAGATCCTATGTTAATGAGCTCACTATGAATAGCTAAGACAGATAACAAGCATAGATAATTGCTGAACTGAGGAGTATTTAAAGGGAAAGTTTCCCTGCCATTTGAACCTCTTTAAAGGTTCAAGTGCTTGTGTTATTTGCATCCTACCTCAATCTGTGATATAGTGGGTTATGAGACCCTACCTGTGTCATAGCTTCCTGATTGTATTAAGTTGTGGTGGTAAATTCTGCGTCCTTCTGCTCCTGCTCAGCAAAGCTTTTCCGTTGCCACTTTCTGATATGCACAGCATGTATTATCCTGAGGGCATATCATGGGGGTTTTTTTTTGTTTGCTTGCAGGTAAAGGCAAACTTTTATGTTTGTATCCTGAGGTTTACTGATATTCCCAGTGAGATATAGGGAATTCCTGTATATAACTTAGTTCAAAAACAATTGCATATCAGTCCTTCTGACACCTGTGGGGATTGAGTTACCAGATCAAAGCTCAGAACTGATTTTGTTCTTTGTCGTTGCTTCACTGAGTCAGAAATAATTTGTAAAAGACCTTTAGGGCACCTTCAGCTGAACATAACTGCATTGATTGGAGAGATATGCATAGTTTTGTGAGCATACTTGTGCAGATTTCGAAGTGTAAAGTATTCAGGCCAGCGTTTTCCTGGAGGAATACCAGTGAACTATGTGGGTGTACGCATTCCTGTATACCTGGGGAGACATCTATGGGCTGTGAGCATAGTTAAAACAGAAAATCTTTTAATATTCTAAGTGGAAAAAGAATGAGAAATGTGTTGGAAATCTAGCATCAAACCTATTGGAACTGCATTTAGAAGGTAACCAAGAGGGAGGGGAGGGGTCAGGACAGGACAGGACCGGGTTTTTCCTTTCTTCTCTATTGATCCTTATCATTGCTGACTTAGTTGGTAACGGTGTGTATGGTGCTCTGCCTATTCCAATAGCAGTTTGAAATGCAGAGTCAGGTGAGGAGATTTCAAGGGTATCTCATTTTATAAAACGTTGCAGTACACCTAGAAGAGCTGGTGAGGAAAAAAGACTGACACACCATTCATTTTCATTCAACAGTGCACAAAGTTGCCATTGACATAAGGGAGATATTATATAAATGTTTTTAGGGGAGGGAAGTCTTCTGTAAATCTCATCAGTCTCTGAGTTTTGGGGGGTGAGAGGGAGAGGAAAGAAGTACATTTTAAGGGATGGGGAATCAATTTGTTATTGTGGGGCTATTTTTCACTTATGAAAGGTATGCTTTATAATGATAGCTGGGTCCCAGACTTTGGGGTGGGTGATTCAAAGACTCTAAAAAGTGACAGAATTAAGTCTGCCCCTTTTTCCAAGAGAAACAGTGTGCAACAAGATAAAATAATGCCTGTGATACAGAAGTATTGTTGATTAAAAAACTTTGAGAGTTACAGCACAGGAGAATGAACAGGGAAGTCAGGGTAATAGAAAACAATTTTTCACAGAACTTCCTCAAATATGAGAATGCTTAAATTACTACTCCAGCATATTTGATGTACATGCTGTTCATTTTGAAACTTCTGATTTCATTAGCAAATGGAAGTTTAATAAAACAAAGCAGTCAGATCAGTAGGTGGTGATGGCTAGAAATAACATCCTAAATATTTTAATCCTGGCATTCCAGAGATGTTTACCTTTGTGAAGATAAGCAGAACATATACAAAACCTGAATGAACAACAATCTGCATTCCATCACTACAATGAACTTTGCAGATGACTTACTCTTGGACTCTCAAACCAATTCTTTTTTTAGAGTACAGTCTGTAGAATCAGAAAATAAAGATGAAACCAGCCTGTTTGCAACTCTCAGGGACCAAATACCGCACAGAAAGCAGTTTTGTGGTTTTGTATTTATTTTTAAGTATTCATTTTTTTATTACAACACCACATTTTGTTCTCCTTCACAAGTATTCTACCTCTGTTGTTTAAAGTGCTACTTAAAATGTCTGAACTTCATTACAGTTGCAGTTCATGCCAAAAGACTTTTCGCTTTGGAGTATATACCATGTCTGCTGTATGTGCCTCTATTTTACGACTGCTGCATAACAAAGGCAAGCAAGACACTTTTGAAGCCTTCTGCATATCATAGTCAGACGTTATGTTCATCCGTCTTATCCATCACTGTAATTTTTACAAATCTGGGCTGCCATACACCAGACCTATCAACCCTGATTTGCTTTAGCATTAAGACCCCTTTTATAAATTTTGCTTAGAATGGAGACTAACATGGTTTTAAGATATCAGTAACTGTTTCAAGGTCCTCCACTAGACCTTGAGAAAGTAATGTCCAGAGGACAAAAATCTGGTCAATGTTCATCTCAACAGCCTCCAGCTATGCCTTCTGGCTGAGGAAAGAGAAGGTAGCAGGGAACACCTTGAGACCATCCTAAAATGACTCCTGTATCACCTATTTCAAATAACCAGCATCTGTAGAGAACCTGAATTCAAGTTGAGTTCAAACAACCAGCTTGCAAATTTTGTTGAAACTTCCAGGTACAAATTGTTTTGCGCTTTCATTTAGCAGTTTAAGAATTAGCATAAAACCCTACATTTTACCCTGCAGAAGCAGCTAATTTAGACAAATTAGCTCCAGAACACTGCTTCCTCATCTAGCCAAAAGCAAGGAGTCACATACAAAGAGCTTCAGCAGTCTTCTGCATTGCACTACTGCACAAAGCAGCAAAAAGAAAAAAAGAAAACAAAGCTGACATGAAAATATGTCAAAAAGTTAATAACACAATGTCCTTTAAGATTGTCCTAAAGAATAAGTAATGACTGTCTTTTATTTTTTCTTTCTTTTTAAAAATTCTTTGTTTTTTAACTGACCACTTCAGGAATGAGTGTATAAATTCTGGCTTTAGTAGCAAAAGACTACAATGTATAAAAACTGAGGAATTCAAACCAGCCTGTCCTCAGGAACAGGTCTGTCTGTTCCTTTGCTTGGGCACACAACGTGCATACCAGCAGGCTGTGCTCCTCCGTGGCTTCGGAGTAATCCTTTCACTAAAATAACATAATAATCCTTTAGGTATTAATGGGTCACTTTAGCCAACTTCTGTAAATGAAAGAATGGAACCTGTTCCATTCCAAAACAAAACTGAAATTCTTTGAACTGCTGGCAGTACTGAAAATAAGTGAAGTTCATAGCAAGTGTATGTCCAAAACCCATACAAAGACAGGCTCTGAGGCATGCTCAATTGCATTTTCGGGTAATAGTGTTATCACACAGTTTTTCACTGCCTGGTTGTTCCGTGTCTCATTCACAGATCTGTACCCAATGTCAGGAAATGACTGAAGGTGCCCAAGGAGCCAGTCCTGTTCCCAGCTTTTGTGCTTGTGCCTTCCCTATTCCCTATTCCTTGCTGTAGCCTTTAACTGTTTGTGTGTATGCTTGCGCAAAATTCTTAAGCAGTCTGGGGCATAACAAGCAAGTGCTGTGATGCAGAGGTGTCACTTGTAAGGGCCAGTTGTCATGAGTGTACCAAATGAGCACGTTGCAGTTAGTAATGACCTCTCATTAGGAAACATAGACCATAAAAAAGTCCTTAAAGTATTGCTGTTTCCATCACATATGGATATGAGTGTGAGAAGGTTTGTAGAAAATGGTAATATATTTTACAAGAACCATTCATTCTGTAAGGAAAACAGAAACCTTAAGAGTACCTAAGCCTCACTTCTTGTCCACAGCAGAAGGAATAGACTTGATATTAAGGACAAGCTGGCAATAATAATTCTGAGTTTTATTTAATTATGGTAGTGATCAATTAAAAGAGTCTGGGTATTATTTGTGGGCAGAATGAGATATTAATTGTAAGTAATTACTGAAGTTCCTAGCTCTTGAGGGATGGACACAAAGAAAAGTTATTGCCTGTGGACATCTGAGAGTTTATATTGCAATCAGTCTTGATATATTCAGAGTCTCCTTGAAAAAAAATTCTGCAGATTTGATATAGTACTGTTTCCTCTGGATAGTATAGTAGAAAATCACATGTATTTTGTTCACTGAGAAGAGATAAACACTAAGTGCTTTAAGGATGTCTCTAAGTTCTACTTAGAATCTTACTTGACAATATGGGTTGTCATATGTGAAAATATGGTTTAGGGCCAGTTAATAATTTTGATGGATTCTTTTTTTTAAAAAAAGAAAAAAGTTTATTTTGCATTATTGCATAAAACTTACACATTTTCAGGATGTATCTGAATCAGCTTTTGATGCATTCTGTTCTGAGTTATTAATTAAGGTCCATTCTGAAGCAAAGATTATTAAACCAGATCATTGTAAAGTGAGCTTCAGAACACGAATAAATAACTTAGATTTTTTTTTCAGATTTTTTTCAGATTATCCTGCAAAAATTTTCTCTTACTCTTTTTTTTTTTTCTGTGTAAGCTAAAACTTCACTTCTGCTTTTCAAGATTCCTACCATGGGACCATTTTGTGCTGTCATTTGGCAGAAGTGCTTTCTGCGTAGGAGGTTTGGACTTGTTTTCAGGATAACTGAGGTATGGTTTTTCTTTGCTTTTGTTAAATTTCAGTATTTTGCTAACCTTTTTGATGAGAACATAGGGAGCTGCAGTAATAATTATTCTCATGGAAATGGAAAAAATTCTGTTCTCTGTCATACATGGGAGTGGGAAGGGGAGAAAATTATTGTCTTTGAAAAATAGCAAGCAAACAAATAGATCTATAGAACTGTCCAGAATTCATATCCCTGAACAGGAGCTGGTTGTACTTTTATACTGTTCTTCTCTGATAATTCTTATTTTGATAAGCTATGTTCATTCATTTCTAGAAGAGACTAAAACCCCTCCCCAGTCATGAAGAAATTAGCTTTATGATATCTAAGAATTAAAAACTGAATTGGGGGTAGAGTAGAGCAGTTCTGACATGCTTAAAGGATTATTTTTTATGCAGGTACTAAAACAAGAAGTAAATTCATAGAAGCATGTTCATGTAGATGGGTATCTCTACTCATCGAATGCTCTTTGTTAAATCAGAGGTTTGGCTCTTGGCTTCCATTTCTTCCCAATGATCTGCTAATGTGTCCTTAGAGAGCTCTTGTCTTTCAGTTGGATTACCTGAAAAATGCCTGTTGAGGAAGGAAAAGTGAGAAAAAGTGTTTTCTACATTGTATGGAAATCCTCTTATGAAAATTAAAGTATATGAAAGATGCACCTGTGGAACAATAAGTGCTTAAAAAAAAGTATTTGTGTAGGATATGTGTTTTTATTTTCCATGTTCATATATATGTCTGTATATCACTCTAAGCTGCTGTGGCCAGTGCCTTCAATTAGTGGGATTTCCACCTAGCTGGCAAGAGAAAGGTACCTCAATAAATTTTCTTCCCTTTCACATCCCAAGTCTCAGAATTTTTCATTTGGAGAACTTCCAAGAACTGCAGCTCATCATTTAAGAAGGGATCCATTTCACTTGGATGACAGAATGAAATAATTATATGTAGTGATGAGGTCAATAAACAGTAAGCTTAACTCATAGACAAATTCCCTGTCCAAGTAATTGCACTCAACTTAAGGTTGTAGTCTTGAGGTCATGTGCAAACTCATTCCTCAAAAGCCCAGAAAGCTGTAGAACTGCTCCAAGACCTTGTAAAGGGAGACTTCTTTTAACAACTTGATTTGTCTCAGATATGAGGAGCGGAGATTATTCTCCTTCACTGCCCAAGAATTGTTAGATAATACTCCAAATTCAGCTGATAACACTAGACTAACTTTTCAGGTGTGACTCTTGTTTTGAAAATAAGACCATTAATTTAACTGTCATGTTAAGTATCATCATCCCCAGAAGAATAGGGTATGTCAAATTGTTTCCTTTCCACATAACTCCTAGAAGTACTGCCTGTGTCATTCTGTGTATTCTCTGTATGCTCCTGTATTCTAATGTCTAGCTTTTCAGTTTACTGTTACCAAATTATCTTTGTAAGTGATAGAAGATAGAAAGATTTTTAAATTTTTTAAAACATTAATTTTTCTCTTAGCCATTTTGTTCTTGCATAAGGAGTCCCTACAAATGACATAGTTGATTTTGCTTTGCAAAAAATACACTTTTATTCCAAAAACTTCTTTCCACTGTGGTCCCAATGTAAGTCTGCAAGGAGTCTATGGAAATTATCCACTCACCAAAACAGATACTCAGTTAGGCCTTTATGGTTTGGATACATATGTTAAGATCTTACTATCAAACTGTAACTTAGTTCTTTTTCAAAGGGGCAGGACTTTGAATTTGCATTATATTTGCAAGATGAAACAATTTGAATGGCATACATGCTGACTGCTAAAAGCTACAGGATATTCCTGTATGACTTTCCGTGAAGGTGCTATATAAAAGACATACCTGTCATGCTTTTCAGAAGATGTGTTTAACCTAGGTGTAAGTTTTAGAGCAATACAAACAACAACAACACCACGAAAATTTATTTTTTGTATACTACTTCTGACTGTAAGGAAGCATATTTAATTTTCAACCTGAAGTCAACAGCAACAAAACTGCCCTGGAGTTGTTTCAATTTGAATGAGTTTTTTAAAAAAGTAGTTAAAACCAGGATATCGGGGTTATTCCAGTGTTTCTGTAGAAAGTATCATGAGATCATGAACTTTCAGACAGAGATCTGAGGCAGAACATTTCACTGAATGTATATTGAGATGCAGAATGTTTGAGTTTTCTTTCATTTGCACTGTAGAAATTATAAATATTCTATGTAGTGTAAAATTAAAAATGGCAATGTAACTTCAAAGAGAATAAACCAAACAAGTTCTAATAGAAAATTGCCTGTTGTGGAAAAACAGAAGTTTCCATTTTTTAAATTTAGGCTGAAATATAGGGGCAAAACTGTAATTCTGTAAATATGATAATCATCCAATCTAACTCGAGTACTGTGTGTGAGAGAATACATTGACAATGTGGTTGATAATAGTATCATAGTTTTAGACATCATTTTCAGCAGTAAATGCTCAATATGTAAATCTTTTTCTATAATGGAGCAGAGTGTTTTTAAACTGTCAGGATGACTGAGTTCTAAAAAGGCCTTTGTGCATTTGTGCCTGGATTCACCCTTTCCTGTCTATCTAAAGTATGTGCTATTGACTGTTTTCTAAATATGGCCAGGACTTATGTCAAAGTCTTTGAAATTTTTCTCAGAAGCTGTGTCTTGTGCAGGACACAGTGTTGTCATCTGGGAGCACAGTGTTTGTCAGCTGCTACCTGGGTATCAGTTAGGTTCTTACCCTGTCATGCACAAACAATGCTTTCTACATTCCCCCCTCCTATTTTGTTTAACTGCAAGAAGATGTATTACCTGATTTATGATAAAAGAGGGACACCGAAAAATCCTAGTGGTACTAGGATACCAGTTATATGGTATTAGGATTTCCACTTATATGACAGCTTAGTGGAAGTTGTCAGCCAATTTTTGTCAACAGCACTACTTTGAAAAAAAGCCCAAACCAAAACAACCCATATAGGCTCTTGTAAAACAGTGATATGTTCACAAGAAGTATCCTCAAAGACTGTGTTTTTATTTTGCTCTAAATATATTGCTTAGCATTGTTCAACAAATGCATATCTCTCTTCTCTTTTCTGGAGATATTTATTTATAGTCATGAAAATAGGTTCCATTAAATAGCAATATTTTACTACTCAGAAGACTTAGAGGATGTGAGCGAGGTTCTTGTGAACTAGGATGTATTTCAGGAACGTCAGTTACCAACACAGAATGTGTTCACCTTGGAGCTGGAGGTTTTCTGCAGGACACATCAACAAAATGATCTTTTAACAGCCACCTGTTCCAGCACCCAGATGTGCTGAACATGCATCCTTTTTCTCACACACCACAGTAATTTCAAGTATCAGGGATCTGTATTAAAATCACAGTCAACCATATTAAGGTATCAGTTCAGGTAATTAGAAATGGAAATAATACTTTTAAAATACCTGCTGACTAAAGGTCATGCTGCTGTGAAAAATCCATGTTTTCCTAGGAGGTAAGTCAAGTCCTTGGTTTAATAAGCTATTTGTTGGTGGTGTGGCTTAACCAGGCAGGCAGCTAAAACAACCACACAGCCACTGTCCCCTCCCCACACACAGTGAGATGGGGGAAGAGACTCAAAAAGAAAACAAAAAAGGGAAAACTTATGGGTTGAGATGAAAAGAGTTTAATAAGAAAGAAAAGAAAGGCAATAATAATAGTAATAATGATAGGATAATATACAAACCAAGGGATACACAGCACAACTGCTCACCTACCAAAACTAATACTCAACTAGTTCTTGAGTGGAGCTGCCTCCTGGCCCACCCCCGGTTATGTATGGAGCATGATGTCATATAGTAAGGAATATCCCTTTATCCAGTTTGGGTCAGCTGTCCTGGCTGAATCCCCTTCTCGTTGGCAAGCCAGTATGAGAAGCCAGGAAGTCCTTGACTGCTTAGCAACAACTTGAAAGTGTCAGTGTGTTATCAACATTATTCTCATCCTAAATCCCAAATGCAGCACTATACAAGCCTCTAGGAACAAAGTGAACTCTCAGCTGAAACCAGGACAGTTGGAAAATATATAAAGTGATACCGGTTCTACAACTGGTCTTAATAGTTTTCTTCAGAGGAGATAATTTCACTGTTTCAGATGACAAGTGCTATGATTTCTAACCAAAATATTATTTGGGAATTCCAGACTTACAAATCTGCTGCATTCTGCTTAAAACTCTTCCAACTACTGTATGTGTTTTACTTACACCAGAGTGTTAAAACTTTCTTCTGTTCTGTCTTATGTAGCTGGCCAGTCTGATCTGTCATCAGTGATCAAGGATGTGTTTGAAGGCCAAAGCCCTGCACTTGGGTCAGGGCAGCCCCCAGTATCAATACAGGCTGAAAGGCGAAGGGATTGAGAGCAGCACTGTGGAGAAGGACTTGGGGGTACTGGTGGATGAAAAGCAGACTGTGAACCGACAATATATGTTAGCAGTCTGGAAAGAAAGCCAACCATACTCTGGGCTGCATCAAAAGAATTGTGGCCAGCAGGTCAAAGGAGGTGATTCTGCCTCTCTACTCCACTCTTGTGAGACCCCACTTGAAGAATTGCTGACAGTTCTGAGGTCCCCAGTGAAAGAAGGATAGGGACCTGCTGTGGCGAGTCCAAAAGAGGGCTACAGAGATCATCAGAGGACTGGAGCACCTCTCCTATGAGGAAAGGCTGGGAGAGTTGGGCTTGTTTGGTCTGGAGAAGAGAAGGCTCCAGGGAGACCTTATTGCAGACTTCCAGTATTTAAAGGAGGCTTAAAAGAAAGATTGGGACAAACTTATTATCAAGGCCTGTTGTGTTAGGACAAGGGGTAATAGTTTTAAACTAAAAGAGGGTAGATTTAGACTAGATACAAGGAATATTTATTTGCTTTTACAATGTGGATGGTGAAACACTGTCACAGATTGCCCAAAGAGGTGGTAGGTGCCCCGTCCCTGGAAACATTCCAGGGCACATGGGACTGAGCTCTGAGCAACCTGATCTAGTTGAAGTGGTCCCTGCTCATTGCAGGGGTGGTTGGACTAGACGTCCTTTAAATGCTGCTTCCACCCTAACACATTCTATGATTCTATGAGTCTATGATTCTATGAAATGTGTTTATTTGGTCAATAGCAAATTGAGCTGGAACACTCTCTGGATCAGCATTTGATTTTAAACAACTGTTAAATTATTATTTCAGTGAGCTTGGTATTCTGAAGTATTGGTTGAACTGAAAACTGGTGTTCATGCTTAAACTTGAAGCAGATTGTGTTCCCACAATACTGTGCCCTTACAGAGTTCAACATTGCAAGAAAAAAACCCACACAACATTGGACCACTACGCCTCTCTTCAAGAC
The DNA here is from genome assembly GCA_027925045.1 of Hypotaenidia okinawae. Classification (NCBI taxonomy): domain Eukaryota; kingdom Metazoa; phylum Chordata; class Aves; order Gruiformes; family Rallidae; genus Hypotaenidia; species Hypotaenidia okinawae. The sequence continues at coordinate 33,554,668 of BSDF01000006.1, forward strand.
TTTTGAGTCATTGGCAGATTGCTTTTGTTTAGTGAAGGAAAAATGAAGCCACTTGATGTGGTTTCTACTTTTTCTGCTGAAATTCAGAGTTGAGTAAGGGAGAAGGTTGAAAATATTCCAGTAAGATTGGGTGATCATTGCTCCAAAGCAGTTCCAGATAACTTTAGCTTTGAAGCACACACTACTTTCAAGCATTGTCTTAGGATTTGTGGCAGAACATTCACCTGTGACAAGCACGACCAACCATCACATGTACAAGCATGATCACTAGACAGTGAGCAACTTCTCCCTCCTCAGCGGAAGCATCAGGACCAGAGGAAGGGAGTCATGACTCACTTTCCAAGGGTTGGTATGAAACAAACGGGCAGAAAAGGAATGACAGCTGCAGCTTTTAGTGTTAAGAGCCCAGAAAAGTCATCTGGTTCCCACAATGGCATATTGCTTGTATTTTAGTTTCCTCATGCGATGACTCTTATCTTTGTCTCCTGATGCTTACAGAGTATTTGATAGGGCTTAGCAACAAAACAAACATTTCAAAGAAGCTGGAATAGTGAAGTACTGATACATTTTATTACTTGGAAAGGAAAGCAAAGTTAGACAAGATACACCTAATCATACAGTCACAGAAGAAACTCCTGTCCTCTGGCAGGTTCCTGTATCCTGTTAGACCTCTATGAAACATTGAACTTCGTTACTATAGGCTATATTAGTTTTCAATATTTTTTTACCTTCCAAATAAGGATGAAGGAATGAATTTGAGGTTTTTTTGTGTTAAAAAAATAGTTCCAAAATGTTCAGTTTCAGTCCTGCTGAAATTTTTTTTTTACCTTGTCATTTTAACTAGTACATTTATAATCTTTTAAAGGGAAGAAATGCTAAAGAAGATTTGTCTGGTCCTGTAGAAATTAATGCTTTACTTGGGTCAAAATAATATATTTTCACCTTCTTGGATCTTGATATTACAGTAATTCCCTGTAAAATGTGAACAAAATTGATCCAGTTCACAGTATGGTTGGATACATTGGCAGTGTGACCATTCGGAGTTACCACTGGCTTGACACCCAGCAAGCAGAGGACTTCCCTGACTCCACAAAACACATGAGGGAAGAAAATCATGTGTTGGGTACTGGCATAGTCTGGAGGAAGCCAAAGTAGGAGACCCCTTGGTTCAGCTGTTTGAACATGAAGAGACTTGATAATGGGCAAAGTGGGGCCTGGGAACAGAGGCTGTGGGGTCTGGGCAGAAATGTAGCCTCCACTGGCACTACAGAGGGATAAAGCTTCTTGGTTGTGTTAGGGCTGATACTAGAGACTCAATTGAGACTTGTAGCTGACAATTTTTAATTAAATGCTCAGTGATTTTAACATAAGCAGCAGGTGAATTTGGTAAAGAGCTCTACTATTTGAAGTGTGAGAACATTTTGGGAGCCTTGCCAGTGTCATCCAGGAGTTGGTGGCATATCTTTCTGCTGAGACCACAATAAACCTGGCCCACTGACAGCCCTCGAGGGGGACTGGGATCCTGCAGTGCTTGCAGAGGTAGTCACCTCTTTAAGTGGTTGACAGCCTCTTCTTTAGGTAATTACCATTGACTTATTGTGGTCAGGTATTTATTTATTTTTTTCATGGATGACTTCTGTTAACTTTATTTGTGAAAAAACCCCACCCAAACAAAACCACATGGTTCTAAGCCCTGACATTTGTAAAGAAAAGTATTGAGGAATGTGAAGTGGCAGTAATTCACAGCAGTGCTTTCCTGAGTTAGTCATCTGATGCAGTCCTTGATATGTGTGCCAGTGGATATATTTTCATCTATTTAGCTTTGACCTAATATTCTCATAACTTTCTTTTAACATCCTTAGCCTTCTAAAACAGCATTCCCAAATATGGTTATTTGACAAATCCACACTTTCCATGGCACTATTAAAAAACTGAATCCAGATGATTTCTCTAACTTTCTGTTTTGCCTCATCAGTCCAGGTAAATTATTTATAGTAGACAGCAGTTCTAAGAATCAGGGTTCGTTCTGTAAAGAAAGTTTTAATTAAGACTTCCAAGTACTTCCAACAACCATGTATCTCAGGAAATATTTGGGATTCAAACAGCTGGGATGTTTGATTTGGGTTTTTTTTCAAATGAATGCATCTATTCATTTGGGATTCATTTTCAAGTCTTCATATTTCCTTTGATTACAATGGCTCAGTAACAATCTGTAATGAAGGCCTGAGTTACAGATGTATAAAACTAACATTTCACTGCCATCATGGCATTGGTAACAGTAAAGCACAGAAAAAAATAGGATTTTTAAAAAAGGAATTATTTTCTGAATGTGCTGGACATCCTAACTTAGTCCTATAGCTGAGGAGAGCATAGGATTCTGAGGTTTCACTGGATTGCCAGTTGTTTTCATGTCTGTTATTGGCTGTTATAAAAGCTATTTCAATTTATTCTGTAGATATTAAGCAATAACAGGGGATTTTTTTTTGTCCCTGGTAATTACTCTTATTTCAACCACATTGAAAACATTAGAATATAGGGATACTGAAGGCAGAGAAAAACGAGTTGAAAACATCTCTATAAAACAAATCTGTAAAGGAACAGGTTTGATATGTCAGTATTTAGCTCCATTTAGTACATACAATCTGAAATATTTCTGAAGCCCAACAGGCAAAGAGGGGGTAGGGCATCTCTTGCCCATCCTCTGCCTGCCATACCCTGTCTCTTTTATTTGGTATTCTTTTGCCTCCAGGGTCATTGCCATATGCAGCAGTACAAAGGCAGATGAAAGATAATTTTGGTGCTTTTTACACTTTTTCATGCCTTGAGAAACTAATCATGGACTTCTCTACCTTTCACATCAGGGTGCAGCAAGAGCTGGCTGCTCCCTTAGGGCTGGAGAGCCAGGAGATGAGTGCAATGCCACAGCCAGTTGAGCAAGGAACAGCGGCTAATGTCCCACCATCAGCCAGGCAGACCCAGAATTGGCATCCAGCTTCAGTCCAGAGCCGAGGTCACCAGGCAAATGTGTGGTGACACAGTAAGTCCCAAGTCTGGAAGACAGAAAGTCAAACGGCAGGTCAGAGACAGGATCAGGGTCAGTGATCACCAGGTGATGAGGGGGGTCTGAGGTCAAGCTGTATGTCAGTCTATGTGTCAAAGAGCAGTGGGACCCATGGTGGGGCTGGAGTGGGCAGGACTGTGGGGAGCTGGAGCCCAGGACTGCTGGGGCTTGGCTGGAACAGGGATTGACAGCTGCAAGGGATGAAGTGTGATCCAGGCTGTGCCCTGGCCAGGGCAAGTAAGGCATATTGACCCTTATATCACATGTCTTATCAGAATATTTTAGAAAGAGGAATGAAAAGTGTAAAGAATCAGAAAGCTCTTAACCTGATTTTGGACTTTTAGTGACCAAGCACTCCTTGGTCACCAAGCTTGGAAAAGAAACATAGTTCAGAGAAATAACTGGAAATTTTTCAAACCCCTTCTCTTTCCCAGGAGCTTTGAGGCACACTGATGTCTCTGCCATTTGAGTTTGCCATCAGGTTTTCTCATTGCCCAATGTTTAATAACAGATCAAGTTAGGAGACACTAGAAAGTCTGGGACTCTTTAGTTTGGAGAGGAGAGAGCTGTGAAAAATTTTCACATAATTATGAAAATAGTAAATATGTGACGGTGTTGGTAATTGCTATGTATGAACCAGAGGACTTTCAAAGGAACCAGTAGGAGACTGCTTTAAAATAGATAGAAGGATAAAAATACTTCTTTACACTGTAGGTAGTAAAACTGCTGGCCACCACTGCAACAGACATTGTGGATACACTGAGCATTTAGTGGTTCAACAGGGATTAGATAAATATATGGGAGACCATTGGTATACTGAATATTAGTGCAATTAATTTGAAGGCTTCAGGTCCGTTCTCTGGATTTTAATTCATTGGCAGATTATGTGACCAGCTGTCCACACTCAAACACTGGATTGTGACCAACTGTCACTGCTCTTAGATCTTCTCTAGCTGCATACTATATGACTGCTAAAGTGACACTTGCAGTGACCTGTTGGAGCTCTGTTCTTGGTATCTTTCAAATCTAACTGTATTCAGATATCCATAATTAGGTGAGTCAAACATTCAAACTAGAAAGGGTATAACAGAGGTGGAAGAAAAAACAAAAGGGATCAAAGGAGGACTTGAAAACTGCAGTAAAAAAGGAAGCAAAAGGAACAAAGATCATGAAAAGCAGATTCAGGCAAAATAACAAGGATTATGAAGCAGGGAATACTGCCCTCACCTCTACCTGAAGTCATGGGGGACCTTTTCTTCCTAATAACTGTGAATCTGTGTGATGTAGGGTTAGAGAGTGGCCATTATGTATGGGCTAAGTAGTCCTGAAATAGGGAAATGACCTATATCCAATCTTTGTTCTTCTCATTATAAATTGTGGCAAGTTGAAACAGTATATGTTCTTACAATTGCTTTACAATAAAATCAGTTGAAATAGAATGAAACCAAATGAAAGCTACTGTCTTCTTAAATAAAGGAGAGTTGATTTTACAGGTTTCACACGAGAATAATAAATCTGCCTAATCATTTTATACAGAGTTCAGACACTGCAGCACTCTTTATTTGTGAAGGAAGAAAAAAAAAACCTAAAGAAAAATCCAGAGAGACAGAAAAAATGAAAGTCTTTAAAAGAAATATCCTCTTTAATATGATCATAGCTCTATCTTATTTAAAAAGATTTGATTATCTTGCCTATTGATTAGACAGAGGAAAATTTGATGGGTTTGGTTTTTTAACTTAGATGAATAAGTGAATGACTGAACAAGTAATGTGGTTGCTTGATCCCTTTATCTGTGTTCAATAATACCAAAATGGGCTTACTTTTGGCTGAGGGAAAATATTAGCACAACAAACGACTGGGCAGCCACTGTGTCCAATACCAGGAGTCAGCCATCTGGATTTAGCATCAGGTGCCGGAAGAAAGAACAGAAAAGCTCTTTGTCCTACATAATCTCCAGAGAAAGTTTTGATCCAGGTCCTCAGTTGGATGCTTCTTTGGATACCACTGAACACGTACCTTCCATTGTTTATTAGTGTTGTCTGCTTCTGGATTTGCAATGATCCTGCCATTCTGTTCCTATGGTCAGGGTGTTTATTTTCTCCTCATTTGTCAAATCAATAATACCAGAGGAAATACTAACCTTCAGTGACCTACAGATATCTTTATATCTGCCCCATCAAGCTGTACAGAAACTCAGGGAACAAAGAACCCTCTTTTCAGTCACATCCCTTTGCCAGAATATTTACAAGTTCTCTGGGAGGGACCAGCAAGATACTCAATGAGAAACTGCCAGATAAGAAAAGCTGTCACTTAACACAGATCTTAGAGATTCAATCAGGAGGGAGGATTTCTTTTGTGTCAGGGTAGAACTGCTACTTTCAGACCAAAAGTGTAATTTTAAATATCATTAGGAGCTACTGTTCAGGAAGGGTACACTGGAAGATTGAACACCAGATGGTGGGTGTCCACTAAGTCTGCTGGAGTGTCAACAGACACTGCTGGGCCACATACTATATTGGAGTTCAAGCATTATAACAGAGATTCCTTACTGAGACCACAACGCAAAAGTGGGTTTTTTGGATGGGTTTGTTTGGGGTTTTTTTTCTAATAATACATTGCCAGAAATATCTGAGCTGTTATTTTTATCTTTTTTTTCTCTTTTTAAAGCCTCTAAAATTATAGTAAAACCATATGACTTTGCAGAGATGTGCCTTAAAGTCTAATTCCTGACTTTTTCCAGATAGTTTAGTGCAATTACCAGTATAACTAAGGAACACATACAGTGCAGATTTCACAAGAGGGTGTGAATACATTCTAAAATTTATTGATTTCTTTCTCCCTTTTCAGTGACATGATAAGGCAGGTAAATAGCTATTAGGAGCCAAATTTTGTACTTAAACTGAGAACAGACATCATTTGCACATGTCTGTTTTGTTTGTATGCAAAACTAGTTTCAGACCTTGAGACCAAGCTATACCTCAAGGTGTTATATGCGAGGATCTGACTGGAGCTTTCACATACATATATGTGGTTACATATTTGTTATTCTTGTTTTGCCTTCCAAACTGAGAACTTCCCTGGAATGTTAATCAATAACACTCTTACTACTGCAGCCCCAAGATGACAACAGAATCACAGAATCACAGAATGATAGGGGTTGGAAAGGATCTCAAAACTTCATCCAGTCCAACACCCCTGCCAGAGCAGGATCACCTAGAACAGGCCACACAGAAACATGTCCAGGTGGGTTTTGAATGTCTTCAGAGAAGGAGACTCCACAGTCTCTCTGGGCAGCCTGTCCCAGTGCTCTGCCACCTTCACAGTGAAAAAGTTTTTCCTTGAAATTTAATGGATTTTCCATTGCTCTCATGCATAACGAGCCACAGAATGCAAGTTATCTATATGACTCTGCTTTCTAAGCCCTGTAGAAAAACTATCAGATCTTAGAATAATCATAACCATTGTTAATCATTTTAATCTTCATGTATAGCTTGAAATCTGGCAGCTTTTCTTGAGCAGGTATAAAGCTATACAGGAAGTAGTTTCACATAGTTTTTCAAGTACAGGGGTTAAATTATTTGCTTTGAGTTTGTGTAATAATTATTTTCATGTTACAGAATACATCTAACATCTCTTTGGCACAATGCCAATGGATATGCCTCCCTTAAAAAGGCCATCAGGGTGAAGATCTGTTAGAAAGCTCTTTCCTGAACTACCTACATTGTGAACAGTTCATTTTCTTCCTTTAGATAGGTAGCTGCATTTTCAGTGCTTATAAATGTAATTCAATGCTGACATGATTGAGCTTTCTCTAACTAATTACTCAGTAGTACATAAAAAGCATACAGTTTATATACTGACAATATTCTATAAATGAATCCTAAAATGGAAACTGCAGTCCATCTTCAGAAAGGCGTGATATACTGCTGCCATTGATATGAGGTAGAATGTTTTTTCTGCTAGCTTTGTACAGTACATCTATTTTATCTGAGATTTCTTTACCATCCAAGGACCATCTATGAATTGCAAAGCAACCCACTTTTTGCAGGTGAATAACAGAATTAATTTAAGAATCTGATTCTTTACATGTAAAATATTGTTTGACCCCTGATTGCAATGTTCTGTTTCCACAAGTGGCCAGTTAGCAGGTAGTCAGTGAAAGATAAAAAACAGAAAGGTTTTGTAATACATTACTTTATATGATGATTCCTCAGAAAGATCAAACATGCCAGATGTTAAACAAATATCCATTGAAATATTTTTCTTTTGAGAACACTTAAAAGATTGCACTGCAGAAATGTTTTACATTTCCTGTAATATAATTTGCAATGTATAAGGTAATGCTAGAAACTCAATTTGAGATGAACACCCAGAAGCAAAACTTCATTATGGTATGTTTTCAGGTCAACTAAGGATGAAAGGATAAGGAAAACTTGCTTCTAGAAATACTGTTCAATACTGGGCAGGTCCCATCTTGCAGCCTTCTTCCCTCAACCTAACTTAAAAGTAGTTGAGGTAAGTGAGATAGCAGAGGATTGCCTGTGTTTTCTCCCTGAAATTTCTTCAGTGTGGTTTGCTACCCTGAGACAAAGATGTACCATCCCTCTCCTTTCCTTAGAGCTTGCATATTTTGTGGAAGATGGGTTCTCAGTCATGAGCATTGAGTTGTGAAAATATGACAATATGACTTATTACCTATTAATTTTGGTAATTACTGTTTTTTATGATAAATAAATAGACTTTCTTGTATTACATGCATTATCTTGTATCTGGAATTACTGATGCCTAACTACACTGAAATTCTCAGGTATGTTTCCCTGAACTCTGTCACTATGTGCCTCATTTAGAGGCTGACTGTATGGTTACTTGACAATAACTGTCATGGAAAATCATAGGCACAGAAACACATGCTGAGTGGGTCAGAATGCATGGAATTTCTTCACTGTGACATAGCTATTTTAGAAAAAAAATGCAGTATGAATTGTAGTGTTCATTTTCTATTTGTTTCTGGCTCCCATTCTCTTGTATGCTTGCAATGATTAAAATACTTGCTCTGGGAAGATGCTAACACACCCTTCTCCTCTCAACTCCCCAGATCCAAGATATACATGAAGAAGCTGAAAAAAATGCTTCAAAACCACAGAAAAAAAGAATTTCAGGCTGCTGAAAATGAAACAGTTTAAAATATTACAAAAAAAATATCCATGACGATTCCAAATACTTATGAGGAAATTTGCCATGAGAACTCAGAGGATGTCTCTGTTTTGTGTCTTATGTCCCCTCTCAGTTGGGTAGAGATGACATGGAAAAGGAAGATGTATGCTACAAAATCTGAAGAGACAGCTAACCTGGGCAGGGAACAAATAAAGGATCTTAAGGGACATGCTGCAAGCAGAGGCTGGTAATGTTTAGCAGGCAACTGATGCCTGGGGCGTAGCTGGCCAAGAAGTCTGGACATATGAATTACTGGATGAAATGTAGGAATGGACTGACATGGATCCTGGAACTGACTGGGCAGAGGCATTGGAGTAAGGCAAAGAAAGTGGGAGAAAAAGAGGACAAAACCAATGAAGGTCAAAGCTGAGTCACAGAGGAAGAAATGTCACTGATGGGGTTGATGGACAAAGCATGTATTGGTTATAAATCATTTGTTTTGTAATCTAATGGTAGACTGTTTTTCTCTCCTGAGAAATTATTATAGAAATTGGAGTTGTGTTACGCTGAGGAAAGGCTCAGGAATATAGTATCTGTTTTTCAGGTAAGCATCCTAGTCACCGTAGCAGTATAGAGAATATGAGCACTACTCTGTAGATTAGGCGTATGCTGAGTAGAATGGGTCAGGCAGTCTAATAGGGTTCTGGGCTATGAATCCCAGTATTGGGGAGGAGATGGAGCCCTCTGTTCCGTGCTTCCTAATGATTTAATTCTGTTCTGCATGTTTGGGGTTGTGATACCTGCTGCCAGTGGCTTCAGGTTCCCCATTCTAGAGGGACTGAAGGGGAGATGGGGACATAACTTATATTTATTCTCCTGAAGCCACATGTCCAATTTATTGTCTGAGCAATAACATCTGAATCTCATCTGAGCCTTAGGGCTTGGTTGTAAACATTATTCAGCAATTCTTTTGCAGAGGCAGGAATAGGAACCCATTCTCTTGGGGAACATGCAACTCCCTTGGTCACAGGACCTTCTTTTGCTAATCTTGACACTTCTGGCTCACTCCCCTTTCTGTCTTGTTAATGAAAAATGATGCAGAGAGTTCTGCATATGAGATGCCTTCACCTGTGACACTTTGTTTCACCTCCTCCTGCAAGTAGGATACTTCAAAAGGCAAAAGATATGTAAGGAAATGTAATGTAAAATCTGAATTTTAATACCCGGGTTCAAATTAAAATTGTACAGGCAGATCTTTATATTATTATTTTTTTAAACTATAATTGCATAACATAAATTACGTTATCTTAACCTATTATGTGTAAAGTACAATGTTTGTGAATATTTACATTGTTTTTAATATTGGAATTGCTACCACCTCCCTTTCTCCCCATTCACTTGTAAACTCTATGGCAAACAAGAATTTAGTATAATTCATTCATTAGTATGACTTATTCATATTTATTATTACTATGTTTATATTATTAATCAACTTACTATTACTCAATTTGGATTTAAATAATTCATTCTATGCAAAAGTGACCAGAGAAAAATCACTCATACAGATTATAGCACTGTCATTTCTTCTGAGGTCTCCAAAAAGCCATTAGAGTAGCATATCCATTTGCTCACTTCATTTGAAAAATAATGAAAATGCTGTTCAGTGAGGACAGGAGGTGATGGGATTTTTAAGGTATATTTTTCTGCCTGTACCTGTACATTTCTTTGTATCACTAGGATTTTAGCAGAAGTAATTAAAAAGCAACTCCAGCTTGGCTGGACTATATGCTGCTTTTGTCACAGTAGTTGTGTCTGCATGTGTTTCACCTACATAGAAATGATTTATTAGCCTTTCCAGCTGTGTATCTAAATCAAACAACAACAAAGTGACCTAAACCAAACTCCTCCTCACTTATACTGGTGGAATGATAACTGGTTTTGTATACTTTTAAACAGACATTTTTCTTGTAAAGAGATATACACACTAAAGAGGAATAATCCAGCTAGCAGTTGTCAGATCTGCATACCATTTATGACCTTTTATAAATGGTGCTCTTCCTAGGAAGCTCACCACGTTTGCCACAGTTTCCTTGGAATGAGACCACACATACTTTAAATTGATACAATATTTTTTGAGAAGGTCAGTTGTAGCTGTCACAGGGAACCAAAAATAGGTTCTTCAAAGAGAAAGCCTGTTCCTTGCAAGTGTTTTTGCTAAGCAGATGTGGCTTTGACCACAGTTTGAACTTACATCTCACCTTCAAAGTTCAGGAAAGTTTTAAGAGTTTTGCCATGCATTCCTCTCCACTTGTATCTCGTGGTTGCCATTCAAAAGATAATCAGTCTCTGTTGGTATTTTAATCGTGTTCATCAGAGGAAGGAGGGAGAGAGGGACTGAGGAGCTGGCTATGTCTCACCAGTTTCTCTGCCATGACAGCAAAGCTGAATCCAGCAGATCCACATGACAACAAGTGGCAGAGCACAGGTCCGAAGCTTATTCCCAGCTCAACTACCAGTCTTCTGGCTGGACTTTGTGACTGGTTTCCATAGCCCTGGCCTCCTGGATTTGCACTGGCAAAAAGGCAGTAGAAATACTGACTTCTATGATGCACATTTTTTCTAATATTGTTATTTGATATTATACCCATGCTTAGCTATTGATACCTAGTCTTATATGTGGAAACTTTCTGTATTCTTATATGAAGAGCATCAGCTGTTGCAACTTAGGTCTTTGGGATGCCATACATATATAGAGTAAGAACACCATGCATAACACAATGAGACTTTGCATGTGTTTGGTTCCCTTGCATTGGTGGATATCTCTTGATTGTATACTAACTCATAGGGAAGTCTTGTTGTGTAAGAGCTAGAGGAGAAGACGCTATCTCAAAATAACATTTTTGTTGTAAAGGAAAATTATGGGGGAAAGACAACAGAAAACACTAGTGTGTTTTTTAAATAGTGTTCTATGCACTTGTGTTTGGTGAGATTTGATGAGAAGCTACAAATGGTTGACACAAACCTTACTCATAGTTAATATTCAATCTAAATATTTGTGTCTATTTATAAGTAAAATTGTACCTGTGTTGTTAGAATGAGCATAAGAAGCCCCAAAACTGAGCAATGACCTTGATTATATAAAAATTACTAGCCACGTGAAATTTCCTTCAGCATTTTACTGCAGATTACTATGTCCCTGATCCTGCAAACAAATCCAATATGCAAACAAGTAACTGTTCACAGAAAAGTGGCTCATTTTGAATACTGAGGTTTTCATTCTGTGTGATCTTTATTTTTCTATGGCACACCTTTGATGTTTTTCATATTAATTAAAAAATATCTTTATTGCACAGAATATTTATCTTTAGAATGTATTATCGTTTCCACTAAAAAAACCCAACCCAACACATTAAAACAAATATTCTGCTCTCTGCTCATCATCTAGTTTGTAGTGCAGCTTGGAAAATACAGGAAAGATATTGTTCTGTTTTCACACATGTCCCTTTCTCATTTTCCTACAGCATATTGGAAATCTGTGTCACAGTCTGTCTCTTTGGCTGACCTTCAGGAAAACTCCATTAATATGTTCTGGTAAGGAAAGATGAAATGTGTCTGTGAGATGAATGAAGTAGTAGTGAGGCAAACCCCTGAATACTTAGAGAGAAAGGGTGTGGAAAAGTCTCCTTCTGAGACTGTAAGATGCCTTCTAATAGTCTTGATGCTTGAATTATATGAAGATCTAGTAGACTTGTAAATATTGTGATTAATCTCATTATTTGAATTTAAGTGCTCTACATACCAGACAGTGAGCATCCGTGTTCCACAGTGCAGCCTACATTAACATCTCAAATGCATCTTCTATTTGCAAAGCTTCTGAATGCACGGTGTGTTCTTAAGAGTTCAATTAAAGAGCTCACCCGTAAATCAAGAACAAAACTAACAGAAAAAGTACAGCTCAACTTTTGTGCAGGTATGAAGTTGCCAGCAATAAATGTGGAAAAAGCCATTAAAATGGTTATGGAGCAAAATAAAGGCCCGGGATTATCAGACTGTTTGCACTGGCTGTACATAGAGTTTCAACAAAATCAACACCTACTTCAAACAGGCAACAATTAGGATTGAAAGAGCATTTAATTACAAAAATAGGTGAAAGACTTGTAAAGTTCAGTGCACTGTTATTAATGTGAATTTAATTTATTTGCTTGGAAAGCTGAAGTATTATTTCTGACTAAATTATGGCTGAATTATTTTAACTCTTAAAAATCAAGATTAGGATGCACACAAAATGAACACAGTCTGGAATTAAATTCCCAATGAACATTCATAAGATAGTGTGATCTGTGGTATACCCCTAGGATACATTAGTGGCAGGAAAATGCTGATGTGAAGCCTGTGCCTCAGTTTTAATAAAGAATCACACTATCACCAGAAGAGCAGTTGATTACAGCCACTAAACCCCAGCGCTGTCCTGCAACACCTTGTTTGTGGAGAGGCAAGTAGTCCACTTCTTTCCCAGTTTTCACATCCCAGCCACTGCTCGTCCTCCTGCTGGAGCACCTGCCTTTAGTTAGCAGCCTGCATTGCATTCTTTTTATGTGCATTTGTGTACAGGACTTTTAGTTCTCCTGGATAATTACTGCTACATTCCACTCCCTCCTACAAGTAATATACTAGAATTGTGTATAAAGGCAGGGAAGGTGAAACAAGGAAACCAGACAGTGTAAGAGGGTTTCAGCTGGTTAAATGATAGTGTCTAGTGCTATTTAGGATGCCTTACATCACACATGATAACTGCACAGGGTTTACGTAGGACTCAGAGGGATTCTGGCATCCCTCTGGATCAGGAGCGGAAAGTTCACACTTAAAAATGACACTATTGGGGTGAGCAGATCTCACACTGTCAGTTCAATTCATGTTCAGCCCTTAGCAGGCACCTTGAAGTTTGTGCTTCACACTAGTCAAGAACTGAGGAACGTAAAGAGAATAGTAGCGCAGCTGTACAGCTTAGTGCAGAACAAACCTCAAAGGAAAATGAAAGAAAATGGGAAGTGTGCTTGCCTCACATGCTAGCCTAGAATATAGCCAATCATCTGGGATGGCTGATGGAAAGAGCTGATCCCTTGTTTTCAATACTGAATGAGAGATGGTAGATGGGACAAGGTACTTAATGACTGTTGAAATTTGAAGTGAAGTATGATATCACCAAAGAGCGGATTAGAGAAGAAGCATCAGAATACACTTAGTGAGGAAACGACTGCATTTGCAAATGACAAAGAAAAGGATGCTTTTGTGCTCCAGACAGAAAATCAGGACAACCTGAATTATGAACTTGTCAAAGGATTTGAGATGCTGTGCAACAACGTGTAGCATTTAGACCCTTACTAGGGTCTTGATGGAGATTTGAGTCAAAGATGTTGCTCAGGACTCTGCAGACCAGCTGCATTCCCCTCTGGGAATGAAGATGTGGAATCCTGCCAAATGCTGCCTAGCAAATCCCTAGACAATCCACTCAGTGACAAATTCCTGAAGATGAAATGCATTGACATTGCTAGACACTTGCAGCCCTTCAATTTTGCAACAGTTTTATTGGATATCTGTAGGTTAGTGTCTATCTTCAACAGTGTTTTATGTGACAGCCATGCCTAAAGTGTAATCTCTGCTCAGTTCTGCAAGACCTTTTGTAACTTCAGTAGCACACTGAGCTCAGGTTTCTAGCAGACAGAACTGGGAGGGGAAAAAAAAAAAGGTTATTTGAGACAAACCCCAGTTGATTTACCTCAAAAGGTTTTCTCTTCTCCAAGAGATAGCACATCTAAGATAGAATGACATGAGTTCTGAACCAGACTGATGGTTTTCCAGTTCAGTACAGTCTCTTATTGATGCTGTAACACTGCTGCTGCATAGAATGATCTTTTGGATACCTCCAGTATTTAGACACTTGTCAGATGCATTTTGCGGATCGTATTTGTAACACAGGATTCTTTGGATTCAAAAAGCTTTACACATCAGCTTCAGACAGAAGCTCGCTATTGCATTCTTTTGCATTGAATAGAGGCTTTTACAGTGTAAATGTGCCCTTATCTAATTCATAGGGTTACTGCTAGCCAGCCAACACAACTGCACTTAACTGTGCGGTTCTTAAGAGGTTATTTTATTTCATCTTGAACAGTTTGGGGTTTTTTCTTGACTTTTTTCTCTCATCAGGGTAAGATGAAGGAAGATTGGGGGCATGTGATATATACAAACTCACTTTATTTCTTTGATATGGATTCTTCTGTCACTGAAGTTACTGCATTAGATATTTCCATAACATCTTTGTTACTGGTTCTGGCCTGAGCTTTTGTCAATGTTTTATTAAACTTACCATTATATTAGAACTTTAACTCAGAAAGATTGCAAAGCACTATTTTAGTTCTGGAAAAGCTCTCTGTTTAAGCACCCAGTTTAATGCAGCCCTTTTCAGAATGCTGCCCTTTTCAGAATACAGCCCTTTTCAGAACACCAAAACATCAGATTCCCTAATTCCCCTTGCTCCACTGCTCTTTTCTCTGCACCCAGCCACATAGGACACCCTCCCACTTCTACCAGCTCTGCCTTTCACTTGATCCCTGCTGAAAAGCTAGTTCAACTTCTGAAGGGACATGAAACTCATCCAGCAAAAGAACAAGCGTTTTCCAGATGTTTTTATGAGCTGAACTGGCTCACCAGTAAGTCAGATCTGGCATAAAGAATAGGGCAGGACACTGCACCCACAAACATGTCCTAACCTGATGGAGCCAAAGCAGGGAGATGAAAAAGTTGAACCACCCCTCTGGGAGGTGTTTTGATGGCATGAATATTTTCGATGAGCTCAGCTGTCTTACTGCAGACAGAGGTTAATTAATGGCAATTGTCTGAGCTGGACTTGTCTTGGATCAAAGTTCAAAGAAAGACATGTGCCCTTTAATGCAAGCAGCCATGTGTGCAGCTTCTGCTGTCCTTGAAAGTAAGGCAGGTTCACTGGCGCTACTTCTTGTTAAAGTCTCCAGGCCATTAAAACACCTTGTCTCAAATGAAAACTTATCAACAACATCCCATCCTAAAGCAGCCTACTTAAACCAAAACCAAAATGAAACAAAACAAAAAAACCAGAACAAAACAAAACAAAACAATCTTCCTTGTTGTAACTAAGAAATCTATCAATGAGATGTGCTGAGAAAGCAGCTTGGTGTCATATAGCTGTAAGTAGTATCTTACATTGCTTGTAATTTGTGGCTCCATATGAACTGAAAGATCCATGAAAAAGTTGCCTGGACAGGGTAGTGAATCACTCAGATCGTGAGAGTTCTGTCCCTTCTGTTGAGGTATTTCAACGGTGTACAGAGCAGTGTAAGCAAAGAGAAGGAAAACGCTAAGAGGAGAGGATTTCTGTAGGTTAGTGGTTAGGCTACTCATCTAAGAGAGCACTCTGAGCTCTGGTTCCTGTTCACTGATCTGCTGATGTAAATGGATGTTGAGTGTCAGCTGCAGATGAAGTCTCAGGCAGTGAGGCTAGGACACCAACCTCCCCATTCTTGTTAGTGGCTGGACTGGATTGACAATTCTTCATTCTTGGCTGCCTACAAGCACAAATTCGTTAGTGTTTTTGGAGAGTCCTCACTTTCCCCAGCCCAACCTACTGTCTGGTGATGAGCGCAGTATCCAGGCAGCGTGGGCTTGGATGCCCTTGGGCAAAAGATTCCAGTGTTTGCCACCTGGGTTGTTGCAAGTCAGGGAATGGTATTTGGGACAAAGGGGATTCAGTGCAAAGTGTCTCTGATGAGGATGGTGCAGCAATCTTCTTCTTTCTGGCATTCCATCTTCTTACCTGTCCATGATTCCCTAGCAGTCCTCTTGCACTGGTCTGACACTTTTGTAACAATCATGAGAGTACATTGCCTAAAACACTTTCAAAAGAAGCACACTGTTATGGTTGGCTTGATCTCTATATTTGCTGTGCCCATGATTGGATAAGGATAGCGGGACATCTTGGGGTGGGGGGAATCAGTGTGCTGCAACCTTCTCATGGGTAGGAAGGAATGGAAATTGACAGGCCAAGACAGTAGGGAGACTGCAGTGGTTCTAGGAGTGCTGGTAAATCATCACAGGGTCTCACCGGGAGATATGAACAGTGGGTTTGAGACAGCATGAAACCTTACTGAGTACTGCTGAACCAAGTTTGGTCAGGGAACAGAACAAATCCACACAGGGAAACCAGCAACACTCAGCTGAGTCAAATGCTCTCCATCCTTCCCAAAACATGAGCTTATTTTCTTCTCTGGGTGATGAAGCATCCCTTCTACCTCACCATTTTACAGTTAGTATATCTACACACTACAACCAATAAAGCTCAGTGGTTACAGACCTCCTCATAGGACATCTAGAGATATAAATACAGCCCTCTTAGTTGAGATAATTTATCTCCAAAGGAGAACATTCAGGACTCAAAGCGTCTATGAAGTCACTGTGGCATCAGAAGTTAGTGCACGCTACATTCAGGTTTGTAGCTGTTAGTATCTGTCTCTGTGAATGCTCTCAGCCAACCGCTCACAGGTAAGACCTGACATATGAAAGGCTTAAACTGTGGTGCATCAAGGTTGGCTAAAGTTCTGAACAGGGAAAATTGTTCTGCCTTACCTCACAGATGGCAACTCTATAATCTGCAGTCTAGGCCCTGACCCAGGAACTCTTGCAGCACTCCGCAAGACCTACCTTTCTGATAAATCTCTGAGGCTTTGAAAGGCTGTGTGTTCATAACACCTTGTGACCAGCTTTAGTTAATTTCTAAGACATTTTTCTTCTGAACATAAACAAGAATGTAGTGTAATTCAATGAACTTCATTGAAGTACTTCTGGATTTACTTTGGTATAGTTGACAGCAGAATTTGGCTCTATATGTGTTGGCATGAGCTCTATGGGACATTGTGAGTAAAACCAACAAACTTATCCTTCTTAAACCATGTTTCAACTTGCTGGTGGATCTGAGCTTTAAACACTACACTCTAGTCTAATGCCAGAATTTTTACCTACTTTCAGATCTCCCCATTGTAAACTGTCTGCCAAGGCTTGAAGACTGTAGGTGTTAAATACAGTTAAGGAGTTTTACTCTCTGAGACCTGCCAAACAAAGTAGAGTCCATGTCTCTCCTGTATTAATGACTTATATTGTAGCATGTCTGGAAAGCTAAGACTTTAATTAGCAAAAACTAGAAAATGCTTTAAAACATAGCCAATTTTAATACGTAAGTGCTACTCCTCAGAATATGACTTTGAAAAGGTTTTCATTTACTCTTACGAAGAAAAAAAAAGTGAATATACTATCATGCTGAAAGTTTTGATTCCTTCTTGTTAGCCATAGAATGGGTATATGCACCAGCAACATCTTACATGATGTAACTGGGCATGTGAATATCTTACCTAGATGTAGCCTTCGTGAGCAAGATGTTTGTCCTGCTTGTTGACTGAAGCCTAACCACATACTGTCCTTTATCAGTAGGAACACAGCCATAGGAATTGATTATACTCCTCTAATTAACACTCACTAGCTCATGTCTGAAACAGTGCATCCAGTTATGGACCTCCAGTACAAGAAAGACATTGATAAACTGCAGCAAGTTCAGAAGAGAGCCTCCAATATGGATGGAGGGTGGAGCATTTACCTAGTGAGGAGAAGTTGAGGGAACTGGGCTGGTTCAGCCTGCACATCAGACAGCATTTAAGAGTAGCCTTCCAATATCTACAAGGAAGTTACTGTGAAGACAGAGCAAGGCTGAACTACACAGTGGGAGAATGAGGAACAATGATAATAAATTGAAACAGAAAAATCCCAACTAGATACAAGGAAAATATGCCTCCATGTGGATAATTTTTCATTGGAACTGGTAAAGTAGAGAGGCTGTGGAACTGAGCAACCTGATTTGACTCCGCATTGACCAGGAGTCAGCCCTAGAGACCTCTCTGAGGTCCCTCCCAACCTGAATCTGTCTGTGATGTTGTGACCTTACAGAGACAATTGAAACAGAGAATCTGAATGTAGCAAGCTACCAAAACAAAATGGAAGGTTATTTTGCCTGCAGGCAAATTCTGATACAGTGTGCAATTTAAAGCAATAACAAATGAGAGTAGACTTAGTCTGTTGTTACTTCCATTTTACTGAACAAATAGCCATATGAGTTTAAACAAATATATACTGCTAACTGAAGGAAAAGCATAAAAAACATTCCAATGCCCAAGTATGAAGAGAGAAAAAAGATGAAGAATGAAGGGACGACTTGTCTTTATTATTTTCGATTATGTTTTAATTTATTTTTGACATTTAAATTAGTGGTTCACTCCTCTATTTGGGGCGCATTCAAACATCACAAGTTGTGTCTATCCCATTGCTGAATTTCAGGATGCTTTGTAGACCATTTTGTCTGGGACAGCAGTCTACATTTAGCCAGCTCAGGTTGTCTAAAATTTAGGTAACCCAGGGCTTAGAATGGACTCCAACTATTCTGCAGAGCAAAGCCATGCTTGGCTCTTCTCCTTGAGCTTATCATTGCAAAAACTGATGGGAGAGCTGGAAGACTTGATTTAGTGGGAGTGTAAGGTTTTCCTATATTCTCTCTGGACCATAAACATGACCTGCATTGAGCAAGGCAAGTATCATACACAGACATTTATTTCAGTCTTTTTTCCACCCCTTGGGACAGCTTACCAAGCAACACAGATGTTGTAGTTTAAGCAGCAGTCAATATTCATTATTCTTGTGATAAAGTCTTTAGTCTTGTGGTATTATTATGTAATAGGCCAGTTCTATATGAAGATATACATTCAATTCACTGTTACATGCACATTTAATTGTCAGAAAGACTCTGATGGGCCTTTAAAGTTTGCTTGTGAAGGATTCAAATGCTGTTGATCTTATTGGCCTTGACCACAGAGAAATTTGAGCAATATTTAAAAACTGACCCAGATATCTCCAGCTGTATACAAGCATTGTACATGGATACCACTGAAAATTTTGAGAGGGAAGAATAGCTATGACTCATTTTTGATCTTGTTAAGAACAGCACTGGATAAATGGTTGGGTTAGCACAGATTTCTAAGAGGTAACCCTCATTTTACTTGGCTTATGCTGCAAATATTTTAAAAACTGGTAGATAAAAAGACCTGTTAATCTACTTTCCTTTTGTGTTTTCAAACATGCTGCAACATAAAATGCCTGATAAAATTATTGAATTATTTATTTCACAGTCTCAGTGCCTTTACATGTCTGAATGGAAAGCAGCCAGCAGTCTACTCAGGGTAGTGTTTAGTGTGTGCAGGCAAAAACCCCCCACAAACAGCTATTTTTTAAAGCAACTTGATAAAGTATTCTGGTTTGTATGTTATGCATTTTCACAAGGTAAATTTACTCATGTTTCCTGACAATTTGATGAGTAAGAAGCACAAAATACTGAAAATAAGTAAGATCTTTTTGATTTTGTAAAATTTTGATAGGCAATTTTTCCTATAAGTACTCCCCATGATCATCTTGTCAGAAAAGAAGTGGGGGAAACTGACATTAGAACATAAATATTTTGGTGAAAGGTAGCAGTCTTGGATCAAAACACAAACAAACTACTTATGTTCCCCAAAATATGATCTGCTATACCAAACAGTTTACTGACTCACATATTGTAAAGCTGATTGGCCGTGATTTTATTTCTTTCACTTAGGAGGTCTTTACAATTCTCATTTTGCCAATCTGGCTCAAACTGAGCTGTACCTTACTCCTCAAGGCATGACTTTGATTCTAGTTGCATTATCTAGACTCTACTCATGATAAATGGAACTTCCAGAATCTGGATTTATGTATTATATTTAATAGTTTCAAGATAACTGCAGGCTTAATTTGGATTGCCAAAACTTTGTAGCAAGCAAATTCTGTAACCAAAGAAAGGGAAGATAAACCACAGATACAACCACAGCAATTTCTTAATTAACAGAAACAATCATCAAGTTATGTTTTTAGACTGAAAATTATTCTCTTTCTTCCCATTTTCACCACTGTGGCTGCTTTAAATCTCTGTGCTTTGGTTACTGTAGGGTATATGGACACAAGCACAAAGATCAGTCTCAGCATTGGTGCTACTAATTAAATCATAGTACAGGGTGTGATTCTACAACACTTGTGTTGTTAATCCATGTACTCAGGCTATAAAACAGTAGGATTGATTTAATTATTTTTTGGTTTGGATACCAGTAGGTATGGTACATTCTGTATGGTTTCTCAGAGACCTTCAATATTACAAAAAAAGAGAGGTTGAATTCTAAAGAGGCCTGATACTATACAACTTAGAGGTCTTCCTAGTTCTGTAAGAACTATATCACATCCTCCAAATGGGATTCATAGAAGCAATCATCTTAAATAGAAGCAACTTTTATTGTCAATAGGAGATGCTGAAGAGAAGAATATATTTTAACCCAGTGAATCATATAGTAATTTACATTGGAATTTATCTCTGAAGGTCAACTTATCCAACCTGCTTCTCAAAGCAACTCCAAATTTGTTAGAATAGATTACCCATTGCCATAGCTGTTTGAACTTTGAATGTGTCCAAGTTTGGAGATTCTACAACCTCTCTGAGCAACCTGCTTCAGTGGTCTACCACCTTCACTGCAAAGACATTTTTTCCATGTATCTATACAGACTTCCCTGTGCTGCAAATTTGTTTATAAAAGACTATACAATTCCTTCCATGCACTGGCAGGTGTGTAGCAGACCTTGCATTAGCTGTCTTCACTATAATGATACATAAGTCATTAAATGTCATGGAAACACTCATGTCAGGATGGGACACAGCCGGAAACAGTCTCCTGGATTAAGAGGCTTTCAGACATTTCTCAACAGAGTGCGAACACATCTTATTACGTTCACGCCTTGACCTGATTCATCTCCCACCACCTGCAGATATCCAAATTCCCCCATATAGATATGACCTTGATCATGTGCTCTCAACACAGCATCATCTAAAGATGTGTGCGGAACTGGGTTCAGCTTCTTCCTCTCCCTGCCACTTCTTCATCAGCTATGGTATTTTAAAAATCATGATGGTACTGATTTATGTCACTTTACATACAAGTGGTTTACCTCATTTACATACAAAAATCAGAATTGTCAACAGGTGTTAAGAATTGTCATAATGTCTAAAGTTCCAGGCACACAACAAAGATGAGCAACCTACAATCCTTGACTAGCAAAAACCTGGATATCAGTAGAGCACAGGTGCCTGTGGGTCTAGGCAAAGCTTTTGACAATTTCACTCTTAGGTTCAGTACTTCAGTCCTATAGCAACTACACTCTAGGCACTCTGTTGATTTTACCCCTGCTTTAATCCACTGGAAATGTAAATGAAGACACTGATTTTTATTTTTATTTTTTTCAAGGACACTGCATTTTTTCAGGGACAACATATTTCATATAGTAACATGGTTCTACTCAAGAATGGCTCTGTAAGGTAGCATCAGCACATACTGTCTCCTGAATCTTTAATTAGTTGCACTAAATTAACCTTGATCTAAGGTTTTCTGCCTTGAAAATCCAATAGGGCTTCATTGCCGTCCTATTGCTTCTCGTAATTGTGCCTTAAACAAATGCAGACCAACAAGAAAGGAACCCTTCAGTTATCTTTGCATTAGCTGTGCAATGATAATAGAAGCTAAGTAGTCAGATACCATTTTTGTCTGTGAGCTAAGAAGCTCAGATGCTAAATGCAGCCAGGGAACTGTTCTGCTAACTAAGAAACTGCATTTTATGTACAGTCATTTCTCATAGACAAGATCCACTTAAGGCAGTGGTTTTGTATCAATGGTTGACACTGAATTAGCAGAAAATTCAGCATGTGGTGATTAGATTCTTGTGCACTTATTTGTGTCAGTGTTTTAGAGTTGTATTTTCAGACATAACTCACCCTTTAAACCCTCTTTCTGGAATGAAGTTGCTAGATTACTTTGTAATTTTCATTGTAACTGGAGATGTAACATATGATGGCATGAATTCATGAGGGTTTTTTCAGCATAACATTGTAATTTTGATATTTTTTGTTGTATATGCTGGGTGTAGAAGACATAACAGTCATTTCTGACAAATTCTTCTATTTGCAAGCACTACTGGTGTAGCTATTACAGTCCAAGGATTTCAGCAAGACAAGCTTTGTAGATACTGATAATATCTCTTATGAGAGAAACTGATGTAGCTAGACAGGTCAATGAGGCAGTTATGGAGAGAGGCAGGTAGTTGTATCATCTTTTAACCATCATCTTATTCTTCAGAGGAAGGAAAATTGACAATTTTCTTATTAAAAGCTGATGAATGAATTGTTTACTATAATGGATGTCAGGCAAACCTCCCTGCATAACGAGCAATAGAGAAACACAATGAATATACAGCAGGTCAAAGATGTTCCAGCAATAGCCAGAAATCAGAAATTCTCTTCTAAAGCACAGAAGATACCAGAGAATCAGAGTACAACATTCTTGTACTTTCTGAAAAACTAAACCCACCTAGGCCACACAATATATATACTACCTGGCTTCTCTGATTTGCATAGCAGCCCTGAGGTCAGTCATGCAGGGAGTTTTCAACCTAGAAAAGAGGATCTATGAGGTGGTCATTTTTCAATGGATACCAAATCACCATTGCATGGTTGAATTTGTCTCCACTATTGACTAGGAGTATTTTGAAGACAACTCCTAACAGATTAATAATCTTACTTTTTTTTCTTAACTAAAAAGAAAGTTTGAAGTACATGGATTGTTGATGAATAAATCAGCATTTCTGCCATTACCTGGTGACAGACATTTGGCAGCCTTTTGAAAGAGAAAAACAGGTAAAGAAATGGTGAGTAGCATGCATCATTAATTTGTCAAGTCACCATATTAATGTGATTTGGGTCAAGCTAGTGGTTGCTCAGCCAAGCATTCATGGCTTCACTAAACCCTGGGAGTAGTAGGAGGAATTGGTGAAGCCTGTAAGAAAGTTTAATTTGGCAAAGTGAGCCAAATAAAGGAGAACTCCAGGGGGAGACCTTCTCCATCAGCTTCTATGGATGGGAGAGTGAGCAGGGGATTTAGGTTATGGCAAGTCAGGAAATCTGTGAGGGGCATTAGTTAGTCCCAGTAGGAGAGCTCTGAGGCAGGAAAAGGGAAAGACTGTGAGTTTGTTGACCTCCTGCTTTCAGAGTTCTTCTTTCATGAGCTCATAGGCCAATATCCTCATAGGTCTGCTAACAGCAAAATACAGAACTGTTTTTTTCTTAGGTTAGGGTCTCTAGTCTCTTTCATGTTGGTGCGACATTTTTATTGACCTTAATGAAAGTTTCATTCATATGAGATGGACAGAGCTGGCTCTCCCTTTAGTTTCCCATGTAATCAGAAAGACATAACTCTGTGTTTATGTTAAGGACAGAGGGACAGAGCACTACATGTTTTGTCTTACTGCCTCCTCAGTCCATTGCTTTTCCAAAGATTTGAAGACGGTGAGTATGCTGCAGTGCTGTTGTCAGTCAGTTCAGTAATAACCATCAGTACATCTCTAAATGCATTTCAGAACTACAAAACTTAAGATTTATAGTCTTCATGCGTAATAGAAATTAGCTGGTGATGGAATACATGTGGATTCTGATATCATCTCCTTGGGTATTTCTATTAAACCTATTCCTTTTAGGATGTCAGAAGAAGTGTGCTAGGTACTGAGATCCCACATCCTTCTTTCAAACATTTCCCCTACAATAACAATAGAAAAGCAACTCTTCTGCTTGATTAAAACAGCATGCTGGTACTATATACTGACAAGTATCCTAGTTTCAGCAGTTTAATGTTTATCAATCAATTAACTCCATCAGAATGGGATTATTTACTATACTTCCCTCATTGCTCATAGCTTTTTGGGTAAACTGAGGTCATTAAGGAGCTAATTTATATAAAGGCTTCCCAAAACATGATCTTCCACAGACGAAGGTAGAGCTTTTACATGCAACTGAATGCATGAATACATTTTGCAGGCGAAATATAAATGATAAAAGATATATGCAGTAAACATCTGTTCCTAGGTCTTTTCAGCTATGGCAAAACTGAAAACAAAAAACATCCAAAATGTGCAATGTGGTCCTACAGAACTTGTGTCTGTTACACTGAGATAGAATATTAGTGTCATGGTTTCAACTCCAAACTGAAAAGACCTTTTTTTTTCCTCCTTTTTTTTTCTCTTGTTTTCCTTTTAGTTTTTATTTCGAACTAACAGCAAAAGCTTATATAATAGTGATGTACCAGATTTCATGAAAGGGAAATTTAGCAGGCATTGCTATTTATATATATGGAAAATATAGGTCACAAGCGTCTTCTCCCCTCTCCCCTTCCTCTGACCGCCCCACTTAGAACTTTTCTCTCATAAGTCACTAATAAACTACTAGAAGTTTCTTCCAAGGCATGGGAAAACAGACCAAGTAACAGGTCTGTTTTCTTTTCCAAACATCCTTTTTTTTTCCTGTTTAACCTGAAGTTGACAGAAGCAAGGCCTTTACTTCCATGGAAAATGTTGTGAGTGCAAAACCTTAGACAGGATTTTGTATGTAATGCAGAGTCGATGGACAGCTAACCACCTAGACTAAAATTTTTCTCCTCTGCTCTGATGTAGCAGTAAACATCTATTGTCTCCCTGTGGGTGAAAAAGAACATATATCTTGAAGATGTAAATACACCTGTAGGCAATTAGGTTGAAAGACACCGTTCTTTTTCAGAAAAGCAAGGAAAAGGCTTCAAAAGGCATGCCCAGGCCTGCTCCTTCTAATTAAACTTTGTCCCTCCTTGGATTCCTACTGCAGAAGAAATCTTTTGCCTTTATGGAAGCCAGTCTTTATGGAGCCAGGTATCTATTTTTATTGTGGCTGGTAACAGAGTCATTATGAACTGTTTTTCCATAAAAGGCAAATTGTCCATCCATACAGAAGGTGTTTCATTAAGACACAGAACTGGAGACTGCAAATTGTGGGGGACGTTATCACATTTCTTTGCTTACAAAAGCAGGAAAAATCCTGCCAACTGTACTACTGTCTTCTCATTAGCTTTTATGATTTGCATTACACCACTTCCTAGTCTCATTTTGCCAGGTGATGTAGAAGCAATGAACAAAATCCATCCCCTTTGTAGCTAAGCCCCCTCAATATTTCTGGAAGGGGCAGTCTCAAACCAGTGAGAAATGTTTTTATAAGAAGAAAGATCCCTGTATTTCTTTGACAACAATCTGAGCTGCAGAAGAAAAATATTTTAGCTATTTTAGCTTGAGTTAGTAGTGGTTTTGCCTTAGACAACCTCAACATCCAGAAGTCTGAATCAGGAAGAACACTGCTTCTGAGTTCTCCGGCATGCTAGAATAATGAATATATACTGGTCTCCAAAATATATAATAAGGCCATTCCTCTATGCGAATCCTTGTAATTTTGGCAGAAAATTTTTTGCTGAAATTTAGTAGGATTTTCCCATTGCCTTCTGTGAAGCCAATATCAATTCTTGGAGCTATTCTGACCCTGCTGCCTCCCTCCCTGGGGTGAACGGATAATTATTGCTGTTTAGAATAGATGCATTTGGTGAAATATGCAAGAGATTTTATGTTCTAGTCAGAAATGTTGGTGGCAGCTTTTGTAGCTTTTATTTTTTTAAATGTTGACTATAGCATAGTAGACATGCCTGTATGCTGAGTAGTTTTTCAGTAATTTAGTAATATTACTGCTTCCTTTTACTATTTTTTACTCTTTTAATTCTATCTCCCACCATCACTACTATCGTAGCAGAGAAGCTAGAGGAAAAAGATTAGAAAACAGGGTTCTGATTTTCAAGGTACAGTATCCAACTATTTTGTCTTCGTGTCAGCTGAAATTGCATGCTCAGTACTTTTCAAAATACCTTTTCGATACTAGAAAGGATAGGTCTGACACTTGAGCTGTTGGAGATAACAACTTCCCTTTTTCACTGGGTAAAAAAAGAAGTTTTCCTCAAAGGGAAGAAGAATAAGAGAAATGAATGTGAGACACAGAGGTGGACAGAGGGAGGGGAAAGGAGCTGGATTACTCTCTTCCTACTTTAGAAAAATTATACTGTCTCTGCCTTTTCAAAATCACTGGAGAGAATATATCAGAGAGAAGAGAACCAAGGAATGTGGTTACTATAAGCATACGATTCCCACTGCCTGTAGTCAATATCTGTAGAGTGACTAATCCTTCACAATTTCATTTCACTAGTGGCCTTATTGGATATTATACATTTTTCCAGTTTCAGAAATTCAGTCAATTGTACTAGTGACAAATATTCCAGAAAAATCAACAAAAGGAGATGCAAGCAAAAAAATTCCTCAGTGCACATGCCAGCACATACACAAACATGCATATAAATGCACACACACACACACACACACACAGAGGAGTCACAAATTCAGGCTAATTCTCTCTGTGCCTGTTTGAGAATAGAAATCCTATTTTTTCTTGGTGGCACACATGATTTCTGAATAATGTCAGAAGTCGTATTCCAGGTTTTAAAGTAAGTGTGAAAACAGCCCTTCAGGGAATATGTCAGCTTCTATTAACTTCCCTTTAATCTGCACTGCCCTCAGGTTTACAACTTTTCTTTCATTAGTGTATTGAAAATATAGCATGATGACAACTAGATTAAGAAATAAAAGTTAGGCTAAACCTTATAGTCATAACTTTTAGATCTTTTTGAAATCTCAGAAAGGGAACATGTATACCAGTTCATAATCTCAAATGTTTAATCGATACAAAGTATTATGAAGTGCTCAGCCCTAGCCTGAAGCCCTTCTCCTCAAGATTCCTGCTGAATACAGTCTTTGGAAGTATTGAATGCCTTCAACTGCCCTGGAAAAAGTGATTCTGTTTTAGCCATCAGTAACATAGCTTGAGAAAAGATTGCATTGAGCAATCACAAGTAACTCAATGTTTAGGAGAATTCCACAGGTTGTTCAGGAACAAAACCTGAAGATATGGAATACTGATGTTAGAAAAATTAATAAAAAAAGGAGATGAACATGGCTAAAGATGTTGTGGCAGCTTACTAATCGGTAAGTAGACAGAGGAAGTGAGGTTTCTGGGATACTGACTCTTCTGAGATTTTGTGGTTTTATCCAGCTGAGTGTCTGGCCTAAACTTGGCTACATGTTAAAAAAAAAGCAGATCTAATTGTTTGGCCAACAGTATCTAAGAAATTGTTCAGCAGAAACGTGAAAGCCTGCATAAGCTGAACTGGAAAGCAAGAGGACATTGTGTAATAAATAGGAGTCAAGAAGGTGACTGGGGAATAACATTTTCCATTACACCAATCCAAAGCAGAAAACTCAATGGTGAGTTTCTTTTTTCCTCCCTGTATGTTCTCCTTCTCAGTCTCTCAGAAAGGCACTCACTATATTCAGATGTAGATTCATTTTTCATTTCTTATGCAAATATTAGCAAACTGAGACATGAGGCTGAGTTCATCATGTTCAGCACTTTCAAAAGAACCTACCACTGCCAACAGTTCATGTTGGTTCAGGGACTTCATTTTTACAGACTTCTGTGGAGGTTAACAGTTAGCTCCAATACAAACAGCCCTTTCATTAGGCTCTCACTGTTTGTGACAATGAAATCAATTTTTCAGAAAGCACACCATTAATGAGTAAACTTCCCTTGCTCCCCAGAGGGCTATCTATGTTAAATAAGATAGATGCTAATCATACATACTTAAAAAGAGAAATCACTGA
The DNA here is from genome assembly GCA_027925045.1 of Hypotaenidia okinawae. Taxonomy (NCBI): domain Eukaryota; kingdom Metazoa; phylum Chordata; class Aves; order Gruiformes; family Rallidae; genus Hypotaenidia; species Hypotaenidia okinawae. The sequence continues at coordinate 33,582,668 of BSDF01000006.1, forward strand.
GGAATAATCTTTTAGTAGACAAGGCAGAAGACAGTTTGCTTTGCTCTACTGATGACTCAGAGGATGTGTTGCTGCATAGCAACATCTTCCCAAAGAGGGATATTTCTGTTTGTCCGGTCTTTGGAAACCGCCCCTTTGTGCTGCTTCTGTTTCTATGCCCCCACAATAATTACTTTAGCCAGCCTCTGGTATTGGGTCTATAGGCCTGAATGTAGATTAGCTTTTGATATTTACACAAAAATGAAGGCTATGACTAGCAACACTCATATACCTTGAAGTGGGCTTCAACACAGAGTCTCTTCACTAAAAGTGTGTATGAGAATGTCAGTCAGAATTTTGTGTGCAAGTTATGCATGTAATGGATCACAAAGCTATTGACAATAAATAGAAAACATCAAAAAAATATTTTACCCCAAACAACTAGGCTACTACGGCATAGATGCAGATACTGCTTTTTTGGAAATGTGGTTCTTACTCCAAGCCAAAACCTACACTTTTGATATGGTAGTATTATTCTCCTTGCATGAAGGAGGCTTTAGAAATCAATTGTTTAGCTCCTGATCCCTTTCCTAACTGGAATTGCCTTGCATTGCACTGTTCTCATTGTTTTTATAAATTCTAAAATACCTTGTCAAAATCAGTTATATTACTTTTTTTTTAATGTCATTTTTGCAAATTCATGCATCATTACAATTATGGTGAGAGAACAGATTTTTTATTTTTTTAATTAAAAGATGGTTTTACAAGGGCAGTAATAAGCAGACGTCATCGCAACACCATGTAGTATTGCCCTGAGATTCTCTGGCCTAGGCAGAACACACTAGATCAAGAATCAAAGTCTATATAACTACAAAACTGCTGTATTTTGAGGGCAGGAGTGAGAAGTGCACTGTGCATGAACTTAGACATAATGTGGATATCTCAAACATGACACTGTTTTATGTATTGCAGACATACCCTAAGTCTCATTTTCAATAATCTAGACACTTAAATTCGTCAGACTTCTTGAAAATTGAATAAAGCTTTTTTGACAGTGAATCTTAGTGCAGCAGATGATCTATAGGCTTACAAAACTGCCATTGTGAAGGTTCGTGTTGGAAAAAGCAGGAAATGTTCAGTCCTGTAATTCTCTTGAGGGTCTAGTTTTGCCCACTCTGCAGGAATAAACCTGTTGATTTAAGGAATAAAGTAGAATGGGAGCTTGACCTATCAGTATCTCCCTCCCACGCTGTTATGATGTTCTTTCAGTACACACACTGCTCTCTGCTGGAAGCTTGTGCACGTGTGATATGAGAGCCACTGGTACCTCTCAGTCAAACTCTTTTCTTACATATTTATGCCCACAGACTGGGTCTTATGAGTGGCTGATAAGTAAGATTATGCATTGCTAATCCTTCTTCATATACATCAGCTTCTGGTCTTTTGTCTAAGAGACTCTTTCTCATCTGCTGAAGCAGTAGATGGCATACAGACAAGCAGGAAAATGTTCCCTGGGCAGTGTTCGAGACCACTCTTCATATTTTTTTCCATGAACAAGTGAATTTAATTTCAAAGCATATTGCCTTTCTTCTTGATCCTCTTTGACCTTGCATGGGTACCTCAGCATCTTCCTTCAGCTTAAAAAATTTGTGGCATGCTGTTTCTGTAGAATAAATTACCAAATCCTACTATTTTTTAAAAAGCCAAGCTGATTCCCAGTGGTGCTGCTAGTTGAAGATCTGTTTCATTTCTAAAGGGTACAAAATCAACTCAAGCCCTGGCAGTGGCAATCCGGGTGAGGTCCTGCCAGTGTGGGCAACCACGCTGCTGGTGGGCATTCCTCAAGCATTTCTGTGCCTCTTAAGGCCATGAGAACAGTTTCCATCTGAGAGGCATGAGCAGAGAACAGGTTAAAGATGCTCTACAAGAGGGCAGGAGATGTGAGAATGGAAACTGAAGTGGTTTGGTTGTTCACAGTTTTGGAAACAGTACAAGACCATGCCCACAGTCTAGCTTCTGCTGCCTATTTCATTTAACAACTAAAGTTTTAAAACACTTCAACTACTTCTCAGAAGCTCATGATAAACTTTAGCCACTTGATAATTTTAACTATCTTTAAGTATATAAAACAATGCCTTGTGGTGGGTTGACCTTGGCTGAAGACTAAAGCCACTCTATCATTTCCCCCCTCAGCTAGACAAGGAAGAGAAGACATAATGAAAGGTTCACAGGGTGAGACAGGGACAGAGAGATATCATTCTGCATTGCCATCATGGACAAAATAGACTCAACAATAATAAAAATATTCCTCTTATTTATTACCCAAGCAATATAGGAATAAAACCAAATCTTAAAATGCCTGCCCTCACCCCTCCCTTCTTCGCAGCCTTTGCTTTATTCCCAAATTGTCTACTTCCTCCTCTCCAGTGGCACAGGGGGACAGGGAATGGGGGTTGTGATCAGTTCATCACACATTATCTCTGCCATTCCTTCCTTCTCCTCAGAGGGAGGAATCCTCATGCTCTTCCTCTGCTCCAGTGTAGGGTCCTTGTCATGGGAGCCAGTCCTCCATGAAATTCTCCAACATGAGTCCTTCCCATGGGCTGCAGTTCTTCAGGAACTGCTCCAGCTTGGATTTCTTCCATGGGGTGCAGATTTTCAACAACAGACTACTCCAGAGTGGCTTGCCCACTGGGACACAACTCCTGCCAGCAAACTTTCTCCAGAGTGGGCTCCTCTTTCCATGGGCTGCAGGTCCTTCCAGGAACTTGCTCCAGTGCAGGCTTGGGGTCCAGTGCTTGAACATGGGGTCACAGCCTCCTTCAGTTTTCTCCACCTGCTCCAGCGTGCGGGCAGCAGAATCTCTACTCATCTTTATCCCCCACAAACTTCAGCTGAGCAGCCTCCTTCACCATGGTCTTCAATATGGGCTGCAGAGGAATCTCTTCTGGTGCCAGAAGCACTTCATCCCCCTCCTTCTTCACTGAGCTTGGTGTCTGTAAAATTTCTTTTCTTCATCTCACTCCTTTCACTGGAGGCAAAAACCCGCCACTTTTTAAAATTTCCCTCCTTTTAACTATGCTAGCACAGAGGTGCTACCACCATCACTATTTGTCTTGGCCTTTGCCGGTGGCAGTTTAGGCTCGGTCAGACCTAGGGGAAGGTTCTAGAGCTTGTCACAGAAGCCACTCCTGTAGTGCCTCTGCCCCTGGAACCTTGCCACACAAACCCAAAACATGCATGTATTTTTTTTATTTGTTACTGACTAGCTTCAGGAACCACTGCTGAACACAGTGAATAAATTCAGCCAATCTGACACTACATGTGTACAGTAAGTGAAAGCTTTATTTGACTTGGGGCCACCTGTGACCTGTGCAAACCCACCTGAGTTTTTCAGTTCAGTTACCATTAGGTAGGGGACTGTGGTGCCATGAGGAGAGGAGAGGAGAGGAGAGGAGAGGAGAGGAGAGGAGAGGAGAGGAGAGGAGAGGAGAGGAGAGGAGAGGAGAGGAGAGGAGAGGAGAGGAGAGGAGAGAGGAGAGGAGAGGAGAGGAGAGGAGAGGAGAGGGAGAGGAGAGGAGAGGAGAGGAGAGGAGAGGAGAGGAGAGGAGAGGAGAGGAGAGGGGAGGAGAGGGGAGGAGAGGGGAGGAGAGGGGAGGGGAGGGGAGGGGAGGGGAGGGGAGGGGAGGGGAGGGGAGGGGAGGGGAGGGGAGGGGAGGGGAGGGGAGGGGAGGGGGGAGGGGAGGGGGAGGGGAGAACCTGGTGCTATGGCAGAGAAGTTTCTAGACAGGGTGAGAAAACTCCTAAGTATAGCTTGCTCTTCCTGATCAAACTAGAAGTTCACAAGCTCAATAGTCGATGCGTGACTATTGCTTTTGATCATAAACCATGGATTTCCTTTTCCAGGAATGAAGTTATTCAAGTGAGCTTCATTACATTGACTTTATATTGCACAATTTAAAGAAGTCTGAAAGTTGAAGTATTAGGAAATCAGTTTGGTGACAAATGCTGAAAATATGTGTAAGGACTATTGTTCATACTAAATTAAGAAGTTAGTAGAGTAAATTCCAATTCAACAATGTCATAAGGAAGAAGATTACATTAGGCCTGAATGAACTCTGTTTTTTGAAAAGATGAAAGAATGATTTTATAAAAATGTAATCTTGAATTTGCCATGCAGTATGATACATGAGTATAAAGGCTCTGTTTGGTGGGTACATGTAGATATGCTAATGTGTATGCATAAAAATTGTAATTTTGGAACTAATTCTAATAATGTTAAACGGCTATTTATAAAAATATATCCTGCAGTAATATGAAACTTTACACTTGCATCTTCATATGAATACAAATAATGCTCAGTGCTATCTCAAGTTCAGCTGTCTGGCAGTAATTTTCAAACTTTTACTCCTTCTGGAATTACATCAAGAGTAATTTATTTTATGGAAATATTTGTCACAGTGCAAAGGATGTGGATGATCTTGTGGATACATGTATTTGCACATGCCCAGTTCCTCACCTGCTCATTCCTCCATTACGTCCATGTCCTTCTTCCTTGATGAAATTTGTGCTTCAAATGATGTACTTAGTTGTGTTCAGCAGTCACTTGAGTATTCCTGAACACAGCAAATCTAGAAAATTTGTACCAAGATATTTCTGGGAGATGAAAAAAAGTAGTTAGTGATTTCCAGAATAGTCATAACATTTTTAAAGTACCTTTTGTATGTGTTGTCGTTTGCACTGGAGGCACCATCTATTAAAATTACAGAAGTTCCATTACAAAATAGTTTTTCTGTTGCTTTTAACTTTGCCAAACTAACTATTTGGCCTGAAATTTTGCATACTGGGTATCTGCCTCAGGCTGAATCTTTCTGGAAAAATTCAGTAAAAATTACTATTTCCAAGTGAAAAATTAGGGGAAAACACATCATTCTGTCCATATCAAAATAGACGGCTTACCTCTTATGTGTGAAATTTTAATGACTTGAAACAGAAACATAAAATTTGGAAGGGGTGACTGAGGTGCCTAGCCTGTGGTCTTTATTGTTGACATGGAACTGCACCTTGAATAAATTAAGAATCTTTCAAGAGAAAAAACAAGTAAAATTTAAAAAAAATAATCCCAGTTTGCAAATGTGGAATAGAGAATTACTAGACTTCTGAAGTCACTGTTCTGAAAGACTCCTATGTGTACTGATCAAGATATCAGCTTGTAGTGAGCTAGACTAATTTTTTGGACTGAAGGTTGCACTCCAAAGGACCATGAAGGCAACATGAAGGCTGGAGTTCTGTGGAAATAGTACTGTGCAGTCCTGTAGCTAAATATTGTCATAATGCATATACTCAGCAGTGTTGCATTATATGAATACAATTTTGGCATTTACTAACATGTGGATGCTTATTGCTGGAACTGGTTTTATATTTTAGTGTGCAGTGTATGCTGTAGTTTCCAGTGTCATGCTTTCATGACCTTCTACTGTTGGAAAACTGAACTTTGTAACTCCCTGGAAAACTGGTAGGCTTTCCTTCTGATTTATGTGATAGTCACATCATAATCCATTTTAGCAGTAAAATGTCATACTTGATAATATCACTCATGACAAAAAGCACCATCCTTGAAACTCCAGATTGATCTTGTTTCCAAACACAGAAGCTAATGATGTTTCGATTCCTTTTTTTTTTCCTTAAAGCAAGAATTATTTAGGCAAGAATCATGCCTTGCTCTCATGAAACAATCATGTCATTAATATGGTAAGGACATGCATGAGATTTCAAGTGCTGAGATCTATGATTTATAAACCAGTCCTTTGTGCAGCAGGTTAGAACTGGACTGAGAAATGAAGTCAGGGTTAGTGCGATTCAGCTGCTGAAATTTGTTCTTTCTCAGCCTGTGCTGTACTGAAAAGAAAAGAGTCAATTTTTACTTCAACAACTGAAGACACTTATGGAATAGTTTATGTTAGAATGGGCCTCAGATGTCTTCTGTTCCAAACCTCTGCTTAAAGCATGTGTTAGTAGAAACTCAACAAACCAAATCAGACCCTTATGCAGAAAATAAAACAACATTTTTTAGACATTTTAACTAAATAATGTTTTTCTTCTAAGAATTACTCCCTTTGCCATAAAAACACATTTTTGAGGTCAGTAGATCTGTTTATATCTTATGTCATATGAGAACAAACAATAAGGAGGGAATTAGTAAAATTCTTAATACAAGAAACACAAAGTGTGAGATTCTTTAAAACAGCTGTTGTGCTATTAACATTCCTCAGACACTGAAGAACAATTTTCGAAGTGGCTTTAAACCTTGCCAAGCTAATTGCCATTGTAGCTGGGTTGGTTAGGGCAAAGCCTATTGGAAATGGGGTCTTATTGTTCACAGGGGTCAAATGAGGGCAAGTCTTAGCTGATCTCTGAACTGCAAGGTTAAATATTTGACCTGATCAGATTGTCAGGAAGGCAAAGAGGGCAATAGAGACAGAATGAGCTGCTGGGTTAAGCAGCAGTAGTTCAACCATACTGTCTTCCACACAGTTGCTCAAATATAAACAATATAAACAAGGGCAGGCCTCAGTTTTAAGGTGTCATACAATAACACCTCAGAAAAAGTTCTTTAATCGACCCATAAGCTCTACAGATGGAGATGTCTTTGCACAATTTAAAAATCTTTGACGGATATTTCTGTTTTGTTTACAGCAGTATGTAAAACATCAGAGTTTAATGTAAATATCATAGCATATAAGCTTTCAAAAAACATTTAACTATTAATGATGCTTAATAAACAAATTTCTGATATGACTGAACAGCTGGCCCACTTAGTGAAAATGATGGGATAGCTTAAAACCATGCTACCTTTATGCTAACTGTATTTTAAAAACCATACAGATGCAGTATGCTTGAAAGCAAAAATAAACACAAAAGTTTATGCTTGGAATGTCCCCATCTACTTTCATATTGGTCAGATACAAATATAACTGTGTGGCCCATGTTTTTAACCATGGTTGATATTTGGACAACAATGGTTCTGAATATATCCTCTTTTGCAGCAAAGACTGCATTATCAGTGCGTACTTTGAACAGTAGAATTTGGACTGTTATGATGGGATTAATCTCATCTAACTTTAACTCTCTGAGGTGTATCCATTGAGCCTAGGGTAATCCTTTTAGCATTCTACAGTTGGGCAAGAGACACAGACAACTCCAAAAGGCAAACCCTTTAAAGAATCTCTGAGGGTCTCTGGTGTACCCACTGAGTTCAAATGAGTAGCTGAGACCATGGCTCTTATTTTTAGACTTTTAAAACCATGTGAAATGAAACTAACTCCTAATCTGTAAGATTATTGGTTTGGTTTTTTTACCTTTGGATACACAAAGACTTACCGAAAAGTGCCCCAAACTTGAAAATCTGTTTTGCATTTACAAAACGCCTGCATCCAAAACCTGGTCCACAAAAGCTGTTGGTCTTGGTCAAAGTATGAAGAACGTATGTGATTGGAAGGACTAATAAAAGGTTGGGAAAAGATAGAAATTCAGCACAGATGAAAACTTTCAGGTTGGAAACATGCAATGACCTGCCTCATGGCCATGAAATATCACTTGTTCCACAGTACTAGGTTAAGTTCCTATTGAAACTGATTCAACAGAAACAACACACCACTGATTGTCTGCTCCATATCTGGACTTCAGGATTCAGTTTGAAATATTTGCTTGTTTTCTAAAGCTATCATAATAAACTTTAATTTTACAGATTTTTAACAGTGAAAGAAATAAACTCCCTATGTTAATTGATGTTCATAATTAGTAGATCCATTGCACAGGAGACAACAATTAAATAAAACCAAGGAGATAAATATTTTGTTAGATTGTTGGCCCTTAATGCTGCATTACAGAATACTATTTTGCAACTCTGTCTTGAGCAATTTTGTTCTCAAACTCTCTACCTAGTACAGACACCTGAAAAGTACAATTACATTACAGAGTGATAATGACAAATATTCAGATTCTTTTTTCTTTTTTGGATTTAAGTCATATTTTACATTGAAATTTATTTCAATTTTCCCCTGGTCCACATGATAGCTATGGTTTTCCTGAATTGCCTCCATACCCAGGACAGGTCTTAGTTAACCATTGCTACAAAAAATCACAAGTGTTTCATTATAATCAAATCATCAGCCTAATCAGAGCTGCAAACATATGTTTAATTATGAAAGATGAGCAGTGATTTTTATTTAGTAGGATATAGTCTTCACCAGAAAAAAACATCCCTTTGGGTAAAAAGGTGTAAGCACTCTGTTCAAAAAACTGGTCCAAGAATGTGCTCTTCTGCCTTGTTACAAACATCACATTACTGACAGTCAGAGACCAACAGGCATTTTATTCCACTTGTTACTGCCAGAGAAATTTTTAAAAACAGATCCAGTTTATTGATGCCTGAGGACAAGGACCCTCAAAACAACCATTTGCTGTCAAGGAAAGTTCTACTGATGCTGTAGCCATAGTACTATTATTACTAATCTTTCATCCTCTTTCTTGTTTTCTTGTTCTGTGACAAAGGTGTACATTTGAAAATATGTACAAAACTATCATTTTTGGAGCTTGGGCCGGTCTAAATCATTTAAACCAATAATCAAACATACAAAGTAAAATAATATTTTTCCATCAACAGGAAAATAATTGCTATTACTAAGGAAAATATTATTCACCCTGATTAACTTCAAGATGAGTCTTAGATGGCTTCAGTTTGACCCACTTTCTCTTTTATTGTATTTATTGCTCAGATATCAACATTTGTGAATTTCAGATTGTATTTAACTGTCATTAAGAAACACAGAGTAAGCCAGCATTGGTTTTTTAGTTGTTTATTTTCTTGATCTGAAAGTAAAAGGCAAAGGCACATTTTTAGATTAGAAGTACTCATTCAAGCATTTTAAATAAAGTGGGTATCTGCTGCCAGCTATTAATGTAAAACAGAAGGCTGAAAGTGTGTCATATTTTTCCCTATGATTGATCAAGATACAGAAATAGACTTAATTGCTAGAGTAAGATTTGGGATGTTTTTCCACATAAATGTTTTTAATCAGTTAGTTAGGAGTCATTTTCTTCTGCAGCATTGTCAAATGTTCAGATAAGTGCCTGGTTCCATACCCAGGTAAAAATTAGAAAGGGAATTAAATAGAGAAGAAAGAAAAGAATAAGAAAATGATGTTTCTGCTGTCCTTAAACCAACTCTGTCTAAGCTACTGAAGTACTCCCTAACAGGACAAAACCCACTGAATTTCATGTTCCTGATCCAAAAGACTATACTGGGACTGTGCAGCCTGGGCCTTGCCATTGGTCCTGCTTCTCCATGGTCCAGCCTGGGGAACAGACCAGAGAGCACCACAGCTTCTTTTGAGCTAGTGTATACACGTCTCACACAGGGCACATACCCAAAGCACTGCTAGGAGGCTGGAAGGCATCCCTAGCTCTAATCCTCTGGCTGGATCTCCCCAATGGAGTCCTCCCTTGGTGTGACCAGATGAAGCATTTGCATTTTGTATGACTGATTAAACACTATTGGAGGCAGGGGTTTGACTCTTAGGTGCAAAACCAGGGCTTGCAGAAATATTGAAATTCTCCAGGGTGGGAATGTACAGCTCTTGCAAATCTCACACAACCTGTTGCCAACAGGACTGGATGAAAGTTCATTTCGTATATTTCTTTATTGGACTTGGTTTGACATCTGCACATCTATTAATCATCTTATCTTGCTTGGAAAACAACAGAGCATGTGGTGCTGAACAGAGATGAAGTGCACTGCTTTCCACAGCAAGCAGGTTCCTCAGGTGGAATGTGTGTCTACCATGTGACATGGTAACCTAAAGTTCAGCTTCCTACTACCAGTTCAGACTGATAGTCTGAATCATCATTTTTATCCTGAAAAGAAATACATTTTCACACCTACCTCCCCTTACATTTGTGTGCACAGCTGGCCTGACACATGCATCAACCTCGGAGTGGTGTGATTTGCTGTTTACTGCATCCCAGGGCAATCCAACAATCACTACTCAATTTCTGTACTGATCCATTAGTCCAGAAGAAAATAGTCACTAATATATTGTTTACATAAATGAACTACTTGCCATACATGGTTCTTTATATGCAACAGACTGGTCATGAAAATATCATACTGGATACTGCATAAGCATGAAAAAAAGAAGCATGCATCTCAAACTTTTGAATCTGTGAGTCATGAAAAAACAAACCTGTAGAAAGGGCAGTGGAATGTAAACTATGGATCAATAGCACAAACAAGAGGCTAAGCACATAAGTGACCAAGTGTTGCCAAACTTTCCTCTGGGCATAGTAGCCCAGAAGAGTCCTAGAAACAGCATGGAGCAGAATCTTGTGAGACCCTTGCAAGAAACAGACATGGTCTGGATGTGAGAGCTCAGAGTGAGCTTAAAAGGAATAAGCTATTATATTGCATGTGAACCTGCAATAATTTGTTTGGATAGTAATTTCTGCCCAGAAAGTTGTCAACTTTTGTTTACTGTTACTATCTGCTCATCAACTATCAACTGGAGTGTGATATTTGTGGTGTTCGTCAAAGCAGAAACATGCCGTGAGGAGAAATGTAGAAAAATGCTAGGGCTCATGTAAGTGCATGGCAGAATATTTTCAAGCCTTTGACAAGACAATTTTCTTTGTAAATAGACTGTAATAAGTGAAAGGTGTGGCTGATATTTTTGGTCACTTTTTCATTCATGGCTAAAGTCTTGGAAATTTCAGTATTTTTAAAGCCTGGTCATAGCAAGTCTGTATGTATCATCTTTAGACCTCCTCAGATATAGACATAAATTCACTAACAAAAGTTTCTGTAATCATATTATCTCTGCTGTCAAAACAGATGTACAGTAGTACGGAAATTTCCCTACCTGAAAATCCAGTTGGCTTCCTCAGCTGGAGGGCAAGGATAAGACAAATAGAAGGCAGATCTGGTGTTTAAGGAATCTAGGTCAAGTATAAGTTCAAACATCAGGCTAAGAGGACAGCCAGAGCTAGCAGCTGACCTCAGAACTCTGTAAAGTTGCCACACACTTGTTCTCACTCTTTTGAAGTGCCAGGGAAATTAACTGGTGTGCAAATGGTTACTTCCATACTCTTATTAATATTTAAATTTTAGCTGAACAAGCTCTTACGCATGGCAGTCATCTGCAATGATATACAGCTTATAGCAGCATTTTACACTTTTAAATAAATATAAAATGAAATTTATCCATGTTTGATAAAGAGGCAGACTAAAGGATGTTAATGTAAGGGAGACTATTTTGGCTGCTGTTATGCCAACTGGCATAACCCTCTACTGTTCCTGCTGCTCAAAAGAGGGAAGAACTTTTGACAAATGTAATCACAGAAGGCAGCTTGGGCAGCAGCAACCATGACATGACCTAGTGAAGAAGAAGGTTGGGATGAGAAGCAGCAGACTAGGAAAGCAGAATTTGGCTTTTACAGGGGATTTCTAGGCAGAATGGTGCCATAAGGGGAAAAGGTACCCAAGACAACTGGCTGGTTTTTAAAGAAAACTCTTTGAGAGCTCAGGAACAAACTATCCTGTTGCACAGAAAAACAGGGAATTTCAGCAGAAGACCTGCTTAGGTAAGCAAGGCTCATCCGTGAAAGGCATCTAAACATAGCCTATAACTACTTGAAAGGGGAGTTAGGAAAAATGTCAGTCAAACTCTTCTCAATAGTGGTAGTCAGCATAAAAAAAGGAAATTTGGCATAAGCAGCAGCCTGAGACTAACTAGAAGAAGAAAGTTTTTAGCCAAGTGTGTAACTCATTACTTCAGTAGGCACCCAGAGAAGAGGTGGCAATCACCAACCCTGGGGATTTTCAAGAGCTGACTAAACAGAGCCCTCACCCAACCCTAGCTAGGTCTGCTGTGAAAAGGAGGTAGGAATAGTAAAATCATTTGTATGATTTTAGAAATATCCTTGGACAAATAAAGAACCTGTTTCTCCACCTATCTTGGATGAGAGTTGAATCTAGCTGAGCAGGGGCTTGAGCTGTTGAAGAAGTGGGATCCTCCGCATGTCTTGCGAGACAGAGAGCAGTTCCTGATTGACTTACGTGTATGTGCTGAGCATGCAGAGAAGCAGACCATCAGATACCAGGGGGAACTTCATTGGTAGACACTTTTTCATTGAATAGTTGCGCAGTGGTTTTGGACTCTCTTTTGTCAAAATCCATGTACATGCCTCAGTGTTTTGGTGTACCTGGGCTCCTGCAGGGAACAGTGGAATGACTGCAGTTCTGTGACTCACTCGATAGAAGCCTGATGCCTCTGGAAAAAAAAAAACAACAACAGTAAAATAAACAACAGCAACAACTATGTATTTACTTATTAGTACAAATTTTAAAGGTTAAGTTGTTCAGAAAAGTTTAATGCTAAAAATGCCTGTGTGTTGCCTTTTAAAAACTCCATTGTAATTAGAGTTTCACCTGACAGCTCAAACTTTTACTCCATTTCAGTCCCTGATTTCTGACTGTACATTCCTTCATTATTTGCAGTACTGGCTAATTAAGTGCTATCTGCAAACTTGGAAGTCTTTGCTTTCCACATTGCTGTCTACATTATATTTGTGTAAATATTTCAAATCTGGACCTCTAACACTGACTCCTGTCATCTTCAACTACTGACATTTTAGTTGGAATACTTTCCATTTATGACTACAGTAGATTTCCTACTAATGGAGCCAAATTTATGTTTAAGCATGCCAGCTTTCTTCCTCTCCTATGACTGGAGGAGAGGAACTTAGTAGCAAGAATTTAATGGATTTTCAAAGATTAATCAAAATGGGTTTATGAAGAAAGGTATGTGCTCCTTTACCTCTGCTAAAGGTACTTTGGATTGCTTCCAAAAGATTTAAAACTGAATTTGCCTCACTTGAAATGCATTGTCATCTATATTTCCTCTCATCTAGTTCACTATTCTGAAAACATTTTGTGATACTTAATGCTTAAGAACACATTTCCTTTTACATCTAGGCATGAAGAACTGTATATGCTTCTAACTGTATATGCATACATACACAGACACTTATTCAGGCTTTAATAATATTATGTGGAGGAAATAAATTTTTTTTCTTGGAAGTTTCCTATCCTTTAAATATGTATCTTGAAGATTTCAAATTATGAAAATACTCCTACTTCCTCTGAAAGCAGGTGTGCTTGTGTATATGCCAACTGGTCCATCAGCCTTCCTTTCAAACCACTTCAAGAATCTACACATCCCTAAGAATCTGTGGTCTCCCAGAAAAGGTGCAGTTTTCTAGGTGGAGGTTCTCATGGCCTTGTTTCTTGTTGAATATTCTCATTTTTTAATGCTGCTTCTTTGATGTTTGTCTCTAAATATACTTTCTTTGGTTGCACTTTAATAGAGTGTTTCTATATTTACATTACTGGTGATTTATATTGAGTACCAAAATTAATTCTTTTATTGAAGCAAGTATACCTGGTTTTCACCATGTAGGGATCTAAACTAATTATTTAGAAGTGCAGAGCAGTTTATAGTCTGCCTCAAACCAAAATAGAAATCCCTACTGTTATGAAGAAAGAGAATTATTTTTTATGAATGATTGCCAAATACATCACCTCACAGGCTATCCTGAAGAGTACCTGAAACTTACAAAATGAAAAATTTCTGAGGTGTAAGTACATATGCATGCTTTACATATTGATGGAAATATATCTGCACAGAAAAGATGAAGGATAACAGGATTTTTTTCACAGCATTTTGAAGGAAGTGTTTGTAGAGACAAAGTTCACTTAGAGTGTTTAACAAGTGCAGTCCTTGTTAAACCTGAAATGTTCTGGCAGGCCAAAATGACAAATTAAATATTTTTTCCATACAATATCTTTTAACAAACAAAACCTATGTTCCTGGAACTGCTTTAGTATATATTAAGAATTCACTATACAGATAAAATAGATTTAATTTTCTGTTTTCCATAATGTAAACATTTACACATAATTCAAAAGTCAGTGTCTTGTAGGATTCTCACTAACTCACTTCAGCCTAGTTTCTATTCTTATGAAGAAAAGAGGATTTTGTTCATGATGGTTTGTCAAGTATGGCCATTTCATCAGCTATCTGCCGGGCTCACTCAAGAATTAAAAGGGGATTCTTCAAATAAAGTTGTAAGTTGTAAAGTTGTAAGTCCAGGAAGATAGTGGATGTTCACTCTGCGTCTCACACTACATGGATTAATTAGAAGCTGTCTGAAATATACTTGCTGCATGAATGCCTTTTCGCCTTTGTACTGTAGCAGAGCAATACAAGCAAGCACTTCACACTTGAGATGTTTCCGTTGACTACATGGGATATAGTTACAAGATGATGACACTGGGGCTTTGCTTACATGCAACTGATGTTCAAAAGTACTTTTTACATTAGTAAATCACATATGCTAAGCTAATTATTTTTTCTTAAAAAGAGTAAATTTTTAGATAAATCAGTGAGTTTATCTGACCCACCACATCACTGTGGCTGCTGGAGGGTTCCCAGTGAGGAAGGTTTAAGAACAAAGCTGGCACAGGGAAACTGTGATGGCCTCCTCAAAAGCAGCACAGAAATGCAAACTGACTGAAGCCTCAACCTGAATGTCTAATCATGTTTTACACCTAGATTAGAATTATGACTATAATCCAAGTCTATTCTCAGGGGATTATCGGAGAAGCATGGGTCATGTGTGTTTCAGACACCTCCATTTAGTACAAGAACTGTGTCTTTCTGCTACCTAAGTGTTAGCTGCAGTAATATCCTACAAAAAGGTGTGTGGGATAGCACAGCTTACCCTGTTCTCCAGTTTGCCTATGTGATTTATACAGCTGTACCCAGTGGCTTTGGTAGGCAGAATTTGTACGGCTGCTACCTATCAGTAAGCAGCATCACATGTTGCAATTACACAAGAACTCCCTGTCATGTGGAGCTGTGGGAGAGCTGCCCTTTAAAGTGTTTAACTAAGGTTATAGAGAGGTTGCATATCTATAAAACTCTCATAAGATTAATTTAATACTGTATTGCATGCCATGCTTCTTGAATGTTCCATTGTGCACTCTTTTTTCCTATCAAAGAGCTATTCAAAGTAAACAGTGACCTCATCAATACTGTCTGAAACTTACAGTAAATGGAAATCTTCCAAAACTGTAACAGATGTAAAGAACAAGACAAGGAGTAAGAATTAATTTAGATGGGAATGTTACAATACTTGATACATGACTTGGCTTTGCTCAACCTCATCTTTTTGTTACTTACAGTATGCTTTTTTCACATGAGAATCAAGCTAAAAAAGAATTTAAAAACCACCAATGCACTTCAGAATCATAGAATCATCAAATGGTTTGGGTTGGAAGGGACTCCATGCATCACCTGGTTCAAACCCCCAACAATTGTTTTGTTGCAGCATTCACAGACTGGTGAAGAAGATAAAATTAATTTTACCAACAGAAGAAAAAAAACCCAACAGAAAAAAGTTGGCTTACAGGAGAGAGGAGCAAGAGTACTGTCATGATTGAGATTTCCAAAGCTACATAGGTGTTTAAACAAACACTATTTTTATAAAGGTATTCATTAACCTATTCATGCATGACCTTTAAAATGCCAGCCTTTCAAAATGCACGCAAGGA
The DNA here is from genome assembly GCA_027925045.1 of Hypotaenidia okinawae. NCBI lineage: Eukaryota > Metazoa > Chordata > Aves > Gruiformes > Rallidae > Hypotaenidia > Hypotaenidia okinawae. The sequence goes on from BSDF01000006.1 coordinate 33,598,317, forward strand.
CTGCTAGAACAGGAACAGAGCCTCTATTCAAGTTTGATCACAACCAACAAGCCAAATAAAATAAAAGACCCTATCAGAACTTCTTTGTACGTCAGAGAGCATTGAGCTGCAGGTGCTTGATTTCCATACAACTCAGAGAAACCCTTTGCCTTGTTGATGTATCTGGAGTTTTTTCATCCCTGGAACTCTTAGGAAATTGTCCAGTCTACAATATTTTCTTTTTTATCCTCCTAGATAAAGAGAGAAACAGAAAGGAAAAGCACCAGAGGTTTACACTCTAAATCAGAATCTGCACATTCAGCAAGCATTTAAAAAGCAATACTTGCTTAAAAAGTAAGCCTAGTCATCTGGATTCTTATTTATTTTTTCTTTTTCTTTTTTATTTTTTTATTTGATAGGTTAGAATCTCATATAATAAATTGTAAGGCTAGCTGCATTTTTTCTTGTAGTATTAATGCATTCACATTAATGATCACATGAATGTGATTAATAACACCTTATTAGAAATGTCTTATAAGGACTTGCTCTTCAGTTGTGCAATTTCCTGTCAGGCAATCCTTGCTATTATAGAATGTAACAAGGCTTACACCCATCTTGAAAAAAGTTTTCATAAAAAATGTCATACAAAATACACTAATGGTGTGGTGCACTCACATTTTTGCTAAGAGTTTCCTTCTCTAATTTTGAAATCCAGAAGCTATAAAGAATTGATTTGGAGAAAACAATATATAAACTTTATGAATGCATGGTATAATATGCAAACAAATGTGTATTTATGACATTTATGATAACTACATATATGTATTTTTATATCCATATTTCAATCATGTGTTTTCTATCTAGAAGACACAGACATTCTAAGTAGCTGTGATTTGTCTCTCAGGGTGTGACAGATGTCTCATAGGTATGCAATAGGCGTATCATATTTCTTGAAAACCTGTGGCACCTTAAGAAAATTAAGAAAATGGTTATGTTTTAAATAGTCATTACAAATTGAAGAAAACTCATTAGAGCATGTGTGCTTTTGTGTCAACTCATGGCCTACTTGCTGAGTTTTTTAAGACATTTGCAAGGCATAACCTTTTGTGGAAAGTCACTTGCTAGACCTTCTTCAAAGAAAATCTTCTGGTCTCAGTGACCTTTTAGTTTAGAAGTAGATATGAAACAGGAGGTCAGATGTGCAGAGAAGGGTGTACAGGAAAGTGAGTTTGGACAACATGATTAATAATTGGATCTGCACAGCTGATAGCTACCCTAGAAAAGAACCCTATTAGTGCCTGTGTGTAAACAAACGTATGTCTGACTGTTGGAATTATTTGCCAGAATCAATATTATATATATTCTTCTAAACATTAATTTTTTTTATAGTCTGAGAAATGTTAATATACTAAGTAGCAAAATCCTGATTCCATAGAGGTGCAGTTATTTTAAAGCTGTGTAAGTTCACATAACTGTCCTCAAATTACTTTTTTGGACGATGAGGAGAATTAAATACTTTTATATGGACTCAGAGCATGAAGCCAAAAAAGTTGTGTTTTTTAGCTCCAAAATGGTTTAAATATGTGGTACTTTATGTCCCTTTTCCAGGGTTTTCTGTATTCCACTCCCCCCACCCCTCCCCCCAATCCCTAGGTATATCATAGGATAAATGTTCTTCTCTGTATAGGAGGGAAGAGATACGTCAATCTGGAATTCAGCTTGACAGGTTTTGGTAAATAAACATTTCTTCCTTTTCCATTTTAGAGTCTGCATTTGTTCATCCTCTGGGGCAGCTTTTCCCTCCCACTCTACATTGCTAGGGGATTGTATAGAAAGTTTCCCTTTCTTCAATTGTCTCACCATTGCTTTCTTTCAACAGAATGACTCACTGTTGCTCTGGATTCCCTGTGCATTCTATCACAGTTCTCTGAACAAACTTGCTTTCATTTTAGCCTGACATCATCTTTATTACATCTTTATTGTCATTGACATTAAGCAGGATGGACCAAAGGAGACTACCTCTGTCTAGTTCATTTCAGCAGCTCTTAGACACTACACATAGCACGCTTTCTACCGTATTTCTGCCTTGAAAACATTCCTTATCTGGGAAAACAATATAGTAAGTATTTCATAGCTATAAGCTTTTTCAGCTAGCTCCTGTTAGGATTTATATCCATCACATTTCAACTCAGACAATCTCAGAGCACAGAGGTAATATATTTGTACTTCTATTAATTTCTGTGGAAGAAAACATCTCGTCTAAGTAGTGCAAATGACAGATATCTCTTGTCTAACAAGAAGGACTGCTTTTACTCACTTCTGTTGTCCTGGAGCTCATAATGAATGTAAAGAATGATGAGCTGTGAAAGGTGTATCAAAGCAGTAAAACTACAAGTTTGGGTGAGTGGCAGAGGGCAGAGAGCAGGATTTACTATCCTTCTACCAAAGCCCAAACTCAGACCTTCACCAACCCCACCACCTCTACAGAGACCTTAGTGTTTTGTGAGGTGGTTTGACATGGCAAAGAAGAGGGTCTGAATTTTTATCAGCCATATTATATTTCATATTATCAAATCTAGGTTCTTACTTGAAAGCCACATGCTGCTCAAGCTATCTGTTGACTGCAGTGGCAAAATGCTCTAACTGTTCTCTCAGTTTGTTTTTCAGGGTGGGATGCTGTTTCCTCTTCCTTCCCCCTCCCCTCTCCTCCCCTCCCCTCCCCCCAATCATTGCATTTAGAAAGAGAGTAGTGTGGCCTAGGGGGACAAATATGTATGTGTGTGTGAGGAGCCCCAAGTTCTGTTCATGACCAAGCAAGTTCTGTTAAGCATATGTGAACAATTGCAAACTGACGGGGCACCATTTTTGTTAGTCTATCTCAGTCTTTGCAACTCTGACCAATTCCATACTGAGAATTTTGAAGTACAAGCAGAAATATGTTTCCATTGTGATCTTATATGCATTGGCCAACTCAGCAAGGGATGATTCTGTGAACCTGTTGTTGTAGACAACGGTTAGTGCAATGTGCCTCTTGGGAGAGCAGGGCCTATACCATCCTGCACTAATGTGCGTTGTGCCTTTGATGTAGAGTGTCTTCTAGTGCTCCCTGTTTTGTGACTGGCTCTTTTGTTCCCAGTATACATCTTATGCATATCATACATTACAAACACTATATATCAGCTTGGATAAGGGCTATGTACTTAAAAGCTTCTTTTCCCCCACCTATTAAAATAGGAGAGTCTCCATTCAGGGAAAAAAATCCCCAAACTAAACATACAAACTGTATTCCTCGTAAAAGACAAAAGGTTTCAAGAGAGGAGACACATTTCATTGCCACTTTTATTTGAGCAAAAATCCGATCCTCAGTTCATCTCAGTATTTTTCATTTTTTAACAGAAAACAAAAAAAAGAAAAGTATTTCATTAGGCAGTCCATGAGGAATTTTGCTGGGTATCCCAAAGATCTGTGTTCTTCATACTCTGTTGTTCTTTCTCCTTGCAATGTATCAACAGCAATGAAACAAAAGGTTAAAAAGAACATGGAAGGAAGTGCATGGCTCTAAAGGCCAAGTCTGACTTGCATATTTTCAGTCTGCATCCTGCTGGGCATGCCAATTTTCTAGTTTGTGAGGAGAAAAACATACTCAAACGTTTATAACCGTCACTCTTAAATAACAAAAACAATAAACTGGATTTGAGAGTTTGTAAAGATATGAGAATTAGTTTCACAAAAGTTGTATTTAATTATTTTTGGTGCATTGAACCGCTTCTCCTTCACTACCACAAGAGAGAAATTTCTGTCATATGTTGCACAAACTACTCTGCGTGACCAGGGTTCAGCTGCTGCCTGTCTGCTCTGGTCCAGGCCATTCTCATTACTGCTCCTGCTGCCTGCTGATACTGTTTCATATGTGGTTTCTTCTCAGCATCCTGTGCCACTGTGGAAGAGGTTGTGAGCAATTTTGACCTTCATTTAATTTATGGGAAGGAACTCTAAAGCAGGAGAAAATTTGTTTGGTATTTTATATGATTTGAAGTTGGGATGAAAAGGATGAGGAGCCTGCTCACCCCCGCTTTTTTTAATACCTAAATGACAGCACTTACTGCTGTTACCCAGGAGCATGCTACATACAGCACAATAATCTCCTTTTCAGTAAAACACAAGCCTTTAATTACAGATGGAACAGACTGGAAAAGATCTGACAAAACATTTTCTGGTAGGAATTTGCCAGTTCAGACAGATTGAAATGTTTTGCTGAGACACTGGCATTTTCCCCTGGTTCCCTCAGAAGCCAGGCAGCCATGGAGCTGCTCTGAGGCTGGGGCTCCAGCAACTGAAGGGTGCAGGTCAGTCAGGAGCAGCTTTCCAGGGCAATCCCCCTTCTTGCCCTTGCTCAGGAGATCTCAGTGCTCACAGGACTAATGCTTTGGGGAAGCTTAGGGGATGACCTGCTCCCACACTGGAGCTTTATTGCCTTTCACAGATAATATGATATGTTTGGCTTTTGTTCCAAGCTGGACCAAACCCAGATTTCGTAATATCAAAATCCTACGTGAAAGTCAATTAGTTCTCTCTGCAAAGCTGAAACTATGACCACATACTTCCCACGTGTAGCACCTGCATGAATATCTCAGTGCTGAATAGCTGGCAGTGCTGATGAGGTTGTATTCAACATTTTATGAGACCAACATCTTGAATATAGTATGTTTATTTTCCTATTAGAGGTAAAGCTCCTGTAGAACCCCCTGATGTTAGAATAAAAAAGGATGAGAGAAGATATTAGATGACATTTAATATTATAATTTGCAGTATAATTTTCTTGCTCTCAAGGTTTAAAGCTGCAGCTATGCTGCAGACATTAGTAGTTTCAATGGCTTCAGAAAACAATGATCATCCTTTTACAGAGGTATTTGTTGACTTTTTCAATATATAAACTTCTGATTAAAAGATTTTTACTTCTCCTTATAAGCAATGACTCATTATAAGTATCATGTATTAAAAGGTTTATTCATTTTCACTAATATATTTCACTATATAATTATTTTTTTTACAATTTCGGTATAAAATGTTATTCATCACCTTCCAATGGGCAGTGTAAAATGAATTCCTAGTGAATAATTTAGCTGACATGAATTCAGTTCTTGTTTCTCAATGTTCAGATGAATTTATGACATTCTCAATCTGCTGTTCTCATGAGGCTGAACACACGCTCATTTATACACTCTTTTGCTTTATCCTACAGATGGCTGCATTACAACACAGAAAGCTCCTACCAGTCTTCTTCCAAGCTGAGTGTTGGATGAGGAGGAAGCAAGCATATACACTGCAATTCTCTACAAGGAAACAATACTTTACACTTTTGTAGGCTTATGTGTGAAAATACATGTGAGTTTAAAAAATCTGCAAATAAACAGTGTTGCACTCTTAAGAAAGAAGGCACATGTCATATCTTTTTAGATACTGTCGTTCTGAAGTTGGGTGAGAACAGCTGTGGATATAGAATCAATCATAGAATCATAGGATCTCTGGGTTGGAAAAGACATATGAGATCATCAAGTCCAACCGTATAGCACTGGTGGCCTTGGTTGGTGGTCACTGTGTAGTATTGGAAGTGTTTCTACTTAGGCCGGTTACGAACAATTTGTTTTCTACAGATTGCACATCAGCTGATGCATCTGCAAATGCCCTATATTGATACATGAAGTCCTCGTGGCCATAAAAGCTTTATAGAAAAATTTTCTGAAAATCACTCTACCAAATGTAGGAGAAATGCTCTACAATTTAATTTATTAAAATTTGATTTTGTGGACTAATTCATTGACATCTGTAGAGGGAAGATCACTCTGCACTAAATACTTGTACCTAATAGTTTCGAACTTAGTCAGCTGAACTTCAGTTTCTAAATGAGGGCCTTTGTTCCTGTATATATCTGGTCTGTGTTTGAAGAGTACCACGCCTTAGAGTAGTGCCTGTGTCATTAATGGGACTTTTGTTTTGTTACTTAGAGTTGCATCTTTGTGCATCGGTGTAGTCTTAGGCTAACACCCAGTGCTGCTTGTATCTTTACATAGGAAAACACTTATGAGAGATTCTTACCTACAAAGCCCATGGAAATATGATAAAAGCAAGCAAACATATTCTTGCTCTCTCAAGAAAGCTGCCATGCAGCTACACTGAGATATATATCAGCGTTCATAGCATTTTCTGGATGGACAGATCTTTTGTTTTGTGTAACTAAAACATATGTATCTAAAGCTTAGAACATTGTAGCAGGAGCTCATGAACTTTTGTCCTTTCAATTTTTGGGTTACTAAGACACCTTCTGGTTCCCAGAGTAATTTCTTTCCTCAGGCATACTAATAATTTCTGTTTGTGCCCACCACCCAATTACTGCCTTATTTCTCTTTTAAATTAAATTTACATGATAAAGTTAATAATAGCAGTTGGAAGACTCCAGGTAAATATATTATCCCTTATTCTGCGATGCTTCTCTTCAAAAGGCTTTTGTGCTACAGATTTAACTTTTTTTTCTGAAGATGACTTCGGAGTTGAATGCATGTTGTCTTTCTAGATTTTAAAACAGCAAAGCAGGACATTAGCATAGAGGTTATTTTTAAATATCTCAGAAGTCTGTTTATACCAATGTTACAGTAATTGACCTCATTACTCAATCAGTGACCTCTTGTATCAAGCCTAGAGAGCAGCGGTAGGAGTTCATGCAGCACAGCAGCACTTCTGAAATATACGGAAGGCTCCAATTCCAGCCAAAAATGAAGCTGGAATACTCTATTATACTGTGCAGGAATATGAAGCTATAGCTTGTTATAGAAAGATCAGAGTCCTGAACGCAACTTAACCTACTAAATTCTGATATGCTATTTGAACCCCACCCTCGTAAAGCCACCCATCGGAAAAAGTGAACTTCGGAGGAAGTATACTGAACACACACACACACATTTGTTTTCCTAGGGTGAATAAACAGCAACATTGTTACAAGGTTATTTTCATGCTTCCTTCTTATATGACTAATTTTAATGATTTTTTTTTTTGTTATTATTATTGAATGGGGCTTTCATATTTCTCAAGCTATTCAAGAACCTCCTACTCTCACAATCCTCAGAGATTTGCAGCCAGCCTTACTCAGAGGACATTCCAGGCTTGTCACTGCACAGCTGCTCTTGGCAGACAGCCCTCCATGCAAGGGCTTTGCCAAAGCACTGCTTGGACCCCCCAACTACACTTCTGAAACAATAGTTAATAGTATGACATTTGCTCAACTAGTGCAATATTTTTTCTTGGGAGGGGGAGAAGGAGGGTCAGGAAAGGAAGGAGAGAGAGGGGGCCTGGCTTAGAATTAATTTGTTTACTTCAGTTATAAAATTTCCTGTATCTTTGAGGTCACTGGATTTACTTCTGCAGCCTAGTGTGTAAGCTGTCATTGATATATTTCACGTATAGGCTGGTAGGTAGCATAAGTTTATAAGTCTGCGTTGGTGATAAACAGAATTCATTACAACTCTTGTTTACTTGAGCTTTGCTCAAGGAGTTATTTACTTGGAAGAGTCTTTACTTTCTAAACCTTTGAAGTACTTTCTTCAAATAGCAATGATTTAAGGAGTTAAAATAATAAATTTTACTTGGAAGAGGTTTCCTTCCTTTTCCTTACATACTGAATTCCAATCTGAGAATTTGTTGTGCCTGGTCCTAAAGTAGTTGATTCCAGACAGTGAAAAGTGGAGAGGTGTGTATTTTTTTAGTCCTGTTTGAGACTTCTTAGAATTGTGTATTTCTTTAGTCCTATTTGAGAACTGCTTAGAGTTGGAAGGGATGTCAAAGAATATCTAGATCCAAACCTCTGCCATGGGCAGGAATATCTTTCACTAAATCAGGTCTCTCAAAGCCCCATCCAACCCTCCTTCAACATTTAACTTACAAACATCTCATTCCCTGTGAATGCTAGGAAGTTTGAGGCAGATTCTAAATAATAATTATATAAAAACCCTCAAAAAATACCAAACAGCTTGGAAATTATCTTTGAAAAAGCTATGTTAGATTTTCAATGTCTTGAGCATTTCCCACATCTGTTCTTTATAATTTTTATCATCCTCTAAAAGCGAAAGCACTGGGGATTCTCCCTCTAGAAAGGAAAAATGCGCTGCAAAAATAGTAGCGAGTAAACATAACAAAAATGTTTAGAGAACTTGCAAGAGAGTTTAGATATTAAATATAGGATAGATTCTGATTTTTTTAATAGGGGACAAACTGACTTTCACTTTAAATATATTTATTTTTGCTTTGAAGTTAATGAGGTGCTGGTAAAACATGCCAGAAATCCTTGGCGTGTCCAGCGAGATGATCACAAGGCATTAGCAGTGAAAATTTACCCCCTTGTAAGTATGGTGTCCAGGGATCCTATTTGTCCCTAACATTCCTCAGTGTTCATTTTAACTGTGAGGATATGCTTAAATGCTCAGAGGGAATCCATCTCTGCCCCTTTCTATCTTTCTCAGTTGTATATTTCTCCTGCATGTGTTTCAAACATGTTGCATACTGTGTAACCAGAATATGGGTTTTTTTAAGGTCAAACTCAAGTTAACTTTTTTCTGAAAAGAGCAATTTTAATTCTGTAAGGATTTTTTATAAGTACTGATTTAAACAGTTGTTCTTAGGGATGTATCCAAAAATACTGGTTAGTATACAGATTGCTATTATTAGGTAAATAATTTTCATGGCAATTACTGGGATGTATGTCAGAGCCAGAAGCTGGAAACTACAGTTCAAACTCTACACCACTGCTGAAAGGTTGCATTAGAAATTTTTGTCTATTATGGTGGTACCATCTTTTTTATATGATCTTTGTACCTTTTTTGTCTTGTATACAGTCATTTTAAATTCATGAACTATGAATAATGCAATCAGATTCCAAGTCTGAGGAATTCATCAAACATAGATTACTATTTCATATTAAAAGATTTACTTTCCAATAATACTCTGCCCATGTCATTTGGGTCTTACCTAATCAGCTTTTGAACTTCCTTGTTGTAGTAGTAAGATCAGAAACCTGGCACAAAGAAAGTGATTTTTTTTTCTTTTGCTCAAACTGCAACTGCTATAAGTTTATTCCCTAACTATCTCTCAACTGCCAGCTCTAAATGCCAATCCAAATGGAAAACCATGATATGAAAAATTAATTCACAAACAATTACAAGGCACAAATTTCTCCAAAACAAAGTTTAGTTCTCTAGAACAGGATGACTCAGTCTTCCCTGCTAGAAAGTTAGTGACTTTCTCACTGGGGAATCAGAGAACTCTCAGAATGTACCATCTCCTCTGACGTAGGATTTGTCTTTCCTTATGCAGCTATTTGTCACTCATAACTTCTCCACCAGTGATTAAACTTGCAAACATCACCTATTTATTGACTCAGCTAGAAAGAAATCCATGAGCCTGCTACATAAATGATATTTTACAGCTGTGCTGATGTCTTTGTTGTTCTGACTTCAAGTACAAAATGCAACAGATGTTTACTAGGATTCCTCTTGTGATGATTTTATTTTTTTAATTATTATATCATTTATATCTATGAAGACATTGAATGAAATAGTATTCTCAAACTCAACAGACCAGAGAATTACCTGAAGTGCTGGAAAATATTTATCTTTTTCTTTTTTTTTCTAATGAACACAGATGAAGTTATTTTCTCTATGTTTCAAGTGAAGAAAATATTAGGACTCCTTAGTCCTTTAAAATGAGCAGGTTTTTTCCCCTTTTACCTATCGAAGAGCTTTTAAAAAAAAAAAGGACCTCTTCCATACTGTCTCTAAAAATCCATAAAGTTCCACACAACATTGACACATTAGTTCTTACATGTTTTCTTACAGAAAAAAATAGGCTTTTTTACCATGCTTTGGCTAGGCTAAGTTCAGTGGGTCTGTTGAAGGAAACCTTCTGATTAGCAAATCCCTATTAGTTACCTCGCTATCAGTAACATGCAGTTGCAGTTACAAAACAAATATTCAGCTACTAACAGGCAGAATGAATGGCTCAGCTGCCAGCACTCAAGAAGTGGTAAGGGGAACTAATGATTAATACTGTCAGTGATTTTGGTTTTTATGGAAGCACCAAACAATTTATTAATAAAATCCACAGGAGGTTTGTGACTAACAGTAACCAGCCCTCAACTTTCCCATACAAGCCTTACTAGTTAAAAATAAATATATGTGAGTGTAACTGCTGTGGCCTGCATTGAAATGCCTAATCAAGTGGGCTGGGATAAAATTCAAGCAAATAGAAGAAGATGAAAAATTAATCTGTATTTATCAGTCACATTCCAGGACAAAAAAAAAGTTAAATATCCAGGCAATGAATTTAGACTGACAGTTAAAAAGTTTCTGACCCTCAGAGGAGTGAGTTCTGAAACATCCAGTGGGAACCCAAGGAGAATAAATATAATGCTGTTGCCTACACCTCAGTTATATAGATTTGCTGAACTTTTTAACTTTGTATTTGTGTAATTTAAACAGAAAGAAAGGAAAAGGTTAAAATTAAATATTTAGAGGAATGTGTCTCAGAATTTTTCTAAACAAGCATGCTTTTTTTCTTAGGAATGAGGAGTTACATGGAAAAGCTTTATGTAAATATGCAGAGTTAAACACTAAGTCAGTATCTGTTCCTTCTCTGGAAATCTGAAAAATGACAAAATTAATAAAAGTATTAACAGTAGGCAAAGCATATTAATCTACATTTGTACAGCACATTTTGTCTCAAAGGATCTTTAAAGTCTTTTTTAGATCTCACCAAACTCATAGCTTGTGTGAAGACCTAACTATTCAAATTGAACTACATTCGTGTTTAGGAAAGGTTCTGGTGAAGATACTGGCTTAGACAAAAACCACTCTGAATCTGTGCCATCTATAAACTTCGAAGATCAGTTTATCTACTCTCATCTTCTTTATTCAATTTGTTAAAATCCTGCAATCTCCTTTTTTGAGACAGAAATGCAAAATGAATTACAACATTTAAGGTGAGGATGTACCATTATTTTAGACCAAAGAGTTGTAGATTCTTCCACATTCATGTCTCATTCCTTACAATGTTTGACGTCTTTCTTTCTTTTTTGACAGCGGCTGAATGTGAGCAGTTTTCACTGACCATACAGTTAAAGTTATGAATACAACTGCACAGACTTAAAAAACAGTGGCTTTTGTCAAAGTTTTACTTTTTTTCCCTTTCCTATTCATTCTTTGTTTGTGAAAATACAAAACGAACTCCTGTTTGTTTTGGTATTCAGATAAACCACAAAACCTGAGAGGATTCCAGCATGGACCAGTTACCTATCTGTAAAATGCTCCTAATCTCTCTCACTTCCTGCGTGCTCTAAATTCTAGTTCATTGGCGTTTGAGTTTTTTCAGAAAAAAGTCTTTAAAAAATAGCAGCTTATTGTTGCCTTATAATGAAATATTATCCATGCAATTTGTTTATTCATCCATGTGTTTGCCTATGCTGCAGTGGTCCCTGGGAACACTGGTCAGATGCTAACCAGTGTATGGAGGTGGACCCAAACACCTCCGAAGATAAGGGATGGGACAAGAGAAGCTGTTGAAGAGAGACATTTCTGGAGAACTAAACTCTAACACCCAGCGTCAAGACAATGGCTGTTGGCACTACATACCAGTGCCTAAACAAGCAAGATTTGATACGTGGCAGAGTACATGAGAGAAGAAACAGTCCCAGGTCAGACAGGGTAGCTGCAAACACAGTGGTGTAAACAGAGAAGGAATGAAATGGGTCTCATCTCTGAAAGCCAGGGACTAGAAAGAATAACTCATGGGGAAAATCTGGATAACTGGAGCAAGCAGCTAAGATACAGCCAGAGAAGGGATGATGAGAAATGAATAGGTGTAAAGAGAGGAAAGATGAGATGGAACTAGGAATAGGAATGGTGGAGAAGGGAAGATTTGGAAGGAAAAAGGTGAGGATATACAGTGTGAGAAGAAGATAATGAAGGCAGGGTATAGAAATGAGATCAGATTTTTTTTGCTGCTGAGAGAAGGCAGGGTGATTAAGAAAAAAAGCAAGAAATCATCAAACATATGGAGGAGATGGTAATGAAAAGGAGGAAGCGGGATCAGTATGGGGAAGGCAGGCAGGCAGAGGAGGTCTACAACAGGCTGTCCAAGTGTCAACTGTGGGAAGTGTCAAAGGAACATGAACACACTATGAAAGTTTTAAAAACCGGGCAGAAATTTTTGACAGCTGAGGAGAAGGTGCTCCTGTGCAGACCTGCCAGGCATCTGTTTTGTCAAACATAATTTTCTTGTCCATGACTGAATCCTATTTTTCCAAGTTGAAGAAAAAAGAACCTAGAATGTTTTCTTGACAATCTAGCTGATGACAACATATTTACTCAACTTCTCACAAAAATCATCACACAAATATTTAACTCTGATTGTAATTTCAGCAAGTTTATTTCCAAGAGTTTGATTTATAGATAAACTTCCATGTATCAAGTCTCCAAGAAAAACAAAAAATACTGACAATATAAAAGAGTCAAAGTTACTGTTATTTTTTTTCCTAATGTATTATTTTCAGCTACTCATTTTTATTTTTAGGATAGAAAACAGAGAAACTAACTGAAGCTGGAGAACACCCTTTCAGTTATAATGATTTGCATTTCAATATTAACTCCTGCCCCCTTGACAAATCCCTTGCTGCAGTTTTTAGATATGAAGCCCTGCAAAGAGATGCAAAATCTGAATACTGCTGAATTTTAAAAAATGATGTAAGACTATTCAAGCTAAAATAAATGTAGAATACCAGTTACAGTCTGCTTTAACAGATTGCATAATGCTAGGATTTTATTTATATCAGTAGAGTAAATTCCTGATTTACAAGGGAGACCTGAATCAATTGAAACATTTCTAACTTTTTCCACAGTTGTATTTTTAGAGAATTAACTGTTGCCCATGAAGAGGCATGCGGGAAAATTAACAGGTTCCACCTTCCATCGTTTCAGAACTAAATGGCTGCTCGACAGCTGAGCTGAGAGTTTATTTGTCACTGAGCTTGACGAAAATAAGTGGAAAATCTATTAACTCTTTTACTCTCTGCTTTTGTTTAAAATCCCATTACTTTAAAGCAGTTTTGCTGAAACATTTTGAAATCATATGCCTGAAATAAGTGTACTTGTTACTTGAAATCAGTTCTAATTCTAGCAGTAGCTAAAAGAAATATAATTTCAGGGGCGTGAACTGGTGCAGAGGAGACTACAAACTGGGACTGTACAAAGCTGCTTCAGTGCATGAAAGCCAGTGGAGGTTTTCTCTGGCTAAGGACAGAGTACCCAACATGTCATGGCCTCACCCTGGCTTTGCCCTTCTTTTTATGTTTTGCACATTCTTTTTATGGGTTGCTGTAGAGCATGTGTGAGGACAGAAGAAACCTCTCAAACTCTATTAGTGGGCTGTAAGTTTTCCTACCTCTTTGTGGCACCTGATTTTTATATAACAAATAATCATGCAGTAATTTGTATGAAGTCAAGGCTGATGAGCTGTAGGTTTCCCAGCCCTGCAATAGAAGAAGCAGTCAGCAAATATGGGATATGAGAAGCTTTTACTCTTTTGCTATATCCTAAAAGAAGAACAAGGTCAAGGAAATTACATTGGTCTTATAATATTTGGGAAGTGAGCTCTGCACAACATAAATAGAATATACTAATGTACAAGCTTGGTAAAGGAATCTTAACTGTGTATATAAAATGTTTCCCTGATGAATAGTCAACGGCTCTGTTTTGTGTTTAAATTCCTCCCTCTTCGCTCATGCATCTAGGAAACCAGATTGGAAAAGATTTGTTTCAGTCATTACCAGATTTACTGGAACAAACAGGAACAAATTTACTGTGGAGTAACTGCCTGGAAGAGGCACTGAGGTTGTTGTGTCAGGTGGGGAAGACATCTTCAGTCTGCCTCAAAGTCTCCATAGAAAGGCTGAAAAGGTCAGGATGCACTGAAGCAGCATGACGTTTTGTTTTCCCAGAACATACCACCTGCTTAACATGATAAATTACACCAAGGTTGAATATCAGATGTGCGCAAATGGCAACACTTTAAGATTTAAGCCTAGGTCTTCACCCACAAACATGTGATACATTTGGCCTGGAAATGTCACCAAGAGTTATTCCTGCCATGCTGAATCCTGAGGACCACTTCTCTCTAAGAGAGAAAATGAGAACACAGCATGGCCTCGACTGTGTCCTAACTGCAAAGCCCTGGCACGTTTGTCCCATTTTACCAACCTATTTTTAAAAATGAACAGCATGTCATCTGAAGAAACTGTTTTCAACTTCTGTTGCTGGGATGTACTTAAGAGTCTTTTCTCCTTACTAACCAAAGGGGATAACGTTTTTAAGAAAGGTATCTAAATATATCCATTAACTGATGAACATGCTTGCTTTGTTGTTTGCAAGACAATAGACAACTTCTGATCATCAAATAAACGCTGGAGTAAACAGAGGGTTTAAGTAGGAATTGTTTTTGTGGGAAGCTGTAGCTGTGGCTGTGGCATAAAACACATTCTTTGAATACGTAGAAAACATTAATCATTGGCATCTAAAGAGGAAAAAAATGTTAGTGATGTTTATTGAAGGCATCATTAAATGCCATGGCTTATTATAAAACATGAAAGAAAACAAGCTTTAACAAACCACAGTAGAAGGGAGAGAATTTTTTTCTTACATTACAAACTGTCAGAAGAGCTCAGTTTCTGGTTTTTTATGAGCAAATATTTCCTACTCCATGTTTAAATTTCCAGTAGGACAAAGGTATGGCAATAGTAAGTTAGGTAGGCAGGACTGAAAGAGTACATCATTCCCCGTGACAACATAGTAGAAGAACGAGAGGTAAACTTGGAGGCAAAGGACATGTCACCTCTCTGCAGTCAATTCTCTGCATATTTTCACATTAAAAAAACACCAAAACCCAACAAGATAGACTAAACAAAAAGCAGCCAGCTTTTTGGGGATTTCCATATCATGTCAAATTAAAGAAATGTTGTTTCTGAGCCGATGTGAACAAAGGAGTACAGCATGTATTTCATTCCTTTAATATGAACTAAATATTAATAATGAATGGGAGTAGCAGATATTCCAGATTTATTCAGAGCAGAAGACCCAATTTTTAAACAATAAGTATTTATTAATCCTCAAACCTAGCTTTCTAATACTCCTTATTTCAGTAACATATTTAACCTCCATTAAGTAATAAAGTCACTGTGCATTATATAAATGTAATTTTAATATTGAAGCCAGATGGATGTATGCAGATGTTTTTAATACTGCATAATGCTGTTTAATGCTGTTTACTGTACATTTACAGTGAGATCACCTGCATTCCCAAGAAATAGAAGAAAAATATATGGAAAATTCAGGACAATACTTTCCTGACTTCCCCTTATCCTTTCAATTCTATTCATATTTTGTAGCTTTTGAGCAAGTAGAAGGAAAAGTTTGACCAAATTTCAACTCTGGGCAACTCTGGCAATTTCTGGAGTAAGATCTCATATAAAAGCAGATGTTCTATAGTTTTTTATTACCTTCTTGTAGTGTTGTACCCAACCAAAAATAAAGGCAATAGTCATTTTACAGATCTGTGTTCCAGACCTTTTTGCTTTTGTCTTTTACTATGTGAAGAGAAGCAGACAAATCTATACAGGGCTTATAACAAGCTACTGTTCTGTGCTGCTGTCTAAGACCATCTGGATATCTCCAATTATTAGTGTATTTCAAATGTTCCTAAACAATGAAAAAGGTTACTCTCCTACCCAAAGTCAGCATAGGTTATTTTCATTCTGTCATCTGGTATAAAATAATCTGTGTTGCAGAATACATAGATGGTTATTTTTATGCATCATAGGTATCCCTTGTTTTGTTGAAATAGTCACAACTTATGCTTCATCTTGTAAGCGTGAGGCTGTTGTTACATGGTTTGTTTGCTGTTTTGCCTTTTAACAACCAGTAAGAGCTTCTACATTTTACTGTTGGCTTGGATACTACTCTTGGACACAGACTAAGTTGGTTTTTTTAACATACTCACTATATTGTAGCTCAGAAGCAATGTGACAGTAGTAGCAATTTACCCCTTAATACTCTTTACAGAATTGGTCTAACATACTCTTTAGGCCTGATTTAAAAGATGCCTTGATAATGCTGTCAAAAAGTACTGCACCATGGGCCTGCACTGATAAAGTTCAGAGATCCTTTCCAGGCTATATAATTCTGTGTTTCTACGTACATCTTACATTAATGAGTATGTAGGGTATGTGTTGCCCTGCTGTTATAAAACCCGTACTCCAGAACTGCTTTCAAATCTAGAACACTTCCCAGATTTATTGTTCCTGTAATGGCACTTGTTTTCTGTTTCAATTATACTAAGAATAATAAACAGTCTTTAAGATGCACTTCTGGACTCTGCTATCTTCTCTTTGCTTTGTTTTCAGTGCAACTGAGCCAGCACATTGGGAGAGTGCAAGCTGGGTGGGTGTGTAGCCAGAGCAGCTCAATGAAAACTCTGGGATATTGTGTAATAGTGCAGTTAGAATGTAAGTGGATGTAACAGCCCTCTCCAGATTCCTTTGGCCTGTTCATCAATGTCTTTGTGTATATAAAAATGTAGCTATCACTCCTTACCTACATACAGAATTGTTATCCAAGCTATTTCTTAGTGTGCAATAGCAGTTGGTTGAGAAAAGGAGTATGAGAAGAATAAGGTATTTTGATACATATGCCTGTCAGTGCAAGCACACACAAAGAGGAATAAACAACTCTTTACAAATTATAAGGAGATAATTAGATTTACAACAGCAAACTATGGTATATATAAAATCTTGTGACTTCCTGTCACAAGAAAATGCAAAATGAAACAGTAATTTCACTTTATTCAATAAAAACAATGTGTCTGCTGAGATCTTTGCAATATTCTTTCCATATTGTGGTGGTTGAGCCCTGGCCAAAGGCCAGACGCCCACCAAAATCAGTCTATTCCTCCCCTTCTTAGTTGGACAGGGGAGAAATAATATAATTGGGCGGCTCAAGAGACAAACTCGCTAATGACGCGGGCAAAACAGACTCAACACAGAGTGCTGAAGAGAAAGTTTTCTAATTTATTACACTATGCTAAAGAGAAACAGTGAAAACACCAGAGTCAGGAGTGCAACCAACAATCTTGAAACAAATGCAAACCAGGCAAACACTTTTCCCCCCACCACTCCCTCCTTAGCAGGCTTTAGTTAGAAGTTTGCTCCCTTCTTCCCTCCCGGTCGCAGCCCAGGAGGGGCAGGGACTGGGGAAAATGGGGGTCTCGGTAACACCTTCCCCCACCCCTCCATTCTAAAGCAGACTTCCCTTTCAGCCATGATTTTGCTCTCTTCTTCCCCTCTCCTGCTTGCAGCACAGGACAGGGGGGCAGGGACTAGGAGATGGGGGCTTCGGTCAGTCCCTTGCAAGATGGGTTCCTTCTCGGCCGGGATGGGGGCATCCATTCCACACAACCTCCCCCTGCTGCACTGTAGGATCTCACCCACGAGAGACAGTCCTCCACGAACTTTCTCCAAGGCAAATCTCTTCCCACCGGGCTTCATCTCTGCTATGGCAGGCAGCAACAAATCACAGTGTCTCTCAGTCCCAGTCCTCCACGGGGCTATGATGCCTCCTCCAGCAAATCTGTTTGGCTCATCTCTGTAGGTCGCTTGTGCTGGCAGGGACTCATCCCAACGTAAGTCATGGCATCTTCTCTATGTCTCCACGGGCTCCATCCAGTGTGGAGCCTCTCCACAGGTTGCAGGTGGGGTCTCTGCCTCCTCCATGGGTCCTTTCCTCTGGCTACTCCACGTGCTTCAGCTCGGGCTGCAGGGGCATCTCTCGCCCGGGTACCTGGGCGCCTCCTCCCCCAGCCTTCCCGTCCTTTTGTGTCTGTCAACTGCTTACATTTATATGCAAATAGATATCCCAAAGCCCTTAACGGGCCAAACTTTGCAGCCTTCCTGGCACTTCGTGTTCTGGTGGAGCCTTTGTTTCCTATATGTGATTCTCAGAGGCGCTATAAGCAGGCCTGCAGAAGACTCTAGCAGTCATTTTCTGTAAGCCCTGGCCCTCTCTCTGTAGCCAACTATGCAAAACTGCGACACACATTTATCAAGAGATAACAGAAGTAGTGATGAGAGAATTTACTGCTCATATATTTTGGTTTCTTGCTGAGTTAACTAGTTCCCTTAAAGTTACCATACAGTTCCTGGAAAATGGCATGTGGTATTTTATCTTTTCAAATCATTGCCTTGCATTCTTTTTTTCTGCTCTAAAAGTGAAGTCTATTAAAAGAAAATTCATGAAAAGTGTTTAATCAGGATCTGTACTGATATTGAGTAAAAGATGATGACAGAGGCTGCACTCCACTTCAAAGACATATAAGTCTTTTTAATAACATGCCAGCAGTAATCTTTCTGTGAGTTTCCAAACCAGAAAATGAAAAACATGTGAGACTATTCTGCTGTAATGTATTGTCTGTTAACTCTTCAGCATTCTATTAAGAAATGATAAACTAGATGAATTTCTTCCAATGAAAAGAGAGATGGCAAAGATGATGTAACTTGGCTCCTGCTCTCAAAATTAAGTAAATAAAAATGCCAGTTCCCTAATGACTCTTTTTGGTCTGACTAAAAAAATTTTAACAATAAAGGAGCATTGGATTATTTTGGTGGTCCAGTAAGTGAAATTCCATTAATTGACGGCATAAAGTCCTATTGTCTCAGGAAATTCAGTATAAAGAGGAATTATTTATAAGAAATCATTCTGGTGAAGACGAGGGGTAAAGTACATACTTTCATCCCAGGAGTAAGAAAAAAAACCCTCAAATCACTGGCCATACAGAAATTGGAACTGTAATCTTTACAGTCAACACATACACATATACATGTTTATGTGTTTTGTATTGTAATGTGATGCTACTGACCAAAAGCCAAATGGATATTTTTCATTTATATTTGGGCCCATAAATACCTTTTGGCTAATTTGACTTCCAGTCAGAACTTTAAGGAAATGGCAGTGTATCAGACCATTTAAAATAAAGCCATTATTGAGATATCTGGATATTCATTGAAGTTTTAACCCCAAGTCAGTTCTTGGTTTGCAGTTTGTATAAACAAAAAATACTATATACTGCTTCTGTGGCAAAGGAAAAGCCCCCAAATGTGACCTGTCTCCTTTCAGCTATATTCTGCACACCCAGAAATATGCACACACCAAAAAAACCCCCAAAAAAGTACACATGCAGTCACAAGAACATGTATATGTAAAAATATAGGAAATAAACTTGTGTGAAGGTGCAGGATTTCCATGAGAACTGCAGTCCTGGGCTCTACATGTACACTATAGCTTGCATCATAGCTGCTGAAAATGCTTGAACTTGCAAAGTGGCAAATCTTCAGAGAATTTGTGGGCTTATTTAGATTTACACTACTAATTAATACCATTTAAGTTAACTTTGCCTTTAGATGGGAGTGCTCAGAGCTCAAAATATCAAGCCTAGAATGAGCCAGGGGAATACGCTGTTGTAAGCCACTGATAATTTATATGGATTTCTTTGAGCACTTCCCTAATGTAGTTGTTTGTGGACAGTCTCAGTCATACCTCTCTTGGTGACTTTTCACTAATATAACAATTTCTTCAAATAAAACAAAGTTAAAGAATTTTGTTTCTTTTTTTCACTATCTGGCAAATCATATTTGCATTCTGAATGGATCATGACTTGGTTTCAGGAGCAATATGTATTCTTTCCTTGCTTTTGACTGTCCAGTACTGTGCACGTAAATGAATCACTCATTATCTTGATTTGTTTTAGCAGCAACCCAGTAAAAAAAAAAAGGTCTTTAACAAGCCAGTAAAAAATAGGTCTTTAAACTTGTCATTTATCATTCTGATCTGCCATTCCCCAAGATGACTCTCAAAAGAAATAGTTCTTCTACTTTTAGATGCAAATGTATTAAAATTATTTCAGAAATAGTTCTGCTACAGTGGGGGTAAAAGACAATAGTTTGTACACAAGAAGCAAGTGATAAAAATAGATACAGAAAAGATGATCTCTTGTTCAAAGGATTTAATATCATTGAAAACAAATTACCATCTACCTACATAACTATGCAGCACATCTGACTGAAGAGACCCAGACTTATTTGTGAACGGAACACATGCACTTGCTGCTGTGTGCCTGTAGCCAATAGCTTGCTGCTGAACAAATGCTGAGGGCATTCCTGGCATTCCGGGAGGAAGGCTCCTGGCCCAGCAAGCTGTTGCAGCACTGTCTGTCCCAGTTATGAATTGAGAGCCGAGATGCACCTGTGTAGAGTCCAGACGGCCAGAAGGCTGCACACACTGGGATTTCCAGCCATATATGGACAGCACCCATATGTGCACATGATGCTCGTCTGCCCTGAGCACAAACTGGGACTGGAAAGCACTGAGGTCTCATGTATAGATTCCCAATGATGTAATTGCATGTATCCAGTGCCTAAATTTGGTAGCTACATCACCAATGCTGAGTAGATTATTCTTTCCTTCCGCTGTTTTTGTTAGATTTGTTGGTGGTTGTGTTTTGGGGTTTTTCTGTTGTGGTTTTTTTTTTTTTTTTAATTTAAAAACAGTGAAAATTATTTAAAAAGGTGGCATTTATTAAAAAAAATGGCAGAATTCTATTGTTTTTTCTAAGCTTCTAACAGAAGCTTGTATCTGCAATGCAGCTTTGTTTCCCTGCAAACTGTGACTACAATAATCATCCACTCCAATCTTCTTCAAAACGCTTTATCTTTAAAAACCTGACAACAATGGAAGCAGAAACCCGTCATCTCTTGTGTCTGTAGGAAACCACTGCTTTCACTGCATTTCTGAAGTTATAACGGTGCATTAATGATTTCTTTCAGCTTAAGAAAACATCCCTGCTAAATTTTCTTCGTGAGGCGGATATATCCAATGTGCATGAAAAGCTCTTTATCAACAAAGCATTTTTGGCAGCCAGTTGTGTGTTTTCACCCTTTTCTTCAGCTGTAGTGGCTACCCCTTCCTTTTATTCCTTCCTTACAGTTTTGGCTACTCTGGCCGTGCAGCCATGTTATGCACAAGGAATCTAATAACAAGATCTGCACCCCCACATGCTCTCCTCCCTTTGCCACCTCAGTGCCAGTGTTGTTTCCACTGTTGTTTTGTTTCTGTATGAGACTTATCCTTTTATTCATGCTCTTTTCTAACCCTGTATTGTTGGTGTTTGTGCTAGAGGTCACTGACATTTCTTCTGTCTACTTCAAGGCATTTAACCATTTCTTAAAGTGTCTTCAATAACAACTAGCATTTAAATTCAGTCCTGAGTGTGTGAGTCACATTCCTTGTCTATACTGTAGTCAGATCTCTGGGACCTTGATCTATGTTTCATATGTAGAACAGGCAGCATCACTATTAAGGACTGCTGTGGTTTAGCCCCCAGCTGGCAGCTGAGCCACTCGCTGGCTCCACCACAGGGGGGAAAATGTTAGGGGGAACAGAAGAAAAAAATGGGAAGACAAAGGTGAACCTTGTGGGTTGGAATAAGGACTCCACAACCAAAGGAGGGTCTTCCTTTTGCAAGACTTTCCCTCCTGCCTTCAATGTCTGGGTATCCTGGGGGTTGGTCTTAGCAGTGAAGACTGAAGCAAAGATAGTATTCAGTATCTTCCATCAGCAAGGCACCCACTTTATTCAGCAGTGGGCCCACATTTTACTTAGTCTTCCTTTTGCTGCTGAGGTACTTGAAAAGGCATGCTACAAGTACTGAAAGGCATATTCTGGCCTTATTTGCTTCAAGCCATTGCTCACATGCAGAAGCATCCAACTGCTTTTACGTGATAACTAAATGAGAATTGGGGCTCATATAGCATATAAAGCTTTTGTAAAATACTTACAAAAATGTATCATTGACATGATGCATTGCTTTCTCTGTGATCCTTATGCATGGCTCTTAGAGTTTATTAGTTTTGATGATGCAGAAACATAGTGATAAGGTATATTTAAAAGATGCTGAGAACTAGTTGCAAGTTTCTCATTGGCATTGCTCACAGATAAGCCAAATGCCAAGTCAAGGTTATTGTTACAGTACTAAGTATTTAGGGACTGTAATTTAAATTACAAATATGAAGCAGCTAAAACACACAGTGGTGTAAATTAATTTGCTTATTATCCAATAAATCCTGATTTACTTGCTTTCCCTGCGCTTGCCCCCAGCCCTAAATTCTGAGGCAGATACTGTCTTATTATATGTTTGTTCAGTGCTTAACATAACGGGCCCACACACTAATATCAGGAGTCCCTAGAAACCCCAGAAGTACAAATCATTAATATTTTAATTAAATAGAGACAAGAGAGGGAAATGAAATAAAGTGGTGGTTTTTTGTGTTGTTTTATGCTCTTTGAGCAAGGAGTATTTATGTATGTAATGCCCATCACAAATGGGTTTTCAAAACATATATCAAACTATTACAAAAGAACATCCTTTTCATGAAGTGTTCACTTGTCTAAACTGGGACAATGAGTATCTCTAAGAAAGAGAGAGTGAAAATAGGATAAAAATAAATCCCTTGGATTAATATGGTAATCATAGCACATCCCTTGCTTATTTTTAGTCTGTGTGTATTTCTACTAAACGGAGATGAACAAGTACAGCCAGGGATTAAATGAAACCCAGCAGAAAATCCAACAATTGGTTTTGAAATACAGAATGTTCTAAAAGCTAGAGGCTTCCTTATCAGAAAGTGTTAGGAATTATACCGAATCTGAGAATGTCAGATATTATCTTGGTTTCTGCATTTTTCATTAAAGTATCTCAGGTGACATTAAAACTAAAAAAGTTACTTTGGTCTGTCAAACGTTTTCTGAAGCCAGAAACATTAGCTTGTTTCAAAGTGCTGTCAATTAAATAAAATTTCATCACACTGTCCTGTTGCACCAAATCCAAGATTTTTAGGAGATCATCAGTTTCATCGATCATTTTTCTGTGATAACTTTGGCATGAGGAAAAAGGCCATCAGTACTTCTCATTCCACTATGTCCACTCCAGCTGCTATGCTGTTTGTATTCTGTTACCAATGTTTCTATATCAGTGTTTAGTTAACATATGTATTTCTGTATATATTTTCTGCTTCAGAACTGAACATTTTAAGTTTCTCTGAAACTCTAACACATTTTGATTTGTCTGTACTCTCTTGGTACATTTTCTTGATGTGCATTTCTGTGGATATTCCACAGCAACAGTGTCAAAGAGAAGGTACAATGTTATACTAGTGTTTGTAGCTTAGCAACCTTTTATCAGCAAGGTGTCTTGGGTCAGTATATTCACAATCACTTCTGACCTGGAAGAGGTCACTGTAAAATCATATGTAAGGCATAAAGAACTGCAAAGTGAAAAGAAAGTCTCCCTAGTGAGCATTTACCAGGCATCAATCAGTAAGAGGCAAAGGATCCACATCATCCTCCGGGTTTGGAATACCAAATCACATTGAGCAAAAGCCTCTTCAAGGGAGAACAGAAGATAGGGTTGTTTGTTTTTGGACTGGAGAGAAGCTGTCAGAACATTCCTCAAGAATTAATAAAAAAAAAGCTTGTCAGTGATTGGCTAAACAGCAGGAGGGAGTAGTTTACAATAAAGACTGATACATTTTTTCTAACATCAGCATCATACATCTGCTGAGCTCTAGCATGTGTTCAGGACCCTGTGAGGGGAGGCAGAAAAAAGGAAGAGAAAACTTGGTAAGCTTTTAGTACAATTTCTTTTGCTTTTCTTTGCCTCCTCCATATGAGGAAGAAAGCAAAAGACCTGCTGCTTGCCAGAATCCCTTAACAGAGGATCTGTAAAGAGACAGTATGGTTGGAATTCCCTCACACTGAGCTTGCACATAGAGTCAGAGAAGGAGCCTGGGCAAGTTCAGTGAAACCACGATGGTTGATGATGTCAGGTATGCAAAAATGACAGTCCTAAAAGCTGTAATTTTTTCCCTGAAATGTTTTGTGGAAAGAATTCCTTTTTGGTTCTTATGGCAATGGAGGTGCAGTTATATAAAGCTGGACTGTTGAATAGTTTTCTTCTGTTCTTGTTTTCTTTTGGACCAACAAGTGGATATGTAGCAGAGAGAATCAATGACTGTCAGGCAATCAGTGAACACAGCAAAAAAAACATGGTAATACTTCATTTCTATTTTTGGTCATAATCAAGAAAGCAAATAACCTGGGCAAGAAAAGGTGGTTATTGTACTTTTACTGCATGTCTTTTTTCTGTGGCAACTCTGCCTAAGCAATAGAGAAGAAAAACAATGGCCGTATAGATCAAGGTTCTCCAGCAGTCGGAAAACTTAAAACAGTTCTGGAAGAAGATGACACAAGTGAGATTTTTAATGAATAAAAAACTGTTGTGAAGAGTTTTATCACCATATTAATCCGATTTAATTCCGTAAAACCAGTTTGCCCATAGTTCAGTATGACATTACTGGTGCAGAACATGGGCACATTGCCTTTCGCAGTGGAGGGCTTTCTCCCATCCCCCCACTGCATTCTATGGGAAAAGTGACAATAGGTAACATACTGATGAGAAGGTCTTGCAGCGGGTACTGAGGGGTGAATAATGAAAAATTCCTGCAGGAGGCACCTTCCAATAATGAAATCCATAGAGCGGAAATCCTCTTTAGTGATGAGAAGAAACTTCAAAGATACCTCCTCTTAAAGAGTGTGAATCATTTTACAGAATCCAGTTCGGAGATGCAGATAATGCTTGCTATTAGCAGTGAAGATGACAAATAAATAAATAAATAAATAAATATGCCTGATGTTGCCTATTCTTCTTAAGGTACTACTTTCAATCTTTATCCATCTGCAGGAATTCATCATTATATGTTTCTTCAGGGTTGTCTGTGGATGTATACAAAGTTATGGGAAATGTGGCTGCATGTCATTAGGCATTGATCCAGGGTGCACTGTCTGCAGTGCGTGAGCCAAGCACACTAATAAGCTCATGGTAATTATTTTACAGGGAAACCAGACTTTTTTTACAGAGCACGATGGAAATACTCCTGTCAGCTGTGAGCTGTTGTCTTAGTAGGATTCTGGAAAAAGAAAAAACGCAATTCTTTTTCAAGATTAGCAATACAGACAGAGGAACTAAAGCGCTCAGAGGGAAAAATATGAGGTAGCAGACTTTTGATATGTGTGGCTAAAACTAGAATTGCATTTTATAAGTAGATTTAGTCCCAAAATCGATGTAACTTTAATAAAAAGGCAAAACTCTTAGATCATATGAAACTTTTCATATTCTGTTTCAAAAAGGACTGGAATTTTTAATCAGTGTGTGCTGCAATTTGACAGATCATAGACTAACTTAACGGTTTGTGTAAAATAAGTTTGACTCCAAACCCAAGACAAATGCAGAGCTGCCACTAAATTTTTAAAGAAGCCAGAACACAAAATGTTTAGACCTGGAAAAATCATCTGTTCTCTCACTGATTTTTAAAAGTTGTTTTTAATGATATGCACATGGTGCATAGTATAGATTTTTCAATGAAATAATGTCTTCTTGCTGATTTTAAATACTTAAAATTATTGTTTTTAAATAATCATGATCAGCTACATTTCATATAAAGTAAATATATGAGGAAGGTCTGTCTTGTTCCAGAAGCATCACTGATTCTCATGGGAGTCGCATTTAAGTAAGGAAAATATTTTAATGCACCATTGTTGTATTCCTCAAAGCATCATCTTCTTCAGTGTATTCTATCTGTCTGTTATACCAGGTATTGCAAAATGCAAGACAGTGGACAACATGTATGTGAACAGAGGAGGTTTGTCCTCCCATAATCTATTCTGCACTTACATTTATATTCTGTGGATGGAATGTTGAGCGTCAGTAATAACATCTAAAAGACAGGTCAGTAATTGAGACTTAAATATAATAATCAAATGCATCTAAAATCCCAATGGATGGCATCCAAAAGCTGCTAGATTCCACTTGAAAACAGGATGGAAGCTTTGAACAGCAAACACAACTGGTCAGAGCTCTGTTTACCATCAGCTGGAGTCTTCTATGCAAGACGTCCGCCCCTTGTGAAATTCAAATGCAGGGTTTTGGGTTTGCTTCAGAAATGACTGGGTGAAACTGTATGTCCTGAGTTGTGCAGGAGATCAGACATGCTGTCCAGAACAGACTCTTCTGGAAAGGAAACGTATAAAAATAGTAACAGAAATATGTAACCCAGTGAGTGTATCAAGCATTTACTTAAGATTTGGGTTCAATACCTCGAATGTAATGTACTTTCCCCCTTAGAGTCCTAAAGCCATTTATATCAGGCTTGCTTCTCATGACTAACTATATTTATAGTTTGTCTGGCTGGTCACATTTTTAGGCTTTGCATTGCATTTTAAATCCCCTGAGTCATTTCGTGTTCATGTTTACCACTCTTCTTTCATGAGATTTTTCCATGAACCTGAAATTAAAAACATCCTTTCCTCTTCTCCAATGAAAAGTCACAGCTACAAGTCATCAGCTCCAAGCTGTACCTTAAAATTTTATCTCATCTCTCACAAAAGAACCATTTCCAAGCAAGAAGTTCCATCTCCATTTCTGCCTATTTTCCATGAGAACTGAAAAGAACTTGCCTTTCTTTAGTTCATTTCCATTCTTTTCTTCAAATTCTATGTAAAAAAAGGAATTTGATAAAAACCTTGTCTGGCACCTCAAGCACGCACAGCTCCCCTTTATTATTCTGTTCTATTTTTAAGCTGGAGGGGTCAGAGTTGAGAGGGAATAGGCTATGTAGTGGTTGCATCCATCACCTCTCTTTCTCATGCATAGTTCACCTGTTCCAATCTGCAAAAACTCATGAGCTTTTTCCCTACAGCTTTCTGTAGGTGGGAGTAGTTTAGAAGTGCCAGGCTATTACATACAACAGGAGAGCCATAGGATCATATAGTGGGGACCTCAGTGAGTCATGTGTGCCATCAGCTTCCTGGCACTTTGGCAGTCTTATGCCCCTCACTTTGAGGATGGTGAGTACATGGGTAAGGTTTGCAGTTGACTCTGCTAGTGTCTACATCTTCACATTTAGTCATTGGTTTAAAAGATGACACAACACGGAGGGGAAAAATAATGCGATGTGTGGGAGCTGGCAGTAAGGATTTTTCCCAAGTGTTTGGGAGGATCCCATTTCTTACAGATGGTGCTGCCAAGAAACAGGCTACTTTTCTTTCAGAAAATATGTATTGTAAGCAATAATCTTCTGCCTAAAGTAGTTTGACAGTCCAAATGCTAACCCTACTGTAAAACCAGGTGTGAGAAGAAAGCAAAGGGACCCAACAAGTAGTGGTGAAAGGATAAACCTCACACCAGTAGAGGTAACTACAAACTACCTTGAAAAAGACCCTGAAGGAATGGAAGGGAGAAGAGAGGGCAGGCTACTTCCCAAGCAGCAGGTCCGTTGCCTATTACGGTCAGTTGCAATGGTGGGAGATTTTAAAGCTGGGTGTGTCCAAGGTCAAAGACTGACCCTTTAGAAAGGACACAAGGTAATATAGCACATTTAATTTCACAGACCCATGCATGGTTGTTTCATGCCTGTTCTGTTTTATTTGCTGTTCATTCATATTCTCTGTCTTTTTACTTGATAGGCAGAAAAAAACCCATTTTCCTCACCTTTCCTCACCATCAGGCAGGATGTTGGGTCATACACTTATTCTTCTGGCTGCTATTCAGTGCGCTAATAAACAAGGAATGTAAATATCTGCACACAGTACAAAAGTCCTCTGCTACAACTACTGAAGAGCTGCTGACAGTGAAACCTATGCAGGGCATTGTACATGCCCTGGCATTAGGAATAGGAAAGAGACTGACACTTGGCAGAGCCCGCTGCCACTGGGTTGAAAAGATAAAACAGATTTCCTCTGGATTGAACTGTCGGTAATCACTTATAGTGAAGGAAAGTCAGAAATGAGAGTAGCATGACCTGTTCATCTTACCTAGAGAAGCTAATTAGGAAGCCCATGATGCTGCCAAAATTACAAAGACAAAGAATTTGTGTTAAAGACAATTTCCCTCTCTTTCTTTTGAACTGAATAACTCAAAGATGGTGTAAAACATAAACCTACTAGAGAAATATGAGAGCCCTCAGGTTGCTCATCATAACCATGATCACCGGTAGCAGAGATGGATTTGAGTTAGAAGCTCTGAATCTCTAGTTAAATCTCCTGAAAATTTAGGATGTGTTTGGGAGCAAAGGTTTGGGTTGGACATCTCCCTCATGGGCAGACAGAATGCACTAATTCTGAGTCCAATTCCATGTTTTACTTTGTTTGGATTGTTATGACATTCATGGCTACTGCTTCAAAATTAAGCTATTAAAAAAAAAAAAGGCAAACAGCTGAATCAAATCAATTCCCACTGGAGCTAAACTCCTTGGGCTCCTCTCAGCAACAGAGAGAGAGGTACGTTTTTAGGACGTGGTTTTTTTTACTTATTTCTGCCCTTGACTAGCTTTGGATGGTACAGCTAGTTGACAGATGAAATTTCCCTCCTAGGGAAAAAGGCTGATATTTTCAAAACTATTTTAATCCCTAATTGGCATTTTCAGAGACCATGAGGTTTAGAAAAAAATCAGTTCGGAAATGTCAAAATATTTTTTTTTTAAATCAAACCTAAATATTCAACTATTCAACATTTCCCTGTTTTAAGGTTCTGCCCACATGAGCTGGTTGGTATGTGTACTCTTATGATGGAGTCATGTTGCTTTCCTAACTAGTGGCAAGTGCATTATGCTTACATTTACACCCATAGAATGCAGTCAATATCTCATCAGATTTTGAGCTGATGGAAAACTGGTCAGAAACTAGAAACGTTAGGAAGAGACTTGGTCTTGTGCCATCTAACATATTGCTAAGTATGCTAAAGACTGACCACGATGAATATCTTGGTCCAGCACTGATAGGTCTTCACAAAGTGAAGACATTATCAGATCCAAAAAGCAACCTAGCCATATTTTCATGGCATATAACAAATGCTTCACTCCACTTGCCAGTCAAACAGTGTAAAAATCCCCTGTGCCTTTCTTCTGTTGCAAAACTTCTGTGAAGCACAAGACAAAATCATGATCAAAAAGTTGGCAGCTGGTCAACCTTATCATAGGCCTACAAATACAAGTTGTTCCAGCATTTGCAGAACTAAAGAGTGGGAACGGAATGGTTTCTCAGGATCTGCAGAAATGACGGACAATATTATTTGCTGGGATAAAAGAGGCAAAAATATTCAAAACCTGCCTCCGGAAGAATTTTAGGTGTTTTCTACAAGTTTCACACTTGTTCTTTAGCTTGAGATGTCCTTTCAGTTATATTAACTCATATCTTGAGTAAAACATGAAAAATGTTCCTTTGTTGGTGATTTCCCCACTTTCTAAAAGTTATTGTGAAAGTACAGTATTGTCATAAAACCATTTTAATGAGAGAGCAGTGCAGCTATGTTGTCTTCCAGACTTGATTAAAGTGTGCTTAGAACTCATTCACTTTGTTGACTCAAATTATGGAAGCAATTCTTGTAGGATTGTTTATATGTCCCAGAGCATTCATAACTCACTGAGTTCAACCATCTACAAGTGTTTAATTACAGACTGTCTGTTTCATGTAAAAAAATGTTTGCCAACAGTCTTTTGGCAGAGTAAGGAATGAACTGTGCAGAGGAAAACCAAGTTGCTTGTGAGTGGCTGCAGGAGAAATGGGGAAAAGAACTGCCCCAGAGTGCCTTGAAGATTCAAATTGCTGGATCCTGGCATGATTTGGTCTCTTACATAAATCTTGCTGGAGTTATGCTAATTTTGCATTGAATTTCCCACTCACACACTTTTCTACAGCTGTAAATGTATGTGCCTCTAAGAATAGTGAAAATTAAACCCATTACAGTCTTTGTCCAGAAAGGAGAGAGAATCTAGTCTCTGACTATTCCTTCATGCTATTTGAAAATATAAACACAGATCATCAATCTGCTGCTAAAGTGAGGCTCAACTGCATCTTGCATTTCACAGGTTCAAAACATAAAAATGTCCTGTAATATTTAATCTGACTATTTAAACTGTCTTTTTTTTTGAATATTTGAATTGACTAGAGGATGGATGCTTCTTTACCTCCGTATTTCTAAACAGATTTTTTTTTTCATTGTAAATTTCTATGGAAAATATTTCTTTGCTTTGAAGTGCTGAATATAATGGAGTGCTTTTAGAGCTAAATCAGAAGATTTGGGTTGTAAAAGACTGCTTTCTTTTTCAACTTGGAAATGCCATTACCTTAACTCTAGGGAGGTTTCACATGAATACCTTATCTTCTCTCTCTCTGCCTTTGTTTTGGCTGCGGCTGCTGTTCAAAGCTGAGTTTCCACTGAATATTCAATTCAGAAACAAAAGTTTTGCCATTCTTAACTTCTCAAGTTTGAGATTCTGTATTGGGCCAGCCCACCATATCATCACTTACGTCAGCTGAGATGCTGCTGCCTCCCTCACCTCAGCAGAGGAACCCATGTATTCCTTTGTTGGAAGATGCTAGATACACAAAACTATGTGAGGATTTATGTTGTCTCATCTTCCAGAAGGATACAAAATTGAAACAGGCAGGACTTGACAAAAAAAAAAAAATCCTTGAGTTATTTCAGTGTTTAGTATCTGAGAATGAGCTGAGCAAGTCTGTTTGACTGCAAGTGAAAGCTTTATTGGAAATATGAAAACAAAGGTTTCCCAAAGTTACAAAGGAAAACACAGAGTCTGAATGTAGGAGCAGGTGCTGTTTCCAACATCTACATTTCAGCCTATGCCAACATGGAATCAGTATGACCTTTCCATTTGTATTTTGGGCTCCTGGATCCTGCTCTTCATGGACAACAGGAGGGGTGGCAAAACACCCAGGAGGTGCAGGGGTGGAGGAGCTGTCTTTAAAAAGCAGTGAGTTACAGTTTTGCACCTGAGTCCTGGCTCAGAGGCTGGAAATGACCTTTTCAAGCTTTCAGTATCCAACCAGCCAGCAGGTTATGGGAGAGGGCGAGGGCGAGCTATTCCCCTCTGATGGCTTCCTTTGCGGACTCCGTCCGCTCCCTTCTGGAGCCTGGCTGTGCTCCGAGGTACCTTGAGGTACTCAAGTCCTTGCAGTATGAGGTCATTTGTTGTCATTTCCACTTCTGGGAAAAAAAGGGTCATAAGAAAAGATCAGTAAATGTGCAGTATTCATAAAGCACAGCCTCTAACAAAACAGACACATTGAAGTGTTATCATATCCAGGAAAACAGCAGCAGACAGCATAAAATACCACCCAGAAACTCTCATTTGGAAAGGACAACTCATAGCATCAAAGCCTAAATATATTTGCCAAGCCATACTTTAACTTACTGCCAAAACACCAAATTTATCCCCTTAATAACAATGATCCACTAGGCAACATGGTGACTGCTACAGCAAATTGGACATGAGATTATTTCACAGAGGTCAAGATTATGGAAAGAACCCTACACATATTAATACTCAGTGAGAAATGTAGGATTTTTTTTTCATATGAAATTGGCCTGAGGTAGTTTGTTCACATTGGTGTGTACATGCATGTATGTCACATATGCAAACATACATGTATACACAAAGGCTCAGCATTTATATAGTGCATACACACAGGCAAAAATCCTCCTGAACCATCCCAAAGTGCTAGTCTTCATCAGAGAGGGAGCAGATTGGTTTTGACATGTACTATTTTACCATCTGAACTCAGGGGATAATAGTAAGCATATGCAATTTTGAAATAGAAGTTAGTCATCTAAGACTTCCTTGCAAGTGCTTTGTCTCATGGTATCTTTTGGGGAGTGTTTGTAAATGTCCATGTATACTTCTAGGAACTAAGTACAGGGAATCAGTCTTAGGTATAATTCAAAATGCTGATAGTGATAGGTAGGACTCAAAGCAGATCTCACTAATTTTTTTCCTTTGACTTCTTTTAATCTGACACCAGAATTCAAATACCATGTTTAGGCTCTGATAACCTGAAAGGACATTTCTTAGCATAAAGGTGAAATCATGATGATGGCTATTATTGACTTTAATATGGGAGTAAAATATTCTGTGTAGTGATCTCCTGAAATTTACGTTCCCCTTTATTTATACAGTCTGTACATGTTCACTTGCAGAACATACGATTCAGATTTATGAGGAGCAGGAAGGAGATGGTAGTTGTTACTCCTATTCCTAGCCAGAAATGACAGTGTTTGCAGATTTAATGGTGCTAACCACCA
The DNA here is from genome assembly GCA_027925045.1 of Hypotaenidia okinawae. Lineage (NCBI taxonomy): Eukaryota > Metazoa > Chordata > Aves > Gruiformes > Rallidae > Hypotaenidia > Hypotaenidia okinawae. The sequence goes on from BSDF01000006.1 coordinate 33,630,642, forward strand.
ACCAAAGAATAATTTTTTGCTTTCTAATATTTCTATATCTGTGCTCGAAAAGAGATAGCTATGTTTTAAATCTTTTTCAGCACTTAAACACATAGAGTTGAAGAAGACTTATCTCAACCACACTACAGTTTTCTGAGACAGGCAAGCCTTGCAAATCCCTAATCACAGTTGCATGTATTTGATAATAAAGAAAAGTCCAAATTTAAGGACTAACAGTTGAAATGTATTTATACAGCACTAATTGGTTTCAGTAGTTATATGACATAGAGATAATAAGGTGCTGGGCTGGTTGCAAGAACACCTGCCACCAGTTTCTGGCTCAGACATGAATTGCCATGTGAGTGATGGTAGGCCTTCGCCACTCTCTGTCCCTGCTTTCCTTGTCTTGTTTTGGCTGCCCCATGTAAGCATTTGAGAACAGGCACTTCACTGTGTGCACAGGATGTGTGTGCAAGGTGGTGGTGTTGTGGGTGGCCCTTCCTTTCTTACAGTGCTCATCCTGGCACCTATACAGCTTATACTTGTCTTCAGTAAGCTAATCTGGCAGATAAATAAGAACTTTATCCAGGCTCTTCTCTGGAAGGGAGATAATGACGAATCTATTTTAACACACCATTGGAACCCCAATTTGGAGGTCTTAATGTCTGACTGCTACATTTATACACCATCAGATGCAAATTGTTACAAAAGTAGACTCATTTTATCAGAAGTCTTTTGCTGATGAGGTAGGTTTGTGGTCTAAGAGCTACAATGTGGTTTTGTCTGGCCATGACTTTAATTTGGAGCAATTCCACCTGCAGCATTATACTTATGGGACTGCGCAATCACTGACAGAGGCCTTGAAACCTGAACATGGCTGAGTTCCACCAGCATGGAATGATAGCCACCCTTAGTGCAGCATGTAAAATTACTTGGTAATACATGGCATAATATTGAACAACTTCCTGAAAACCTTAGCAATGCAGAGGTTTGGAAGAAATAGAATGGCCAGCAGTTCATAAACAACACAAGCTGAATAAGTTGCTTCTAACTGCATCAGAAAATTTTGCTCATAGAATTATCCTTTACTTCTAGAACTAAAAGTGCTAAAAAAATGGCATGACTAAAAAGGCAGTTCAGCAATAAAAATTCCAGTTTGACTCTAGGGATAGCTTCAGAGACATTGTGGTCAGAATTTTCTCCATTATTTGCAAGTTGCCAAAGAAGAATGTTCTTTATTCTGGATTAGCTTTGGGAAATCTGTTAAGATTTTTAATTGCATTCAAAAATATTCTTATGTTTTGAAATCTAGTCTGCAGGAAGTTTATCCAGCCCTTCCTTCATTAAGGTCTCTGAGTGTGGCTGAGACTTGTGTATTAGCAAGGTGCTTTGCTTGTCTCTGCCCAATAAAAATACATGGAATAATGCCAGTTTGGGGAATGAATAGAGCAGAAGGGTAGAAGGGGCACAAGTTATGAGCTGCTTTGGTCTTCATACTCAGGAAGTACTTACCAACTTCCATTGCCTCATCCCATCTCTTCCATTAAAAGGCCTTTATAAATTACAGGAATAAGTGGCCCTTAGCAAATAACTTTACAACAGAGACCAACCAAATGGGACTGAAGCAGAATAGGCAACTCCCTTCTGCAGATAGTTCTGAACTGCTAGCAATTTTTCCTCTTGGATCAGGGTGAAAGTCAAAAATCCCAATAATTTCCACAAACAGAAAATCTGAAAAATGTGTGAGCTGAGTGCAGGTGAAAAATTTAATTTCATTAATTCTGTAATATCTTGTTACAATGCTGATCTGTCTTTTATAATTTTATGCTTAAATATGCTAAGATTTCAAAGATTTTACTTTTGTAAAAAGTTCTAGCTCAAAGGAAACAGAAGTTTTCTAATTCAAAATGTTGAAACAGGACTATTTTTAAATTATGTTGTAAAAAATAATAATTAATGAGCAATGGGGAATGGAGCCTTTTCTTAGCCATTACTCTGAGTCATAACTCAGATCAGTAACAAATGCTATGGTTTCAGTGCACTGTCTCTTTGATGAGTAACTTTTTTTCCTATCTGTTGATATGCAGCACCATTTGGATCAGGCTTATTAACATGGCTCTTTTAACTGTGCCAGTACCAGAGGAAGGCTTAGCTCATGCACTGATAAGTCAATGGAACATCAAGTAGAAATATTTTTTAGAACAAGATTTTAAAGAGTAGAGCTGATCACAAATGGAGTGTATCCTTTGGCAATAAGAGTTTTCCTTTACAGTCAATTCCATGATTAAGCCAAAGCCACTGCTTTGTTCCTCCACCTGTCTCTGTGAGTCAGCAGTGGTTTCCTCTTGCTTTCTCTCCAAGTGGGATGCCAATGCCTCACCCAGACCACAGAAGCACAGGTGTTGTGCCCACATTTGTGAATTGTTTACCTTTTGCAATTCTGGCAGCCTGTCTGAGCTCTGGCAAGTTTTTACCAAATGGGATAGAGAATGGAGGGGACAATCCACTTTTCATGCTGCTCATGCTTTTTTTGCTCTAAAGATCAGAATTTTGAAAAATCTAATCACAACCATCTGTAATTTCTTTAGAACTGTGACTAACAAAAATGCTAACTTTCATTCATTAACAGAAGTACTGCAATGTTATAGTTTAATTCCATGGGATTCTAACAGTCAGAGATGCAATATACACCTATAGCCAAATTATCATGTTCAGTTTGTTCTGTACATACAACCCTAGTGATTTCACAAGCATATCCAATAGTTTTGTACCTGTGAGTTACGCTGCTGTAAATAGTCTCATTTAGTCTCATTTGCTATATAAATTTTAGCTTATCTCATAGCTGAATTCTGCACTTGGTTCTCTCTACTAAGGTACATATTTGATGGCTTTTGCCAAATGTTCTCCTAGAGTCGACATGTATGAACAACATGAAGCAAAGTGTGCCACCTATACAAATGTAATGCCAGCCCAGGCAGTGTGCTTCCCACCTAATCACAGTGGGAAAGAATCCATGTGACTCAGAGGCAGGGAAAGAATAATAAGTGCCAGACCCTTGGACTGAGTGCTCAGCTTGACAGGGAAGATGGCTGTCAGTGAACTCTCCACTACCTTATTCAGTGTAAGAACTGAATCTCGTAGATCTGTCATTTCTGTCCCTATGGCATCCATCTCCTCCTTAGAAATGAAATTATGGACCTAGTTACCATTGGTTCAGTGACAGCAACTGATCCAGATGCTTTGGGGCATGGTGTTGCTAACACAACCAGTAAGCATGTCAGTAAACAAATCAAACCCAAAACACAGAAGCATATGCATGTGTCTAGAGTGTGCGTGCGCAAACTTTAAAATGACTCCTCTCATGCCATACTGATGAGCAACATATTCTGGCCCTTCCTTTCCCATGCAGGCTTAGCATGGTTGATTTGTGTACTCAGCACTGAAACCTACACTTTTCCCAGGACCCATCAGGTCAGATTGCCCATAACCTATTGCTCCTTTGATGGCTCTCATCCTGCTTTCAATTGATGTGGCAGTGTGTGAATACATATGACCAAAAGCTTGATATAAAATTCATTTGTCTAAATGCCGGCTATTTATGTTTGATGGCCTGAACAATTATTAATCCTGATTGGAAATATAAGTCATTGTGTCTACAGTGTCCTGTCACAGCATCCCTGTTAGCTCCCCTGAGGCCAAATTCTCTGACAATGCATACAGTGTCCGGTGCTTTCTGCACACAGTACCATGTCCTAGCTGAAATCCCAGGCAGGAAACCTTTTTTTCTGTATGCTCACCAGTGTGGATGATCCCCAGGAATTTTCCTGGTCTGCCAGTGTATATCCCATAAGACAGGAGACAGACCCTGCACAACTGTGTGCAAGAATTTATATGGTCTCATGTGTTCAAAAATGCCATACCACATGCACACCACATCCTCAGTGGGCACAGCATGCCAGGGCATGATCTCCCACACCAGCCCTGTGTCTGGAGAAAGCCCTGAAGGGACTGGAGCCTCCCTTAACTAGCAAAGACAGTGGAAAACTCAAGAGCATCATCAGATCTTTGTATTACAAAAGCAATATATCCCTCCTTGCATCTCTGTAATTTCTGAATTACACCCTTGCTTGAAGGCTCTGCTCCACCACTACCAATGAAATACCAAGTTCAAGGTTGTCTGATAGTCTACATCTGCCTGGCAAACAGCCATATATGAAAGAAACGCAGTGCAGCAGACACCCTATGTCTTGCTGGCCTGCACCTAGGACACACATTCACCCAGTGCTATTTTGTCATTAGTTATTCTACACAGCCACCATGTGCCAACCTGTGCTTAGCCCAGTGAAACAGAGAGGCGGGCCTGGGCAAAGGCACCAGTTACTGCTGTGGGGGGCCAGACCTTACTAGGTACAAAGGATTCCTAGTGCTGCATGGCTCCCTGGCTCCTGTCTCTCTCCCTGTAGCATCAAGATGAAATTCTGGGATGTGGTAGGAACAATTCCTTGGTCTTATGGGATGGGAGACTTTTAGGCAACCATGGACCTGCAAATGTTGATCTTTGGCAGCTGGAGCTAAGGGTTTGGTCTTTGCACACAAATGGTGTGACTGAGGGAAGCAAAGGTGCTTACTTCACCTGTTACAACAGCTTTTTCCTGATTCTTATAGAAATATGTGCCTGCTCTTGACTTGTGTTTTGTCTCCCAGCACAGTGCCCTGCAGAGGATCTCAGCACCGCCATGCTCACACATGCACACACACTGCAGGGCTCCTTCCTTCCAGCTTTCCAGCAGGCTGCACTATGCCACACCACACTGCTGATCTTAGAATTCCTGGACCAAGCCTCTACCTCGTCCCAGGGAGAAAGCATGGTGAGAGGCAAGACATGAATGATGCAGGCAAGCCAGACAGAGCTGTTACTAGAAATCTCTTTCTGGGTGAACAAGAAGGGGAAGGACAGAAGAGAAATTCAGAGCAAATACTGTCTGAAGACACACCAGGCATAATGTGGCATAGACAGTCCTGGAAAACTGCAGAAATGATTTATGGATCTGCAAGGTAGATTGAAACAGGACGTTTCTCCACTCTTTATTGCCCTTCCTGGGATAATTATCAGGATCACTCTACCAGGGGATTGCACTAATAGTAACAGAAATATTGATTTTGAATGTTCAATCTTGTAGAAGAATCTTCAGCCTGAATACATCACTGTAACTTCATTTTTACTTCAGTGTGGTATTGCATTGCCCATTTTGCATAGCTGTGCTGCTGAGACAGCTTCTGCAAGAAGCACCTAGAAGCTCTCTGCAAGCCCCAGAAAGTAAACATTGGCCAATTCAAGGCCAAAGTTGCTGCTGACCAAGGCCGAGCCAATTGGAGCTGGTCACAGTACCTCTGTGAATCACATATAGGAGAAAAAAACTGCAGGCAGATGCATTTTGCCACCAGAGAAGGGAGTGAGGAGATGTAAGAAGCCCTGCGGACACCAAGGACACCACGCCTGAAGGAGTGGGGGGAAGAATGAGGCCCTCTGGGTGCCAGAGTGGGATTCCCCTGCAGCGCGTGGTGAAGACCATGGTGGAGCAGGTGTCCCCTCGCCCCCCTGGATAAGGACAGGGAGCAGAGACATCTGCGGCCTGTGAAGAGATTGATCCACACCACAGCAGGTTTGCCAGGGGACTTGTAACTCTGTGGGGGACGAGGTCAGAGGAGTCTGGTCCTAAAGGTCAGCACCTCATGGAAGTGAACTGTGCTGAGGCACGTGGTGAGGAGATGACTCCCTGATAGAGAGGACTCAGGCTGGAGAAGTTCATGGAGGACAGTCTCCTGTGGGTGGGACCCCACAGTGCCGCAGGGGAAGGGTGTGTGTGTGTGGAATGCCCCCCCCCCCAGCTAAAAAGGAAAACAACTCAGGAGGAATGGACTGAAAACCCCCATTCCCTGCCCCTCCCTGTGCCGCACTGGTGGGGAAGAAGGGAGTAAAATCATGATGAAGTTTAAGTCTGCTAAGAAGGGAAGGGTGGGGGGAAGGTGCTTTAAGACCTGGCCGCACTTCTCATTACCTGACTCTGGTTCACTGGGTGTGTAGTTGTAGTAGTAATAAATTAGGTTTTTTTCCTTTATTCTGTGTTGAGTCTGTTTTGCCCATTGCACTAATTGGAAAGTGATCCCTCTGTCCTTATCTTGAATCCTGAGCCTCCTAATATATATTTTCTCCCTTTTTTGGCTGAAAAGGGGAGTGAGCGAGTGGCTTGGTGGGCATTTGGTCTCTAGCCAGGGCCAAACCACCACACCATTTTCCATCAGATGGCAAAATTATCAAGGCTGTGTTTTAGCTTTTGGGGCTTTTGGGGGGGTTTAGGCTTTGTTTGGGTTTTTTTTGTTTGTTTTAATGCTGAATAAATTAAAACCCTGCTGTAAGACTATAAATAATACTTCAGTGTTGGCAGCTAAAATTCCCAAATCTTAATCCAAAAGGGACTATAATGACCATTAAGTTAGACCTCCTGCCTGAAAATAGGCACAGACTGAATGAAGGAGCATTGTACCTCTGGGTATATATTTCTATATTTCCTGTTTCAATGACACGAATTGAGAACACGGGAGGTTAGTAGTTGCAAAGCAAAAGCCAAATGGGACGTCAGTTCATGCTCTTGCATTTCATGTGCATGCTTTGCAATGCCATATTTCCTTTGCTTGCTGTGAATCACACAAGGATATAATGAACACAGTTATCATGAACACAGTTCTGGAGAATCCAGAAAGCGCTTTTGTCAAAGAATAAGTTAAGTTTCCTTAAAGTGTGGATGAAAACAAGTCCAGACATGTTTTTGTTAAGTAAATTTCTTAAAGGTACTAATGAAACATTTATAAACACCACAAATATTGTTTTGATGCTCTAGTTATTTTTTTCAGATGAGTGTGAAAAAAGTAAAATAATCTAGAAATTATTATTATTAGCTAAAAACTGCATAGTTGATAAAATCAGACAATTTTAATCTGAATATATAGTAAAGTAGAAGATTAGTTTGATTTTGGGGGGTGTTTGTAGGGTTTTTGGAGGGAGTTTGGTGTGTTTTTTTCATTTAAGAAATTTAGTATTCTGCTTGGTGAACTGATTCAGCAGTAGAGTTGCTCCCAACTCCTATTTGTCAGTGAAAGGAGTAATGGGAACATAATAGCTAATCACTCAAAAGTTCAGCTGTGTTAAAAGCAATTTGATTTTTTTTTTAAACTAAAAATAAAGCTATTTGCAGATGGTCTTCATTAGAAATACTGGTGGCAACAATTATTTCACAGCTCTAATACTGTGTCTCGCCAATAACCCCTAGGCCTTCATATTTTCAGTATCAGAGATGAACATTTACTTTGTAGTCATCTGCTTGCATTAAAGAAATATACTTACCATACACACATATGGATATGATATACATATATACACATATGCATATGCATTTACACATACAAATGCACATACCAAATATTTCTTTAATACAGATAGTTTTTATATATTAAAATATTTTTATATGTTTATATTACAAGAAAAAGAGTGAGAAACATACTGGTTCAGATTAATTTTTTTTTTTTTTTTAAATTTTCTGCAACTCAGAATTTTAACAACTTTTTTTATACTAAACTGATAATATAGGTTATACATTACTATTGGAAAGATAATTTCCTGCTATGGACACAATGGATGTACTCTGGAGGGCGTAACAGCCTCCATGTCACCCCAATGTCTTCACTTAGCTACAGTACCACACACAGGCAGGAGGTTAGATATATAGTCGTCCAACTTGCATATATTATCTGATTGGCATGTTCACTTGCTCCTTGACTACCATAAATGAGTGGCTGTGCAGGTGCCATTAGCACATGCATCTTTTTCTGAATGCACCATTGTAGGAGTAGCTGAAAAGCTGTTTGTACTACACAGTCAGAAAGTTGGCAGCAGTACTGGGTGAAAAATGGCAAGTATGTTTCAAGAAAAATTCAAAAAAACTTCATGTTTACATTTCTTAGCATCTTGATGAGAAATTAAAAGAAAATATTTTTCAGGGTTTCATTTAACAATTACTCCATTTTCTTCTTCTTGCCTTTCTTCCTTCCTCCTCCCCTTTTCTTTTTGAACATTCTTTTTTTTGCCCTTGGTTTTTAATGATCATGAAGAAGGGAATGCAGATAAAGGAACAGAATGAATGACAGGGAGGAGGGAAAAAATACCTGGGAAGCCGTAGCACTTTTAGCAGGTTAGTTTAACAGGGAGGCCCTTGCATACCTGTACTGAGAAAGTTCCAGTAGGTGGAGCTCAGAAATGCTCAGAAAAGTTGGCAAGGTACATCTTTGAATTAGCAAGGAAAAGAAACAAAAATTTAATGGTTACAAATTTGGGTTTAAGCTATTCCTCAATTTCAAGCTTCATTTGTTTGCTTTCCATTCCAGCAACTGCTGGAAGCATTCTTCAATAGGAACCAAATAAATTCATACCACCTGTCCCCCTCTGAATTGGAGGCCAAATCTTCCTGTTAATTATCTCAACATTTCAAAATTAAAAGAGCATCTCAACTCCAATTTCCATGCCGTGAAAAAGCAGAAGAGGAATTGTTAGGCAATTTGCAGGCATGTGACTTGCAATTACAGTAATATCTTCACCAATCTCCCCTGAAAAAATATTGTTTGTAATCTTAAGTGCAGCGTCTTCCTCTCTAAATTTGGTAAATGCCAGTGTGTTCTGGTAGAAATTAAATGCTAACATGGTATCTGCTTTATTACAGGTTAAATTTTTAGGTCTTTTGATACTTAGCCTCTCCTTCTGATATGTCTCATGGCAAGGTGGCTGTGAAGAAACATTTTAATTTGTGGGTTTAGAAACAGTTATCTGAGAAAACCATCAGGGTTGTCCCAGAACCACACAGCACATTCATCCCTATAGACTTGAAAGATATTCTGTTCTAAACTCTGCAGCTCTCCCACTCAACATTCATAAATAAAAGCAGATTTTGAATCCTTGCCTTTAATCCTAAATCCCAAGGTAAGGATTGACTGGAATATATTGGAACAGATCTTTAGGTTTGGACTAAATGCTAGTCTTAGGTCATCTCCATGCCTTTTAAGCACTCAACAAACCTACTGTAATGTGTTATTTTGGTACTGGGCCATGCAAATCTTGCCCAAATTTTGAGTGCATGAGCTGTCAGCAAAGAGCTGTATAGTTATAAGCAGGGGGCAGTTCAATGCAATTCAAGTGAAACTTGTCCTCCCATTTCACTTTAAATCAGCTGATTAGAAAAATGGGTTACTGTGCCAAGACAAAAACAGATAAGCCAAACTACTCATTTGTTTTTCCAGGGAGAGTTTAATAGAGTTTATTAAATACAGAATCCAGAGCAGTAATCAACATATTCACTGGGATGTTAATGGAGAAATGGTAAAGCAGTGTATGACCGCCAAGGGACAGAGTGCACTCCTTACTCACTCTCTCTGGCCATGAAATCAGTAACTCAGATAATTTGTCTAAGTCATCTACTATTACTTTGGAGCAAATCAGTACATGGAGGTTTAAGAACACCCCAAGCATATTTGTTAATTTAATAGAAAAAAAACCAAAACAAAAATAACAACCTCTTTATTTGAAAGCCAGGACCAAGGGAGATTTAGTTTAGCTAAAGCAAGGTTTGACTCAAGTTCAAGTTGGGCAAAAGTTCAGCCAGAAGTTATCATATGATTGTGTTGTTGGGGATTCTGGGGTTGTTTTTTTTTTTTTGGAAGTCTGTGTGAAATGATCTAGTAGTGGTCTCAGTCCAAATTCCAATCCAGAAGTGCCTCTGTTCCTTGCAAAACCCCACAATTTGCACCACTGCTAAGAGTCTCAGAATAGGAGGCAAGAGCTAGACCCCATAATCTGCTTGGGGTCTGCTCTGTAGAGTTTTTTTCAGACTGCTTCTCAAATTAATATTTTCTCAGGCCTATTGCTTCTGGCCTCCTCCAAAGATAAACTATATTCCTAAGAGTGTATCAGGACAATTCAGCACTTAAGAACATTTGCAAACCAAACTTTGGTAGGCTAGAGAGCAACATGCATGAAGTTGGCAATTTTCTTTGCTAATACAACTCATAAGATACCAATAGTGATTATATACCATTTCCCCATCTGTTCATTGAATGGTTTAATCTCCCTTCCTTCACCTCCTTCTACACCTCCCCTCCACCTTTCCAAATGAAATTATGCTCTTAAAAATGATAATGGTCTCTCAGGGTTTCAGCTGAAAATGAAATTTCAATGCAGGACATGCCCTCAGGTAAGTGGATAATGTGCCATTAAAGCAAATATTGAAATCAGCAGTAATATTCTATATTTATATAGATATATGTGGTCAAACTTTGGAGTAGTTGAGGATGTCTTCTCTCCTGAATGAGCCTTACCAAATCACACATAACTAATCATTAAAGTAAAAAAGAATTTAGAATTATTTCTTCTCTAAGTTTCATTTTACTCTCTCATCCTTGTACCACACTGACAACAACGGGTTGTACCCCAAAGATTTTCATCCTATGTCTGCTCTATTGAAACGTGCCATGTGCCACGCAGACTATTCATCTGCAGACTATTTGTGGTTCACATCACTCAACCAGGAATAGAATCAGTGTAGTCCTGTTAGGATTACAAAGATATATGGTTTCCTTGGCATTAATCAGAACTGTTGGCTAATGGCTCCCCTCAGAGGTAGTATGGGAAGCTTGCACCAGTCCAGTACATCTTGCTACAAGATGTCAGGAAGAAAGAGATTGTGCTCTATGCCTGATATTTGAAAATGCACAGCAGACTCCACCCTGCAGTGTATTGGAAATTGCCAGTTTAGTTCATTCCTTTATGGAAAATGACTGTAGCTAATGAATACAACTTGCTGTAATTAATGATGGAAAAATATATAGGAATAGAAATGAAATATATAGAAATAGAAATGAAATGGGATCAAGGTTTAAGCTTCATTAAAAAAAAATGTAACCAGTTTTGAGTTTGCATTAGAATCATGCAAAAGAGAAACTTACCTGACTACTTTCTACAACTTCATCTTCACAGAGCAAAAATGAAGGCAAATAAGCGAAGATTTATTTTGACCTAAAAGTCAACTACTTGCAAGCTAGAAATCTTAACATTTGTCCAACCAGATGTTTAGAGTGGATCTGTGCCAGCCTCAGCTATATTTGGGAGAATTCTCTCTCTCAGTAGTGTCCCATTCAGCCCTTCAAAGCTTACAAGCAAATTCTTTTGCCTCAAAGATGTTAATTAAGGATAACACGTCACCATGTACTCCATGCCATGCCTGCTTGAGAGATTCTATTAAGGAGCATGGAGACAACTTCTTCATATTACCTTCTGCCACTTTTATGAGATGCATAAAAATGTTCCTGAACTTAGTTTTTAGAAAAATATCCTACAAGTTTTCTAAAAATTATTCACAGTTCGACCATCAGATCATTGTTGAAGTTATTAATTTGACTTGTTTCTTAAGCAAGATAATATAGAAAAAGGATAATTTAATAAATGGACATATTTTTCAGGTCTACTGGTTCTTCAGATTTCTCCAATACAAAAAATAGAGGATATCAGATGGAACTAGCATGTGGCAATTTCCAAATAACCAAGAATGAACACTCTTCATTTACAAATGAAGAGGAAAAAAAATCAAGTATATAGAATGAGAGTTTCTGAAATGACTACCACCACCACCACAGGAAAAGGCTGGAAGTTACAACAGTTGTAAGAACCAGGAAAACATCAGCTCACTGCCAGCCGAGAGGAGGGCCATGAAGATCATCAGAGTGCTGGAGCACCTCTCCTATGAAGACAGGCTGAGACAGTTGGGCTTGTTCATCCTGGAGAAGGCTCTGGGGAGACCTTACAGCAGTCTTCCAGTACCTGAAGGGGCTACAGGAAAGATGGAGAGGGGCTATTTGTCAGGGAGTGTAGTGATAGGACAAGATGTAATGGTTTCAAACTAAAAGGTGGTAGATTTAGATTAGATATGAAGAAGAAATTCTTTACTGTGAGGGTTGTGAGGCACTGGAACAGGTTGCCCAGAGAAGCTGTGGCTGCTCCCTCCCTGGAAGTGTTCAAGGCCAGGTTGGATGGGGCTTTGGGCAGCCTGGTCTAGTGGAGGGTGTCCTTGCCCATGGCAGGGGGGTTGGAAAATAAGGTCTTAAAGTCCTTTCTAATCCAGACCACTGTGATTCTGTGAATGAATACTTTAGATTGGAAATTAGAAAAAAAATTTCACTGAAAGAGTTGTTAGGGCCTGGAACAGGCTGCCCAGGGATGTGGTTGAGTCACCTTCCCTGGATGTGTTTAAAAAAAGGGGAGATGAGGTACTTAGGGGTATGGTTTAGCTTAGGATGGGATTGGTTGGACTTGATGATCTTCGAAGGTCTTTTCCAACCTTGTAATTCTGTGATTCTGTGATTAGCTAGGTAGCAAAGATTAGAAAAAGCACAGATCTTTGCCACAGCATAATCCAACAATGCATCTTGAATGCTTTGTGCAGGCAAGTCCCCAGTCTCAAGCCCAGATACAATGCAGCTGAGTTAGGTACATATGGAGAGTGCGGCAGTAAGGACAGCAGCCTGTGCACTCCCCTGTCTACATGGAACAACGTAATAGCTGGGGCTCTCCTGTCTAGAATTGCACAGAAGTATGGCAAAGCTTTATAAAATCATGAGCAGCAAATAAAAAGTTGGATAGGGACTGATTGCTTATCACCTCTTCAAACATAAGAAGTTTAGACCCTGAATGGAACCTAATGGGTGGCACCAGCAGGCATGTCTTCACTGAACATATTGCTAAGGTGTGAACTACATGTATGTTGTGTGAAGCTTAAGTGAATTAAAGAGCAGACTGGAGAATTTAGTGGAAAAAATGATGGTTAAATGTGTAGCTGTGTTTATTTCAGGAAATCCTCTAGTGACAAATTGCCAGTCAGAGAGTATTTTATTTTAAAAATTTCTTATTATGTAGATAAAGCAAGGGTCCAAGTACATTTTTGATATCTAAAGGAATTCCAGATTTAAATATAATCCTTAATGCACAAAACCACACACAGAGAAATTTTATATTCTCTTAGACATTATGAAATGGTAAGCATCACCTGGAAAACAGCAAACCGAGATGAACAATATTTTCCCTTCCATCAATATTTGCACCGGCAGGTCTAAAACACTTTTGCTCACATGCATTATTTCTCCACTGTTATAAGGTGGGCCAGTACCATTTTGGATTTGTTTTTAAAATGGCTACATAAGATAAGGCATGACTGATACAACCTACTTTTCAAAAGTCTGGTCCATTCCTGGCTTTCACTGAAAGGGAAACCTGTAAGGTTACAATGGATATCAAGGAAAGAGTAAGAGTCTTAGTCTATAAATCTCAAAATAAACCAAAGAAAAGGTGTGCACAGTCCCCCGTCCACCCCCAAATAAATAGGTTCTTTTTTCTTCCAAACACCCTGGAAAAAAAATAGTGTTTTTTTTCCAAGTAAATAAAAATTATAAGATGCATATAAATTGCTTTGTGCATCTTTCTGCATACAAATGAAACACTAATTAATTTCCTGACCATAGAAGCTGGAAAAAACTAACACTAATTAGTGGACTATGAATTTTAAAAGCCTAATATACTGCAGCAGGACAACATCTCACATTCCTTCATTTATTCATGTCCCCTTGCTGAATGGAACTTGAAATAGAAAGATGGAACAAGTCCAGATGTTGTTCTCTTTCATAACATAGATAATGGTAATTAAGATTAAATATGAGATCTGAGATACCAGAAGTAGGATTCCTCAAGCACTTTCTACAAAGAAAACAAAACCAGTATTTTTGTAAACAGGTGTATTTACTTAATACAAAAAGCTAAACCCTACCCTGGAATGCAAGTGAAGACTGTGGTCTTTCAGAGGCATGGCCATGGCCATGGTGCTAATTGGTCCAGAGACATCTCACTTGCTGTGAGCATGGTGGTGCCGGGTAGTGCTTGGCTATGCACTGTGTGTGCCTCTGTGTGAGAAGTGCCAAATCAAACCTCAGAGATATCCTGCCTCAGCAAGAGAGAATGTCTCTCACTTCTGCCAGTGTGTTGCAGCTAACACCATCCTTTTGAATGACATATAGAACCAGTATGGGGCTGTCTTTGGCCAGATTTTTCCTACCTGCTCTGCTATGAGGTGCCCTCTCTTTCCAGAAGACTAGGGATGGAGCAGTTCAGTAGTACTTAATATCTCCACTAAATGTTCTCACATGGCTCTTGCTGAGTATGGCCATTACTGGCTTCAGATAATGGCTTCATGTACCACATTATAAAAATAGAAATTAGTCAGTTTTCCAATTCAGCTGGCAGGTTTTGTTTTTAATATTTTTATTACTGCAGACATCATCGTCCAGCCATCTGCTAAAGCTGAGACAGACAATAACTGAGCAGAACTGGAATGGATTTTGCTGCATCTGCAGCTGGGCACTTCATTACTGTACTCTGATGGGGAATTGACGGGGGTAGGTATTTTGTTCTTTTTATAGAGGCATCCAAAATGCGATGCACAGGAACACTTCACTGTGAGAAAGGTTGCTGTTGTTTACAGGAAAACTGAATGACCCATCCTGACCTTTGCTCACCACTGTCCTATTACTGTTATGAGGGGAGAAAGAGCAAGTCTTGCCTCAGTTCTTCCTTCTGTCGACCCTGAAACACTCCTGATTACTAAATTATAGAGATTGTTGTGAATTTGAGAGAGGGAGCAGGCTAACCCAATGCAGAAGCCGTAACTGTCCTGTATCTTACTCTAGGTCCCCATGCTACTTCCTTCCCCTTGCTTCCCCTTGGTCAGTTTTGCATATGAGTTGAGGAACAACCCAACCACCATCCCCTTTAGAAACTGGCATTCCCTATGCTCTTCCTTGCTTAAAGCCAGAATACTCCAAATTAGACCATTAAGATTACTCGCTTTGGCCAGCTGCAGGCCACTTTTTACAACAACAGAACACTCACACTGAGATGAGCGAGCTTTTTGATGAAATAAGAACAACACATATTTTTCCTTTTTTTGTTTTAGTTTGGCAAATACTAAATAAAACAATGCCTATTAGGGATAATATTAAGGGGCTGCCCTGAAGATATGTCAGGACACACAGCAGTCTTCTGCACATAGAAGATTAAACTGAAACCTTGAAGTCCCGTGGTAGCTTTCACATTAGAGTCACAGCATCACAAGGTTGGAAAAGACCTTTAAGATCATCAAGTCCAACTGTTCCCGTCCTATGCTAAACCATGTCCCTAAGTACCTTATCTACCCATCTTTTAAACACATCCAGGGATGGTGACTCAACCATCTCCCTGGGCAGCCTGTTCCAGGCCCCAACAACTCTTTCAGTAAATTTTTTTTTTCTAATATCTAATCTGAACCTGCCCTGGCACAGCTTTGTGCCATTTCCCCTTGTCCTATCTCCTGTCACCTGGCTGAAGGGACCATCACCCACCTCTCTACAACCTTCCTTCAGGTAGTTGTAGGCAGTGATATGGTCTCCCCTCAGCCTCCTCTTCTCCAGACTAAACACCCCCAGCTCCCTCAGCCACTCCTCATATGATTTTCCCTCCAGCCCCTTCACCAGCCTGGTTGTCCTTCTCTGGACTTGCTCGAGGACCTCAATGTCCTTATGGTGAGGAACCCAGAACTGGACACAGTACTCGAGGTATGGCCTCACCAATGCCAAGTACAGGGGAGTACAGAAGTTTCTGGGTTTTGATGGTCGTTAGCCAAAGCTGCTCCTACACGTTTGTCCTGGCCATCTGTGTCCTTTCAGCCCAAGTACAATTCTTTCTATTGGTTCTTACTATAGGATCTTTAAACTACCTTTAAACTCGCTGGACTAGAAGATGCTTATAAACACAAAATTTGCCACTTGTGTAGAATCACAGAAAAAATGCAAGAACTGCCTCTATCAACTTCAACAAATCTCAGCATGAAAACACTGCAGAATTAAAGAATGGAGAAAACACAGCTAGAAGTAGCACATAAATGAGCCCTGATCCCCTGCCCATTGATGTCAGTGGAAAGACTTGCACTGACTTCACCAGATCAGGCCTGTTGTGAAGGTCTGAAAAATGCTAACAGTATCTTTGTGCAGGGTATTTTCAAAACCAAATGGGATGCATATTTTTTTAATCAACTGCTTATATAGTACAGCGTTGCTGCACAGAATGTCCCTGTCCATAAGAAACTGACAGAACAAAATGATAGTAAGATGATAAGAACTGTAACAAGGAAGAGCGGAAGATGGAAAATCTTGTTAATTAGCCTTCAATTAGTTGGAAACTTATCTATGCCAAGAAGAAGTATAATTGAGGACAATATGTGGTAACATATTACAGCTGTTCATTTTAGAAGACACAATAAAATAATTTCATTGTTGCCTTCTTATATATTTACTTCCCTCACCCCCCACACCACATTTCTTTTTAAGAATCCCTTAGCACAGCTAAATTGGAAGGCTACACAGGAATTCTTATGCCTTTTTATTATTTTACCAGATGAGGGTTCAGGCATGTTGTCAGGTCATTTGACCTCCTTAAATATATTGGCAGAGTTTTGATATTCATGGCCAAGAAATTGTCTTCACTTCCTTTTCTCAAAGTTGTTTAAGTAATAATTTGTATTAATTACAGAAAGTACATCCTTAATTAACTAAGGAAAGACTTAATTTTTTTTTTCCTCAGACATCTCTTACATTTTAACTGATGAATCTAATGATTAGAGAGAAAGATGGTGATTTTTAGGCTGTTATTTTGTAACATTATGACTTGGTAAAAAGAATGGGAGTGAGGAAGGAAAAGGTGGTCAATACGCAGAGAAAAAAATCACATATGTGTTTGTAATTTGAGTCAAAAAATACCCACATTAATAGAAGCTATAAACGCAACCTTCAAAAGAAAGCCCAGATTTTATGTTGCGATAGTGGTATACAGGATCTTGATTTAGAAAGGATTCTGCACACTCCAGTGAGGAAAAATCCCCCCCAATTGTCAGGGATGACTGTTCCAGCTAAGCACATACAAACATACCTGAGAGTGCACATTGCCTATAACACCCAGAGATGCCCTTTTTTTTATAGAATTATCCTTCTGTGAAGAACAGCATGTTATGAAATGTAAATGAGTTTCAAACAATTAACCAGATAATTATTCAAACTTAGATGCCTTTTCCAAAACCCCTTTTTTTTTTTTAATTTTAGTGCTGGAAGTCAAGCACAAAAGACTTTATTGCAAATGCAAAATAAAAAGGCCTGCTTTTTACAAATGCTATCAAAAATCCAACACATATCTGAGGCCAGTGTTAAATAAGCCATTTACTGCCACTGAAGTAATCAACCATTTCTTTTTGGTTGTAAAATAAAGATTTCTGAGCATAACTTTTCCTCATAGTTATCACTTTTTTGTCCTTGCAACTTTGGGATATATTTTCAAAAGTGTTTGAGCTATTTAGATAATTTTCAGCTAAGTGTATCAGAGAAAGCTTATCAGATTAGAAGTGAAGGAGCTATCAATTTACACATTGTGAAGCTCCACCTAACACAGCCTGATTCAGCAAAGCACCAGTCAGAGGAAGCATTTAACTATGTGCTTAATTTCTGTCTCATCCATGATCCTGCCAATGTCAGCTAGGCATTCACACGCTTTAAGTATTAGTTTCAGTACTTTGACCAAAACAGAGCTGGCAAGTTGCTTTATCCATTCAAAGAGCCA
Organism: Hypotaenidia okinawae; assembly: GCA_027925045.1. NCBI lineage: Eukaryota > Metazoa > Chordata > Aves > Gruiformes > Rallidae > Hypotaenidia > Hypotaenidia okinawae. The sequence goes on from BSDF01000006.1 coordinate 33,648,403, forward strand.
GAACAATTCAGGTTCTTACCCTTTCTCCAGAGGTCCCCTGCACTTTGCAGCCTGTGTTAGCTGCTCTTTCAGGAGCTGTTCTTATATAGTGCCCCAGCCTCCTTCAATGCACCATGTACAGGCAGAGAGTATGTACCAACACTCCTCAGAGTGCCCTGATGATTTAGGAGAATAGTAATTTTACAAATCAAATGTGTATTTCACACTGAACCCATGAAGATAAATTAACTAAATGACTGAGTCTGCACATGACATTACAACAAATGAACTCTTTAGTTCAGTACTAATATTTCTTAATTTTTACATTACATTCATAGACTACAAGAAAAATACAGATACTAATACAAAATACAGAAGTCATTCTTCTGTAATTAGCTTATTAATGAACATATGCTAATTTAGCACTGTTCTGGCAGTGACTCAACCACTTCCCTGGACAGCCTGTTCTAGTGCCTGAAAACCCCTTCAGGGAAGAAATTTTTCCTAATATCCAATTTAAACCTCCTTTAATAATACCTTTATTTTTTCCTCTGAGATTTTAGGCTAGCTTTTCCTCCCTCTAAACAGCAACTGAATTACATGATAAAATGTACTGTCGATCACTTAACATTTCTTCATAGTAAATTATTCAGAAATATGGAGGAATCCTTAGACATTATAAACTGTGTTTGCAGACAGTGACAACTCAGATTTCTCCCACTGAGACCATGAGGAGCAAAGTCCAAGTAGAACTTCAGAATAGGTATTCAACATTATTACTACAGCAGAGATGTTAGCCAGAGAGGGGGAAAACTCATGAGGAAAGGACTGTGTTTGTGCGACTCAGACAGGAACACTGCTGTGTTCCAGTGGTGTACATGTTTCAGCACAATCTCAAAAATGACCAGTCATTTACAGAAATGATTTTATGACTTTTAATGCAGACCAGATCTCGTGTCTAAGGGAAGGTTTTCCTTTTACACCCCACAATACTTCCCCTCTGCATCTACCACTACCGTAAGTGGACTATCACAAACTTCTTTACTACGTGCAGATATGGACCTTATTTAAGCAGCATTGGATTCACTGGAATTGTAATCTAGATCATAGAAAAGCTTGAAACAATTAAAAGGGAATGTATTCACATTGTTGAGCATGTACTCCGGTACAGATCTTACATACTCAGGTTCTGAGAAAGAAACAGCCTGCAACTCCCGTTAGACCCTCAGGGTTACCATTCCATTCTCCTTAAATTCAGCTACTAATTTTGTTGTTAGTGTTTTAATTCACTTCCAGTTGTAGAATGCTTCTCAGCAATTTTTAGTTTTTAGTATGGATACATATGTAACATCAAATAGATATGTGAGACTGCAAAAATTCATCTCTAGATTTTTTTTTTTTCAAATGTAGCTGAAGGATCTTTATGACACTAATCCTTTCTCATGTTTCATGCCCCATTATACATGAATTTCTGGGACTAAAACTCTCAACACATCCTTTTATCACATTCAAATTCATGCTAGATAAAAGATATGCAAGCGAAGACAGTGAAGACAGCTGTCATAATAGTGGTATCTGAAGTAGGTATGTTTTACCTTTCCAAAAAACTCTCTAAGTACAAATAGATTTTTCATACTTAAAAATTCATTTCCTAAATAAGTTTATGTCCTCCAGAAATTACTTCCTGGGCTAGACTGCATTTAGGATTTCTTTCAGCTGGTTGACCGTTTTCTTTATAACTATTGGCCTTGTCAAGTGTCCTGTCTGCCCAAACAGGAATTGCAGGGTGTCATTGGAAAAAGTAAGCTGAGAAATCAAACATGTTTTCCAAAATGCTATGCTAAAACTTTGGATGGTTTCTTTAGATTATGTATAGGACCTGTCATGCTCTGCAAGAGCGTATACTACACTGGTCATCTTCCTTCAGAGACCATTGCTTTTTTATCCTGGAACAAGAGTTTCAGATATTGAGGGATAAGAGTATGTAGTGAGACTACCTAGATTGAACCATCAACGTCTCCTGTGCACCAGACACACTTGACTTCACAGGGAAGTGGCTCTTTGGAATTCATGAGAACATAGAAAACAATTCTAAAAACTAAGCAGGAAACCACAAGTAAAGTAGGGAGATTAAATTAGGCACAAGCATGTAATATACATTCCTTAAGGAACAGAGTACTTCATTATTAAATGTATCAGCAATCAAAAGCCTTTGCACAACAGGTGCTTTTTTAAACCTTTTCTCTGAGTGGAGCAGCAATGCCAAGACAAAAGGATTACATTAGAGGGACTCTCCTCTCTCATCTTGACTTTACTCTAGCACATTACTAGTAATATTTGTAAGATTTATACCCTCTCTCTCTCTCTCTCTCTCTCTCTCTCTCTTTATATATATATATATATATATTCAATTCCATGTTAAGTAATACCATTTGTAACAGAAGCTGGCAAGCATCTAGAAATATAAAGGGTGTGCATAAAAACTGCCAGGGATGGGAAGCCTGGGTAGCTAAGAAAAACTTAAGCATTGCGTGACAGAAATGATGAGAGTGGTATTCCATGAGGAGAAAATGTGCTGCAAATTACTGCTCATGACACCTGACCACTTCATCTGGCTTATCACCGAGGTTAAGAATCAGCATCCTTCCCTGGAAAAAGCTGAGGAACCACACAATGATAGAGCCAGGAAATTCACAACAAGTATTCCTATGAGAAAATTATAGGCATTAATCCAGAAGCTCTCTAGGCCAAAATCACGTGCCTTATCAAATGAAGATAAGGTCTAGGAAAAGGAAGCAAATTAAAAATACAAGAATTCTGAAGAATTTTTCCTGCATTTATTCTCTGGAGAGCTAACATTTCCAGACCAAAACACCACTCCTCAGTTTAGTGAAGATCAGGAGGGTACTGTGTACCCTAGAAAGGCTGATCACAAAGAGAAAAATCATGAGAAGTTACAGGGGAAATCAGAGTGTGCTACATAACATTCATAAACATTCAAGTGTCATCCATTTGGACTGGAAATTTCCATAAGAAAAGCTGGAGAGAGGGTTCCTACAACAGCTCCCAGTATAGCACGTGCTGCCTCCGGTATACAATCATATAATCACAGGCTGGTTTGGGTTGGAAAGGACCTCAAAGATCATTTAGTTCCAACCCCTTGCATTGAGCAGGGACACCCTCCACTAGCCCAGGTTGCCCAAAGCTTCATCCAACCTGGCCTTGAACACTGCCAGGAACAGGGCTTCCACAACCTCTCTGTGAAACCTGTTCTAGGGCCTTACCACCCTGTGACTTAAGGTGTCTGAATACTATTTATGAAAAGCAGCCTTTTACTCAAATGAAATCTTCAGTGTACAACAAATGTGCTCCTTGTAGTTAAATATTAAAAAAACCCAAGCATATTGGCCTTATACTCAGTTATATACTAACTTTATAGTTTATATAATAAATTAATATTTAAAATATGTGCACAGTTAAGGCAGTTTAAAACACTCTGCACCTAACTTTGTAAAAAAAATAAAATTCTCAGAGACCTGCAGCAAGTGAATAATTTACAGACACAAAAACACCATATCAAAGAAAAGATATAATTGCCTGTACTAGTCTCATTAAAATTTATACTTTGTAAAATAAAACAAAATAAAAATTAATTTACAATCTCTCTTCGGTTCTATATTTATAACAGATTTTTTTACTCATGTCTGAAAGTTGAATATTTCAAGCATCTTTACTTCTGAGTTTCAGAAGGAAGTTGAAATAATGGAAAATACCTAGAGGTAGAAAAGTACAATGTGTTTTCTAATGGTTACAGGAAAAAAAAAAGTATCTGTGAACTAGAATTCTTCGGTTATATTTCTGATTTTATCAGAGACTGGCTTTAGACACATCCAGCTTAGATGTTTCAACAGCTAAAAGATGCTTGGCCACAGCAAGATGATTCAGAGTGCCAGTTAGGAACCTGTCTCCTTAGTCATTCAGCAAAGAGATTTTTTTGGGGATATGAGTATTGCCAGGCTCCCAAAATAGTTAATGGAGACTGATAGGCTGCTTTTAAGAATGAGTCAGAGCAAAAGCATCAGGCAGTTATTCCTGTAACTGCACCCTGGAGGAGCCCATCTCTCACTGTCCTTTAGAGAAAAAGTAAGTAAGAAGCATCACTGAATTACCTAGCCTGGTTATCAGTTATAAGGGAACTGATCCCTCCACATCTCATGTGGAAGCTTGGCCAGCCAAGGACATGGTCACGTGAGGCACAGGATTGAGCTCACACTTGAGCCCCAGCTGCCCTGATCGCTGAGATGGCCCCTCTGCTGGCCAAGGCTCATGTGAGCATGGAAAGAGCCAGCTCTCTCTGCACATAATGCCACCAGGGAAAGAAATGTGATATCATTCTGAATCTCAGCTACATCTTGATGACTGATAGGAGTAGACCTGACTGAAAACATCTTATCCAGTCAGTCCCGTTCAAGCTTGTCTGCCCAGAACTGTGCAGGAAGGAATCATGGGGACATGAAGAATAAACCTGCGGAAACATCACCCTCTAGCTCAGCTAGTATGGCAGTCACTGGTAACAGGAAAGCACCATGTTTCCACCGAAGGACATTTCTGACACAAATATGGTTTTAGAAAACTGTTCCCAAGAACAGAAGAATGCATTTCAAGACTAGATCATGACTTGCTGTAATTAAACTGTCCTAGGAACTACCTGGAGATGCAATGGGACGGGTTTCTCTTTGAAACTGATATGCATATTTCCAGATAGTCACCAGTTTTTGAAAAAAAAATAAATCACTGAATACACAGAAGAATCTAATGTAAAAGAACACTGAAATATCAGAATTAATAGGCAATATTATTAACAACATTATTATTATTACTATTGTTATTATTTTCTACTGAGATAAAGCTACCTAACATTTCAGCAGATCCCACTTTTAAACTGTGTGTTTAATAGTCTAGATTACTTCTGATTCAGAATCACTTTTCTGGAAAATGGATACCTCTTCCTGTTCTCTGAGCTTGTCTTCTGAAATTTGTAAATATCCCAGAATAAGGATTTCAACCTCCTATCTAATTTGTGCACTTAAATTTCTTAACTACTGCTTTAGGTGGGGGTTTCAAAAGCAGAATCACTACAGCTATGCCCACACTGAACTGCCCCATGCCATGTGGGCATCGACTTAAGGGCCTCTACTGCTGCCCTGTCTTGTTTTCTGTGCACTCTGTGTGTCTGAACAAAAAAGAATACATTTTCTCTTGCCTCATTGCTCATTTTCAAAGGCTACACCGACTTGCATACAACATATTTTCAGTGGTCTGAATGTATCAGAGGAATTAATTAACATATTTTGGTTTCTAGAAGAAACTATTTCACTGTCCTATGGATCTCAACATGTAAGAATGTTTGGATTTCCATTTTTAAAATCAGTCATCTTTTCTTATTTTCAAATTTTTATACAGCATAGCTGTACAAGTGATTTTTTTAATTAATTGTCACATTTTGCTGATAACAGCTTAAGATTGAGTTACAAAACCAAATTCACTTTGAGTAGGAAGTCCTTAAGGACTGAGAAACTGCTGATACTAATACAGCAGTACTGATGTTAATATGGATATATATGGATATATATGCATATAATATGTATATACTGTCTCTTTTGTGCAGTTATATTACAATTCAAAGGCATGTACAAAACCCCCCAAATCCAATTCTTTTATAATTAAGAAAGATAGCTAGAATCCAATATAATGTGAATGGATGTTTCTCAAGAAATTAGGAAAAAGAAAAAAAAAGAACCAGTTAAAAATAAAGAGGAATAAGTTACTCTTGAGCTGCTTGAACTCTTGAATCTACAAATGAATTACGGAAAATCTGACAGATAAATCTAGGTAAAATGACATCATTTCATTCCTGCTTCTGAGAGAAGAGGAAAGGGTGAAACTCCTGTGGTTTTGAAATCACAACAGGATGAACTCACTCCCATTCTCTGACCTATTAATTTCTCAATACTTACTTTTATAGCTCATGTTACGAAGTTGTGTAATGATAATTTATAGGTCGGCTCAACAGAACCAGGCAGATGATGCTTAACATGATCCTTACTATTTTGGTCCACAAATCCAACAGTCTATATTGACTCTACTCTCCACCAGACTATTTGAACTTTTCTCACAGAAATGTGTGATGAAAGGAAATACACGAAGAAAAATATGGAATAAAGTGGAGAATGGGCAAGACTTTATGTAAATTATTCACAAATATTTCTAAAAGCCCCAAGAAGTGGCCACTAGCAAGGATGCTGCATTACAAATGCAATTCAGAGAATGCCTGCAGAACTTGTGCCCATAATGGATAGATGCTTATTTTCCCTGAGTTTATGTCTAAGACTCTAGATTCAACATTTCAGCAGTTCACCATTAAGCTTTCAAAGTGATGCAAGTGTGGCTTGCCATGAGCGCAAAACTGATAATTCATCTGTCACCAGTAGTCACATCCAAGCCTGCCCAGACAGAAACGCTCATACCAGAGGCAAAATGTGGTTCCTATGTATAGGAAATTCTATTTTCAGCTATGAAGTTACCTAAAAATAAACTCTACTCAAAGGAAAGTGTCTCCTTCAGTCCATTTTATTAGTACTATTAAAGCACAAAATACAATTTTGATTTGCAAGAACTATTCTTACTCTAGCAATGTCAGGTGGCTGAGTTCCAGTACCCTGTGAATACACTTTATATTCTTCTAAAGAAATGGGCATTTTCAAAAGGACAATACTTTATATTTTGAAAAATATCCCTCAGTGATATTCTGCCAGTTGAAGCATCCAAAGCGTCTGCCCTCAAAAGAGATTCAGTGCTTTTGGCAGCATTCGCAAGCTAGTCTGTTTTTTCCAATCCAGAAATATTTTCTTTGCCAGACAGTCATCTGAAATAATGTTCTTACACAGAAAATACATGTTCCTTATGTTTTGCATTTATACACTGTAAAGAGACCAGTATGCAAGAAGTTTTTAGGTCCTAGAGGTTGGCACTGGATTACAGAGGCAGTTACTTTCCTTTCAGGTTGAAAGTGAAGATAGTGGAAGAGGGAAAAGGCGATAAGAAAGCATTGGGATTTCTAGGACCATGATTAGAACATCACCCCCAGGACTGCAGGGTCATGGAACAGTGAAGCTAATGAGTGCTGCGAGGTTACCCTGTAGGGAAGGCTTCAACAAAAAGGCAGCCCCTCAATTCAAGGAGGGGAAGAGGCCAGCACCAGGGCCATGAAGTTTGGCTGTGGGCTGCAGTACCCTGGCATACCTGCCCAAGGTGTTTCCAAGATTAATGTACTGAAGGATTGTGAACAGGACAGCAATTCTGATGATATGACAGAAACCTCCTCATTCTAAATTATACATGTTTTTCTCCCTATTTTATGGGATTTTCCAGTGTGTTTTGTTTTGGTTTGGGTTTTATTTGAACAAGGAATTAACATTAAAATTCACATTATAGATATTACATTGCTCATTTTATGAGTTCCCAAACAAATTAAGATTTCGAATCTGCTGTGATTTCAGATTTTGAGGGATCTATGTGGACCTATCACAAACCATACTCTACATTCCTTTATTAAAAGGAACAAATTCAGATAATTTAACTATGTGAAAAGATTTTCACATGCTAAAACAGTGCAGAGCACTCTAAAGCCATGGTCAGACATAGTTGGATATCAGACTGTCTCTGACCAACCCATCTGCTCCTCCAGCTGCCTGTTCTGCAGACAGAGGTTATCACCCTCAGCGGAGCAGGATTGTTAAGCATTCCATATCTGCTTCTCTGTGAATGTTGATACTGCTGCTTAGGCTGCTCTTCTTTGATAGGTTTACTTCAGATTCTGCATTTTGCACTGACATGGTTAGATAGTGTGCATTCACTTCACAGCACCTGGTACTTCTGCCCTTCCTTCCAGAGAAGGTTCAAATGCAGAGCCCAACAACTTGCAGACCAGCGTGTCTATGCTCTGAAACATCATCACATTCAAATTTAGTAAGAACGGTGCAGCATTATGACAACTCATATTCTTGAGAACTAATATTTTTTTCTGGGGCAGTTTTTCCTTTTAAGTTTCAAAATGACCTTGTTCTTTCTCTCCCTCTCTCTTTTGGGAAAAGAAACAGAGTTTTCTGGGGATATTCAAACAAATACTACTGAAATTACATACACGTACTTCCCACAGACAGTCTTCTTGAGTTGAGGAGGGAGGTGTGTGTTTTCTTTTTGTTTTTTGGTGCTGTTTTTTTCTGCATTAAAATGTGATCTCAGAATTTAAAGAACTCACTAATCATGCTCCAAATTCTCACAGGGAGCCTGGCCTTTTTTAAAAAGACAGCCTATCTGGTCTCAAAGTGTAATATAAAATGTGACAGAGTCAGCATGTGTGCTTCAAGAAAATCACCTACCCACAATTCTTATAAAAAAAGTTTTTTCAAAAATTATTTTCTGCGCTTATCTTTATAAAGCATCTAAATCTTTTGCTTTTCTTCTGTGAAAATACCTATGTGAGCTGCCATGGCATATATTATGTATAAGAGCAGATGAGATAGGTGCTCCCAAACATGGATGCATTAAAAGGTTTGTGAGAAAACAGTTCATAGATATGAGGTGCTTTTCATAAATATTCACACGAAAGGTTTAACATCTAAGGCCAATCAACCTGCCATTCCACAATCACGGAGCAGACACAGTGCCTGTGTGAATACATTTCCAACACAGAGTTAGAAACTGCAGTCTTTGAAGTGACAATAAAGCATCAGCAAAACATCTTTGGGCCACTAAACCACATTTTTAACATCACACAATTGACAAAGTACAACCAGTCTGGGCTCAGCCTGCATAAGAACCATATGAAGGCCAAGAATGGCAATGGGGTCTTCAGCTGGAGCTGCCATGCACCCTCAGAGTGGTCTTCAAGCACCTGGGAGCTCACAGTGCCAGCAGCAGACATGCTGTATAGGCCATGTATGGGTGGCCTGCTAAGAGGTTAGGTCATGCTCTGCCATGACTTGGTCCAAGGCCAGCATATGCAGGCTAGCTGTCTGGCTAGACAGCAGCCACAAAAGACAGTCTGCAAACAGGACTCTTGTCCAGATGATCTGCTGTAAGCTGAGGAAGTTGTCCGATAGGTTTGATACAAGACACAGACCACCAGGGAAAGCAGGTAGTGAAGGGCCTGCATGACCACAGCCCTTGTTGCCTGTGCACCAGTTATAAGTTGTCATGGTTCAGCCCCAGTCAACAGCGGCTGAACATCACGTGCCACTCAGTCATCCTTCCCCCATGAGGGGAAACAGACAAAGCCCCACGGGTTGGGATAAGGATTATTACTGACACAGCACTGCGAAAAGGAAACAATAACAGAACCTGTGGCAGAATACACACACAGTGATAACACGGAGCACTTACTGACCTGACGTCCAACTGCACTTGGACTGTCCTGGAGCTGCACAGACCCACCCCTCCCCAACCAGCCCCTTTTATGGAGGCATGATGTCACATCATGTGGAAAACAGCCTGGGCCAGCTCAGCTCACCTGTGCTGGCTCCTTGGGGGCAGTAACTCTGTCCTCACCGGAACTAGGACATATGTGCACAAAGCCAAGCTGAAGACCTGTGGAGCCCTTCTGAGGGAAGAGTTTTTCAGGCTCTGGCAGCCTACCTTCCATTTGTGCTTTTATTTCAGTTTCCCATTTTACATGTCACACATTGAAAAAATTGAGTATCATCTTTTTGGTTCCTCATATTTCACCTACTTATCCCATTTTTAAGTTTTCTCCAATGCCTTCCTTTTGTAACACATTTCTCCATCTCAGAGGTCCTTTTCACTGCTTTTTCTATCAATTTTTTTGTTCTTACTCTCAGGTTACCCTGACTATACTCTAAAATAACCCATTTCATTCTTTCCTTTTTACCAATCACTAGATCTGAAAGAGTAATTTTGAGAGTACTGGGAGTACAGACATTTCCTATCATCCACTTAGTCCTCACTTTCTGATATCTTGACAAAAGCAGCAGAGTGGCCACTGGACTTAAAGGGTGGACAGTCACACTCTACAAAGGTTTTGTTAAACAAATTTTCCTTAAAAATAGCCTGCTCAACTCTATTTGTGACAGTGGCCTGATATTTTTAGGATCTTGATTTAATAATAAGAAAAACAAAGCCCAGCTAAATTCTCCATTTGATTGTTAAACCAGCAATCTGAAAGAACATTTCCTTCCTGTAGTGAAGGCTGAATTGAGCTCTGACTTTTGTTTAATTTCTCCTTTGGCTTCGATATTTGGATAATGGTTTGTTTGTGTTTTAAAGCTTGCTTACCAGGCAGTTTCCCAGCCTCCAACTACTCCTCACAATAGTCTTCCTTTCAGTGGTATACACTTGAACTGTCAGATTTACTGACTAATCAGCATACTTTACATTGGCAAAAAAACCCCAAACCAGTGGGGTTTTTTAACCAAAGAAAAAAACACAGGAAATAAGCTGAGGTGATATTAATTACCAAAGAAGTAAGGGTTAAAAAAGGTTTAGCCATTGGGTCATCACATCTCTAGCTACAGGCTTCTGCATAGAAGTATTCCCTTCAGATTCTCTTACAGTAAAATAATAGTGCTTCTTCGACATGCCACACAGCTGACAGTCTTTAAAAAACACAACTTTATCATAGAATTAATTCTTAATGAGATGGACCTTAGTTGCTTAGCACATAGAAGCCCCTCTGGTCAGGTTTAATCACATTTCAGTTGTGACTAGCCCCTGGGAGCTCGCGGCTAAGATTTTCTTCAGTCAATATAACCAAGTTTTGTATGACTTTATTCATAAGTGTTCCTCAAAACTAGACAATCTGTCTTTCTCCACATGTTGGAACATTTTAGCAGTAATTCTAAACTGCCTCAAATACATGTTGTAAAATGTTCTGCATCTGTGTGGTTTCTATATTCTAAATATGCGTGTGTTTCCATATTACAAATGTGCATGGCAGAACCTAATAAATCTAATGGCTACTGCAGTGTTGCACATTAATATTTTGACCATAACTCTAGGCAACAGGCAGTATTTTACTATTGAATGTCACATTATATGCAACCATCATAACTGCAGGAAGAAAAGTAGTGCAGCAGATCAGTAAATTAATTACTGGATACAGTGATATCTAAGTGGAAGGCTGTGGGTAATCTAGACAGGGGTCTATGGGCTGGTAAAAGGGAATTGCAAAATTTGGGGAAAGACTGTGCTATTTCTTCCACCATAGCCTTCCACGTTAACTGACAGTACTGAAATCACTTACACACTGAAGTGTTCTAAAAGACTGAAGTTGTGGTACTGAGAGAACAGGGTATCTGGATAGGTTATGGCAGACTATGCCATGCTAGCAGTGAATGTGGGAGCAATTGTTATGATGTGCTATTACAGCATGCCAGACTCAGTGAGAGCTTTAACAACTCAAACATTTGGGTACAAAGGCAGCCAAACAGTTATGTTCAGCAGCAATAATCCAGTTATATACATTAATCAAAGGACAGAAGACAGAAGGAAAGAAGAAACCCCTTTGGAAATAGTTCTGAATTTACAGACAACAAAAAAACCCACTAAACAAACAAAACAAAAAAGATCAAAGCAAGAGAAGAAGCCTAAAAATCTATGGCCTAACTCCAGTACCATAGCACATTGTTTACTGAGAGTTCATGCTGATACCTAATTTGCACATATGAAGCATGCCTCTGACAAAGTCCTTATATAATACAGTGCAGTCATTTAACTGAATGGATTAATGTTTCATGGGAAACTTCATCTAGAAAGAAATCAGTTGGTAGAATAGCAATGCTCCCATTCTCAAGATTTAATTTGTATGTACGGGCGATAATTTACAACTCTAGAAAAGCACAGTTCAGTAGGAAAATGAAAAGAATTTTTTCTGGTCAGTTCAACAAATCAAAAACATTTTAATTCTTCGATATTGAAATACATCATTTCAATTTAAAAACAAAAAGTATGACAAGATGTGGTTATTTCTGCATACCCATTTTGGAATGTTTCATTGCAAGCAGAAAGAAAAATTGTATTTCAGTTACTTGATCTGATAGGAATTGAAATCAAGCAATAAAATGTACCAGGTGGACACCCAATTTGTATCAAGACTAGAAAACAAGTGCTTCTTTTTCAAGGAAACATGTCATTCAAGTAAGCAAAGGATATTGAGGCTATCTTCTCTGACATGGAGATACTTAATGGCAACTTGGTTTGTGAAAGAAAGAAAAATTCTAAGTGCACTTCCATAAATCAATGAAGTGCAAAAGCCAGAATCTTTGTTGTGCAATTATTCATCTGCATTGTTCAAAAATAAAAGGTTTCTGGCCAGAATTTTGAAAGACTTCTTATCTCAGTGCTTTGAAACATAAATAAGTTACTCCAAAACAGATAAAACATGGTAACACTATTTCCCCATGTGACAAAGAAGCATGAACATGTGGTTATTTATTTCTCTTCTTCTATAGGGTAAAGTCTTTTACATTTACTGTGGAATAAGACTATGAAAACAAGTAGAACAGCTGACCCAGGGTTATGATTCCAGCAATAAATATTTAATATATCAAACCTCTCAATAAGCAATAACTACACAAATAACATCGTTTTCTTTTCAGGTGCTGCTACCTCAAAGACCACAGCTAATATGCATTCAATGACTGCTGAACAATTCCAAGCACAAGCAGCCCTAATAAACAAGAACTTAATTTTGTTATGGTTTTGTATTGAGAAGAGCATGATGAGGGAAAATATTTGGAGACAAGAGAGAGTGCATCAAGATACAAAAGAGCTTCTAGGAGGTTTTATTTAACTTGTTTATTAAGACTGGAATTCAGCTCAGCACAAAACTTTCTGTGACTTGCTGGAAAAAGTTTTCAGTCAAATGCAGAACAGCTGTGTTCTCCTGCAGTTGCACTAAACAATATCCGTCATAGTGATCTACCAAAAAGGATCTATTCAGTTGATGCTGTTTTGGGGATAGGAGGAACCTTCAGAATGTATCTTAAAGTGATGTAATTGTGGAATATTTTCAGTGGGTCAAGAAGGAACTTGTATCTCATTCACCTTATGGGTACAGAAGACCCTACTGTAGTGAAGGTGATGCTGTCCGGCTGTGGTAACTGAGAAATGAGCCAGGCTGATTTTTCTTAAGCCATGAAGAAGATGTGCTTGCATTTGCATGGTGCAAAACACTGACAAGTAGAACTGGCATAGTTAAGAGAAATGCTGTCAGAAGCTTTGGCCTGAGTCCCAACTACATGCAACATTAGGCTTAGTAGAACATATCCCAGGATTGTTTGATGAAAAAGAAATGGAGCCACCTAATGTATTCCTTCGCAGAAAATATCAGGAGAACTTCTGTCCTTACTGGGAAAGCAAGACCCTCCCATGCAGTGAAATGGTCAGAATAGCAAGTGATGGATTTTTCATTAGAGCATCTCTCATGAAGTCAAGCTCTGAATCAGTTCAGACCTGCTTTTCTGCCAGGTGGTATCAGCATCCAACCAAACTAAACAAGCAAAGTTTACATGAAACTCTGCATCGCTCCTTATGATATTCATCAGTAGGTAGCAAAGGGTCTATAGACCAGACATAAGGTGGTTTGTTTTACTTTATTATCTTCATACAAGAAATCAACAGATAGGTACAAGAGTTTATAACAAATCCAGCACTAGAAACTGGGATTGTCAGTCTAATTCATGTCCTGAAATATGTTTATTAATACGCCAAAATCTCACTGGCTATATTACTAGCAAATCACAAATTCTGAACCTCCCCAAAAGGCCTGATCTCAGCCTGAGATATTGAAAACCTGCTCATCTATTATTTTATGTGGCATTACCATCACCTCTGTCAAACAGATAACTAGATCAGAGTTCAGCCTGTTCATCTGTAATTTAGAAACACACACTTGGTCCTTTCTTTGTATGAACCAAATGATCTCCTTGAGCCTCTTCCTCCCTCCATGTCTGTGTTTTAACCGGGATAAGTAGGTGAGATCTCTGGTTATAGCCATTGCACTTAATATAAGTCCTCTTGAAGCAGAGAAAGGCACTTTGTAGTGCCTTATTGCCTGGGAGCAATACAGTGGTATCCTATCAAAGAAGTACTTACGTATTTAGAGAGTGTGATTATCTACATTTTGAGTAAAATTGTGATTGGAGGTCCTTCAGGGTATAAATACATGTAATAAAGATGCAGAATCTGTCCAGCTACTTGAAACAAAGCTGAACAAAATTAGATTAGAAATATGGTTCACTTCTTAAAGCAATGAGGATAAATACCTAGCAGATTACCTAAGGTTCTGGCAGATTGACCATCACAACAAATGTTTGTTTGTTTGTCTGTTTCTAAAATAAATGCTGCAACTCAAAGGAGGGTTAGTCACCCTAGTCCTTCTGCTTGTTTTTTCACTGGAAACTTACATTCACAACAGTTGCCCTGGTTTTACAAGCTGTTCATTGGTTATATGTCACAAGGGCATTAATAACTCATGTTCAGTAAATTTGTAAAGCAGTTGTTTTAGAAATTAAGCACAGTCCTTAATTTAATCACATCTTTGTGTATTTGATAGTAAGACTACATTAAGCTGTCAGTATAGAAGCTGTTCTTCAGAAAATCCCAAGGAAAATATTTTGAAACCCAAGGCTTGCTGTGGAAATGCCAGCTGTTAATATAACACAGGGCTGTAAGCAATTTGTACTGTACTAAGCTGGATGGTGTTTCTCACCACATCTCCAGTATCACTGTGCGAAAGGTACTGTCAGCCTTGGATGATAGGCTATATTTTCCCATGAGATATCTTTGGGGTTAAATCTTTCAGGCACCAACCCAAAAGCGACTCAATCCCACCTCCTCTTTTCAAGATACCTTCTGTCCTTCAGTCTTGAGAAGAGAAGACTAAGGGGGATCTAATTAATGTTTATAATTATCTTAAGCAGGGGATGCAGGGGGAATCAGCCAGCCCCTTTTCAGTGGTCTGTGGGGACAGGACAAGGGGCAATGGCTGCAAGTTGGAGCACAGGAAGTTCCGCACCAACATGCGGAGAAACTTTTTCCCAGTGAGGGTGACAGAGCCCTGGGACAGGCTGCCCAGGGAGGTGGTGGAGTCTCCATCTCTGGAGATATTCAAGACCCGTCTGGACGCCTATCTGAGTGAAATGTCCTAGGAAGCTGCTTTGGCAGGGGGTTGGACCCCATGATCTCTCGAGGTCCCTTCCAACCCCTACAATTCTATGATTCTATGATTCTAGGCAAAATCCTTGTGGAACTGGCTTAAAAATCAAAATCATAAACTGAGGAGGTGTTAGAGACAGAAAACCTTTTTTTTGGTATTATTTCTAAATCCAGGCAATGTTTTTTTAGGGATAGCGACTCAGTTTGTTCCTAATGATAACCCTCTGTTTTGTTTTGGGCTTTTATTGTTATGCTAATTCTGCCTTCCTCCCTCCTCCCAAAATTTTGCTTAACCTTATTCTTATGCCTGCACATTATGACCATAAGTGCATTACAACATGGTAACTCTAAAAACCTGTAAAACTTTTCAGTAATAGCACTGAAAACAAGAAAACAGGGGAAATAAGGACACACCATTAAAAGCAAGATCCTTATAAAGCTGTGTCTTTCCCAGCTAGGTGTGATATTGTTTATGAAGCAGCAGGAGGATACTAATTTTCTGGCTTCCAACGCTCTGTCTGCCCTGGGAAATTTAATCTAACTAACAGGAGGCAAAAATATTATACTTTGACCAGACTTCACATACCGTGAAAAGAGAAAAGGTTGGGACATATCTATTTTTATCCAAAAAGTTTCTAAAATTGAATCACTTTTGTGTTCCTGCTCAGTAAAGAAAATAAAAAAGTATTACTTCTTGTGGTAAACCACACAAAAATAAAAATCTGTTGGACTTTGGTTGGAAAGCAAAAAACAACACAGCAATAATACACCCAGTAGCAAATTCAAAACATAATAAATCTTTTTTTTTTTTTCTCTTCTATTTTTCCTTTTTATTTTTGATCAGCAAGGAGTGTCAAATTCTAACCTGTTGCCTGAAGAAGCTCAAAACTACTCATTGCCTTTCTCCCAAGTATGGACATGGAAGAGAAAGGATTAGCTGACAAAATAAGGGCAGTTTGACTTACACTGCTTTATCTCCACCAGTTAAGAAACATCATACCTGCACACTCTCGCTCCAGTTTTTCAGCACGTTTATGTTAACAAGCAAGACATGAAAAATAAACAGCAGTTCAGATCATTTGATGTATGGCTGTCATCATAGA
Organism: Hypotaenidia okinawae; assembly: GCA_027925045.1. NCBI lineage: Eukaryota > Metazoa > Chordata > Aves > Gruiformes > Rallidae > Hypotaenidia > Hypotaenidia okinawae. The sequence goes on from BSDF01000006.1 coordinate 33,664,719, forward strand.
AGGAACTTTCAGGATCGCACTGCTGATTTAGGATTAGATGTAGCTGTGTGGGGTGCCTGCACATGGCATCATCTCTTGTCCCTCTTGAGAAACAAAGTGTGTATCTTATTTCCACTCTTACTTGAATGCCTTCACAATATTTTCCTTGTATGATCAATCATTTAGAGACAGTATAGCCTAACAGACTTAACAAAGAACTGAAAAACAAGAACTCATTCTCAATTTATCATTAAAGGAATACTCAGTCCTTGGCAGCTCTAATAACTCTTTGTGAACATTTCCCAGCTGTGTCAGACAGACAGCTGTAGCCAATGGTATTAATATTAGGATTGCTTAAGAGGTCTCCTTTTCTTTTTTGCAGCTATATGGATTATTCAGATAAGACTAAAGAGCAATCTATTAGCTCATATCACCTATATATGTTATAGATTAAAGTTTAATAGGTTTGTGTGACACCATGCAGATATAAAGTACTAACTGAACTCACGGGTATTTTCACTGTCCTCTTTATCTGAAGCATGTGCAGAATTATGCTTGAAGGTCAGAAACATGACGGATAATTTGGAAGTTTATTCCACATTGGAGCTTCCATTGCAACATACTCTATACTTTTCACGTGCCACAAGAAGTCCAAAGATCATGCAGCTTCTGTGCTAGATCCTACATCAAATTATTCTTAAGGAAAAAACCCTTTAACCATAACCTTTAAGACTTAAGTGCCTGTACAACATTCACCTGTGGAAAGCAATAAAAAAAAGGCAAAGTCTTCGACAGGAAAAAAAGTGCAGTTGTCTTCTTGTGAAAGGCTACACCAATTCTGCAAAGTGGCAGAAACTTTATGTCCAACCTTCCAGAGTTCCTACATTTACATGAACTGCCAGATGACTTTCAAAAGCAGGATGTAGAATGAAGAGTGGCCTATGTTTTGTATCATGCAAAATCTGATTGTAAAAATGTTTGGTTTTTTTTAAATGTTAACATTAATTTCTTATTTTGGGAATGTTACCTTTCTCTACATACTATTTCTTACTCTTGTGATAAAATTGTCCTGCAAACTTTAATTTCAAATATAACTGAAACAGTGCTAGTATGGAATTGCTTGTCAAAATTACTTTAGAAAAAAAATATTTCTGCTTAATGCTAACTGGTCTACAAATGCCTCCCTAAGAGAAAAGAAACACTGCCACACTATACACTTAGGAAAAGGTAAGTTAATCTTTCTTTATATTATTAGAGTTTGATTTTACACACAAAACATTCATTTCCTGGCAATACCAACAATCTTTTTGTATCTTCCAACCAAGTCTGAGGAATGCCTGGGATTTCTCAGTACATGCAAAACCAAGAACATGTTTTGTTGAGCTGATCCTAAGATTGAGACATAATTATACAGCAACAAGGGAAAGAGGAAAAAACTCTTTACTATACCCACCTGGGTGTAAAAATGTAGTCTAACATCTAGATAAAAAGGCAGATTTACTTGTTCAGATACTTGAACTGTTTTTTAGATGATTATAGTTAAAATCCAAAATTTAGGAAAAGCATCACATCATTATGTACACAGACAGGCATTCTGTTTTCTTCATCAGATGTACTGAAATGCCACTCAAGTATTACATCCTTATTGGTATGTGCTGGCTCACACACAGACATATATAGCCTCTGCTCAGGACCAGAGACCACTCAAACTTCCACCCTACCCTATGCTTTGGATGTGGCAGACATGATTAATAAAAACTTTACAATGTTGCTCCCTTTACGACTCATTATTATTTAACCAAAGTAAATTTCGCCATGGGGTTCCATTTTTAAAATGAGATTTATTATCTACAAATAGACAGGCTTGTAATGGAAAATTTCAAAAGTTCCAAAAAATAACAATTTAAAAAAAAAAACACCTCTATTTTTTCCTTTTTTCTAGTCCAAACCAGACTTTCTTCATCCTTTAACTCCATTTCCAAGCAAGCCTCCTACTTTAGAGACACAAGCCCTAAAAATGTAACTCTTAGTTGTTTGTATGAGAGGGTTTCACATTCCTCTGTAGGGCCAGACAAATAGTTACAGTCAGACCCAGCAATGAGTGGAACCATTCCCTGCCATAGAAATCCAGAGTCCAACCAACGTGCCTTTTACATGGGATATGAGTCAATCTGCATTAGAATAGTTGGCAAAGTCTCAGTAGCTATTGAAAAATACCATTTACTGAAATGCTACTGGAGGCTGAGAAAGATGAAGTTCAGTCTGGCTCAGCTCATCAGACCAAGATGCATTACAGTTGGAGTCATACCTGCAACTCCTGCCAGATCATTCACTGTATTATACAAAGTCCTCTACTGTGGCTGGCTGCATGGGAAGTGGTAATGTCAGCTGGTTTGCTGCCTGACTGTCTGGAGACCATTTTATAGTCTAGTGCTTTAAACAGTGGATGTAGACTTACACATGTCAGATTTTCTTGGAGGTACAGAGGTCAAAAGCTGACCTCCCATGCGCAGTACCCTGCAGTGTGAGCATCCCATCCACCACCTGGCTCAGCCCAAGGAGTGAGACCAAGGCTGCATCTAGAAAGCTAGAATTTTGAAAGGAAGAACTACTAGGTTTATCTTGATTCAACGAGGGGGAAAGGTTGTATGTAATTTTGTTTGGAAGAAATTTATTTTTGGGTAAGGTGATCTTCCATTTCCATTTTGCTTCACTAGTACTTCATGCAGTACCATTGTGGAACATAAGCCAAATTTTCCCTTTAGTAGTATTTGTGCATGCTCTATCAGCAAGCAGCCTCAGGTTGCTTTGATTTATTGTAACTTAGCAGGGAATTTGTCCAATTGCTTTTAATTCATACAGGCAATTGGCAATTATTTTAAACTTGACTCAGTTACTTTGTCAGTTTGGTTCAGGAATACCACAAAAGTATTACCTTCTAGCTGGAAGGAAATACAGCACAAGAAGCCTTGTAAATTATTTCAATAGGCCACTGAAACCAGTCTGACCGAGGAACACAGCTGAATAAACTAAAAAATTCAGGAAAAGTTTGGTTTTACTGGCACTGGGGCAAAAGGGGTGGTACCAGCCTTATCTCCTTAACTTTGAAACTGTCTATATCATATCAACTGCGTCCTGGGCTGCATCAAGAACAGTGTGTCCAGCAGGTTGAGAGAAGTGATTCTGACCCTCTGCTCTTGTGAGACCCCACCTGAAGTACTGCATCTAGCTCTGGGGTCCCCAGTACAGGAAAGACATGGAGCTGTTGGAGCAATTCCAGAGGAGGGCCACATATATCATCAGGGGGCTGGAGCACCTCTCCTATGAAGACAGACTGAGAGAGTTGGGCTTGTTCAGCCTGGAGAAGAGAAGGCTCTAGGGAGACCAAATTATGATCTACCAATACTTAAAGGGCTCCTACAGGAAAGTGAGAGGAGTAATCTTCATCAGGGAATGTGGAGATAGGAAAAGCTAATGGCTTTAAGCTGAAAGAGGGCAGGTTTAGATTAGATGTTAGGAAGAAATTCTTTACTGTGAGGCTGGTGAGGCACTGGAACAGGTTGCCTAGAGAGGTTGTGGAAGCCCCATCCCTGGAAGTGTTGGATGAGGCTTTAATTGGATGAGGCTTTGGGAAACTTGATCTAGTGGAGTGTCCCTGCCCATGGCAGTGGGGTTGGAACTAGATCATCTTTGAAGTCCCTTAGAACCCAAACCGTTCTGTGGTTCTATGATCCCTGTTATGTTTTTGAACTACAAACAGTAAAGACTTGTTTTTACCTTCCTTGCTAAAGGGAAGTTATACAATGTGTGTGTGAAGAAAAAAGGGTGTGATGTGCTTCTGGGCCTGACCCTGATCTTTCTTAGTACAAATCAGAACTAATTCCACAAAGATAAACTGGCTTACCACATAAGAGGATTTCAGAATCAAGCTTAATAGATTATTAATGAAAAAATATAATAATGATAAATAACTGCTAGCAAATTGCCATAAAAACTCTCTTAAGTAACTTTGCAGAGTATCTGTAAATGTTTTCAGAATCAGAAATGTTCTGATTTTGTTCATAAGACAACTAATAGGCAATATATTAAGGGGGCAACATCCAATAGTATGGCCCAACCACAACAGCTTAAAAAAAATACACCTCTGTGCCTGGATGATGAATTGTGATGACACTCTGTCCGTTCCCTGTCAGGATCAACACAAATCAAACACATTTGAAATGTTGGCCACTAAATCCTGAAATAAATCTAGTCTTGTTGAGAGAAATGTTATGGCTGATATGAGGCTGTAAAAAGTCCTTGTTTCACAAAGTTTTTCCTGTTAATCTTCTTGTACTTCTACTGAATGGGTTTTTGGCAATACATAACAATAGGTGAAGGTTCTAGGTAAAGATAAGATTGACACATTCCAACACATGCTTAAATTATCCTGAAATTTTCCAACAAGCCAGTTTCTATGTAGCAATATTCTTCTGTTCAATCCACTCAGAGACAAACTTCCAATGATAATCGAAAGTAAGGTCAAGAGAGCTCTCCCTACTACACAAAGGATGAAGTCGTTAGGCAGAAAATTGAAAGTTTAGTTGCTTCTAAATAAAAGGCAGCATACACAAAAGTGGACATCTGGCAGTATCTGTAACAAACAGCAAGTGATGTTTCTGTTCAAGTGCAAATATAAGTCACCTCATAACTGGGTCAGTTACAGACCTACACAAACAACCACAGTAGAAAGTTCATGACAGAAAGAGACATTACTCAGTCTCCTGTGTTTGGAACCAACTGCATAGACTCAGAGGGTCATTAAAGCCTGCAGAGGACTCTGGCAGGGACCTATGAACCTACACTTGGAGAGCAGTTCCAGTTTTTGAATCCTTCTGAGAAGGTTTACTGGACACGTGCAGTTTCCCAGAAATATCAGTGTTTTTCAGTGGGAAATAGCATCCATAACTTCAGACTGTCTCACAGCCCTAAAAAAAGGTATTTCTCATCCAAATAGAGAGTTTCTGGGTGATCCCAAACTGAAATATGGAATCCTTACTTGTGAGGGCCAAGGTTCCATCCTGCACATGGATTTGTGCAACAAAGCTGAAATGCACTTTTCCTGGAGCTCCAGACACACATTACTTCACCCTGGGATTTTAACTCTTCAAAACATGCAATGACATAGACAGAAATAGGCAGAAGAAGACTCTGCAAGAATCTGAAAAGAGATAAAAATACAAGGCTAAATAAAATAGACACACAAATCCATTCCAGACATATATTTAAACTCTAATCAGAGATAAGATGCCTTGGATTCCTCTGCTCCTTCCTTGTGCTTTTAATTATGGTTCTTCTATTCAGACTTTACTTCTTTCATCTCCTTTCCTTGAACCTATAGTTAAACTGTTTTATTCCTCTGCCATCATACTTAATCTTTTCCTGTGCCCAAGCTACCTTATATTTCAAGAGACATATGGGCCCACATATACTGCTAGTGTTTTAAAGACAAGGATCGACATATTGCCCTCCTGATGTTTGAGATTTTCCACCTGCAGAGAAATTGTGGGTCTGTTCCTCCCATCTTTAGTCATTGTATCATCCCAATCTACCTCTGTCAAAGTAGTGGTCCATTTTACTCATGATCTTCTCCTCCATTCAGCAGAGATGTGCAGCAGCCAAACTTATCAACTGACTGACTCCACTTTCACTGAAGATACTAGCAATATAACAATATGATGGCAAGACAACCATAACTTGAACTAAGATTCAGAAATAGCAATTCCCCAAAAACATGATATCCTTGAACTAATGTCAACAAAGAATGATATCTAGAGCTACTGTTGCAGTTATACTATCTGCTTCTTCCTAGAAGGCTTTTTGTGGGCCTAAGTGAGAAGAACATGGAAAGGAATATTTCCTTTATTTTAGTGTGGGCTATTGAGGAGAGAGATGAGTGCATTTCATGGTTACTTTATTTAACTTGTTTTTTTAACCAAGATGAAGGGACAAGGTACAAATAACCTAGCTTAAGACAGTCAAAGATGGATTTCAGAAGGAAAATGAATGTACCATAGTTTCTGGTATTTCTAGAAAAAGTCTTTGATTTAAGAGCAAGAAGGAGAAATTAAAAAAAAAACCAAAACCAAAACCCAAATACATATCTTTAATTAGCAAGTCTTGGGCAAGAAATCGCAAAATATCCTCAGTAAGGTTGGAGAAAATAGTTTCAATACATTGGAATGATAATAGCAGGGCCCCCAGGAAAGGATGGGGTAGGAATTCTTTTCCCATGAAGGGAAGGATTGTGGGTTTACCAATCAACACTTAAGTAATTAAGAAAGGTATCATGAAAGGTGATGTATAAGAGTGATGTGGCTTAGAGTTTTAAGGATGACACTGTGTATAGAGTGTTCACTACAACTGCATCCTTTCTCGGAGCATGATTTCTTTGAACAAATAGTATAAAATGTTTTTCTGTGTTGGATACTGAAACTGAACAAAATCCAGAGCAGATATACCACTGCCAAGAAACGGTTTTCAGGTTAAGACCTGCAAGAAATATACGTCAGACATCCTAGTGCAGACTTCTAATTTTTCCTGATGTTGATAGACTTTCTTCCAACGATGTCAGAGCGCTTGCTCCTTCTCTGTTCTGATGGGAGATTGATACAAGTTTTCAGATGAGCTCTTCTGTAAGTAAGGAAAAGATTTTTTTAAGAGAAAGGTTGGAATCCTGCAAAAATCACATGTGAATATCTGCATGCTCCTTGTTAGTGAACATACAGAGCAGCTAACTTGTTGGTTTTAATTTTATTCTTAATGAATCTATAATGGCTAGTGATATGATATATACCTAAAAGGAAGGCATTTCCAGGCTGGGAATAAATACTGATATCTACTTGCAAACTTTTAACTTTTTTTTTTTTTTTTAATTTTATTTCTCCAAACAAATGCTGCAAAAAGTTTAGCCTAAACATATAAATGAAAATCAGCAAAAGAAAACTCATGAATAAAATTATTATAGTAAAGCAGTCTGAATGAATGATACAACAGAACAAATATTTGGTCCTGAATGTATTTCTCTTTAGAAAGCATACAGGGAGGCTTTATAAAGAGCCAGGTTAAAGAGACTGTACAAATCATTAGCATATTTTCTAAGTAGAATATGATCTGTCAAGGAATTGCTCATATTATTTCCAGTTATGCATTCCTAAAATACAAATACAAATTCTTCTGCGTATCACTCAATTCATTATGAATGCTTCTAGTTGAAAGCAGAGTTAGTTTTCACCTTTTATGGACAGTTAAAAGCTGCACCTGCTTTATTCTGTTTTATGTAACAAAAACACATTATCTTTTTTTCCCTGTTATGTTTAACAGCCCATTTTTAAAGGCTGCTAAAAAGCCAAGCGTGTCTTCCATTTCTGGATTTGCTTTTTTGGTATTGGTTATGTGAAGTAGTCTACTACTGTCAAAATACAGTAGGAAGTTTATGTCTGCTAAGAGAAAGAAAAATGGGGGGCGGAACAGTCTAAAGCAGTGATTTTCAACTAAATACAGTTAATCTTAAGAAGTGCTGCTGTTTTTGCCAGTCAACTGTCCCATTTTTTTGCTCATTCATGTCAACTATGCCATTCAACCAACTTCTCTGAAGATCTTTCTTGAATCCCTAGTAGAGTATTATTCCTGTAAAACATACTCCCAAACAAGGCTTTAAAAATCTAATTTGTCATATGTGAGGACAGAGAGAAGTCCAAGACCACTGAGGTTCAGGATTTAGGGAATATGATTAATTTTTTTTAAGCAAATCACTGCACAAAAGTGGTATGCTTCTACCACAGAAACAATCTACAGCATTCTTTGTAAGAAAAAGAATCATTACAATATTTCTTAGAGAGAGGATTTTACTCTTGGATGATGATAATAACAATAATAATAGACTTTGATTTGGGGTGATAGTAAGAATGACACTGAATTCATAAATCGTAGGGTTTACTTTTCAGTCCACAAAGCAGCATGGGAGGCAGCAAAGTCTGAAGGATACTCTCAGTAACACAGGGAGTTCTGAATGTTGTTCTTTGTCCTCTGCTGTAGTTCAGCCATCTGGCATACCTCAGGCAAAACTGTTCTGCTGCACAAACTAATCCCTTCCACTGCCTCTTCAGTTGCTCAGTGTTTGCGGAAGGCCATAACGCCTGCTCACACTGCTTTCATTAGCCTTCAGCTGCAGCAGTCCTGCCTTTTCACTGTTTACAGCTCTCAGTCACTTAGACATAACAGGGACAGATTCTGGACCCCATTAACTGAGTAAGAGTTATTTTGAAAACAGAGTGACTTTAATCAACTGTGAAACTGCACAATTTGTGTGCATTGCTCTGCAGACAGGATTTCCCAAAGAAATCAGAGGGATGAATCTACAAAAGTGTTGGTCTGCCATCCATGCCTAGAAACACCAGGATGTGGGCATTTTTCTGGTTGAACCAGTTCAACAGAGTATCTCTTTGCATTTGTGGTCCTGGACCAGACTTCAACACACAACATACCTGTTCCTACAGAAAAACAGTCTATATTCAGGCTTTGAAGGAACTCGAGGCAAGTTGAGATAGAGTGTGGTGAGTCTCTATCAGATTTAAACAGATACATATCCTTCTGCCTAAAGACTTAAGTAACATAACTGTGACCAATCTAACCATGCATACTTCCTCACAAGTGTGGGCACAATTCATTGGGACTAATTGGCTGAAAAGCAGTAATTTTCTCCCTTCTTCACAGAAGATATAGATGATCAGCGTACCAAAATTCATGTTATCCTAATTCCGAGAAAAGGGAGCTGTACAAGAGGCATTACAGGGGAGAAATATCCATGTGTTGGAGAGGAAAGGGAAGTATGGGGTCATACAACTTGGGGATAAGAGCAGAAAGTAAGGGAGGCTGGAAGCATTAATTTCCATCCTGCTGCTTCCGTGACTGCAGTGAATCACCAGAGCATTCATAATTCTGAGATTAATCTGAAGTTTCAGGACTCAAGCCCCTGGTGAGTCTGAGTGTCATCAGCCAGTGTTTATGGGGCTATATTGTTTTAAACAATTTTTGGAAAATGTGTTATAGCCAGCATTTCAAACCTGTCTCATGCTCAGTGTAAAAGAGGCTTTCCTGTATTAATTCAAAGTGCTCTGTAGCCCAGACACAACACAACACTCAGCAGCTCATAAATTTTTCAATGGATGAATTTAGCTTAAGAAAAATAAGCTGCATGAATTATAGGTGTGGTAGGGAGCAACACCTATATTCTTAAAGTTACTTTGACCCTTTCCAGTTGGTTGTAACTTGTTATAGCTTTGCCAAACTTTAACTTTCAGTTCAGAATTTTTTCTAATTTTAGCTAGAAACCTTCCATACAGCTATCTGCTATTTGAGCTATTTGGGGAGTTTTCAGTCAAGAAAGCTCAGCTATTTCTGAGGGCAAATGAGGGGAAAAAAAAAAAGAAAATGCTTTTTATGTCCAGCCTGGTAAATTCCTTTGCTCTTAAAGATGATGAAGAGCTCCCATGCTTTGATGCAGAATATCCCATTCCTAACTGGAATGGTATATCCCTAATCCACCATGCCTCGTCCAAATGACAAAGATTTCAGAAGGCACAATTAGTATATAAAGCTATAGTAGATATTTGCTAATTGGTAAATGTTTCCTAAAGCCTGTGCATGCATGGAACAGGTAGTAGCCCTGAGCTGAGCAAGTGCTATCATTTTAATTGAGGTTCGCAGCTCCTGTGGGGAGTACCAATGCTGCTAGGGCACAGTAGGGTTTGGTAACTCATGGGTCCAGGAGGTGAGAGACAGTGCTGTGGGCTCTCCATGGTAGGACCCAAGGCAGGGCCCGGCAGCCAGGGCCCACCTCCTCCACTAGAACTGGAAAAGATGTATGTAAACTATGAACAATGAAGGTGGGAAGAATAAGAACAAGGAAGAGAGTGGAGTGAGAGTAAGAAAAATGAGAGAAGAGGACAGTATGCTGGAGACAGAGATGAGTTTGCAAAACAAATGAGGGGATAGTCTTGGACATGAAAGGAAGAAGGATTTGGCTTGCTTATCAAGATCACATTTCTTTGCAAGACATGGAAAGGAATCCAAAATTGCTGAACCTAAATACATTTCAGCTTTCAGTAAGGTATAAAATTAATGCCTGGAGTGCTACTGAATAAATACAATGATAGCCTACTACATTAATCAGGTATTCCTTATTATCTGAGTGGGCGAGGTCTATGTAATGAATCTAAAAATTGTACCCTGACAGTAACCAATGGAGCTCTCAGCATGATACTGCATAAAGAGGTTTCTGGGTTTTTCAATGTCCACCTTCAAAAATAAATGTAAAAAATCCCACAAAACTAAACAATGGAATATCTTGTAAAATGGTTAATGTTGCAAAATCAAGCATACAAACGTATGGGGTAAGCTGGCATACTGGCATGGGCATATTTGTGTTCTGATACCATTTGCAGCAGAAATGACTTGAAAATACCTAGTATTAGTGTAGATGGCTAGGAGGCAATCCATTTTTATTCCCATTAATGTGCTCATCCCAAATAGAATAAACTCACTTTGGGATTCATATAAGTCTTCCTCAGTACGTACATTTTTCAGACTACATACATCAGTTTAAAAATGCCATTCTGTCAAAGTTGTACTGAGAAATTTAATGCTAATACTTGAGGTGTGGCAACCATGGAAATATCTGTAAATGTGACTCTGAAACTGAATGGCCAAAGGAAGGAAATAAAAACCACGACAAAATTCTGAGGTATATGATACAGAGGCAGTAGCTGCAATTAACTTATTGAAAAAAAACAACTCAATGGTGAAATCAAATATGTAATAGTTTTCTCGGAAATTGCTAGATAATAAAAAGGCAGCTGAATCTGTGCCTGTTTCAAGCACTCAAAATGAAGTCAGCTTTCATGTTTTAAATTGGTCTATTTTTCTATTATTACTATGTCTATGTGGAGATGTAATCCACAAAAATTCAAAAGTATTTTGAAGTGAAAGAACTCACTTTCACCAAATTACTGCCACCTTTGGTACAAAAAACCCTCTCAAATAGTCTTTCCACCACAGAGATTTTTTTTTAATTTACTTAAGAGAATGAAGTGAAGAATAATTTTCTCCAATTAAAAACATGTAAGTAATTTAGGTAGGCTAAATGCAATGACTAGAACTGAAATTAATAAGGCAAGCAAAGATCGAACACTGCTGTTACCAGCCATTCCTTGGATTCCTTTAAAACCACGAGGGACAGATTGTCAGTTTTCTCTCTCCTCTGTTTCACTGGGCCATGTCTACAAGGGGACTTGTTACTTCCATGTCAGACTAGAAGGACCCAAAAGCTCATCCACTTTTTCCAGCGATAAAAACATTGGTTTGGTTCTCAATTTATTTGCCAGCATTTCTTCCTTTAGCACCCATGTTTTTCTGTGGGTCAATTACTTACTCTGATAATATGTCTCACACTTTCAGACTTATCATTTCTTGCTGTCTATCTATTCTATCTGAGATACAAGATGAATATTGAGTCATCTCTTCAGTTCTCAGGAATAGTCAGACTAATGTACCAGAGAAGTAATATTAACTTTGACTGCACTCACACCACAGAAATGGAAAAATGCTTCCTGACTGTGGGCAAGGCATCTGGACCAACAGCCCTCTCTTATATCGTACTTCATGTTAAATTTTAAAAAAGTAATTCTTAGGCCACAATATGACAGTTTCTAAGAAAACAATTACAAGAACATAATAAGAAGTAAATAATTCTATATTTTAGAAATTAAAATTATAAACATGATAAAATTTTCATTGTAAGACAGTGGACCACATATATGGATTGTGTAGCAATGAAAGAACGGTAATGGTAAGAATGAAGAGTTGCATGTCAACTAATAAGGTCAGATTTGTTCTGCCATTAAACTATATTGCAAAGTGTGGTTCTCTCTTCTCTGTTGCATTACTGGATAACTAAATAATGATTTTATCCTTTGTCAGGATTTTTGATCTACTCCTCAATATAAAATTAATGAGTAGATAAAGTCACAAAGACAAATGTGGGAATTCAGGTAGAATTAACAGAAACAATGCCACAACAGTCTTTTCCATGACTTTTTCTGTATCTTAACCTCCAATAGAGACTTCATTGTCTCTGCTGGTACTGGCTATTGATTGTTCCTCATACCATTCCTCTGAATCAGAGAGTCAAATATTTAAAAACTCTTGATCAAAGTGCTGCCATTTCTCCTTCTGCTCCCTCAACTGAACAACTATAATTTTCAGTGAGGGAAAATGAAAGGAATAAAGGAAGTGTTTCGTGGATGTTAGAAGAAGATCCTAATGCTCAGAACTCCTGGTAATTACCACACAGTTTTGTGACACTAAACTGAACTAAATCAATAGGCAGAATGAACTTTTCAAATAAGGAATATTGTCCTTGAAAGCTCAACATATCAATGTGTATATGTGGTGAAGAGCTATGTCAGATTCCTATACTCTAAATGTACTGTTGAGTACAAATGAAGCGAAACACTTGTACGAATCCCAGACATAGATACAGACTAGGAGAAGAGCTCCTTGAGAGTAGCCCTGCTGAGAAGGACTTGGGGATTCTGGTAGACGAGAAACTTAACATGAGCCAGCAGTGTGCTCTTGCAGCTCAGAAGGCCAATGGTATCCTGGGCTCCATCAGGAGAGGGGTGACAGCAGGGACAGGGAGGTTATTGTCCCTCTCTACTCTGCCCTTGTGAGGCTTCATCTGGAGTACTGTGTCCAGATCTGGGGTCCCCAATACAAGAAAGATGTGGAACTGTTGGAGAGGGTTCAGAGGAGGGCCATGAGGATGATTAGAGGGCTGGAACACCTCCCCTACAAGGAGAGGCTGAGGGAGCTGGGCTTGTTCAGCCTGGAAAAGAGAAGGCTGTGGGGGGACCTCATTGCAGCCTTTCAACTGTTAATAAAATTCTCCCACAGTGCCTTTTTCCTAAGCAGAAAATCAAACCTGCACATATGCACACATGTATGCATTCATGCCTGTGAACTGGTCACAAAAATAGGATATATCCTCATATATACAAATGCATGAATTATATATAAATTGCAGGCATTCATTATATTTTTGGTTGGATGCTTTTAGGCATGTGATAGCAAAAACATTCCTGAAGGCTGTACTGCTATGCTAGTAGGCACTGTGTCAAGACCAGACAAAGAACCAGTTTAGTAGTTCTGCTCTATAAACTAGAGTGTACAGAAGCTTCCCCATTTTCCTCCACAGGTGAATTTTGTGGATCTACCCTCCCTCTGCGTTCTGGGTCTCCTTATTAGTTACAGTATCGAGGACTCAAACTCTGAAATGATTGCCATTTTACCCTAGGAGATCATGGAAACCTGGCAGTGAGATGCTTGGCTAGCTGCACCACAGAGAAAACATAATGCTGTGTTTTAGAAATTCTATATTACATATAGCACAGCAACTATATCACAGGGCTTTTTTCACGTCTTTCCAAATCCTATGCTGTTTATAACATTGGCATGATAAATATGTCTTAAAAGGTAAGGTTTAAAAAGTGCTTCCCTAGCACCAGTTAACTGTTGGAAGTATGCACAGACTACTGTGCAAAGGGATTTAAGCTCTCAGTGTCCTCTCAGTCCACTTTCATGCAGCAGAGGAATGTCCCTCTAACTGGTTATATTTCAGAAACTGTTTTAGCTACATTCAGCCAACAACACATTCAAGAATGTCTGTGACCAGGATTTGTTCAAGTAGCAAGGTCATGTCTTCAGACATATGTTCCTCTAGAGACTACCCATAGAACAACAGCTTGTTCCCATCCTGTTTCACAGACTAATTACAGTAACACTTCGTGTCCTACAGGAGATTTCAGGGATGTATCTACAATGCTGATTAATATACTTAGGGACTACTTATTTTTCTGTGCCATCTATCTGTACGTACTTGTCTTTTCTGGTCTTCCTACACGAGAGTAAAATCTTCTTTGCATTTTGTAGAAAGGCAAAGCAGGAACTGGACCTCTTTGGGGGAGCTTCTGGCTACAACAGATGAATAATTGTCATTCTCAATACCTTGTCCACTCAGTGAACAAATACCTAGTACACTGCCGATTTTCATCCAACATTTAACTGACCGAAGTTCAAGGAAAGTACTTGAAATTGCAAGCAATTACTTCATCTCTCAGCCTACGTGATCCTCTACCAATAACATGTTAGAAAGTGTCTTTCATCTGTCCCTTTGTGTCCCAGGTTTGGACTAGTTTTGTGACTTTTCTCCAAAGCCTCTTTGTTGTTCCTGTTGTTGTGTATTTTCCTTGTTTAGTCAAAACTATACAGAGAAGAGGCTGTTCACTAGTTGCTGCTTTTTCTTTTTTCCAAATACGGCCACTTCCTTTTCCACAGGCACAAAGTAGCCCTGTTTGCTGTAGAGCATTTCTGGTGGACCAGTGATTGCTCTAACAGACTTAGCTTTTGGCAGTAACTGCATACTATTCCTAATGCCTGGTCTCCTTTCAAATGCAAGTCATATATATAAATTACATATAAACATAATTTCTATATGCAGACTAAGTGTTTGGGAGATTAATTTAAATATCTAAATAAAGCATATCTTAAATGTAAATAGCCTACTTTAAAATCTAAATTTTAGAAAGCTCCACAAAGCTGTTGAAGTACTTTAATGTCCATTTCAAAATCCAGTCCCTAAGCCATAATAGTCTCCAAATTCAGATTCTTCCCTTAATTTCTTTCACAAAGGGCCCTGAGGTATTAACACAAATAACAGCTGAATCTGAAGGCCTACTACTTCAGTAAAGTATCTGTTAGTATTCAGCAGAATACTTAAAGACATGCCAAACTCTTAAGTGACGTTTATAGTTAGCCAGGTGCTTACACATCATGACTAAAGAAAAATGCTTTGCTTTCTGAGCAACATCTCAGAATGGTTGATCCAGCTGCTATAAAATAAACTTATTGACATTCATTTCCATTGGAATTGTAAACTGTTTGTGCCAGAGGATCTTTTTCCTAAATAAATCTATAAAGTACTTAAAATTTGTTTAGTGCTCTAAAAATAGTGATTATCATAATTATGAACCATAGTGTACATTTTCATAAATATAGATAAAAATATCATATAATAATGATTTAACATTTTTAACATCAGAATATGTTCAGTAGAAACCACAACTGAGCATGTATATGCTTTAAGTTTTGATAAATAGGCTCAGAAATCTCCAACAACCCTTACCTTCCTTTATTCCAAATGTAGATTTTTATTTTCTCCATGGTTCAGAAATCTTTTATCTTGCCCTATTTAGGTTCCCTTTAGAACTGCTTCTGATTGAAATGGAAAGACTACAATTAACAAGTCTTTTCTTGAAATATTCCTGCTGAGATCTGAAAGGGTGATGACAAACCACATGCAACAAAAATGACTCTTGTGCTGCTGAAAGTCCAGGTTTACTGCCTGGTGAACTTCCATGCTGTTTAATGCACACTTTCTTGGTCTCCTGTAATCCCATAACAGGAACTTCCTATCCCAAAAACAAAGGAGACTTGTGCATTACCAGTTCTAGCCACATACATCACATTTTAAAATGTTTAAATAGAAAAAGGTTACACACTAGTACTCTTGGTTTTATAGTCTTCCATATCAGGAATGATGATTTTTTATTTTTATTTTTTTTTAAAATCTAGCATCCCAGATTGAAAGTCTACATGAAGCCTAGTCTGCATGAAGTAAAAGAGGCAGAGCTGATAACCACGGTTTCCTAGATCAACTGATGGTAGGAAAGCAATGCTTTATTTGCATGCATGAGAAAGACTGAGTTTGGTTTTGTGAATTCATATACGGCCATGTGGAAGTGTGCGGTCATTTTTTTTAAGAGCTGGTATTTGTTTTTTCGTTATTAGGTAAGTTGTTGGACAGTAAAAAAGAAGCCAAATAGCAGAGGGGAAATTAAAGAAATCTGTGAAGAAAAGACAGCCCTGCCCAGGAAAGTTGCTGAAAGCATTTGTTTTCATTCTTATTCCAATAATGTTCTGTTTAGCTTTTCAAGTGTGCTCTCCACAGTTGTATATATTTCTGCCTTATGTTCAAGAATGAAGTTACTTTTTGCATTTTGCTTTCATTCATTTTTATTTTTAGTAGATGTTACTCTTATTTGAGTGAATTGTGAGTGGCAGAAATAGAATGGAAGCAGTACCATTGAGATTTCCTGAAATTTTATGCTCTCTGTCAGGAATTAATTGTTAACAGCATGAAATGCATTTTAACACTTGCATTCTGAGATAGCACTCATTATTTCCAAGTGTAAATTAAAAATGAGTACTGCGATAGAATTAGTATTACAAAATATTTCTTCTTTTTTGCCTAGACACTGTCTACTTTCACACACTGAATGCATTATACTAAAATGGTTTTCTTGTTAATAGAACATTGTTCCAACTTTACAATAAAGTATAGTCATCAAATTAGCTTATTTTAATTTTATATACCTGGATGAAAAGGAAGAAGAGATGGAAAAACTAATTAAGTCTTGTACGTTCAAATGCACCTATCCTTCACTGCAGATACTATCACCGGTACTTAATGATAGAGTTCAGAGCTCCAGCAGTAAAACAGAAAAGTTCAAAGGAATTGGGGAGAATGGTCAATAATTTTCAAAATATTTTGTTTCTAACCAAAACTTCTAGAAAAATCTGAAAAAAAAAACCCTGAACTTAAAATACAACATAAAGTTTGCTTGCAAACTGAGAGAGAAAATATCTTCTCCATTTTTAAATGATGAATAATGCATCTCCACATATTTTATCTGGGCTTTTCTACAGTTTTAGCTAAGCAATAATGAAAAAAACCCAAACCTCTATAACTATAGCTACATAATGCCTGCAGAGTTAAAAGGAAAGCATATTATGTAGCAAATCAATCACAAGAAATGAGATAAACATGTTTTTCTCATAAATTTCTTCTGTCCCATTCCTGTCCTTATTTTTCTGTTGACTTTCCTTCAATTAGAACTTCAAATAGACTGTAAACCTTTGGAAGAGTTCGTATTTTTAGCTCACTGCTGAAGTTTCCAAAATGATTTGTAATCCTGCAACTATAATGCATTGGATAATTTTGATTCTCTGATTATTATTTTTTTTCTGGAGATTTAATGGAAAGAATGAATATTTCTGAAATTCTCAGTTTTAACCAGTGACACGTTTAGTTCTTTATGCTATTGATATCACCAGGGAAAAAAGCAGATGATCAAGAATGCTGTAGAGAGCAAAATATCCAAACTGCCAGGGCTTTTTATGAACTCTGCTTGATTTTTGCCTTATGTTTTAGTTCTCTGGATTTTTTTCTTACCACTGTATCTGTAATTATTGGTAAGAAGGAACCATTGTACTCTTTATATATAAATATTGCATCTGAACAAATTTAGTATGTTTTCTTTTCAAGACTTTTTATGCATGTTCTAGACCATGAGTAATTTTATCCCATTTGCTTGACTTTTAGCAAATCAAAAGATAAAAATGGAATTCATCCAGTGCTGTCAAATCAGGTTTTACCTGACTTTTGCAAATTTTCACCTAAATTCATAACACTCCAACTTCACCCCCAGCCCACATTTGACTCAATTCAGTTCTTAAAATTTTTCAAAATACACCTACACTAAAGAAGAACCTGATCCATTTTTCCAAATTAAAACAGAACTTGGCTTTGGGCTTTCATGTGTAAAATGCACCCTGCTCTAAGCTCTAAGCCTGCTGGGCTTCCTAATTTTGGTGTCCAGTTCTAAACTGAGCTCAAAGTTTCACGTATTTGCAGTTGAGGATATTAACCTTCAGTTTTATACTCTGCCTCAAAATTATAAAAGCACGGATATTAGAGAAGAGAGAGACATGTTAAGCAATATGTTCCATCTTCTGCCAAAATGTTATTGTTTCTACACTGTATTTTCCAGAGCTTTATGGAAGTTCTTTTTAAATGACTCAGACAATAAGCTTCCTGTTTTCCCCTTGGGAAGCTATTCCATAGTCTAATAGATTACTGCAATTAAGTAATGTTTTCCTTACGAGCAATCCAAATATGTTTTGCTTTACTTCATCAAGTAGCACTAGTTACTTGCCCTGTGAATACACACGTGAATTCACCACGTACAAGGGTCATTATTAAATGTTACCATTCCTCCTGCCTGTTTACCAAGCGTTTTGCCCACATGCCAAGAATATCACATACTACAGATAATAAACAGAGCAATAGCTGGTATTTCCTACATGTAAGGCTGTGCCGAGTGTTCCCACATTATTCTCCTACAAAGATTCAGCTTTTAAGTTTTTTTCCTAATGAAAGACAAAAGGATTTAGTTCTGCACCTCAGTAATTTTGAAAACTAACCAAAGACAAAACCAGTAAGAGGCAATATATTATGTGTTGGAGTGAGGAATTAGACCTGACCTGCTACTTTTACAGCTTCCCATGGGACTATATAGAGTACAACTGCTTATCACACTTAATTCTCTGTGGCCTTTAATAGCCTTTGAATTAAAGACACAAGCTATTCCTGGAACAGGGCTTTTCATCAGACTACTGCTTATTTGGATGGCATCCAGATGTGTTCCAGATGACATTCACATGGTTTAAAAAATTACTGTCCTCAATTTTTTAATGTTACTGTCCTGTGCAACTTCTTGCCCTCTCAGTAACTGACTTACAGTTGATCCTTATTTAAAACACTGCTATCTGACAGCACAGCTGATTGCTTTCAGGTCAACAAGATAGTTTCACAAATAACTAAATAAGACTTTGGCTGTAGGAAGGGCTTATGCACGCGAACATTGGATTCAAAACTAATAATTTTTCAAAACTTGGGACCAAGAAGCATGTCTTATCAGAGATTCATAGAATTATAAAATAGTCTGGGCTGAAAGGCACCTTTAAAGGACAACTACTCCAACTCCCCTGCAATAAGCAAGAACACCTTTAACTAGATCAGACTGCTCAGAGCTTCATCAAGCCTGACCTTGAGTATCTCCAGGGATGGGGCCTCTACCACCTCTCTGGGCAACCTGTGCCTGTGTCTCACCACCCTCATAGTGAAGAACTTATTCCTAATGTCTAATTTAAATCTACTTTCCTTCATTTTAAAGCCATCACCCTCCCCCGCCCCCCCAACCCCAATCACCGCACTCCCTGATGAACAGCTCCTCTCCATCTGTAGCCTCCCCCACCCCCTTTAAGTACTGGAAGGCTGCAATAAGGTCTCCACAGAGCCTTCTCTTCTCCAGGCTGAACAACACCAACTGTCCCAGCCTGTCTTCATTGGAGAGATGGTCCAGTACCCTGATCCTTTTCATACCTCTCCTCTGGAACTGCTCCAATAGGTCCATATCCTTTTTGTCCTGTGTGTATGCCCAGCATACTTGCAAACAAAAAGCAGTGGGTGAAGGTTTATGGTCAAATGCAGTGTAGAAAAATTATTCTCCCTTTATCTCTTTGGATGTCTCCAAAAGAAGCTTCATTTTGCATTAGCCATACAGAGTTCTTACTTATGAATGATTTTGGAGGCAGACCCAGGCAACCAATAGAGCAATAGCAAACAGTGGCAAGGAAGGAGCTGCTGATACATCACAGTATATATTACTCATGAGAAGTTCTGTTTGTTCAACTCTCAATCCTGGGTATTTGTTGAAACTACTATTAAGACATCAGACCCAAACCCTGCGTGGAGAAGAATTTTACCATAGACAAGATCTCTGTCTCATGGAATATTTTCATTCAGCTCTAAGGAAGCAGAATAGCATCTGCCAGTGGCAAGTCAGAGGACATTAGATGTTTGTTCAGGAAAGAGGTTTCAGCATTCTAGAAATGACAAGAGTTGGTCTGTTTATCTTCACTAGAAAGGGGCAATACATTTTATAATTTTTTCTTAGACTGTAATTACAATGGAAGGAACAAATAGGTACAAGAGCATTGCCTAAGTTGTTTAAGACCCATTCTAGCAGACAGTGCTTTAGGTACTTTTTGATGATTCAGTGTGACTATGCCTGTTAGTGATAAGTAGCAAAATTATATCAGAGCAGCAAACCACCATGCTGGGTAATGTGTTTCAGTTCGGTATGCAGAAAGTCATTTCACATATGTGAAAGTTCACCTGAGGCAGTGCAAAGACAGAGGGTAGGCCCCTTGTTTACTTTTTTAGTAAGAACATGCTAAAAGCCACGTGCTTGACTTTGCTGGCTGTATCCGAAAGTTTTGCTGCTCCCATGGCCAGCAACAGCATTTGGGAACAGTGATGCTAAACTTCCTGTGCTATGTCATAGTTGCACAAGGCTCAGAAAAACAGAGTTGCATCACCTTGCAGCTACTTGTCAACAGAGAACATAAAAATGCCTTTTACTGAAAATTTCAGCTAATAAAGTCTGCAGCTTCAAAGTTTTTAAGAATTCTGTGTTCAAAGCTTCCTTTTGACCCTGGCATCAAACAGAGCATGTGCTCATGCAAAGGAAGGCATACCACGAGTACATGCTCACAATCCATGAGAAATCCATGAAGCTACCCAGATTGCATTCACATTTACAAAGGTGGAAATTAGCTCATTAAAATACTGTGCCAGAATTCTTCATACATATAGCTGCAAATCCTGGCAGGTATTGTCTCACATAGAAATTGTAGGTAGGAGAATAAATGGCTGAAGGAAGGAGAGAAAAAAACCAAAGAAGGGTAAATGTTTTTCATGGCATAACAAAAAAATATTCCATTGCAGGTCTGAGCCATTGATTGGCCTGGATTTAAGCAAGTATCACTGCCAGCTGAATACTGCCCAAGTGGCAAGTGGCAACCTCTCTGCAGCCTGATATATATCCAAATGAAAAGGTTTTGGGTGCCAGATACCAGGAAGCCAGTGCTTTTAACACCACCACCCCATAATTTATAGCATCTTGGTTTGTGCTACTGCAGTTAAGGGACCGTTAATGTTTGTCTTCTGAATTCTAATTCTCAAGTGTTTATAATTTGGCCATTAACGTGCTCTCAGTATCAAAACCTCGGCACACACAATGGTTAGCCAAGAACAGTTTTTAGGTAATTTTTTTAGGAAGAATGTTAGTTGGTTTCCAAAATATGAGAAAGGAAGGAAAGAAGGCAGGAAGGAATGCCTAGTTAAAATAGTTAAAGATTATAATTTTCTTCTGTGTTCAAGGAGTAGAAATTACTTGTATTTTAAAACATGAATTATTGCTATGAGATTGTATTATTTTTCCTGTTTTAAAACTGTTTTGAAGATGAAGCCTTTTGCAGGAACCTAACCTTTAAGGTTATTTTTGCATGGTTTAAAAAGTCTCAGTCCCTCAAAACACCCATAGATACACATAGATGCAAAACTTAGTGAAAGACACAACTGTAATTTTAAAAATGCAATCAGCAAAAACAAGAAAGGAAAACACAAACTTAGAAATGTTTTCTGTCAGTTCACAGTCCACACTGTTAAAGATCTTTGAGCTCTAAAGTACATAATTCCTCTGAGTCCTTCTGTGGTAGGATTAAACAAACAGGCTATAGTATAGACAGTACCTGTTCAGCTACAATGAGATCACGATTCCTTCTTCATTTTAACCAAGCTACAGAAAAAGAAGCAATATTTATCGGTGCCTAGGAGTACCATGGTGGCCCCTACAGCCCACATTAGGTCACTGTGCCTCAGTGTACTGCTGGACATGATGATGGGATGTGAAAAATGAACATCCTAAGCTAAAATCAATCCAAAAGTCTTTATGCTACAGTGACTCTTGACTTTTCTTTGCAGCAAAAGTAAAAGCCAGGAATAATTTCAGCTTCTTGCAATTGGATTCAAGCTAAGAAGTATTGATTAGCAATGCATTTTACCAGGACTTTTGGTTAGGATGAATTTCAGTATTTCTCAGAATGATGTTCATACTTCTGAAATCTGAAGCTGTTATTGTCTTTTGAGACAAGCACACTGTTCAGTTCCTTTTTACTTCTACCATTTCTACCATATTAACCTACAACAGTGCCTGCCAAAAGGTGCATGGAGGTCCCTAATAAAACTCAATTTGCATAAATATACACAAGTACTGTGTTGTAAACACCAAGTATTTAAAGATGCTCTATATAGGGTAACAGTTTATTAGTCTCTAATTGAAGGTTTACACCGCTGAACACAGAACAAATGAACACTGTGGTTTGCATTTTCTGGCATTGCCTGTTAAGCACCTCTCAAGGTATATATCTGGCTATGCTAAAAAAAAGTTTAAAATATAGGTATTTGAGAACAAAATTACAGATAAACCTGACAAACTTGGTTTGACACTACCAAGTTTTGGGGAATTCCAAGCTAAGAGCAGAGTTTGGCTTTGCATTCAAAGTTGTTAGATAAACCATGGAGAGTTGGCAATGATTAGAAAACTAGAAGCAATTAACTATTTACTTTCTACTGAATCATGCTAAGTCTTGGTAAAAGGAAAAGGTATTTACAGCTGCAATATACAGAAAATATTCCATTTCATATGCACTGTATAAAACCATTTTTATTAAACTAATAGGCTGAATGGATAAAATCCCCTTTCAGCATTACATTCAGTGTATTGCCACACTGATCCTTTACCACACATTTCCCTGCTAATCTGCACTAGGCTGCAGAGACTGGCATATGTGAGATCAAGAAAAGTGCAAAAATAGAACAGTGGCCTTGGATGGAGAGATCAGACATTTCTGTAAGATAACATATTTTAACATCCACAAGTAGCATGAGCAAAGGGACAGAATATAAGGAGTTGAGCATTTTCCTTTTCCTAGCAGGTTTGTACATTCTCCTTTTATTTTGTTTGCTTGTTTGTTGGATTTTGGGTTTTGTCTTCCTTGACCACTTTATGAAAGTCCTTCTTTGTTGACTTTCATGTATGTCCTGCAATTTGGGCCTAAGCAGTCAGCCAGTTATGAAGTTATAGGGAATATATTGACCCAAATATTATGACTCGACACCACAGGCAAACTGGTTGCATTCCCTGAGGCTTTTCCTGTAATGTTCCAGTGGAAATATTGATCAGGATTCAGTCACCAATAATCATGACTATTCTGACTTGTGTCAGTACTAGAAGCTGACTAATTGCTTGTTCTTGTATCTTTGTACAAAAGCAAAACCAAGAAACAAGGTATAGTTTGACAACTAATTTGTCTTTTACAGTGTTATTTTAACTATAGGAATGAGATTATTATCTTCAAATAAGTTAACTCTAGAAATAAATGGGGTTTTGGAGAACAAAATTTTCAAGAAAACCATTATATCTGACTAGATCCTTGCCAGAATTTTAAAATCAATAGTTGTAATATGTTCTGCTAAAAGGGGATATCTGTCGAAATTATCAGTTGAATCACACAGCTATAACAGTTGGTCTAATAAAAGATTCTATTTTCATCTGTGAACATGGCTGGACTGTCGTTCTTTGACAAACAGCGGATAGCAACATAATCACTGACCTCTCAGAAAGGTCCCAGAGGAACCCTGTGTCTGCCTCACAGAATCTGTATGAGACAGATTCAGCGCTTGTGGGTCAGAAGTCTCTTCCAGTGGCTGATGGAAAAGACAGGAAGGTAAAGAGAGCATGACAAAATCCAGAAAATTTCCTTGAATAGGAAAAGGTGGGACATAACTCCAGCTGCATTTGTCAGGTTATGCCCAGCAGTACTGTGGAGACCGCAGGCAGTGGACTGTGGTTTCAGCTTCACACCTACTGAACCATACTGATTTAAGATGTGTAAAGAAATATTCAGAATATCAGGCAAAACATGTGAATAGAAAAAGACTCAAAATGTGGGTTTTGATTTAAACAAGAAGGTAATGTATTCTTCATGAGACAAACCACGAGTTTTGACACAATGTCTTTCTCAGACAAGGCAGCAGTCAAACTGGTTACATTAAATTAGTCATAAGTGAATACCCAGATGCATGTTTATCATCTTCACATAAAACCAGACTTCCTTGAAAATAAAAAGATAGTTTTGCAGTTAGCTATTTTTTCTGACCAAACTTCAGTAGTAATGTTTTAAATAAATTTTAAAAGAAAAACAGACAATAAATTATACTCAAAGTTTTGATTGCAGCACTTTTACTTTTGGAAAGGACATTTTCATTCTCTTCAAACTATCATTTTATAAAGGCTTTTAAAAGTGTAATTGAAATTTTCTTTACAGAATATGATTAGATGGCAAAGCAACTGTGTCAGGTGCCCACAAGATGTAAAGGATACAGAACACAACCTGTCAAGCAATTTCCACACTCCAACACTGTTCTACTCTGATGGAGCACAAATATCTGAAATGTCTAGCCAAAAAGGATGCATGATTTTCTGCCTTAGAGGGACTGCAGTGAAAACTTAGAATCTTGGTTTCTGTTTACAGCAAGAACCATACAGAAACTCCTGGCATGCATGCAACTTTCTTTTCATAATATGGATCTCATAGTACACACTGGGCTGCTCAGAAAGGCAATTCATCTTATTGCAGAGAACCATTACTAGGGCTCTGAAGTACTTTGAGTTCTGCAGCCTGCTTTTTTCTGGGCTAAGTACTGAGGCTCGTCCTTTCACATCCAAGACATTATTAAAAATATTTTTAAAATAATAGATATAGGATTTAAATAATAGCATAAGGATACTTTTATAGATCACTCAGTATTCCTTTAATCAGTACCTTGCTATCCATCACTGCACTAGTTTTGTACTTAACTGGCCTGTCCAATTTTTGGTATTTTTTCAGCATGCTTTTGTATTCTACTCCCATGTCCAAACTGCTTTTCCAGGAAGAATGTCTTCTGCAGCCATGTTTCTTAAAATAAATTTATCTATCCACCTGAAATCAAGCAATGGATCAATTCAGGTCAGGGCTGTTGGAGGGTATTTTTGGTTAAACTTGTAAGTCATGCCCACAGAAATTAATAAATCTTACACAAATTGAGATGAGATATAAGTGGAATGTTTTATATTCTTTTATATTTTTGTTGTGTTGACTTCTTGACAGGGCTCACAGCTACTACACTAGAAGAGTAAATCATGAACGTTACACAGGTTATTCAGGGGACAGACACATTTCTATTAATTTTGTTTATTACTTTGAGGAAGAGGCCATTGGCTTTTTAAAATTTCTTATCCTTTGTTTGAAATGTTCAGAAATAAGCACTGAAAAGACTTGTCAAATGGCATACAGGTGTTTTATGAAAAGTCTGGTGTCTGTTTTTATGTATCCCATTGTTGCAATGTCTTTCAGCAACATTACTGAAGACATTAATATTGTGCTTTTTACAACATACTCAAAGGCTCATTGAAATACATTCAGTCTGATGGAAGAGTAATGTGTGCAGGGAATCAGAACTGGAATATGGCCTGCTAAGTCACCACAGGAGAGTTTATCCATATCTGGTTTTCCTCAGGGATGATGATTCTTACATATATAATGACATAGATTCAAATCATACTATGGTTTTACAAAGATTTTTTTTTTAAGGTTAAACTAAGACTTTAAAACCAAAGATTTCTCTTTTGTGTTGAATTTCCTAAAAAGAGTACAAATCCTGAATAGCAATATACATGGGTGGGACACCTATCCTTAAAGCTATGTGAAATTAATGCACCCACATGATTAATCTTCAGTAGAAGTGATGAACATTATGAAATATTTCAGCAGACCCATAGAGAGGCAGGATTCCACTTTGTTGAATATATACATTATATTCCTTGGCATTAGAGTTGCAGGAGCAGTTATTTCATTCCTATGTATTTTATCCTGCTGGGAGATAAATAGAAAACTTCAGCATGCCCAAATAATAAATCTATTGGTGAAAATAAATATGATATTTTATGGCAGTTATAGTTCTGTTATTGTTTTCTACAAAAGCTGTCTGGAGGTCTTACATCCAGTGGAAATCTGCCAAATAATATGAATCATGAAACCTAACCCACATGGCTTCCAGGCTATTTTCATTTATGTTTATGTAATACCGTGCAATCATCTAGGAGGTCACATCTCCAGGATATGACAAAAAGAAATCACTAGGAGATAAGCGTAGCTGTTAGTCTTTCCTCTATACAGTTTGTTCATCTGTTCTTACACACCTACCAAAAGAGACCGAACCTTAGAAAGAGCCAACATTTCAGAATGTCAGCTAGTAAAACTGTCAGACTTCGTCCAAAGTTATTCCAGACATAAAGATTTCCTGGAGTGACACGTATTTTTTAAATCCTTTAGTGAGATCTTAAAAACATCTGATGGGACGATTCAACACAAGAGAGCAGTCTGAACCAAAGAGCAGTGCTGGAAACGTGCTCATTCTCTGCATGGCTTCTGTGCCCCAATTGCTGTCTTGGCAAAAGCATGTGGACCTTCAGAACAGTAGTAACAGGACCATCTTGTGTGACTAGAGTCACTATATATATTTGTGTCACTACCTCAACAGGGGCAAAGTTAGCACAATATCCAGCTGAGTACAGAGGATCTGTGTAGTCATTTACCCAGACAGCTGGGTTTTGTGTAAGGGGTAGGGGATTTCTATATTTAAAAAACAAAGATTAAGAATTATAATACTGGATTATGTGGTGAACAAGTCCTTTAGACCCAGAGAGGAATCTGGGTTTTTGTTCTGTGAAAGTTCAATACATTTAGCTCAAAAGATGTTTTGTGTCATTTGCATATGGTGTTGTACTCACCTGTCACCTAATTACATTGCTTTGTTGTTTTTTATATTTTCATTGGATATTTAGGTTCAATTAAGTGCAAAATAGCAAACAAAAATTATTTGTTGCAATTGGTATGACTTGGACTGAGAATTAATGCTGCACATCTGTTAAGCTAGTACTGATTTCAGTATTCGGGATCATCTGAAACCATTGGGGAATCATGGAGATAAGAAGACTGAGGAACTGTTGACATTTGTTGAGATTGAGTGAAGCTTTACTTACCCCTTGGAGTAAAAATTGCTCCCTGTTTTTTTATCTGTACCTACCTCTGAAGAGGCTGATTTCCTGGAATTTCTGGGACACCAGAAGATGAAAACATCAGGAACCTGTTCTCATTACAACATGAGCTGTTTTTCATTTCCTTACAAGAGTGTAACCTGGAAAGAGCAGCTCACTGCCTAAAGTAATATTTTGAGTCAAAGAAATTCATGCAGAGAGAAGAGCTGTTTCTCATGATAAACGCAGCCACTAAGAACACAAATCTTTGCTGACAGAACATGAAAATCACAGTTAAATGACACAGTCATTTCCCTGATGGTGAAGTAGAGGTGGAAACACTGCAGATACTGGATATTACTTTACTGGACCTACTTGATATGCTTTTACCAATGGAGGATATATATATCTCACAGTGCATATGACTCCTGGCAGGATCTCTGTAAGTTACAGGGTGTGTGACTTCTCCACTAATGATTTTTCATAATTTAGCTTCTCATTTTGAATCACTTGGATACATCCATTTCTAGTTATGCAAAGCAGAAGTTAACCTGAATAGCTAAGGTAAAAATTTTCTTCATCCCTGTATTTTTTGTTAGTGATCTGTTAAGTGTACAGATTCGATTTTTGGGATGATGACACGTGTTACAATCAAATCTTAAGCATGGTTCCTGTTTTGTTTTGTTTCTTCCAATCTGTGCGCCCAAGTACTATGGACATCACACACAAAGAACATGCTCATTGGTTACCAGAAGATTACCACAGACATGTATCCTGTTCTAATTGCAGAGGAAACAGTTGTGATCTGAAAGGTTTCATGTGGCAACTGTTGGCAAATGGGAACATTTAATGGTAACCATTTATTTCAAGTCACTTCCCTAAGTATAATGTACTCTGTACAGACAAGTTTTGAAGTGAAATCCCAGCTACAAGCTCTTTTAGTATATAATTTAAATGTATTTTGAGTCAAGAATATTTTTGTCTTGTAAGCAGAGAAGATGTTGATCTTCCCATGTCACAATCTTACTTTTTGTTTGTGCTATGCAAATTATTAGGGAATTTTTTTTGGCTAATGTTGTGAAAAATAAGGCAAGCAGAAGATAATTTCCATGTTTAAGTAGCATATAGGAGTCAAATTCCTCAGAGAAATCCAGATCCTTCCTGAATTAATGCTTTTGGTTTTTAAACATCTCATATAAATTTTATCTTATGTAATTAATTGTTTGGGATTTTTTGGGTTCTGTGTTATATTTATTTTTTTTTAATAAGCCCGTTCACTTGTAAAATGAAGTTATTCTCATTCCAATTAGTTCAAATTGACTTGTCCTGTGTTTTCCAGTCTTTGAAACTTTTGGGCAATTGCTCTCTAATTTTATCTCCCTTGGAACACAGTAGTAATGCAAAATTTATGGATAAAATGAATGTCTACTACCAAACAATTTGATGTTTTCCCCTACTATATACTCAATCTAAGATCTTTAAAAGCACGAATGAACTACAGCACTTAATACAGAAAAAAAGAGAAAAGTATTATTACTTCTGCTCATTACATTTTTAATCATTTCCCTAAAGCTTTGTTTACCCAGAATGAGGGTGTTTCCATCCTGTGGTCTATAACTACTGTATTTGTTAGAGATAGTAGCGAACCTATTTGAGTCTTCCATCAGAGAGGCAAGAACATCCATCTGCACAGTCAGTTTGGTATTCTGAAGGGACAAAGGAAGACAGAAACCCTTTAATTCTTCAACACTCAATGAAAATAATCTTCTTGTCAATTATTGACAAATTCTGAATTTAAATGAACTGCAGGAGTGGCATTAGCAGAAATGTCAACAAGACCAATAGGATCTTGGTGGTGGACAGTTGGATAAATTCAAATTCATCATCTGTACACATATCTATAATCTGCATATTTCATTGGAAGGGGAACACACTGCTTGCAATTCCTCTTATACATGACAATTTATTAAATATTTTGATAGAAGCATAATGCTACCAGAAAATTGTTATAGATACACATCAAAGTATCTGACAGGCAGAACAGATTGAGTGCCAATTATCTAAATGTGGAATACCTATTAAATACATTTTCTTGAATATTTATCTAAGTCATTTTATGGCAGTGCTGGAAATAGACTAAACTCACCACATAGACACTTGTTTTTCATTCACTTTTATAAAAGTACCTGAACATGTTCAGAACACCTAGAATAATATCAGGACCAACTACACTTTTATGGCAGAACTTCCCCTGATTTCAGTGGGATGAAATTTTTCCCTGATCTCTAAACATAATCAACAGGTAGCATCGACACCTGCTCCAGGATAAAACTGACAAGGCATAAACTTCAACCTCAACCATGGGTAGAATGAGGCATGAAGAATATTGTGTTTATTTCACTACAGTTTATTGAACCTGGAGAAGCAGTTTATGAACACAGAATTACTTTTCCTAGATTAGCTTTCAGACAGTTTATTGAGGTTAGGAATAATTTATTTTCAAAAAACCAACCACCAGATCTTTGCTTTTTCCTACTGATAACAATATTCACTGATACCTCCATCTAAAAAGCAGTCCTGTCTGTAGAACCTTCTCCTGGTATGCTTTGCTGGAATATTGGCTTATACTTATTTAGAAGAAAGAGTCCTTGATGCAAATCACCCAAATTCTTAGCACCTTAGTGTTCAATGGAGGTCCTTCGTCTACCTCTTGTTATATCTCCAGAGATTATAAAACCACATCTCTCAACTTCTTTTCACCATTTCATGAAGACCACAAGGAGTGGAGTGAAACGTTGCTGGTGCAGACACTGATGATCTTCAGAGGTGCAAAGCACCTGGGTGAAAAACTCAACTTTATTTTCTATTAACTTCTCTGGGGGAAGGGGGAGATACGTGAAGCATTTGGGACATGCTAGGACCAAGACCTAAATTCTCCTGAACCTTTCACTTCTCTCCTAACAACCTTTCAGGGGATGATAAAAACAAGCTGAGAGACAGAGTCTAATAATCACATAAAGTTACATGGAATTTCCTCTTGGACAACCACAAGGTTATACTAGCCAGTGACCTAGCTGTATTTATGGAATACAGGAAACCTTTACCTCCTTTCCTTTAGGCTTTAAAAATAAACATTCTTACATAAAAATACACAACTGTTACACTGTGTCTCACATCATTTTAAGGCATCTTACCAAGCAGTGTCGGCAGCAAAACATGTTAGAGATGAGGAAGGGAGCCTTCCCTCACCGTACCTTCTCAGGCACTGTCACCTCTGTATGAAAGGCTCTGTATGAATAAAGCGTTGTTTGAGCACTGAATTGTGAGGCATTTGGCAGCGTACAGTGGCTGATTGATCACCTCACAGATCTGAATAAAAAAAGAAATTTGCAAACCACACACAACTTCTCAATAACAAGTTTGTGCCTTTCTTTCAAACAGAAATGAAAGGTATCTGAGCTAATGCTGATACAGGTCAGAAATTAGCAGGCAAGACACATGAAATATCCAATTTCTGTAAAGAAAGAACAGATTCTAGAAGTCATACTTTTCTAGGGGAAAATGTTCCAAAGCAACTGCTTACTCCAATTGTTTAAATCCTATTAAGATTATCCAGGAAGCAAGAGGTTAAGAGAGCAGCATAGTGGGACTGTTTTGCTAACACCTGTGAATGGGAAATAAATGATGCCTAACTTTATAGGTATGCCATCAAAACAGTTGGGATTTTTAATGAAAATCACAATTAATTAACGGAGTTTTAGAAAATAAACTGACTTCATGCATTATTCCAACATCTTGCTTGTTTTCTTCATGAAAATTGCAAACAGATCACACACAATATAAAAATGGCAAATATTAAAGCACAGCAACAAGCTATTTAAATGATGCGATGAAATAATTTGAAAAAACACGCCATAATTCCAGGTTTCAAATAGTCATGATCTAAGGTGGGATCTAAACAGATGCTTCTAAAAATAATGCTAATAATAAGGAAGTCTGTGTCCATTAGGAAACAGGTGACAATTGCCCTGCAGTTAATGGGCTGCTAAACAACTGAAGTGACAATAATGCTAAATCTTTTGCCCTCAACTAGACTTCTACCCACAGTGTTCAAGAAGCAGTACAACATCTCTTCAAACAGTATAACTGCAGTGATTAACTTTTTTTTTTTCCTTTCCTGATGTTTAAAGAAAACAATGTCCTCATAGTTCAGGGACACAAATGAAAACCACAGCCTAAATTCAGGCTGCACTTTTAGCACCACCCTGACCAGTATGCGGTTCTTTCAAAACCTTTAACTCACAGAACACCACATGATCCTGGGTAGGATTTAGCTTCCAAGAGGTAGTAGTTGGTTTTAATAATGGGAGTGATTTTAGAAAGCAAGAATTTATGACATTTATTGAAAACTATGCTGACTTTTCCAAAAACAAACACCATTGCTTGGCATTCTTAAGCCAAAATAGTAAACCTGAAACATCATGACAGACCTGAGGATGATGGATAGTGTGCCTTCAACCACAATGGCAATGGAGGGGCCACATCTTCCTTTACATAACAAGGCAGGAAGGTGTCAGCAAGAGGATTGCTTTACTGGTTTTCCTAGGAGGATTCTCACTTTGCTGTTACACTATCTTTTAGACTGCTGTCACCAGCTGACCCATGGACCAAGCTGTGATCTGCCCAGAGTCTGAATAAAGATAGGGTCACTGTTTCATTCCATCCCTTCTTATATAGCTAAATGTTTTTCTCTGTCAGCATAACTTATTTCCTTTTTTTTTTAACTGAGCTCACAGAAAGATATGTTCCACATCCTAAACAGTTTACAGCAAACTTCTACCTCGGATGCAACAAGCCCACATAACAAGCAGCATAAAGGAAAGGAGTATAGGAAAATACACAGAGCATAAAACATCCCTTCACTGCTCAGAACAGTCCTTGGCTTCCTTTGAGTTCCTAGATGATCAGTAGCATTCTGCAGAGCTATGTTGCTGTCTGTTCTCCATTCCTTTTTTCCTAGAATTTTATGCAAAACAAAGTTCACAATAGTATTGACACTTTGGCGATAGATTAATCAAACATTATCACTTGACAGAATCCATAAGAAAAAATCATAGAATCATAGAATGTACTGAGTTGGAAGGGACCCATAAGGGTCATCAAGTCCAACTCCTGAAACAAATTATCATTTCATGATTCGGCACTCTACAGACATTCCAAAATACTCTTTAGGGTTAGTATGTAAAGACAGTAACAGACTATGCAGGAGAAGTCAGTGTCCCACAGTAATGCTGCTATATGCATGTACGCAGTGTCAAATGTAGCAGGGACAGTGTGCTATCTTGGAAAAGGAACAACGGGGCAGGGAAATGAATAATCAGTCCAAATGCCAGGTGTGCTACGGTGAAAAAGCATGTTCTGACTATTCTGCCCAGCTCGCTCACTCTGTATTTTGTCATGCCTTGATATTTCTACACTTACAGTCTCCAAATCCCAGAGCTGACTGTTGGCCTGTAAAAGAAGTTTTTTGTTTTCTGTTTGTAAAAACAGATGAAATACACTGAAACATATGGCTAAGCTGTTCAGTATGTTTTTGAAATGTGTTCTGGTTTCTTCCCTGTCATGGTTAGAGAGGTGTCCTTTCAGCCTAATCCCTCTCCTCCAACTAGATGTGCAAACATGCCTCTCAGAAAGCAAAACCGCTGAAATGGAAGGGAATGGGAGAAGGCTAAAAACACACATCAGTTTTCAGTATCTCATCATTCTCCCTTCAATGGCATACATTTGTGGATGTATTTGGGCATACAGCCTGTGTGTTTATTAAACTACAATCCCTCCACTTTCAGGAATTCCCTTTTCATGTTAGTACCCAGAACAAATCACTTCCTCAGTTGTTCAGCATTTGCCCCAACTTACAAATTGCAGTTCCTGCAATATTTTAGGAATTTATGGTCATTCTTGAGCATATGCACAATGCAGTAATTAATATACAGGTAGTCAGACCTGTTTCTTTCTCCATTGTTTTTCAAAAGAAGAGACAATTTAGTATTTGCTTTTCAAGCTGCACAAACAATGTTTAGTAGCACATTAATTTTTTTTACTATTATGTTTCCAGTTTTAATATCTCATTTAATATTTATTTTCTTCATCAAAATCAAAGTGAAATGGAAGACTTAAAACTGTTACTGCACAAAATACTTAAAACATTAGTCCAGTAACCCTAGCATGCTGAGAGCCATACCTACTGCTGATATCCAGGTGCATCTGCATCAAAAGTTACATACATTAATGGCTGCAGTCTGTAATACTTGCAATGCTTTTATCCATCATAACTATTTTCCCAGTGGAAGCTTCTGAGAACCTAAGACTCTGCAGTGCTGGAATCAACCTGCTAGTCACTGGGGCATTTTTCAGTTGAATATCTTACTGTTCACGAGGTCAAAAATTTCACCTCCTTTTCACCTGTGTAACCACAGCAGACTCATTTCCACTAGTTGAAAGAGTTTTCAAGAATACAACATACATAGACACAGGTCTTTGGTTCACAACACACCAACATAAACTTGTCAAGGTTTTAAAATAGAAAACAGAGCACCAACTATTTGAAGTCAGTTTAGGCTTTTATTAGATTTATACATTCAAATGCCTCTATGGCCAGGATTTTCTATCAATTCCTAACAACTACCAGAGATATTGGGTTAGCACCAGCCTCTAGGAAAATGGGAGCAATATGTAATAGGTGTAACATATTATATCCATGCAATAATTTTTCTGGTTTGTGATAAATATAACAAGAAGTTTGATTCATCTAAGCATTAAGAAGTGTGTTTTACCTTTCAGAATATTACATTATCTGTAATTTGAATATAAAAAATGTAGCTAATAAGAAAACATGCTTCTCTATTTTGTAATATATCTAGAAACTGACTCTGAACTCATAAAGGTGCTTCGCTTGTCTTTTTTTTTCCAGCATTGCTTTGAAGTTGTTTAAATTACTATAGAAATTAAATAAATACTGTATAAAGGAGGACTTTGTTGTAAAAGGAAAATATAACTTTGAACAAATGTCATAAGAATTAGGAATCCTACTCCAAGCCTCCAAAATCAGTGGGAATGTTGCCACTGAAATGGATGGAGCTCCTACCCTCCTGAATGGCAAAGTACATTTTATAGATTTAAATTACTTTATATTTTGCAAATAATCTACATGTTTTCCATTTTTTATAAAAGTCCCTTTTATCAGGATTCCAACATGACAAAAGCAGTGGCAAATGCTGAAGCAGATTTAGCAATATTAAAGGTTTTTTTCTGAAACTTTAATCCTGTTCCCCTGCTTCTATTTGAGCAATATCAACAATGGGCACATTCATTATATTAGATAATATCTGGCTGCAGATCCCACCTCCCCAAATCTAGAAGTCAGTAACTACTCATGGATTGTACAAGGCGTTCGGATTTGGCCTGCATTTGACCTCTCCTGAGACAAGAAACAAGGATGCCAGGTGCAGTAGTGATTGTCCTTTCTGCATCATAGTCATCTGAACTTGAGTTGATGTATCATTACATTTTCTATTGTTTCCATGCTGTGCTAACTTTGGACTGTGACATGGAGTGTAGAGGCTTCACATTCCTCTAAGAAACACGAACCACTGACCTTTTTGGAACCTAAAACCTTCAGAATTCATAGTGCTGTCTCCACTCAAGAAAAACGTCAAATGAAAACTCAAGTCCTTCTGAGGACCACTCAGCAGCTTTGTCACTGAATAAGACTGTCACTGGAATGGATTAAAAATGTAATTTAACTTGAAAAAGATTTTTTTTTTTAAATGAAGGCACAGAATTGTTCCATTGAATTGGCTAGGCAATGGTCATGTGCTTTTTTAATCCTTTGAAAGTTAACTGAGTCTGTCAAGAATGTGAATTTATTGAACTTCACTGCAGGTCAGATGTGGGTACCAAATTAGCAGAAATCATCACAACAGTGGTACAAGCAGGATGAAACATGCTACAATGCTTGGTTTTCCAGATAACCCAATGTTTCATGCCAGCCAGATCTACATGTACACTTTTCTGATACAAACAAAACACACAAGTTGCCTTCCTTTTCTAGTTCTAACAATCTTCACTTTGAAAAGGACTGCTGCAGATCACAGAACATGAGGAAAAAAATCTTGAAGTTTATATCTGGATTTGATGTTCTGTAAACTACAAGGACTGGAAAAATGCCTTTCTGATACTAAGGGGGACCTGACATAAAAAGAGCTTTTTGAGCGTTAAACACATACATGAAAACTTCATTTCATTTACTGTTTAACAACTTTTTTTCATTGGTGTATGAAGACAGATAATTTGGCTGAAAGTAACTGGACATAATCACCTCGGTTTTTAACAGAAACAAAAATATGAAGCAAAGGGAAGGCTGAACTTAAAGTACTCGATATCTCTGTCTTCCATGATCTGTGCTGTGAATTCTGGCAATCTGCCTTTAGTTACTGGTTTTTTATGTGATGCAGAGTGCCATTTTTAGTACATTGTACAAGCAATATTGCTTGGAACAGCAGTGAATAAAATTGCCTCCTGGATTCTATTTCCGTCTGCTGAGGGATATTAGTTGTTTAACATAAATAAGTAAGTCTTAATTAGAACAAATTATTTAGGATCATAATAGGGTATGATTTGTGGTGCTTGCTTAGCTTTACTTAGCATGAGTGGCTAGATTTGCCGAAGCCTGTGAGGCCACAATGGAGACAATTTTCTCAGTAAACTTCCTAATAGTTTTTCTAATACCTAGTACAGTGCTGTGTTTAGTCTTCTAGTATGGGAAAGTATTTTGATTTCACACTAATGTCTTGGTAGTGTTTATCCAAGACTGTGACTCTTCAGTTCTCCATCTACCACCAGCAAGGGCAGGTGTTCAAGGAGCGTAAATCTGAAGATAAGAAAGCTCCAACCTTTGGTGAAAACTGCAGAAATTTCAAGCCAGCATGACAGCTGGCTGCCTGCCTGGACACAGAAGAAGAATCCAATTAGATGGTAGAAGACCCCAGACCAAGAATCACAACTGGACTAAAGGATGTGTGGACAGACATCCGAAGGGCATGTGAAGGGGTGGGTATATGGGTCCCAAGAGTATAATTGCCTTGGGATATCTTTGTTCTGGGTCCTCTCTTTGGAGGAACACAGTCTGGGTGGATCCTGCTGTCACACCTTTTACTGAAATTTGTTGTAAAATGGATGCCCAAGACTCTGCTGCAGGAAACCTAGGGTCAAACCTGAAGGAGGAAGCACGGTGCTTAAAACTAAGTGTGTATGTGTGTGCAACACCATGTACAGTGTATGAATCCTCAGGCAGCTTCTTTACCACCATAATTGGGTGAAGTTGTCTGTATATACATAGCCAGTATGTATAGTCTTAGATAGTATCATACCTTGTTTAAATACTCTGCCTGTTCAGAATGCAAGTATAGATAGTATAAGCAAAAATTCTGGACCCTCTTCCCAGAGTGCCAACTGGAGGTCTCAGTCCTAGCCTGAAATAGCATATTTTTAGTGATTAGAAACAAATGAAATCTCTAAGACTCATACCAGCAAGCCATCCAAAAAGGTATGTCTTTAGTCTAGTTTCTGAAATTAAGAGTTCCTTTCAAACGTAAAAAGAATGAGCAAAAAATTAAATAGGATATAGTTAAACGCTCACTTAAGAGCAAAGTTGTGTTTCTTCTAGATTCACATTGTGATGTTTTAAGAATGCAAAAGAGGTTAAATCCAAGGACCTTAGTTTGCAAGACTTTGAATTGGTATACATTGTGGGAACTGGCTAGGCACCATGAACTTGCACCTTGAAAAACTGGGAAATCCACCTACAGAACTCATGCCCTCACACCCTGTAGATCTTGTGATATCAAACTGGTTTAAGTTTAAGGCAGTGCTCATAAGGGACTGTTCACAGGAGATGTCATCTCTGTGCTGCACACTCCCCCTGGTTTCCGTGATACAATCTCGTATTCCACAGAATTCTCCTAATGATCTATGCAATTCATGTAATTTATAACTTCTATGTAATTTCTAACACTTTTAATGTTGTAAATGCATTCATTTATTGGCCGTAGCAGGAGTTTCACTGAAGCAGTACAGACACACATATATTAAATGTTATAAACCGAGGTTTATACAAAAGGAAAAAGCTGTTACCTAGGGAGTTCAAACTGTGTCTGCACAGTCCAGCAACCCTGCTTGTCTGATATGAAAGTGCAAATTACAAATGAGAAAACACAAAATGTGTTACCACTAACATTGTATATTAAAAACTAGTGATATTCTGTTCAATGATGAACTCAAAATGTTCCAGTGAGGCAAATAGTGGGATCACTTACTTATTGACTGGGAACAGGTAAACCTTTTCGGACTGTATTTCCAAGCAAGTAAATTGGAATCCATTTTTAGCTGGTATTTTGAAGTACCTAGAAGCATTGTTATGGCCTCTCTTCTTGTCAGCTAGCACTAAAATCCACATTCATTCTCTGCTATAGAGCAATAAGAGAGAGCATCCTTCTTGTTTCATTCTTTATACTCTGGTGGGGCTTCAGGAAAGCATACCAGTAAAATCCATCATTATTTGAAAAAAAGTAATTTAATAAAATACAAATTTTTCTTTTATATTTTAAAATATTTTTTATCTTCCATCTGTATTTTTGATACTTTCTATATTTACCTTGTTATCATTGGTAAGATAATATGATGCTTTCTTATTTTTAAGAGATACTGGCATGGCTGGAAAAGCATACAAGATAAATATTTTTGCTATATTACCTAGTCTAACAAAAGCTATGACCTCTCCCTACTGATCTAGATTTCTTTGTATAAATAGACCCTCATGGTTAGAGCAACAGTTTGATTACTAGTTTTAAAATAAGTGCATACAATTTATTTAAAGAAATTAAAATCTAATTAAACAAGTGAATTTATTTCTTTAGTTCATCATGGAACATCCTTTAAAAAGTTTGCCTGATGATTAGGCCATCCTTTTTGAAAAGGATCAAGATTTCTGCATGCAGAAGAAATTTTCTGAGATGAAATTAGTATAAATAGGAGGATTCTACAATAAATGCCTGTTATGTTGATATAAACATTAATATTCATGCAAATCAGCTGTACATGCATCACTAGACCAGGAAAACACGGACAAATTCAGGGGAAGCTTCCTTGTCCCAGGCTGCACATCATTAAAGATGCAGAACTGAGAGATGCCAGCCTAAGATATCTCAGGCGTTTATCTTTAACCGCTGAGATGCAAAACCCTTTCCAAGACATAACAACAAGACTCAATACTCATAAAATGACATAAGGAAAACACTAACTATAGCATTTCCTTGAAAGGGCACTTGGTTATAAGTGCCCTTTCAGACCTTCTATATAGACCACTCAAAATACTCAGCAGCTCAGGCAGAAGCATCATCAACTGGTTCAAGAGTGACCCGATTTGCCTGTGATGATAGCATCACCAACACCTCACAGCACCAGCCAAAGGCGCAGGCCATCCACCTGCTCAGAGTCCTCAACATATTTAACAGGAGGAACCCACAGCTCAAGAATTCATGAAACCAAGTAAAATATTTGTACAAAATGTTCTTACACATAAAATGGGCAGATCTGGGTCACCGTTGAAATTAGTGACTCATCTGGGTTTCTAATTTGCTGTGAAATATTCTTGGATAATATCACATACTCAGAAAAGAGATGATAGATTGGAGCATGTGTACTTTTCTGTAAATATGAATCAGGAAACCAGGACATAGTTGAGGAATTTGCTGGCTAGTAACTCCAAATTGAAAGAGAAGGAAAGACAGAGGTCATGCTTTTTGCCTTGTTAAAAAAATTAGTAAATGTTTGCCTAGTACTAGGAAAAAGCAATTCAGTGATTATGGTCATACAGCAGTTGTATTATTCTCACAGACTCCAAAGAATACCAAAATAATCAGAGAGGGACAGAAAACTCATAAAGACTCATCCTTCTTTCCCGGGTACTTCAGTTTTCATTACATGGATTGATGCTGGCTGAGAGGTGAACAGTGAACAGTGTAGCACTGTGAAAGGTTTCCACTCATTGTTTTGTAATGTCACAACACATGAAATACATTTCACTCACCCACACTTGTCTTTCCACTTGGCAGATTTTATATACCTAAGCAGGATGCCTGTGTGAAGACGTGGGAGAAAAGGGTGCCTAGGGCTGGTGCGTGGGAAGGCAGCGTGCTGGGAAGACCTCACTGGGTCTCACTCTGCAGGGGGGCTGAAGTCCCTGATGCAGCTACATGGCATACATGCCAGTTCTGCCAGGACTTATGTGTTTCTGCAGTGGATGTAGCCACAGGAAAAGCTTTATTGGTGGAATGTATGTGTTGGGGGAATTTATGCTCTTAGAGTTTTAAGCAGCAGCTGCACGGTGTTTTTCTGACTAATCGAGGTTCCTTACAATTTACACTCATAATTGCACTTGGGAGTTCAGCTCCTGCTGGTTAAACTTTGGGCATTTTGGCCTTGAAATAATTTATTAATATCAGTGTTGCCAACACAATCCTTCTGGAACCACTGAATTTTACCTCATCAGTAAATTCAATTAAACTAAAGACCCTTTAGTCTTGAACAACTGACTGAAGCAGATACCAAAAATCATTCTCACAGTCAGGAGGATCATGAGTATATTCTACTTCACACGATCTACTTTGCCTTCCAAGAAAAGAAAAACTTAACATGGTAAGAAATCCCCTAATTAGGTTAATGATAGAGAAAGCAATCCCAGTGCATTGCTGCAAGCAGCAATGTGTGAATTTTCTATTCAACACAGTAACAGTGGTCTATTTCTTCAGCTTACATGCATAATTAGTTGTAAAATTACACAGCTTTTTCTTTAACATACAGTAGTTATTCTTTATGAGTCTGGATTCTGAACAAAAATATTTCCTTTTGACTTTATTTGAGTAATGCTTTCTTCAGGTGAGCTCTGGCAAATGCCATAAAAAATTATAAATCGGGAAGCCTGGGAAGCATAGAAAGGGGAAGGAAATGACCTCAGTTTGGCATGAGGTACAATGTGACTTTCTTTAAATAAAATGTATCCTCTGTCCTTAGGAACCCCTTACAGGCTAATTTAACTTTTCATTGTACTCTGTCACTTACCCTTGGTGTTGTCAGACACACCAGGGCAGCTGATGCTATGGTATCTGGAGTTACAAGGGGTCTATGTTTACATACGCTATTTATCACTTCTTTCAGAATACACGGTAGACTGGCACCTTTCTGATTTATTCCTAAGTACTTTCTTACTTAGAAAGGCAATCTAGCACATAATGGAACATGCATTGGTAACAAGACTGCAGGTAAATATAGAGGATATCATACATTTGTCACAACAACAGCAATTTAACTGATTACATTGCCACATTAGCTACTTTTCCCCTCTCAGCTATTCTTACCTAAGCAAGCTGAAATGACAGTTTTAGAAAAAAACCTGCTTGTGAACTGAAGCCCTGGGAGCAAAAGGATGTGTGATACAGGTGTTATTCCTAATAGTGTATTTAGTATTTGATAGCAGCCATATAAGTAAAAAGTGCAAGAGTAACTAATGCCAGTTACTGTAACTACATAAAGCAGAACATGCAATCTGATCTGAGATTACAAACATAGTGTTAGAGACCAACTAGTCTGAACTTTAAGATTTCTAAGAGGAATTAAGATTCCACAAAGCAT
The DNA here is from genome assembly GCA_027925045.1 of Hypotaenidia okinawae. NCBI lineage: Eukaryota > Metazoa > Chordata > Aves > Gruiformes > Rallidae > Hypotaenidia > Hypotaenidia okinawae. The sequence continues at coordinate 33,705,428 of BSDF01000006.1, forward strand.
TTGTAAAGTCAGTTAAAAACTGATAGACCTCAAATTGTGCTCAACCTAGAGTGTAGATATTTCTAAGAAGGTTTTGAATGGGGATAGAATATCTTTCATAAATTATCTGAACAGTTGACAAAATTATATCTAGTGAAGTTCAAGAAAGAAAGATACAAAGCCCAAAGAAGTGGTATGTGCAGAAGATAACAAGCCACTTACATGGGGTAATCTACGGTTTTCTCAACCTGCTTTATGGGAACTATGTGTTTAAAAACACAGCCAAAGGGAAATGTATGGCAATAATAAAAAAGGAAGGTGCTCTCACAGGACAGGTACTGTCACCTGAAATGTACACTGAAACAGCCATGGTAGATGCCTAAAGGTCCATGGACTTCCACTTGTGCTATTCACATTTAAAAATTTATAATGGAAGATGACGAGCTCTTTCAGAAGACTACGTGTAAGACCTCAATATCATATCTTTTAGCCAAACACTTTAGAAGATACATCTTTAAATTACACAAAGGAAGATTAAAGCCAATTCTGGTATTTATGCTAACAGGAAGGGAAGAATTAGAGTCCTTTAAATAAATACAGAGGAAGAAATTATCCAGTAGCAGAAAGATTAAAAATGCATTCAAATGAACAACAAAGCAAGAATTTCAATTTCTTTGTGTTTAGTTTCAACAGACTCTTACATTTGTATCCTCTTGAGGTCAAGAACAACCTTTCAATGTTTGGAGTAAAGACAAGGTGATGCTGCCCCAGATCATGTCAGACAAACCTAGAGAGACTGCTTATCTATCCTTTTTTCATTAAGCCATCACAGGAATACTGAGATGTATATTCTCAGAAGTTTGAGATGGGCTCTTGAATTAATGTGGAGCTTGAATTAATTTCTGTAGCCTACTTTTATATAAGGACCCAATGTTGTTTCATCTGCTTAAGGAACTACGGAGTGTTTGAAATTCTGGGTGTAAATGCTTTGTTTACTAGGATTTTATTAAAAAGTCTCTTCCTTAAATCTTTGCCTTCTTATTTGTGAAATCTGAGAGTCCACCATGCATTTCCAAAGAACAGTAGAGTCAAGAAGAAGGATTTGGGCTGCAAACACCAGGTTCAAGAGACACCTAACAGGACCAAATGTATAGAAAAAAGTTTCTTCTTTGTTTCCCACTGACTGATTAAAAACGCCATCAAATGCACACGTGTGACAAATGTGCCCAACCCTGTTCTCTCTGGTTTGCGATTCAGGCACTTCCACAGCTTGACATAGTGTCTCTATAGGCCTCAATAGTTTTCATTGACCAAGATTTGCCCAAACTATCTGATGGTAGGATCACTGCAGAATTCCTGCATTAAGAATTCTGAATAAATCTTCCCCAAAGACCTTGATCCAGACAGCTTTCTTCTGAAGCAGTCTGAAAGAAAAGACAGGCAAGTAAGGGAGGCAGGAATTCCAATGTTGCCCAGAATTCTGTCTTTAGAGACACTGTAGGACACCACTTTTAATGTCATTCCTCTGCCCAGATGGAAAAGGGGCAGGAACTTAGCACATTTAGCCATTCAGAAAGGACCCTTAGCTACAAAATATTCCAGGGATATAGCTGTTAGAAGCTCTCAAGTCAAAGCTGTCATATTTTTGCATAAATAGTGAAATATACAGTAATTGAAGAATGACTTCAAAGTTTGTTAACTAGGACTCTCTCCCTAGCTTTTCCAAGCAGACAATTGAGCTGATTCCCAATGCCTAGGCACCTAAGACCTCATGTGCTGTGAAATGCCCTGGACATCTAAACTAAGACTTTTTTATGGACGTCTCCTTTGCTGGCAATATGCAACACATTGATTTGATATTAAGTATATTGGATCTAGAACTCTACAAGAAGATCCAGAAGTTACCTTTCAATTAGGGTTGAAGCAAATTAACAATTCCCATTCTTCAAATTACAATCACTCTCCCTAGTAATACTTCTTTTGCTTAACTTTCCTGAGAAGAAAAAGTCACCTTTCTCTGAACTCCACTTGTCTATGTGGGTAATTAATCAGTCAAAAACACTCAAGTATAAAGTTGATCTGACAAACTCTGTTGAGAACATGAGTGCTGTAATTTCACTGAATCCCTAGTGCTGGTCAGAGTCCCGGCTAAACCCAAAGGTTTATCAAAACACAGCGATAAATCCCAGATGTGATCTCAGCTTTTCATGCTTTCTATTTTTTGTTAATGTCTCCAAAACCACTCATGGGACTTTTGTTGGGTGTTTTCTTTCTTCCTCCCCCTTCCACAAATTCAAAGTAAATTGGTCTGGCTTCTGGTACCTGGCACAGTGGCAAACTTCCTCTCAACAACTGTAAGCCTGTCTGAAAAACAGAACAACATCTTTGAGATGGGGTGTTTATATGGGCAACATTCAGCCACTGCAGTGAACGTGGCCCCACCTTCAAAGAGACTCCAGAGCACTGCTGACTTGATGAAAGCTTTAACTGTTTTTGGTTGACTTGATTTACATGGAAGCAGCCAGCTCATTAGCTGAGCTGAACCCAAAGTAGTATATGTAACGCACATGCAGATGTTTTCCTAACTACTTGATGTCAATGTTGCTGCAGCTTTCCTCAGGGTGAGAGTACAAAGGCAGCAGTGATAAGGTTTTGCAGAATCCCCAAGAAGCTAAAGGAGAGCAAGCTGTTGAAAAGATTTACATCACGGCTACTTAGGTCAAAGAAGCTGAATTAATGTAACCAAATCTTAGTGGTTCTTATATAGGATTGCAACATGCACTGTATATAGGACTGCACTATATCTATATTTCACAGAAGTAATAATTTAATATGACCAAGGAGTAAATGGAAGGCTTGGTGTTCACATACTACTCCCCCAAAAATCCATACTTTTTAAAAGTTCTTTAAATTTCTAAGCTTTAAGTGAAGTTATACCTAATTATTTGTATAAATAACTAAGGCATCTTATCCTGGAGTAGTCTTTCAAATGTTAAACACAGATAATGTTAGATTGTTCTGGTCACTAGAAATTTGGCAACAAAATTAAAATGGACAAACTTTAATGAAGATAACGTTAGGTGCTGTTCCTAACTAATATGGAAAACGTTTCATACTTGTCACTTAAATGTGAAAGCTACTTTCTGCTGTCTTTCACTCACAATCCTAATTAAAATTGCACCTCAACACCATTCCTCAGCTAGAAAGCTCCCTATTATTGTTGTTTTTCTTGGCTTGTTATAAAATCCTCACTACAGTTGTAATAGGTAAAGATTAATCAACCTGCTTTTCCTCAATTCATTAATTTAGCTACTTGGCTCCTATAATTTGTCTGTGTATAATCTGAGGGTCTTTTATTTCTATTGTGAAAGATCATATCATTTGATCTTTAGCTAAGCATATGTTAAGAGTATAACATCTTCATTAGTCTATAATAGAACAGCTCACTCCTTGCTTTACTTTTGCTTCTTATATTCTTTTTGAGATTTTCCCACTTTTCTAATCCTTGTCTCATATATTTGGACACCAGAAATGCCCATCTTTCCTCTCCTTTTTGTCATCCATTTATTCATCTTTGCATCTTCCAGTCTCCTACATTACTATTATGTTTATCTTAGATTTGTAAACCAATTTTTCCCACTATTTTCCTTTTATTGATTTAGAAGACAATATAGTGAACCAGAAACAAAGTAAAAAAGGCAATGTGAATGGTGTTTGTGCATGAATATATTTAAGTATATTTAGTTATAGCTATGCACTAAAATCAATGGCTTCTGCTTCTGTCTGGAGGTACTTAGGAACTTGTTTTCTTAAGATGTTGGACAGTGAATGAGAGTTTCATTTGCAAAATTCATCACATGCAGACAAATTTCTATCTATGAATATCCAGCATTAACAAAACAGTAATCAGAATGGGTATATGGTCAAAGGAGAAGATAGCAAGTTTGAGAACAGAACACGCCTATGATTTGTGGTAAGCACTGTATACCCAAAGGCCTTGTTTTCCCACTTTAGAGACAAGCAGTTTTTAAAAAGTCAATGACAGTTATTCATTTCCAGTATCAGGAGAATATGGAACCCAGATAAAAAACATTTTAGAACCTAAATTTCAATTCCCAAATTGGCTATTCAACTGTAGCCTTATACTACCTTTTAACATTCACTGCCTTTAGTCAGTGGTCTGATGGTCATAATAGGCTACTGTGCAGTCTTGTGTGAAAAGCCTTATGTTTTTCCCTGACAAATTCTCTTCCAGTCCTGAATGCTCAACATGAGAATTTTATATTATCAAATTCCAAGAAAGGAAATGTAATTTTCCAGTTTTGATACACAATACCTGTGCTATGTCTCTTAGCACAGTACGGACCTTTTTCATTTCTGGAAGACAGTTTATTCAGGATCTAACCCTACATAGATATATTCCTTGATTTAAAAAAAATAAGTATATATAATAAGGTGGTTAATTTTTTGCCACTAGGTACTTCCAGCAGGTAGTAGTAAGAAATAACCCATGTCTTCACCTTCACACTCCAGCTTCAGCTTGTAAGTACATGATTTGCCAGCCGCTTTCAGTGTGTCAAGGAATCTTCACAAGTCATTTTTATTATTTTTGGTAAAGCCAAAAATAAATTCTTCACTCATCTTACAGTGATTATTATGCCAGTAGTTAGTGTAATAGCAGAGAGCCCTGAGCACACTTCATAGCATATAAGCTGAGCAGAGGGCAGGGACAGCACTGTAGAAATGATATCAGGTCAGTCATGGTGCAGATTCCTCTGAAAACTTACAGATCATTTTTCTACCTAGATTTTACTAGCTATGATAGCTTTAATACTAAAGTTCCTTTTACCAGCTAATAAAGAAAAGCAACTGTGCACTGAATTTTCTGTTTCTGTAATTTTATAGAAATAGCTGTCAGTGCTATAGGTCTGATACCAGAAGGATCAGAACTACTGTTTGAGCACAGCAGACACGCCTTGCAGGTGTGTAGAGGATGCCTATATTGCATGTACATTTGCTGCAGGGCCCCTTTAAGCTGCCTCCCACGACATTGCAGAAGTCATCAGTTACTATCTTACATTTTTTGGCAAGGCCAATACAAAGTTTTTGTGGATGAGTACTGGCCAAACCAGCCTTCTGTTTCTCAGCATCCGCTTTCCCTCTTACCCATTTTACTGTGATGCAACAGTACCACTGGTCTCTCCTGATTTAGGAGGAATCTCATTTGTAGGAATTTGAAGGCTGAGAAAATGAGGCACTGAAGGATAGGTGAGGTGGCTTTCAAAGTTGAAAAAGGAAAGGAAAATCTGAATGTCTAATGTAAGGGAAAAGTACATTTAAATATGATCAGCAACGAAGCAGCAGGAGGAGTGCCAGACTATCCTTCTGCCCACCCCTTAGCCAACTACCTAGACTTCTTCAGCTCTCACCCATGCTGCCTCTCTGTCCAATTGCCTTTTGACTACGCTATAGTTATGGTTGTCTTGCTCTTGGATAACTTTCAGAAGACGTCAAGCCTGTGTGGAGATTCTGTGACTACAGTTTGTCAGAGAACCTACCTTTTGCCACAAAGTCCAGCTCCAAAAAGTAAGTTCTTACATATGTGCCACACGCATGTTCATAGTCTTTCTCTCTTCTTCTCTGATCCTTCTTTCCCATATAGCTGTGGAGAGAAAAATATGAAAAGTATGAAAAATTGTATACTATAAAATAGCATGTTCAAATATTTAAAATGCTATCTGAAAAATATATTTTAAAAAAATCATAATGGAAAAATATTTTTCATGGGAAAGAAAAATCAGATTAACAACTGTGCTAAAATTGAAACACCAAAACTCTGTTCTAATTCTGCTTCCCTGTATATTTCCATTTATGTTGTCCATTCACAGGATGGGCTAGCATTCATTCACTATGCCTCAATACAAGGAAAATCCTTGCATTAGTCAGAAACCTCCATATGCACCTAACTGATGAGTGTATTTCTTACATCTCTATATCAACTCTGAGGTTGCTATGCTGGTGAGATTATAAATTTTCATATTTAAATGAACAAATAAACTTTTTTTTCTCATTTGAAAGATGACAAAATGTTCTGGCTGCTAAATGCCACAGAAAATTAATATACGACTTAAAATAGAGTACATAGTCACTCCAACCCTTGCCCCTTACTTCATTTCACCCCTATTACGTCCTTTCTCGTGCATTTCTTATCACCGTACTCTAATGTTTTTCTTGTCTTTAACCTTTCACCCTCACCTTTTATTCCTCCTTGAATTTGGACTGGGACCTTGGTTAAAACATGTAAGTAGTTTATAATTTCCTCTTTTTTTTTTTTTTTTTTAAATTTTCAACATCATGTTCCACCTTTAGAAGCACTACTCTCAATGAAGTTATTCATAGAGCATTCTGTGTTTAGATTTGCAGTCACAGAGCTGGCTGCCTCTCTGTCTCAGAAACAGTGTGAAGAAGTAGGTCTTAATAAAATTCCCAACCAAAGATTGTAAAGTCTTTGATGGAAGGGCTGTCTCTTACCATGTGTTTGTACAAACCTAACAGAATTGTACTTAAACTCAGGTTAGAACCTTCTTGCTGCTTCAATAGTTAGTAATAGCAATAATAGCATAAAGCCCAATGTAATTTCAGGAGGTATCCTTTATTTTTTCTAAGTGTATGAGCTGCATAATAGATTGTGTATTTCATTTACCTGCTTCCTGTACAGAAGTTCAGCTTCATGTCTTAGAGCACCCAGTGGAAAAACCAGTATACAGAATTTATGGTTGCTGATATCACCATTATCAAAAAATAATTTTATTTCTTTGCATACTTAATGTAGATAAAAGATGCTCTAGTGATATCATAAAGAACAGAATGTCTTCTAGTTGTAAAATGTGGAATGAGGTTCCTACTGGATTTAAGTCTGTAAAGGTTGGTCAGACTTAGGGTTTAGTTTAATTATGATACATGCACTACATATATTGGGACTGCACCTATGTATAACAACTCTCAATGTATTTAAATCCACAGGTTTCAGAGCAGTATCAGTGGGATAATGAAAGGTGTGAAGGGTCATTCTGCACCTCTGGTGTAGGCAGACCTGAGCTCGTTCAGCATGCACTGAGCCCAGGACTAGAAGTCAGAGGATCACAGTGACAAGACACCTGCTCCTGCTGGACAAGAACCACCTCAAGCTAGGTCCTCAAACCAGGCTGGCACTGAACTGCACCCATTTTAATAACCCTACCTGAGATCTAGGACATGTGAGCATGGGTCCAACAGCAGACTACCTCAGGAAGACAGTGCCCAGATTCCTGCAACTCTGTGTTTTTAGCATGCTGGATTTCTGGTATCTTGAGCCCATTATAGCTGTGTCTGTCCCATGTAGCCATGCAATGTTCTGTGGCAGAGCTGATATTAGAATCCAACGGTCCTGGGTTGGTTGTCTCCATAGGTTATTTCTAAAACTTCCCTTAATATCCAGTCTTCCAAAGCAAATAAAACCATGCTCCCTGTCTTCTTAATTCTCTGCAAGGTGTACCAACATTGTCACTGCAACATGAAAGACATTCTTAAGTAAAGAAAATTACTTGACCTCTAAACTATGCTTTCAGATAGTAGGAGCTACTGTTGTTATCCTTGAGCTGAGCATTCAGTTTTGACAGCTTGGAGCAGACACTTAATGAGAGTCATCATCTCTTGCTGCGATATGGTAGCAGCAGGCCCAGGGTAAAAACAATGTTACAGTTCTGCCATCAGAATTTCAGAAACAAAATACAAATTTACATGCATGGAAAAATATTTTTTTCAACGTTATATGGCATTTCCTGGTCTCACACTCTTGTTCTAGAGATGCTCTCTGAAATAACAGCATCTTGATGATCTTAAGGGTCTTTTCTAACCTAGTAATTCTGTGATTCTGTAATATACATTATCCACAGCAAGATGCCCCTCTGCAGCCCTCTATCACCATTTTACTACACGGGTAAAACAATACAAAGCAAATAAACAAATCTTTCATTTTCTCAAATTTCCTTACTTATCATTGTTCCCTGTATTGACTCATCAGTTCTTTCCAGGCTGAATAAGCAGAACTGTGATTATAGCTTTAAAGAAAACTCTTATTAGGGCATTTCAGCCTATGAAATATTGCTTTAATTTGTGTACCAAATGGAACTAAAATGCTTTAATCAAGTTGCGATTTCTCCCTCCATGTGTTAACTTCCTGTCATATTTCCATTCCAATTTTCTGCAGCAGACTTTCAGAAAAATCTTCAAAAGAACCTCAGACACAGAGGAATTTGATAAGTAATATGATTACCACAGGAGACTGCACCTCTGTGAATACAAAGGAGTAGAAAGACACAACAATAGATGGGCAAACTCCAATAACCTACTCAGAGAAGAATGCTGTCACAGGGGAGCCTCAGCCAGAGGCAAGCCCCATCCATCAGTTTATCCAAGAAGTTGTCCAGGGGATGAAGGGCATGAAAATCATGGGATTATACAGGATTTATGAGATCTTTAGGTTAAAGTCCAAAGATGGGCAGAGGAAGAGTTCAAGGAAGAACAACTGCAGGAAACTAGGGGAAAACAGGGATAAAAGCCACCTATAAACTGGCATTTGGTCAGTACATTTGTCTGGCCATACACAGCCTATCTCAACTTCTTATTAAACTCAATTTTCAACTTATTTTTGTTGACAAGAGGCTCTATACTCCATGGGACTTTCCACGTTCAGATGTTTAAGTGCAGTAACTGGATTCAGACTGCATGACATCAAAGCCCATGCACAAGGAGTGGCAATGACTGGAGAGACCAGAGAGTGTGCATTTGTGTTGGTTTGTATGTTGGTGTGCAACCACTACTGAACAAGTCAGTCTAGCCAGCAAATAGGATAAAATGCTTAGAAGGCAATTAATGGTGCAGCCTTAAGCCTGGGCCAGATACCAGGGGAGATGAGAGGGCTCTGATGGTTGGCTACTGGTTGACCAGGAGGTCCAATCCAGCTACTGGAGAGACCTTGCGGCATGGGTGTCAGATACTGGTAAGGTCATAGTTCTGGGTGTGGTGGTTCAGCCCCAAGCAGTGGCTGAGCACCACATGCTACTGACTTACTCCCAGAGAAGAAACAGAGCCTCCATGGGTTGGGATAAGGGCAGTTTACTGACAAAATCACCCACTGTGAAAGAGATACAATAACAGTCCATGCAAATCATACTCACCCCTAGTGATAACACAGCATGATACAAGGACCAACCTGATGCCCCAGTTGCATTCAGACTGCCCTAGAGGCACATAGGACTGCTTCTCCTCACCCTGCCCCTTTTATGGGGGAGAGATATCAGGTGGTGTGGGAAACAGGCTGGGCTAACTCAGCTCACCTGTTCTGGCTGCTGGAGAGGTTAGCTCTGGCCTGGCTGGAACCAGGACATATACAGGAGAGACATGTTTGTGAGACATCTTTGAAATCAGGGCATCCGGGGCCAGTTACTAGGTAGATTAAGTGTCTAAGACTAGCTACTACAGAGGGATCCATATTAGCTTGTAAGTTTATATACTTATATATTTTATACTAATGGGCTTTCATCCTGAGCAGGAAGAGGAGGGGGCTATTGGTGCTGTTTGTGTGAGTGCTGTGTTTTCTGTCTCTGTTGATCTGTGTGACCAACTGTGTGCATCTGTGTATTTGTATATGTGTTTGTGTTTCTAGTGTCAACAGGCGTTCAGTATGGCTACTGGTTGGACCTAGGAACACAGAGCTGTGGCAGACTTGCATCTGTTGGGCTACTAGATTTGGGATCTCCTAAGAGGTTTGACATGATACCTGCAAGAAACCTCAGAAATTGCACAAGAATTACAGGACAATAATTCTCAATATTGGCAGGAGGCTGTGAAAATGCAGGTGAGGATTCTAAAAGTGCTTTTGTAATTCTTACAACCTTCAGTTGGAAGCTAGTGTCCTTCCTGAAAGGTAAAGCAAAAATAGCAAAAAATTTCCTCTCATTAGAAGAAATTAACTGTGGAATTACTAGTCTGTCAATATGTTTGTGATAGATACTGAAGTGCTCCGATAACTAAAACTGAAATGCTTCTGTACATGCCCAGAAGCAAAATTTTAGTTACCTGGGATTTAGAAAATTTCGTGAATAGTTTAAGAATTATACGAGCAGTGACTAAGTGGGGACTTGGAAACCACTGTTTTGAATTTGATTCTTGAATTATTCTTAAATTCCAATTCCAGTGCCTAAATTTTTGTATTTACTAAAATGTACTGAGATTAAGTACACCATTAAGAATGACAGATTAAACATAAGAAAGTATTGTAAGGAGAACAAAAGCCCCAAACAACATGGTTTGACCATTCTTAAAGCAGAAATTGGTCAAAATAAGTTCTCAATTGGCTACATAGTTAGGTTACTTGATTCTGAATCTTCTTTTGAAACTGGGTGGCCTATGCTTAGCACTATCTTTTGTGTATTGGCCTGGTATTTTAATGATTTTTATATACACCATATATTATTGCAAGTTAGAACGTTAGCAAGTTAGCAACTTATTCAAAAGGAGAAATACATCCCATTTCCTTCTTTTCTTAGCCTATAGTCTCCTACTGTGCCACTTGTTTTTGCTCATAAGAAACCAAAATATGCCTGGAATTGCAATTTGGAAAAATTTTGTAGACTTGTGGTAGTAGTGGCATGACTACATGCCATAAAGCTCTTTAATGAGCTTCACCATCTCCGTATCAAGTTCTGCAATGAATGCCATTTGATCCCAAAAGAGCCCTTTTCAAAACCCATGTAGCCTTTAAAGAACCACATATATTAACTCTATTTTTATGAAAAAGAAATCTGCTAGATACTTAACAGACTTAACCCTGATGTAAAAGCTGGTATAGGGTGTTGTTCTTGGCAAAAATAGCCACAGACTCTTTAGAAGTTGTGATTTTGGATTACCACCCCTTTTCATTAATAATGAACATAGGGTAATCAAAAATGTTATATGCAGGAAAATATAGTATATGCAGGAGATATGTTATTCTTCTCATGCAAAGCAATGAGGACCAGGTCCCTGTTGCTATAAATCAAGGCAGCACCGCTTAAATTTATGGAACTATCTCAAGTTACATCGATTCAGGTCTAGCAACTTCAATTTGCTTACTAGAGATAGAGGCTATTGTGACTGGTAACAGCACATGTTGTACCTGCCATATGAACTTCTATTTTTTGAAGACTTTTCAAATTTGCTTCCATAATGACCTATGTTTTTAGAAAAGGATAGGCTGTCATTAACAATGTTGAAAGTAAGTAACAGAAATTAAAAGGCTCTTGTACATTTCAAAGATGGTGTAAGAGTCAGGATGGAAGAGTAACGGGAAAAAATCCCTGCCACAAAAGCAGAAGGCAGTTCTAGATTTCCAGTACTAACATTTAAAAGTTGAAAGACATTCAGGTCTTGTTTCAGAGAGAGGTCATTTGCAAAATGTGGCTGTGGATCTAGTTTTAGTTCATGATCTCCCCCCAGTTCATTTCCACATTGAGGTTGGGATAGTCAGGTTGAGGCTCAGGGCCATCTTTAGTAGAAACCATCCTCTTGTAAAACTGTATTCCTACAGAAACTACTATACATACTGCACTAAGAATGATTCAGATAGAAGTTAGTAATGACAATAAAAATCCTATTTTTGAGATTCATTATTTGGGCCACGGGAAAGAGCTTTGTGAGCACTAAGTTCCATCGATCCTTCATATAACCCATTTGTTTTTCTCTGTGCCATTTCTTAATGAAAGACCAGATTGCTATTGCATGGGGTAAACAGTGTTACTAAAGAGAAGCAACTTGCCATCCCCATTTTTCAGTTGGTTGTGTTGTGTGTATGTATGATCACATGCACTATAGTTATTTAGTGGTCCGTTGTGTGCAGGAAGAGGCTCAGGCAGAGTGTCCACTTTGACAGTTGTTTCATGAAGAGGTTTTGTGCCCTGATACTGCTCTGGTGGCAGATGATATAGTAGCATGTGTCTCACTCCAAAGAAAGTATAGTAATCCAAGATCCTCTTTCTGTACCGGAGGAAGTGTACTCCTGCAGAAAAGTGATTGAAGATGACTGATTCTGGATCCTGATTCCATAGTGCACCAGGAGGTGCTGGGAGACAGTATCAGTGCCCACATTGTCAGTGGACTTCTGTACCTTATCATTCTACTCAACATATGTTACAGTGACAGAAACTTTTCTAGCCTTGAGATAGTCAACAGAATGAGTCTTAGAGAAAAGTAGTGCAAAATCCTCACAGCAGCTGAGGCAGCAGGAATGCCCATTAAAATGAAGGGAAATAATTGTTGAAATCACTATGTCTCTTGAAGCCTGACAGAACTAAAACCTGACTGTTCCAGTAAAATATTTATCGACTTGCTAAGGGAAATGCAGTATGTCCTCTCCTGAAGCTAAGAACATGATAAGAAAAAAAAAAAGAACAGAAAAAGGGTGGCAGAAGAGACTCCATGTTTAGGTAAATTTGTCAGCATAAGGCAGTCTGGTGTCCATACAAACAAATGTGTGTTTCTTGGTCTGTCAGAAACCAGGGTAATTTATAAATCAGCACAACTTGCCTTTAGTAGCCATTCTCTAAAACTTCTCATACAACAAAACCCCCAAAGAACAGGTTCTACAAACTATGTATTTTACTAATTTTGCACATTCATCAATGTAGTTGTATGCACTCAACATGTGCCTACACAAATATATCGTTTCAATGGTGTCTACGGAACCCCAGCTTAAGAAGGAAATTCTGAGCAGTATCTTTGGTCTTAGAGACAAGAGAGAAAAGGGAGGAGACAGGAAATTCATTATGTTTCCCACAGGAACAACTACACTTTTACAAAAATGTTCTGCCTCTCTCTTAATGAGGTTGATTCTGCTCCACTGAAGGGTGAATTCCAGAAACAGTCTATGCAGTTTCTCTGTCCATCAAACCCAGCAACATTTAATACTACTGTTTGGAATAAAATTTCCTGTAAACAAATTTGCAGTTGCCATACCATAAATCAGAGTCAGCATTCAAATGCAATCTACTCAAAATATTGTGTATCTGAGAAACTGGTAACATGCTTCTGAAAGTAAATAACCTCTGGTCTGAATAGCTAGGCTAGCAGCTGCAGTAAAAGAAAGGCAATTTTTTCCCATTAACAAAGGAGGAAAGACTCTCCATGAGGTACATCCATTTTCTCTTGTCCCTAGCTCTAGGTTTTTCTCCTCTTAATATAGAAGAGCTTTCATAGCATTACTGCTGTTACAGAAAAGGAAAAGTAAAAAGAAAAACAGTATTTTCTTTCGTACAACTACACGGACTGAGCAGGATCCAAAATCCCAGGACTGGATTGTTAAATTCCTAGTGATTTAGTCTAAACTCTTTGCCTTTGGAACTCATGTTTTGGAATAATTTCTTTACCCTCTCTGCTGTTAGTTTCCCCTCTCAGCCAAGTCTTAAGTATGGTGGATAGTGGTTCCAGCTGCACTACAAAAGGAAGATCACATCAAGTCGTCTTTCTTCTGATGCAATGCTTTTCTTCTGATGGAGGCTTTTCAATCCTGAAGAGGGATGATTATGATAAGATTTTGGAGTTCAGTTACAATGTCAGACCATCCATGCACTGTAGACACAGCCTAAGCCAGAATGCTGCTTGAGACTTCGGGATGTTGTACTACCTCTTTTCATCAACAGCTGAATATAGAATTGTAAGCCTAGATGGCTGTGTTTTCTGCTCCCATTGGTGTAATTAGGTCTTGCTCTTCCACAAACCGACTCTTGCCACAGATTCAGCAAGTGTACATTCATATAAATTAACAAATCTCTTGCAGAACAACATAAGCATTATGAAGGCCTTCATATACTATGGCCTCACCTTTTCTCCTCTCTCCTATGTAACACCTTCTGGTTTTGTTTCCGTCAGACGCAGATGAGTTCAAAAAAACAAGTTTAAATGGACAGTGACCATTGTTTCCTTGAAGTCAATCTTCCTTCCTTTGAGTCATCTAAATGGAGAATCTCACCATAGGGAACCAGATCAAAGGAGATAATCGTTCACTCCAAATATTGTTTGCTCAAATCTGAAATACTGACCTATAAAATTAAAAAAATAACCCACATTTTGCCTTTCATACACACATTTTTATATACTCCAGGTATTATGTCTCATAGCAACAACTTTTTAACAAAAAGCAGACTTAATTTTTCTCAAAGACCAAAAAAGGAATATCATCTCAATCTGGAACCTAACTGAATGAAGTGAAAATAAGCAAATAGTGTAACTGCAGTGAGAGTACCCCAACAACAATGAACCTGAATTCCAAAAGGTATCAAGTGTTAAACCAAAAGGATGAAAGACAAAATTTATAGGTACCAATCATGAAATTATTACAAGTCCTCATAAAGAGTGACAGGTAAGGAGACTTTGTATGAATATTGCTTTCAGTGCCATACTTTAGGTAGGAACTATACAGCCACAGTGAGAACCTCACAAATGAAAGGACGCTCTTCCTAGTCCTAAAGCCTGCAGCTGAAGTTGCTACCATTTAGAGAGATGGGCTGACATCCCAGCCATGGGCCCAGCCATGGGAACATGGGGCTAGGGACATAAACAGGAGGCAATGACAGTTACAAAGAGCCCCAGGAAGGGTGTGTATAATTTAGTGGAGTGGTGAGAATTGCATGTGAAAGTAATTACACTGGTAAGACTGCTCTCTGGCAGATAAATGCCCTTCTCTGACTTCATGCCAAGAAGACACAAACTGCCCTGGGTAATTCCTTCATCTTTTATATCAGCAGCAGTTCCCATATCCCTCTCAGATTTGGGGCAATTTTTTGATCCTTCGTCTATGTTAATTTTGTCCCACAAGCTTCTAGGGATTTGTCTTCTCATCTGGAAGACATGATCGCTCTTGTCTCCAAAATCTTGTCGCTGTTATTGCAGCAAAGGCAGGTGTGGCTGAGGGACACTGTTGAAGTTTTGTTGTGTTTTTTTTTCCTTTACACTTCTTCTATCTCTAACCCTGTCAAGTATTTTGCTGCCTTGCTTTCCCTAAGTAGAAATCCTACTGGAGATTCTGCCATGAATCTTACACACACCCCCTTTTCTCCTTTCCCTGGCATCTTTCATTCTTGGACCGTGTTGCACCCAGCTCCGATTTTGGGCTTTTCCTCTCCCCCTCTCTTCACGCTGTCCTTCCTGTGTTCCATCTGACACATTCCTTTTCCCATCACTTTTCTAGATGACTCAAGCTCTCTTTCTACTCATGCGACCAAAACCTTTTGCACATTTTTGTTGACTTACAGGGGCCACCTCAGGTCACTACCTCTTTTGCCCATGAAAACATTTCTCTTTCTTGCACCCCTGGTTTGAGTGCAGGTCTCGACACATCCCCTGAGGGCCACCTGAGCATCTGCAAAGGACCAAACTGCTAGAAGGGATCCCAGAAAAACTCTCTCTCCTGGGTTCACATCTCTGGCAAAAGCCTCGCTGTATTTCTAAAGTTTACTTTTTATATGGAATTTATAATAACAGGAAAGAGAAATATACAGTCTTTCAGTATTTGGAATGGCAATATGTCATGTGGCTAGGAAAGGTATGTCTGGGAGTATCATATAGCTGTTACTCAACCTAGAGACAGAGGATCTTTGTGTGGTGTGCTGAGGCTTCTAGAGTAAGTCAGACCAAAATACAGACGCACTAGACTGACACAGACAAGTTTCACACCCAAGAAGAAGTAGCTATTTTTTTCTTATGACAACAAAATTCTGTGAAGGTATAAAATGAATTCCCAATATTAGACCCATCTGACTCCATGTTCAGTGCAGAGCAAGCTCTCTTCCCCTCAAATCCTCATTCAGGGAAAGACCAGGATAGTTTTGTATCACAGCAAACTAGAGAGGAGATGTGAGAATCACACTTTGGTATGCAGAGATCAGTTGCAATCTCTCTGTAGACCTGACAAAAGAGACGCTTGCTTCTTTATCCTAAAATTGGCCATTCTTAATTACTTAGGATAATTCCAAGTTTTATTAGCATTCTAGTCACAAATAATTAGATTTTAAAAGATATAACTACTCATATTTCCAGCAGTAACACAGGAATAAAAATACTGTGAATAAGCAAAGCTTGTTTCCTAAAGCTTTCTAACGCTCCAGTTTTCAATTTTCTAAAAGCTAAAAAAGGAAATATTTTTATTCTCTTAAGTTACAAGTAGCAATGGGACACTATAAGTTACAGAGGTCTATTTGGAGTAGGATACTCTAAGGTTTGTCCATGCATAAAGAAATAAAGAGAATTGAGAGGGTTGAGGGAGGAGGGGGATTTTGTACCTGAGTGTTGAATAAAATGCATTCAGTAATGTCAGATTGAAGAATCTCAATCATAAAAACTAACATAGGACTTCCTGTAAATTGCCTCGGTAGAAGTTAGACATTTTCAAAGCCAACTCGTCAATGGTGTGCTTATTTGGTGGAATGTATGGTAAGAAACCAGCACACTGAAGGAAGGAAGTTGGCCAGTTTCTTCTCTCCATGCTGTACACGGAAGTCCCATGAGTCATGAGTGGCATAGGTCCCTTCAATTTATATTTAGGGAAAAACACCATTTGCAATTGGATATGCAAGTAGCATATACAACACATTTCTAGCAGGAGAAAACATAGTGTCTTAGAGAAACTGCATGCAAGTCAAAGAGTTTGAGAAAGAGACCTTTACAACGATGAAAATGTATCCTACTCAATAACCAGTAACAGTCTCTTCATGCTGCATATGTGAAGTTAAAGCAAAAAAAATGTACCATGACCATCAAAATTGCACACTAGAGAAAAAGAGCCACCCAAAATTCAAGTCCGATTATAAGAGAAGCTTCATTTTTTTATTGGCACCACTGCTGGCTACATTTCCCCTTAAGACTCTACAGCGATTTCCCTGCTGTGTAGTAATGTAGAACAACAAATTGCAAAGCAACTGCGGATAATGCAGTTAAGAGGATTAAAATATTGGCTTTTTGAAAAAGCGTTCAGAAATTCACCCAGTTCAAGCTCTACCAAGCACAGAGAAACCTTTTCCAATCCATCTATTAAACAACTGGGACAGTATATGCTATAAAATTTACTGAGTGCAACAGCAATTGAGCTAAGCAGCTTTCCACTCTTCCTTCCTTAATAAAGTCGTGGGTTATAAATATTGACAATGCCTGTATAGCTGTCAGTTCATAATTTATTTTTTTCCTTCTGAGTGCAGTTACCTTGTCACTCATTCTATCATTTCAGAGATGTCTATCAAAACTTGGGATGCATCATGATTCCTGTTATCATATCCAATTATTTCTCCTTTCATCAAGAGAAAATAAACACCTCCATTAATTCCTATTTCTGATATAATCTAGCTGTCACTGAAGGAGTTGCAAACAGTATCTATGCTGCACAAAATTAGAGGGAACGGTACAGTAGAAGCAAAGATACGTAAATAAAAGAAAAATCCACTAAGACCTGGTTGACATGAAATATTAGCAGGAGCAGATTTTCTATTTCTTCTTGCCCAGTTATCCTCTATTTTATCCAAACCTTGTACTATCCCACATTCTTTCAAAATTAACTGTCTTCTGCTGTCATTGCTACACAACAACCAAATTGATCCAAATATAATAACGACTTTCTAAGAACAGATTTTGAAAGGCAATTGAACCACAACCATCCACTAATTTTATAGTGGCCAACCAGCAATATTGAGAAGATAAAGACCTGGAAAGTCAGTATCCTAATACCTTGTGCACAAGCATTTTGTGTTCTTTAGTCGGACATGGTGTACAAATTGTTTAGTCTAAGCTATCCTCCACTTCTGTTATTATTGTATCCATATTTTCCTCTATTAGCATGGTACTAATAAATTATCCTCTGCTCCATTTTTTCTAGAATAAATTCAGCAACAAATCACAGAAACACACATTCCAAGAGGAATGTAATCTAAGTGCATCTAAATATTTTCAGGAAAAAATCGTTTTGATCTGGAGTAAATAAATCATAACTCATTAAAAAGTCTGTAAACATCTTTAGTCTAATTCCTGTGAGAAAATTGTTCTCATAACTATTGCAGTTTCCTGCAGACTCAAAGTTCCATCAAGAGAGTTTTCTGTTTATGTACAATCGTAACTATCTCTGTACTGACTTCCTCTTAGCTCCCACAATAGTTTAGACTATGGTGATGTAACATTTTTAAATGCTAGTACATGGAGTGGATCTGAATCCCAATGTCAATAGCTATTCCCATGTCCCATGTTTAGAGCAGCAGCCAATTAAAGTTTTTTAGAAAAACTAAAAATTTCCCACTGGGAGATGAAACTGTATCCTTTTGAGCCAAAGATACAAATCTGCTGGCTCCCTAACACATGAAACTTTGCTTAGTTTTCACCACTTTTTTAAAATTATGTGTACATATGTACCCAATTTTAAAAGCAAAAAGCTCACTAGGCACCTCTGATATAAACAACCAACAAACAAACAAACAAGAACCACACGGACTACAGAAACCTTTTTAATTTACTGATTAAAGCTGACACATATTAAATACTGTGCAAACTTTAAGAAATACATGCTTAGGGAACCTGAAGCACAGGTGGCAGAGCTGTCTGCAGGGCATGTATTTTGCTTTCACAGCAATTTTCAGGCTTTCAACTTTTTCTTTTCTTTTTTTCCCCTGGAAATATTGCCAGTAAGGAACTGGGTGTCAAGAGCCAAACTTTCCCATTCAAAACGCATCCTGGTGACTAGGTGTTGAAACTATGGGCCTGGGAGTCAGAATACAATTTGTCATTCCAGAGTATTCTGAAACAGGTGTAAGACAACCTGAATAGGATCTGTCATCATTCCAGACCCATTCCCTAACTACCACTCTGCTGAAAGTGAGATGTCATGTGTAACCAAAAACTTTTCCCAAAGAAAGGCTTATTTACACTAAAGGAAACAGCCAAAAGTATCCTGAACAATGGCAAAAGGAAGCAGTTAGGAAGATAAGGGCAATAACTAGCCATTTTGTGTGAGATCAAAGTCATGCCTCTTCCAAAGATCTGTAGCAGAAAGTAAAGGAAGTGGGTAATATTAACAGAGAATGTATAGAATCATGTACCCAC
Organism: Hypotaenidia okinawae; assembly: GCA_027925045.1. Lineage (NCBI taxonomy): Eukaryota > Metazoa > Chordata > Aves > Gruiformes > Rallidae > Hypotaenidia > Hypotaenidia okinawae. The sequence goes on from BSDF01000006.1 coordinate 33,724,556, forward strand.
TCCTTTATATATCTCCCAACTTTCAGTTTAAAAAAAAAAACAAACACATTTTTAAGGTCTTTTTTGATGAAAGGTCTGCTGGTAAATACTGCAGACTTCTGCAACAGTGAGAAGATTAAATTTATTTCTGTTTCCAGGAAAAATACCAGCCAGTTTCAAAGAAAGGGACAACAGCATGGTTCGGATTTCTTAACACTCTTAATTGATACCCAAGCATGAAAACTGACTTCTTTTCAGCAGGACATGGTACAGATTTTCCAAGGTCTGGATCAGAGTTCTCACTTCCAAATACTAAATTCATGGTGATTAATTTTTGTCCCAATTACATCACTGTAACTCTGCTGCAACTACTATGAGAGCACAGAAAAATGCTAATCATTGTTATTTATCCCTAGCTAGTCTCATTTATGCAGAAGAGTGACTATAGTGAATTTTTAAATCCTGCAGCACTCAGCTCTGCTGCAAACTGCTCAGCTAGTGTCTGGCTTCCTTACTGCTGCATTTCCTGGCTCCTGCTCCCCACAGCTCCAACTGCAGGTCAGTGTGTGCAGAGTGAAATGCTGTTATTTTATCATAATTCCAAAACAGTGTTATCCCAGTTCACCCACCTTTAATTCTTTGGTCAAGGTTCTCATTAGAACTTCTCTAGCCTTATGAAAATAACAGAAAATATATAAATAAAAAGCTCTTCGACATTAATATTTTTCTTTTTGAGACTTACGTTTTGCAATTTTAACTGATTACAATGAGTCTTACTTAGGCCTGTAGTTGAATTTGGCCCATGACCTGAAAAGACCACAGGAAGAATTAAATTTCAAGGCTGCTGTTTTTCATCATCTCCCTTTTCTTAACTAGCAAAACCTTCAGAGAATCTGATCTATAACCACATTTTTCAAAGACAAGTCCCTGCAACTAGTCATTCAGAGGTTCATTGTGTAGGCATCAGTGTCTTCCAACTGCAGCATTCCTCATTCAAACTTCACCTGTGATAATATGCAGCAACTGGAGGAAATGCACTGCTTTTAAAGGCTTGTTAAATACCTGGAAGTCAGTCACCACCTAAAAAACTAGATAGTAACTTCAAAGACAGCAAAAGAATTATTAACAGATTTCTCTGGAGGAGCGCAAAAATAATGTGATTTTAGCAGAGCGCTTGATCCTAAGTGCCTTCAGTCAGTGAAGTGAATAACTCTGGCTGTAAACTAGTCCCCTAAAAGTGCAAACAAAGTTACTGAAATTGTGTATGAAAACCAATATTCTTCACTTTTAACATACATTATTTGACAATCAGGTGAAGTATTATGGCATCTGTCATGCAGGAGGCCTTAAATACCAGCTTATCTCATTGCAAATTTATTTATTTATTTATTTTAAAATATATTTAATGCTGACAAATGAATATGCAGATGAAGTATATAAAGCAGGCAGTTAACATTTGTATTTACAAGACTTGTTGCTTTGCACTGTTGATACCTTCATTCATTTAGTTTAATTGCTTGCTGCCACACCACTTATGCAGTCTCCAGAGAATATAATTGACCTCAAGTCATTACCAATCAACTACAGATTTGACAAAAACAATCCACTAGACCAGCAGGCACTAGTTACTAATGAAGGAGTCTATCAAAGTCAAAACAAAAATATTTTTGTCATATTTGATTCCATGTTCTCAAATGACAGGAAAGTCCCTGGCTTGGGATTCTATTGGCTTCCTCCAGATAGATGACAAAACCAATAAAATTAAAATTCAAATCTAAATGTCACCATACCTTGTAGAATATCTTCTCAGAACCCCATCATATTTATTATATCCTTATCATCTAAGAGTGAAACAAGCTCTGAGAGGCTTCTCCATGACAATTCTGCAAAATGTCAGTAGCTTCGCGTTTCCATTGACCAAGGAACGGTAAGTGTTCATGCCCTTCTTCCAAATAAAAGCTTCATGATTTCACTTGCTGTTATGTTTTCTTTTCTAGTGATCAAAAAACTCATTCTTTGTCTGCCTTTCCCAGCTGGCTTCACTTTGGACATTTTTAAAAGAAAATGTCAAGGTAATTTATTGGCCAAAACCCAATAAATCTTAGTAAAAATAAAATTTCCCACTTTTCACAAATATATTCCAAGAAAATAAACAATAAACAGAGTGGTAGACATGGCTGAGGGAATAAATGATCTGCCTGAAGAATGCTTAGCCCTTGCAGCAAAGAAAGAATTGTTCTGAATGATAAGAAATTATTCTGGACATAATTGTGAATGCAGTTTTTATCTGTTACTCTATGCGAGAAATAACTTCATAGTATTTTCTCTCCTATTTTACTCTTCACTTATCCTCATGTCTTCAAGTACTCTTTAAACAATATTGCTTGCAAACCCAGCCCAAAAAGTGGCTCTTGGCTCCAAAGAACTCTGAAGAATTTATAAGCTGTTTTTCCTCCTATCCTTGGAGCTATTGCCAGTAGAAGCCAGATCCAGACATTTGCAACTCAACACCAGGAATGACAAGGTAATCTCATCAGTTTTGTCAAGGCCTAAGCCAATGACCTCAGGCATAGGACAGATGCTGAGCCACAATACCTAGTTCTATTTCATTTTATATGAAAGCCCTTTTAGATTATTATTTTCTTATGTATTGCTGTACTGAGAAGCAGCTCAAAAAACACAGTGAGTATTTTCGGTCCTGACTAAAACTTCAGTCCCTGCAGAGCCCCTGAGAAGCATCCTAGCTTAAACAAAAACATAGTAGGCAAGTGTGTAGAGATAGATAGATTTGCCTCAGATAATCAGTATCCAAAAGTTGAGAAGCTGATGCAATCTGCAAATGCACTCTCTAAATCTCCCAATTATAGACACCACTATGCAGTATCATACCTTTTCAGAAATTTGTTCTTCTGAGGCTAAGAACTACAAAGGATCCATGTCTCATGTAATGTATCAGTGCCTCTGCTTCTGGGCAGAAACAGGAAATACCACAGCAAAAGGAAATACGAAAGTCAGAAAGCAAACCTCCATATACTTGCAAACTTTGAGGGAGGTTCAAGTCACTTGCAATGTTCAAGACTTGCCCAATGTTGATTAAAAGGGTTAATGTATTTCTGCCTAAAATAAAGAAGGCAAATAGGTTCTCAGTAGCATTATGAAGATGAATGTTTGGTCTCTGGTACATGTGTTCGCAGACATTCTGCTTCCTAGATGGTGTAAAGTAGAAGGAAAAGCTCAAGCTCAGATCAACCACTGTGGAAGCAAAACAATACTTTCTTTTTGTCGTGGTGCTGTCTGGAAGAGATTTCTACTATAAAATGAGTTTCAGATTTATGAGCTGAAATCCTGGATCTGCTCAAATTAAATGTGTAACATCTACTGACTTTAATAAAGCCAGCCTTTTATCTATGGAGAGCTGAGAAAGAGCTGGCGGACCTGGTAGAAAGAACTGACCAGGCTCTCAGCCCACCCAGCAGGTGTCTGTCCCACATCCTAAATATGTCTGCGGATCCTTGCTTCTTATAAAAAGAAAGGTGGCAATGGCCTTCTTGCCTCTAAAGGAATTTAATTTGCTGTTTGGAAAATTGTAGCTCTACAGAGAATCATGATCCTTATAGTTTTGGTTCTACATGGAAATGTCTTTGTCATGAAGACAATAGAAACAGCAAAGAATCAACTGTAGCTGATGAACAGAACTCAGAAATCAACTTTCTTTTTATTTAAACACACCTGTTTATCTGATAAGCCCACATTAAAAATTGGTTTTAACTTTTAATTGCCGTTTTTGCTTTCAGTTTTAAAGGCAAAAATAATTTTCAATTACACTAATTTTAGTTCCTAGATCACTGGATCAAAAGATTCCAACAAATAATGTCACTTACCCAGAAAATATACAAAATAACTTGGAAAAATAAAATAAAGGTTTGTGTCTTTATATCTGGTTTGTAGCAGATAATGCTATATAGAGAGCTACTTCTGTATGTGACTTTGATATAATATTTAATAAGAAGTATAAGAAATACTTAATATAATAAATGGTTACAAATCTAGATTTCATAGTGATACACAGTTTATCTCTCCAAGCCACCATCTTGACAGAGGCTTGTTTCAATCACTCAAGAATAATTCCTTTAAAGCACAAGCTTGTCATATTATAAACATACACAGAGCACAAAACTATCTCTGAGTTTTGTATATATAAATGCATCGCAAGTGAGCATTTTTAAATAAAAATTTCATTTTGTACACATTAAATTACAATTGCTTTGAATTCTGGAAGTGGTTAACATTGGGCAGTGTTTCAGGTAAAATTTTGTAACAAAGCATATCACTGGCTTTGTAATAATAGTGATACTTGGGAAATTAAAATTCATATCCTTTGAAGCAAATATTCAGCTTACATAAAACATTTTTTGCATGATTCCTTTTTTAGAAAAGTACATTCTCAGGTTTATACATCAAAGACCTAATTATTTGTATCCTTAGTACAACCAAGATATACAAGAATTACATTGTGCACCTGAGTCCTGGAATTTAAGTCATATTGGGAATTAGTGTAAACAAAAAGCAATCTTGGAAACAGCCAAGATGAGTGATGAAGCTAAAAAATATGGAGAAATGCTTATTTTGTAATTGTTCACACTGCTGATTTCTGTTTTGTTAGTTGCTTGAGAAACATCAGAAATGAGTAAGGTAAGGAGGATTTTTTTGCCTTGCATCAGTATTTGCTGGACATATTTCACAAACAAGTCAACAAAGCCAATTTCAATAAGAAATGTTTGGTGTGTATGGTAAGGATTGACTCCTGCTAAGCGACCTCCAAGGCAACTGTGCTAGATGGGCTGGCTTCTGGTGATAAAATTAACATGCACTATAGCTACTTACAGCATCTGTTTTTCTGTAATTCTGTTCAATTTAACAGTTTCTAAACCAATATAATTGGGTATCTACTTTATGGTGGGGATGAAGGGTGGGGGGTGTTTATCAAAATGAAACTCATCCACTACCATCTTTTCAGCATGAAATGTAAAAAACCAAACCAAACCAAAACAAACCAAACACTGCAAGATGCAATAGCAATATACAGCAAGAACGCATGCCAGTGAGATCAAATCACAGTCCCAGGTGGCTGAAATTTTATCTGTAATTAAAGCATGACTTGGGGTGATAAAACAACTACCAGATACTGAAATTGCCTACCTACTCACAGGTCACATTTTGTGCTAAGACCTGCAGAGTAAATTCTCTCTCACTAGTATGACAATGACCACAGCCTCTTTCACCAAAGGCACTATTCCTCTTAGTAAAAACATCAAGTGCAGGACAAAATTCAGGGACAGCCCTGCAAGAAAACTTCAGAAACAGTCTTCAAGCAATGAGAACACTGAATTTGCTAGTGGGTCCATGCACCAGAGATTACTAAAAAGTTATTATTGGCACCAGAATTTCTAATGCAGATTAATATAGTTAAGTGTTACAGAGGTTTGCAGCATGTAAAATTGAGACATTTTCTTCATATGTTTTCCAAAGGCTGCTGTGTTTATTATAAAAAAAAAAAAAGTAATAAAACAATTAAGAACTCAACATGTAGCTCAGTGAAACAGATTTCTAGGGTAACAACTGCATTGCACATAGCCCCAGAAGCATCCTTGTGACCCTAATCTTCTTTGGGTAACACTAGGCAGTAAAAGTAAGCAGCTACAGACGGCAGTCAACTTCTTATCAAACTTTTCAATTCTTTTTGATTCAAGAAGAACATATATGCACATCCACTGTTTGGATACTAGTGAAATAGAGTTTTAAATATACTAAATGCCATTGAAGCTGGTTCCCAGTGTGGGATTTCAGCCCACAGTTTGAGGGCCACACACAGCTCTCAAAAAGTAAAACAAATATTCAAACATGTCTAACACTGAAAACTCAGCTGAGCAATGTAACTGAATGTAAATATTCAGGAAGGAGAACAAAACCACAATTCAGCCCTCTAAAACAGGTGTTGCTTACACAATGCCCTCACAGTATGTATAAAATGGAAAAACTGAACCGAAATCCTCTCCTGAAGAAAGATTTAGAACAAAGTGATTGAAAAGCTGCTTCTTGACCAAACCATAAGTGATGTGTTCCCACAAGCAGTGAATTTTATCAAACATAATTTCCTCAGAACACTTTAAAAGCACCTATGGTGCTTTAAATATGCATATGAAGTCAAAAGGACTATTAATTTATATTTACCTGAGACCTGTTAAATTTTAGCATGTGTTTGTTTATAAAAGTTTTAAGAAGGTATGAGTAACTTTGATGGATTACACAAGACATCTCACAGCATGAACAATAGACTTACAAATGTACCTGTTGATCCTATTCTGGTCTCATTGACTGGACTAGAAAGGTTTGAAGAACCTTGAAGTTCTAATTCATTTACCTTGACATGGGAACTTGTGGAACAGAACTGAAAAAAATGGAAAAATGGTTTTAAAAAGTCTTTCTGCATTTGCACACCACAGTCTGTCCTGCCTGACAGTTCCTGTATGATTAGTGTGCATTAGAATAGCCTTTCTGGGTGAGGCTGCTGGGGTGTTATGTTTATCCAGTAGAAAGCTGAACTTCTGAAGTTATCTTGCAAGCTAGCCAAAAAAGTTACCATTGCACTTATTTTTAGCCTTTTTGGTTTTCCATATGACAGGGAAAAAAATGTCCATGGTGGATAAACAACTCTTTATCAGTCATCTGCATTGGTGAAAAAAACCATGACCCAGGCAGCCAGAAACTTTCAATGTCAATTCCAGCTCATGTGCTGTTGTTCTACCTACATCTTCTTCCTTCATACTACCACGGTGTTCATGGTACGACAGAAAGACTATACCTTATCTTCTACTCCAATAGTAAGGAGTCACCAAAAAAATCACTTTTGTTTAATACTGAGCAAGAACTTTGGTATCAGACTCAGAAAAATAATTTTATCCCTAAATTTAGCCCATATCTTTCTCTGTTTCCTCCAGCACTTCCAGTTTCTCCAGCTGTAGCCAGCAGCCATCTCCAGTTTTGAATGAGTAAACAGCTGTCACACACCCTTCTGCCATTCACAAAAAAACAGGTGCATCCAGAACTGAACCAGAATCTAAGTGTCAAGTTTTATCTTCCCCTTTGGGTACGTATTCATTGTAAAAATGCCACATGCCACTACTGACTGAGTTTATTTCAGTAACATGTCTTGACCCACCAAGAGAAGCCTCATTGTGCTAAGCCAGGAGTCTGCCCATCCAACTTTCCACTTGCTACACGTGAGCGAGAATTTTATCAACCTTTTACTGTGATCCCTTGATTCCACGTTATTAACAGGAATCAACAAGTAATGGAAAACTATTATGATCATTAAAGTATGCAGAGGAAAAGTAGCCAACTTATGTATGTGCCAGAAACCAGAATACACATTTTTTCCAGTTCACAAACACTTGGGGAAGGAATTTTGGTCCTGGCATTCTTGGGAAAAATCAAATGCGTAAAGGACATTTAGTTCCAGCAATGGTGAGGTTTTTTCTTGGTTTGGGGAGTGTTGACAAAGTTACTGAATTATGTCCTTTTAAAAGTAAATAAAATCAACACATTTTATTAATGTTTTGTAAAAGACAGACACTTCAGGTAGCTTATTTCCAGCCAAATACCGAAGCCATTTTCCAAAACTTGCTCAGGAAAGCTTATTGAAGTCAACAGGAGTTTTGCTGAGTGAGGATTGCAGGATTTGTTTCTAGGAGTCATCAAAATAGTGTGTTTATTACTGAAGCAGTAGCAAAAAAGCAGCCACTATGAATCATCCAAAATAATGGAGCCTTCCTTTAAGGGCTGACATTTGGATAATTCTGTCAAATCTTTGTGGACTGGGATGGACTGGTATTCAGCAGACATTTGGATCACATACAAGAAGCATATGGGCACACCAGAGTAAGACAATAGGTCTTGCATCAAACTTGATAATCATTCTTTACCTTGTCTTTTTATAAGTTTAAAGGGGATATTATTGACAGTGGGAAAATTTCTGCCAGGATGAAGGCAGAGTGGATTTCTGGAAGGAAACGTGTTTTCACCAAACAAGGTGGAAAAAGAACTCAACACTTTCCACTGAAAGAAAGAAAAAGCTATTAAAGGGAAAGAAGACCTATACGTAAGAATAGCCCCTTTGCAGACTTGTCACTTCCTATTGCTCTTTTTGTTTGATGGAGTTGAAATAATAAATTTATTATTATAAATCTGTATTTATAATACCGTATCACTTTGCTCTTCTTTTATTCATGTTTGCCTTTAAATTCTGCTTGCTTTCATGTTTCCATTGCCTCTCCTCCTATGAAAAAAAAAAAGCAGTTATGAATATGTATTTCCTACTGAAGTGATGTTAATGCCATTCTTTTACTTTGCAGCCTTCTCAAGAGACTGGGGATAAGGCTGAGTTTTAGAAGCAAACTCTATTTCAGCAGTGTACTTTGTCTGATACCTACTGTTTGATATCAGGCAGCTTCAAGATGCATTTGAGGAAAGCACTGAATCTCCCACTCCTTGACAACCTGCCCAGAGGAAAATACATTTTCTAATATTTGTTTATTTACTGCAGTTCTTTCCTCCAATTCAATCCTTACATGGGCATGTGTTACCTTTTCCTCTTTATATACTGAGTACCTGATTTATGATTGGGTCTGCTAGGCTTCATCACAATACAGTACTGGTAATCTGGTGACAATTTTCCCTGTTTTTTGAGTCTCCCACATCCCTTGTTTATGTAAGCAGCAAAACAGAAGCCCATATGTGTCCTTTTGTAAATGGATAATATCCAAAGACATTCCTTTTCAAATTTTATTTAAAAACTAAAATGATTGCAAAAATCACCCAACTTATAGGACCCTAAAAGGCTACTACTGATCATTTTTTTTTTCATATTTTGGCATTTTGAGCTATCATTAATTTTTTAATATTAAGAGCACCACATATGGTTCCTTCAAAACCTGTTGTGTGATCTCTAAGATAAATCATTCTAAATCCTAAATTCAGCAGAATTAAAACTCTCTGCTGTTTTCCCATGAAAAAAGACTCATCAAGTTTCATATGCAGAGTATATCAACCTATTTTCAGTCGCTGACATCCAAATGATAGGTCTAACACATTTAGAGGAGATTTAATCTGGGGAAGTATTTCTCGAGCTGAGTCAAATGAAGAACCAAGAACACTTAAGTCAAATCCCCTCTGTTCAAGGACCCATCTATTCTTTAAAAGATTTATTAGCAGGGTGCATGATCATCAAAGCAAAGCCTAGATAGAAGACGCCTCAAAATATGGAATATTAGACTTCAGGCTCTCTTGGCAGCATGATGGTAGTCAGCTTTGATTACATAGTCCTTCACTGATAAATTAGTGTAATTAATTCGGTTTGTTTTTAAGAGGTGCACAGTGTGTTCCCTTGGAAGCACCACTCTAAGAAATAGGTTGTTTTTGGAACTTTTCCTACCTGAGATGCAATTATCAGTCACAGATAGCAAGCTCTTGCATTTAGGCACTTAGCTAAACTCAAAGTATCAATGGAGCTACTTAAGATTTGTGACAACTGTGCTTATTATGTGGATTAATATGGGCATATTCTTGACCAAATGGAAACTTTCTGTGGAAATTCAATGCTGTCGGGAAATGTTTCTTAGATGCAGGATGTAAACCAGACAGAGTCCTCATGCTAAAACTCCAGTTGTCCTTTGGCTGAAGCATTCATCTAACACTAGGGTGTTCTGTCCTTGCATCAAAACAGGCAAACAAGGACTCCACTTGTATTTCCCACTTCCTAGTATTGTCTGTTGAGTTATTGACTAACGCAGATAAGTTCTGTCTCTCCTTCGAGCAGTCATACTCCTTCACTGAATATCCTTCTCTCAAAACACATAAAAATATGTCTAAATAAAAGAAAATCTTTAAAATATTTGTCCCAGAAAGACTAGAAAGATTTGGAAAAACTCAGTAGCTTCCATTACAGGGAACATTTCCCGGTCAGCTCTTTTCAGAGCACAATACCCACCTTCAATAAGGCATACCTTAAGGCAAAGTAATTAAAAAACGTTAGTCTGTTCTACTAGCTTCTCTACAGTGCCACCATCAGTTCTTCAATATAAATTAAATGCAAGTGGACCCAGAAGGGATGTCAGACCTGCTATAAAACAGAGGACACTGAGTCAAGCAGCATCAATCCCATAGCTATTGCTTGGGGGATTGAGCACAAAAGTCGAAAGAGATACCAAACTGTTCAAAGTCCAAAGAACAAAAATAGGAGTCCCCTCCTGGCCTTGGCACTACACACTTGCTTTGAAGACCTGAGAAGAGGGAGAAGATTCTCACCTGGTCCTTTTCTGATGATATGTTTCCAACATCTTTGTTACAGGTGTAAATTTTGTCATCTGGAAAAATTGCCTCTGCAGAAAAGCTGGTGGGCAGGAAAACTTAAGGCAAATGTTTCACAGCTTTATTCCTTCTGTGAATTGTCATAACCATACTTTCAAATAATAGTTTCAAATTATTCACAAAATTATTTCTTATATAATCATGAAAATGCTGATTGATTTTAAGCCAGTCCTGGGGAATCATAACCAATTGTTATTAAAGGCAAGCGAAATTCTTTGGACACCACTAGAAATGTACATCACAGGATTCTTTGACTGAATAACTGAAGACTGATAATAAGTTTATTAAAAATGCATAATTCCAAATTAGTGATTTGCTTTAAATTAACTTAATTTGCAAATATTACTGGTGATGTTTCAATTAGTAGAAATTTCAGCGCAAAGGGAACAAAAAACATTGATTTAAAATGTAAGTTAACTATGACAGGACTCAGTTACTTCTACAGTCGGAGCTGAGCTACCACTTCCATACTCAGATGAGGATTTGTAACATTCCAGCATCTAAGATTTTCGTATCAAGGATTTTGGGAGTGGTATGTTTTAAAGATTTGGTTCAGTCACCACAAAACAATCTGAGTGAGTATTTTTTAAACTCTTTCACCAAAAACGCAAATCAACCAAATAAAATTTTGGAGGTCTAGGTATTTTGGTTTGATCTGCATTTCAAATGAAAGCAGTACTTTCTGCAGAAAATCTTCTGTTTGCTCCCTTTGGCATCACAATGTAACATCCATTAGCAGCACTATATCAATAAAAATCTTTCCTGACACCACACAGTCCCTCTGAAATGATAAGCAGTGGCCTGGACACCACTTCCCTAAGGAATGTGAAAAAATTTCCTATAATGAAATCCCATGACAGCTTTTCAATATATTTTCGAAACAAATAAATAAACCTCAACTGATGATCACTTCAATTCTGCACTGTTAATGTGCTTTGTTGCATTCTTGACCTGAAATCAGAGCAACAATTCTGGAATCCGTTAAGAGAGTAACTACATGAGGCCATGATGTCAAATGCATGGAATATTACTGTACTTCTTCAATATGAGGGTGGTGGATCACTGGAACAGGTTGCCCAGAGACGTAGTGGAGGGCACATCCATCCCTGGAGGTATTTAAGGTCAGCCTTGATGGGGCTCAGAGCAACCTGATCTCGTGAAGGTGTCCCTGCTTACTGCAGGGGGTTGGACTAGATGACTTCTAAAGGTCCCTTCCAACCTTACACATTCTATGATTCTATGATTTCAGGGCAAAGGCTGTTTGATGCTTAGATGTTGCTCTGGAAAGGTAACGGCCAACAGGAGAAATGTTCAGCATCGTTACTGTCTATTTTGATTTGAACACATAAAAGCTGTACAATGAGACACCCTCTCCTAACCACTGTTGGGATATATGTATTTACAGCTGGAATGATAATAACATGGATGGTTCTTTTAAGCTGAAGTATGGTTTCTCCTTTTTGCTTTAAAGTAAGGGTGATCATACTAAATCTGTTATTACAAGTGGTGTTTTCTTTTTCCTGATACTATATAAGACTGCCAGCCTGCCAGCTCAGCAAAGATATCAACAAACACTTGTTTTGTTGAGCAGATGAAAACAAGTGTATTTCAGTTTAAAAACCTCAACATTTTAAAAAACATCTTTTTCAAGAAAAAAAAATTTATAATCTTCAATAAAAATATAAAAATGCATCAGTATCCAGCAATTCCTAAAAACAAACAGTTCTCTGGTGTGATGACAAAGGCCTGCAACAAATTTTCCAAGGCTTACTGCAACAGTATATTAAAGAGGGATGCATAAATCTGTCCCTGTGGTTGGTATCCAAAGAGAGCGCTCCACAATTCCTGGCTCGCCTTTTGCATCTTTCTCTCTCCAAACACAGGCAAATTCTGCCATACTTCATTTCCACCTATGGACTTGGTTTTAATACTGATTTCTTCCGAGAACTCAAACAAGAAAAGCAGAAAAAGAATACAACAGGGAGCTCATGTTACTCCAAGTAGATGAAAGGTGTCTTAATCCCACGCTGTTCCAGAGGCACAAGCAGGACAGAGCATCACCCTCTCTCAGGGAAGGAACCCTGCTCAACTGAGTTCTCTTGTACCTTCCTCAGCTCCAGAGGATGATGGACCTGTCTCAGAGGAAAGGCCCATCATGTCAGTATCCTGTCCATTGTATGGACACATACTGCAGTGAAGGGGCAGGCAACTCTCTAAACAAAACCGAAGTGTTTTCCACAGCTGAATGTGTCACACTCATTTTTAATTACACCTATAGGGTTTTAGACATCAGTACACACAAATGCTTGCTGGATGCAAGCATTCAAATTCTCAGCATATGCTCAGGTCATAGATGTTTGTTACCTTGTAAAGTAGCTTTAAAACCTATTCTGTAATTTACTACAGACTGTTGGTGCTATAGTCCTATATGCATTCTATGCATAGATTGGTCTGAGTAGAAAAAAGATATTTCAGTAGTTTTGTTTTGTGGTTTTTTATGGGGATTTTTTGTCACTAGACTTTCATTAAAATATGAAAACAAGCATTACAGCTCTCTATTAAATTTTATAGAAGTTTTTGCCATAAATAATAATTAAATGCCACATCTATAGGGAAAAAAGTAACAACAATATCTAAATAAGAAGAATTACAATATCTGATCTTTGGTACTAGCCTGGCTGAAAGACTTATCTTCACTATCTAGCTTTCCAACAATTATAGCATTACATATTTTCATACATTAAAAACAGATCCATTAATACAAACCAGAAATTACTTCCATGTGTTTCCATATAAAATACTCCCTCTCCTCATGTTCAATAAATTTCCTGTTTGAAGTGATGTAAACTGATATCCTCATCCAGCAAAGCACTTAAGTACATGTTTAAACTCGTGTACGTTAGTAGTCTTCTCAAACAAGGTCTAAATGAGGCTGCCATCCTTTCTCTCTGCTGGAGGGTGTCCACTACACTGAAATGATGTAAAGCTCTGTTGAATAAAGACAGAGGAAGTGTATTGCCACCATTTCATGTAGGCATTATTGGGAAACAGTAGTGCAGCAGCTTGAAGACATCATCATGCCACAGGAATGGTTCCATCTTGGGCCCTGGATACCCAGAGATAAAACATGAAAAAGGAGGGCATCCAGAAAAAGCAGTGCTAAATACATCAAAAGAAGCACACCAGTGACTCAGGATAGGCAATCATATCACCCTTCTAATTCCAGTTTCACCAGAGATTGCAAATACTGAGATTTCACGCAGGGGAAGCTGGTTATGCCTTTTACAGTAATTAATCTCATATCTATCTTGGCTGTTTTGCCAAAACTTTGTTCTGAAAAAAAAAAATTGGTTTAAATTAATCATTAAGTTCATATTCATAATTGTAATATTTAATTCTTCTAGGAGAATTGATTGAACTTACACATCTTTTTTTATTAATCTTTTATTGCCTGGTCACCTCTCTTCTTATCTCCCTTGATTTCTGTCACCTAATACATTCTTTTGTAAATTATAATTTCTTTTTTAATATTCTTCTGTTTTTTCTTTCCTTGCCTTCTTTCTTCCTTCCTTTCCTCACTTCCCCTTTCTTTCTTCTTTTTATAATTTCCCCTTTCCCTTTTTTCCTTTTTTTCTTTTACTTTTCCTTTTTTTCTTTTCTACTTTTATCATCCACAACTCATTTTCTACTTTTTACTCTCTTTACAATAATAACACATAAGAGCATAGGTATATGTATAAATTTAAAAAGCATCATTAACTGAGATAATTTCTGAGGAGTTCTTCCTTTTAGAATTTCTTCTTTTAGAAAATGGCTGTCACTGTTCACAGTGATTTAAGAAAGCTGAGAAGTAAATCTAGAAAGACTGTATTAGAAAAATATGTGGACATGAAGGCTTAAGTTAGCATCCAAACACACACACACACCCCCAAATAAAACCTGTTCTACATAACTGTAAGTGCAATATATGTTTGTACACTCTTTCTGGAAAGTGAAGAAAACAAAAGTTGACATTCAGCAGTGCTGAATCCCCATGCTTTTTAAAATTTGGGCCTTGAAGATGCTGTTTTGTAAGTGTCAGCTTGTAAAATTTTCTTTACGTCTTGCACATGTCACAATAGCACAGGGAAACTTGGAAGTCAGTTGCTTGAGCATACATGGCAAAGCTAAAAGCTTGGCTACTGAAAAAATACTTCAGTCCTTATGGTTTTAATAAAGAATAAATGTCCAAAATGAAGACAAAACCCCTTGTAATAAATGTTCTGTGTAAGTGTATAAAATAATCCTCATTCAGAATTTACTTTAATCTCAGGACACCTGATGTTGGTTCTGGTGAATTAGACAATACAGTGGGACACTAGATTTTGCAGATCCCCAGTCATACGTTTTAATTTGAAATACAATATCCATACAAGAAATCCTCCAGGTTCTCAGTCCATCTTAAAGAAAAACACATCATGCAGTTGTATTTTTAAGTAAACAAGGCATTTTGGTTTCTTTGTATGACTGAAAATTCTGAAACTTGAGGAGAAAATAAACCAGCATTTAGTTTTCGTGTTACGGAGCCACTGTTATTTAGATGCTTAAATAGCATCCTGTGGTGGTGCTGGTCAGTGGCAGCCTGCTGAAACCCTACGTTGAACCAAGGTGCCCTCCAAAAGGGAAGCATTGTAAAGAGGCACCACCTGTAAAGAAAAATGGTACACGAAGACATAAAATCCAGCCTAATTTTTCCCAGTAAAAAAGGGTTATGTCTGTACAAGAGTGCTGCTCATTTGTAAACTTCTATAAACATTATGTCTGCTCAGGAGTGAATATCGCCACATTTAACTCAGTGCCCTACGAAATGCAGGAGCAAGCTGACTTAGCTACTCAGTTAAAACAAAAATAACATAATACTCAATGTGAGGTTGAGACATTGCATGAGATGGCTTCATATTCCAGGACCCTTTAAAGTATATTATACATGTTGTTATTGTTCAATATAACCCATCTGTCACTTTACTCAAGCATTTTTTTCTACAAACTATCTATAATTATATACCTATAATTAGTAAAAACAAAATCCCATCCAATAGCTAGATAATATCCTAAGAGCAAATTTTTCAGTACAGATTTTAACATCCTAAAGGCTGCTCTAATTTGTACCAGTTGGCGAGGTTCCACAGGAGCTGTCTTTGTGGCTGTAGCTGACAGGGGCTCAGGAAGGCATCAGTCATGACTCCATGCTGACACTGGCACGGAGACAGAATACAGCTTTTTCTGGCTCTTTGCTAGAAGGCATCCCACCCAGCATCAGAGTGGTGCAAAGTATTCTTGATGGCATTATTTCTGGAATTTGCTATTTTATCTTGTGTGTAAACCTATACAAGTGACTACAGTTAGCATTTACTGTGCATAACATTAATACGCAGATAGCTAAAATCTACATTGTTAGAAAGGGAAGGGGTGGATCCTGAGGCAGGAGACCTGTAGGGAGAGTTTAATTTATTTTTCTTTTTCTTTCACAATGTGCAATATCAAAACATCAGCTTCCTATTTATTTTATATTTATTTATTTCTCTTCATATTTCTTCGTTTTATGAAAGCAATGACTATATATCATTAAACTGATCTTCCTTTTTTCTATACACATGTAAATATAAGATATAATTTTAGGGCTTCTTCTGTTGAAAACAGTCATACTTTACACCTTTTTTCTTCCTACCCACTAGGTAGTGATTTTCTTTCTTAGGCACCGATTACTCTCTTTCAAATCCATCATTCCAAACCACTCATTTGGTGGAGCACAGCAAGCTTTTTCAATCACTCCTTCTTGCTGACCATGCATATGCATAACTCAGTCTTGTCCTCACAATAGAACTGGTCTGGTACTGTTTTGTTGTAAAGTTGGAGTAATATAGTCACAATCTTACATGAAGTTGTTTTAATTCCAATACCACAAAACTTTTTAAAGTTTGTTTGCATCACATGGAAAGTGTTCTAAGCTAAAGTAAGCAAGCACTTCTTCTCCTCTAATAGAAGCGTTCATGTAGGAGATTATACCCATGTAACTGTTCAAACGATTGGTCTCCTGTCGAGACAAAGTCCTAGACAATGACGTGCTCCATTCAGACACAGAAGCAGCATCCAGATGATAGGTCTCCATGCTGTCTTAAGTGGTTCAGATAGCATGGTTTTCTTTTATAATAGCATGTCTCTATGTTTTGTCAAATTTTAAAAGGAAGAATATCCTTTTGGATGAAATCTTGCTATAAGTCATTAAGTTTCTAAGAACCTTTCAAAATCTTGTTACAAGAGCCTGGTAAGCCCCAGCCTCTCATAATATTTCTGTAGTAAATAATTTCTTATATCATATTTTCCATACAAATTACACATTCTTTGTATTTTCAGCCATCTAAGGAACAATAACATCACATGCCCTGATAGTCAGATGAGGCAACAGCCCAGGCAACAGCCCAAAGAGCCACTCCTGCATAGGTTGTTGCTGCACAGATAGGTTCTTCGAGAGGAGATTTACATGGTAGAAAATTAAATAAATAACATTTTCCTAGCGGAAAATTCAGGTTAGAAAAATACATTTTTTTCCCACCCAATGGGGAAAATAACCCATTATCAGAAAAGGCTGCAAATGAAATTTCTTATCTGAAAGAATGAGTTTTCTTAGTAATTCAGCAACAGAATTAGAATTTGGTGACAGATTCTTATAATGATTTCCCCAAGGGTAGATTATTTTCATGTACAATAAGGCTGTTTTGATTAAAAAAACCCTTAAAATAACAAATTAGATCTACAAAAAATTATACTACATTCGCCAGGTTCGTCTAACCTTTTGTCCCATCTTCTTGCAAGTTTAGTCTGTCCTGACTATAATATGTGGGGAGTAGAATAGTATTTCTATAAACTGCCTTGACTGCTGAGAACTTCCACTGATACCTGGTATCTCATTCAATTTTAGGATAAATATTGGATGTTTTTGGCAGCATTAGCAAATGGATACCTTGCTCACAGCTGGTGTGACCAATGCTTCTAACTGAAGAAACACTGTATTTCCACCTTTTCCCCAAAGAAGGAAAAAAGTATGCTCCTGGAAATAGATCTGTTTTTCAACATCGCACCTTCTACTTCTCAAAGCAATAAAGAAAAAGTCAGTCTTCTCTGTTTGCATAAGCAGAATATATCTTTTAGCAGCTGCTCTTTCCTTGCATAGGGTGCCTTTAAGCAAAAATGATAACTAAATAAACTGTGCCTCTCTCCCTTCATCTGCCTCTTGCTCCTAAAATGTCAGGTTTTTCAGTTGGGTTTTTTTTTTACATAATTGATCAGCGTTATTTGGATGAATGTGTTTGCACAGCTTTGGCAAGCAAATGTGTGTTTTTTCCTTCTCATGCTGGAAGGAACAGTTTATTTCAAAGAGTTAAACAGCCGCAGGGACCCTTGAGATGTTCTACATCCTCTAGCTGTGGTATGCACTCTGCTAAGCTTTGAACGATACACTATGCAGCAGTCCCTTTGAGGATATGGCTATGTAAACCATCTTACAGGACTCTTTTCCTACCTATACTAAAGGCCTACTGTCTCCAGAAAAAAAACCCTAACGATTCCTGTAATTGGAAAAAATTACTGCTAGAAAGAATCAACAACAGGAAAGGATTGAAATGAATAGGTAATCCAAACACATGCCTGAAATTCCATCATTAATAATGTAACTGGCACAAACGTTCTCAACAATGCTCCACTGTTAGTCACACATACCATTGTTTACATTGATGTGATGCTTAGATTAATACACATATAACTGTATGTTAACTTTTGTGGCATGACATAAGTCAACCTCCTGTCATACATCTGTTTATTTTGCTGTTCTTCTAAAACAGAAGAGGGAGTCAGCAACAAAGATGCAGATCCCATATGTGCTGAAGTCCCAGAGCCACATGGGTTTCTTTTAGAAACTGGGATCATAAAGTGAAAAAAGCTATGAAATAAGCTATGAAATAGCCAAATTCTTTTCTCAGTCACTAAGCATAGCTCAGGAATTTTGACTCATTTTTTCAGATGCCAAACGAATTCACAGTTGGAGTACCTGGTTGGTCTTATGAAAATACAAACACATCTGTACAGATGCAAGTCTTGAATTCACTGGGGAAAAAATATTTAGTGGAATCTTTCCTGTCTCTTAAAGAAATTACTAATATCCCCTGTATCACCATGTGTGAAGGCCCTGTGAAAATTAATCTTGTGATCTCTCCCATTCAGTTTATACATGTGGTCACTTAGAAACAGCAGCAAAGATCTAATCTGGACAAGGTCTATTAAGCCCCACATTTCCATAATTAATTTACGTAGGATTTCACTTCTGAACATGATGAGTTTTCAGACCAGTCAGTCTTTGACAGACAACATTTCACAACCATGCTTAACTAGCTACAACATATCAGGAACACTTTTTTACACTTCTAAAAGGCTGCAGGAGAAGTTGTAAGCTTTGTCTTGAGACACAAAGGGTAATTTTACATCTGCCAGTCCAGACCCATCTCTTCACAGTTAGTTGGTTCTCTGTTGTCACAAATTTTGGTATCCTTTTTTTGTTGCTCATATAAATATTATATCACTGTAACAGTGGGGAAATACAAGAAAAAGAGGTAAACAGAATGGGGAAAAAAGAGATTCCTAAAAGGTTATTCCCTGACAGGGAAGACAGGCATACATTGTATGAAGGGTATGGGGGATCAAGGAATTAAAGGGACTACCTGCATCAACTGAAGAAAGGATTTCTGGATATAAGTTGTTTGATATTATTGGAAGACGAACAGAAGGGACAGAATACAGAACCACTGTAAAATGAATAGACCCAAAGGAAACTGAAATGCAGCATTCCAAATAATTTAGGAAAAACAACACTGAGGGCAAACATTTCCTTTATATAACTTGGCAGACCAGTGCTGAAAAATGAAATGTGGATCTCTAGCACTCGGTAACAGCAGATGGCCAAAAAAGGTCTTGTGTTAATAAACATGCAAAGCAACTATGAGTTTTAATTCAATTTATCACAAAAAAACCCAAAAATATTTTCTATTTTTCCAGATTTAAAACTATTTTTCCCACCTACTTCGTTGTTGTTGTTGTTGTTGTTGTTGTTACTGAAGTCAAGTCCTTTTAACTGTCATGAATACTTCATACCAAGCACTAACAATTATTTTTCTATTTCAAAATGGTTTTCAAGCAACATAGAATTGATAGCATAATGCTCCCAAATGCCTCTTATTAATTCTGTTAGAAATATGTTATTGACTGTGGGACAGCCCAGGAACAGCAGGACTAGGAGAAAGTAGCCTATCCATCCATAGTCAATAGATGACCATTCCTTGTCACACAGGCAATGTTCAGTCAAATGGTCTTATTATTTACCAATTAAGTCATCATGCCCTTTTTTTCTACTCTAGAAATCTGGTCAGAGAGCATTAGCTCACCCCCAGCTCTGGAGTGACAAATGACTAAAACTCTCGATCAGATAAACAGGAACTGGCCTAACTCACCTGAAAAAGCAAAACAAAACCATGTTTAGAAATTGTAGGGGAGAAATCTAGGTGGAGCAAACTAAGTTCATGACACAGATCCTGTTAACATCTTGACAACGCTACCTATCTGGAGACTTTAGTCCAAGCCTGGACCTTAGAAATGTTTAGTTTCCTAGCTTATGAGGTATCAGTAATGATCTATATATGACCTTCAAACAACCTCTTGGACATGAACATTCATGGCAAGATTATGGTTTTTTGTGTAGAGAGTACATCGTTCTTTTCCTTGAAGCACATCATGTAATGCACTAAAAAAACCATGGGGATAAAACAAACAAACAAAACCCATAGCAAAGGCAAAAGGTTAGTATTAAGTTTTAATAAAGAAACTTAAAAGCATATATTTAAGGAAATACTTCAGCCTCCAGCATACTTCAGTGTCCATCACAGAGCAACTCAAAACCAGGCAATCTCTTATTCTTCTTTGGGCCTCTCCTAGTAAAGGAGAAGTTTGTAAAAGGTTAAAAAGGAAATTATTTGAGAGAATGCCAGAGACGAAAACAGCATGTCCAACAGCCTTCCCCATTAGTTGCTGAGCAAATCTCAACCTCCTTTTCCACCACATTTATTTCTCCAAAATACACATTTCAATCAGTTTTTAGTTTAGGCAAAAGCGCTTTGCAATGTTTCTGACTTTTTCTAATGAACAGATGCGAAAGAGGGATGAGTCAAAGACACTATTTCTGCCTCTGTTTGTTCTGAATGGTCATTTGTTTCAAAAGTTTATTTTCAGCTGCAAGAATTATTCAATTATGAAAGCAAAAAGCCCACACAGATTTCAATACAGGAAGAAACCAGCAGAGTGATATGATCTGGAATGTGAAATTTTCTGAATAAGAATCAATTTTCATTCCAAGATCTAGAAATCTGTCAAGTCCTACTCAGCATAATTGCTTCATCATCCAATGAAAAAACACTTGTTTAATTCCTTTGTGTTCCATTTGCCATTTCATAGGCCAAGATTATTGCAGTGAAGCTCTTACAATTTATCAGTTACAGCTTGCAAACCCTAGTTATAGCTAGTTAACCCTACAGAAAGTGTGACAGGAATTGAAAGCTTTTTCCACTCAAAGAAAAAAACCTCAAATAACAGAGACTGAAACAAACTAAAAGTCTGCCAAGCCACCAAAATAAAGCCATTTTAGGACCTATTGATCAGGAAATTATATAGTTTCTTCTTTTTTCTTTTTCTTTTTTTTTTTTTTTTAATTTTCTTATTTCTGGAGCTTTGCATCGGTGGTGGGGAAAGCCTTGGAAATGTTTGTTAAAGAGCAAATGGAAGAACAGTCAGTAAACCACATCTTGAATCAAGGATAGCCAACATGGTCTCAGGAAGGGAAGGGCATGCCTCGCTTACTTGCTGGAATTGTTTGAGCCTGTAGCTGCCAATACAAACAAGGGGAATGCTGTGGGTACTGTGAACTTGGATTTTCAGAAAACACTTGCCAGAATTCCTAACTGAGATTACTGTCTAATGTGCAAAGCCAAAGCCTAATTCAAAAAGGGCAAAAGGGCCCTCACAGAAGTAAAATGCTACCCCTTTGGGCAGGAAACAAGGCAAGCCCCTGTAGGTTGCCGGGAGGTTTCTGGGGTTAAGAATTGGCCTTACTCTTACTAATAAGATTATAAATGCTCTGTGAGATGGAATTGATATGTACTTACACTTGGAGAGAATGAGTTATGATACATCCAGCAGCACAAATAGAATGCCATGTTATTTAACATGAAGGGTAATTAATATCAAATGGTAGTCTTGCTAGTTCTATAATAATAAAAGTATATTTCAAGATTAAAGAAAATCAAAGCAAGGGGCACAGCTGTAAACTCACTCATCGAACCCCTACAAAGCATATTAGAAACACAGGCTTGAAACACAGCAACACCTTTGAGAAAAAAAAAACAAGATTAGAGTAACTGTGAAAACTGTAAGTAACGAAATTGTCAATTTAGCTACAGAGCTGAAGAGAAAAATGAAAACTTTGATCTGAAATAAAAGTTTAAAAAAGCAACACATTAAGGTGAAAAAAATACTGAGTACAAAGAAAACCAAACTGATTCAAGCCTTCCATGATGCTGTGCTTCCAAATACTAGTGAAAAAAAGCTAGACAACATACGTATGCAGTAAGAAACAGGCAAGAATTCCTGTACCCACTGTGCAACTGAAACACTCATTGAGAATTAAGAAAACACATACCCTCTGCCATTTTCCTAGTCCCCAGGAGCCTGACTTTAATAAATGCAGTTTAAGAGGGGTTTTTTATCCCATTGGATTTATTTGTTCTTCTGTTGAAACTGTTCTCACTGAAAAAAGTATTCACATATTCATTTAATTGGAGGAGAAAAAGAAGTACTTACTAACCAGCAAGGAAACAGCACAGTCCCTGATTTAATTATTATTTTACACAAAGCAAATTTAGATAATTTAATGCTGCTGTCTCCAATTGGGACTAGATGTCTTCCTTCCAAACTGAAATATTTGAGGGTTCTCTGCAAACATCCTCAACAGAGAGGACAGACACTGTGATCTGGTGAACAAGAAGCTTGGTAACCCCCAGCATCTTAAATATCATAACCACCACTGAATTAAGACAGCTGTTCACTTCATCTCCAGGCAAACTTGGTGAATCATTTCAAAAATTTAATCTTAAATTTCATGTATATGTTTATCATTACAATCTATTTTTGTTCTCCTGCAGCAGAGAATATGAAACATAATGTGTAAAGATGTCTGGTCTATGTGTAAAGATTTGTCTATAGGTATGCGTTTTAAAGATTAATCATAGAAGTCAGAGCTTGTGCTTAATTTCTGTAAAATCACCTAAACTTTCACTTTCTTAATCTCTAAAATGAAAAAAAGGCTAGTCATGATAATTGCCAGGGACATTTGTAATGATGAACGAAAAAAATTTCATTCTGCAATACTTTAAATCAATACCATTAATTGAATTGCCTTATACTAATTTTTGTGGGTTAAAACATGTTAAAAACAAACAAACAAACAAACAAACACATGTAAGGCTTGATCCTTATTTATAAAGTAAGAGGTAACACATAGGAAGACACAGCCCCCCTGGTTTAGGAGTATTATACTGCTGTCCATAGTGACTTCTTTACAAGGTGGGAACACCTCCACTTCAGCTGTCATTACTACTAAGAGCAGTAAGTATCCAGTTTTCACTAAATCTGGAGCCTGATAGTAAAAGACTGCAAAATACCAAACAGAGGAAGGAGCTCTGTGGCAGCTGATTCCGTGTGTTGATGGTGCCATTCAGGAGGAACTCAGTTCTTCCTATTTACATAACAGGACTAAAATAAACAGGAGTTACATCAGAGATTAATTTGCACCTTGAAGATTTCCTTGAAACCCTCATCTCTCCTGGTCACACCCAGCCCTCCTATTTCCATGACCCTATGAAGAAACAAGGCTACTGCCACAAGAGTTTGGCTCATTTCTCAATGCATCTTGTGCCAATTCAGTACAACTTTTATCATGCCAAAACCACAAAACTAAGTTTGGGGTAAATCAGCAATAGGTATTAAGGAACCAAAAGCAAACATCATGTCTTGCGTGTTTATTCTACTGGGTTTTTTCACATGCAACCAACTCTGTGGAATGAACCCAATGGTAAGACAACTTTATGCAACACCACTTTTGTTTTTAGATTGGGACTTCTGCCTCAAATTACAGTGAAGGGATTAGCTGAAGGACAAGTTCACTTTCTCTGCACTGTAGAAAATACCAGTAACAACATAATGGTATTTTGCAGAAGAATGGAGAAATGCGCAATTACACATACATCATAAAGTGATTTAGTGTTTACTGTCTGTTCACTGAGAGTTTGTCATAGGTCATGGACGAAAGTAATTGCAGTACTGTAATTACAGTACTGTACTTTAGAAAGTCTTGGTGCTGTCACAGTTTAGAGATTACTTAAGTAGCAAAAACCATGGCAAGCTATATAATAGTAGAGCATCAGGTCATCAAATGCAAAAATGGCAAAAAATTATTTTAAGATTTCTAAAACCTCAGTGGGACAGCTGTGAGTCGAGATTTTATTTAACAGAAACCACCAAAAGCCTGGGAAGAGAAGGGAGGTCCTCAGGACGACACCAGTTTTGGCACGGTGCTTGCCGTTTGAAAAAGACATGTGGAATATGTGTTTTCCTATAACAAAAACTAAGTTGTCAAATATTATTTTTTTCTAAAAACAGGAGAGAAAAAGATATGACATTCAGGGCCTCTATCTCAACAGCTGGGATAATGGAATCAGAGAGCTGATCATCGAATCAATCTTTACAGCACACTGCAAACAGTAAGACCCAGGCAAATGGCAAGGTAGGGGCAAGTCACCAGATGACCTCTCCATTCAGGAGAATTTAGCTTAGCATATTGCATGGTTCTTCTCATTGCTACACAGACACGTACAGAGCTAGCCTAGCCTGTATGTTAAGTGGCACATATACATTACAGCCATGGGTATTATAATTTAAAACACGAGGCTGCAATTTGGTGAAACAGCTTCTGGATATGCTACACTATCTCATGCAAGATAAAGCTAATATTCAAAACTGGCTCCTACATTGTTTTTTTAGCCCTGTTAAATTGTTACGCAGAATGATGGCAGGTACCCTCAAAGAAAAGTGTTACTATTTAATTGTAACTAAACAAGCATGATTAACAGCCTTTTCTGACCTTCACTAAATTGTAGCCAGCTTCTGGCAGTGAAGCATCTCTACAGGACTTGCAGATGTTAGTCCAGCATTTCTTGCAACCCATGAGAGCTCAGCACGACTGCACGGAAACCAATGTTGGCACAGCTCCATCAGTGTCTCAGTCATGCCTGCGCACCGTGCCACAGGTAGGGCCTTACAGATTGAAGCCATCACCATGCTTCTTGCAATTGCTACATACTCAACCCCTCCTTCCCTCCAGAAGCACTGATAATACTGCCGTGCCCATCTTCAGAGGGATAGGTTGAATGCACCCATAAAAATAATTTGGTCTAGACCCGTTTGTTTGATGTGAATTGTTGGAATTTGGGGCTTGTTTCAATCAGCCCAGCTTCTCTCCTTATGAGACTAGCATGCCTACCTCTGCTTGTTGGTATAAACTCTCTTTGAAGGAAAATCTTCATCTTCTTATGTTGTTTTGGACATGGTAACAATGACCTGAAGGGTAGGTTTGAGTGTTAATACAAAGAAACGGAAAGTTTGAAACTCTGCGAAATTGTTTCCAATGCACCCTGCATTTCATTAGTGTTTGCTGTAATGATGACCAGATCACGCCACTTCTCCATTCCTGGCTGCTGAGAATCCAGGCTGGCCAAGCAACTACCTCCTGGATGAAGCCCTGTAGGGCTCCAGAGGTCCTCTGAAACTTGTGACAGTGACAGCTCCAAGCGCTCTCACTGCCCATTACACACTGGGAAGCCTCCATTTGTTTTGACAAGGCCACTCGCAGCTTTGTTCCCTGGGATGATTTTCTTTCTATTCCCCTTTTCACATGAATCACAATACAGATGACAAAGGATGTGTGGTGTTAATTATTTAGATTGACAGGTAGTTTTGTGTGCCTGTGTGTGAGCAAATAAAGCAGGGCTAATACAGAAAATCTGCTTGCTAAAATCTTGGGATTTTTGTTCTTACTTTTAGATGTATTTACCATTCAAAATGTTTGTGTTCCTCATGTAGATATAGATGGAGGAGGAAAACAAAGATGCTTAAATTTATTGAGGTAAAACAACTCTAAGTGAGTGTCTACTTAAAATGTTAATGTCTCTGTTAGTAAGATCAGTAATTATGTAGATGTACCTTGTATTTGAATGAGGAATACAGCACTGAAATGTATTTCCAAAAGTACATACTTACTTTTAGAGCATACTTACTTTTAGAGAGGCTCCAGGCATGTCCAGTTCAAAAGCTACTGGATTACAAACCATAATTTTTCGCTATTTTGGGGGATTTAAATGCTCTAAACACAAGTTTCCTGAGAAGATGTGGTGTTACGATTGCTCAAAGATAAGAGTTGCTGAGAGCTTTTAAAAACATTCTAATGACTGAATAATACCACTGCAGAAAGTTCAGCGTGTATCTAGTAGTTTGACATGATAAAAATTGGGAAAAAAAATTTCTACAAGGTTCTCTCTAAAATGAGTAACTTCAGTTGGAAGCACAGATCAAAGGACTCATTTATAAGGTGGCACAAACCAGTTAAAAGTCATCACAAGTACAGATGTTTAGACGTGCTTCTTAAAGTCCAGATGCAGGAAGCCAGCAAGATAAGTGCTCCAAGAGGCCTTTCCTAATTCTTGCACCTCAGCACATCCACCATCATGGCTATGTCCCATTCCTGTTTTCCATTCTATGCAGCAAAGGTACCTAGGTCTTACTGTGTGGAAGGCAGGGAGTGTACCACACCCTGAAATCCGTTCCAAACACATTCATTGCTTTGCAAAGAGAACCATTCATCTTCTGAGACAACTAAAACACCCTGAATTGCCTTCCCTACCCACCCTTGACTTCTGTGTACGAAGGAGAGGTGGGTTTGGCAAAAACAAACTCTGCTGAGCACTAATCCCCTGTTGACAGAACTGTCACATTCAGTCAAGTATGTTTGATGCTGATATCGATTTAGGCTGTAAAATACCAGTGTTGATAGTTACGAGTTTTAGCTGTCAGATTATGCTCCTCTTCCAGCGACCGCTTTTCTACTAAAAATGCTAAGGGGTTCTCTGAATTATAAAGGGGAAAAAGTTAAACAGGAAGATACCACGGGCAAATCTGTAATTACAGAAGGTTCTGGTGACAGCAGGATGCTCTGGAGCTTTGCTCATCTGGTTAATTATGATATCACCATTCCCCCCCAATGCACAATGTTTATAGGACTTCAGAACCTGCAGAATATATTTATTCTATACATTAACATCTAGAACTATAGTCATGATACAGCCTAGTCATTGGGAAGGCCACAAGCCCTGCTATGGTAGGTCTCAATGCCAGTGCTGCTGTTTTACTGAGACAGAACCACAGAAAGCACATGGCTTTTACAGCTGGCTGCTGAGGTGAGTCCAAAGAGCTCCGCTGATTGGAGGTGCATTTGGAACCGATAGCTCTCTACTTTCTGGCCCTATGCATTTTAAAAAGCGTCTGCAAAAGATGCTAATTAATTAACCTGTATCACCTCCACAGCAAACTCAGTCCCACTGGACATACGCCTCTCAAGATATTAGAATGTATGGACTGAAGTTTAGAAGTTAGGTTTCAGTTCCAAGCTATTTTTCTCATGTGGAAAACCAGAAACAGATGGAGTATCTGTTTCTGATTTCTACTGCAGCATATAGATCAGGATGAACTCCACTGAGTAAAGCCAGATTACATCTAAGCGAATTGCCTTGTAAATATTGTGGAGGATGTGGAATTAGAGCCCTGAAACTTGTTTCAGACCACAACATCTCCCTCTCTCTCTTTCTCTAATGTCTCAATAACAAACCTCTAGTATCAGTATTTCCAAGACAGAAGATGGTATTCCCAGTCAGAACTCCCTCTTGCCCAGAAGCAAACCATTTTTTAAGGATTAAAGAAAAGGAATTTTTTTTCTCCAAAGCCTCCTATGTCTGTGCATCAATTATCTGGCATACTGCTAATGAAAATGGCATTTTAAAATAAAAGTATTGGAAAGTCAAGCTTCTGCATTTGACAGAGGATTTGCTATTGCCCTTGGGATTCTTCCACTTCAGATCCAAGGTACTGAGAATGCCATTGTGACTCACTCCACATTAAAATCTAGCAGCACTTCTAAATAAAATGATATTTAAAACTCTGCACCACTAGAAAATGCATAGGAAAACCTCTCCACGACAATAGGAACGGTGTTCCCACAGAGACTTGAATGAATACCATTTTTAACGGTCTAGATTGACACTTAAAATGATTACATGTATCCATGCAGAGCCATCACTGCGCTGGGATCTGCCTGTGCAGAGGCAAAGCTCTGCAGCCTTTCGCCTAACTTCTGAAATCTAAACTTGGAAGGATTTTAAAACTCTTGTCTCGGGAGTCAAGGCCCGGTAAGTTTCCGCCGGGCGAGCTGCCCGCGCCGCGGCAGCCCCGGGCCCCGGGCTGCCCAGGGGACGCACGAGCAGCAGCCCTGGCTGAGCGGGGCGGCGGTGAGGGCTGTGACCGGGGAACGCGGGGCTTTGCTGGCAGCGGGAGCGCGGCCCGATGCCGCAGCCGCTTTGCTTTCGGGTGACGGCAAAGCGAAAGGCAAGGCGCTTACAGCAAGTGCGCTACCCAGCTCGTCTTCATGTCGTCGACGACGACGACGACGACGACGGCTCCTGTGAGCCCCGCGGGCAGGGGGGCTGTAGGCAGACTCGGGCCTCGGTGCGGCCGGTACCCGCCGCCCGCGGGGTCTCTCGGAGGCGGCGGCTCCCGCAGCACGCGGAGCGTGGCTGGTGGGCGGAAGCGGCGCGCGGCCTCCACGCGTGCCCGGCGGTGCGCGGGCGCCCCCTGTTGTCCCTCTCTGGCGGCGCCCGGTCCGTGTCCACGCGCGCTGGTGTCCGCCGGAGCGGGAGGATGCGGAGGGTAGGAGAGATGCACGGCATGGGCGAGCCGGGGGCTGGCGGCTGTTTGGCGCCACCGGGCAGGCGGGAGTCGATAGAGAAAGGCAGCCCGCAGTCACCGGTGGAGTAAAAAGACAAGCGCGCACAATTTCCCCTCTAAATCACGCGTACATCGGTTGGAAATGAGAGGCGAGCGTGCCCCTGCGTCGGGCGGTGCAGCGATGCGCAGCGCCTCCGTCCCGACACCTCATCGGTGCCTCAGAGGTGAAATGGGGCAGAGAAACGTCCCTCCTGCTTCAGCAACGGGGGCTGCAAAAGGAGTCGGAGCGGTCGGGCTGACGTCACTCCAGCCCAGGGACAAAGGCCAGGTTTGGTCTCTGGTCTCTTAACTTGCAGGTGAGCGCATCAGCCACAAAAAAACCCCCACCAAAAATCCCACTAAAAAGGCCCCCCAAACAAACAAACAAACAAAACCCTAAAGTAGTAAAAATACTGAAGCAATCACATAGTCTAGATCTGCCTTCTCCACACCCGCGATCTGCCATAACGGCACAGGAGCTGTGACCTTTCGTATTTACCAGATCGAACCCCATCAGGGCTGGTAACTCAGTGCTCCAGGGGCTTGTCAAGGAAACGCTGTTTGTCGCTGCCATAGGTTCAGCAAAACATCCAGGGCAACTGACAGCATTCCACTTCGCATAGGTTTATTTTGTAGTTGTTGTCTTAATCTTGATAAAGGGACCAGGGAAGCAGAGCGGCGATGGGAAATAAAGTCTCTGCCCGCTTCAGTAAGGCAGAGATAGCGGGTGGGCAGCATCCTACACTAAATGAGCACAGAATGAGGATAAACAGGCAGTGTCGGCCCACAGCGTTTAATCCAGTCTCATGAACAAGTCTTCAAGCAAATTTTTGAAAGGATTTATGATGTTAACCGAAATAGACTAACGGGTCACTTTAGGCAGGCTATATCTGGACGGTGAAAATACTGGAGCCTTTGAAAAAGAGACCCAAATTCTTTCATTCGCATCAGTTGTCTTAAATAAACAGTGTGCCTAGATGAGGCTTCATATTAAATATCAGCATTTTAATGGTTTTCAACAGAAGGAAATGGAAAACATTGGTGAAATTAACCTGACAGATGAGGTAGCAGAGCTGCAATTTTAAAAGTAATATCCTTCCACAGGATCCAAGAAAAACGAAATAGTCTTGTGTTTTTCTGTAGGCTCCTTATTTTATTTTCTGTTGCTTTGACTGGCAAGCCCAAATATTTTAGCATGAATTTTATTGCTGGGGAAAAAAACATGATTATTTCATGAAGATTACGTTGGAGGTGCATCTCATACCTCTAATAGCAGATTATTAACTACAGAAAAAAATGTTTATCCAGCTGTTCTTCTTACTAAAAACTAAGTAGATCATCATGACAATTACAGCTAGGCTTTTTTTCCCAGTGTTTTTTGAAATGAACATTCAGAGAAATTAGCATTTCTGCAAAATATTTGCTAAATCTACAATTTCTGATAAAGATTCCAGTGAAAAAATGTAGAGTGGACGTCAGAAAGACTTTCTAGTTCTGCTATATCTTTCATAGAATCATAGAATTGTAGGGGTTGGAAGGGACCTCGAGAGATCATCGGGTCCAACCCCCTGCCAAAGCAGGCTCTCTAGGACATTTCACTGAGATAGGCATCCAGATGGGTCTTGAATATCTCCAGAGAAGGAGACTCCACCACCTCCCTGGGCAGCCTGTCCCAGGGCTCTGTCACCCTCACTGGGAAAAGTTTCTCCGCATGTTGGTGCGGAACTTCCTATGCTCCAACTTGCAGCCATTGCCCCTTGTTCTGTCTCCACAGACCACTGAAAAGGGGCTGGCTGATTCCCCCTGCATCCCATACTTAAGATATTTATAAATATTGATTAGGTCCCCCCTTAGTCTTGTCTTCTCAAGGCTGAACAGTCCCAATCTTCTCAGCCTTTCTTCATAGGGGAGATGCTCCAGGCCCTTTATCATCTTCGTCTTTATGACTATTTTATCATTTCCACCTTGATGTTACTGTGACCTGAAATGTGATTGGACCCTATGAACTAAACACCGAGGAGAAAATAAAATTATGGAAATGGGTATTTCTGATTTACTTGGGTTTTTGAAAATACCTTCTTCACAAATTTACTGTATGAATTCACATAGCAGGTATTTACACCCCAAGATTTACATTACAGTCTACCAGAAGGACTGAATTGCAAAGCTCGTCGCAACCTTTCCATGACCCATTTTAAGATATCAATCGTATTTGCTAAACAGACTTGCCTGGAGGTTGCCATCAAAGATAGCAAATCTCTTGACAAGCCTGAAACTCAGGACACTCGCCAAAATAAATACTATTTAAGATCCTTCTGATTTGTGTAAATGTACTGATCATTAGAGCAGTTTCAGAGGTAGCTATTCGAGAGGAAAGAGTGAACATTACATGGACCCTGCTCAATGCCTGATAACATTACCCGGAGTTCCCTAAACGCCAGAGCATGGCTGCATCAATTACTTGATTGTTATGAGGGGGAGGGGGGAAAGTTTGTTTTTCTTTCCTATATAGTTATAGCATAGAAAGGAAAGTAATTATTTCTCCATAGCTGATGCAGTCCTTTTCCCTGGCTACAAACAGCAATGTGTGCTGTGGTAGGAAACGTGTTTACGGGATTTTATTCTCGACAACAGTTGTCCAATTCTAACTGCACTGAAATAGATTTATTATAATCCATGTAAACAGCCTTTCAGTGGTATTCTTGTTACGTCTGACCAGTACAGAATTTGATCCGTTAACTAGAGCAGTTAGATGTAACTAGTATAATTGTCCCAAGAATAACCAATAAGGATTGATGGTGGAAAAAAAAAAAGGGGTGGATGTCTTCTGCCTGGAAAACACAACTGAGAGAAGGTAAGAAGAACATGAAACACCTGAAATACAGGTCCCACGTAACAAAAGGGCAACGGAAGGCTTTTCTTAGCCTTCACTAAACAGACTTTTTTTCCCAAACGATGTTCCTTAATTAAAAGGAAAAGAAAATAAACTGTCAGTGTTCCCCTGATTAAAAAATTAAACTGATTTTCATAACCAATTCACTGCAGACCATTTGTTTTCAGGTTTGAATTATCTATTTCTCATGTGTAAACAATGGGATCCTCTTACTGGTTACTGTAAAGCTCCTTAGCACAGGAGAGTATGGCATCAAAAAGCAACTTCAGCAAACTTCAGGCTTTTTGGTCCAAGATTCTGATTGAGGCTGAAGCTGTTTAATGAAGATTGAAATTTTGTGGGCTCCACACAAAGGGAACATACATTTTGCATCCCACACACAAAGATGCCTGCAAAAATAGTTACGGTTACTTCAGATGGCGAAAGGTACAAATGCTTAAAGTCTGAGCATTAGAGAACAGAATGAAATACTTGTGCTCACACTGAGCTTATCCTTTCAACAGGAAAAGAAGAAGTAATCACAGTTTACAGGAGGGTTTCTCTCTGCACCTGCAGTTTAGTTGCTGCAGTCCATCATCTCCATTACCTCTGGAAGTGGACTATTTAAAAATGTTGAGCCATGCTTATGAAGAACTCTGAATGCTTCCTGTGCCGTCTCCTTGCCTCGGTCTCAATCAAGGCTGGTATCTAATAACTCGGAACTTGGATTTCCTGACAGAATATTATGTTTCTGCTTACAATCTTTCTTTCTGGGAATTGAGGTAGCGATGTGGAGAGTGCTGAATCCCTAACTGTGCAGACTGGATTAGATCTACTCTAATCCAATGTTTAAAAACAATATTTACCTTGCTTTAGGGGAGTTTCAACCATTTCCTTTATTACTTTGATAATACTTCAGAGATAGTTCTAAACCTGGACAGGAAGAAATTAAAAAATGGTCCAGGGAAAATTATATAAAGAAGTCTATATAAACATGACTTTTCCCAGCATTTTGAGAGATATGCATGTATATATCTATATACACTTTATACATGCATATAATGTAAAATCTATTATGAAGAAATCTTTTACTGCAAACATTTAAATAAAACATGTTGGAGCCAGTCATTGCACGCTGCTTGGCATATTCTGTTCCCATAAAAGGAATATTGAGGCTTTTCTAATGTACTGTTGAAACTAAGGTAACCGTAGGGTTAATCTTCCAGGTTTCTAACGCTCCAAATCTCTTTCACAAGAAATAACACAAACTGCATTGAATTTTTTATATTCTTATTACAGTTCTATGTTGATCTAACAAGGAACAACTTATTTTAACCAGTCCTGAAATTATTTGACTGGTATCAACCCAGATGCAACTTGTAGATTTATAAATACCACTGTAAGGAGCAAAGTTCCTTGTCACCATGTCTGGCTAACACAGGCAATTACCAAAATGAAGGAGAAAGCTATTTGTGCCAGAACTTGCACCCCTTAATAATTCAGAGTCCTATGTTTAGAACAGAACAAGGAGTTACAATAAACAATATTTTGAGGCTTTATTTCCATTGACTTTATTCCATTCAGGATTTCAAATAGAAATCCTAAACTGCCACAGGTTTTGTTTTTGTGTGCACAGTTCTTCCACAAACAGGGCAAAAATTACTTTCAGACAGGAGTCATTATTTAAATAACACATGATTCCACCCAGTTACAAATATACTGGCTGAGCAAGAAAATTGAATTAAGGGGGAAAAGAATTGGCACATTTCAGCAGTTTAAAGGATTATGAAATGCAGAAAAAGTTTTAGAGGATCTGCAAACCCAAAACACCACAGAGGTCTCTTATCCATAGCTATTTGTGCTGCTATGTTTAATGACAAGTTTTGCAAGCAAACCATTTGGTAAGTTTCACCCTGAAGAAATGAAAATAGTAACAGTAAAACACAGTAGTTTTATAAAATCAAATATGTTTGAAGAGACATAAAAATTAAGTGATGAGTTTTTTTTCTCAAAAAATTCTTTCTAATTGATACCAAGTGGAAATGAGAGGCCACTCAAAGGACTGGGTGAGTCAAGTTCCCACCTTTCTCAGAGGGAACAAAGAGTTCACAGTCATTCCTTGAAATCCAGAGGATCATAGAATCAGTCTTGGGTCTTTGTCCAACCTGGGATTCATTTGTTCTTGGCTCCTTGTCTTCAGGACGATCCCTTCTCTTCTCCAGAAACAGGGAAAATTAGATCCACCTTCATCCCTGTAATTCTTGCTGGCCTGAATCCCCACCTTGTCCTTTGATGTCACACATAATGACTCTTTGAGGCAGTTCCCAGCCTGTCTGTGTGTTTCCGTGTGTAGTATTCTCTCATAAGCACCTGTTTTTAGCAATCTCCTCGAGTAAAGCTGAGGACATAACTAGGTCCTCCATGGACCCTGATGTGCAGGAGATCTGAAAGTCCCCTTACCAGGATGGAAGTGTAAACTAAAATATTCTCAGTCTCTGGGATGTTGTAAAATGTGGGTTTTTTTCCCTAAATTTTCTATTTGGCCACAATCTTCAAAAGAGATTAAACAGCAATGGGTCGATTAAAAGCATATTTATACCATCTATGTAAAGAACTGAAGACCTTCAGAAACCCTCTGAAGTGAAAGTAGGAAGATGTAACTCATCAAAATTCTTTCCAGTTTATTGGGAAGTTTATTTATTTACACAGACTTTAGCATTACCAACACTAGAGAGCTCCAGAAGATACAGGAATTAAGGAATACCATCAAAGGAGTAAAGGCATATTTCTCAGCTCTTGCTGATTTGTAATAAATCTTACAGTAATAAAGCTTGGGGAAATTATATTTAATTTCCTTTTGTTCACTATCTTAATTTTAAGATCTCATAGAAAGTTATGAGAGATTCATTCTGCCTTTTGGAGACCCGGTCTATCATAAATCCTTAAACAGACACTTTGGTCTATTAACAGACTCCACTGCTTTCATTTTTCTTGTGCTTCTGCATTTCCTGATACCATCTGGGACCACAGGTGGAGTGTTGAAATAAGGCAAGAAAGAGTTTTCTGCTGATGAGATGGCCAGACAGATATGGTCAGGGAGAGGTGCCAGCTGCCCATTTCCTAGCTCTGAGGTTCCACTGTTATATTACCCAGAACTGAAGGTTCCATCCAGTTTGTTTAATTCATTTTAGTACTTACATTCCATGCTGATTATATTCCCCCACCTCAGTATATTGCACCCTGGGGACTTTTTTCTTTTAGGAGACAAAAAATCCTTAGAGTACTCTCATATTCTGTGAAGAAATTAAAAAAACAAAACACCAAAGATGAACCAAAAGAATTGTTTCACCAACATTCCTTTTTTCTTTAAACTTTTGGACATGAAGCACTGTGTTTATTTTAAATTAGCTCCTTTTAACTAAGCAGCTAACAGTAGTTGTAGCCACACTGTGATCTTCTGTAGTAATTGCCCCTAAGACAGTGGAACAACAGGGTGAAGGAATAGGTCACCTAGCCTTCTTTGACCAAAAAATGTATCCAAATATTAAAACTAGCCCTGGTCACAAGTCATTTCCTGAAAGACAAAGGAACTTGTCACACTTCTGGCAATTACTAAGATACCCTTAGGGAGATTTATATAATTTCCTTCATTTTTCAACTTTAATTTGCCTACAAAAATGTACCTGTCCAGAAAATAAATAGATAGATAGATAGACAAAATCTCTAAGCACAACTGCTTCATAACAATATCATTAGCTAGAGAAAATCTTACCATATACTTTTTCTTTGTCTTGCTCCACGGGTTAATTCATTTTCTGAAAAGGAACAGGGCAAATAAAAGCAGATCCTAAACTGGAGTCTATCACAGCAATTTCCATCAGGACCAAACGAATTAACAATTGGGAATCCACAGAATACAACAATCAAGATCTGCATGAGGGAACCAGAATTAAAGTGTCCCTTATGATAGGGAAGGCACAGGAGAATCCCAGAATAAAATTTCTCTATTAATACACTTTGGGATGTTTACTCTGAAAGTTCAGGAAGAGAAAACTGACAGGTTAGGAGAGACTTCAATCTTGATCACAATTTGTCATAAAGACATATTTTAATATCTAAAATGCAAGTGCATTTTTTTCTATCTCACAGGTTTTTCTCTCCAAGTTCCAGTACAAATTATCTGGAAAGCTAAGGAACAGCAGTAACTTTTCTTCCATGTATATATAAAATATTTTAAAAAACCTGATTTAGCCTCTATTTTTTTTCTTCACACAAAGTGAAGGCAGATAACCAGCCTCCAGGTACAATTTGGGTCATTGAAAAATTCCAGCTGTGTTAGTTTGAAGGTCATCCTTTGAAAACTATGTGTAGTATGTGTCTTGTATGCTTCTATACACAATGATTACTTTCCTCGGATTTGTTAGCATGTCCTAACTATCAACCGCAACTCCTGTTTTGCTTGGCAAGCATCCCAACAGTCAACAGATATTTTCTCCCTCCTATCTCTTCAGCAAGCAAATTACTTCCAAATGATATCCATCTCTCCTTGAACATAGTATGACTCCTTTTGTCCTGGGGTTCTCTTCTTAGCCTTAATGTTTAGAAACTTGTAAACAAAAAAGGATCCCTTTCAGATACCATGCACACTCCAATTTTGTGTTTACAAACTTACATTCTGGATCACCAGGGCTAATAGACAGTATCAACAACCAACCTTACCTCTAAAATGTTGGAAGACAAGTGTTTTAGAGATGAAAATCTGTAAATCAAAATAGGTTTGTGCTTCTCTGCCTGATAAAACCTATTCAGTTTACCTGCTTGAAAGCTTTATATTTGGTAAGTGATTTGGTGCTTGCAAGATACTGTGTGATGACTCCCAACACAACTGCTAAGATTCAAAGAGCATGCATAGATTATGTGATGCTGCTTCCTT
This sequence comes from Hypotaenidia okinawae, assembly GCA_027925045.1. Taxonomy (NCBI): domain Eukaryota; kingdom Metazoa; phylum Chordata; class Aves; order Gruiformes; family Rallidae; genus Hypotaenidia; species Hypotaenidia okinawae. Next base: position 33,760,984 of record BSDF01000006.1, read on the forward strand.
TTGTGCTTTCATAACTGGAGGCAACACAGGAGACAAAAGAAAATCAAAACTTCACAACTTTGTGCTGAGTTGAAATATTACAGTTAAATTAAGTCATCTAGCTTTCTCATGCTAAAAGTCTAAAAATAAACCAGACATTTTTTCAGAGGGAACACTTTACCCAGACACAACAGTCCCCAGAAGTAAAACCAAAAGAGTATTTTTCAATTAGCGCTTGGTACAGTTGAGGATCCTTGACATCTTTGAAGATTCAGCTGAGCTCTCTTTATTCATACAGAAATCTCAATTAGCTGAAAATATGATTTTGCAATCTCTACTTTTTAAATTTGTGTTCAATAAAGTACAGTAGGTATGCTTTCAGGAAAGGATATATTTGTTAGCACTTGAAAGCATATATTTCAATGTCTATTTGGAAGAAAAGTTCTACCAAGTACTTCTCTCTCCAAGCAATTCGCAATTCTGAAAATGTTATCTGCAAAGTGAGCACACAAGATGAAGGAATTTATCAAGAAAGAAGGATACTCTGTATCTTACTGTCTTAGTTTTCAGGACAGAGAGTTATGACTGTTCGAAGCACAATACTCCATTCTCTGACATAGCCAGTTACTCTTCCAGTCACTCTGGTGTTAGCAGGACTTTTTACAACCCTTCTCAGAATAGGCTTTACCAGTGTGCTATCCAAAACACTAGACCCACTAACCCTAATAACTGCAAAGTGCAGTTGCAGTAAATTAAATACCATCAGGCACAGACACAGCTCAGAATATAGTGTGGGAAAAACACAAACAGCTTGCTCTTCCTGGCTGAATGTTGAGCATTTGCCTTGGAGATGTCTTCTCTGTCAACCCAGTGGTTGTCCATGGCCTCTCCCTATACAGCATACATCTGGCCTGGAGGTCCCAGTCTTCAAAAAAGAAGCTTTGTATACCATAGTCCGCAGTAGAAAATCCTCCTTCAAGGATTCTTCTTTGCCTAACACTCTCTACAACGGTTACAGTATTATCATTTCAGCTGAGCTGGTGGGCTCTTTCTGTCTCAGAAGTGTTGCTATTCAGAGAATATTCTCCAGAAAAAATGGTATCATGAGAGAAGAAAAGATAATCACCCATGAACATGAACAACACCATCCAGCACAAAACACAACCCCATTTCCAACAGGTACACCCTGTGACTAAAATTTAACAATGATACTAGCCTTTGGAACTGGATGATCTTTAAGGTTCCTTCCTGCCCAAAGCAGTCTATGATAACATTGGCAGATCCTAGCCACAGCCTTATGAGTGATTGACATATTGTGAAACTAGAAAAAGGTGGAGAAAAATTAAAAACCTACTTATCCAGACCACAGAGACAGACAGTGTTTCAAACTTAAAATAAGGAGCAGCAGAAATTCCTGGATCTCAACTGCAAAATCAACCACAGATTCTCCTTGCACACATACAACCAAAATACACAGGCAAATGTAAACTTTACAAAACATGTGTTGTTATTATTAACGTTCCCAATGCATTGGGCATGCATATGTTTCAGTTTTTTTACTGGGTGATTTTTGGTGTTGGTAAAAATTCAGACCACTGTTGATACAGATGAAATCCTGTATATGCAGGAGCAAGTTTAAAAATATATGTCATCTGTCAGAGAATCATTTGCTCTTTGATCATTTCTGACCTGCAGAAACATCATTTCTGAAAATAGGTAAGTATGTCCAAGGAGAATCTGATATGAAAGGAAGCTTCTTGTAGGAAATACTGTGTCATCAGCAAGTGGAGGGCTGAGAATCTAGTAAAGAAATAATAACTGACCATATCAGGCCAAAACAGGTTTGCTGTAGGCTCAGGCAAAGTTAAAGGTTTTCTAAAGGAGCACACTCTAGAGTGTTAGCAATGATCTTGGCTTGGTTGCATCCTTTGCCCACACCTGAGGCCTGGAAAACCAGTCTGGCTGCTTCCGAACCCGTGTGGGTTTGGCATAACCTCATTCTGTGGTGTGGAGAGGTCCCTCCAAAGAGCAGCTGTCAGACCATCCTTCCCGCAGCAGTGAGAACAGCAATCCCTACCCTCCAAGGTCCTTCCCTATACCCAGGTTCCTGGTTGTAGGGTAGGAACAGGGTCTTCCCCACTGCTTTGCCTGTGGTAGGACCCTCTGGGACAGCAAAATTCATGTTCTTCTACATTGCTGAGAAGCACTGCGCCAGCTCTGGTTCAGTATCACTTTTTTTAATGACCAGTAAGTGGTTAGTTATAAAATCATTACTCTTACAAAAGGCCTATGTTTTTAATCCTAAAGATGGACTGGCACCAACGCAAGGAAAACCACCAGGTGCCAAGGCTCAGTAGCTCATAAGCTGATCTGCTTCACTGCATGCCTCCTCCTTCCACTAAGTTGGCTGCAATCTTAGACTCTGGCTTTATTGCTATTCAGGGATGTCTGACACATCTTTGAGACCTACATCAAAATTAAAACAATTTATGAGCATGGACCACCTACACAGAGTTAAACCATTTGAAACTCTGTACTGCTCCTATGATGCAGTGTTAAAATACTTACTGTTGGTACCTTAAGCTTCTTCCAGCTTACAAATTCACAATTTTACTTTGCATGTAAAGCCTGGAATCAGGGAAGCCATGTTTTCACCAGAAGCAATATTTCTTTCATTTGATATACACTAGGAATCACCACTGAGCAAAATTTTCCCCCATCATTACTTTTTTCTCATAACAGAGCTGTTGGATTTGAAACAAAAATGTGGTTCTCTAACCACAAAAATCCAACAAGGAGCACAAAGCAACAGAATCCTTAAAAGGCTTCTGTTTTTGGTTTTGATTTTAAATATGGTATTAGTAAAACACTTTTAAAATTATATATGGCAGAAATCTACAAGCAGAGTGCCTAATGTAAACTGAATGGAACCTGAAGTCACAAGTCTTCATATGCCAGCTCCATGTGCAGCTACTTTAGAAGTATCATTTTGAACACCAGAAGTACAGGAATGAAGAAAAAAGTTGTAATGTGTCCCCATTCCATCCCATCTCCTCTCTGCAGAAAGTACTAGCATAACTCTTTGAAGCTTTGGTGTATTCTGAAGAATTTATTACCTTCATATCCATTAAATGAGCTGTAAATTTTACTATGGTTTTGAGGTAATGCCTTTAATAAAGTCATGGTTTTCAATAAAATTAAATTACTATCCTCAGCATATATTATATATTTTACTGAATTTGATACATAAATAAAATATAAAGAGCCCTGCACAGTAGTTTTTAAAAATGAGTTTAATGATCCTCAACTGTTTGTTTTGGACATGAAATAAATGGTTTTTTGAAAAAAAAAAATCCAGGAATTTTATTGACTCTTTTTCACACAATGATGTTCAAAGATTGTTTTCCAATAATCTGACACATTTCAAAAAAGTTCATTGCCACAGAAGTCCATAATTCTGAGTCCATTGACTTTAACAGAACTACACAAAAGAAAGATTTATCCTATTTTGCTAATAAAATGCTAGCAGAGAAAAGAAGGGGTCATATCTACCATGTTCTGTGATTCTGTATGAAGACAAAAAGAATCACCAATTCAAACTGTACCCCACAATCTCAGTTTTTCTTCTGTATTAATGATGATTTGCTGAACTGCTAAAGCATGAAATAGCTTAAGACCCATGGGACAATCATGACTACATCTCAACAGCCTCATCCAGACAGAAAACGTATCTCAGTTGTATAAGTGCAGAATTTGCTATGTATAATACTCACAAATGGTCCTGACTTGAAGCCTTGATAATTGTGACAAAAAAAATTGAAATATATCATTGGTGTTGTGCCAGATACATGCCCCATTTATTTTTTTCTTAGACAGAGGTCTTCTCAGTTGCAAGACTTCATTGCCTAGGTAAGTGCTTTATTTCTTCCGATTTCTGCCTTTTGTAGGCTATCTAAAATGCAGAGCAATAGCACTCATCTGAGAACTTCCTCAGCTGTCAAAATCAGGTACCTGTCCAGACCGAAACAAAGCTCTTCTCTGTTGCACATCTAGATTTAATTCTGAAGGAAATCCATGGCTGTGAATGATGGGATGTGCACCTGCATCTGGCCCCAACACAGACTCAAAATGCTGGTTGGGCACATGTCCATCACCAGCTTAATATGTGGCAGGAAGTCCTGGATCTCTTTCATAGTGCCTCTGTGGCTGCTGTCTCGTATAGATGCCTCTTACAGAGGTCAATCAGATCTTACATTGGCAAACACCTCCACATTCCTCTAAAGTCTCATCAGCAATACAGATTTAAGTACCACTCCTGGTGCCCTTATTGTGTCTGTTTTATGAAAACTAAGCATTAAGCATTCCCTCTAGTAGGTAGTCTTAGGTAGTCTTGGCCATGAATCAATTTCACCATGAGTTAATCAGTTCTGAGTACTCTTCTACCATGTTCTCACTGCAGACAAATTCTATTCCACATCTGATTAAGATGCCTAAATAGGACATTGACTTTGCTGACTTGACGAGAATTTTTGCACTGTTTAATATCAGCTATCAGAAATGAATAGCTGGATCTAGAATAGCTCTGCCTACAAAGTATTAATAAATTCCATAATTTAGTTATTTATTATCTGAAAAAAAAATTGTTTGCTTGTTCACAAAGGTACGGACAATTTCATTGTGTGCCCTAACTAGTTCTCATATTGTGATATTTATTAAGCATAATTCAAACAGCAGCACTCCTGGACTGTACAAGCATTCTTTAATGAGAAATGCATTATGTTTTTGTCAATGATATTTGGAATTCATTTTTCTGTCCAGTCTGTTCTTGAATCTTGTATTGGTTACATATGGACTTTGAAATCTCACAAAAGGCATTTTGTTTCTGATGCCATGCTCAATCTTTTTCATAATAATTTTCCATTTTATGTCACCAATTATGCTGGAGAAACAATTAAGCAAATTTAGAAGATTTACACAAACAGTCCAACACTTTAGCCACTCTACCCCAGGTAAGGAAGCAACAGTGGAAAATTATGCCTATACAGCTCAGCAAAACTAGGAACGCCAAAGGATGTCAATAACAGTTAGACTTATGCACAGCTTTCTGTGTCTTCTTCTGTGGTGAGTACACGTTGATGAGCACTTAAAAAACTGCCAGAAACTGCAGATTTTAAAATATCCAATGATACTCTGCGACCAATTCACGTGGGTAAAGTTCAGGATCAAACGGCTCAATGCATACTCAGTCCAAAATTAAATTGACCTCTATGGAATACACAACAAGAGCAAGATAATAAACTTAGCATAAAGACATTCTTTTTTAAGCATCTTTAGCCCCTTCCACACAAATATACAACTATTCAACTTTTCAGATAACTATCTAGTCTCTGTACCTTTCTATATTTTACAGTACTAGAACACATTAGAATTCTTGGCAAGCATCTCACTAAATCATAAATAAAGTTGAAGAAAATGTAAGGCTTAATTTTATTATTAGGGATAGCCAATAGAAAGCATCCAAATATGCTTCCTTCAATAGTTAGACTCATGTCTAAATTCATGGAATAAAAAGTTTAAGACATTTTCCAGATGGATCACAACACCCTACTACATGCTTAGAGTCCAACAACACGCTGAAGGTTGAATAGCTGCCAGGATGTGTGTGTGGAGGGGGACATGCATATATGTGTATGTATCTTTTTTGCTCTCTCTTTCTCTATTTTCATAGAATCCTTGCTCTGGCTTTCTTTTTCAGAAGTTTTTGCCAATCCAAAATATGTAGACACTAAGTTAAATCACTCATTTTGTTTATGTGGCAACAAGCTCATACTTCTTTCCGAAAAAATGTTCTTGGCTTTGGACAAAGCAGGCTTTGAGAGGCTTCCATCTGTTTTAAATACACCACAAATCGTAGTATGGAAACCATTGCCCTCAACTGGTAGCCAATTTGCTGAATAAACCTATATCAAAACAAAAAAAAAATTCAATTGCAGACTGTTTTCATATTTTTGTATCATTTAATTTCAAAGGAATTCAATCCTTGTATGGAAGAACTTTAAATACTTGTGAATTTGTCTTACTGGGTACAGGGTCAAGTAAGTAAATTAACAAAACCCATTTCTTGCAAATTCATTAATTGCATTATCAGTGTGAGAAAAAAGTTTAAACCCTTTATATTCTTATATAGTACCTTCATAATAGGCCCTAAGCACTCTTGTAAGAGTAATATTTTAATCTGTCAGGAGCTTCTTTTTAAGCGCTACTTCTGCTTGAAAGAAGGCATTTGAAAGAATTTGTGAGTTAACAATATAGAGAGATTTGGAAAAAGCAAGGTATTCTCTGCCAAAGAGCAAAGCACCTTCAACTATTCATATAGACATAAAAGTAGACATAAAAGTATACATAAATATATATATATATTGCTTATCCCATTTTATTAGGAGTAAAAAACCCAAGGCAGACAAATGGTCTTCACAATCTGGTCCTCACAATTGTTTTCAAACACAGCTTCTTTGGACTCCAGAAAATTAGAATCATAGAGTTATAGAATACCACAAGTTGGAAGGGACCCATAAGGATTATCAAGTCCAACTCCCTGCTCCACAGAAGGAGTTTCATCTTTCAAGATAATGAGTAAAATGTGTTATGTATAGAGTTGTGTATGATTTACATGAAAACTAATTACAGGCTTCACTCAAAAGATCATAGCAGATGCTGGAGTAAAAACTTCAACAACCTATTCAAATATACCTTGCAGCCCACACAGCACAGGTGCCTACATTATGTTTCTGAGATCAAGCATACTCCAGTTTATCCTACATTATGCAAAACTAAATCTTGTCTTGTATTTTCTTCCAGGCACGGTCTGGTTTTAGACATACAACAGTCAAAAAATGTACAAGGTCCAGAAGCCAAGGGTTAGAAGCAAGGGACTCCATGACTGTTGTAGTAAATTGCCTGGGATCAAATCTGGTGGCTCATTGCTAAGCTCTAAACTTGTTTAGAAGAACTTGGCTTAGGAGAGCCAATGATGGCAGCAGGCACCTCATACTGCAGCATCCAGCCACATTCCCTAGTTCTAAACCAAGACAGATGTGACACGAATGATTTAGCTGAGCTTGAGAATGACCAAAAGCAAAGGCTGATGTCTACTGGAGCTGTTAATAAGGATAAAACATAGGTTTCTATATGCAGTCTTTCAAATATACCAGGAGAAATATTGGAACAAGGAAATTCACTGTAGGCTGGTGGTCAGTATCCTTGCACTGTCAGATGTAATGGCATACTACTCTTTTACACATAGCCAAAATTTAGAATAATTATCAGGGCCGTGTGACTTCAGTAAACAGAAAATAAAATCTTATGTGTCCTAACTCACATGAAGATTCCCTTTTACTCTATCTGCATACTTGTTATGGTTGCAGATGTTGTGGAGTAAAACTTACAGGTAATCCAGAAGTAGTATCTAAACATATGCAAAATCAAATCAAAACTGTGGCATGCTAATGCCAGTGGTTGATCTGTGATGCTGGTTTCCCACCCCTTTCTACATTATTATTCTACTTCATCAAGTCTCCTACTGCTGCCTGCATGAAATGGATGAGAAGCAAGAGGCAGCTCAGCTCTGCACTGAGTAGAGGTGCTCCTCCCTTCAGCAGAGTGCAAGGCAGGATGATGCTGTGCACGTGTGGAACTAGCAGTGATCTGTGGGTGCTGTGAGTAGCACGGGATAGGTGGGATAAAGATACAAAGGAGAAAAAAAATCTCATTCCTTCTACCGTGTGGGTGCCAAGATATCCCTGAAAGAACAGACCTATGAAAGCTTGAAGAAAGAATTCGTTTTCATTCACAAGCCTCCATCACATCTCTAACCCTTTGGCCAAAATATTTATTAGTATTGAAATGCTACTTATCTGCCAGTGCTATTACTGTTTGCTACCTAGGTTGGGACTTAACCCTTGTTTTTTTTTTCTTTTTCTTCCCCATTTATTATATTTTCTATATCTGTTCCTAGTAAATATTTACTGGAATTTCTTCTGATGACAATACTTCATACCTTAATAGCACCAAAAAACATGAAGAAAGGCATTAGTAGTTAAGCCATGTCTACACTCTCACTTCTTTAAATTTGCATAGCATGGGTTAAGGACAACTGGAAAGTATTCCTGTACAACAATTAATTGATTCATTCACTCGTTTTGGACCCTGAACACCATATATGTAAACTTTATACCATTTTAAGCATAGCTCAAACCCTTTTGCCCAAGTTACAAAATAACCTCACATCAGTAACTTCTCAGCATAGTAAAATCTCACATACCATGAAAAGAGACCTTCAAATGACTTCTGTGCTGCAATTTTCAGTTCATCACCTCTGACTAGTCCTCAGCAGATATCACTGCTTCAATCTCCAATTAGATATATCAAGGAAGCCATCTTTCTGCTATATTACTAACTTTTTATTAGCTTGATGAAATCCTTGGAATTTGTGGCTTTACTGAGTCATTGCTCCAGTTTGGCAGAGGGATCTAGGCAGAGGGATCTAGTACTCTGATCCGTGAGTGGACTGAGGCTCCAGTGCTCACAATTATGTCCTTATAAGGCATCTCAGTTTATTTCTAGAAAGCTTTCATATTGCAGTGAATTATTTATGCTCAGCAAACCAAGAGCTTTAATTGCTGATAGTATGACAATGTTGTTAAGTAAGAACAGCTGAGATCCTGATTTCTATATGCCTCTGCAGACAAAGTGAGAAACGACAAAGCTCCCAGTCCTTCCTTATTAGCATACAGTTGGTATACTGACACTATAAAGCAAGCACAATGTACAAGGAAAGCCCAGCCCCTGGGCTTTCAGCAAATTGTCACCTTGTGTTCATTCATGCAGCGCTCCACTACAGACCTGTTAGATACCACATACCCTTCACCCAAACCTGCCGAACATCTGAAAGCAACAGTTTTTCTCCTTTGAAGTTCTGAACTATAATTTAAGTGATGGAGGGGAAAAATCTGAAAGAAATAAACCCATATTAAAAGAGGGGCTGTCCTCCCACCATTAACACTGGCTGGAGTGGAGCCTACTCTCACCCCAGATGATATCTGGCATCAGCGTGGCTGTACCTTCTCTCCACACTTTCTCCAAGAAAGCTGCTTCCACCAGTCTCCTAGCAAACTTTCCAGCCACTTTGCTCCCAGATCCCAAATTTAACAGACTTACTTCTTCTTCTGTGCTGTGCTGCTCCTCTGGCACTGCAGTGTTTATCTCAACACCTCAATATTAACAGGGAGGCTTACAGGACAGACATCCCCTTTTGCTGTGCATACAGTATATGCACGCTGAGTTCTCTCTGATCAGGGTCTGGAATTACTGCAACGCAAATGAAAAAATGATACCAGCATACTGGAAAATGCTGGCATTGTCCAGCCATATCCAGCTACTAATCCAACATGCCAAATGGGTACCTAAAGGCACTTTCTGAGCTTTGCCAGCAGTATCTACTATCTAGACAAAAGGGTAAGCAGTGCACTATAAATGTTTAATATAAATCCTGTCTTTTGATCTGCCTACATCATCAGGTTGAAATACCAGCCAGTTCAGCAGGAGAAGTGCCTATGTCTGTGATTCAGTTTTCATGCAGACCTTGTCTCAATGTCAATTATAGTGAGAAGAGGGTTTCATTCTTACTAGTAATTCTATAATCAGACCGAAAAAATCAAAATGCAAAATTTTCTCAGTATTTATAACAAGCAATTAGTCAGAACAAACTGGAAAAGGGGCATAATCTCAGTTTTTAGGTCAGGAAAAGTGCAATCAGTCCTTTTTAAAGTAGTTCTAAGTAAAGCATTCTGGCTGCCCTTTCACTTCACTAATGTGCTGTTCCCGTGAATTCAGCTTGCTTTGTGTGCTGTGTTCTCTTTTCCTGCAGCAACCCCTACTGTTAAAAATAAACCTGGAATTTTCAATTACAAGCCCACAAGGTTATTTTTAAGTAACCACTAACTAACAGCTCAAACTTTCAATGTGATCCTAATCCTGTTATACAACGTGTTTTGTTTCCCCAACAACATTTTAGGGAGCAATCTCCTATCTAAATTGATCTCTGGGAGCAAAAGACATGAATTAGAGATTTATAAGACAACTCCCTGAACTTAACTAGGGGAACCTGATTGAAGTATCTGAACTGACATTCCATCCTGTGCTAGGTCAGTGACAAAACTCAGATGTGGACTAAAATTTTTTAAATCCAGCACCCAACCTCTTTTCTGACTCAAAATTAAAATAATGGAATAAAAAGCAGATATTCAAAACAAGCATAGTTTAAGGAAAAAGAAAGTCATCTTACAAAATTGGATGTGGTTTTACTTGAAGATTTCAGTTTCAGGGGAGCATAAGCCCAAGTTTTAGGTTCAGTTCTATCTTGAATTGTACCTAAGCTGTGGGATAGAAGCTTAGATTTATAATTGTCTTCATGCTTTGAAGAAAAGTGATATAGAATAGAAAATAAAGGCCGACAGAAAGTCCAAGTACTGTGTCAAGTTTGGTAGGCTAAAAAGTTAAGTGAATATTTAAAATGGAAAAAGGAAAACCATGCACTTTGCAGCTTATTAGGAGATTGTTTTGACAGAAGGTTGGTTCACAGCTTCTGTTCCCAGATTTATAGAACCTGACAGCAGAGCTACCACTATTTCTTGTTTTGAAAAAATGTATTCTATGTTTTTCTGTGACTAAGGTCACTGTGTGTCATCGTGTTCCCTAGAGCATGCTGCGAGCAGAGCTCAGTCCCAAGTAGCCTGTTTCTGAAGTCATGTTCTATGTCTGTCTTTTACACCTACAAGGACTCAGAACATTTTTATAGATAGAAACACGGTGTGGCTATGTTGTACGTTGGCTGATTTTGAATGACTCATATATTCAAAAGATAAGCTGTTTAAATGGAACACATTCTTTCACTTGAGCCAGCTACAAAATTATGTGACTTTTTTATATTTTCAAAAGTTCTCCCAATGGATTTTTCTAAACTTGAAGGATGAAAAAAAAATGGTTTTAAAATCTCACAAATTCTTAGGAAAAGTAAAGCATTTTCCATTGCCCTACTCAGTCTTCCCGGATTCAGTCCTTTGAATATGAACCTGATTTATTTATGCAGTGCCCTGACATGTTATTTCACACATGCATGAATGTGAGAATTCCCTACAGAGAGACACAGTCAGAAAGTTTGAATAACAGTATCAGTGAATAGATGGAAGCCCTGGAACACCACTAACTGCTTGGGTAAGACAGCAGCTCTTGGCAGTTTCTGTTGACTTCCCCTGAAGTCTGCACTGCCACAGATTAGCTGATTTTAGTATCCAAGCAATCTCTGTTTACCATAGTCACCAGAGAGAAGGATAAGCATTACATACACTGTCACAGGCTGCCCAGAGAAGCTGTGGCTGCCCCTTTATCCCTGGCAGTGTTCAAGGTCAGGTTGGATGGGGCTTTGAGCAAACTCGGCTAGTGGAGGATGTCCCTGCTCATGGCAGGGGGTTGGAACTGGATGGTTTATGAGGTCTGTTCCAGCCCAAAGCATTCTATGATTCTATGATTTGTTGACTTAGAATGTCAGTTTTAGGTAATCCCATCTATCAATAAAGTACTCATTACCAGAACTTGTTTTTTATCATTTTCATATAGTAAAATACTTATGGCTCAAAGAGAAAAATAAAGCTTCCAAGATCACTACACCAAAAGGCAAGAAATACACATCACAGGAACTTAGTACAAGACTGTACAGACACTGTTTTTCACTATCAGTTGAAGTAATTTCCTTGTTCAAATTGTCAACCCAAACCAGACTCAAAAATAAATACAGAGGAGGCCATACCCTACCCATTTGCATTTCTCTCCCTCCTATAATAGAGCTCCAAAAATAGATATCTTTATGAAATAAATTGCTACAGACCTGGTTAAATAATTTTTATGTCCTTTGAGGCCAAATCAAACCATCCTTTCAAAACAGGGAAGTTTGTGCATATTGAGAGGACCCTTCATTTCTATGGAGTAGTGTAAAGATGCATCTTCTTCTACAGTGAATGCAGTCATAAGACTTTATCAGCAGAAAACACGCAATATTCACCATTGTTTCACTGCAGCATGATAATGGATAATCATGTCCTGAGGCCAAGTCTGGCACTGATTGCAATCTGCTTATAGCATATGGAGTGACTTCTTTAACTTTACTGGTGAAGGTGAAGCTAGAATTTCCATGTAAAGAAAGTCTGCTGCAATCCATGTGAAAATTTCCACTGACTTCAATATGTTTTAGTTCAAGCCTTTTCATCTGAGCGTCTTCAGTGGAGTTCAACTGATGAAAGCAGCTTTTATATGCAGATGTGATTTGCTATGTAAACATATGATGGAATATGCTTTCTATGGACTATCTGGCTGGTAACAAAGAATCTGGTAAACATTCACCCCTTTCAGACTGCAGTTTCAGCGACTGGAAGTTTTTTTTTCTGAGAGCTGTGAGAACAGAAGCTAAATTTCATAATAGCTTTCTGAATGCTGCTGTCTGGTTTCTGTTAACATTTCCATTGCCACAGCTTCTTGGATGGATTCACAACAGTGCCAAATTCTCAAGGAGACAGTAGGGAAATAAATTGTTTCCCGGTGCATGTTTTTCACTACACAGCTCAAGTGTTGCGGTGGAGATTGATTTTTACGAAGATACTCACCTAGGGAGAGCTGAATCACCCAGGGACAGAAGTCTGGCCAATAATAAGCATGTGATAAACTTGAAAGCAGAATGTAAGCTGAATGCCTATCTATTGTTGTCAAGAAATGGTCTAGAGAGGGTGGTGCATGGCTTACCAGAAATGAATGTTATGAGAACTGGTTGTAGTCTTGTCTTCTTGATTTGCACAGACACATACAGATAAATCTTTGTACCGTGTAAGACTGTACCTTGGTAGACACAAGTAAACTGTCTAGTGTCTTATCTTTTTTATTTTAAATATATAGAATATTTTTAATGCTTCTAATTAGAAAAAACCCACATCATTAGTTTCAGCCAATCACTTCAGCAAAGCTATTAGACCTGGTGGGTTCTGTAAAAGAATTTCTCTTGCATTTTGGCCAAGATCATCTGCTAAAGCTTATTTACACTCAGAGAATACATAACACAAAGGGCTGGGGTAGCATTAAGCTTTATCTCAAGGACAACTTGAAACTGACCTATTTTTTCTCTCTTGTTAGTAGCCATAGTAAAGGAGCATTTCTAACAATAATAATTTCACTGATTTTGTGCATTCGTTGCCCTTGTACAAGTGAATTGACTTGGATAAAAATTATCCTGTTCATAAATCAGGCTGCAAGATGCAACCTGGGAAAGGTTAATGAATGCCTCTTTTGTATACTCCTGGATAAAGCAAATTAAACAGAGAAAACTGTTCTCCTTCACTGGCACTGAGAAGTTCTTCAGCTGAGGCAAAATTCTCCTTTCAGGGCCAGCAACAGATTACAGTTTCAATATTTTGCCTGCCCAGTATGCACAAAATTGATCTCACTATCTGACAGAAGCACTAAAATCAATCTCTGAAGGAATCAAAAAGCAGGATCTTACAAGTAAATGTACATGAACTAGAGATCATAAATAATGTTGTCCAAAAGGAAAGAAGAATCTTCAAGAACTTCCAGAGCTGCTCCACAGATGTAAAACTGCCGAATGATTTGCACTGCAGTAAGATGTGAAGTGCATATGCATTCATGTGCTGGATAAAAGCTATGTGTTATGCCAATGTTGTAGGCACAGTCTTGTGGTGCTCTCAAAACTGTCTGCTCTGCCTTATTCCTATAAATACTGTTAAATGTTTTAGCAATTAAATACTTTGAGGAGGCAGAGATTTCAGCAGAAAAGGAGGGGATCTATGGTTTTTAATACACTTTGAGATCTACCATAAGGAGAGATGGTAAATATATTGGTATTACTTATATAGATACAAAGATAAAAGCACACATGTATGTGCACACACATACATATGCACACATGTATATTAAAAATACACTACATATAAAAATGACAAAGACTAATAAATTCTCTAGATTAATAATGACTGAATAATTTGAATATGACACTAACATGCTATGTAAAAAAATAAAGTAGCACGATAAATGCTATACAGTGATTTGTTTTCAGCAACCACTATGATATGCTAGACTCTTTCCAAAAATTCACAAATTGCCAGTCCCTGTCCTTAGGTGACCACATGGCAAACTGACAAGTACACAAAGGTTAGGAAAAGGATATAAGTATTTTTTCTTATAGTCTGTCAGACAGAAATATTTTTGCATATTTGAAACATTTCCTATAAAGATAGGAATATTAAGGTATTTAATATTAATCAAAAATTCATAAATTAATCCTTATGCTGTCACTGCCAGGGACACCTGAGCGAAGCTTTGAAAGCAGTTTCAAGCTCTAGGAAGTGAAAAATTCTGCTGCCCAAAAGAGGCATAAAAATGCCAGTTTTCACAAAATGAACTCTGCTAAAGTGATCAGACTGCAGACTGAAAAATCCAGTTCAGAAGTCAAAAATGTAACACCAAACCGGGGCAGTGCAAACTAGATATAACAACATTTTCAGCACCAGACAAAAAGGACAAATTAGCTCAGCGGCTGGCTTAAAGGAAATTCTTGACTGCTCTGGATATCTCTGAGCAAAAGGACAAATGCTGGAAAGTGACAAGAGCTTCAGCTGCCTTCCAAAGGTGTGTTCAGAGGGCCTTACGCCCTGTGAAATCTGCACGCAGAGTGCTGCCAGGGCTATTCTGAGCTTTGCCTTCTTTTCAAATATCTCTGCTTTTTGTTTCTTCCAAGCCTATGGTTAAGTTCTCTTCCTGTCGAGGATATGCCTGAAGTCCAGTTTTAAGATATTATGCTTTTAAAATTTCAGTATTTAAGAAATATAATAAAGTTGTATGTTTCCTGTTGTTTCTTCTAAAATAAGCATAATTTCTCACATATTTCCTTTAAAACATTCTTTGCCAAAATAGTGACCTTGAGGGCATGAGTCTCATCTATTCATGGAAACTTTTTCTCAATAGAAAACAAGGGTCCTATTTCATTCTGTATTGCAACCTTCCAGCCTAAGACCATCTAGGACAAAACAGAAGAAAGCCTCATTCACCTAAGGGCAGCAACTCCTCGTAGGTGAAAAATGAAGGTGACATCTCCACTCCATTACAGTGGCATGTCTTGTCACAAATTTGACAAAATATTAAAAAAAAAATAAAAAATCAATGCACAGTTACTTTTGTTTGTAGAGACAAGCAAAAACTGCCAAAAGTGTAGTGTCCTCAGCTGGCACTACTTGTAGACTGGCTGGCAGCCTCTGCAGAGAGAACAAGGAATACTAGCATACACTCGAAGGAGCTATTTCCTAGTCACCACACAGACATGCTGCCCATGCAGTGTGGGAAATGGGCCTTCCACTTGCCTGTGACACCACTATCAGATTGTCCTGGCTTAACCCCAGCCGGCAACTAAGGACCACTCAGCTGATTCCTCACTTCTCCCCAGCCAAGGGCATGGGGAGGAGAATGAAACAGAAAAACCATCCTGGGTTGAGATAAGAACCACTTAATAGGGTAACAAAGGAAGACAACAACAACCATCAAATGTAGACATAAATAAACAAACAGCAAGTGATGCACAACTGCGATTGCTCACCTCCTGCAAAAAAAGTCTGTTTCTGAGCAGCAATCCCACCTGCCATCTTGCTTCTCCAGTTACATACAGGAAATGATGTTATGTGGTAGGGAACATCCCTTTGGCCAGGTCTGTCAGCTGTCCTGGCTCTGCTCTCCCAGCTTCTTGTGTACCCGGAAGAAGGTGGGAAGCTGAAAAGTCCTTGACTTGGTGTAGGGACTACAACAACTCTGAGAGGAAATGAATCAACATTGTGACCGGTGACTATTTACCTAATATAACGAATGCTTCTAACAGATTTGTTCTAATGCACTCTGGTCAGATTTGTTGGTATCTCAACCCATCGGGTCCACTGTTGGGCACCAAAAAGGACTGTTGTGGTTTAACCCCAGTGCACAACTAAGCTCCACGCAGCCACTCGCTCATCCCTGGTGGGATGGAAAAGAGAAATGGAAGACCAAAAGTGAGAAAACTTGTGGGTTGAGATAGAGACATTTTTAGGTAAAACAAAAACAGTGTACACAAGCAAAGCAAAGCAAACCAAGGAATTTATTCACCACTTCCCATGGGCAGATGGGTGTTCAGCCATCCCCAGGACAGCAGGGCTCCATGACGCATAACCTCTACTTGGGATGACAAACACCCAGCCTACTCACTGGTAGAAAAGGCCTTGGCTCTGTGTAAGCACTGCTCAGCAGTAACGCAGACATCTCTGTGTTATCAATGCTATTGTCAGCACAAATCCAAACCACAGCCCCATAGCAGCTACTATTAAAAAAATTAACTCTATCCCAGCCAAAACCAGCACAGAGATTTAGAAGATATGTTAAAGGGACTAGTAGAGTTTCTTCTGAAGTGTTTATCATTGTAAATGCATTGGCCCAATTTTTCTCTAACAATCAAAACATATGGACTCATTCCCAAAGCTCAAAATGAAGCCTTGCAACATTTAGGATTGTCCTGCAGTGCTAAGATAGATGTTTCTGCTCTGTCAGACAAGGGTAACAGTAAAAAGTAAATATATACCATCTTCTGCAGGGGTTACAGGAAAGGCTATACTGGTGTAAAGCTAAGGCATATTACATTCGATTATATGGCACTTTTTCAGTCCAGTTTCTGCCATTGCTACTCCCAGTAGAATTGCACTAGAGACGTCAAAGGCTCTGAATTTAGTCAATCTTGACGCTATCATAGAAGCTACGGTCTTGCAATTCATCTTTAATGAGTTGTTTACATGGAAATCAAACAGCCATGGAATTTCTTGAAAATAGCTGAGGATCATTCCTAGCTCCTGTCCAGCATTCTCTTAAAAACAACTTCTGTGGCCATACATCAACTATCAGTGAGTGACACTCAGAGCTGTAATAAAGTTGTTTACTGTTTAACTCTGGACACACTTTTCTTATTATTATTCATTTGCCCTAGCCCATAACTGCTAAAATATATACTATCACTTTTGGCTGTGGCCTGGAACTTAGTAACAGTATGCAATAATAATTTACAAGGAACTCCTCTCACTTTTATTCCTCTCACAGGAATAGGCTGGGAACCTCTATACACAGCTGTCTGAACTTGAATCATTTTCAGCTAAAAATATTATTTATGCTCCAAAGTGTCCTAAGAGCCTCCTAGACAGTGTTGTGCACAGATAGGAACTGCCCAATTTCATATGTGGGGAAACCAGGCAAGATTCAATGGAAAATTTCAGCCCAGATCTTCATTTGTGTCGATCTGGACAACGCAGATGCACACACTAAGTTTAGCTAACTGCTTGGGAGGTCACTGGACTTTCAACATGCTCACTTCAAGAAAATCCTGAACTTTCTCATTGGTTTTGTGAAATCTGTTTATTCCTGTGTTCCAGTTTGTTCCTTTTCCAAACATCCCTTCTTAGGGTTTTTTTTTTCCCCAAAAAAACTGTATATCCTTGATTTGTATTTTGGTCATCAAGAGTTTTAGCTCAGTTACAAGATACACCATTTCAAGTAATTGTACAGTGGACACAATTCAGGATGGAATATATAAAACCTGATCAGACACATCAAAGGATACTCAGTAAATTCAGTGCTTTAACCTTATGGCTTTCAGCATTTTTAATTATCCATTAGATGTTAGGATCTTTGTGCATTCGGTCTGTAAAGTGGTGCTGTATTTTGTGCAAGAGCTAATCCTAGTTCTTTAACAGCACTCACACACTGCTATCAAAGTTCTCAGCAGCAACTGCTAAATTCAACAGCTTGCTGTGTGCATTCGTCCAGTTCTTTTAAGGCCTCTCTGATGAAAGACACTCCAGACATGCAAAACCCTATCACTATTTATTTATTACCAAGACAGAAAGGCTAGCAGGACTCACACAAGGTTTAAATTTGACAATTATACCATTTTGTCCTGTTTTGTTTTGAACTAATGTGACTGCAGAACTTAAGAAATTACCTTTAATTTGCCAATTTATGTGTAAAAAGGCCCAACTAGGTTAAATAAAAATTTCTTTTTAAATTTTTAAAAATTTCTTTCTAAATTTTCTCTAGCTCTTTAAAAACAAAGAAATGCCACAAAATCTAAAACTTAAGACTTTTTCTGTGCTGTAGGAGAAAGTAGAGACATGCAACTGGAACAGGATCAAATGGTATTAAATTACAGTCATACTATGTAGTAATATAGTTAGAATAAACACGAAGCTTCTATCACAGTGTTTTACTGGCACTTACATGCAAACCTTCTATGGCAATAAATAAAAGAGATAATTTTGGAATGTAGTTTGTAAGTAGTTGGGTAACAGCAAGAGACCCATATAGAAAGAGCAGAAAGGTAACTGGTAACTGAGCAGAAAGGTAACTGGAAGCTGAGCTCTTGTTCCATATTCCCGTTATGCTTTTTACATGTCTCTAAGGCTTAGGTGAGAGATACAAAGTGATACCTACTGATTGTTCACCGGTGAAATGAAGCTATCGTAATGGCCTTGGTGATAAGCTATTTTAATGAATGTGAGTGATCAGAGTGACATTTTTAGATACAGAGTTGCCAAACTAAAATTAAATCTTTTTCTAGGATAACGGACAGATTTGATTTGAACTGTCATATAGCTAAATGAAGTTATTTCACTCTGACAGATAAACAATTCAGAGAATAAAGAGGCAGAAGCCAGGCAGACTTTTTTTTTTTTTCTGGGAAAACTACCAGAAGACGACAAAGCTGTTATGAGTTACTATGTTTACTTTCAGTAGTAGGAGTTGACAAGACTCACAGCTACAAAGCAAAAAAGGATAGATCTGCTTCATGAATCAGAAGATTCCTTTGAAACATTTTCTATTTTTCTAAAGAAAGGTTGTCAAAACATAATGGTTTTAATTACTTTGAGATATTTTTTGTATTTCCCTTAAGTGTCTACAGCTGTCCCTTGCTCAATCATTAAAAAAACCAAACAGATGAACTCTCCTAAAAACATTCTGCTCAGAGACAATTTTTATTTTTCACATATTCTCCATATTTTTATTCCTTGACAGTTTCAGTCCTTTGGAATGAAAACACGATGACTACTTCATAAAGCAGGTTTGTGTTTCCCATTTGCACAATAATTCCTTAGACTTGGGAACATGATAAAGCTTCAGATATCACTTAAATATACTTAATAAAGCAGTAACATGCCAAAAACATAAACATTGTCAACTGCAAGTCTTTGACTCCCAAAACAGGCAGCATGGGGTAAACTGAACCAGAGGAAGAGCTCTGTTCTGCTCTTTGTACAGATATTTATCAACCTAACATACCATCACAGAAGACAGAATATAAAACCTTCTACCAGCTTCTAACAGGAGCTTGAAGAATTAGTATCAAATATCTCATATTCTTTAAAAAACCTTCTGTGTGCATTCTTCAAGAATCATGTCAGAGAACATCCTAGGTCCAAAAGAGCTAAAAGCACTCCAGAAGCTACACTGTTCCTCAGGTGCTGTAAGACATGTAGCAGAGCCACCTGTACTGCAATGTTGTCCTGGGTTCAGCCAGGTGCTCAGCTGCCAGATGGGTCTAAACCACAGCAAGTATATACATTTGCACCATCTCAGTTGAAATCTTTAGCTGAAGTACTTCCTGGCTTCTGACTGTAAGTAGAAAATGGGTATCAGGAATATATGTTTATATTATTAGTTCTACTTCTAAATATGTGTTTACAGATGAGGTGGTTCAACCCCAGACTGGCTGAGCACCACACGCTGCTCGCTCACTCCCACAGGAGAAACAGACAGAGCCTCCATGGGTTGGGATAAGGGCAGTTTACTGACAAAAATCACAATGAAAGTAGAACAATAATGGCCAGTTACACTCACACCCAGTGCTAACACAAAGTACCTTACCGACACAACAATTACAGAGTGCTGCCCAATGGCAAGGTCTGACTGACCGACCGACCGACCGACCAACCAACCAATCCAATGCCCCAGCCACACTCAGATCGACCTGGACACACCAAGCCCCTGCCCTTCTCCACCCAGCTGCTTTTATGGGGAAGTGATGTCAGGTGGTGTGGAAAACAGCCCAGGCTAACTCAGCTCACTTGGGCTGGCCTGGCAGGAACCAGGACAACAAAAGAGTGAAAAAGAGAGCAGGATATGTAGTTTTCAAATATTACTTTTAGCTGGCAGAACCCTCAGTTTCTATTATTCACATTAATAGAATGCAATACAACATGAATCCCAATGTGAATCAAGTCCACATCATGGAAGGCCTTGAAAAGTAAATAAATAGGTACATAAATAAACAAAACTGGACAATTCTTTTTAAAAGGATATGAGAAAGAATTTGGTGGTGTTTAAGAGGTGTCACAGTACAATAATATAGGTGCATGGGCCATCCATGTGTACAGTTTTCTACAGTGATACCTAGAGATTTCAGCTGCTTAATCAAGCCTTAAAAGGTATGTAAAAGCCAGGTCTATAGAGGTCAATATGGCATTCCACGACAAGCTTCTTTCTTCTTCACTTCTGCAGATGTTACACCAGGCTTTATCTCTAGTCATATGGCCCACTTTTAGGCAGAATTCTACCTGGTCAGTAAACAGGAGTTAGGACTGTATGTAGAATGAACAAAGACTTTGCTTGTTCCTCTCCTTGGTGCACAGACTACCAGAGCAATGCCAGAAATCACAGTCTGCAACAGATAGGGCCAGTACAGTTCTGAAGGAAACCAAAAGAAAAGTCAGTCTTTTTTCTGGCTGGTCCTAGAGGAAATGTGTTTGTGGAGTTGAAAATAACACAGTGATAGCTGAACAACCACTTATCTTCCTATATAAAAAATTATAATGAATTAGTCACCTGTTTTAAAATTAATTTTATTTAGTTCAAATGCCCAGAGTAGATATTCTAGAAGTACAATTTCAAGTAATTTTGTATCAGTTTTATATGCTTCTTAGAAACTGTCATGTAAAAGTACCAACTATTTGGAAATTATATTATCCAGAATTTTTGTCAAGAAAATAAGATTGTGTATAACTGTCAAAAAGCTTGTTTTCTGTCTAATAATTCTCAAGAGGCTTTTTGCTGATCTATAGACATTCAGCCCCATTACTCTGCAGGGCAGCATAAAAACAAGGTTTTAATCTATTGATTCTAATTGATAGAGACAACAATAGCATTTTACAATACAGACTTTGTTTCTGTCATGCCCTCATAATGTTAAGTTGTGCCTCAAATTGAACTATGGAACCTGGGGCCAGATTCTGCAGGAGCCTTATTCATCCTTGGAGCATATTTCAAGTCACAGAGATGGATTACTGAGGAAAAAAAAGCCAGTGAAATGGGACATCAGTAGCAGAAAAGAACCAGAACATTGCATCTAAGTCTGTAATTAGGGGCCAAGTCTGTAATTAGGAGCCTGATGCTGCAATAGTCTGAGTATTTCCTGGATAGTTGAGATGAATACCTTTAACTCATCAAGTGGTGTCATCATCTTATTCAATAACACAGCAGTACAGTAAGAGGAATGAACAGAAGGTTACTTAATAGATGTGGTTCAAATGGTATTGAAAGTCAAAAAATCTAATGTGAAACACCTGGAATACTTTAGTTGGAACAGCACGCACCCTATGCCAACCAAGGCATTCCAGCTCCTCACCTGAAGCAGAGGGAAGGACATTTCATGAATTAAGTGGCTGCACAGAAGCCCAGCAGCCATAGACTCACTTTCACACTGAAACCACCCTCACAGCAGTAAAATATGTTGTTGTCCAATCCACTGTCCACTTTTTTAATAATTACTTTTGAGGATAATTTGAAGCCACGTTGGTTAGGTTTGAAAAGTTTCCAGACTGGCTCAGTTTGTTTTTCTTCAGCTGTGTAATATGAAAAAAATTCTTCCCTCATAAATCCATATCTTCAAGTGTGCTGCCTTATCAAGTATTACGTGTTTACCCTGGAGGATGAATAAGATTATGCTATGTCCTAGAAAGTCCAGATTAACAAGTTCATATAAACACTGGAACAAGTTAGTATGATCATCATAGTTGTACAGGAAGGAGGAACAAGACCTAAGAAATTGTAGGGTACAAATTACATCAGATGTGGCATATGCTCATCTTCCCAAGAGTTAAACATTTTTTTTTATTTAAATAGGAGTAGGAGGGGAAAAAAAGAGCTTCTACTTTTAAACTAAGCCTGTGAATTATATTAAGAAATTTCCAAACTTTCACACCATCTCCTTGTGTCAGGATAGGATTTTGGATTCAGTGCATCTTTGTTAAAAAGTACCAAAATAAAAGCTAGCAAATGCTTCATTGTTTTGGAAAGGTCTATTAAAGGTTTTAACTAGAAAGGAGGACACAATTTAGTTTTGAAGTCTAAAAGCTCTGAAGTATTAGGCTTATTTTAGAGTATTTAATTATAATAGGAAATAATTTCATAGTATTAGAAGCTACTCATAATCCCATAATGACAAATACAGATTAGTAAACAAATAATGATCATATGATTAATAATAAACCCAACAACATTGCTAAATCAAATGTTGTTATATGAAGAAAATTAAAAAATGTAATACGAGTCTCCATTACTTTTCACCCATCATTTCTATTTTGAATGAATAGTGGGGTTAAGTGTGTGCCTCTTTTATGAGCTTGTCTACTTGGCACATTTTCTAAGTGAATACAAATACAACTCACAGACAAGGCAAAAAATATCTGTCTAGCCTCGATTTTCGACTTCCTTTGTTACGAGCCTGAAAATACTGGAAATTACTTTTGTGAGGCTGTGTGAAAAATCCTCATCATCTCATATGAAATTCTCTTTGGTCCTTTATTCCAAAGTTCTTATTGCTCTGTGTTAGAAGGTTATAGGAATTGTGGGTGAAGTACTGTTGACTTCTTTAAGAATGATATGGCCTTCTATAATTTATTATTAAGAAGAAAAGGTTATATTTATCTTCTGGCTTAGAAGGTTGATGTTCATTCAAATTCTCATGGAATAAGCCCCAAGGCCAACTAGTTTTGATAGGATAAAAGTACGTTGGGTTTTTTTTAATTAAACCTGACACTTGATTGTGTAGCTCAGTTAGAATCCCAAAATTTTATCCATTCCTTTTGCTGAAGTGTAAATTATAATTACACTCAGTTTCATATTATCTATGAAGGCTTTTATAGCCAAACAAATTGAATCAAAAAATCCCCTTTCTTTTCACTTCACTAAGGAATGACATTTTGTATTTTCTTGCTCCACATGAATTACTTTCATAGGAAATAATATATTTCTGAACTTGCATACAAAAAAAGCAAAATATAAATCATTAAGTACTGACCTGGGAATCAATTATGTGTTCTTGATCATATCTTGAATGATTTGGTGACTGATAGACTCAGAGCACAAATGGTTATAATATAAAGGGCACAGCACAAATCCAAAAGGCAAATAAATTATACTGAGGCATTTAATGGCGTTCTAATTGTTGTCATGTTCAATATATATCACATGCTGCAATAGAGTTCTCACTATTAAGACTCTAGGCAAATCTTGAGGGTTTTTTAATAATACAGAAACAGAATGCTACAAATTCCTTACTTGGAACCAAATTTTCTGTATATTACTTTATTTTGTGTGACTCAATTATTATTAACATTTTCTTAAAATAGTATAAAATCCAATGGCACAGACATGTCATGTCATGTTACATTACGTTATAGCAAAATATTTGTGTGAAATATGAATGCTGATTTAATCTTATTTTCACATTTTTACCACAACTGTTTGGAGAATGGAAACATTAAAAGCTATAAAAACTCCAGTAAAGAAGAGGAAAAATGGGTAAAAGATGGAGTTTTTACTCTAAGGCAGGTTTGTTTGGATATGTAATATTCCACTATCCCAAGAATAGATCTGCAATTTTCAGACAAATCAAGCACAGAGATTTGACCAAACCAGAAACACAGATGTATATACAAGAAGTTTACAACTTTCCTAACAATTAAGAAATGTTATAACAGCTGGGTCTGTATGTTTGCACTTTCCTAACTTTTTAGTTCAGAAATATACTCGTCACTCTGAAACAGACTTTGCTTGCACATGCCCGGATACCAGTGATTCCAGTCCTGATGAATGTTCACTGACAAGATCTAAGGATTTCAGCTGAAGTTACTCTGACTATACAAGAGACAAGTGGCCATGTCCAACTTTGTTAACATTGTCCACATGTATGTGAACAAGTGTAAACATTTATGAATCCCCACTAAGCCTTACTTAAAGACATGTAAAACTGGGATGAGGTCTCCCAATACACTTTTCTAACCAGTGCATTGGCTTCAAACAATGTAAGTTGTGGAGTCCAAGTCTATCCTTTGTCTATGTCGTACTCTTGAGACGTAAAGGAATCTTGCCATAAGGGAATACTCCAGAAGACCTTGGTTTCTTTGCCATCAATTACATGGAGAAGTTACTTGCAAAAGTACTGAATTGCTTGTTATTTCTCAAATATCTATTTCAAGTGAAGCTGCCAAGCCCTTAACACTTCAAACAGTAAATGTACGTTATATCCATGACATGGATGAGACTAATGTTTACTCAAAAGAATGCCATGGCAATTCACTGTTATGGACCTAAATCAAATAGTTCAACTGATACTTTAAAAAGGAGTTAAATCCAATTGTTTGCTTGGATTTAATGCGTATTCTTGCAGCTATTACGGTATCCACTGAAATATTTCAGTTATCACAGGTTTGTCCCACATTCAATCCATACCACTTAAGAGTAATCTAATCTTTTCAAATCCAATGTTTTCAAATTACAACCAACAGAAGAGAAACTGCTTTCTCTCACAAACCTTCTCTACTTAGGGTTACATCACCTTCACAAGCTTAAAAATGAAAGCAGAAACAAATTGTAAACACAATTTGAAGCCAGCCTGTAACACAATTTCTTAAGATACGTAGACAATTTAATGCATGTATCAATACATGGTATGCCACATAGTGTCAGACAAATAATGATTGTAAAACGGTGGCTTCCCTTTAACAATGTCTAGGATGGGACAAACCCCTACATTTTCTAATAAATGCATTAAATATTATCATAAAGTAAACAGCAAATATTTAGCACGGTTAAAAAGGAACTTCCTTCTAGATCTCAACATTAAATTGTTTTACAAACACCAGTATTTTTTTCCTTTTATTTCCCCTTATTTTCTGTCAAACTCCATATTCTTGTTGGTTTTTCAGCCATCCTATCAATCTATCAGTGTCCATGACAAACCCTGGCAGTAAGTTTCAGATGCTACATATGCATTTACTTTTTCATTTTCTAATGATCAAATTTGGGGGTTGGACTCATCTCTGGAGGTCCCTTCTAATCCCTACAATTCTGTAATTTTTGGTTTAAGCAAATGTGGGTTCGTGCTGTTATTAAAAAGGAGTACAATTGGGATAGCTCAATGGATTTTTCCATATTTCTCATTTCAGATTTTTACAACACCCCTTTTTCATCTGTTTTTAAACATGAGTCTTTCACGTATCTCTCTATGTTAAAAGTCTGCATGTTTTGGTTATTTGCTGTCTTTTGGCCTTTTCTTTCTTGTCATAAGTAAAAACCTATGCTCTGAAAATGTTTGGTCATTGTCACTGCCTGTTTCCTCACAGAACTCTTCTTGTGCCCTGTGTAAGGCTTACACTGCACTTTGAGCCACCTCACATTTGTATGTACTTCTGCATTAGCAAGTTACAGGAGACATCTGATCTATGTATAGGTGTAGGAGGAAGGACAAAGGGAGCCATACACTGAGATACAATGAAGTCTATAGAATTGTTATTGTATTAGACAAGGTATAAGTCAATTTGATTTGCTCAAAGTTCCAAGACCCTTCATTTTGCCTAAAGTTAAATGCTATTTAGTCTTAATCCACCACAGCTATGCCAATTGACATAAACAGATAACTACTGCACTTATAGGGAAATCCACTTACAAAGTCAACAATTAGAAGAATTGGCATAAGAAGTAATTAGGGAGGAAAGAAAACACTGTATTCAGCTCATGTCTGTGATAAAGGCTAGTTTATTCCTACCATGCTGGTATTTGGATACATGCAAATGAATCCAAAGATGATAAATAGGAAATCATTAGTTTTTTCTTAGTAACAGATGCTACAGTCAAGAGAGAAACAAAAGTTGGTGAAGGCATTCAGACACACTTTTTTTTCAATAAATTTCAATTAAATTGGTGTAGTGAAAAACTATATATTTCTGTAAATTGCTAGAGTAATGGGTTTATACAGAGCAAAATATGTCATTCATAGTGCATCCAAACTAGGTCTTACTCAAATGTTCCTGATATTTTTCCATTTGAGGCGTGTACTCAGAAAAGGGCAAAAAGTTTTTCATAACTTTAGCTATCACCAGGACAATCAGAATTTGGCAAGTATCACAGTGGGAAGAAAACATAACAGTCAGACACCTCACATATCTTTCTTTTGAACCTGAGCCCTTTCCTGTGGTAAATAACATTTCTTTAAGTAACCAGATGTCCAGGAACACTAACTGTGATGATGTTAGTCAGGATGCCTCAATGGAGGAACACCATCTGATGTAATAAGGAGGAGATAGTTGACAGGAGAAAAGTAGAATCTAGAAAGCTCTTTATTAGGCTATGATCTACAAGGCAATAATTGATGACATTTCAACAGGTATGCTCCTTCCAAGGAAGTAGAAAAAAGCTCAAGAAATGATCAGCAGAAAATTTTTTTGCAGGAGTTAGAAGTGATAACTTTGTTAGCAAGTCTTCTGCAAAAAGAAACAGAATGTGTGTAAATATATAATTCACCAGGAGTTAAAGTGAATAGCCTATATTCTTAGGGTCTCAGCACTCATGGGGTGTTTCTTGAAAGGGAATTCTGTTAATGTTTCCTGCTTTCATGCAAGGGATAGCACACTCTCCTACCTGCCCTAACTGGACACAGTAAACATTCTGTGACTTTTTTTCAAAATGTTAATGCAAGTGACATCCAGCATCAGTTTCTTTCTGCTTCTGTGTATTGAATAAATATGAACAGCCTAAGCTTCGCTCCATACAGAAGCAGGGGAGTTCTATAACTAGAGATGCAATTCAAGTGATTTGTCAACATCAAGTATATCTAAAGCTTCCACTAAGACATTGCATTTAGAAATGAAACTCAGGTGTCTGATATTTAAAGGATAAAAAACACTAGCTTGAATTCCTACATGAACTGTTTCCCCTTACACTAATGGAAGCAAATAGATATTGAAAAGTTCATTATCCAGATATCTATGGACTTACTTTTTGGAAAAGCTAACTTTTAAATGTGAGTAGCTTGACTCCACCACCCTCTTTCTCCTCACACACAAATCTAAAGGCAAACACAGACTATTCAGAGACTGAACTTTAGCTGACTCTTTTTTTTTTCTGTCATCATCCTCCAAGCGCTTTGATGTTACTGGAGCTTACATTGAGGTATGATTAGAAGGGATGCTGGAAGCGTGCCCACCTCTCCTCCCAGGATTTTTAAAAGAGATGTGAGTAGAACTTTCAGACTTTGGCTACAGATGAAAGACTCTAAAAATACAAATTGTGGAAATCTGAAGGGCTCACCACACTCTCTGTATCAAGTAGAGCCCTCAGAATTTTCTTCATCGCAATACCTCACATGAGAATCTCCTCAAAGTAAACACAATAATTAAAAAATACATGTTTAGTATCAGGTATCTAGATCAATTTTGCAAAGAATCCTGATAGTGAATGTTTTTACCCACTTCCTCAATTGGGGTTAAAAAACAAAAATAAAGGCAAGAACATGTTATTT
This sequence comes from Hypotaenidia okinawae, assembly GCA_027925045.1. NCBI lineage: Eukaryota > Metazoa > Chordata > Aves > Gruiformes > Rallidae > Hypotaenidia > Hypotaenidia okinawae. The sequence goes on from BSDF01000006.1 coordinate 33,788,930, forward strand.
TAAGGGGGAAATACCTTGAAAAGATATTTAAGGAAAACTTTCTAATAGAAAAACAGACCCTTCCTGGTAGATTAGTAGGATGCATATATTCATAAAAGAAAGGAACTGCTTGCATTAATCTCCATTGCTTCATATGGCAAATGAAGTCTGTTTTGGGATGACTTTTAACAGTCTCCAGCTGAACATCCTACGCGTTACACCAAACTCAGTACACAATTAATTATATGAGCCGATTGACTTCCTCTTCCTACTCCATCAAAGACTACCTGCATTATCACTAGAACATCAACAAAAAATTAATTCCACTTACATTTTTGAAGTTATTCAAAACTCCCCACTTCACCAGCTCCTCTCTTTCATACCTTTGTGAACTGGGAAATTTAACTGAAACTAAGGATGGGATTGTGTTTGGCACACATCCTATGAAACAAGCATAGAGAAAGCAAAACCCCATTATGGAAGGAACGAGATAGCCAAAAGAAGCAAAGCCTCCAGTTCAAACACAACAGCATTTCAACAGGTGGTAACTATACTGTGAAGGCTTAAGGACCTAGCGAAGTAAAGCAGACAGTCTTGAAAGCAGAAATAGCAAGGCAGCCCAAGAACAAGCACTTTTAGTAAGGTGCCAAGAAAAAAGATGGGAATTTTATTACAGCTCAGGATGTTTGAAAAGGTTATAGAGCTTTGGGCAACTCTTATTCATTGTCTTTCTCTTATCTACTACAGCATGCATAAGCATGTATTCCAACCTTCTTTCTATTGTTGACTACACCACTAGTTTCTCCTCCTGGAACAGCATCAGACTAGTTTTCAGCCATTACTGGGATGTCATTCACATCAAAAGGTGACAGAAATCAAAAGTTGCAATGCTATCTCCTTTTATCCTGAATCCTACTACTGTGTTCCCCACAACCAGGTGAGGAACACATTTAATCCAGCCTTTTCTTTCATGGAACAGGTATTGTCATCCCTGTTTATAAACACTGTAAAATTTTGTGCTACATAAAGTTTACATAAAAACAGTAATTTGCACAGTAGAACAGTAGCTTTGCTTTTGCTAGCAAATATACTCTCACAATAAGGACAAAGTGCTGTCAATAATCACAGCACCTGAAATGCAGTACCTGCAGTGTGATGGTATGCATTATTCCTGAGGACTAAATAAACCACACTGGTTGACAGCTCTTCCAGTACCATGCAGGAACTGGAACAGAACCTTTGTAAGCTGCAGGTACCACAACCCCATCAAAAGTCTTTGCAGAAAGCTGCTGCTCCCTTAAACCATGCCCACATCTCATCTCTTACATTCTGCAGAGTCAACAGGAAAAAAACCCAAGACATCTGAATGGTCTTTCTTTAGGAGATGCATTGTGACCTAACATTAGGTCACGAAGGGCTACGAAGATGATAAAGGGCCTGGAGCATCTCCCCTATGAGGAAAGGCTGAGAAGATTGGGACTGTTCAGCCTTGAGAAGACAAGACTAAGGGGGGACCTAATTAATGTTTATAATTATCTTAAGCAGGGGATGCAGGGGGAATCAGCCAGCCCCTTTTCAGTGGTCTGTGGAGACAGGACAAGGGGCAATGGCTGCAAGTTGGAGCACAGGAAGTTCCACACCAACATGCGGAGAAACTTTTTCCCAGTGAGGGTGACAGAGCCCTGGGACAGGCTGCCCAGGGAGGTGGTGGAGTCTCCTTCTCTGGAGATATTCAAGACCCATCTGGATGCCTATCTCAGTGAAATGTCCCAGGGAGCTGCTTTGGCAGGGGGTTGGACCCGATGATCTCTCGAGGTCCCTTCCAACCCCTACAATTCTATGATTCTATGATTACAATAAAATTGCTGAACTAACTACTCGCTAAAAACCTACTAAGTGTAGCAGTTCAGATTTATTTTTTTATATAATGAAAGTGCTAAAAGTTAACTTTCCTCAGTCTATCAGAAAATAATATTTTATCCAATTACCACATGATAAAACTAATTCTACCTAAGACCTGTTGGGTGAGCAGTGTTAATCCCCTATTTTGACCATTTGCCAGTGTAAAACTTTTCTCAGATTAACATTTATTAATACTGTGGGCCCTGTGTTGGGAACAAAATCAAACAAGAGTATCTGAATGTGATCGCCTATTTTTTTCTTTGACTTAATTTTTTCCAGATCACTGACAATGGCAGGATGACAATAGAAAAGAGCTCTTCTTCACATTTTATAAATGCTACAGGTAAGTGAAGAGCTGAACATATTGATGTGTATTGCACCATCAGGCAGCAACTATTTCCATGATACACAGTTTTTCCGGTTCGACGCTCCAGCATATATCTCAGGCACAAATACATATGGATCTTCTCAGATACGTATTTCAAAGCAGTCCAGAGAGAGCAAGGTTTGAGCAAAGGGATTAGTCAGCTTTCTGAATCTTATATGCAGCTTAACTGGTTAATTTCTGCATGATTTTGGACAAGATCACAGGTATGCATCAGGTTACTCACCAGAGCTTCAAAGGACCATACAAACTCGAGAAGCAAAGACTAATTAAAGAACAAATGTGCTCTTCTTATTACCAAGCCAGTGGTATCCTCACTGTGGCTCACAAGTAACATTTTGCACACAAAAACCTCCACCACTTATTTTACCACAAACACTAAGAGAGGTAAAGCCAAGGACACTTGAGAGGCTTTGAGCAGGAGAATAGACAAGATGACCTCCAGAAGTCTTTTTCAACTCACATGATAGTATAAAAAAATGTCATGTTCCAACTGAGTGATACTTGTTTGGTATTGCTACTTATAATCCAGAAATAATCATAAAAATAATTTTTAAAACTGATACAACTACTTACATCTTCACAATGTCTGTGAGTTGTATATAACATTTGTGAGAAAACATTTGTGAGCCTGAGATAGACATTGTAAAGCAAAATACTCAAAAATATCTAAGTTTTTGCATGTCATTATTACAGTGAGAAATGTCAACACAAAAGCATTTTGAAGAAAGAACTAAATCAGCTTCCTCAGGTATCTTGACAGAGTCAAGTGCATATCAATTTTGGTGCCTTCAACTGTAAATTAAATAATCTAACATTTATTCCAGAAACACATAGGAAGGTATGGAAAATCAGGTATATTGCTCTTGACTTCAAGTAGAGAATGACAGAACTTGATTTACCTAAAGTATGAAAACAACCTCAGGTTTATCACAAATCAAAGGCTTGGATAACATTGTATTGTTATTCTCACAGCTCTTGACCTTACTCACTAAGTAACTAGCCCAGAATTTGTTCTTAGTAACAGCAGTGAAAATTCAGCCTTCCCTGAATCCAGGGAATCAAAGTAGATCTGCACCTGTGAAATTTCCAGGAGGATCTAGCAAGAAACATCCATAGATCATCTAAGGGAGACTACGCCCTCCTTCACACTGCGTCTGAGCAGAGACTGAATCATCACAATAGGTCTGGCTCCTGACACCAAGCACTGACTTTGCAGCAGAAATTTTTCTTGGACAACACTTTTCTAAGTTCTCAGAATGAGGTTTTCTGAGAAAGACAGTGTCAATTGGAATCACAATGTATCATTGGAGAGTGTTTAATGGGGAGTAAGAAAAATACACCTTCACATTCAGTAAGTCTTTGACCTATTATGGCTCTGCCTCTTCTGCCAAAATGGTACCTGCACCACAGAAAATCTTAAAACCTAATTCACTGAATCCTTCAAAGTGACAAAGTGTTGCATGATCAGTGCTGCTTATCCAGAGAGAAATAAATTACTATAAGTACTTTTGTGATTTTCTCAGTCTTGTCTGTTTTCTGTATTCTCTTTCACACTACAACAGAAAGCATGCTTTCAACCAGAAACTCAGCAATCACTCATCTCTCATCTAGGTGGCACTGACTAACCTCAGATCATATTTTTCACAGAGTCTTTAGGAAAGGCAGCAAGTGCCCAAGCAGAAAGCTCTAGCTTACTGACCAGGATATTCTGTTGGATGTGGGTGTGAACACTTTCCAGAAAAGTTGAGTATTGAATTCAGAATATGCTTCTGCTACCATTCCCTATTCGCAAAAATAAGAATAAGCCTAACTTCCCTTTGAGCAAAAAAAGGACATCAGTTTCTACCTCCAGGAGGTGATTTAGTGCTGGAGATCCTGGGTAAGTGGATATATCCCTGTAGACTGGAGAAAATAGTCTGAGGGATTTCAGATAGCCCCTCACCCAGATTCCTTCCTAGCAGTTATCTTACAAATCTTTTACTTCAAACCCACAGTTGAGAATGTGTAATAATAAAAATGGTTCTGAAGTCTAATCCAGAGGTCAAGTGCCAAAAAACCTAAGTGTTACGGTGTCAAACCTTACTGAATCTGGCCTTTAAGTTCTTTTTTGTTCTCATTACCAAATAAAAACATCAAATGCAAAATGTCATTAATATTATTTATTAATAATTAATACATCTTTATATATATTGCCAGCATAGAAATAAAGCTGTATTATTATTAATTATAAATTAAATATAATTATTTATATATTAACTATAATTATTAATAAATAATTACTGAAATCAGCTAGCACATATTCAGGTATATTTTCCTTCCTAAGGTCAGTCTTGATTTCTTGAAATAAAAGAAAGGCATGAGATGAACAAAATATTTGGAACAAAAAAATTTTGGATAATATTGTTTTAAAGCTTTGTTTAGTTTACAGGTGTAAATTTTGGATTAAAAACATGTAAAATAACATAGAAGTCCAGCAATTGAAAAGATCTGACAGTGAAAATTCTGTCTGCTCCACCCTGTCCTACATAAATGTTGAAATTAAGAGTAGCAGGAAGGCATGTGTGTTCTAAGAACAATTTCTTCTTGTTTACAATTGCAGTAGGCTAAAATGACTCATCATTCCGTACAAAATGAGAACTGTGTGCTCACAAAAGATGTTTTGGTACTATCTGAAAAGTGTCAGTAAAGTAGAACATTAAAATGATATATGCAATTTCTTTGAATATAAATTTGAAAATCATGGCACCTACACGAATGTGAAAAGTTATACAATTTGTTAGAATTCTCATTCATGCTGATAAACTAGAGGACAACATCTGTTTTACTTCATAACTGTTCAAAGGGCAGGTGTTATAAAACTAAATTAAGACCATAGCAATACTTGTCTCTCAGGAATTTCTAAAATAGAACATTTTCCAGACTTATAAAAACTATATGTAGCATTTTGGAAAATGTTAAGAACTCTTAACACCACAAGTTTCTCCTTATACACATAATAAATATAGTTTTTATGAAAGGCTCCTATATTGAAACATAAACTGTGAAGATGTCATTTTCATAAGTTTTCTGTACTAGCTATGTATGTGACAGTTTTACTGATAATTTCAAAGGCAGTAGAATAAGACAAGCACATTGTGCCTGAAAATTATGCCAAAAATGAATTGTAAAGTGTAATTCTGCTCAAATACTTTTTGGCAACTATTGTTATATCCATATAAAATTTATTATAATGTCTACCTCAGTTTAAAAAAAATTTTGCTTTTCTCTTGTAGAATAATGCATACAAAACATAAATACTAATTCCAATAAGTATTGCAAAATATGTACATACATCCTGACGGATTTAATCTATTCTTCAGCCTCAGTGCTGAAACACAAGGTGACTTCACTTGAAAAAAAACAAGGTTAAAGGGTCGTAGACAAAGAATGAACCATTCTACTTGTTTGAAAATGCAGTGAAGTAGATAAAGAGGCTAAAATCCTTGCTTCAGGAATGGAAAGAAGACATGTTCCTTCCTGCCCTCTCAGCTACTTAGAAGGAAACAGTCCAGGAAAGATTATTTGTGTTGTGTGGTAGAGGAAGATACTGGCATAGAAGAAGAGGGCTCTTGACTTTCTTTGAAAGTCACAAATGGGGCAGAGCAAAAAGGATTTTTAAAGGACAATATCCTTTCATACTGAAATCAAGTATCAAAACACACCACAAAATAGAGAGACGAAAGTGTTCACAACTTTACTAGTAGTCTCTGTATAGACCCAAAATTTCCACATAAACAAAGAACTAAATGACCTTACAGACCCATCATGAGAGCCATTTAGAATGAATGAAAAATCTAAGGTGTATCTGTGTGCAAGCACTGCGGTGATGTTAAAGGAGCTCTTGTTTTGCTGTGTTTCACACAAGAGGAAAATACACAGGGAAGGAAAACAGTCTTCACCGTTGTAAAAATCAAAAGTCAATGTATCCAGTAGCTGTGAGATAGTCCCTTTATTCCTCACTGTATATGGACCTACACACAGGTATAATATAGAGAAATTAAGTTTATAGTGAAAAGTCTGAATAGACAGTTATCACAGCTTTGTATTTTCACTAAGATTTATTTAATGAGCATAAATACAAATAAGCCCATAAAACTTGTGTGGAATATCAATTTTAAGAAATTGAATGGGGTCAGAAGTGTTGGTTCTTTCCCTGTGTTTGCTGTCTTTTCTCTATGGACTTGGCAGAGAAGTTCATTAAGTTCATAATAGAAATTTTTGCTACTTCACAACACACCTCATTATGAAAGGGATTTATAAATCCCATGCTGATTATAGCCATGGGGGCTTTCTTACAGAAAAAGTAGTAGCTGGACAGGTAAGATTCCTAGAATTTCAGGCAGAGTGTAAATGAGAGCAGAATGGGAAAAGACTCGTTAACTTCTCAGAAGAAAGCCCCCTTTTGTCACTTAGACCTGTCACTGCTTGAAAAATCACTTACATCAAAGAATATTTCAGGAGGGTTGCTACAACTTTAACCTAAAAAGAGGTGTTCGAAATTTTTAATGGAAGTCACTAGAGTTTATTTGAACTACAAAACATCACTGAAAATAGCCAGCTACTTTACAGACAAAACAAATTTATAATCAACTTGCATTTTTATTAAAACAAAGCTATTTTGGCCACATGGAATCCAAATGAAATCCCATGTGAATTAATGTCTTAAAACAGCCAAGCTTAAACAACAGTGTTTATGACTTCATTTCCAAAGTAAATTTCATCAAAAAAGGCTTTAACTTTACTTTGATTTCTGTTTTGCACAGAAAAATTCCTTAAGAACTCTGCAGACTTAACAATGAGAAAAGATGCAGAATTTATACAAATTTTAAAATGCTGTGTGCACTTTATTGTATCATAGATATGCATTTTACTTTGCAAAAACCTCATATCAAGTTATAAGGGGAGGAGTCAAAATGTTATCACTTGGTCAAACATATCAGCAACCCACCTTAGACCAGTTGTTCTATTAAAACACAAGTTAGAACAAGTCAACACAAATGAAACAATAGAGAAGCAAGGCTAATTGAAGAGAGAAAGGGAAGAACTGGAAATCTTTGAATTAAATGTTAAATACTTCTCTCATAAAGTTGATTGGATGCATATAATATATAAAATCCTCCTCAAATTGAGAAAAACAGTAATGAGAGCCTTATTCCAAAGAGCCAAGCATGTAAGACATCAGGTTTTGCCAAGAGGCTGTACAGGCTGAAACCACTGTATCCTCTTTGTAAAGTCGAACAATTTTCCAACATCAAAACTATAAAAAATTATGAACAAAACTTCATCTTTCTGTAAATGACACTGTTTCTTGAAAATGTGTCTGTATGTATTGAGAAATGAGGAACAAAAGGCAGAGATTTACGTACACAAGAAGACTGTATAAATATTACTTCTCTGGCCACTACATGAAAAGCTCCATGCTGATTCTTGTATTTTTCAAGAGCGTATGAGGTGAGTTTAGGTCCCAATTGATTTCTCACAATACAGAGATGTCTACTCTCATTCAAACAGGTACCTGTCATATGGGTTGGACAGGTAACCTATAAAACACAAAATTATAAGGAAATGCCAAAGTGACTACAGGCATTTCATGACTCCTCAGAATTTTCCAACCAAAAAGAAAAGGAAAAAGCAGCAGACCCAAGAAACTGTTGCCTTGAGGTTTTTTTTAGATTGTTTGAACAATCTTTCATCTGTAATAATCATTAGGAATGCTTATTCCTCCTATCGCTCAAAAGTGAGATCTTCTCCAAGATGTTGTGCTTACTTAAAGCTAGCAGGAATTTAAAGTAATGGGGGACAGAGATACTGTAAATGCAATGACCTGTCTCATGTTTCTAATGCTACTGGACATGCCACTGAGCATAAGAAATTCCATTGTGTGCTTTATGCTGGCATTGTGGTGGATTTATGCTGGCATTCTAAGAAAACCACATTCACAGTCAACCAGATAGGTCATTCCAGAAAAAATATAAATAGCAACATGCAGGATTTGTAAAAGTCAGAAAGGCAGAAATGTTAGTGTCGGTAAAGAATGAGTAAGATTGGGTAAGTTAAAAATAAAGATGGGATTACATATAAGATTTGACCACTAAAAAAAAATTGGATTAGCAAATCTGATTGCATAGTTAAAGGAACTGTTAAAAACAAGAATTTACTATAACCAGCAACTGCTTGGATTTATTTTAATTACCTGGCAGATATATTTCATTCTGATAAGCATGCTGGACACATGGCAAGCCAAGAGTTTTTGGTCTACCATATCTCTGTAGTAGCATTGATGTGGGTCATTTTTCTCTGTTTTGTTGCAAATTTTCACAATATTTGAAAAATACGGTATCTTTAAGACTTCTACACCTGTGGGAAATATCCCTGAAATTTACCAAGGAGTTCAAATATTACTTGGAGAAATACAGGAAAAGGGACTTACAGATGAAAAAGACACTTCACCTAGTCCCGCAAATTGAACATAGACAGACTGTATTTTCTATAAAATAAATTCTGCTAATTCAGAAGAATTAGAGATGTAAATTCTTTTTAAAATCTACATTTCTGTATTTTAATTTACATAGGACTGAATGTGCTACTATCAAGATCAATAAATACTCCTGACCTTTAGAAACATGTTTACATTTACTTTAAGTTTTGCCCAATTTTGGACACTTAAGCTCAAATTTTCCATGTTGTCTCTTTTCATATATCTACCACTGTATTTCCTCAATTCTCAGAAAAAGCTAAGCAGAAAGGCATGACTTTCACTTTTAAATGCTCATCACCTTTATTCTCCCATGCTTTATAAAAAGGAAAGGAGCAAAACACTGGTCTTTCTCTCAGTAAGACAAATTCAGTGTTCTGGGAAAATGTGCTTAAATTTGGCCACTCTGTTAAAACAGTTTAAGAAAAATCAAACAAAATTGTGTAGGTCCACAAAATAAATGCTCCCCAGAACTTGGAATTAAGTAGAAGTGCACAAATTTGTCTATGCATGTGCTGCCAATAACTATCTGTGAAATATGACTATGTATCTCTTCTTTCCCAGTGTTAATGCAAAAAAAAAATTGCAATTTCCTATTGTTCATTCTGTTAGGTCAGTTCATTAGCACAGCAATTTGCAGGGGTTTCTGTTCCTTGATCTGTGCTTCTCTGTGATGCTGCACTAGAGAGTTTCTGTGGTCTTTGAGTTCTCTTTTTTAAGCTAAGAAATTATCCAAACAAAAGTACATTAAGAAACTATGTGAGTTAGGAATTGCTTAAATTATCATTCTTTCTGACTTCATTGTGATATAGATTTTAATTAGTCTTTTTTCCACAGTTCCTCCTTGTTCAGCATCACACTTACTATGAATTCTTGTGCAACGTTGACAAATCATTTAAACTGAACGTTTCACAGACTGCCAGTAGAGTGTGCTTCTGGATGACAAACTTATTAACTTCAACCTGGTGTGCAAAAATGCCAATCAGTCACAAATGTACCTAAATTGTATTGGAAATCAAGTCTATGCATAGGAAATATTTCATGCAAAGTTCAGTGAAGAAATCAAACCATGAATGACCCAAGCTAGACAGTCAAAATGTATGTTTATTTTTACCTGATTTTTCTGAACAGCACTCCAAATTCTTAATACAGTGTAAATTCACCAGGCTGCTATGCAATTCATAATACCAAATAGAGAGTCTTAGCTTCCCTTTGGTAACAAAATTGGCAGCCAGGGTGTAGCAGGCCTGAAGAGTGATTGACTTAAACCACTAATTGTTATCTTAAGCTGAGATCACAGTAGATAATGTGAACACAGGCCTTTAAATCTTTATTTCCCCTTTGTTAAAGGTTAATAAGTTCTCCTCCTTTTGCAGAGTTGTGATGAAAATGAGTAACAACTGTACACTTTTGAAACACGATTGAAGGATGCAATACAAAGGTGAATGGGGAATTAATCACTTTCTCTGAAAAGCAAGATTTGAATAATGTGCTGGACTTTTTTATTCTAACTGAATTATGATTATTTTTTTATCAAGGACTACAATGAAATGGGCACTATTTTACACTATGGTTCACAAGAAGTTGTCTTCAGTGAAAATTCTATTAAAAACTGACCACCATTTGTGATTCACTAAAACGTAAATTGACTACTATAGGAATTATATCCCTTACTCATTCCTCATTTACTTCCTTTACTTACTCTTTTAACAGAGTATGGGATTTAGCTTCTCTTTCTGATAATGTTGAAGTGGAGCTTTTGAAGAATAAACTTGTCTTGGTGACTGAGATCTCACCACAGAATGGTGGCTCTAAAAGTATCTGAAAACTTGTTTTCTTAAACATAATGGCTATCAACCAGTGGCACCAGGCTCATGTCCTTTACACCTTATTGCTATATTACCAAGGCTGACCTGGGAATTCTCAAAACCACGGGAAAAAAGGGAGTCTCAACTCCAACTCTTCCTTCACTGAAATGATATTATAGATCCTCAAGCACTTTAATCGAAGTGGAACAAAAGTCCGCTCATGTGATAAAGAAATAACAAGAGGGAAAAAAGATATAAATTGCTAAGAAATATTTTAGAGGTTTACACATTGACATAGAATATCTAAATTTATGAAACCAAAGGAATGAGAGATGTCTGTACATAGATTTTTTGTATCAGCTGATGACCAAGCTTCAAAAACATAATATGAAAGATGCCAAGCATGAAATCCTACTAACCTACTATTGAACAATAACAATGAAAGATTTGTCATTTATTTCACTGTGGACAGTGTTTCATTCAAGTTTCTAGTAGGATTTAAGATCTTGATGGACAAAATTACTCTTTCATTTACTGTGCGTTTATCCCACAAGTACCTGGAAAGGAGGAAATGTGGGTAAGGATCTTGGATGACTGTTGGTTTCTTTTCCTAAAGAAACTGTAATATTTTCATTACAAGCAGCAGGACCTAGTTTTGCATCCCAACAAAGACCTCAAGAGAGAAATCTCTCCTTCTCTAAATGTTGCTGTCTCACATGTAAGGTAATTTATACTTTATTATACTAAAACTATTTACAAGCCTAATGAGAATATTTACAAGCTTTGACTCAGAGTTCTGCCTCCTCTGTTAGACACTACCGTGTCCTCCCTTCCTGCTGGAGCTGTGACATGATTCCATGCAGGAAGGAATGTAAGACTTGCAGCGTGGGAGTTCAGCTGAGCTGGGGGGGTGGGGGGTGGGAGGGGCAGGGATTCTATGCTTTCCTCCCTAATCTTTTAATTTATATTTTAAATGTCAATGTATGCTTAATAGAAAAAGCAGAAACATTGATGTAAACAGGGACCAACACCCTGCAAGTGTTTTGCTCCCTAAATAATCATATTTCCTTCTGAGCTTTCTCATCCTTTAACAGACCCTGGAATTTCTCTTTTTTCTTTACAGTCTGAGTTTCAGAGAGGCAAGAAAGAGCCCTCCAACCAGCACAGAAAATAATTTGATTACTAAAGAAATTTCCTGGGAAAGCAGTAAAGTGGGTTTCAATGCCATTCAGTCAAGTGCATCAAATCTATGTCTACCACTTTCTGGGTTGAAAAAATGGTCTGAACTAGCAGCTACTATAGGCACTACTTGAAATAGGGTTTTGAAATAAAACAGTGCAGGCCATCTTATTATTTGGTATCCTCATGCAAGTAAGGCAAACACTGGGGGAATGTGGAGACAGATAACAGAGCTTTAGTCCCTAACCAGCCTACCGACTGGGACCTGCTGGGAAGCCTCTGTGCAGTACCAGTCCACTATCACCTTTACACTCACAGTACTCACTCATAGCACCAGACACAAACTGGAGATAAACATACAAAGAACCTGCTTGCCACGTATATGAAGTATTCCTTCCTTCACTAAGGCACGGCACATTCATCCATTTAGTTTCAGTAGATTCCCTGTTCAGAGTGAAAAATATTCAAACAATCTTTTAAAGGTTGTGATGTTCCCATATATCAGAGGTATATAACACACAATTCTGGATCTGGAACACCAGAACGCAGCATAATAGGCATTGGGACACCCACTCTTTGTGGCTTCCAAGTCTTCCATTGCTCTCGGTTGTGATGTACTTTCTTAAGCCTATCCATTTCACTTTAACTTAAAATTTTATGCTTTATGCTTCATGCTTTGTAGAGACTTCTCTACACCAAATAAAGACAGTGTTGGTATTTCTCTTTATTTACTATTACTGAATACTAATTCAGTAAAATTCCTCATTTACATCCACCTTGATCTTTTGAAATACTGCCATTATATCCTGATTTTGGGGCAATTCCCAGTTTTTCTTATACTGGTTTATTAATTTCCATGTACACAAAGAATAGAATATACAAGCTATCATTCTTTTAGTTACTTATTTTTAAAAAGTTATCTTTTTTTTGTGTTTTGTTTTGGTTTGTTTCTATCCTTAAGTTCTTTGGCGGAATTAAAAAAAAATTAAAAAAAAACCCAACCACAAAACTATAAAAATAATTTGTAGCTTACATAATAATTGACCCCGGTCTCCAGCCGTTCTTATTTCTGAAAATCCTCATTTTATTTTTGATAAAGCAAATGCAAAAGATCTCACTGCTTTATTAACAAGTAATATTTGATTTTTCTCCCAAAAAACAGAGTATTTCAGACCTTCGAATTTACAGGTTACATAACAAGAAGTATGCAATCATAGGAGAGTACAGGCTCTTGAGCTGAACTGGTCTGAACTTCACCAGAAAGTAGGGATTTAGATTGGATTATCCAGGGCTCTACCAAGTCAAGTCCTGAGTAATTCCTGTGAGTGACATTCCACCACTTTTCTGAGCTACCTGTTCCAGGGTTTAGTTGCCTCTTGTCCTGTCACTGTGCATGTGTGGTAAGAAAGCACTGCATTCTCCACCACGGCTACACTTTCAGAATCCCCCCAAGCTTTGTCATCTCAAGGCTGAACAAATTCCATTTCTGTGACTTTTCTCCTAGGGAAATTCTTCACCTGCTGCCTTCCACTAACTTACTCAGGAAGCTCACCTACAGTAACATACTGAACAAAAGCATACTGCTTCTGAATGTATATATTTGGAAAGTAAAGAAGAATCCCTTCAAAGCCTTCAAAAACAAAATCAGCTTCTCATAACAGTCTTGATTCCCTAAAGCAATTTCAAATTATTCATTTCTAGGTCATCTTCCTTCAGAAAAAAACCCAAAACCCTAACCTTGAAAGTAAACAGCTTTAAATCTTGTAAAGTGCACAAGTGGGTCAGACACAAGCTGTGTGTTGATACAAACAGTCACGGGAGAGAAGGAAAGAAGAATGAAAGGCTGGATTTGAAGAGAACTGGCTTCCGAATTGTTTTTAAGGATTTAAGTCCATGAAGACACCATGTGGAGTGATGAAGAATAACAGGCTTAGAAGCCTGGTATGTCTGAGAGCATTTGGTCCCAGAATTAAGCTTTCTATACTTTGAAGGAAGAGAGAAACAGACAGCACAGGCACAGGAGAACAGACAGATATAAAATGATATTATTAGGATATGGTACTGCAATACTGCAGTTAAAATTACTTTTCCTCACTTTGTTCCTTGCAGGCCTGGATACACGTTTGTGGCCTGACAGCTGCGTACTATTTTTACTCACTGTTGGATGGGGACTGTGTCAAACACAGCGTTTTAGGTTGTATTTCATATTTTAATTCCACTTCAGCCTGAAAACAGCTTATGTAGTCTATTCAAATCTGATTTATAGGAAAGTTATGACAAATTGTTTTGTATGGACACCAGGGCATCAAGTAGATAACTCTGAATGGAAGCAAGCCCTATACCTTTATTGGCAGAAACTACCTGCTTTGAATCTTTATGTTTTTTTAATAAACCAGCAAATAACACAAAAAGTTCTAGAAGTCTCCCCAAAGCTTCTCTTCAATCAACAGTCACAGAATTTATGCTTGAAAAACTCTGTTAACAATGACAGCATTGCAAAATAAAATTAAAAACGGAGGTATTGTCTGAGATCCAGCAATGTGACACTGTAAGAATGTCCTTGTCATTAAATACACCATAAAACATATTATTAAAATGTGAATGAGGAGGAGGCAACTCACCATATTACATGCATAGAGGTGCAAAGAACCCCACAGCAGCAGACCAAAATAGACAGATCCTAACAGAAGCAGACAATGTCTGGAAGTTTCCACACAGCCCCTTAGTAGCTCTCCCTCATGTTTTTGAGGGGACAGCCTGCATAGCAGATACACTGGAGCAGGTATGCAGAAAAAAAGAATTATAAAAGAGACAGGAAGAAAAATAATTTTTTTATTGACCTCCCAAATCTATATCTCATGGAAGTGAATGATGTAAAGAAGAGAATATGTGGCCTGCAATGTAAAAATACTAAATAAGGTTGCTTAAAGACTTATTTCCCTTACTTAAAGAAAATATCTCCACCTGCAAGTTATCTATAACATTTTTTTAAACCCACATTAGAAAACCTCTAGCCAAGAAAGGAAATATTGCAAAATACAGATACAGAAGAGTAAACTGGTACAAAAAGGATAAAAGTGGAGCCAGACTTAAAAGGATAGAAAATAGAATCTAATAATTTGTTACTATTTAGGAAAGTAGCAAGCCAACTGTTAAACATATCATAGCCAACTCCTGGAGAAACCAAGTAAAAGTTTAAAAACTAGTCAAATCAAAACTCCTTAAGTTGTTTTTTTTGGTGGTGGTGGGTTTTTTTCTCGATAGGCTTTGAAAAAGTTTATAAGAAGATGTTAACTAACCAACAGGAAAAAGCTATGAGGACAGGGCTAGGATCTGTACAAGATTAAGCTGTGGAATAGACAGAGATGATTTTGTATGTTAAGGTACTGTGGCTAACATTTAGTGAAAAGAGGAAAATATTCCAGAACTTGTTGCTTAACAAGTTACTACCAGCTAATAGCAAGAAGCAGGTATGAAGAAACTGGGATGATGCTTTCTTGCTCTACTAATGGTAGTCTTTGGATGTTCATTGTGCACAATGCCTCCTGTGATTATTACTAAAAAGGCTGCAGAGTTTCAATACTGCTCATTGTGAACAAGCATGGCTGGTCCTTAAATGGATGTAATTCACTTATAGTTTCTCTTCACAGCTGTAATAATTTCATGCAAGCAATTGCAAGCTCAAAGGTATTGCAATCATCATAAGTTCTCTTGAACAGTCAAGCAATGTGAGAGTAGTGTAGGATATTTTCAGTAAATCTAGGGTAATTTTATAAGCAGTGACACATGCTAAAGAGAAATAGAATGGGTATGGCACCAGTATTACAATGGTGCCATGTTTTTAATATTCCTATCAATTATAATCTTAACCCTTATATTATCAGTATTTCTAAGATTTTAACTTCAGTCTAATTGAAATCCTGTTCTCATTCATATTACATCACATCATATTGTGCTGTTTGTCTAAGCAACATCCTGCAGAGGTGAACTCAACTGCATGGTTAATCTGTGCTGATAGAGGTGTTCACTTGGTTCACGTGCATATATGTTTCATGTGTCCCAAGAGGTCGCCATTTTTTTTACAGTATTATATTGGTCTAAAAAACTCTATTGTCTCTACTTACACATTTCTTTAATCTTCTCATTGTGCTTATGTATGCTGGACATTGTGTCTTTCTCAATGTTCTTCATTAATTAGTAAGACTCTTTCGAGAGATAGCTCTGCTCTTACTGACTTGACTGGGAGGAAACCCGAGCTCCTATGTCTCCGCAAACTGTATGGTGCAGGTCTTTCTAATGTCTCTTCCCTGAAAATGTCTTTCTCTTACATCTTCTCATGTTTGTTCCCCCTTCTGGTACCTACATTTATGTCCTTTTCAGGACAGGATAGGAAAATTAATTTAGGAGTCTATTTGGTTATTCTAAATACAAAACAAACCGAAAAAGAAAAAAAAAAAAAGAAGAAGAAAAAGGAACAGCTGGTTTGCATACCTCTCATTTTCAATAGCTTAGGTTGAGTTACTCAAGTACAGAAAAAATATTCTCCCAAGAAATCTTATTGAGAAAATAGTTCCAGGCATTCTGTTGTTTCCAGCTGGGCTTAGTGTGCCTTATAAAGAGAACTCATATTTTTTTAGGCAGAACCTCTCTCAAAGACATGTTGGAAAAGGTAAGGCCATCAATCTCTGTCAGGTCCAGATGTGCAAGACTCTGAAGCCTTAAAGTCACCCCAGCTTATTATTTTTATAATTTCTTCCACGGTATGTTTAGGCAGTTTAAAGTAATATGTGTATGTTAGAAAAAAATAATTCAATGTACATCTGATAAATATATGATGTATAAACTGTACATAAAAGGCACAGAGTTAAGAACCAGAAGCTGTGGCTCAAACGTTTGTTAGAGAATTTTGCTCACAGGTCATAAAAACAGTAACCAGCAGGGTCTCCTGGTATTTGAGCCTGTAGGATTCAAACTATCTATGTATACCTCTGTATAACTGTGTGTACTCATGAGAGCTTCTGAACAACTGAACACATTTAATTAGTTTTCTGTTTATCACTACACCCAAAGAACTAGGTCCTTATCAGTACACAACCTATTCAGAACAGTTCAGATTTTTAGATGCTTGATCTTGAAGAAATTACTTATTTATTTATTATCATTAAACTTAATAGAGTATTTTCAACTACATACAAAATTTACAGACACACACATATATATTCTTTATTCCTTCTGATCAATTTCTTTCTATTATTCATATTCCAGGTATTTGTTTTCCTGTACTTTAACACATTTAATTTGATACCCCTCTTCTTGGTATCTCTGATATCCGTACAGTCTCTTTCTGTCTCTATATTCTTTTCTACTCTGCACCTTTTAGACCTTACTGTCACCCAGACCCTACAGATCTTAACATTTTCTTTCACTACCAGCAACAAGTAATTTTCTTTCAGTACAATATATTATTAAAGTCTGTAATCTTTTTTCTAAAATTCCTGCTATACCTTTATTTCCTTTTCCCTCTTGATAGCAATATATCAAATTGATCTTCATCATCTTTTAAAATCTCACCCCTTTTAACAAAAATACTGATTCATTTTAGTCCAAGCCTGGCCTTGCTCATTACTCTTTCAAAAATAAGATAATACAGATAAGACTTTTGACTACTTCTTTAAAAGCACACCTTGCATGACAAATTGTAAGTACCATAAATCAGTGTCCCCACCTTAATGTTCAGAATTTCCTACAGAGAAATTAATACAATGTGTTTATGAAATGTTTGGGAAAATATTGAGGCAACAGGTATCATTAAGTCCTGTCATCCTTAGATGCCTGAATTAAGGCTATACACCTTAGTGTGTAAAAAAATACTTGTTGAAGAGACACAAGGAACTTAGGAATAGTCATTTGAAATTGAAGTCTAACTTTTGGACTTCTATTATTCAAGATTACATCAAGGTCAATTAGAAGTTCTGACTAAAAACTAGGAGCAATTGTACAAATAGTAGAAAGTGGAAACTACAACTTTTACAACACTCATAGTAACACTGTGATGCTGAGCCTTGCTATAAATGGGAGCTATGTGGCATGAAATTTTCCATGAGTATCCTAGGAAAGAAAACGCAGCAGTAAACATCATTAGTCAAGCAAGACCTACACGTCATAAGCAATAGGCAAGAGTCCAGGAAGGCCACAAGGTTAAAATGCTTTGTTTGAGTAATTATAGGATTTGAAGGATTAGGTTGAACCAAAAGATTTAAGGACATGGAAAGATTAAGGGGAGAAATAAATAAATTTAATAGAATGAAAGTATAGAAGGCAGCACTAAAAATATATTACATTTAGTAAAGTTTTTTGAAAAAATAATTTGTAAATTAAAAAGTTTTAATTTAAGGCAACTGATTTTATTCTATTTGTTTGCTATTCAGTAATTGAACATGCAGGGACAATTTAAAAAAATAAATCCGTATGTTTCTGAGATTTAAGACCTAAAAACAAGCACATATTTGAAGTTAAAAGTCTTAGTCATTTTCTTTGTATCCCAGAATGTAAATTCACTGTGTACTCTGTGGCTGCTATGAAAGTGAAATCCCAGTATACAGACCATAGGTGAAATCTCACCCCACCACATCCTGTTACTGAAATCATACACACAGGAAATTAATTCCAATCTTTACCTTTATGCCACCCTGGGTTACATTTCACAAAGGTTGATAAACTTGTTTATTTTAAAAGCCTACTACCCTTTTAAGCTGATAACAGTGCAAATTAAATCTACATTTGTTCTAAAGAAAATCTACAGGTTCTGTCTCTCGAATATAGTACATGAGAATAATTCAGGGGTTATGAAGCCTGGGTGATCCATAGCTCATGACGTAAGCAGTTGCCAGAAGGGATTATGAAGCTATTAGAAAATATTAAGCTATAAGATAATACTAAGCTATAGGATAATATTAAGCTATTAGAAGATAGTATTAACATATAAGATAATGTTAAGCTATTAGAGGATAGCATTAAGCTTTTAATAGTGAAAATTAATTAAGCGCATTTTTTCCATAGAAAATCTGCAGGCTCTGTTTCTTAAATATTGTGGATGAGAAATATTATTCAAGGGTTATAGTCACTTGGGTGATTCATAGCTCCTCCAGTAAGAAATTGCCAAAAGATAAAACAACCACAAGATAACCATAGGTGTACAACTAAACATGAATGAAAAGTGGAAGTTTTTAATGAAACAGTCACAATTGCAAGAGAATATCAATTTCAGCAAAGCTATGCAAAGAGGATAAAGTTTGAAAAATAGATACCAGATTTTTTGAAGTTACTTCAGCATATCTTAATAGCACCTCTCTTCTTTTTTCTTTTTTTTTTTTTTTTTACTCATCTTTAAAAGTAAACAGCGTCCGGGCAAGCGTGTCTGAGAAGTTTAAGAGACTAAGAAAAATGATGACATGATAAAGGGGAGCAGGCAAAAGATAAAATGGAGGAAAGTATTAAGGATGAATCGGATGAAGAAACCAGACAAAGTACTCAAAACACAAAGCTAAGACCAGGAAGAACAAATGGGCAATTTTTTTTTCTATAGGTATGTCTCTTGCTATTCCATCTTTCTAAAGACATACACCACCCCGGCTAATCCAGTACTACTGAACAGCGAGCTCGGCCTGAAGAAAGCCTGGGGAGCCAGTGTGCTGGCACCACCGCCTGGTCAGCGGCGACAAAGCAGGGAAAAAAACCGCTGAAACGTTTATTTTTACTGGGCACTGCATGTAACAGACTTTAAGCAAAAATTGTTAGCAATCCATATATTCAGATGCGAAATTCTTCATCCATCTCTCTATTAAGGCCTGTCTGCAGAGTTTCTTTGAAAATTATCACCCTACAAGCAAAATTTTGCTTCAGGAAAAGTAAATAAAGCCCTAAAGACATTAGTATAAGTTTATGATTTCCATATGACAATAAAATTTTATAGGTTAAAATAATAATGTCCAATATAATATTTTTTAAATACTACAGTACTTTCTCTCTTAAGTGGTGATTTAACTTGAGCTTTTTTTTTAAATAGCAAATTTCTTCCGAGGATTACACTAGCCCAATTCACAGATTCTGTTACTACGTCTGGCTATGGATACAGTGGTCAGCAGTGGTGTCACAAAGAATTCCAGAGTGGGGTACTGATTCATAACTTATTATTCATTAAGTCAGCCTGAGATAACCCGTCTCAGATTGCAGTAAGGCAAAAGCTCGATACATTCAAATAGAGAATCTCTTTCATCTGAACTGAAAATGTGTCCTATTTGAGTGTGGCTAGAGAGCTGGGCAGAGAGGAACCTAATGAAATTCAACAAGGACAAGCATAGGGTCATGCACCAAAGGAGGAATAACCCCAGGCACCAGTACAGGTTAGGGGTTGACCTGCTGGGAAGCAGCTCTGCAGAAAAGGACTTGGGAGTCCTGGTGGACAACAAGCTCTCCATGAGCCAGCAGTATGCCCCCCTTGGGGCCAAGAAGGCCAATGTATCCTGGGGTGCATTGCGAAGAACACGGCCAGCAGGCCGAGGGACATTATCCTCCCCCCTCGCTCTGCCCTGGTGAGGCCACATGTGGAATACTGTGTCCAGTTCTGGGCTCCCCTGTTCAAGACAGGGAGCTACTGGAGAGAGTTCAGCAGAGGGCTACGAGGATGATGAAGGGGCTAGAGCATTTCTCATATGAGGAAAGGCTGAGAGAGCTGTGGCTGTTTAGCCTGGAGAATCATAGAATTGTAGGGGCTGGAAGGGACCTTGAGAGATCATCGGGTCCAACCCCCTGCCAAAGCAGCTCCCTAGGACATATCACTCAGATAGGCGTCCAGACGGGTCTTGAATATCTCCAGAGAAGGAGACTCCACCACCTCCCTGGGCAGCCTGTCCCAGGGCTCTGTCACCCTCACTGGGAAAAAGTTTCTCCGCATGTTGGTGCGGAACTTCCTGTGCTCCAACTTGCAGCCATTGCCCCTTGTCCTGTCCCCACAGACCACTGAAAAGGGGCTGGCTGATTCCCCTGCATCCCCTGCTTAAGATAATTGTAGAATTGAGACAACAAGACTCAGATGGGATCTCATAGATACTTACAAATACCTAAAAGGGTGGATGTCAGGAAGATGGGGTCAGGCTCTTCTTAGTGGTGCACAGTTACAGGAGAGGGGCAATGGGCACAAACTGAAACACAGGTAGTTCCATCTCAATATGAGGAAAAACTTCCTCAATGCAAGGGTGACAAAGCACTGGGACAGGCTGCCCAGAGAGGTTGTGAAGTCTCCTCCTCTGAAGATATTCCAAACCTGCTTGGATACTGTCCTGTGCAATCTGCTCTAGATGATTCTGCTTTACCAGGCAGTGTGGACTAGATGATCTTCAGAGGTCCCTTCCAACCCCTACCATTCTGTGATTGCCATCATGGGCCAGTCAGAAATATTAATGGATATTTATGTATTGAAGACTAGTAGGATTGGCTTTTCCACATCACAGAAAAATTGTCACTTTTCTCACAAGCTGCTGTCATTTTCATCCAAAAGTTATCAGCTCTTTGCTTTTTAAAGAGACTTGCTTTCTATAAACTGAACATGCCCAGTAAAACATCATCTCCTGACAGCCCACACTGATAAACTTTCCTATGCCTTTCAGCCTGCTGCGGCCTGACCATAAGGTTTCTAGTGGGATTGTCAGTCCTCATGTTCATTTGGAGCTATCTGTGGTGTAATCATTCTCACAGTGGGTTTGTTGGTTGTTTTTTCTTAAATTATAAACCTGCTGACCAATAGCAGGGATGAATACTGATTTTGCTTATATGAGTCACTGACCAGACACCAGATGGTGGCAATATTCTGTTCCACTAATCTGGCCCAGAGATGGCATTTCAGAGGTGAATAGCTTTATCCCATTACCAACTGCCTGAGTCATGCAGTCTCCAACCCGAGGGCTAAAGATTAAACAGCTAATAGACTTGAAATAACTACCACCCCCTCAAATATCCTATCTGCTACACTTCCCAGACAACCTACTGGGTTGATCTAAGAGGAGATCCATAAATGCTTCATTATTGAATTTCAATTCTACCTAAGGAGGGATAAAAAACAATCCAGGCTGGTAAAGTAACAGCATCAATTGAGATAGTACTGCTTAAGCAACAGCTGGAAGGGAGTGTTTACTGCCGATAAAATATCAGGAAAAATAGACAAGTTTGTGAGAAATGTAATCTGAAAAAAAGGGGGGAAGGGCATCAAAACAAGGAAAAAAAATCACAGTATTGCTATAGCACTACACAGCCTTAATACCTTCATCAGTTCTGAACAGCAGAACTAGGTTTTTTCAGTGAACTTACCCATCCTACCCTTATAATATATTTTGTCTCTGCACAAGTACTTTGCTTGACTGCACTTCCAAGCTTTTAATTTTTATACACTAGATTTCTGTGTTGCATCCAAGATCACTACCAAAATTTCTCTTTTCCACCATAAATCACCAGAGGAACTACTGTTACGTTTGTGAAGATGACACCAAATATACAATTTGGAGGTCAAGATAACTGCAACAGAAACAAATCAAAGAATTCCTGAGCTTGTCTATATCACTGAAATGCTTTAAAAATGCAAATGTGCTTAATATCAATATAAATTTTGGAAACATGAGAACAGAAGAGGAAGGAGTTAGGAGGCTATTTTCGTATTTAGGTATTTACATGTTTGTATGTTAGATCTGCATATATTTGGATATAGATTCTTTCCCTCCTGCAGAAAAATATGATTCAGATAACATATCATGATGTTATAAAATCCTCTTACACCATAATTACCTTATCTAGTTAGACTCCTTTACAACCTTCTGGAAGATTTGACTATCCAAACCTGTTAAGCAGTGCTCAAGGAACTCATTTACAAGGGAACCATGAAATAACTGTACAAGATCTGTCCTTGAGAGAGGGGAAAGGGTAGGCATAGCTCCTTGGTGCTATCTTAGACATCTTAGTGTTCATTCCTCACTCATGTTTCCCATGGCTTCACTTATGGCAGGCACAGAAAGTTGTGCAGTATATATGTAAATGTCCAGTTGGTTTTATTTAGGATAACCTGCTTAGTTTATTTACAACTACGATGTTTCTAAGGGCAAAAAATAACCCATCTTTGTCCATAAAGCTGTCCTATCACATCATGCCATATTTCATAGTAATGGTTGTAAAACGCAGCATTCTAAGGTAGATTACAGAAACTGGAGTCTCTCACATGTAATTCTTTTCCTTGAAAATACATAGGCATTACCAAAAAATAATAAAAAATCCTCAAGTATACATTTTTCTCTATTAGAACTGCAGCTAAAATTGTTTGAGGTTTGAATTTATTACAAATAATGATTTAAAAAGCATTAAATTATCTTTCTTCAACTTCAATAAAATTGAAGTAGCTCTTCTGCCAAGATCCTATTTGTACCAGTGTAGCAAACTTAGTCCAAGAGGATTAAAATAACCAGAGTTTAAGAAGAAACATTCCCTTAATGGAAATTTAAAACACATAACAGGTGTCCTACAAGGGTGGTATACTGGTGCTCCTTTATTAGTAGTGTTCAGAAGTGGTACACAAACTAAAAAAACAAACAAAAAAGCCAATCACTGCCATCCCACCCACCATAAAAAAGGAATCTGGAACTAGAAAAAAAAGTTTTAAAAAGAGTATGAATTTTCAGTACCTTGCAATTAATACAAGAAACTCTGATTTTTTTTCATTAATTTAAAGAAGACAGCAGCAAAAAATTGTTAAAATAAATTAGGCTAAAGAAGATATTAGAATGCTTTGCTACGAGGAGTGTTTTTCCAGGCCGGGATAGCAATGTAAACCAGGGAAATCTGCATATCAAAAACAGAATCAAAGGATGATAAATAAAAGTGGGAATTCTTAATGAAAATTACTGCAGCTGAGCCCTAGGATGGTTAACCTGTCAATATCAGCACGTAGGTGGTCCATGGACATTGTAAGTATTCAGAGTATGGCTTGTGTGCTTCTGAAAACAGAACCGGGCCCTTGACAGAAATTACATTTACTATTACAAAATTTGACCCCTGTGTGGACTTGCTAAACAGCTTCTTTTCAGAAGAGGTATTTAATAACCATGCCCAGTAAGAAAAGTACTAGTCTGTTTGGCAACCTTGACTGAACAAACCAGTTGCTCTGCCCTTTAAAAACCAAACATGATCACATCATGCAAGAAGCACTTCTGCCATTTCTGCCACTGTCTAGCATCACATTTAGCATGCAATCTTCAAAAATCCACTTGGTATCTAACTACGTGCTCCTGGCAAACCCCACAAGAAAGGGCTGTTTTGGAAAGCCCATGCACTTTTAAGTGTGCATCACCTGGCAAATGTCATGATCTCGTATCATCAGTTTCCTTTGATAAATTTGTCAGTACACACAGCTGTTTAAAAACCCTTACTGACCATATGTACCTGCATATCCATGGCTGAAGTGCTCAGTTGAGTAGGAGAACCATGTATATTTTAAACACTGTGCACACAGGACAGCTTGAATTGCAACTGCAACATCTGCAAAAATGAAGGTAAAAGTGACATAAAGCAAACTATCAGCCTATGCTGCAACAAGAGGCTAACATTGTTAGGCTAGCACAGTGAAATTGTTGAGAGCATAAATTTATTCTCGTATAACAAACAGACATGAGAGAAGATGAGAGTTGTTTAAACTGTAAGGTAATATTGGCACTAGAAGGATAAACAGGACAGAAAAAAATTTAGACTGGAGAATAGAATGGATTCCTAAGCACACAGTATTTTGGGTCAAAAGGAGAATGATGATGGTGAAAGGCTCTAACAACTTTTAAGATCAATATGGTTACGAAACTTTTAAGTTGAAACATTGCCTTGACTTGGTTATACATTTGCAGCTCCTTTTTATTGCTATCAAATGCCTTCTTTGTATAGCAATTTTGTGTCATAATCTGGTATTTTACTGATCACCTTGTTCTCAAGTCTGATGAAAATATAACATAAAAACAATTAACAAAAAGTAATAGCGTAGCATCCTGTGATTAAATCCAGATAGTCTTGGAGTTGTTCAGAAACTGAAGAAAGGCTTTAATAACCAAAGTACAATTTAAATTGTCACGCCCAGTTAATTTACTGTGTCAAAGCCTGCCTTCTTGTCCCCCAAAACTGAGGCTAAAGTACACTAGGTAAAAGAATTTCAGGCAAGCCAAAACTTACATGCCTATAACAGGGACAGATTAAGTCTCTATTTTACAGGGATGCTATGAGGTTACACAAGAAAATACGGTTCACATCAGAATTTATGATGGGAAGGAGGAACAAAGCAAGAGAAGATGTAGAGTAAATCTCACCTTTCCCTAGATTTATGACTACAAAAAGCCATTTTTCTCACTGGCCTTGGGTATATTCCACGATGTTCAGATCAAAGAGTGTATCTTAATGACATCCAAGCCTCAGGAATACTAAAGCTATTCATACTCTGCCATAATCCGGAGCTAGCACAAATTTCTCACCCAGTTTAGGCATCGCACACTCATACCCACGCTTCGTCACTAGTAGCTTGGAGATGTGGGGAGCGAGGGCTGCAGGGTTCCTGATACAATATAAATATTCAGGGATAATTAAACATCAGCAAGGTTTCTTTACACTGTGGAGCACTGAGCCGCAATGCAACGCGGCGGCAGTAACAGCTGCAGTTCTGGGTGACGCCTGTTGAGCCGGCTTAAGAGGTGGCCTGCCTTTGCGCCTCCACGGCCGGGGAGACCGGGCACAACCCGGGAAGGGTGGAAGCCGCCTGAACCCATCCGAGGAAGCGCCACTCTGGGCGGGGAGGTGGTGGCGAACGAGGCGCTTTTTCCAACAAGAAGCAGGACCCGACCGGCACAGGTGAGGCACAGGCTGACCGAGGGGACTGGCACTCGACCCAGCAAATTGCCGCAGCACACCGCCGGGCGGGAAGTACGGAGGGGAAACCTGAGGTACAGCGGCTGCGGCAGCCTGGGCGCCAGTGCGGCGGCAGACGCGCTCTGACGAGCAGGCAGCAACCACCCCGCCGCAGGAGGCGGGCAGGGCAGGGCACGGAGGGGCGGGGCATGAAGCACAAGCAGCCGCCGCCGAGTCTCCCCAGAGCAGTACTGCCCACCCACACCCCTCCCCTGCAGCCACCAGAGGGCGCTGCGTGTCCGTACCATGCGGCGCGGGCGGTGGGGCGTGGCGCGGCCCAGCATGCCGCGCGGCGCCGTTTGAATGGCGCAGGCTCTGGGCGCTTAGCCCTGTCGGTAGGTCTCTGTGGCTTCTCCTGCCCTCTCGCCGTGGCTGGGCCCGGTACCATGAGCAGCGGGTGAGTGAGCGAGGGAGGGGGAGGGGAAAGGCTCCCTGGGCCGCGGCCGAGAAGCTGGTATTCCGGGCCGGCTGCGGACGAGATCCTAGGCTGTCCGGGGAGCGGGGAGAGAGGCCCTCGTGGATCGGGGCGCGTCCTCGGTCCCTGAGAAACCGGGGGCGGGACGGGTCTTCGGTGAGGCCTTCCTTCCACCTTGCTGCCGGCCCTGAGGAGTGGGGGCGGCGCCGTCCGGGCCGCGTTCTGCCTTGCCAGGGCCAGGTGCAGCTCTGGGGCGCCCCGCCCGGCGCGCTGGCTAGGGCCGTGTGCTGGGGGCGCGGGGACCGCGGGCTGCCGCCGCGACCGGTGAAGGAGCGAGGCTGCCAAACCTCTCCCGCCCGGCACCCTCGCCCGCGCCTCCCGGTGCCCCCGGGACCTCGATCGCGCCGGTGCGGGGGCACTCCCAGGCCGGCCTGCGGCTCGGCTGCCTTCAGCGCTGGCGGCCTGCAGCGAGGGAGTTCCGGCAGTTTTGTGTTTTTGTGAAGCGGTGACATCAGCCACGGCTCAAAGCAAGCGAGTGCAGTGGTAGGTAAGTGCAAGGAGAGCAGGAAAGGCTTTAGTGCTACCGAAAGGGAGGATAATAAGCAGGGTGTGAGGCCTGCTGATGGATTTTATTTCCTGGGTGTGACGGATTCCAGCGGGGGGAAGAAGGGGGGTGGGAAATCTTCAGATGCTTGAAGATCAGATCCTATATTAATTACTTTGTTAACAGGCTTCAAGATTTCCCCCCACTGTTGTGCTGGAATAATTTTGCATGTTGAATTTAAATCTAAAATGAAGAAACTCTGGGTAGTGAGGTCTGCTAAGGAGTGATTAGAAGGTGGGTTTAGAAACTTGATGTTTCTGTGACATGCTGTGCTTTGGAGCAAGGTTAAGTCCATTTCTTAAAACTAGCTTTCTTTCATCTCTTCTTTGGAACCAGGCCTGTTTTTCCCCCTCCCCTAGTTTTTTGTTCCTTTTGCTCACCGTAATGAGGGAGGGAAAAATAAGGATAGCCACCTATGTTTAGCAGAATTAAAGCACAATAGAAGGTAGATTGGTGCCTCTTTGGCCTTGGTGATTTGAAAGAACATCTTGTTCTAATCAAAAGCTGTCTCTGTAATTACTTATTAGTATGTGAAACTGTGATTAAAATGATTAATATTATTTCATTTAATTAAAGTTATGTTGGGTTTGAATTGATAAATTTTATAACTCAGAGCTTTGGTATAGTATCTTACATATAAAGCATGTTAACACTGTTTTTAAGATACTGAAAAAGTATCGTGTGTATGCTGATATGTATGTGTTGTTGCAGTAGTGTGTCTATATTTGCTCTTTCTCATATAGTTTTGAAGCTTCTCTTTTCAGTACAGTTCCATTGGAAACATTTTAATATGCTTTTTTATAAAAAAAGTTTTGTATGCTTGTCCCAGGGTAAGGAGCCTGAGTATGAATTAAGAAGACTTTTAAAATACTGTAAACATATCACATTCAGTAGCAGAAGTGTGCTTAAGGGTAAAACAAGTCATGGGATCCCAAGCTATGTGAGATGTAGTCATAGGCTATGCTCAGCTAAGTGGGGATGAGGTGGGTACCGATGTCTCCACTGCATTTTGAGCTTGAGGGGTTTTTCAGTATGTCTTTTTCTTGGTTTAAATTTTAAATATTCTTGTTGAAGGTTTTTTGAAGCTTCTTGGCTTGAATGATGAATAGAAAAAAATATGGTAATTTTATGAGTAGCTTCTTAATGCCTGTTTAAAATATTAATGTGTGAGCTTCAATGTACTGGAACTTTATTGACTACATAGGAACTCCAAAATAGTTTTAGAAATGTGAACATTACAGGAATAACAAGATTGCAGAAGTTCTAAGTAAAAATCAACAGGTACAAGCATGTTTTGATATGTGGTGGATGACTATAGAAAGGACTAAAAACACTGAGAAGTAATATTAATTTGACAGCTTAATGTACCTGTAAATGGTACCTCCAGATGAAAAAAACCCCACTTGGGTACTTGTTTAATTTTTTTAGGATTTTTTTAGAATGGGACTAATGGTCAGCTATTGAACTCTTAGACAAGCCCCACGAAGAAACATAATTCACACCTGGATTCATCCACAGTAAAATTAACTGAACGTTTTTTGAGATTTGTTGTGACTGCTTGTTCCAGTGGGACACAAATTCCATATATAAAAGTAATAGAAAAGTGAGCTGAAGTTACAGGAATAAATTAACTAGTTATTCAAATAATATTTCTTTACTGCAAAATATAATCTAGTTCTTGTAACTTTTGTCCATACATGAAACTTTGAACCAGGACAGATGTCCAGACAGATACAGCAGGTTAAAAAATTGTGTCTTGCTGGCATATAAGACATACTTTTTTTTAGTGTTGCAGGAAAAAGTTCATTAACACACTCACTCATTAAAACCTTGAACTCCACTTTTTTTTTTAATAAGGTATTTAACACCTGGTGAACTGTCAGGGCATAAATTACTAAAAAAGAGGGATTTTTTAGAAGTGTTTCATAATCAAAGGATGTGGAAGTCTTCTAAAACTGAGAGACAGATGGGTTCTATAACATTTGTTGGTTGAAAGGAAATTATGCCAAGCTTACAGAATCACTTCTATATCATAATATAGTGCAAACTTATTTTTGCAGGCAAAATGCCCTTTTGGAAACCAATTTGGAATAGCCATTCGTAGAAGTGTCTCCTAAGCATTTAAAATCTATTAATAATTAGTGAAATTAGTTGACTGATGCTAGCTTCCTGTTGTACATCAATTTTGAATATTCTCAAGGCATGAGTTGCCCTCCTTGGGGAGTAACAATCAATTAACTCTTTCATCTGAGTTTAGTATTTTTTCTTGATTTAATCTGAAGTTGGGGAGAACCACCAAAAAAACCTATGATGGATGGGATGCCTGGAATATTACAGGATAAAACAGCTGTCAAGAATTTGGGCAAAGAGTAGAACAGGGAGAATGTTTTAAAAGGGTATTTACTTACGACTAGAGAAGCTAGCTATTTCAGTTGCTTTGCTATCATGCAAAGTACTCAAGTCTGTGTTCTGCAAGAAATTAATGTTATGTTAATACATTTGTAGGTTACATAACAGGCGAAAAAGAGTTTGTCCCTCTCAAGGGGCCATGCCCAGAATACAGGATGATGGGAGGGAGTGGTGGAGTTTGTTACTACTTGCCTTTGGTAGGTACGCAGTTGAAAGACATTTAGAGCTGTCTTTCTTTGCTTGATTTTGATGACTTGGAGCTGTATTGCATCCAGGAGAGATCAGGGAAAATAGCAGTTGAGCCATCAAGAAAATTTCACCACAGGTACTGTCTATTGACTGTGGGGACAAATGCACTGACTTATCAGGGTAGATAGCTGCTACTCTAATCTTTCTGTTCCCTTAAAATTGGGGGGAGTGCAAGGGAGGAGGAAGGAGGGTTGGTTTTGACTATAAGTCACCTGTGGGATGGGGAAAATTCGTCACATGTGAGCCTGTAATGAAACTGTGCATGTTTGTTCAGGTTTGCAGTCTATTTGCAGTCGTAAAACAGTTTAGGCTTGTATGACGAAAGGCTAAGGTAGAGCTGAAGGGACTTGCACTCTATTCTTAGTTTATTTTTAACATTTTGTAAAGTAAAGGAGTTGTACTAGCCTTAGTTAAATGGTATAACAGATTATTCTGAGCAAATACAACTAGCCGTACTCATGACAAGGGAATAGTCAAAAATTCAAGAAGTTTGAAGTATAAGTTGTTTGGATGTACCAAATTCTTCTGCTTCTTTTCTGCCTTGTGTCTCTGCTATCTGGATTGAGTTTTTAATCACATTCATTGTATTTTTTCTGAATTTGCCCAGTCTATGCTGCAACCCATATCAATGTTTGGGTCAACAACATCCTGTGACAAGTTCAGCTTGATTACAACTTGCACAAAGAGCCACCCCATTTTGTCAGTTTTGAGCCTGCCTTCAGCTACTGCCTTTTGCCCCCTCCTGCTTAAATTGGGCAAGGCAATGAACAGTCTCTATGCAATTAATTGCTCTAAGCCATTCATTTTATCAACCTTTGTTTTATTTCCCCTCTCTGACATAAATAGCTTCTTTTTCATACTGAAAAAGCCTGATCTGTTCAGTTACTGATTGTAGGGAGGGTATTCCATACTAAAGTAAAAGAGCTCAAAAGCAAGCGTACGAGTCTTTTGAAGGTGTTTTGTTTTGAGTTTTGGTTTGGCTTTTGAAAGGAACTATACCTGCACTCATTATTTGGTACAAATTAACCATAGATGCTGCCCATAGCTATATTCTGTTTATTTTTCTTACTATTTCTTGATCCATATGGAGCACTGAGCAATCCAAATTATCTTAAGTAAATTGTCATATATTCAGATCTTGTTGTGGGTGGCAATTATTAGCTCCAAGCCTGTGATTCTATATGGGAACCCAAAATTTCTTCATGCCTGCAGACACAGAGGCTTCGCATTAATCTGTAATTATTGCTTCTGCTTATTGTAGATCACAGTCCTTCTCTAATTAGTCCTCATCTTCGGTCTCTGGTATAACTTTGTATTGTCAACATGCTTCGTTACTTAACTACTCTCTTTGAGGTAATTTAGGAATATATCGAATAGTATAAACCAGTGGAGATTGTTCGTGGGATTCCTGTGGTTGGTGGCCACCTTCAGCGTGGGAAATGCTTAGACAGTTTATCACTGTTTGTTTGCTATTTCTCTGTGCAAAAACTTTCCCTCTTACTGCTTGGTTGCTTAGTTTTCTTGTGGTTTTGGAGTCTCAGGTAGATGCTATCATTTAGCTGTACTTTGTTCATGTTATACAATTTCATACTCTCAAAGAATTCCATTCTTTTTGCAGGGCAGGACTTGCCTTCACAACAGCCAGGTTGAATCTTTCCTGACATATTATTAGTTTGTGTCCACTAATTCTATTCTTGACTGCATTGTTAACTAATTTGCACAACAGATGCCTGTCTGGATTTTCTTTGAGGCTGTCTTTAAATACTGACTCTATTTTCCACAGGTGATTTCTTTTTTTTTTCAGGTGCTTTGTCAGCTCTAAGGGGGAGGTTCTGCACCTTAGTTAACACCACAGCTATTTTATTACTGCTTATGTGTTTGCTGCTGCTTCCGCATCATCAGTGATCCTCACAAAGCAGGTTAACTATGGAAAGCTCTCTATAAACTGTTATAGACATAAGGATTTTACTTTGCTTCATCAGATGTTCCTTTATATCTGATCAGCTGTTGGCCTTCTGGGTTTCTGTTTGCAGTTTAAAGACAGAATAGATAGCTTGGTTGCCTTTTCCTGCTTCAGCTGGGTGGCATGGGGACATTATGTTGCTATATTGAATTTGTCAAAGTGTGTAATTCACCTTGTTTTTCTCTTGAACATATTCAACATTTTGTAGAGAATGTCTTTCCCTTTGGGATAATCTCTCTCCAGTACAGATATCTTCAGGTATTTTGAGATGTTGTATTAAGCTCTTTAGAGCCCAGTATTAAAGTACTGCTGTACTAATTGAGTTTCCTTGATAAGTCATTACTTTCAGGCCTGGAGTTTTACACTTCTAATAAGTAAAAGGCATTCTAGTTTAACAGTGATGACTTAGATGTTGGAGATCAGATGTTCCTTATGTAGCATGAAAGGGGAGGGTAGGTTGAAATAATTTTTTAAGCAAATATGGAACCATCGTTCTTCTGCATGTAGAGTTAGAAAGTGTCAGTGTGTCGTGGGAGTAACCTCAAAAATGATTCTTCAGGAAGAGATTGTGGATTTTTTTAGCATCTGACAGCATGATTCTGTGGGGTTTAGTTCTGGCAGTTGCAGGTTGGCTTCTCTATTCTGGAGTCTTACTCTTAGCACTGTTCTTAAATGGGACTTGCAAAAAAATGAAGGCTTTTCCAAGTCTTCCTAGCTTTCTGCCTTCATCGTTAGCCTGCATATAAGTCTGGATTTGTTTGTATCTTAGGGTTGTTGGTTTGGGATTTTCACAAGTTCAGATGGTTGCCTTTGTATTGTGCTCCAAGTTCAGATTGGGACTCAAAGCAGGATGCATATCAAAATAGTGGTTTCAACCACACTGATGAGCAGAAAAGTTGGTTGTTGCTCTTGCAGCTTCTTCTAAACTTCAAACTTTTTAAACTATTTGTTTATAAGGCTGGTGGCTGGAAGCCTTGTAAGGTTGGAGAGGTCATAGTGTGATGAGTATTCTGTCACCATTCCACAGTATGCAGAAAAAGAGTCAAGTAAATGAACCCAAGTCTTAAGACAGCCTTGTATCTGGAAATATATGGGCCACCAACTGTTAAAGAACTTGACCTAAACAATGCTGCCATTTGTGGTCATTGATCTGAGGGCTCTGTTCCAGTCTTGCAGGGTGAGTGTTTCTGTGAGTAAATACTCTTTTGAGGGGCAGGGAGTAAGATATCTCAATTGAGATTCTTTAGTACTGATCCTGTTCTGAAGAGAACTGAAGCATTTTATTTGCTTCCACTGTATGTTACAATATGGAATTTAATACACTTTATGTGGAGAATATACCTTCGTTTTGAGCCTGCCACCTGTTTGGCCTTTAGCTACTGCATTGAAAGATCTTCTGTGGCTAATAAGCTGTTTGCCATCTGGCTCTGAGTGCTCAGTGTCTTAGTGTGTTAAAAACTGAAGTTCTTAATATGGGATAAGTCTGCTACATAGAGGAAAAGTGATAGAACCGTTGGTACTAAAGGGGGAGGGAAGAGATTGGGGTGTTCATGTTGGGACCAGAGCTCTGCTGTTTAGAGGAAGAACAACAAAATTGGAGCAAAGGGTTGATTTTTGAAAGTAAGGTAGGATGTCTTGCTAAAACATGTAAGCTTTCCACAATGATGTAGTTTGTGAATCCAATCTCAAGCAATGGATTTCCTGAATCACACACAATGCGAAAATGTGTACAGCTATCTCAGTCTTGGGCTTCATTCTTGTGCAAATACTTGCATACTTAAAGATACCATCTTACTGGTTAACTGTGGAATAAAGATTTTTTTTAAATAGATAAACTAGCCAGAGGTAAATGCTGAGAAAAATGGATGGATTGTGAATTTGCCAGTAAATTAAAGGGAGATCTTTCACTTCTGTTTCTTTACCTTTGGTGCTATGCTGAAGCTTGCCACCTTCCTGAAAAACAGGGATTATTTATCTGCTTTTTCTCACTTGGAAACAGTGATGGGCCCAATTATTTTTTCCTTAGGTGGCAGATGAAATTCATAGAGAGATGTGGAGGGAAGTCTCATAAATTGCCTTATTCTTGTTTAGAAGAAAACTAATTGGGAATTTTGAAGTACTCATCAGCATGTTACTAAGGATAAGGCCTCCAGCTAACACTTGCTATAGGATGATGTCTTAGGTTATATATACGATGGAACATACTACAAATGGTTGAACTGTTTTCTGTTTTAACTGTTTTACCAGCTGCATTTGAATAAAGTTGACTTTATGTTTTAGAAAATATAACTAAATGTCTTCCCCTTATAAAACAGGGATTTGAGAGATTATGGCCTCTGAAGCCCACAATGTTAGAAAACAGAAAGTATTGCATATTGAAGGTTGTCCTATTGATCTCCCCAGAAAAAGAATCTCTTCTTCCACTAAAAAGATCATGAAGGAGGTAAGTTGTTTGTGTGTTTGTCTGCTGATCAAACTGAAGTAAAAACTTAAACAAGTTCATAGTTCTGAGCAGTCTAAATCTGGAAGCACAGCACTGTTGGGTGTTTCATGTTTAGATATGCAGTAGGACTTTAGCTTGAATAGTGATTATATTAAAGTTGATGCCTTATGATAGGCACAGGCAGTAACTACACAGATCCGTGCATCTTAACTGTCCATGTGAATAGTAAGTACTGATAAGGTTTTCGCACACCTACTTTTCTGCAGTCTAGCCAAGACCTGTTTTCAGTAGAATTCTATAATCAAAAAAGCTCTGTCTTGCCAAGAGAGTCACACAGCGCAAGCGAGAGGTGGGGTAGGGGAAATGTCTGCATTGAAATGGGTCTGTTGTCATCAGGCAGCTTGATCTACCACACTGTCTGTTAGCCTGTGCTTTCACTGGATTCTTGCGGTCAGAAACATTCTTGTAACCTCTTACCTGTGTTACTGGCTGAAGAGTAAATAAGGCAGTGGAGTACAGAGGAAGTACTAGGGAGGTCAACTTGCAGACATCTTCACCACTGTTTGAAGTGATCTTATAGTATCTTTTTTGTCTGTTTATTGATGCTCTGGATTAAAATCCACATGATTTTATGACTTTGTATTAAAAAAATCATAGCATTCTTTTGTTCATGTGCACAATGTAAGTCTAGTATGAACTTTCAAGTGAAATGCCTGCAATATAAGTATAGTACCTGAACGGGTACTATAGGTATTTTCTAACTTCACCATCTTGGTGCTCTTATTTTTAATATTTTAGTTCCTGATTTAAAAGTTGCTCTAAAACATTGAAGACTACTATATAAAAGTCTTTTTAGAAATTAATCTTCAAATTGTGTTGCTTAATTTTTAATGTTTTTTCTAATCTGTGTGGCACAACCCTGAATTAATTTTGTGATTCTACTGGGTTATCACTATTCTATATAGCCTAATAGGTGTAAGGGTGCTAATCTGTTTCATATGAGTAATTTCAGGAGAACCAAACTGCTATTGTCTACAGTAGTCTTGATTTTTTTGTTGTTGTTGTCCTTTGGTGGGAAAATGTTCTGCTGGTACCCTTCCCAATAGTAATATTGCTGTATTATGGGCACTTAAATGTATGTGTGAGAGAAGTAATTCAATTTTGCCATCAGATTCCACTTGGCTTTTTATATTAGCCACAGTTTTTGTTTGCTAGTAACTACACAATCTGTCTCTGATGTCACAATTCTGTCTGCCAAGGATACCCTGAACCTATAACTGACTGGAGTGTTCAAGGACAGCCGTGGCATAGCTAGTCCATCTATAGGTCACTGAAATACTTTATAGGAATGCTAATGTAGCTGTGCTTTAGTTGCAAAAAAGGAGTGGGTGGAAGGTAGGGAATCTGTGGTAAATGTAGACCACAGTGTAGTGGGGCTTTTTGTCAAACTGCAGGCGTGTCTTAGTCTTTGTAGTAATACAGCTTTTCTTATTCTCTATTCCTTTATCCTAGGGTAAGAAATCTCCAAAACAGCTGGCTTCATACACAAACAGGTAGGAGGTCTGTGTTGTGTAGAATCTGAGTTTCAAGTGAAAGGGAGGTGGGGAGGAAGAAGCAGATTATATTTAGTACAGCACCCAAGTAGACGCAGATGTGTCTTAATTTTAGTGACAGTACTTGGTTCTTTTGTC
Organism: Hypotaenidia okinawae; assembly: GCA_027925045.1. Lineage (NCBI taxonomy): Eukaryota > Metazoa > Chordata > Aves > Gruiformes > Rallidae > Hypotaenidia > Hypotaenidia okinawae. The sequence continues at coordinate 33,824,448 of BSDF01000006.1, forward strand.
TAATTCAACAGTAATGAATGTCTGCATTAATAAAAGCAGGAGAAAAATATTGGTAGTAGATCTTACACCTTTGTGGTTATCAGAGGTATCTTAGGGATAAAAGGTTTTTAGTGACATGCAAGCTGACTGCAGAATTCATAATATTTTAACTTAAGTTTTGCTTAGGTTTAGAACAACCTTCACTAAAATCTTGCTTTATTCTTGCAGAATAACAGTTGGAAAAACAGTGACCAGTCCCCTTTCTCTCTTCAAAGTAGTATATTGTAAAAGGAAAGTTCATTGTTACACTCCAAAGTCTTGCTACAGAAAGAAACAGTTCTCTAAATCTAGGGGCTGTGACATGGCAAATAAAGAAAATGAACTGGCTTGTGCAGGGAATCTGCCAGCAAAACTGCATGATAGTCGTACACGCTTGCTGAATTCTAGTGACTCTGGCTCATCTCAAACAGAAGGCCCCTCATCCAAGTATAGTGGATTTTTTTCAGAGGTAAGTGGAGTTTAAAGTTTACTGGTAGTCTCTCTATGTGGTTAGCTCAAAATTTTCAGAGAAATTTTCTGAACACACAGATTGACTCAGGTCTTGTGATTTGCCGTCATTAACTGTCAGTTTCCAGGGATCCAGTTGCCAGCAATAGTAGTCCTGCTAGTTTTGCTGTGTCTGTATTATCACAGATCTTCTAGGCTCCTCTGGGTTAAAACTGTAGCAGCACCAAAGGAAAATGTTGGTTTCACCTGGCTAGGTCTTACGATCTGGCATGATGCATGGCCACATGTGTTTATATGTTAGTGTATAGATGGGAAGAAGCTGCTGAGGCAGAATAGGACCATTTATAATAGCAGTATCAGCGTGCATGAAATTTGTGTGAAAGGTGTTTGCATAAGACTGTATTTCTTGTCAATATTGCTTGATTAAACCCAGTGAATGCTTGCAGGCTAAAAGGTCAGATATTTAAATGAAATGGCTTTTGTGACAGTGAAGGCCATTTAAGTCCCTTAATGTTAAAGTTTCTGTGACCATAGATATCTGTTCCCCTTTGAGGCTTGTGGGTGTTTAAAGTGAGACATAGCAGGGAAGGCAAGATTGAAAACTGTCACTGTGCTTTTTCATGGCACTTTATGTGTGGGCTGCCATGAAGAGAGCCCTCAGCCCAGTCAGCTTGAAGTACAAATCTGTGGCACTCTTGCACTCCATTGAATTTGATGGTTTCAAGGAAGGAGCGGCAGAAGAGCTAGAATAACATGCTTATGGAAAGAAGGGTAAAGAAATGAAGACTGGGGAAGATTTCACCCTCTGAGAAATTGAACACCAGGTGACTGTTTAACTGGTTTGAGAGATGTGGGTGATTCTGAAGTGTTTGTTCAATCCAAGATTTTAATACCTGAACTTCTTTCTGAGAAGAAGTTTTTTTCAGAAATCACCTTTTTCTCTTCAGAATAAGACGTGTAATTACTTGCGTCTAAATTGTTGAAAGTTCTCAAAATTAACAAGCATCTAAAATTCTCAGAGTTGGTAAGTAGTATAAGTTGATGCTCAGGAACACTTTAATTGTTAGAAGGAATGCTCTCTTTAATTATCAGATACCTCTCTTTAGGTGTCTACAGACACCTTATTCTTGTAACTTTGGGGTAAAGTAATCTATTTGTGTTCCCATCTAAGGGAAGTTTTATGGTTTTAAGGCCATTGTTAGCTGAATTTCTAAAGCAAAAGTATGTTTTCATATTCTGAACTATTATGTCGTTGCTGGCTATTTAACTTGTAAACTTCTTTTATGTTTTCAAATACAGGTTTCTCAGGACCATGAAACTATGGCTCAAGTTCTTTTCAGCAGGAATCTGAGGCTGAATGTAGCTTTAACCTTTTGGAGAAGGAGAAGTATAAGTGAACTGGTAGCCTACTTAGTGAGGTAAACCAAGTGTCTCCCTTGTATTCTTAGTGGTAGCAATCTTAAATATTCTCCAGTATTTTTAGGGGTTTCTTAAATGTTTGTTGTTCTTTAAGTCATAGTGGAAGCATGTACTTCAGCCTATGTTCTACTAGTAATATTTCTGATTTTATTCTTAATGTTTCTAGGATACAGGATCTTGGAGTAGTAGTAGACTGCCTTCCTGTGCTTACAAACAGGTACAGACAAAAAGAAGGGGGGATAACCTGCTATAACTGTGCTGAAGCTCAATCACTTCTGAAACATCTTGGTTTTTAAGTTTACAGGAAGAAAAACCATATATTTCGGTTGGCTGCTGTGTAGATCTTTTGCCTTTAGTGAAATCACTGCTTAAAAGCAAATATGAAGAGTAAGTATCAGTTTTGGATGTGCTCAACACTACTATTTCCTGGCTATGTAGTGCCCTATAAATTAATGGTGTTTGGTCTTCTGACTTGTTCCCTCTGCCCCTTCACCCAGCCTTGTCTCTCTTGGGGAACGCCTACCTGAAGGGGAGTTTTCCTGTGAGCATTTCTCCTTCAACAAACTAGTGGTGCAAAAACTCTTTTCTGCAAGGTTTGGGGGGAGAGGGGAAGGAGGCTGGCTTTGCTCTTCATCCAGATATTTTTTTTAATCCTGAACAGTAAACCAGAGTAACCCTAAGGCTTTAGTACGCTTTATAACATAAAATTCAAGTGAAGTTTTCAGGCAAAATACCTGAAGAATATCTACTTTTTTCACTTCAGTTTACCACTTAGAAATTGAAAACAGGCAAATATTTAAACTTGCTAATCTGTCTAGATCTTTTTCCTTGCAGAATAGAAAATGTTTTGCTTGAAGTTGCTTACTAATTTTTTTTGATACTTTAGCTAACCTGTAGATACTGGAAAGGGGAACAGAAAAGCATAATCTGTAATATATGTTGTTACAGATACGTGATAGTTGGTTTAAACTGGCTTCAGGCTGTCCTTAAAAGATGGTGGTCAGAACTATCTGCACATACAGAAAAAGCAGAGGATGGGTAAGTATAGTATTGGGAAGTATTTAAATGTTTCTATAGCTTATTCCATCTCTGTCTTATCTGATCAGTAGGAGCATACCTTATCTACAAGAGGGGAAAAACCTCATTATTTGAAAGTAAAAGCTCAAAAGTATTTAAAAGAAGTTTTTCTGTTTAAGACAGGTGGTGTTTGGAAACTTACATTATGGATTGTCGTGTTTTGGGGTGTTTTATTGGAGTTTTATACATGTAGAATGCTGCCTTATCAGGGCTTATACAAATGCTGTAGATACTGAATCAAAATTCTTCTGATACTGTGGCAATATCTATCATAGACTAAGTCTATATACAGTATTATGTGTTTCAATCAGTGTTTACTGAAATGTAGTGTATATGTTCATTCTTTTTCAGAAATATTAATATTTTAAAACAGCAATTAAGTGGATTATGGGAACAGGAGAATCACCTTACTCTCGTTCCAGGATATACTGGTAATATAGCTAAGGTAATGCAGCTCTAGTTATGTTTAGTAAATGAACATAGCTGTACCACAGCATTCCTCTCATTTGGTATTTTTTATGCTTAACTATTGATGGATAGAAACACGTTTATTTTCCCCTAATGCTCCCCTGCTTAATGCTTAGTACATTGCATGGTGGGGCCTGATGAGGGTAGGCAGTAGATTACCTGCGGGATTTGAGTGGACTTGAGAGTAACTTGGAGATTGCGTGTTTTACTTCTATCTGAAGGAGCTTTGTGGAACCTGAAATTCTGTGGCTACGGAATTTGTTACTTTGTATCAAACAAGTTATTTCTTGATCTGAGATTGCTGTGCATCTCTGACTTCAAGTTTGACAAACTTCTTGCAGCAGGGATGCAAAACTGAGTTTTAATTCCCGACTGGTAGAGCAATGCGAGCTTGTAATATAGACTACCTAGCTCTTCTGGCAGAGCAGCTATATCCAGTGTCAGTCTTTCTCCAGGATTCAGGTTCCCTTCCTGTTCATTTGCCTATTCCTTAATGTATATCAGGATAGATTGTGACCAAGGCCACTTGAACAAGTTGGAAGCAAAAGGAGTAGTACAAGAACATTGAAGGGACAGGGTAAAGGAATGTCCCTCTTAGCAAACATGTCTCAAATACATGATCTCATGATGATGATTTGCTTTCCTGTGTATGCAGGGAACAGAGGAAAACCAGGCTAAATTGATGGCTTTGGGAACTAATTCCACTGTCTCGCAGGCTTTTAGAACATTAAAAATGCCATTGAAATAATTAACTGGAAGTAGTTGTGGAGTTGAAGATAACTTGTTCTGAAACTTGGTTTAAACATTCTTGTATTATGGTCCTGATTGATTACCCTGCCTCACGCACGGTCAGTGTTTCAGCCGTAAGTAACGTGACAGATGTTTTCTCTTTTTGTTCCCTTCTAGGATGTAAATGCTTATTTATTACAGCTACACTGACATGATTGGGAAACTGCGTGCTTGTGTGGTGAAACAATCCCCTAAAGTATCCCTGAAATACATACTATTTCTGAAAGCCTTTTGAGAAATACTGGCAGAAGAAAACTGAACTGTCGAGCTGTTTAATGCAACCACTAACAGAATCCTAACAATCTACTTCACATTGAAGTGGAAAAGTGTCTAGTAGGAGCAACTTTTACTTCAGTGATGTGAAAGTGCACTATGAAAACTGTATGCCTTTGCTGCATTTGGGATTCACTCAGTTACTAGGTATTCATTTAAATGCTACTGTATTTTACTATGACATCACATAAAAATGAATTATACTGTCATGAAGACAAGACAGCAGAACCAGTTATAAGGAACCAACAGAAGCAATCAGTTAAGAGCTTTGTAAATGTTTCAGTCATAAAAGAACTCCAAAATGCATGACTATCTTCCAGTTACACTAAAACACCTTTGAAATATTAAATTTCTTCTATGTTTTAATCAAAGACAGTTTTTGTTTGCACTATTGAGAAACTATACAGCAAAGATGCCTTAATTACTAGTCTTTCTGAAAGCCAATGTGATAAAATGCAAATAGCTATTATATTCAGATTGATGGAAAAACTACAAAAATCAGGGTTTTGCATTGTGTAGTTGACGAAACATTGCACATATACAGAAATTTGTGTATGAAAAACATAAATACCCGATGTTAAGTGTGGATAAACAGCTATTGCAAATGTCAGCAGAATGGTGGATTTATGTCTAACAAATGTTTTTATATTGTATGTGGATTTCTAACACAGTAATCTTGTTCTGTATCATTTAAACTATATGCAAATAAGTAAATATATTAAATGTATCTACTGTTTTTTTCACGTTCATAAAAACAATTTATAGAATAATTTCTTCCACAGTACTTTTTATCCTAGATATTTGTCTAAAATGTTTACAGCCAGATGAGGCCATGTTACTCAACTCCCTTTTTATACTACCTCCTTTAAGAAACCGACAAAGAGCTTTTGCAAAACTAGTTCTAGCCTGATCAATGATGGCAAATTCATACCAACAATAGCATTGAAAATACAGCTAGAAACTCTTTTACTGTCCTATTGCTAACCTGTACTTGCTTAATTTAAAAGCTATAGCTTAATAGGTCTGAGGGAATTTTGATATTTTTTTTTAGGCTTGCTATTTTCTTTTTATTTTGTGATCAGGAAGTGTGCTTTTCAAATTAAAACTTATGAAGTGCCAGCTGTTCACTTAAAACACAAATATACATGCACAGCATGTATCACTAAATAGACTAATTTCCTGAAAAAGCTGAGTATGTACAAGGGTTGTTTTTATACCTAGCATTAAGCATATGCACTTTTATTGTTGTACAGGAAAAAAGTCTTTTGGTAGCCCCAAGTGGTTTTTGCTTTACAGATGAAATTAATTTTATGCTTTTGCAGTGGTCAACAGCTTTAGGCCTCCCGTTGCTTCATTTTGTATTTATTTCTATATCATTATTGCTGACTTCTGAAGGCCAATAGATATCTATCATTGGAACTTGGTGCTTTTGGTTATTTGAATGTTCTTTAAGCCACCAAAGGTTTTGTGCTTCCCAAGGTGGTCAGCTACAGGGAAGAGCTTCTGGAACAACCTGAGAACTCTGTGGGACAATCTCGACATACAGACAAAGCCAAATTCTTTTTGATAGAACTGTTATGTACCATCATTGGAGGTATTTCTCAGTCAAAAGAGTTTGAGAGAACACAACTTCGCAAATGTTCTTGTTGTCAATTAAAACTTTTAAGGAACTACAGTATGATGATGATCTCTTATTACTTTATTCTGTTGAGCACTTAAAGTAACATAAAGATTAGCTTCATAATTTGGATAGCAGTTGCTGAAACTTAAATTATTCCTCAAGGACAATACTGTAAAGATAATGGAAACTCCAATCTTGTTTCCTCATGGTTTTTTCTAAGAGACAAAATGAAGTAATTTATGGCCATTTATTTCTGATAATGCAAAAAGTAATAATGGTAACTGATTATATTAAATACTCTAGTATTAAAAAATCCTGATTGACTGTAGATGTAACTATATGGGCTTATAATGAATTCTGCACATGGCCATGGTTCTACCAAATCGTAACTGTGGATGGTGCTTTTGTTCTAGTGGCAAGGTAAGATTGACTTGAGAGCTGTTATTAAGAAATTCCTAATAAAACAATGTTAACTTTTAATTGCCAAAAGTTGTATTTTGACAGTATTAAACATTAAGTGATTAGTACTGGTGCCTTACTTCAAATTATTTTTCTTCTACTGTTTCCAGGCAGCTACTAGACTGTAAGAACAGGATTCTGGTCTCCATTATGAAATCATTTCTCTGTCATAATCTTGAACTCATTTAAACTAGTCATGCTGACATTCAGGCTCAGCTTGTTGTGTGCTCTTTAGTTCTCAAATGGCTTGGAATCAGTTTTCTGCAATAGTATGTGTATGTGTAATACTTGCTCAAAGATGATTTGAGTAAAATACCTTAATAGCTGTGGAACTCCATTAAATCAATGTAGTTGTCTTGGTGAATCTTACTAAGCTCATGAACAATCCTGTACATAAATGCTAATCTTCATGTGATTCTTTCCAGAAATCCTGTTTCTAAGATGTGCCAGGATCCAGACAGAATTAATCCTTTAGCCTCTACGTTCTTGTGATGCAGAAGTGTGTAGGTACTTGAGGATGAAGGATGCCTCTGCACATCTGTTCTTCATGTTATACCACTTGATATGAAATTAATGTCTTTGAAAAACAGTGTGTCTTTTGCTTCAGTGTTCCCTGAGAGTATTCAAGGCTGTCTTGCTGAAAGGGTTTTTATTTGAAGTGTGAGCTAGGATTTATCCATCCCCTAAACTGAAGTTATATAGAAGCCCCCTGGCAAACTGCCTCTTTCTGGAGAGCTAACACCCCCACCCCCAAATATTCTGCTAATCTAAGAATCAAAGTGTAATTATTGCTGAAAGGTTGCTGAAGAGTGAAGGTGGAAAAAGGTACCCTATTAATTAGCTGGGTACAAAGAAGCTAGCATGTCTTAATGATTATGTATAGCTCCATTTGGAAGGAGTTCCACCTGTTTCTTAGTAAAGAGTACTCTGCAGTAGAACACCCTTGGATTGCACAGTACTACTGTTCCAGGCTACTTAATAGCACTTACAAATTGGTACTGATATTAAAAACAAAAATTAGCATCAGATCTCTGGGAGCTTGTCTGTAGTGAGTTATAATTAAAATTACCTTTCCCATTCTGTAGGCTGCCTTATTGCCGTCAGAGGCTGTGGTTTATATACTTGGAGTTCAGGAGAGAAAGGCCAAGAAAAGTACAGTGTCCTGTGTGGAGTGGTGTTAGCCCTGCTGCAATATACATGTGTCTGTTAAAGCAGGTTGTGTTTTCATGTTCTGCTATCTGAAGTAGGCACACTTGGAGTTATGGGTCCTTAGGCATTTTGCAAGGAAGAGATAAAAGTTTCAAAGACAGGTGCTATGGTGCTGATATGGTGTGTGTGTTGGGGGCTTTTTTGGGAAAGGGTGGACACTTTTGTGTATAAGATACTTTCAAGTTTTTGTGCAAGCTTACATTTTGAACTAGTAAGTAGTTGCATTTACCAGTTCATCTTGCCGAATCATCCAGTTTTACAGAAGACTGAATGTCTCCCTTAATGTGGAGATTTGCAGCTACATTTTGTGCCCAGCTTTCTGGTACAAAGGGAAACAAGGGAGTTCAGTCAACTATTTCAGAATACAAAACCATGCAAATCATGCCACTGGTGTGAAGTTATTCCAACTTTGTACAATGCAAATTCTTTAGTCTATGAAAGCAGTTGGTTCTTGTGTGAGGGAGCTGATGCTTCATTAGAAGAGGGGAAAAAAAATTTATCTCTTTAATAGCCTTGGTATAAGCCAGACAGAGCTTAATCTTCCTTTGGTCTACCTTCCTACACACAGATAAAGATTCATTGAGATAAACTAAGCATGTTTGTATTGTTAGTGCTTAAGTTAGACCTTGTTAAACAATTTATTCTTATTCTGTATTAACAGAAAACAGGTTTGTTTCCTGTTTCAGAATGTGACCAAGTGCAAGTCTTCTCTTACCCCTCCTGCCACCGTGTTGATTCTTCAGCACTTAAAGCTGCTACTCCTTCCTCTTGTAGTTTAAATATACTGTTAGAAGTGGGGAGGAGAGGATGAAAACTCTAGACAAAAACACAGGGTTAGCTGTACAACAATTGTGACACAGTTCTGAAAATTTTCCCTTTTAAAACTTTTCACACAAATTGTTACACCTATTAATTGAAGTGGGTACTCAAGGTTTCAAGTTTAACTTTGAAAAATTAAAGTGTGTACACTCTAAATAACTACAGCTGTAGTACTAAGCTGGACTCTCATACTGACCTGCTGTGTGGGAGCAGGAGGTGTGGCACTGGCCCTTAATGGGTTGAGATAGAAATAGTCACACAGACTTCAGCTGTTGTAGACCTAAAATACTTGTCTCCATGCTGACTGGACTTTATTAGTGTATATCTTTATACTTTGTGGCTGCTGATCATACTGCTGTAAAGTGAAATCTGCTTTCATGTTGGATATGGTATGTAGTTTTCAATACATACAAATCACTGCTTCATTCAGGTGTTACTTGAGCACTATAATGTAGATAAACAGCTATTGAGGTCTCAAACATCTGCACTTTGCTGTAAGAAAATAGAAAGATGGTATGTTTGTGAGTTCTACTTTTTTCCTTCTTAATATCGGTAAAGCTATTTCAGTTCTCTTTGGGAAGTGATAGCTGCTAAAACATGATAAAAAAGCTTTTACAGATATGCTTGTGATCTGCCTTAGTACACTTCTGTGAATAATAGTGTTTTAGTTGGGAAGGAGGCTCTCTTCTATTCGCATAGGCCTGAAAGAAACAGAACTATTGGTTTTTACTGAGATTGCAACTATTTTTTTTAGGTAAGCACTTTGTACTGTGAAATTAAATGAAATTTAAATATCAAGATAATGTTACATTACAAGGCTGCATGCCCTCGTGGATTTCAGCATTGGAATACATACACACCCCTACCCCTAGCATTGTACTTTTAAGTTTCAAGTAGCTCTGGTACTTTAGGTTGATGGCTCTTTATCAAGGTGTATTAAATCAACTGAGCTTCACTTGCAAAGAGCCTGATGTATGTGGCAACTGCAAGATCCAAACATTTACTCTTGATTCAGATGTTCCATCAATTGGAAGAAAATACAACTTCAGAAAAAGTCTTTTTGTCTGTTGTGACAATGGGCTTTCGTTACACCTCTGTTCTGCGTAAGACAAACTCACTGTCTGCAAGAGCTAAATTGCTTTTAGAGATGCTATTTCAGAGGAGGATTGCCACATCCAAGAAGCCTGTGGCATGTTTGGTTCTAAATGGAGAAGTTGCACAAATCGTTAGGTGAATGCATATTTCATTAGTGTTGAGCTGTCTTATCACATGTGAATCAGCTGTGCAATTATCTACTTAGTCTAGATAACAGTGGAATGATGGGTTATTGGGGGGTTGAAGTCTTAAGGACTTTTGGCTGTAAGAAACCAAAAATGCTGTTTCCATGCTGCTGATGCTCCTCCTCCAAGTGAATGCGTAAGAGGAGCTCTGTGTTGTGTGCTGGGTTTGGAGAGCAGACATCTCTTGCTTCTTTCTGCATCTGCTACTTTGTCTTGAAGCCAAAAGGTGTAGATGTTTGTGTGTTTGGTTGAAGTAGCATTGTAGTTTCTGACTGAAATGGAAAAAAAACCGGCCACATTAGTTTATTTCTAGATGCCTCTGCCACCCAATCTTCCAGATGCAGAAACAAGTGAATGAAATCACAAAGATATAATTGCCCATGATTATACAAGTAGTAGTAAAACTTCAACATCCTAATGTTCCGGTTGCTATTAGTGAAGTAGTAAAGCAAGGCAGGACTAAAGAGTATCTGGCAGGTTCTGTTCTCCAACTTGTGTTCTGGTAAGTGAAAGTTTGACCTTTTTTAATCAACCAAAATGAGTGATTGTCAACAGAAGAGTTAATTTTGGAGTTATTCTATCCCAAGAGCACATATTGGTATAAGATTAAGCTGTGTTGTAGGCTGTGACGTGAACCCTGCCTACCAGAGAGACTGTCGTCTTATAATCTTCTTAGGAAGAACTTTTTGCTATGTAAGTGAAACTGAATTTGCTTTTCTTTTGAAAGATGCTACAGTTGATGTGTTTCTGCTTATAGTTCTCTGTTGGTGTAGGGAATTGGCTTGTATAGAACTAAAACTAGGGAAGGGGGTGTGTTTTTCAGATGCAGTACAGAAATTCCTACAGAGGGTGTCTGTGATAGTTGGGAGATTCAGGTTTGATGCAGGACCCTTTCCAGTCCTGTGTACCTAATTCCACAGCAGTGAGGCTGGTAGGTTGGAGACTCAGTGCTTGCAGAGCAGTCGCGTTTCTTCCCAGTTGCTGCTTCTCCACCCCTCTGACATGCTGGAGCACATCTGCTTGGCTGGGTTCCTAGCTTCACATCAACCTTCTCGCTTAGCCAAGTCAGAATGAAATACCTTCATATTTGGCACACCTAGTTTCCCAGGCAATGTCTTGTATCTCAAGTCTTCCAGCTTCTTTCTACAAACAAAATTTATAGCTTACTGGCACCGAACTGTGAAAAATGAGAGGCTTATCCCTCTGAATAATGCAACTGTGGGTGCCACCTCTTCTACCCCTTTCTCTATGGGAAGTAGAATTATGCACATTAATGTCATAGCTACTTCAGTTACCATGCTAAGATGAAGCTATTAGATGCATATGTAGATAAATGGCTCTTAAATATTCTACGAATAAGTGCCTGCAGTTCTGAACATTTAGAAATGGTGGGCTGGTGATGAGTTAAGGAGAAATTGTGGTGCTTAAAGCTGAGTGGTTTCTTGGTTTGAGATCTATTTGGATTTGTTTTTCTAGTCTTTACCCACCTGGCCTATCTCTCAGTACAGGTCTCTTAAACTTGGTGTATCCTTGAATTCTCACTTTTGCAAGTTTATCTTTTTAGGGTGCTTTTCTGACCACCCTCCCCCCCTTCAAAAAAATGGTCAGGGAGTGGGGCAGTGAGGACATGTTCACACAAGGCCATGCAAGCATGCATACACACTCACTGCTGTGCAGAGAAGTAGCACTTCCATGTTTCCTTTTGCACTTCAGGGCACTTACACTTCTGTTGGTGGCAAGTCTCTCTTAACACCTGTAGAGGCATTCTTTGCATCTTGTAACTGTTGATTCAAAAAGCAGTATTAGCTGCTTCCCAGCTTTAAAAAAAAAAAGAGCCAAAAAGCAAACAAAACCCGAAATTAAAAAGCAAAAAAACCAACCCAAGCCCCCCTCTCCCCCCAACAAAAAACAGAATTTGCTTACGACCAGCTTAGAGTGGTGCAAGATTTTTTTTTCCACTAAAGAGTACATAAGAATGCTTCTATGATTGAGAAGTCCTTGTTACAGATTTTTAGGACTAGCATATTGTAGTTTAGCAGTTTATTTTCTAGATTGAATATTTGGTACGTGACCTCAGCCACCTCACTCTGAAGGGCTGTAAAATAGGAGAACGCCCTTGGAGCTGTTGTCACAGCTGGCAGCTTGCTAACATCAGCTTTTACCATGGGGACCCAGGAGGCGTTTTTCAGCATTTCTGTATGCAGGCTGTGGTGTACATGCTTGTGATACGTGCTTCCTCATTTAATAGCTCTCTGAGCTCTGGAAAATGGGAATTTAGCCTCTCGTGACTCTCGAATCTGGTTTGGATGAAAGTTTTCATACCAAGAATTCTGCTTATGTGAAAGGAACTGCAAGATCTTCTCCCTTCCTCAGTAAACTTAACAAATTGAAACCCTGATCGCAGTAGACTCTGCATTGAGAAACCTGTTTAACCACAATTCCTGGTGTTCTCATGAACGCTTTTTCTGACAAAATGGGATTGGTCTGTGGTTCCTTTGTAGTATTTCATTATCATTAATCTTATGCTATTTCTCATACCTTAGAGCAGGTGCTCTCCGTTACCTTTGAGGTTTATCTCAGACTGCTGCCTGCATGTTTCTGGTGTTCAGCATAACTGTCAGATTTTTTCAGGCCCTTACCTGAAGTCCTTTGGCTGGGAAACATACTCAGAACTTGAACTGACTGGAATGGTCTGAAATAGTGTGTTTACAGGTGTTTAGGAGCATTGTGCTTTTTGACAGTATCATTTGTGGTGGCTTTGCAGCAGTGCAGTTGATTTTTACCACCTCAACAATGAGAGACTTGAGTGGAACTAATTTGAGGCAGATGGCTCCAGCAAGCCCTGGCTTTTGCTCCCACATCCAGTGGTGAGAAAAGGAATATAAGCAGTAATTACTACTTTCTGGGAGTATCTCAACCCAGCCCTAACTGCAGCTACTGTCTCATAAGTATTGTTTTTTCTCCTCCTGGCACCACTAGCAGTGTGGAGCAGCTGCAAGCACTGATCCCTTGTTTGCTGCTGAGACACAGCATCACCTCTGCTAAGATAGTAGGAGACCCTAATGTTCCTTCCTAGCAGAACTTCCCTCGGAAGATGTTCCAAACATATCTAAAATTATGTCCACGATTCAGTTCTAAAAGTACCTGGTTTTCCTTTCTGTTTGTTCCTCTTTTAGGTCAAGATGCTGCTGTGTACTTTGGATCACAGGAGAATCTTATTTTAAGTGCATAATTTAATCTCCCCGTGTTTTGTCTGCCACGGAGACTGTCCGGCCAGACAATCAGCTGTGTGAAAGTGTGAAGTGGGACTTGCTGGTAGTCTGCTAGAGCTCTCTGGCCTTGCTAAAGAATGCTTCTAGTCCAGATACCGGTGGTGTGGCCATTAAAAGGTCCGGTTGCTTTTTCATTGAGCATCACACTGTTTTATGGAGAAAGGGATGTAATTGCATAATGAGATTATCAGTTTTGGATGTGAGCAGGTTCTATTTATTTTGTGTGGTTTGATTTCTTGATGCTGCCTTCTCTAAATGATATTACCCTGGGTCCTCTGATGTATATTTTGGTTACGAGCTGATGCGCTTTATTTCTCTCTGTCCCCCAGCTCCTGCATGATTGCACATTAGCCCTGGCAGTTACTTGGCTTGGTTTCCTCTTTCCAGTGCTTCTTATTTTGATATGTTAGTGTCTCAAGCACATCCTTACCCTTGCACAAAGTAAGTCTAAACTAGACAGTAAGAGTCTCTGTCAGCTAGATTGGATACTGCTTTGAAGATGCTTTGTTGAATTGCTTAGACTTGCAGGAGACGGTAAAAGCTTATAAATTAAATCCCACATTAATTTTTTCTGTGGAGTCTTGTTGTTTTCTATTTGCCTGAAACAAGTTCTGAAAGCAAAATACAAAATGAAATTCAGGACCCCTGCTATCTGTGGCAAAGCTACTACTTCCAGTGGGCCCTTGGTTTCACCAGATACTAGATGTAACTTCCCAGAGGAGCCTACTGTCAAATATATTTATAGGTAACGAAAGCAAGTAGCTAGAGGAGGAGCCTTTGAGGCTGACTTAGGCTACTTCTCTTTTTTCAGAAACTTGGCACACTGTTACATTAGAAAAATAAAAATTACCCATTCTTGCGTAAATAAATGAGGAAAAAAATGTAAGCTTCCCAACCAATTAAGTATATAGCACGTACAAGACCTAATGCCACAACTGGGAAGACTTTATATGATAATGCTTGTATTATGAATCTAAAAATTCTTTAACCGCACAGTGCTGATCTGAGAAAAGGCAATTCCTGCTTCAGGCTGAAGTATTAAAGTAAAAAAAACTCTGGATGCAGTATCGGAAGGATTACTGTACTCCCACAGGACTAATTTACCTCTAGTCTAATGTTGACAGATACATTTGAGTCAAACAGGAAATACTACTACTTATTGCAAAGCTGCTAATCATGTTGCTATAATTAAGCTGTTTAACACATTGAATAGCAATGTAACAGCGCATAGGAAACTAGCTTGTTTGCCATTGATTAATGATAGGTAATGTGTGCAATTCACCACGGTGGTTCATTTGAGTGGTTCTCTGATGTACTAATTCAGGCTCATCGAGGGAATTTGGTCTTTACTTGCACAGGCTGATTCAGCATAAAAGCCCACACAAATAGGAATGTACATTAAACAACAGTAGGATTCATATTTAGCTTTCTTACAGTGTAATTGAGGTGTTAGGCACCTTCAAATAATTTAGATAAACAAGGCAAAGGTCTAAGGGTAGAAGAACAAAAGTTGTTTATTTCAATAATAGCTTGAAAAGGTACAGAAGAATCACAAGCCAATACAGTGAAACAATAGGAAAAAAGCTATCAGCAGTCACTCTTCTAAATATTTAATTGCAGCAGCAGCAGCTGGTGAACTCCCTCAGGTATCAGCTGCATACAAGAAAGGTACGTACAGAGGAACATATAGCAAGGGAGAGAGTTACAGTTCTCAGCTTCTCAAGACAAGCCAGAGTCTGTTTATTTAAATAATGAAAGTTTCTGCAGCTACTGTTTCCGCTGACAAGCAGTAGGAGTACCTAAAACTGCAAAGAAAACCAGAACACTACAGAAACACTTGGTTTCTGAGATCAAGAAATACCACAGTAACTTTCTATAAATAAGAGAATGAAGACCCAGCTTTGTTTCTTTTCCTTTGTCAAATAATACAAGTGTATACTTTGAAAGTTAGTTTGAATCCAGGTTTGCTATCAGTATGCACTGTAATTTTGTAACAACATATTTAATATACCAAAGAGAATGTTTATCATCAGAGAAGCATTTTCTAGATTACAATTGCATTGTTATACTTCTAAGTTCCACTATAAACTGTATAAATAAAGACCAAAAAAATCAAGGAAAGGTGGGAAATCTTTAATGGCCTTTGGCCCAGAGTTTCATGATAGGCCAAAAATGCCTTAAAATTCCAGCCAAGAGAGGGGGTTTTGGCACTTTTGACCTTCCTTCAGTTCCTCCCAATGCAGAAGCAACTGTAGCATAATTTAAGCAACCGCTTCAGGCTATCAGAATTACAGCAGCCCTTTGTGGGTCAGACCCAGGCTTTCCCAGGCTCTCCAACTTGTAGACCTGCTCTGACTCTGAACATGTCACTCTGTTCCTGAACAGGATTGTCTCTGGTAGAACATCCTAGCAAAGCTCTTGCAGCTGCTTTGTGTTGCTCTGACTTCCTGCCTGTTATGAACCAATTCTATTCAGCATGGAACTCTCTGAGCTTGGAATACAAAGAAAGGGAGGTCGTGTCGTTGTGGTCTATTGCCAATACTGCAGTAAAGCAAAAAAAAAAAGTAAAGGATGCAGTAACGCTGTATTATGTGGAGGCCACCTTGTGGCATTATGGAAGTAGAATCTGGATGTGAAAAACCACAGCATTTAGACTGTCTACTAAGAAATAAGGATTTTAAGCTGATTATATTTTTGGAAACCACCTGTTAGTGATGAGTCATTGTAGCCTTACATGAATGATTACCAGTGGTGTTTGTGCAGGCAACAGCAGAGGAATCTGAATACGTGTGTAGCACCATTCTATGTGGTATTGCTGCTTAGTTTAATGGATGCTGTAGTTCTTACACATGCTGCTTGTACGGTTTATGTGTCATTGCTGCTTAACAGAGATGTAGGGAGAAGTTTTATGGTGAACAGGAGCCGATGAGGGCTGCAGTCAAAGTCCTGTAAAACCAGCTTCAGTGTTACCCCTGGGTTACATTCATATTTGGTCTGCTTGCAAGAGGTGGGTCTGGAAGCTTTTACAGCAGGAAAATTATTCTCATTTTCCCTGCACTGAAACTAATAGTTAAATTTCTTCCACCAAAGAATAAAGTGTGAGTTCAGGAAAGATCAATTCATTTAGCTGCTGTTGCTTGGCAATCTTGATACCAGCAGTTGCTAACTCCTATGAAGAATGTACCAAAGGAATGTATCCTTTTTATAATTTTGGACATGCACTATCAGAAAGGTGGAAACAATTCATCCCTAACAAAAAAAAAAACCCACCAATCTTGAACTTGAAGGTGGAAAGGAGAGGTGAGGTAAGCCTGAAATAGAAGTATCAAGAATGTTTGCTATTGGAAAAGGAAAGTTGGACAATCCTCAGTACTGTAAGACCAGATCTTCCAGTGCCTGCGTGGCCGGTAGTGTCTTTAAAGAAAAGCCAAAGAGGGTTTTTTCTTTTTTGGCAAAACTCTACAGAGTATGAATTTGTAATGCAGGCTGTCAAGGTACAAGAAACTTGTTTCATGACTTGGCTTTTGCTGGATGCTCTTCAGCATACAGCAAAAACTTGGGGAGAGCTTTGATTTTAATGGTGTAAAACTACATGAGGGGAGATTTAGGTTAGATATCAGGAAGAATTTCTTTACTGGAAGGGTTGTCAGGCATTGGAATAGTCTGACCAGGGAGATGGTGGAGTCACCATCCCTGGAGGTATTTAAAAGGCATGCAGATGTGATCTAGAGGTGGACTAGTCAGGGTTAGGTTATGGTTGGACTTGATCTAAAGGGTCTCTTCCAACCCAGGTGATTCTTTGATTCTATGAAAGCATCTGAATCTCAACAATTCCCAATGAAGTCTGTCCGGTCAGCTTGAGGTGGAATCAAACAAGGGGGTAGAGGAAGGTTAGCTCTGAGCTAGAGAAATCTTTAATTATTGATGCTGAATCCACACTGTGGGGATGGATGTATTGGGGAGGCAGAGACTGTTCTGACACCTGTTGAATTTACAGGGGACTAGGAGATTTTCTGTCTGAATATGCAACAGTCTGTCAGAGATGGAGTGTAGGACAGTATTGAGAGCACTGATAAGCAATCTTTGAAGCAGACTGGTACTCTGGAGCAAGTAAAGATGGTGGCCTGTGTACCCTTCTGCCCCAAGTCAGAAGTAGGACCCTCTCAGGGCATCTTGTATTCCAGACAGCACAAAGACTGTCACTGGATCCAGGATGCAATCCTGACTACTTGTGTCTGTTCTGTGTTAAACCGTGAATGTTTCTGGTGTCGCACTGTAAAGTGCCAGTAGATGGCATTACGATTCCACACTACAATACATTTAAGAAAAAAAAAAGTACTGAAGGACTTGAGCTTCACTATGATTAAATACAGAATTTTAAAAAGTGTGCAGCAGCCTGTGGAGCTGAATGAGTTAAGTGTGTGTGGCCTTTCACAGTACCTTCCCTCTACCTTCAGTTTCTGTATTCTCATACATCATCTTGTTTAGGTGGCATTTTAACTCTCTTCACCTCTAATTATTTAAAACGTAGGTATGAATATTCCAATCCACATCTAATTCTTAGTATCAGCTGTGTCTGGGTCTCTGTAGTCACTGAGCACTTGTGACCCAGAATAGCTCAGCTGGTGCATTGGGAGTTACCTGTGTACCTATCATGGGGGTCTGACTCAAAGACTTCAGTAAGATTAGAAGCTGCTCTTTGCTTGTCTGTTGAGAGTCAACAGCTCTATCACTGCCTGAGCTGCACACAAAATAGACTGGGGGCTACTGTTGCTTGTGGCCCAGGGTATTAAAGTAAGCTGGTATAGATGACAGGATCATGTACGTTTTCAAAAGCGAAGTATTAGATACTGGCTAGAGTGCTGTCAGCTTTATGGAACAAGTTTTCAGAGCAGTGTTCAAAGGTCAATTCAAGTTTATGAAAATGTATTACTAATGGTGAACTATAAGCCAAAGCTGTATGTAGCAAGTTTGGCTGGTGTTCTGACTGTGGAAAGGATTCAGCACAAAAATAACTTGCTCTATGTTTCTGTAAATCCTTTTACCCTCTGGGGAGGAAAGAAATCCCTCTTGCTACTTAAAGAGTGTTCACCAGTATCCCAGATTACATGGGTCTCTGTAAACACCTGTGGTGCTTATGGATTTTTATGGTGCCTTCAAAGAGCTCAGAGGGATTTAATGGGTCTCCTCTGCTTTCTCAGCTTGTATGTGAAACCAGAAGTGACAAGAATCTGGTGATAGGGATTTCTGTGTTACAAGTGTGATGGCGTAGCATTAGTCTAGACCTCCTTCATTCAACCCGTTAGGGACTGTCAGCTCTCATCCATTTGGCTGACAGTTCTGCAGCATTAGTGACAGTCAGTTGAAGTAACTCAGACAAACCTGAGAATTTGCTGGTGAGCAGGGGAGAACTTTTCAGAAGCTCACTGGTTTCTTCATAGCTGTTCCTCAGGGAGTGACTCCATCAATGAAGAAACAGATAAAAACCACAGAGGTCATCCTTGGTTGAACTTTCATGAGGTTGATGGAATTGTTCAGTTGTTTCAAATGAACTAAAACCACTGCTTGGAAGCTTTATCTGTCTTTTTCTGATCAGAGATTCACTTGACATCAAGCTGCAGAGAGCAGACACAACTTTGCTAATAGTGAAATTTCTTCCAGAACAAAGCAGGTACTACTTCTCCTAGATGATACACTAGTTGGTTATATTTTATTATTTTGATAACTTTATACCTGAACATTTTTATTTCTTTGTTTCTATTTGTTGCCTTTTGTTCTTTTCATCTAGAAAGCAATCGGGTTCTGCATGGTATCAAAACTTGCAAATAGCATTCTGCAATCCACTTCAAATGAGACACTGTTATAGCTAGTCTTAATTGAAAAGGCAGTAATCAACCAAAGTAATTAGTTTCTGTAGTGTACCACTTAATGTGGTAACCAATTTATCTGTTTCCATGAAAAAGAGCTATTATGTTTTTTAAAAAGTACACTGAGATGAGAAGGAACTGTTTACCTTGCATTGCAGTGGTTGCATGCCAATACAGGGATTGGAAACTGCATATAACAACAAAGATCAGCTGCTGCAATGACAGCTGCACCCACAGCCAGGGTTTCTATGTGAGGATGGGATGCCAGCCAAGAGGCTGTGTGAGTAACCTGTCAGTTTGTTAGCAGGATGATAGAAGATTTTTTGGATTAGAGTATGAAAGAACCAACAAGGTTTTCTTTTGTTTGAGATCACAAAATCTTAGATCATGTAAGTATGTCATCTAGGTTACAAAAATAAAACCTTTGGCTGATGTAATCCTTAAAACTGGCGGGCATGACCTGTGCTCTGTGTCATCTAACAGCATCCTAATGCAGTTCCTTCAGGATACTTTAAAAGCGTGTATATGAAAACTAGTAATGTGAGCTGTCACTATGGAGACAATGTATTTCTCTGGTGTTAAACTGGAACCAGCATTGTCTCTGACTTTAACATCAATCATACTATTTAGTTATCTTGTTGCTAAATACCTGTTAACAAAAATGGGGGGGAGGGGGGAAGTGATGCTTAGAGAAGCTACTTCCTAATGCTCTTCAGTTCTTAGATTCCCTGCTGCTGCCTGCCGCCCCCCAACCCCCTCCCCCGAACCTGCTAGAGGCATCTCAGAAGCAGCACTCACGTGATCCTACTCCCATGGAGTGACACGTGCTGTCAAAAGCATACCATGTTTTTATTACCAGCTGGTGACCTCTAACACAATCACGCTTAATGATTAAATGCCTTCGAGGCATTCAGTAGTTAACTCTGACATAGGAGGTAGAAAAGGAGCAAATGTGCCTACAACGTGACAGTGACTCGGTGTGACACACGAGGAGGCGCTTCGCTGGTGCTCCTGTGCCTGCCCGCTGAGTGGCAGCTGTCACCCCCGTCTAGTTACTCGTCAGAAACGAACGGCCGCGCTGTGTATCCGTGCTCAGAAGGCGACGCTTTGGGGCCCCGATTTAATCACCGCTTTGAACTGTTTTCTGTGTAACTCTTCCCTACAACGCGCTGTTGCGCTCTGCGTGGCGGCTGTCAATGGAACCGAAGCCACGGCGGCTCGGGCCCCGCGCTCCCGCCGCGTCTAGGCCACGGCTCGGCGCCCGGCGGAGCTCCGCCTCCTCCACCCGCGCGGCCGCCACCGCCCCCTGGCGCTCGGGCCCCGAGATGCCGCCTCCCCGGAGTGGAACCGCCTCGGTACTTCCGCCCCACCCTACGTCACGGCCGAAAGCCTCCCTCACGCCCATTCGCCGGTGCTCCTGACGTCACTTCAAGGCGCGGCGCGCTCTCAGGTGAGCATGCGCACTGCACCAATGCACGCACGCGTAGCAAGGCTGTGACCCCAGTTCTCCGCGCGGGCGGCGTTTTGGGTCGCGGCGGCCTGCGCTCCGTGCGTGCGCGATAGCGGTTGCCCCCGTCCCGCGAAGGAGGCGGGTGCGCGATGGCGGCGCGGAGCGCGGCTGCGGGCCTGGTGCTGCTCTGGCTTTTCGCGTCGCCGCTGCCCCGGGGCGCCTGCGGCTCGGAGGCAACTGGGCCAGCGGAGTCGCTTGGCGCCGCGGGCTCCGGAGAGCGCTTTAAGATCGAGGGCCGGGCCGTGGTGCCCGGGGTGAAGCCGCAGGACTGGATCGCGGGGGCCCGGGTGCTGGTGGACGGGGAGGAGCACGTCGGCTTCCTGAAGTGAGCGGCGGGCGGGGCGGGGGGCTTGCTCCCGGCGGGGAAGGAAGCGTCCCTCGCCGGGCTGGGGCCGGCGTTGCCCTGCGCCGCGGGTGCCGCTCGGAAATCTGCGGCACCTCCGCGCCGTTTCTGCAGCCGCGGCCGTAAGATGGCGGCCAGCTGTGGCGGAGCGGAGCTGCTCCCCGCCAGTTAGCGGCTTTGTCCCAGTTCGGAGCCGCCGCTGCGGACCTGAACGTCTCGCATCCCGCTTGGGCTTTCCTGGTGCTCTGGGATCTTGTACGGGGCTGCAAACGGCCTGGCCCGCAGTGGGAGCCTGGTGTGCTGCTGTGTTCAGCTTCCTGTAGATGTAACCAATTCGGCGACTAAGGTTGCTGGCTTTTTAGACTCCCTGAGCTTTAATTAAAGAAAAAAAAAACCAGAAACACCTTTGTATTAAATTTTGACGTACAGTGTTCTTCACTTCTGAGGGTGTCACTTCTCTTTTAAGATCTTCTCCTCAGCTAATCATTTAGTCATTCTGGAGAGATGTTTGATTGTGACAGAGTTGCAGTTACCAGTAACAGTACCTGTGGAAAAAACTTTTTTGCTCTATCAGTGAAAGCTGTTTGAAGGGATGTGGCTTTATTTCTCCACACAAAATCATGCCTGTATTTGGGGGCTGTCAAGAATTACATTAGCTTACTATGTCCCAGATGGTGGGTATATTCATATATTCAGATCTAGATCTTAGTATCTAGAGATACTAAGAAGATGCCCACTGAATTAAAAATCTTAGCTAATCTCGTAGCTTCAGGACTAGAAGCTAATTCTAAAATACCTTTTATTATTTTAACATTGGGTAATACATTACTTTCACGTATTAAAATTAGGAAGTTTATATAGAATTAAGCTACACCATCTCATAAATACCAACCATTTTCAATTATTCCTTCTGCAGTAAAAGTTGTACTAAATTTTGGGAACTCTTGATAGGTTAACACAACAGATTTTACTCTGCAAACCTTGCAGAATCTTCTCAGAATAGCACTTGATAAGCCAGTATACAAGTAAGTTGTGGGAGTGTGACATATTTAGGAGCTGATTTAATAAATACCAAGGACTTGGTAAGTTTCCAAATGCTTGTTTGGAACTCAAGTTTGCTGAAATAGGAAATAGTCTTAGCTATGAGCATACTGTGTTTATGGCAGTGTAGCATAAGTATCAAGCTCTAATCATTACAGTAATTTGATGTGTGTGTTTATAGATGTGTCGAATTATAACAATCTAACTTAAATCCAAGCAGTATTAGGTAAGTGGTTCAGTTTGGTAAACACATTTGTAGATGTTGTGCTGCCAGAAGAGTGGTACATTTTTGCAAAAATGCTTTACTGTTGCGGGGGTGTTGTCACTTGAAATGAGAACAGTACTGGGTGGCAGTATACTTTTAGTATGAACTGTGTTGGAAGAAAGAACAGTTTTCTTAAGTAACTACTATTTAAAGTACACCAGGAAGATCCTTCTCTTTCAGTGACATATTTAAATGTATTTGTTATATCAGTAGATATATTTGTCACCATCTTTTGCCACTGTCTTGCAGGCAGGTTTTTATTATATATTACATGGGTGTCATTCCAGTTACCAAATAGAGGAAAATAATTCTTTGACATAGCAACGGTGCTTTTGGAGTATTTCAAGAATCATTCTCTAGGAAAAGCATCTTTACAAATCTGATTAGTTTCCCCACTCTCAAAAAAACCCCTTCTTTTCTTTTAAAGAGGCAATATTGGATACCAGTGTATGAAGCGAGAGTGTTTTGTCATATGTATAGTTTGTGCTAAGATTAATCTTTAGTTTATTCTTAGACAGCACAAATTAGATTTAGAAATAAATCTTTAGTTAAAAAAAAAGTAATTGACTTTTAATAAAACAATACTGTAAAGAATGAAAAATTAAAAGCAAAATCCTGATCACAGTTTCAGTATAAGATGGTGTAAGTACTCTTAAGGATTCGAATAATCACATTCAGTATTAGTGAGACCTATGTACACAGTCCTGTACAAGATATATATGCTTCTGTCTTTGTAGCAGGAAGGTCCTTAAGTGGTGTCTTTTAGAGAGCTTGTGTGAAGGACATAAGGACAAAATTCTTTCCCAGGGTTCACTTGTAAGATGGTTCACTTATTTGTTTGTTTTCTGGTGCAAGTTTCTAATGTACTGGGTTTTATTACACACATACACACACACAACCCCCCCCCCTCCACCAAAACCCTTTTTTTGGTCTTAACTTTGAGACTTATTTTTAGGATAGATAACACCAAGTTCCTGGAAACTTCTGGAAGCATGTAAAAGGAAAATTACACGTTTCTGTATTTTAACTAGTGCTGAAGCTTTCAAGTGTACTTTTACTAACATTTTCACCAAATATTAAAATTTCATACTTTAAAATGAAAGCAGTCTGTCTAAAAATCACTTTTGTGTATATACTCAGAGCAATAAGTTTCTTTATTGTTGCAATAGAGCCTTTCAGCTGGTCTAGTCCTAAGTTAAAAGTAAAAATCTATTTTGGGATAAAAGCACAAACTACAATTATTGTGCATTGCCAGTCATGTAATACCTACCCTACATAGGGTGTCAATTTTGGGGTTTTTTTGCTTCCAGCAGAAGCACTGAAGCAAAGTAAAGTTCATTGTATGCATTTCAGAAGGAGGAAGGAAGGTGTAAGTTGATTTTCATCATTTGAACACATGAAATCTAACGGTTTCAAGTCTTACTTAGGCTGTTAGATTTTTCTTCCATCAGGACAGTAGCTTGAGGACATGAGAAAATCTTCAACGCAACTGGTAATTTCTGCTACTAATTGTGGCACACCTTGGTGAGTGACCTTAAGGGGCTTAATATGAGTGCTGAGGGATTTAGGTTTTTCTTTTGGTCATTGTTACATTAAGACTTGTCATGTAGAGCAATACTGTTACAGTTTCTTCTCTTAAAAAAATTAAGCATCCTTTCTTGTGTACTGGAGCATATTGAAATGTGGTGGAAATTTTTTTTCAGGACAGATGGAAGTTTTGTGGTTCATGATGTACCTTCAGGATCTTACGTAGTGGAAGTCATATCTCCTGCTCATAAATTTGAGCCCGTGCGAGTTGACATAACTTCAAAAGGCAAAATGAGGTGAGCCTTTCCTGCTTTACTTCCATACTGATGTGTTAAGCATGCCTGACAGCACAGTATAAGAAGTAATGTTAACATAATTTCTAGGAGGATGTTCCTTAAAATCCAAAGTCTGATTTCTGTCTTCCTTTCATATTTGTGGGCTTAAATAAGAGGAAATGGATTATTTGTTCACTATTACTATTTCCTTATGCAGCTTCCCTGAAATAAGATCTAGGTATATATTAGATAAGTGCTTTATGTTTTGCCAATACCTTTTTTTTTTCCTTCCTTTTTCTTTTTTGGTAAATGTTCTGTCAGGACTTGGCACAATGAAATGAATTCTGAAATCTGAAGTATTTCTATTAGACTTCTATAAAATCCTCTATATAGTTGCTGACAAGTGCTAGTAGTTGCCAGTCTGCAATATTTCTGTAGCATCATTAGCTTTTTTTTTATATATACATCTGTAACTGCACATTATTCAGTAAGTAATATAGAAAAATGGTTATCCTATCTAATGAGATGATTTTTGTTTAAACGAACATTTGTAGTTCATTTTTCTTTGTGCAGGCACACGTGTGGTATCTTAACTTCCATAAACATTGCGGTAGTATTTTTAGGGGAGGTTTAAAAATTGCAATCTCTAAAGCTAAGGCTAAAGGAAGGGAGGGTTTAGATTAGATATTAGGGGGAAGTTTTTTACAGAGAAAGTGGTGAGGTGCTGGAACAGGCTCCCCAGAGAGGTGGTGGATGCCCTGTTCAAGGCCAGTTGGATGGGGCCCTGGGCAACCTTGTGTAGCTCCAGGCCTGGAGGTTGGTGTCCCTGCCTGTGGCAGGGGGTTGGAGCTCTGTGATCCTTGGGGTCCCTTGCAACCATTCAATGATTCTATGAATCTCAAACTGAAAACAGTGCAAATAGTCTGTTAATAGTAGCAACATAGTTTGTGCTTAGATTTTTTTTTTCCCCAAAATTGATGAACTTCTTATACTTTGTTAAGCAGTATCTCATTGGCAAAATTAAAATGTAATGCAGAAGGAACTCAATGACATAGGCACAATATGTGTTGAGCCTCTCATTTAGCACTGTTTTGGTGTCTGAGGACAAGACTTAACAAATTGGACATCACATAAATTTCTAGGATATGTCTGGAGAGCAAAGTACCAGTAGGGTTGACATCCAAACAGGTTTTACAGTTGTGATATTCATGAAAGAAAATTATAGACAGGGAAAATGTCAAGTAGACTTTTCTATGGGAAATTCTGCCTTAAAAAAGTACTGGAATTCTTAGGAGAAGCAGCATGTGGATAATTTATATGATTGATAATATCTACTTGAAAATCTCCAAAACTTTTCAAGAAAGTAAATAGTCGTAAGGTACAAGAGAAAGAAAAATTCAGAATGATAGAATGGTTAGGGTTGGAAGGGACCTTAAAGATCATCAAGTTCCAGTTCCTCTGCCGTGGGGGGTAAGGGGAATGAATAAATTATTTCCTTTGTAATAGAAGTCATCCTTGGGCGCAAGATGGGTAAATACTCTTAAATCATGAAAATTGGTGACAAAGTTAGATGGTAGTACCATGTAGCTATCTAGATACTGTGCCCAAGTGAAGAATACTAGTGAAGATCTATGGAAAGACCTTGTAAAGTAATGAAGACTGAGATTTGGTATTGATAAATGCAAAGTAATTAACTTTGGGAAAAGGGTATTGTTAACCTCATACATCAGTTATTGTTGCACTGAGCAAACTGTTTAAGCTGCACTGCGCTGTTCAAAGCTGTACCTTCTCTTTAAACATTGTAGCTTTTCTTGCTCATTGCTAAGGTGAGTATCATGTTTTAACCCCAGCTGGCAGCTGAGCACCACACAGCCCCTCCCTAACCCCCAGCCCAGTGGGATGGGGAAGAGAATTGGAAGAAAAAGGTAAAACTCATGGGTTGGGATAAGGACAGTTTACTAGGACAGCAAGGAAAGTGGAAAAGAACAACAATAGTAATAGAATATACAAAATAGGTGATAGACAGTGCAATTCGGTCTCCACCTAAACCCAATGACCAGCCCATCTCCATGCGGTGATGACTCCTCCCTGGCAAGCAACCACACGCTCCCTGCTGTATATGCTGTGCGTGACGTTACATGGTATGGAATACCTTTTTGGCTGGTTTGGGTCAGCTGTCCTGGCTGTGTCCTCTCCCAGCTTCTTACGATAATTGTTGCAGCTGAAAACCAGGACAGTGAGAAAAAATGTTCTGCAGGAGTCATTTGAACAAGTAGTTCTGGTGCTTCTCATGTGTTGGTCTGTTTTCTATATCAAGCTTTTCAGCTTGTTTAGAATAGGTAGCATGGAAAAAAAGGATAAGGTATCATTTGATTTTATAAGTTACGCTGCCGAGAGAAATTACTTTCTGAAAAGTGAAGGCTAGTTGACACTGCCTGCCAGATAGCTTTGTTTGTAGTCTGTTATTAAAACTTTGGAGTATTATTAAATAATTTTCACCTTTTGCTCGTTAGAGCAAGATATGTGAATTACATCAAAACCTCTGAAGTTGTCCGGCTGCCATACCCACTCCAGATGAAATCTTCTGGACCTCCTTCATACTTCATAAAGAGGGAATCTTGGGGATGGACGGATTTCCTCATGAACCCCATGGTACGTACCAGCAACTCACAAAGGTTAAAAGTATGCCAAGGATCCGATACAGATGTTCTTCAGAATACAGAGAATAAAATGATGGAAAGATGATGTGCACACTCTGCCATGCTGAGAGGATTGTTCTGTTTCTTTGGTTTTACTTGTTTTCAAATAGAAAGTTTTTCTGTGACATTTCCTGTTCTGTATACCCTCTCTGTTCATGTACACCCTCTGAAAATAGCCCATAGTCTGGTTTCTTTGTCAACATGATGTGGTTCTAGCAATGTGGAGATCAACACATTCCAAGATGGTAATTACAGCATTTGATAGAGATAACGAAGATTTACTTTATTAGCCATCAGACCAACGGACTCCTGTTATTTAAAATACAGTACTTCCTTACGAGGTTTCTTCCCTGTTCAGTGGGTTACTGACTCAGAATGCAGTAGTTGTAGAATTCAGCAACAAATAATCTGAAGAAATATTTGCTGTTTTCTGTGTAGGTGATGATGATGGTTCTTCCATTGCTGATATTTGTGCTTTTGCCTAAAGTTGTCAACACCAGTGATCCTGATATGAGGCGGGTAAGTATGCTCAATTGATGCAGATGTAGAGAGCAAAGATAATGAGAATTTGATGTGCAGAAAAGCAATAAAACCAAACCCAGACATTTAAAGAAGTCTTAGTTGGCATCGACGTTACTGTTCTAACAGTGAGTTCCAACATTTCTGGCTCATGAATTTGTTCTTAAACAGTACAACACAGAATTGAATCGTTTGGCACAAGTTTGAAAGTATTATAGCATGTAAGAATGTTTTTTTCTAGAACTTGTTTAGACTGATAAATATTATTTCTCAAAGGCTATTTTTTCCTCTAAATTTCCAGTGTATTTCTGTACCGTGCCTAAATCCAGCACTTCAATTTTAGACATCATTTAATAAATGTCAAGTGTGTTGAGTACGACGTGGGGTTGTCTTACCCCACAGTCTAGACCACGTAGTTTACAAGACTGTTAAATCCACATGTTACAGTAGTGTAAATGATATGGAGACTTAATGTAGTCGTTAAATGATCTGATTTATTGTCCTTTCATCATGCGAAATGCCGACTAGCAGAAGGCTAGGACAAAATGGAGATTCAAGGTGTTTGCTAATTTTTTTTCTTATTTTTAGAAGTATTCCTTGTCTGTCTTGGGTGGCTGCTTTTTGAGACTTTGGTTAATTCAAACTCCTTTTCCTCTAAATGACCACTGTCTTCAGTAGTACTTTATAGGTGTCTGAGTCTTTTAAACTTAATACTTGTAAAAAGTATATCAGAGCTGTGCAATGCTCTTTTGGCTTTAATTTGGATTAAAACCAGGATACAAATATATGCTAGATATCTGTATCATGTTCTTCAAATGAAGCTGAACTTTAGAAGTGGATTTTAAAAGAATTTGCTTATTCCTTTTTTCACCCATCTGACACTGCTTACAGACAGGCTGTTTGGATGGTAAACCATGAGAACTTCTGCTCATTCCATTCATATTATCTGATACAACTTGTTGAGGGGAAATTTTAAGTGGAAGGAACCTTGCTTGTCACTTAAATTATCTGTAAATAAAAGGAGAAGGTAGTTTTTAAGAGCTCAATTGGAATGACATTCTCTAGATGACCATGTATTAAATTCTAAGTGTATATCCAACTTCAATTTGATTGTGAGGGTGTGAAGCTTGTAGTACATTTTTCAAGTTAGCTTGTTTTTTTTCGTTATGGAATCAGCACAGTACTAGTTTATATAGAAAGGAAATGATTTTGTAACTGTTCTTGTTGCAGAAGCATTAAGTACAGGTTAATGCAATAGTTAACAAAGGCTACCCTAACAGCTTTTGCTTCATTTGTACCTTGAAAACAGTGAAAGCTGTATCATTCTAAGTGGTAACTAGAAGAGCAAGGTGACAATCCCACATTAAATTGGCAATTACTCTTCAGCATTATCACACTGTGGAGTGCAGTCCACCTGTTGTATACATTAAAAGTACTTCAGTAACTGTTTGTTTTAAACCATACTAATTGATCTCATACAAGCACTATGCTGAACTCTAAAGTTCCATTAAGCTTAGCTGGATATATAGTTTCATATTACAATTCTCCTTTTCTTGAAACAAAGAATACTTAGCTGATCTGAACTAATAGCTTGATACTAAAAAGCAGGGCAATAAAAATGCCGCATCCCTTCAAACACCATCAAAAATTGGCTAGATTTAGCATAAACAATACTAATTTGAAAACAAACATGTGTGAAATCTATGAGAATACAGATCGGAAAGTCTAAACAGAAGCTTAAATTTTAAAGTGGAGGCAAGTAATGCTGAAAATAAGAAATGGCATTTTTTTCGTTTAGATTTCTTTTTTAATCAGGTGGTTGCCCTGTAAGACTGCTTAAGACATGGTTATCTTTTTCCATACACCAGTGCTTTTAGTTTTGGGGTTTTATGTTTCTGTGTGTAGCTGGGCGTTTGGCTGTGGTTGCATAAAAATACGTAGCAGTATGTACCCTGGAGGACTACAAATAGTAAAACTGTATCTGGGAAAATTTGACATCTTCCTGATACCATCTTTCAACTGATGGCATAGAAACAGAGTTGCTAGTAGCTACTAAGGTTATCTCATCTTTACATGCAGGAAATGGAGCAGTCAATGAACATGCTGAATTCCAACCATGAGCTGCCAGATGTCTCTGAATTCATGACAAGACTTTTCTCTTCAAAATCTTCCAGCAAGTCTGGTAGTAGCAGCAGTAAAGCAGGGAAGAGTAGTTCTGGAAAAAGGAGGTAGTTAAGTCTTCCTCCTAAGTCTGAGTTTGCGCAACTTTTTGTTATGTGGTATCCTGTTTATTTGTCTTGAAAGATTTAAAAAGCCACTACTGTAAACTTTAATCAGGCACAAAATACGATACGCTACAACTGTGGTGTGTAGCTTTTTTTTTTAGTCTATATAAGCTGTTTTGTACTTGACAGTAAGCAAAAGAGGACATGGCTTCAATACTGTATCTGTATAAAGTTATTGATGATACTGAATTAACTATTATTCTATAGAGAATTGTTATAAATTATATGATGTGCTAAACAGTAATGTCTGAACCATAAGACATAACCATTAAAAGAAAAATCAAAGGTAATAGAAGTGGAGTTCAGTCTTAAGATGGCTATAATGTTTTATACTTGCTGTTGAGTTAATGAACAAATCCTCCTTTCAAAATTGAGTTGTGGGTTTACTAAGTAATTTACTGTATCAGCTTGTCATATGTGCTACTTATAAAATACTTTTATTTTACATTGTTTGCTTCCTGTACACTTTAGTTCAAGGATTTCACACTTTTTATTGCCCAGTTTTATTCTGATCTGGTTTTGGCTAAAAACTTGAGGGTTGGGGGGAGGGGAAAGCAAAGCATCCCGCATCAGAAAGTCTTGTAAGCTCTGTCAAATGAATTATTAATCCCTGTTATTTATGTAACATGATGAATGTTCATCTTGGATCTTCCCTTTCTAAATCACATGTATCACTTCTGCAGCACTTTTAGTTTTCACTGTTTTCTGTGTTGTATGCAGTTACCGGTAGTATGGTTTGAAGCCAAATACAGAACAACATTTTTAAAATGAAAGAAAAAACCTAAAAGTGCAGTAGGAAGGTAAATCCCACTCATCTTTTAAATTATGTTCCAAAATATATGGCTGTCTCTAGGTATGCTAAGTCACTGGCAAAGCTTTGTTCTCTGGTCATTCCTGAGTGTTTGTACTGCAGTATCTTTTCAAGATACACAGTTACTTCAGAGAACAGTTGAAAAAATTGGTTGTTTTCCACCAGGTGAACATTCTTAAAATAAAATGACAGCAATACCTCTCAAACCCTGTTAGCAACTACCTGTAAATATATTTTTTTCTTGCAGAAATGTTTTTCTTATTTTTACAATTGCTTGTCTCTTAGGTAACGGTATCCATGTAGTATGGGTAATGTGTACCCGATTCCAAACATTGTATTTAACATTCACCAAAGGTGTATACCTGAAGTAAAACCAATTCTAATGCAGTTATTTGTTCTGGCAGAGACTTAGGAGGGCTATAAATCATCTTCAAATGCATACACAAAGATAGGTTGGGAAGCATAAAAGCTGCAAAAGAATAAGTAATTGTCCTTAGGATTAAGTCAACTTCTAAGATGTTGGAGAAAAAAATAAACAGTGTGTTTTGGACAATGGAAGATTTCAGTCTTTGAAATGTAAGCTGCACATTCTTGGTCTTGTCTTTGTTTTGCTTGAATGGTCTTTGTTTTGTATACTGAGTAGAATATAGCCAATCGAGACAAGAGAATATTTGGATGTTCCTGCTGGAAGGACTCACTGAAGCGAGTGTCATTTTGCCTTTGTAAAAAAAAAAAAAAAGAAAAAAGAAAACAAATTCTTTTTCAGCAGCATCTTAACTGAAAAATTAATAGAAAAAACAGGTAGCAGTTCTTTGAAGATGGAGCAGTTAGTTTTGTTACTGTGCTCTCCTGGAGTTACTTTTGTTTAACAGTAAATGGAATGACAATTAAATGGCATTAACTGTTATAATCACAGTTTGATCGGAAATTAATTGTACTGTATTTTTCCTTGTTACAAAGGTAAGAACAGCAATATTTCTGCTTCTTGCATTGTGTCTGTTCACAGTCTTGATCTGTCTTTAAGAGGGAATAGAGAATTCAAGCTATGAAGAGGTGGAAGTCTTTGTTAAGAGCTCAGGGTAAGAAAAACAACAGGAGTTCCAAGGATCTTAATACAACTTCGGAAGGAGAGTATGGAATATTCAACACTTCTCTCTTTCTTAGAACTGATACATCAAGGTCCAAGCAATTTCTTCGTGCATCAAGATTAGATGCAGTGTACTACTTCCCTGCCTTCCTCAGAGGAAAACTCTGCCCTGCCCCCAGAAACCTATTTGAACAGTCCACACCCAAAAGTCTTGATACCTGATGTCATTCCCTCAGTTATGCGTGTTATTCCTCTCCTTTTCAGACACCTTTGTGATAAAGTGATTTACAGAATTGGATTGGTCTGCTGCTGATTGAACGGCAGTTACAGTGGTACCAAGTTGGCTTTTGGGGGACAGTGAGGGTTGGTTGTTTCTGTGGGTTTTTTTGGTTGGTTGATTTTATGAGGAGTGGGGTTTGGGGGTTTGTTTGTTTGTTTGTTTTAAATTTGGAATTGAAATGTCTGTGTCGAGTGAGGAAAATGGTTCTAGCCAGAGTGCCTGGGTCACAAAATCACCTGGTCACCTAAAGCTGTAACATGATCTCAGGTTGTCATAAACACCACTAGGCAAAGCTTATTTGATAGCTTTCCTGTTGCAGTTAACTAGTATAATGCAGGGTTGTCTTTCTGCAGAAGGACAATGTTTGCTGTGGTTCAGTTTTAATTCCTTGTCCTTATTTATGGATTTTTAGTAGTCTTTCTTCTGAGTTAAGTCTGACATCTCTCTCTTTCAAAAAACCAACAACCCGTAGCTGTCTTGTAGAGGCTACTTGAGATAGCATAAAGCAGATGGCAAGCTGAAGCAGCTGATACCTCAGAACAGAAATTAATGATGTACAGAATCTGCTGGAACTATAAACAAGCTGATTTCCTCATTGCCAAAAGGAAGACTGTCTCCCTTGGCTTAGGCTGGGTCATCCTGCTGCCTTCTGCCTACAAGTTCTGGTACTTCTCAGGCTTTGCCATTTGTTGACTTAACAGGAGAAATCGGTCCCTCTGTCTGCTGGATTTCAGTTTTCTTTTAGAGAGTTAGATTGCAAAGGGATCAAAGAAATCCCAGTCAGCAGCAAGGAAGCACCAAGGGCATGCAGTCAGAAGCAGGCACTGTTTCTGGCAGTGAGTGTGAGTAATACAGTTGGCTCACTGTGTTTTAAGGCTAAGAGCTCATTTAGCCGTGGCCTGAATGAGTGGGCAGCTCTGAGTTTGTGACAGGCTGTGGGGAAGGGAGAGGAGACGTATTGGACAGAGTCTGTTTCAGCCATTAGTCATGCAAGATGGCCTGGAAGGTGTTTTAGAGTAGTTTGAAGTAACTTTTATAAATTACCTCACCAAAGATATTTCCCCTCTTCACAATGTAAAGAAGACATTCAATGTGTAAATACCTTGCCTCACTGTTACAAAGAAAGAAAATACTTGTTGGTGCTTTTTGTCCTTTTGGTGAAGGAGGGTGATAAATAGCTCTCTGTAAATGGGGTACAGATTGCTCCAAAGAGAAAGGCTGGCTTGTGGTTTAGATTTCTCTTTGTCAAGAGGGCTTACTAACACCAGGAATCAAGTGCTTTGGGTTCTGATGCAACTGCCAGGTTGCCTGTGACAGCTTCTGCATGCTGTACTCTCCAGAACAGACTGCAGAGATACTGTATCTCAGGAGTTGTTTCCTACCCCTGCTAACTTCCCTACCATATCCAGGAGTTGTTGGGAGCGCAGGGAACGTGGTTATTTGCCATATCCAAAAGCATATCAGCAACTATTGCGCAGGCTTAGTACTGCGAATCCACCGACTTACTGTCGGGGGAAGTTCTCTGGCAGTGCTTCATTTAGTAAGATACTTGAAGCTAGACAGGATTGAAAGGAGACAAATTGGGAGAAAGCCCCTGAAGGTAAAGCAAAGACGAAAAGGACTGATGAATTTGCTGTCAGGGTGGGTTTGACTCAAATACTAACATTTGCAAAAAAGCAGCTTTGTAGATGAAAAGTGCTTTCATGACGTTCTGTTGACTTTCCTCTAGGTGACTGTAATATTGGCAGGTAGTGCAGGCATATATGGACAAGTGGTTTTAAGACTAATGAAGATGTGTGTCCATGTCATGAATCCTGCTTACCTGTATCTCACAGCGGTGGTCACACCTTCTAGGAGCACACAGGCTTCTGTATTTGCCTGTTACTCATGTGAATGAAGAAGCAGCAGCGATCCCATGTTTCTTTTCAACTGAGTAAGACTGCTGTACCATTCAAGCGATGGAGGAGCTCATGAATCTTTTCCTTGATCACTACATAAAAAATGGACACCCATCTAAGGCTCTTCCCTGAGCGGTGTCATCTAGCTACCAAGCCATCTGCGTTTCCCCCGCTGCTGGTGTTGGCTTCATTCTGTGTGACAGTCTGCCAGCGGACTGACTAAACACAGAACACATCATTACACTTCAAGTGCCAAAAAGCCTGTAGTATCAATTGTGGGGAAAAAAATACAGGATTTCAAAACTCTGAATTGCTTTCATCATTTCAGTATCTATGAAGACAGGACCTTAGATCCTAATGACTATTTTGAACTTGACACTGCATGTAAAGTCTGGTGATTCAGACATAAACTAACACAACATTCAGGGAGCTTTTAGTCACAAAATTGTCTGTAGGAACAGTACTGAGTTTTAGTCTATTTTCAGGTTAAGCTACTGAAAGCTGCTTGAGGTCACAAATACTCTGTGTGCGGTTTCTTTTTTTATTTTGGTTGTTTCAAAATCCATAAAGGATTATGAATCCTCTGTCATAATAAATACTGATTTGTCAGGAAAACCTGTCTACTGTTGAAATTACAAGGTTATTCCTTCAAATTATGTTGGCAGTGATCTTTGTGTAATACTTTGCTTCCAGGAAGGTTATGAAGATTTAATGACAATGTAATCTTCTGTGCAAGTGGAACTTAGCTAGTTAGCTCTTTTATTGATGAGGCACAAAACCAGATTACAGTTGAGCTCATTTTTATTATGTGTTTGGTTCTGCATGGCTGGTAGGAATAAAAATTAATTAGAGACTGTCATTCAGTCAAGGGCAAATGGTAGTGAATATACAACAGGAATAAAACCTTTCATGGCATTTTTCGACCAAAACTGGATTTTGAACTAATTCTTTAAAGCTGAATTCTAATATCAAAAAGTAATATGAAAGGTGGTAAAACTTGTTTGAAAACAGAGCAACTAAAAAACTTAAAACTTTTAAAGGAGTATTTTCAGTTTGAAATTAGAGTGTTCTCAGAAGCTCTCTAGATCCTTTAAGGATCTTCTTGCTGCCTAGTACCCACAGGTATACCATTTCCCTTTGTGTTTTGGAACAGAAAACAAGACACACAAGCTCATAGTCTGGTCTGCAAGGCACAGCACGGCTGTTTATCATGCAGATGTAAGGAGGATCCTGTTAAATACTCCCAGTAATACTTTCCATTCCTGGGATCAGAACAGAGTTAAGTCTTTAATTTTGGAGAATGGGGAGGAGTGTTTCTTTTCCTACCAGTTCATTTTCTCAGCCATCCATAGATGTAGTTCAGATTGCTTCAGTTTGGAAGGCGGGAAATACATGAGCTGTATTAATGAAGATTTAATTTCTTGACTGTGGTAGTGGCACACCCTGAGGGGAAAGAGTATTTAAAGACAGTTGAGATCAAGATCAGGTCTGCCAATGAGGTTGTAATTTTGCAATGCTAGACATGATCTATTAGAACACAGAGGAGCTCAGATGAGAGGCAGAGTGGTTACTGCAGTTACTAAAAGACAGGCTTATAGTGGAGTAAGTGTAGCACACATCGTCATATTTACCAAAAGTGATGATAACTGAACCATGGTGGTGTTACTGGGAATGTGATTAAAGGATCCAGGAAAGTCCCTTCAGGAAAATATTATTTCCACTTGCAGCTTTGTAAGGGTCCCTCATATGTTGATAGAAATTCCTTAGCACCTTTATCTTGTAATCCTCTCATTTTTGGATTTGAACTGTAGTGTTGATACTCCCTCTCTTGTTTTGCTTTGTTTTCCTGCTAATTCTATTCACATGGTGTTTACACAGAGGTTTTTTCACTTCTATTTGCCCTTTGTTTTCATGAAGAGTACAAGGGTATTGCTGAAAGTGCTGTAGCAAAATCTATTCAGCTGGTACTGGCAGTGATAATTGTATATATCACTTGTGCTTTCAAGTATTTCAGTGGTAGCAACCAATTATTTCTGTCTCTGGGTAGCTAGCTAATGGTGGAGAGGTCATTTGTCCTGGAAAGATCTGATTGAATTGCTGTGCTCTCTTTGTGGTATGCTCAAGGCTTAATTTATTGTAGATTTTTTTTCAAACTCTCTACCTCAAGGAGAGTATCAGAAAGATGTTACAGAGTCAGAGTTTGCTGAAAATACAAGAGTTTAACAAAATAACATTGTTGAAAGTTTTTGCGTTTCAGGGGGTTGGGGAATGCAACACTGAAGATGATGTCTAAGTGGGCTGGGTAGCTCCTCATGACAAAGATCAGTGTAAATCCCCTTACCTAAAACAGTCACGTGCTGCTTTCATCCCTCTTAACAAGTGTAACATAGGAAAGAAACACACTTGAAGACTTCTGCCTCTTTCAATCTTAAACCTATATTACAAAAAATCTGCAGGCTGCCCTTTGTACATTGTAGCTGTTTATGCACCTTTTATATGTGATGGACTAAACTTGCCCTCTGAGGCTCATCAAGTGCCTTCATAGCTTGCCACTGCCTCGTTAGGCTTTTTAGATCTTTTGTACATTGTTCAAATTCAACTAGATAAACTTCCACCTCCTCAAGTGTGCTTCTTTGTAAAAGTGATCACAGCTATAAAGACCTAAATTTCTAACTTTGGCACTGTTTGTGTTTTTCTTTAGATGCTGCTCACGTTGGCTTATCTTTCGTCATGTATTTTTAATACTTTACATATAGTTTGTGTATTTTTACTACCTAATAATACTTCTGAGTTTCAAATTAAATTAGTGAGAATTTCTGCAATAATAACATGTGTTACTGAGAAAATTAATACAATTTATCAGCAGAAGTTCAAACTGTGAGATGGGCTCTGCTGTGTTTTCTATTTTTAGCACCACTTACTTGCTTCATTTAGCTCCTTTACGAACAAAATACAGACCAAAATTACCAGTGCAGCCGTTACATAAATACCTGTGGGAAAATCTGTAAGCACATCTGAGGATGTTGTTCTGCTACACAGTGTTCCTTTCAAAGGGAAGTTTAGTGGTGTTTCTCCAGCCAGTGCAAGGGGTATTGGTGTCAGCTGTTGGACACAGCATGACAGCCATTCCATGTGATGGCTGAAGGTAGATGATGATGGAAAAACTCCTGGCCTCCACTCTAGGAATGCACTTTTTGCACGTGTGTGGCTTTGTACTGCTGTAGCACTTCCAGATAGTCTCCTGGAGGGACCATCCTCTGCAGCCCAAGAAGGCCACAGCCAGGAAAGCTTAAAATGCGGTAGCCAGGACAAGTCATTAAGCCAACCAAACTGAAGCAAGGGCAAACGAGAGTTTAAAGCATAACCCCGAGACCTGCATGCCGGCATCCCTTAGTTTCTAACTTCTGTAGGGTTAAGTTTCAGAATCAGAGTGTTAACAAGGTATTGCAGGTTTTATAGGCTGGAGAGCTTCTTAGACTACAGGTTCTTAACATAACAGTTCGTTAAAATCTTAATTTCCTTCGGTCGGTAGTCATTGAGCAATCTGACTAATTCTTCTCATGTGATCTCAGCCTCTCCTGGGGAGCACTGTGGGCAGTGAAATGTATTGTTTTGGTAGAAATTTTTCTGCTTGCACCTTCTCCACCCCTGTGCGTTATTTATGATGCTATCCATTATCCTTAAACAGCAGCAGGATCAAGGAAGTAAGTCATGGAGTTAGTGTGAGACGGTGAGACCTGTGGTAACCAGCATTTCCTGGAGAGATTGATTCATACCAGCTGCATGGACAAGTTTGTGTGGCAAGATACATATGTGACTTGGGTGGTTGGTTTGAGGGAAGAGGGGGTGTTTGGACAGTTTTTGTTGGTTTTTTGGTGTTGATTGGTTGGGGTTCTTTTTTCCCCGGGCTCACCAACAAACTGAGAATTAACTTGCTTATTTAAAGCCTGCCTTATGTTCTGAAGCATTTCTTGTGATGGTATATTGCTCTATATGAAAGTCTCTCTTTTTTTCTTAGTTCTCTTAGCAATGCTACTTCAGCTGTGAGGTTGCTAGAGAGCAAGGGAAGTGACAGAATCTCTCTTTGGAAATGAGGTGGTTGCCATGACAATGCTCCCAGCTGCTTCTTGCCCCAGATGAGAAAATCCTTTTTAGATTCCTATATTACAAGGTTAGGCTACAATGTTTTAAGCTAAACAGTGTAGCAAATTCGATTCAAATTGAAGATCCAACATGTTGCTTGTTAAAAATCTTTGGTCTGATAATCAGCTAAATTGTTCAATTGAATATTTGTGCAGGTACTTACCAAACATTTGCCATTTGGTTTTGATCAGATACTTGTGGTAAAACTGGTGCATTGAGGTAGAAAATATTTTACTCTTGCTGACTTTGAGATGTCTTTTGTAGTACAAATTATCCTGAAAGATGACTCATACCCAGGTAAGTCGTGTTTATGAGTTTGAATCATATTTTGCAATATGCCAAATCGGGATCAAACATGAAATGCTAGATATTTTTTATTATCTTTGAAGATCAGACAGTTAATGATAGAAGTGTTGGTTGTTTTGGTGGTCTCTAGTCAACCTCGCTCTGAGTGGGATTATCACCAGCACTAATTCAGTTCAGTTCACCGTGCTGTGTCTAGCCAGTATTAAAATCCTCCAAGCACGGAGGTTTCACGACGAAGCCATTCCCATGCTGCAGTGTTCCTGCTGAACGAGCTTTCCCAATTGTCCAATTTAACCTCCCAAGTCACAGGCTGTGGTCACTGCACCATGTTATTGTTCAGTTATGTGATTAATCGTGGTAAAGACAAAAGCCTGGTGAGGCCCAGATGAATAGTGACCATCAGAGGAACCCTAGTTAACCTAATGAGTGAAACCTGGAATACACAGACACAGCTCCTAAAACTACCAAAGGAGAATGATTAGACCATTGTCTCTGCTGTGAAACCCTAGGAAACTCTCCCAGAACTCCTTGCAGAGTGAAGTATTGCCTACAGGGAGCATGCTATAGGAGTACTTTGGAATTCTTTAAAGCGTGTTTTATGATGCCTTTAATGGGACTGTAGGAATGTGTGAGACTTTCTGTGGGATGTTTAGATGAAGGACCAAAGGTTGAGGAAGGGAGATATCAGTGTGGAAGGGAGAAACAAGCATGGTTTGATTTCTTTCTTAACCAGCCTATGCTTGCTGTTTCTCATCACTTCATCATCCCCTGTTCTTTCCAGTTCTCTTTTTTTTTTTGTGTTTTGAAATACAGCTTAGTGTTCTTTATTTCTTTTAGGTTTTCCCCTTTTTTAAAAGATAGGCCTCTACTATGCTCACTGAGGTCCTCTGGGACCTCCATGTGTTCTAGAAAGTAATTGTAAATTCAAAGACATCTGCTAGCTCGTAAGCTGCCTGTAGAATTTCCTGTCTTGCCACTTTGAAAGCACCTAAGTGTTTCAGTGTCTTTGAGACAGTTTTCACCTACTCACCTCCAGTCCAACTGCTTCATTAAAATGGATTTTATTAAGTATGTGATCACTGATTATGAAGTTTGCAACAAGAAAAGAAGTATCAAGTCTTTGCTATTTGCCCTTCTGTCTCATTAAGTAATGGATCTTTGGTTTTGACTTCTTTTTATTTCCAATGCATTTACAGATTGCTTTTGCTAACTGTAACCTTTTTAATCTTGACCTTGAATTTTATCCTAGCCTGTTAGTGTGTTATTCCTATATAGTCACACTTAGGAATTTGTCTTTTTATTCCACTCATTTGCACAACTTCGTTCTGATTTTCAAATCTTTAAAGAACTCTTGAACCACACCTTTTGAGCTCTTGGTGTGGTTCCTTCATGAGAGGGATGTTTTTCTTCATGAGAAATAGTTTATCAATTCTCCTCCATTATGGTACCGTATATTAAAAACCACCCCCCATTAAAGAGCATTTCTCTCTTAGGTTCTTAGCAGGAGAGGATAGCAAACAGTTGCCTAAGTTTCTTGGTCTGCTTTGTTTCTTTTTGCTTTTTTTTTAATAAAAAAGTCTTTGCAATGCTGGATATACTTTTGCTTTTCTCAGAATCGCTGATTATACCATATCAAGATAGATGTCATCTAAATTGCATTCCACATGAATACTCGACCAACAGTTTTCACCTTCAATGATTGTATCTGTCAATTTATGCCACCTTTACAACAAAAGTTATTTACAAGATATGTCTTATTATCATACTCTTTTCTAAAGCTGCCTATAAGTTTTTTTCATTACCAGTGGTAATGTCAGCTAAGGAAATAGTTCTGTTGTATTGTCTTCCGTGATAATGGATTCAAATGTATTTTTCAAGTTAGGTCCTACTTCAGTCTGTTTGTTGAAAGTGAACCCTTCTCAATTGAGGTAAGTTTCTACACCTTTAGATTTTAGTCCATGGTTCCACAGGAAGACATGAAGAATGGGGTTTTAGTGTTTACTTCAGACCCTGGAATATTTTCATAAAGAAATCTGGAAAAAAACGTTGCTGAACAATTGAAAAGGGAAATGTTTTAAGAGGGGAAACATTTATTTCATTTTAGATTCAGTCAAAAGTACACACCTTGGTTCATTTCCCAAATAATAGTTCATCTTGCAAATAAGGAATGTGTAAAAAAGATATTTAGAAGCTGTATTGAAAATATTCTAAGGTGCAGTGTGTTTCAGCAGTTACTAACTGCTTTCTGCATTGTCAGACAAAACACTCACTTAAGGTGCCATTGCCAGCTCAGAAGTTCAAGAACAAGTGAAAACTACTACAAACACTTTTTTGTCACTGATCCAGTACAAAAGATACAAAAGTGCATTTAGCCAAGGCTGCAAAGCAATTCAAAGGCACTCAAAGTTGCAAAAGTATTTCTGTGGCCTGGTTTGGCTTTGTTGGTTTGGGTGTTTTGGGGTTTTTTGGGGTTATTCTGGTTTTTTGGTTCTTTCCCCTGCAAAGCAGTCACTTGGGTTGTGCACCCGTGAAACTTCATTCAGGAAAGATACTCAAGGAGCTCAAATATGTTCTATGCACTTTGTCTTGTCAGAATTCTTTCTTTTGAGTTCCTGCATATGCTGAACAAGATTATTGCACAAAAATTAGCATTTTTACATGTTTTGGCAAAAATACAAAGCCATAAATTCCATAGACGAGGTGCTTAGGGATATGGTTTAGTAGAGGACAGTTACAGTTGGACTCAATGATCTCAAGGGGTTGTGCACCTGTACTTGTGACTCTGTGATAAATCACCCATCTCAAGCATGCAAGTTGCTAGCCTGTATCAAAGCCTTTCCCATAATATTTACTGGCACTCACTGACAAAAAGTCATCATAACAATGCATTATGTTGAAATCTATGCGTGACCAAACCAGACCAATGTTAAGTGGTCCTACCATAAGATTGTTATGTAATTTTCAGTGTGGAAAAGTCGTTCTCAAAATGCTTGATCAAGAGCAGAGAGGTATGTAATGATTTGTGTTGTTTTTCAAAGTTATCATCTACAGAAATAGAAGCCTTTCTGAGCATGAGTGAAACAATGTTGTTGCCCTTTCTTCTTTCTTCTAATTAAATGCTTCCCACTTCACTGCTGCTCTGCCAGCTCAGATGAAACTTTAGAAATCAACAGAGAAAAGCAAACAGCAAGAAAGTAAAGAAAAATGGAACAAGGGGGAGGAGATAAACAGTGATTGAAAATGAAGGAATCAAAGGCTGGAAACAAATACACCCCAGTTTCTATTAGGGTGACATGAGACCTATCAATACATACCATTAAAGTCAGTGGTGTTTTATAGATTTTATCAGCAGGGTAGAGTGGAAAGGTCTTCTCCTGCCCTTTCTTGGCATACTATTTCACAGAGCAGCAGGGTTTGGAAGGGACCTCTGAAGATCATCTAGTCCAACTCCCCTGCCAGAGCAGGATCACCTAGAGCAGGCTGCACAGGACAGTGTCCAGACAGGTCTTGAATTCCTCCGGAGGAGGCTACACAACATGTTTGGGCAGCCTGTCCCAGTGCTCTGCCACCCTCAGAGTGAAAAAGCTTTTCCTCATATTGAGATAGAACTCCCTGTGTTCCAGTTTGTGCCTATTGGTCCTGGTCCTGTCACTGTGCACCACTGAAAAGAGTCTGACTACATCCTCTTGACATCCCCCCTTAGGTATTTATAAGTATTGATGAGATCCCCTCTCAGTCTTGTCTTCTCCAGGCTAAACTGCCACAGCTCTCTCAGCCAGAACTGGACACAGTCCTGCAGATGTGTCCTCACCAGGGCAGAACAGAGAGGGGGGATAACCTCCCTCAACCTACAGGCCACGCTCTTCTTAATGCACCCCAGGATACACTGTCCAATTTCAGCAAGATCTCTATGTGTTCAAAGCACTTTTATTGTTTCATAAGCTACAGTACAGCATTTTCACGCCTTCGCCAAGCTTTATAAAGCTCGGTACTAAAAAGAAATTAGATATGTCAAACTTACAGACATCAGAAATTCCCTGAGCTGTGTAGTGCTAGAAATAGAGAGAATGTGTTCTTAAACTTATCCGTGTAGCTCTGACACTGAGCAATGATGAGGATACTGCTCCCTCTGGCCATCATTGTGTACAACAAAGCATTGCTTGTACTTTAAAAATGAAGAGAAATATCACTGATTTTTAAATGTTATGAGCAAATGTTCCCCAAAACATTCATTATGTGTACTCATTTAGTTGTGCATGAAATACAAATCCTTGCATTTTGTGCTTTCACTGAGGATGAGTTACTGAAGACAGAGATTATGCATAGTACAAATCCTCAAGTAGAGCTTGCACAGGACTTAAACGCTCCGATAGTTGTAATTGTGCCTTGTTTCGGGAATGGGATCTGGTCAAAGTGGGTTGCAGGCTCAATCAAGGAGCACAAAAACTCCTATTGAAAAGGATAAATGCCTCATAAGACATTATCTAAAGGCCATGCAGATAGACAGTATGACTTTCAGGTAAGTAGCAACATTTAATTAATCTAATTCATTACAGTTTTGACCTGAATTAATATTAATTTTCTCTTGTTAATTAATCCAAATAAACTGAAACCTGTTGATCAGCCTTCTTTGTTTTTGTTTTTTTGTTGGTTTTTTTTTCCCATTTTTATAGCTTGAGACAATGCTT
Source organism: Hypotaenidia okinawae (assembly GCA_027925045.1). Lineage (NCBI taxonomy): Eukaryota > Metazoa > Chordata > Aves > Gruiformes > Rallidae > Hypotaenidia > Hypotaenidia okinawae. Next base: position 33,867,164 of record BSDF01000006.1, read on the forward strand.
TTGGTTCATTCACATTAAAACATGAAGTAGCAACAAGGTTTATGGTTGGTTTGTTCCTAATACTTAAAAATCAGGTTGTCTCTATGCAGTTTTATATGTGACTGGGAATACAGCATCTAGTTAATACATCTATGCAAAATTAGGTAGTGAATTTGGGCATCTGCCTGTGTGTATTTAAGCAACATAATTTTCCAAACTATAGCCTCCTCATGGTTCTTCATCTCTGCGTCTGTTTATTAATCAAGGAAATTTAATTTAGTTTGGCTGTTGCTTTAATCCTTATGGAAGAACTTTGTACTTCATAATTCTTACATACTTGCCTGCAAGTGTAATATGTCAGAGCAAAGTCTACCAGAGTAAGCACACGGTGTGAAATAATGAAGATGCAATTTTGCTGTGTTTGAGATAGTGTGTTGGACCTGATTTATTCACCTGGACTTAAGTAGCAGCCAAAGTACAACTATAGAGAATGAGCTCATTCATTTGTGTGCCTTTTTCTTCTCCAAGTTTCACTTGAAAGAGGTAAGTTGCCTGCCTGGAGCTGTTTTCCTCACTTGCTTTTTTTAATAATTTATAATAGCAAGCTCTGTTCCAGAACTAAATGGATCTGTAAATCATTTCAATGCTTAAATATGGGGGAAGAAAAAAGATTGACTCACTCAAAAATGCTAAAAGAAAACCAAAAAGCTAAATAAATGACTCCAGATCCAAGTACAGATTTTCTGACGTTTAGTGATGCTGGTTAGGTTTTGATTTTAAGCCATTTATAATATAATAAACAACAATACCAACAATAACAGAAGCTTTCAGGGAAAAGATAGTGGGTAATGCAGGCACATCAGAACTTGAATGTTTTAAGGGAAACCCTGTGCCAAGTTTCATGGAAGGTAATTTTCCAGTTTATCACAATCCCAATGTCAGAGAACCAGCTTTGGATATAATAGCAAATTTTATGTTAGTAGTAAATCAGAATTATTACTGAGTAGTTTTAGGTAGGGTAGAAAATTCTGGTTTTCTAGGTTTTCTGTATTGTAGGTATAGAAATTAATTCTCAAACCTGAACTTTATTACAATGATTTATCTTGGAGGGATTTTTTTTTTTAAATGTGCTGAATACTTTTTCTCTCTGGAAAACTGTTTGCTGAATCTGCTGCTAAGTCATTATATTTATAAGGAATGTAGCTGTGTTGCAACATAGCCCACTGTGGAGAAGGGTACTGGCCTCTCTAGACTCTGTGCTGACGCTGGCAGGAAATAAACTCTGACTCAAGAGCTGCTTGCTAGATCTATTTTCTGCCTCCGTCAAAGCCACTGTGGGGAGCTCAGTCCTTAAAAAAAAAAAAAGACAAGAAAATAATGTTGCTGGTGTCCCAGTAAATGTGTCCACTAATAGTCTGGGAAACACCTGTATCCTGCTTCAGTCTAAGCTGTCATTGATACAGAAATCCCTCTTCAGTCAAGCTGGGATTTGCCTAAGTGAAGAAACCAGGATTCAATCCAGCAATATCCTCAGCCTTCTGCCTATGTTGGATGGAGAGTATTACTCATGTAATCCCAAAACGAAGGCAAAATTAGGCTCAAAATTGGTTTTATTAGATATATTGAACCCTCGTGAGCTTTGGAGAGGTTGGAGGAAAGTCTTTTTTGCTTTGTTTATTGAGCTGTTGTTTTCTTTTTTTTTTAAATCTAATTTAAACCTGTGACTTATTATTTAAAGCATAGTCCAAACATGCTTCTCCAGCACACAGAAATATTCCCAGCACTGAGAAAGCCATGGTTTTTTTATCCTACAGTCAGCAGAGCCAGTGTTACTGTTTCTGCCAGTTTGACCATTGGTGTCTCACAATCCAATTCTGCTAAATATGTGTTTACTTTTGTAATTGCATGATTTCACAGAATCACAGAATCATTAGGTTGGAAAAGACCTCTAAGATCATCCAACCATACCCATCCTATGCTAAACCATATCCCTAAGTACCTCATCTACCCTTTTTTTAAACACATCCAGGGAAGGTGGCTCAGCCCCCTCCCTGGGCAGCCTGTTCCAAGCCCCAACAACTCTTTCAGTAAAAATTTTTTTCTAATAACATGTGACCTGAACCTGCCCTGGTGCAGTTTTGTTTCATTTCACCTTGTCCCATCTCCTGTCACCTGGCTGAAGAGACCATCGCTCACCTCTCTACAACCTCCCTTCAGGTAGTTGTAGGTGGTGATAAAGTGTCTCCTCAGCCTCCTCTACTCCAGGCTGAACATCCCCAGCTTCATCAGCTGCTCCTCATATGATTTTCCCTCCAGCCCCTTCACCAGGCTGGTTGCCCTTCTCTGGACTCGCTCGAGGACCTCAATGTCCTTCTTATGGTGAGGAGCCCAGAACTGGACACAGCACTCGAGGTGCGGCCTCACCAATGCTGAGTACAGGGGCACAGTCACCTCCCTAGACCTACTGGCCACAGTATTTTTGATACAAGCCAGGATGTCATTGGCTTTCCTGGCCACCAATGTCTTTCCTGTTGCTTTTTGTCACACATGAAATTACATTTCATTGCCCAGCATGGCACAAGGTGACAGAGATGAGACACAGCCTAAGCGTCACAGCAGTACTCTGTGTCAGAGGAAGGACCAGTCAGAAATAGAGTGTGAGGCATCAGGAAAATGTTCTTTAAAGATGAGGAAAATCAATCTCAGCAGAGGCCCGCTGTATTGAAGCTTTCTGCTTTAGGCCTTTCATACTGAAAGTCATAAATCTTTCCATTTTCAATTCCAGCCTGTGTTACAGCTCCATATTGCTGCAGGAAAGCTGGCTCGGAAGGAAGATGCTGTTGACAAGTTCAGCGGGATGTATTCTGTTCTTGCTCTGTCATTGCTCTGTGTCAGTGAGCACCAGAGAGGCAGTGGTCTTGGCTAATGCCCACCTTCTCCCCCAAAGAGCCTATGAGAGACTGAGTAACATCAATGAAAAAGGTACTTGTCAAGTGAGTGAGTGATCTGAATGTATGCTGTTATTTATTGCTTTGCTATAACATTTTCATCCCACATATTTGAGAGCCCTGCAAAAATAATCATAGAATCGCTTAGGTTGGAAGAGACCTTTAAGATCATCAAGTCCAACCCCATTTTTGAGTCCAACTGCAAATAATTTGCAATATGAACATATCCTCCCCTGAAGTCCAAACTCTTTAAAACCCTTGCTCAGCTGCCACCTAATTTAAGAGAAATTAACACTTTTAAAAAAATATTTTTGTCAAAATAAACACCCAAACAAACAAAAAGTTTTGTGGCATTTGAAGACTTACTCTTAGGATAATCCTACCTAGATTACATCTGACACCTCAGCATCTCTGAATCTCATTGATATCTGTAGCTGAGATTCCTCTGCCTATCTATCTTGCAAGGTTCAGCTTGGTAGGTCTTCTAACAGATGCACCACATCAGACCCCACATAAAATCCACACAAGAAGAGTAGTGGGATTGATTAGTTTCCCTCCTCTGACTGATGACACTTGAGGGTTTAAAAAACATGCTTTCCAAGTGAATCCTGTAATAACCAGCCTAAATGATTTTCTCATTATCTGTCTATAGGAGTTGTATTTTGCATGAATAGTATTCAGAGAAAAGCAAATACAAGTGTCACTGTATGTATTGCTGACTTTGACGTCGCCACATTTAAAAAATCATTCTCTAAGATCATGGGATCTGGTATGCAGTCAGGCTGTGTATACCAGGTGAATGTTCTAGCAGCCAGGGTACAGTGTCATGTATACAGCTCTGATCTTTCAGGGTATTTAATAATGTTGTGCCCACTGTATTGCAACTTGAAGTATCCTGTTCATGGCTTTAGATTCTATTCTATTAGGCAATGAAAGGCCTAAAACTAAAATCTTGGAAAGCCTATATAATTCCATAATCTGTCCTGAGTGGCTTGGAAGTACTAATAAATTTCTGAATATCAAATATAAAAGACTATATTTAATACAATACTGATACCGTGAATAATACTATTTAACAAGTTTAGTCCAGCTGCACTTGTACAAAGCCTGTGATACAATTCTTCATGCAGTATTAAATCAATTACATTGTCATTTCAGCAGAGACTGAAAAGAAAATCACTTGTGACTTGAATAGAAAAGTGAATCATAAAGTCAAGGGGAGACTGGAAGTATTTGCTTAAAAGTGATCTTTACAGTATTCTTAGTAATTATACGGATGCAAAGGTAGCAATGCACTGATAAAATTCAGTGATGCCGTGAAGTAGGAAATGTGAATACAAAGAATCAGAATATTAAACAGAAAAACCCAAAAATACTACCACTGGGATGCAAAAAGTACAAAATACTAGGATTTACTGCAAGGTGAGGACCTTACCAGTTACAAAGACCCAAAGACCAAATTCTAGATTAAAGGCAATTTAGTAACACAAATGCAATCCTAGAATATATCAACAGATACCTTCCTAACAAGATTTGGGAAAAATCAGTGTCACTATATAAGGCCATCTGCAATACTGTATGCAAATTAATTTGCAGTAAAGATGTGCAGAAAAGCTACTAAGACAATTAAGTCTTTGACTACATTAAAAAAAAAAAACTTGTTTAACCTAACAAAATGAAAGCTGATTAAAAATATAGTTGTCCTCATGGTAGGTTGGGGCTCATTGCCAAAAGAGCAGCACTATTTAACTAAAGGACAGCATGACACAAGAAAGAAAAAGATGGAAAGTGGACACTAATAAATTAGATGGGAACCAAATTAGTATTTCTACTGAAGTCCACAATGCTTTCCAGTCAGAAAAGAAGGAACTGAATATTCCTGTGAAGAATACTGCATGAGGTAGGTCCCTACAGACCACTAGTAGATAAAATAGTTATAGATGGTCCTGTCCTCTTCCCAGAAAGCTAAGGGGGCTTTTGTTGTTGTTGTTAGTGTACTTTTGATCTCTTGGTCATGAGACCATGCAACGAGATTGACTCTTTTCACACTTTCTTCTTCTGTTCAGCAAAAGAAAAACCATGTATTTGGTAAAAGGATCAGCAAGTACTCTCTCATCAATAATTTGGGCAGAGCAGAGTATTTTTCATAGGTCTGAAGAACTGTCATTTTACAGCACAGGTGCTGTGCAGACATTTTTCTCACAGAGGTATTAAAATTGTCAAGTTTTTATCAAATATAAATTACAAATATTCCATAGTATAATGAGATAATAACATGCCTTTCAACTCCATGGAGAACTGAGTGATTTCAATTCCTAAACATGTTTCTGAGTAATGTAACAGACATTGAATAACATCCTTCTCTAGAAAAGGAACTCCTAATATATGAATTCATACATACATAAATATGTATTTAAATAAATTCTATTCTGGCACTTAGAAATCTCACAGCCAATGGTAAAAAATGGAGCATTGTGCCTTAGTCTCAAAGCTGTTTGACACTATGCTATAGCAAGAAGTTACCTTAGAAACAAGTTACATTTAAAAACCGCGGTGTATATATTTCAGCCCAACAGAGATGGTCATCCCAAGCCTGTTAAGCCACTTTTATTACCCTCTGACTATAGTGGAAAACTATTTTCCTGATATTGGTGTTCAGCACTGCATAGCACTGTAGTTCTATCTGCAACTCAGTGGCAAGATTTAGCCTGAGGTTTGCAGGCAACTAGAACTGTTCCTAAGAAAATCCTCCGACATTTATAAGTTTTGTATTAGTAAAAAGTAGGCTTTAGTATCTCCCTTTTATCAAGGAACACCTCAGACTTACTGGAACTTAATGCAAAAGATTTTACAGGTGCCTGAAGTATAAATTAGTTGAAGAAATTAGATTTGTTAGGAATAAGGCTAGCTCTAGTAATGGTCCAACACATGGCACAGGGAACTGCAACCTTATGACTACGCAAACTAGAAGAACACAGGAGGAGAAGGAATGATCTGTACATAACTTTTGGCTTTTCAACCATATTTCTAAGTGCAACAGAATGCACATTTCTGTTGTATGACAGAGTAACAGCCCCATTTTTTTTAAAATTTATGAACATTTCCTGCATGTTCTGCCCTGAAATATTCTTCCTGCTGGTGGGCTGAGTAGGTCCCCACCAGCTGGGATGAAGTCAGACACAGCTTCCAGTCAGAAAGCAATAGTTCACTTACTGTAAAGGACAGTGTTCAATATCTAAAATTTACTATTTAAACAGAAGTTTACTTTAAAACTTTTTTTTTTTTTCTTACTCAGACTATCCAAGGGATTGTTTTGAGATTTTTCAGCGCTCCAAAGGAAATTCCAGAGATGGTCTTTACATCATCCAACCAAAGGAAGAGCCAATTGTTGTCTCTTGTAACATGCAGGATGGTGGCTGGACCGTAATCCAGCACATTACAGCCAATAGTACTGTTGACTTTGATAGGACCTGGCAGGATTATAAATATGGATTTGGCTCTGTTCATGACAACCATTGGTTAGGAAACGAATATATGCATCAGTTAACTAGCAGCTCCGTGCGATACATACTTGGAGTTAAGCTTGTAAACCTAAATGCTGAAATCAAATGGGGACAGTACGAACCGTTCCTAATTGAAGGCGAAGATTCTCAATACCGAATCAGGGTCGGCCTATACAAAGGCAATGCCACTGATGCACTGACCCTGGACACGGAAGCTTATCTCCATGACAACCAGAAGTTCACCACCAAGGACAGAGACAATGACAATTTCTTTCAGAATTGTGCGAAATTGGAACACAACGGCATTCCTGGGGGAGGCTGGTGGTATGATGCGTGTGCTGGAGCAAATTTAAACCGTAGGAACGTGATATACTGGCAAAAGGACTGCAACAAGCAACGTGTGTGCAAGTTTGCGTGGATGATGATCAAACCCGTTGACCACTTGTCATATCCAAACAAGTCCTGTCCGTGTCAGAAAGTAGAGCTGTAGATAAGCCATGTGTGCTTTGAAAGGGACACGGATTCTTTGTCCAATGATTGAAGTGAACTCAGGCTGACTGAATAATCATTCTAAGTAATCATGACCAAAAATTTAATTTGGGCCTCTGCAAGTGCTTTATGACAGCATATTGTCCAGGACTGACTTAGGACATAGACATCTGCCAACCACACAGATGAGAAGTCACTGTCAGAAACCGAGAGCTCTACTAGAAGATTTAAATGGTTAATTTTATAGTTTTTCTAACCCTAAAAGGAGTCAGGTATGAAATCCAGGAAATAGAGTCTTACACCAGCTATAGATGAATATACACGCGTTTCAGTAGGTTTTGTTCCAGTATGAATATGCACAGTTGATCTCCTATAATTGCATATATTCTCATATGCAGGGAGGAGATTTCCAGTGAAGTACTTCCATTTACAAAATGCATATTGGAGAGTATTCTGTACCGCAGGGCAGCACCAGGCCTTTCCATTCTTACCTTTAGTGAAAGGTACTTTAATATATAAAATTGGAATTATCCTCATTTCCCATGGTTTCTTTTCCCCTTCACTGACTCTTCTTTTTGTCTCTACTTTTTAATGATCCCATACACAGTGTGAAGTATTCAGTATAGGCTTTTATTCCTTCTATTTAGAGCACCCAGAGTTAATGTGATCATCGGCTTTGCCATTAAAAGCTACTGCTCCAAAGCTTACAACTTCTCTGAATTTTTCCCCAAGAAGCTCAGTGAACAGATTTTTTAAAAGATCAAATTGATTTTGCAGTTGTTTACTGATTGGTCTATTTGTTTCAGAATATTACTCCACTTTGTTTACCATGTTGGGATTGTCGCTTCTCCCTGTTCCATGAAAAAGAGAGGGTTGGCTTTATTTCACATTTTCTAGCTTCAATTGTTTTGGCACTCAACCTTGACATTATTTAAATAGCGCCTTTTTTACCTGATTATAAAATAAAGAAACTTTAAATTTAATGATAAATTAATCTGTTTTAATTTAATAAATAAAAGAATCTCAGTTTTTATAACCTTGAAGACTTTGTTTTCTTTTACAGCTGTTTGGGTTACCTCACACATTTCTGTATCTTTGGAATAGCTGAATGACAACTGAAGAGTTTTCATTGTTGCATTATGCAAAGCGTCAGGATAGTAATTACAGTACCTTGCATGTTTTCTTAGAGATTTCAATTACAGAAACTCACTGCCCTGGTTTTTGAGGGTTTTTTTCACAAGAAACTGGGAGAGAAGGCAGTCAGAACAGCTGAGCCGAACTGGGCAAAGGGGTATTTCACACCATTCCACCTCATGTTCAGCATACAAGGGGAGGGGCTGGCTGGGGAGGAGGAGTCACTGCTGGGTGTGGGAGAGTGAGTAAGCAGCTGCATGGTGCTCAGCTTCCAGCTGGGGCTAAACTGACACCTTGGTAATGAATGAAAAAAGCTAGGATATTTGAAGAGAAGGTACAGCTTCAAACTGTGGTGTATGCATTTCTTATATTAGGTAATAAATTATATTGTGCTTTGAGAAGACCCAGACTACCAGGATTACTTAAGAAGAGAAATTAATTGCTAAGTGGAAAAGCCAAGAAAGCTATTTTTATTTTTTACAGTGCACTGCAACATTTTCAGAAAGAGATACAGATATATTACATGGGTTGAGGCCCATGCCAGCATACATGTCTATTTTGGAGCATCTGATTTTTTTTCCTCCTGAAATTGAGTTTAAAGACAGAAGGATGATAAGGGAAGAAATGGAGAGCAGCTGAATTGAGTTTATTTCTTTGAGTTAATTTAATGTGGGTTTTGCTGTAACTCCATCAACCCCTCCAAAGTTGTAATGATACCAAAAAAATAATCAGAATGCTTCCGGTCTCCCATAACTTTCATTCAAATTCCTCTCATACAGTCAGATCTTCACACATCTTCCAAAAATGTGTTTTGAATAATCCTGACACACAACTGAAAGACAGCAGAGTGTACATGATCCTCAAAGGCAAGTTACCCACTCTTCAGCCCACCCTTGGCCTGTCTGTGAGAGTTTTGGAGGAAAGGACAGTGCAAATAATCAGTATGAATGACTCGGGTACCAGCAGTCTGAATCCAGCTGCTCAGTTTTAGAGGCACTCTCTAACATTAACTGGAGCCCTACAAACCTATATGCTGACACTTAATTCCTGTATGGGAATTTAATTTAAATGTAATAATAACTAGTGACAAAAAGTCTCCAAGCAAAAAGAGGACAGAAAGATTGATCCAGTTCAAACAATGACATTTAATGTAACTCAGGGACTGAGGTATCATCCACACTTCTAAACAAAGTATGCATGTATATGACTACTGGGGCTGGATTTGAGACTAAGCAGTGGATGAAACTAAGTAAGAATATTCCAGTCCACTTCTTTCTAGGCCTCTTTAAAAAGTGGACTAAATTCTACTCTGCTGTTCCTTGGCGAAAGGCTGTCTTCGGCAAACAGATTTTTTTCTCCATCACTGAGACGTTGTCACCAGACACCCAGAAAACCACAAAGAGCAATTGGCCATCAGCATTGAGTCAGCAAAACCACAGCCTGAAGCATGGGGGTTTGTATTCTGCCTACTCCTATTTTCTTTTCCCTAGCAAATTCCTCCTATCCCCACTCTCACTCTCTCTCTCTCTCTCTCTCTCTCTCTCTCTCTCTCTCTCAGCCTTTCCTGACTATACTGCCTCCTGCACAGACTTGAAGAAAGGAGGTGGGTCTTCCCAAGAATATCTAACGGAAAAAAAAATTATTTGGTCAAATAAGGATCTTTCCAACGTGAGGAAGTATGACGAGGTCTAGAGCAATAGGTATATGGCTGAGTTACAGCTATAAGCACCCCTGAATGGGACACGTTGCACTTTAGACATGCAATCTCCTAATGTCTGCAGAAAAATAAGTTTCTTCACCTCTTTGCTGCTTTGTGTTTCTCCCCACGCTATTTTCCCAGCTGCAGGAAAGGCAAGGCCATTCTTACAAACAGTAGTACCTTAATCAACTCAGAATTTAGCAGAAAGAAAAATTCATTCTAAAAAAAGTATCAGCTGACAAAATAAGAGAGACTGGTGACCTCTTTGTAAAAACCCCACTGATTTATTATTATTTGTCTTAAAAATAATTCAACTTTAACATGAGAAAGTGCTTGGGTTTGGTTTTTTTCTGATTTTCATATGTGTAACCAAAACAATACATTTCAAGACTTCCACATGGCCTTTTCTTACATGTTAAGCATAGATTTAAAAGTACGACATGGTTTTAGGACTAAGCATTGAATACTGTGCATCAATAAGTTAGCAACATTAACTGCCTGGTCTCATTTTTTCCTCCTATAATTGAAAAAACAAAGAGTCCGTCCTTCAGTCACTCTCACATCTTCTGCATTTCAGAAGGCATCAGGACCCAGGCAGAGTGGTGGGGCACAGAGCTGAATCCAGTCACACTCCGCAGCTGGTATCCTCCACCATACCCTCTCTCCACTCTTCCTCCTACCTGAATTGCACATCTAAGGAGAACCTACGTATGGCACATAGTAAAAACAACTATCTGACCTCCACTATGTGAGGAATAAAAGATATTCCATCTTATATATTGGCATTTAAATCCAGGTATTCTGTAAAAATCACCAAACTTCGGAGGTCCACTGAAAAAGGAGTAATTGGTGACCAGGGTTTAGAGAAGTACTTGGTGAGAAGAACATTTTTGAAGGATTTTAAATGTCAAGTTGTTTGAGGAAGACTGACTTGTTTGATATATCAGCAGATACATGAAAAGACTAATGGCATTTAGTAGCTAATGGCGTAAGTATTGAGTAAAAGGCAGCAATTTTACTGACCGTAATGAACACTGAAGTTCCTTATCAGATACAAAGCCCAGCCATACCTATTAAACCTAAAGAAATACTTTTACCATGATGGGAAAAAAAGCTGCAACACCATCTCTTCCTGAAACCATCAACAGTCATCTCTTTTTTTACAGTATAGTGCTATCAATTTTATTTTATTTTATTTTTAACTAGATATAAACATGGATAACTATTAATAAAATCATACACAAGAAGTTTATTTAACTGATCAAGTTTATTACCCTTTTAATGTTTTATGACACCCACCTGTCAACTGTAAGTGGAGTAAAACTCCTTAGTGGGTACAAAAGGCAGCAATGGACATTTGGGATGACCATATAAGAAATAAATGGCTTCTCACTGATTTGGTAGAAGGAAAGCCAAGTATTTAAGTGAAAAGACACAGTACCTACATTTGGAGTTCAGTTTTGGAAGGGCATTTCAAGACGGAAAAGCAACTGACTACCCACTGCCTGTTGGAGCATTTCAGGAGGTGCCCTTGGAGTGCCCACAGGCAAATACTTTGGGGACCCTCAGAAGGAAGTTCTGACCTGTAATGGCCTGTAGCTCATAAAAGTAATGGATGTGCCATGTTGTTAGTTTGGGTTTGTTTGGTTTTGGTTTTATTTCTTTTCAAACAAACCTTTCTGCATTATCAAAAAGGAGGAAACAGTATGGAATTTTCTGGGGAGAGTCCTTTCCAGCAGAGATGCACCTAAATGTACAGGTCACAGCAAAGAGTAACTCCAGTTTGATAGTTAAGTACAAAGGAGGAAAAAGGTATTCGCTTCTCCCTATGCCCAAGTGATTCCTCTGTATTATTTCCACCTCTGTAGAAAGCAAAGACAACTAAATTCAGAGGAAAGTTACACTGTTCCATTTGTTCTCTGAGATCAAATAATCCAGAGAAGGGAGATGTATACCTCTTAAAAATTGCAGAGGAACTGTAAAAAAAAGCAATCAAAAATTCTCCTTTGGTATGAAGATTTTGGGAACCCCAGACTATGAAGGGATGATTTGGAAGCTGCTTCATATCACAAGCAAAGATGCATCTTAGAGAATTCTATTTAAAATCTTGAATCTGAAAAAAAGTCCACAGGTATTCAATTCAGTTTCAAAATGGATAAGCTGTTTCATGACAACTGTGTTCTAAGAGAAAGCAGCATCTTCCAGATTGATACAGGTTTCTTTAATTGTTGAAATGACTTCTTATTTAAATTTAACATACTTACCACATCCCGGTGACATTTTTATTCCTTCAGGTATGTGACTATCCTTGGCACATTTGCATTAAGATTTTTTTCATTTTAAATCAGCTAGATCTGTTTGGGTCATCTATCAAATACGATGAGGAGGCAATGTCACAGGTTTCTGAGAAAAGCACTATCTGGGAGATAAAATGGTCAGAATAATTAAGTTAGAGATGGGGACTTTTCATGAGACTCAGCCCTAAAACCAGAATGATATCTAAACAGTGATAAGGAAGTACAACAAAGGATTTTTCCTTGAGGTGTATCACTGTCTTTGGAGCTAGACTCCTCAAGTCCATATATCCAAGTGCTGATCTCATTACGGCTGTAACAGAGATGAGGAGTGAAAGTCAAAATATAAAAGTAACTTTGGACAGATAACAGCAGTTACCTATTGACATGCATAGTTAAGTAGTATAAACATGATTAGCAATTGAATTATATCATTAATGGCAAAATATGCTCTGTCCTATTTTACAGGTTCCTATAATATTTTCTCTGTAACTTTTTTGATTTCATGCTTTCTCAATTCAACAGTACTTTTCTATGAAGGAAACACCAGCATTTATGTTCTACCTTGACTTTCCATCCTTTGCAAAGCTCTTCATTCTGTGCTACTGGGAGTGCACAACTGTAACTAAGTGTCCTATACCCATATGAGAATTCTGGGAACTCTTCCAAGTATTTATCTACAAACAGAAATTATATTTGCATAAAATGAATGCTACTGAAAAGGGAAAGGCAAAAATGATAAAAATGATACATCCCGGTTTGTGGGAAAATTCAATATTAAAAAATATTAAAGTTGTGCTGGGTCTCTGAAAAACGTAGTTAGATGTAGATTTATGAATCTATATTGATAACACATACATACATATCTATATACATATATATATATGTATATATATATGTATGTAATTATGTATGAATAAAATGCAGTCTTACAAAAAAAGATCATTTCATCAGTTCATGACCATAACCATAATAAGGTTCATTAAAAGGACAGAAGTACAGATAACGTGATTGTTTTACACTGTAGAAGTCCCACGACACTTTTCAAATCTACAAAATACAAGTTGAAACCAAAATATAATTAAGTACTAACTGATACTCTGATCAAGATCAAGTTTTTCTTTTTTGTGGTTTTGATTTTTTTAAAGAATAAACAACAGAGCAACACACACGTCTTTATATAATTCTACGTATTTACAATGTACCCACGTTTGGCCATGTAACATCTCACATTGTGAAGTGCTAGCAGCATAGTTTGAGCACATATTTCACAATTACACTGAACCAACATTGTTGCATCCATCACCGTGTATTTCAATACATTTACTGAGCACAGAGTCCATAAACATTTATAGAACAGTCTAGTTCAACGGAAGCCAAAACCAACAAAAAATATCCCATTTAATTTCCATAGAAGCCAAGGCTTTGCTTTAGCAACACCACCACAGCTGGCAGCAACTCTTACTACCTCATAAATTTTGCCTTTAACTACAGCTTGTGCTGCAGGGGGACATACTCATTTGCTAAAAATCAACACAGTTCACTCAATGTTTGATCCAATGCAATATAAAATAAACCCACTATAATCACCAACTTGTACACAGTTACTGTACACAGGAAAGGCTCTAGATAATGGCAGAGAAAAGCTGGGGAAAGGGTTTTTATAAAGACCCATACTTTCCTTTAATAAAAAATTATATTCTAATGCACAAAAAAATAATGGGCACCAGTACTGTGTGTTACAAAATCAATCATGTGACTTTAGAAAACAGTTTTACATTACTATACTGCTAATCGTTCACTGCCACAATTTTCCCCTCCGGAGATTTGGGATAAAAAAATTAATTACTTTTACTGTGGCTGTTGACATGGAGGAATTATGTCTCTAAAGGGACCCATTTTGATGGTATAATTATTTAATAAATTATATGAACAATACAAATCTGATGGCAATGGTACATTCAAGATGACACATCCCTGAAATGTGCAACTGGATCATGTCACCACTGTGACGTGCCACTAGTGCATATCAGTAGATATAGTATAAAAATTGTCCCAAACTAATATTCCAAAGCACCTCACCCTGAATTTTATAAAAAAAATCTAGAACTGAATCTGAACTTTGCTCACATGGAGTTCTTTCTCATTTACCCATAAACATTTGTTTACTTTAGGACTTGAATCATCTGTCCTGTCACCATTAACTTTGTTTTCTCGTGGCCTTTTTCTGTGGCTTCACATTTGCTCCCACCACAAGAGAACTCCCACAGAGTCCTCACCAGCGCTGTGCCAGTGAACACAGTTCAGCCCTCACCATGCACCCAAACCCCCAACAAACCTCAGCTTGTGTCCAGAGCCTCACTCGGCTCATTGTCATTAGGTCAGTACACACCAGTCCCAGAAGCGACGGCTGTCATAGGGGTTGACTCTGGCCCCCAGTCCTGTAGCAGACATGGTTCTTTTGGACCAGAAGATACAGACCAGAGGTAACCTGTATTTCCAAACTTAATGTTAATTAGCGTTTGTAAAGTTATTTGAAGTTAAGTGCTATGGAAGTGCAAAGTGTTCTTAATAGTTTTATAGAAATATTAACAAAAATTACTTTAAAAATCTCTCTTCTTTATGAGAAGCCAATTCTGTCACTTTTTTTAATAATTTCATAACATATAGGTAAGGCACAGGGCATCAATATGTATTTTTCTCTTGTGCTGCATCATTCTGTCATAAATGAAACATTTTGGGGCAAGGGGAAGTGCAACAAAGGAGATTGCAAAAAATACTTTCCTTGTGTTGGAAAGAAGATAGACTATGTCCACTATGCTTTACAGACAGTTCTGATTTGTACCATTGTCACCATTGAATCAAATTTTAAAATTTCTTTCACAGGCTTTGGGAAATGGAGCAATTCAGAGGTATTTGGTAACTGTTGCCATTTTTTACAGATTGCAGTGATTTGCATGATGGCACTGAGATGAGGACTGGCAGCCTCACACAGAAAAATACATTACCTACTTCCTCCACTATGAGCCCTTCCTATGCCTCCACAAAAGTAATTCTTAAAGTAGAAATTTTGTTAGCTTTACTTTCTCCTATATGTGTTCATTTGGAACGTTACTATTAACTGTTTAGTATTGGTGATGACAGCATTTCCCCCTTTAAATAGTCCTTGTTTCATTCCAACAGCAGGTGGAGAAGTCTCAAAACAGAAGTAGTACAAGCTCCATTGCTTAGCACACTATAAATAAACAAACAGACGACACTCTAGGCAGGAAGAAAGGAATTATAGAAAGAAACAGTTCTGCACTACAGGGAGATAGACTGGATAACATGACCTGATGACTGGATGACCATCCCACCCTAATTTCTAGTAGTTTATAATGCTGAAAGAAAGGACAGAAGACCCCAAACAGAATAATTGTAATTCAGATCTACTGCACAATCACAAGCACCCTGTGCCACTGACTTCTTTATCCCAAGCACACTACTTTCATGCAAGATTTTACTTCTTTGCAGATTTTTTAAAATCAATAGACATACAAAGCAACAGCTTTGAAAAGACAGAATTGCAGTCAATTTACTAGTTTACATCAATGTCTATTTTCCCCCTCTTCCCTCACATCAGAACAATTACGGCAGTCTAGTATTGCCCTGCCAGTATAGTTTTTCTTCCACCTTTTTCTTTTTCCACTGGCAGAAAAGCAGCATCTTAAAAGTCTTCCTGAATGTTTTGTTACAGAGGGCGTAACAAATGGGGTTAACAGTGCTGTTGACATAGCATAGCCAATAACCAAGGTGCCACAGTGTCAGGGGAATACAGTCAGAGCAGAATGTGGAGATCAAAACCATGATATTGTAAGGAGTCCACGTGATGATAAAAGCCAAAAGGATAGCACTTAAAGTCTGTGCTGCTTTGCGCTCCTTTATAAGAACTCCGTTTCCTTTTGGTGATTTGGTTATTTATGTTTGGATCCATGCTTTTGATGGAAGGATCCTTTGACAGAGCAGCAGAACAAGGAGTTATTTTTACTTTACGGCAACCATTGTTGGCTTCCTGGGTGCCATCAGCCTTCACCACCAACCGGAATTTATAGGCCACGCATTTTTTACTTTTTTGTACGTGGCCTTTGGCAGGTGACAAAAAGTATTTCTGGTTCTCAAAATCGTTTTCTTCAGGTTGGTCTTTGACAACAACATCCATACCTTCATTAAATTCTTCTGCCTTACCTTTAGATGGACTTTTGTAAGTTACTTGGAAAACTGAATCAGTGGCAAGTTTATCGTCCTCTTCTGAAGATGCATAGCTGCTGCAGGTGGTTAACTGGTCAGCCTTAGCCCAGTCATTACAAGTACTCGCTACCTGAGAGGCTTTCACTGTAGCTGACGTGCTTCGACTAGATGAAGACCAGGAAGCCTGACACCTCTCTCTTTTGACTAAGTTTTGCTGCTTGCAACTGAAGCAGGACTTCAGAAGAGCTTTCTGAGGCTTTATCATCTCAAATTCAGCCACAGACTCTGAACCCTGCAGTTCAGCAAGGTCCTTGGTACGTTTCTCTGTCTCTTTATAAATGCGGCAATACAGAATGGTCATCACTGACACTGGAATGTAAAAAGCAGCGATTGCAGTACCAAAGGTGATAATCGGCTCATATAAAAATTGTATCTGGCACTCTTCAGGAGGTACTGTTCGTTCACCCACAAAATACTGCCAGCACAAGATTACGGGTGCCCACAACACAAAGGAAATGAGCCAAGCCAGACCAATCATGATACCAGCTCTTTTGGGCGTGCGTTTGGCCCTATAAGTTAAAGGCCTTGTAATGGAAAAATATCTGTCAAAACTGATGACTAGGAGGTTCATTACTGAGGCGTTGCTAGCTACATAGTCCAGTGCTAGCCACAGGTCACAGGCAAGGCTTCCAAGGGACCAGTGCCCTATGAGTATGTAAGATGTATAAAGGTTCATAGAAAATATTCCAATGATGAGATCTGCACAGGCGAGGCTGAGCAAGTAATAATTGTTGACAGTTTTGAGCTGACTGTTAACCTTGAAGGATATCATTACAAGAATATTTCCCACTATGGTTATTAAGCTTACAATTGCCGTTACAGTAGCAATAGTAATGACTTCCCAGAGGCTATGCCCTTCTAGCTGCTTATGGTTGATGGATGAACTGTTTACAACAGTAGAATTGCTGAATAAATTTACTTCCATTCTTGTTCTTGTGGTATTTTCATCAGGATCTTAGCACTGTTGCATATTGCTTTTTGTATTCAAAAAAACTCTTTTAGAGACAGCTGTAAAGATCAAGGGGAAAAAAAAACACAGAAAAAGAAAGCATCTCATTAAATATCAGTGTCTTCCATTAGAGTTATCATCAAACACTTGCTGAACAATCTATCAAATTAGTTGTCCTCCCTTTTGCATTTTGATTATTGTTTCTACCAGTGTGAACATAACTAAAACACAGAAATTAACGTTCTAGGACAACATACTCCAGCATCTTCTGACATTTCTAAATGCAATCAAAACAACTACTGTTTCTTAAGAATCACACCAGTTCTTACATTTTGAGTCTCTTAGGAGACACTCTATATTCTTAAAGACAGACGTTTAAAGTTTTGCAGTGCAATAAGGCAATGAGTCACTGTATTGTTTCCTTCATTACTACATAGAAGACATGTCAAGATTTCAGAAATTGTCATTGGAAAATCTGGGGAAGTAACCATCAGCAGAAATAGAGGAAAGTAAGGTTGCATGAGGAGACAGGAACCATGCTGGCATGGTGGCAGCAGGAAAAAACTAGGTGTTACAAGTGCTTGGAGGAATTGGGGAGGAATGTTTCAGTAGGCAAGGCTATGAAGATGTTTTTTAAAGTTGTTAGGCAGGAAAGACTTTTCTTTATTGAGAGATCTAGGGACAAAGGAATCTTACTGGGTAAGGCATGGAAGTAAACTTTGGGTAGACCACGTGAGAGAATGGTGGGGTTGAGGATAGAAAGGTGTAAACTGAAGAGGAATCGTCGATGGATTACCACAGTGACAAACAATGCCACAAAAACTACTTAACACTGTAGGTAAGCAGCAAAAGGTGGAAATGGCACAATTGCCACTCTGCTAATTCATATGTCTCTGACGTCCATCCCTTTCTACATTCTCTTTAATGTGGTGTAACACTTTGTCACAGTTGTGCGTGGTTGGGTGCTGAGAGAAAGGACATGGGGCTCAGAAAATGGCTGCTGGAATCTTCTGCAGGCCTGCTTATAGCGCCTCTGAGAATCACATACAGGAGAAAAAGACTCGGAAGTAGCTGCATTTTGCCACCAGAGTGCCAACAAGAACGCAATGTTGGCCTATTAAGGGCATTGTGATATATTGTCATAATAACTGTAAGCAGTTGACAGACACAAAAGGCTGTGAAGGCTGGGGGAGGAGGCGCCTCAGGTGCCTGAGAGAGATGCCCCTGCAACCGGGGCAGACACCTGTGGAGTAGCTGATGGAGAGGACCCCTGGAAGAGGCAGAGACCTCACCTGCAACCTGTGGAGACGCTCCACGCTGGATGGAGCCGGTGGAGACACAGAGAAGATGCCATGACTTATGTTGGGATGAGCCCCTGCCAGCACAAGTGACCTACAGAGATGAGCGAAACAGGTTTGCTGGAGGAGGCATCATAGTCCCGTGGAGGACTGGGACTGAGAGACACTGTGATTTGTTGCTGCCTGCCATAGCAGAGATGAAGCCCGGTGGGAAGAGATTTGCCTTGGAGAAAGTTCGTGGAGGACTGGCTCTTATGGGTGAGATCCTACGGTGCAGCAGAGGGAGGCTGTGTGGAATGGATGCCCCCATCCCGGCCAAGAAGAAAACCAACTTTCAAGGGACTGACCAAAGGCCCCATCTCCTAGTCCCTGCCCCCCTGTCCTGTGCTGCAAGCAGGAGAGGGGAAGAAGGGAGCAAAATCATGGCTGAAAGGGAAGTCTGCTTTAGAATGGAGGGGCGGGGGGAAGGTGTTACCGAGACCCCCATTTTCCCCAGTCCCTGCCCCTCCTGGGCTGCGACCGGGAGGGAAGAAGGGAGCAAATTTCTGACTAAAGTCTGCTAAGGAGGGAGTGGTGGGGGGAAAAGTGTTTGCCTGGTTGCATTTGTTTTAAGATTGTTGGTTGCACTCCTGACTCTGGTTCTTTTTTCACTGTTTTTCTCTTTAGTGTAGTGTAATAAATTAGATAACTTTCTCTTCAGCACTCTGTGTTGAGTCTGTTTTGCATGCATCATTAACAACTTTCACTTTTGAGCTGCTTAATATATTTTTTCTCCCCTGTCCAACTAAGAAGGGGAGTACTAGACTGATTTTGGTGGGCGTCTAGCCTTTAGCCAGGGCTCAACCACCACATACTTCACTGCTGCTTTCTTGTCCCAGTGAATGTATGCCTGAATTGGGCATATTGGCTTTTTCACAGATCTATGTTGGCTTTTGAATCATTCTATCACATCAATGATACTAATCACTTGTCTGATGCTTAATCCTACTATACAGTGTAAGTTTGGAATAATCAAATAGAAGTAAATTTTTAAAATGACAATAAAATAGAAATTATTAAGTTTGTTTATTGGGTATCTAGCCAGTATAAAACAGGTAAGACAATCTTTTTTTTACAGAGGCATCTATATATGATGGCACAGAATTGTTCTTCTTCAAACCCTCCCTAGTAATTATCTCTTGAGGTGAAAATTGATAAGGGTGAATTTGCTGTTGTACTGAGACTACTGTCTATCTTATAAACCAAACTGTTTCTTCTCCATCTGTTTGCACCTGTCATGTCCTGTCTTATATTTTGATGCCTGTACATCTGTATTCTGTTTATACACAACGTATATTGAACCTAACTCAACAGGATTCTAGCTTGCATAGGCCTTGCAGCCTAGTAATAATCATAATATATGCACGTTGACCATCTGTACACTTGGATCTCTACACCATCCAGAGCCAGTCTAGCAGCCAAGAATAGCTGAAGTGCCACAGCAGTCCTAATGAGACCCATGCGAGGAAAGAAATCTCCTCCTGGTTCTGCCTTCTGCAGAGACTTCCCCTAAGTCAGAGCTGCCCTGATGGCTGGGTGTGCTGGCTTTACAAATCTTCATACACCCTTCAAGTGTAGGAATTCATTTAATTCCTACACTTTGTTTCCTTTTGGAAACAAAGGTGTGCAGCATAGCTGCATAGCTGTCATAAGTAGCAGAGCTGCGAGAGATTAATCTCTGTGTCTCTGCTACCTCATGTGGCTTGTGCTTCTTTTTCTGTGGACAGCCAGCACAGTTGCTCTGTGTGTCAACAACCCTGTGTACCCTGTGTATAGCCTTAGCTTAAATGCAGTTCCCAAGGGAAAAGAGGAGGAGAACCTCACTTCTAGCTCACAACAACTCTTATCAGCAGAGGAGGTAAACTTGGACTTGGGCTAAATTCTTAACATAGCCAGCTGAGCTCCTGCAAGGGTTTGCAAAGCTAATGTACCTGAAACGGCCAAGGCTCATGACTTTTCCGCAAGATTTCAAGACTACAGAGATAGTCTTAAAAAGGCATCACCAGTGATAGTCAGGCATGTGGATAAACCTGTACTAATTGGCTGAATTCTACATTTGCCTAACACCTGGGTTTGAGCAGCTTCTCGGATGCAGGAGTTTGTCTGAACTTTCTGCCCTTTTTTTGCTGGAGATGACACTTTTCTTAGAGGAAGGGAGTGTAGAAATTGCCTAAATGCTGTGGCCTGTAATGATTCATCTTTTACCACAGGTAGCAAGCGTCTCCCCCTCTTAGGTCACTTATCCTCCCTCACGATAATATATAGGAGGAAAGACTGCTGAAGCTACCCAATGTAGGTTGCAGAATTCAGAGCAACAGGAGAAGCAGAAATTGTTGTTGTCCTGTCACAATTGTTCTTGGTTTGAACTGATGTAGGCGGGAGAAACACTGGTAATATGGTATAGAAACGATAATTAATTTCTAAATAAAAAGCACTCTCATTATCATCATGCAAAGCCTTCCCCCCTGACAGGATGTTTTACTGTAATGCCTATAAAAATTGACAGTAGCTAAGCTGCTAGTATGCAAAGGTCTCTTTTTGACATGTTGACCATTCTTGGCATCTCTTTATACTCATCATCGTCTTTTGTCTCATAGGTCTGTTAATACTTTGCAGTTACCTTTTGTTCTCTCTTCGTGTATCACTCAAGGCAATACTGCCAGTGAGTGGGACTCTTGTGTGCTATGGTAACAAAATTTATGTTAATTGTCTATCATAACAGATGATAATAATAGGGTGATCAAAATTAAATTACAAAATCAAAATGCACATGTACAGTATCATGACTTTGCTATCTGTCTCATAATTATTGATGCATGAACTCCACACTTGTGAGTTGTAATGATATGTGCTATTTGTTGCCAAATATTAGTGATATTTTTTTCAATCTATCTGTAAGAATTAATGTGAGTTGCTAAATTTGTACATATAGTCAGCTTACAGTTATCTGCAGGCAGATTGTTCATGTCACAGATTAATTGCACCACAGATGCAGGCACAGCTTGGGTTTGCCAGGTTTTATTAGCTCTATCTCAGCAAGGGTCTGCCAGACCTGTGCAGGCTGCACAAGGAATCGTTTAGATGTCTTCACAGTGTGCTTGCCAGTGCTGCTCCCTGTTACTTGATTTATTTGCTTGTGTTGCACTCGAGTCATGCTAAGTTAGTGTACTGATTTGCTGCAGCCTTTAACCACAGGTAGTATGACAGAGACACTATGGCCCATGATTTTTACTATGTTTAAAAACCCTTCAAAACCAGATTGATGTTTTAATGTGTGTTGTCACATGACAGCCTGTGTGCTCAAGAGCGACTGGGCGAGCCTGTTGTTGGGCAACTGGTGAACTTTCCTGAGGATAGCATGGGTGCCCACCTGGTTTGAGCAAAGCAGGACAAACCAGACTAGCTTTATGGCATAAAGCTGTTCCCATGACCCTGCCCTGTGTTCTTAGAGCATGATGCTCCTCAAGAAGCTGCAGTTACCTCATGTGCTTCATGTAGCACAGACTGATGTGCAACACCCCATCAGCTGGGGTCTGTTGCTTTTCCCCCTCATGTGCTACAGAAAGCTAATTTTGGGTCCTGCACTTGGGTCACAACAACCCCATGCAATGCTATAGGCTTTGGGAAGAGTGGCTGGAAAGTAGCCCAGTGGAAAAGCACCTGGGGGTTTGGGTTAACAGTCATCTGAGTATGAGCCAGCAGTGTGCCCAGGTGGCCAAGAAGGCCAACAGCATTCTGGCTTTTATTAGAAATAGTTTGTCCAGCAGGACTAGGGAAGTGATAGTGCCCCTGTGGCACTGGTGAGGCCACATCTTGAGTCCTGTGTTCAGTTTTGGGCCCCTCACTACCAGAAAGACATCAAGGTGCTGGAGCATGTCCAAAGAAGTCTTAGGAGCAGCTGAGGGAGCTGGGGTTGTTTAGCCTGGAGAAAATGAGGCTTTCTACAGCTACCTGAAAAGAGGCTGTAGTGAGGAGCGGGTTGGTCTCTTCTCCCAAGTAACAAGCAATAGGGTAAGAGGAAAGGGCTCCAGTTGCACCAGGGGAGGTTTAGATTGGGTATTAGGAAAAATTTCTTCACTGAAAGGGCTGTCAAGCACTGGAACAGGCTGTCCAGGGAAATGGTTGGGCCATGTAGATGTGGTGCTTAGGGGCACAGGTGTGGTCAGTGCTAGGTTTATGGCTTGCCTCAATATTAAGTATCTTTTCAAACGAAATGATTCTGTGATTCATGGCTTTAGTTTCAGCCTAATTGGTTCTATGATTCATGGCTTTAGCAAAGAGTGCTGTTTTCTGAACATTATATGCATTTTTGTATAAAATACTTATAGAAGGCTGCTTGGTTTTCACTCCTTGCCCGTTTAGCTTTGCAGAAGGTACACGGACAAATGACCCCGCTGCACCTGCCAGGAGCTCGCCTCAGCAAGTGGGAGAGGCCGAGCCCGGTGCTGAGGCCCGTAGTTGTGCCTGGGGCCCGCTCTGCGCGGCCGTGCAGTAGCCGCCGACAGCGATGCCAGGGGGAGCTGGTGAGGGTTTGGGCGCCGCCGCCATTTCCCTCTCTCGCCCTCCACAGGCGGCCTCTTTCCGGGAGTAGGCGGGGACCGGCGCGGCACAGGCCGGCCTGGCCACAGGCGGCGCAGCGGAAGGGTGCAGCCCGGCCATGCAGCCTGAGCGGGGCGGCAGCCGGCCGCGCAGGGAAGGCGGCCGGCATGGCCGCCGGCGGCGCGGCGGCGCGGAGAGTGCGGCTGAGGCGGCCCCCGAAGGAAGCAGCAGGGATGGCCACGGCGGGGGCCGGGGAAGAGGCGGCGCTCACGGGTACCGAGGAGGCGGGGGACGGGGAAGAAGAGAACATCGGGGTCGCGGGGCAGCGCCACCGCCCGCCGCCCACCGCCACCGGCGGGTAAGGAGGAGGAGAGCCCGCCCTACGCGGGAGCGGGGGAGGCGGGGCTGAGCGCGGCGGGGACCCTACGCGGTACGGCCGCCGGGGTAGAGCTGCAACCCTTCCCTCTCCTCCCCTTACTGAGGTGGAGCTGGGCTGACAACTGAATCCCTGCCGCCTCTCCCGGAGGTTTGAGGTAGTGGGGGAGGAGAGTGGGACCGCGGTGTGCAAACGTGAGGATGCCGCTACTTGGTCACGTCGGCACCGGCACCCGCCCTCTGCCCACTTTTTCCTCCCCTGAAACAGCAGCAGCCAGCACCTGCGTGCTATAGTGAAACATAGATAGGGGGTTCCTGACTGAAAGAGGCTTATATTTGCGCTGAAAAATACAATCTCCTTTGAAAAATGCACATGAAAGCTCTCTGTTTACAAATAGAACTGAAGAATTGCTGAATATTTTTTTGCACACTTGATTAGAAGTTGAAACGAGCGTGTCTTGTCCATTCTCTGGTACTAGCAATGAAGAATTGGTAATACAGTCCATCTTACAGAATCGGTATCTGTGATTGACTGGAACACATATTTTTAACTAATCCAAGCTGATGGTTTTGCTTTGACCAGTTATAAAGTGTTCTAGCAGATCAAAAGTAGCATAGACATGCCTAAATGTGCCATAACTACACCTTCAATTTCCTGCGGCAATGTTAAAATGCTTTCCATGACCCACTGTGGTATGAGATCCAACTCGGTGCCTTTAAGAAAAGTTTCCATTTATAAATTCTTTGACAATGCTATGTTCAGATTATCTTGCTGCTTTTTTAGTGCTGTTGCTACATAGAAATCATGGTTGTCCCTGCGTTGGCAAAAAGATTTAAATGATCACCTAATACTGATTGGTGTTAGCAGCACTGGGAGTCCTAATGTAGGTGGACCAGCTGCTACCCCATTCTCAGCATCATATTGGTTAGATTCCTGTTGACTTTTATGATGCTGTGGTGTCAGTTGGACCCAGACAGGGTTTTATCTGTATTAGAGCTGTCATGGTTACTGTTGGATTTAAAAAATGTAAAATATTAGTCTCTCTTGTGATTGTATTGAGATAAGTTTTGGCACTGTGATTCTGTAATAACTTGTGTTACGGGAGATAAAAGTTGCAGCTGGATTGGTACTCTAACCTAGAGTGCTGTTTGGTAATTTCATTTGTGAACAACATAAATTGCTGAGTTCATACTGCAGTGTGCAGGCAGGTTTGGATTCTGGATGTGAAACAGTAGCTCTCCCTCATGAGCCCCAAAGGCATGGGGAGGGGGGAATTCAGCACCTGTATGAGCTGAGGAACCTTCTACCCTGGACTGTTTTTTCCCCCAGATAATTCAACCATTTCTTACTAAGTTGAAATACATTTATGCCTCTGTTCTCTCTGTTACTGTTGACCCAGCAGGACCCATTTCATAATTTAAAAGGTGCAGTCAGAAGGGGAATCATGTAAGATATTGTCTGGATTGTTGTTTGAAGTATTTCAGGAAGCAGTTGAGAATTTTTTTATGGGGACGGTTTCTGATATGTTTTGCCTGATCACTGTGTTATTTGTACTTGGGCGTGCTTTTCATCTGAGTTTAGCATAGTGACTTTATTTTTAGCCAGGGTTGGATCTTTAAAAGTGGAGCAAAGGTTTTCCCAGAACTTTGTATTTAAGTGTAACGCTCTTTCTGCAGTGGAGGCTTCTGGTATTAAGCACTCTATGGTCTGTTAGCATGCCTGCCACAAATCTTGTGTTCAGCAGCTTGGACAGAACTGGTTTCCAGAAATCCTGCCATAGTGTCAACAGCTTTGCCAGCCCTCAGCTGCTGAAGTCATGGGGGGAAATGGTGTTGCCTCTGAGCCAATCTCGTAATTTACCACTTCTGAAGCAAGGAGGACCTCCTTCCACCTGCATGGTCAAGCAAGCTCCCTTGTGCTGCCTTTAATGTGTGCAAGACCATGTTTGCAGAACAGATTCAGGTTGTACCTGGAGGAAATTGGCCCTGTTATTCCCAGTCCCTTAGTATTCTTTTTCAGCAATGTGGCTTGTTTTACACAAATGCACCAGCTCTGTGAGAGAGTGCTTGGCCTGGAGTAAGCAGTGTGAGGGGAGGCCCTGCTGTCTTTCAGCAGCAGGGGTCAGATCTTCTCAACTGATGGCAATGTGTAAACTGCAAACCTGGAGAGCCAGGTCATAATACGGAGGATGTGAGTAGTCTTAATCACAACACGTTTCTTATTGTGCTGAGGAACTGGAATCTCTGACAAGCCCTTCTTTTTTTCAAATGGGCCTTAAAATTCCCTAGAGAAGGAGGCTAAGAACACTGTAATTTTGTAATACATAGGATCTCCAAGGGCTTTCTTGGGTAAAAATTATGGGGGATTGCATTCTGCTTTTCCACACTGCTGGTGTCAATTTGGCATTCTGGAGGAATTTTCAGTTTGGGATCATTCTGTCATTGTATAATCAGGATTTAGATGGCCTGGTAGTATTTCTGGAAATATTTTTAAATGTAGATGGTTCTGTAGTTTTAAAGGTATGCTAAATTTATAATTTGATTTGTTTATATCCCATTTGTTTATAAAACTATTGCTGCTAAGCTTGATGCTGAAGTAATTTCTTATTGCTGGAGCTTTAGTTGTTGCCTGAGAAGTTTATTGTTTCTTTGGTTATGAAGAGCTTTATGACAAAATCTAGATCAAATTGTATTAAAGTAACTGGATTTGGATTTGTTGAGCCTGTTACGGATAGAGCAGTAAAATGCAAGTAAAATTATAGGTGAATGGATTGAGTAAAGTGTAATAGGAGTGTTAATAGAACCAAACTTAATTAAAAATGCTTTGAAATACTTAAAAATTTTTAGAGCGAAGTAGAAATTGGCATTAAGTTGCATAATGTTTTGCCAGCAATATTTCTAGTCAATTGCATTCATTTAAAATGACTACTTATCTCCAAATTTTGTGTTTCAGATGGTTTAATTTAATGGTTCTTAAGTTTCCAAGTTTGTGTTTGAAGCTACGGAAGGACATCATTTCTGATCTGCACAACAGGCAGAAGAAAGTCTAGTGGTGGTGGCGGCACATCTTATTCTCTTTTTTTTTTTGTTTGTTTTGTGGACCAGTAAAGGCTGGACACCACTTCCCATGTTATACACTACTGTGAATGTAATGTAATTCTATTTTAAGGAATGGGTGGTGAGCTTTACTACTTGCAAAGCCTGTCCCCAGTACTTCCTAAGTCAGTTCTCTCCTCCTCTGCTGGTTGCTTATGAGGAAGGAGATCAGGGTGCTATTTTTTTTTAAATAAATGACTTACTCATCTGGATCAACCCTGCATGGTAGGGTCCATGCTGTGGATCAGAATCTTCAAGATGAAAGCTTTTATGATTTCTATCAGCTCTTGAGGAGACATCTCTCTGAGGAGCTCCTGTCTTAAAACAAGATGCAGCTTCTCTCAAATGAATTGGTTTAGAAACCCTGAAGGAAAGTGTTCTTCCTTGTGAAGAGAAAAAAGGATCTTGCACTTGTCCCATCTTCTTGCAACCAGTGTGCATGTTGATTTAACAGGCTTGATTATTGAAGATTTTGTGTCATCCCTTCAAAAATGTATCCAAGTCTAATTATAACCAGCTGGTTTACCAAATGGCAGGTTTCTTTGCAGATCTCTCATCTCAAATGATTTTTCACTGTTTCTGTCTGCTTTAACTCAACTATTCTGTGTTAAATAAATAGAACACATTTGCAAGATTCATTTTTAGTAAAAATAATGTGAAATTGTAATGCCTAAAGGAAAAGGTCTGATTGACATTGGGCCAATATTATCTCCCACTTTTATTCTAACTCCTCTGACTTGGTTGGAATTCAGATATTATATATTGTCAGAATTTCAAAATTGTTCTCTCCATGAAATACAATATATTCAAAGAAAAACAAGTTTCTGAATGACAGTGGGTTTTATTTTGATAGTCCACAAGCTCATCATGTTGCCGGGTGGTTTAAGGAGACTTTTTGTCCTTTATGTTCCTCACATTTGCAATTTACAAAGTATACTTTTAACTTTCTTTACAGCGATACCCTAAGCATGTGATGCACGCTGTTACTTTAGTGCAGTTGGAACTGGGAGGTCTGTCTCAGTGTTCCTTTTCTGGCTTTGGGCATTCATTGCAGTAAACCCTTTCGTGTTGAAGAAGGGAGGTTAACAGGCTTATTTTAGTGCAGTCTTTCTGAGGGGGAGTTTAAAGATGACATCAGATGACATCTCATTTAGTCTTTATTATTCATTCTTGTGGTCCATGCACATGTAGAACTGATTCAAGAGAACATCGAATGCTGTCAGCATCAAATATTTTTTTTGTAGTTAGCATGAGCTAAATCTTTACGGTCTAAGGAATTGCAAAAAGCAATCTGTTCACAGGCACAGTAACAAAAGCTTGGGTTTTTCACATACCGATAAATTTGATTGCCTCTAGAGCACCGTAACAGAGCTTGTGCAGACAGGTGTATTGGTATCTGCATCTTGAACACAATAAGTCTTTTGACGCTTTACGTTAATGTTCTCAAGGGTAACTAGGAAAATAGATTAACGTACATCAGTTTGTGAGCTCTACTTAATTACTAATGAGGTGCGAAGAGCTTCCATTCTCTGGAGTTTCTTTACTGTGATGAGGTGTGAAGAGGCACTAACTGATTGTGAATGAAGTGTGGATTTTCTTTTGAGTGTATTGATTTAGATTAAGTCTCTTAAAGTGCGAGAACAAATCGTTGAAAACTTCAGAGTTGTTTCAGCGTCAAACTGGTGTGTGTTAAATGGGATTCCGCAAGGCTTCGTTTTGTGTCCATGTTCAGTGTTTCTATTAATAATTCTGATAAAGGAGTAAAATATACAGTGTTAAAATTTGCAGACAGAGCTAAACTGGAAGGGTAGACAGGAGGGTGGAGCACAGAACAGTCTCAACAAATGGGAGAAAGAAGGTGTAAATTCAAGGTCAGATATAACACAATAGCATCTGCAAAGGTGTGTGACTGGTTAAACGGCAATTTTATAGAAGGGAACTGGCAATTCAATCGATGAGAAAGTATCAATTAGCAATGCAGTCAAACTGAAGGACTGGTTCTATTTCTGCAAGATTTATACCAGCAGGGGAAGGTTCAGGGGGAAGAAATGAAGAAAGATGTGAAGCCTAGATGACACGACAAAGGAGGAAAGGTTGAAGAACCTGGCTTTTTTTTTTCTTCTTGTTTGGCAAAGAGGACGCTTTGAGGAAGCCAGGGATAGCAATGTTCTAGGAAGAAGAAAGGTTATTGCCAACAGATCCATTTTAGGCCGGATGAGAAGAAAAAAAGTTATTAAGAAGGAGGAGGTTTAATTTGGACATTGAGAATAAAAAATGAGACTGAAAGGATAGATAGATTGTGAATGCATTGTGTAAGAAGTCTGTGGACATCAGTACAGAAAAGCATTGTCAGACATTTTAAGAATGTGGGAAGGTTACTGTGCCTGCTCAGAAGAGCTGCTTGTCACAGCTTTATTTTTTAAATTTTATTTTTTCAAGGCTGACTTTGCAATGTGGAAAAGAGAAAGGTTTTTTATCCAGCAAGCGTTAATTTATTCTTTTCAGTTTCTAGACAATAGAGAAACCTGCTTTTCACAGCACTGGGGTCTATGGTATTTCATAATAATCCCTGATTGTTTAGCGTGGAATGATTTAGTGATATTTATTCCTTCATTGTATTTTACCAACTACCCTGCTGATTTAGCTTGAGACATTTGTGTTGAAAGCATCCATTACACAGGTGAACGTGCAGTATTGTTGCTGCATAACAACTTCATGACTGACTTTTTTTTTCCCCTTGGAAAGAGCTCGGGTTTTTTATAGTTTGGATGGCAGTGCTTTTCTGGCCTTACGCTTTTATTCCTCCCCCCTTCCCCCCGCAATTCTCTGGGGTAGTAATTTATTAACTCTCAAAATGGTTGAAACTTTCCTAGCCTAAGCAGATAATTTTATCAGCTCTATATTTTGTTAATTGTATAAAGCGCCACATTCAACCATTACCTTACTTAGATTTAACTATCCCATATAGTGGAGTGGATTTTATTCAGAGGAAATATAAATTGTAATAGCTTGAATATTGGAGAAGGTGTCCCAAGAACTTCCCACCATATTCAACAAAAGTTTTTTGAATTTAGGGAAGAACTGAAACCATGGATTTAGCAATCTGAGCTGCCCATCTTAAAATATATTTTGGGGCTGAACTGATGCTGATAGCAAGCAGTAGGTGGGGCAGGCAGCCTGCCCAGGGCGCGTGTCCTTTTGGCACAGAAACTGTTGGGATGAAGTGAGGAAAAGTAAGGATGGGTACACATCCTGGGGTGCGAAAATTTTTCTTACCTCAGGGTGATGATTTGTAAATGTACAGTGAAATGTATGAAAATTGTTCATACATATGAATTATTAGGACTCATACATATGAATTATTACTGGCTATTTTTTTCCAAACACAACTCTGACAGAAAGTTATTTGTAGGAAATCTGACCTGAAAATCTTGTTGTGGTACTGGGATTGGTCATTGATTCCTGACAACATCATACAAGGTTTTGTGTGGTTAGATCAAGTGGGACATAGTAGGTATATATGCTAAAGAAAATTTGTAGAAGTGATGAAATTTGATTAAAAATTATTCCATGCAGTACTGCTTCTGTTTTCTTCAGAAAGTAACTGGGTAGTTTCTGGAGCCCTGGTACTGGTTTCCAGCCAGTCTAATGGTGCTGCACAGCCTTTTGTAGCTATCAGAAGGTTTCACTGTATTGTAAAGAAATAAAAAATTGTTGATTGTTGATCTGTTGGTGATTTAGAGCATTGTAACAAGTACAGAGGAATGTTTCTTACAGGTTTTCATAATCAAAGGATTTGAAACCTGTGTGATTTGGTGTTCCAGGGTAAGGCACAGAGGGGATCCATTTCCCACTGTTCTCTTTCATGTATGTGATTCCTGGTTTTATGTGCATGTACTTTTTAAAAATCTTTTTTCTTTTTCTTTTTTTTTTTCCTTCCTGTTTGTTTAGTGTAAATAAGGCTTTAACTCTTCTGCAGGTGGACTTTATAATATCTTCTGCTGCTAAAACCCGTAAATCCGCTGGAGTGTGTGAGAATCTTGCCTCAAGGTCTTGTTTCTATTCCTGCTTCTCTTTTCCCAGAGGATAACCATATAGTTATGGACTGTACGGACTCTCTCTTTAACCCTGGAATAGCCAGGACCCGTGTCATGTGGAGAACAGTGATGAGTCTGGGCCGCAGCTCTTCCTAGGCTACTGCTCTGTCAGTAATGTGTTGTGAGGCCTTGAGTTTTCTCTGATTGCCTGAGAAACTAAGGGGGATTTTTTTGTATTTTTTTTTTCCACTTTACTTGTTCTGCTTCAGGCTGTATTGCTTAGGTTATGCTGCTTTGCTGACTTCACTGCCTTGTTATGTTCCTGTTAATTTGTAACACTAGGTGGCATGCTCATGGAAGCAACAGAAGTTTAAGTGATCCCATAGACTTTTTTTTTTCCTTTCACTTCACCCTTCTTAAAGGTCTTAAAAGATTATGTCTTGGAGTAAAATTTATTTCTAGAGGTTGAATTAAAAAATGAATTGTACTAATGCAATAAATTAGTTTCCTCAGCATTTTAGGCATGGCTCTTCTTACTTAGTTTGAATTACTGTCACGGATGGTGTTTTGGGTACAAATTTACCCTGTGGGATATTCTTGAGTGTAATCCTGGTGGACTCTATGTGATTTCCCTCATGATGGGAGTCACAGTTGAAGTTTTGTCTAGACGGTTGAGGGCTGTCTAGAGCTCATCACTGCAAAATGGACAAAAAGTTCTTCTGCAGGTAGTGTTCTGTATGCACCTAAGGCTGGAGACTGGTGCAGGTTGTTGCAGGTAAAGACATATAACTCAGTCCTCCTTTACCTTGTTGGTAATGTGGATGTGTTTGTACTTTCAATAAGTTCTAAACTGGTTTTAGAGTGGCTTCACAGTAGTGTTAACTGCAGGATTGGAGCATCATTGGGCAGTAGCTCTTATTTTTTAGAATTAGACCCTGGACCAATGGCAAAATGAAATGACGTTTTAATCTCTTGCATTTGTAAGTATGGCATGAGGACATCAAGAACTTTGGACGATCATTCTTTACTACTTTATCTCATATTGCATGTTGGTTTTAGGAAAGTACATTTTATATGGCTACTTGGAACAATGTATTTCAGAGGATTTCCCTTCCACCCCCTCCAAAAAGAAAAGTTGGATGTCAGTGAGGTGTTTGAGATTTGAGTGGGGAGTCTCTAAAATGTCTGCAGAAAGTTCCATTCAGATTTGATATACGAAGGTGGAGGTTTTGGGTGGGTTTTTTGAGTTAATGCAAAGACAGATACTAAAAAACATCCATGGTACTATACCACCCTGGTGTAGTTATTAAGCAATTTCATAAAGATGATTTAAAAATGAAACATTACTGCTTCTTGAGCCTCTCAAGAGGCTGATAGTTGCAGAATAAACATGGAGGTACAATACACAGTGGAGTTTTTCATAAGCACTTGATAAGTTTACATCTGTTTGTATAGAATTTTGAGTCTTGTTTAATGATAGGCATTTTGCATATGTTCTATCTAGATAAGAATGAAGTTTTTCTCTTCAGCTGTAAATAGGTTTGAACATAAGAACTTGTCAGATTTTTCTTTTTTCAAGTTGGTTTTCTGCAACCACAATGCTGTTCTTTGGGGACAGAAGTGGTTACACTACCTACAAGTTACATGTTATAGAGCACTGTAGTTCACACTGGTCATAGTCACATGACTAATCTGTTTGAATTACCCATAAAACATTTTAAAAGTCAAGGGGAGAAAAATATTTTTTGCTACTGAAATTAGTAAGATAGCTTCTAGAATCGTACCTTCTGAGCATTGGAATAGTAACAGTTTTATGTAAAAACTTCAAGAACGTTTCTCTCATATGCTTTGTGAAATGTTTTTCCCTTTAACTGGAGCATCGCTGCTCTTATACGGAATTTAGGTTTCAGGATAGAACGTCTTTCTTGGCTAATCCTATCTTCAGTTAACCCAAGGTGATGAGTTCCAGTATCCAGCATTTATGAAGTAGTGTTAGGATTTCATTCCTCTTTCAAAAATTCTCATCCTGTACACCAAAGACCAAAAGCTTTTTTCTTCATGCCACCTGTTCTCCAGGCTGCCCTTTCTGCTAATTAAGCTTCTCTTTAGCTTTGGTAGATCTCTCTAAAGGTCACCAGTAGAGCAAACTAGTGAAGAGGATTACTCTTTGCAGGGATATTCTTTCTCTTTACATGAAAGACCCTTTCTCAGGGCTCTTCCATGTTTAGTCTAAAGGGGGAACACCCCCCTGCCACACACACAACCCATAAGCTTTTTGCTTTTTCCCTGAAGTTGAAAATACAGTTTATAATAGAAACTTGAACTTGCACTGGAAGAGCAACAATGTCTAGATAAGCAGTGAGAAAGCAAATTGCTTTTGTTAATGGGAGACAATGCTTAAAAATCACTGGAGGCTCACTACAAATTCATCTATAGGTAAATGTGCCAGTATGAAAAGATTGTTAACATACAAATAAATGTACGTGACCGAATCCCCATTAATAATTTTGAAGAAATAATTTTTAACATTGTCATGTGTGTCATGATGGAATAGATTTAATACTTGGCAATACTGTTTAATCTTATTAATAATCATAAAGTGCAGTGGATAAAATATTAAATATCAAAGGTTTTTTTGTCTTTGCATTTCAGTAGGTGTAGTCTGGAAATAAAAAGCATAAAAGCAAAAGGATTTGTAAATACCTCTACTGACTTGTCTAAGGTAGTTTCTGAGACTTGCAGTTAAGTGCCTTTTACAAATGCTTGTTTTCTGTTGAATAATTGAAAGGGGAAAAAAAATCTAAATTACGTGAAAACCTGATAGAGGAAGTATAATGAAAATTGGTTTAATTATTTTCAGTGATGCAGCAGAGCAGATTGATGTGCTTATCAATAATAATTGTTTATTTTCTTGCCTTATTGTATCCTTTATTAGCCACTGAAAATGTTTATGATGCAGAAGAAAAAGTCTCTTAATGAAGTAATGTATTATTTCCAGCTTGTTCTCAAAATATATAGTTAAATCATTCTTGTGTCTGCCAGTTTACATTAGAAACAGTTTGAGCATAAGGTTAGGGAGCCATTAGCACTGATGTATTTTAGTGAGAAGGCAGGCAGCGGACGCACAGAGCCTGCTTTAGATACAGAGAGTGCTCCATGAAAAGGTTTCAATCTGCAGTGAGTAATGAAACGAAGAATTTGGAGAATGCAGAGGAGAGGATCAAGTTCAAACTGTTGTCTGTTTTCTGCCCAGTTTCAAATACAAAGTACAGTAAAGTGTTTTTTTTCAGTTCTCAGATAAGCAACCTGCTGTTGGACTTTAAATACTTTTTGAATACTTTTTTCCCTGAATTCCTTTTTTTCAGCACCTTTGTTCTTTATGTAGATGTTGTCGTAAAGCTAGAAGAAGAATTAAAGAACAAAACAACATGAAATGTTTGGGGGTTTTATTTTTTTCTTTTGTATGTGTGTGGTGATTGGGTATCCACATGGCACGTAGGCCACCACAGCTTCTCAAGTTCTCCTGCAGGGAGTGTCCAGTTGCTGTTCAAAGTAGAATAGGTCTAGCTGAGAAAACAGGCTAGGTCATCCATTTCTGTCACTTTATTCTCATGAGATGTGGGAGATGTGACTTGAAATGCATTTGTGCAGAGAAGGAAATAAAATTTATTTCCACTTTCTGGATAAAATGTTGTAGTTCTGCAGTTGCTGAATAAACATGGGCTGTATTTATTTGCACTGTCTCTTTAGGATGCTCTGTTTTGGCAATCCCCTATCTTATGCCCCAGTCCCCATCTATTCTCAGGTCACTTTAGGACAAACAGAATTTTGTTGGAGAAAGTTTTATGTTTCTGTTGAAATTGTAGGGTGGTGGTGTAGTTTTTGGAGGTTTTTGATAAATTTTCAGTGGCAGTGTATTAGTAATAACAGATTAAAAACTTCGGGACAGTGTTGCAAACAGTGCAAGGAGGGATGAAAGCAGAATGCTGGCCTTTTGAATTTCTTTTATAGTACCTTTTTAGGGTTTCAGATTAGAGCATCTCCTTCTGCAGCTTTAGTTTCCATGATGTGAACATTTTTGTATTTGCAATATGCTGTTATTATGTGATAGTTGATCTGAAAAACCGACAGATCTTGGGTGTTTTAGTTTAAATTCAAGACAGAATTTCCCACTGTGAGTCAAACATCAGTACTTTTATACTGAACCTCTAAAATGATGCATTTCACATGTCTCAGTGACTACTTAAAAACAGTAACTGAAAAAAGGACTAAAAAGTCTCAAATGTTCTAAAATTCATGTTGAAACTGAAAATTTGTAGCAAAGTATCTTTTTTTCATTTTTATTTTAAAAATACGTGAATTTGGCAATGAACATCCATGTGTCCTTGTGTATTATGTGGAACAGGAATAGTAATAGGGCTTTAATAGAAAGGTAAAACAAAATTTGCTGTAGAGAAATAAGTTTAACACTGCAAGGAATTAAAGCCAAGGATATGGCTTACCACTATGCTTGTCCAATATAGCTGCCAGGTACAAAGGAAGGACCTGCTTCCCAGATCCCATGTTTCATGGCATGCATCCAGCCTGTCCATTATTTGTGCTTGTTTGCTTCTGCTGTGAACTGATACAAGGAACTTAAGGTGGCAGAAGGTTAATAGTAGGAAAGTGAGGAAAAGTATTGATTATTTTTCTGCCAGTTTTGGTGTACAGTTTCAAAGAGTAATGTTTTGTTTGGTGTCTTTCAGAATTTTTTATATGCTGTTTCAATTGAAAATATAAAAGTGTGGGTGAATATCACTTGTTATTTTCATAGTATTAAATATAAAATACTGTTTTAATTTAAAGTTAGGAAATAGTTATCCTGTTATGCAAATGTAACAAGTTTTGGAGAACTCTCTTAATTTTTAATATAGCACAGCTCAAATCGTTCAAAAGGTTTTCTTTTTTTTTTCTTTGTTGCATAAAAAACATTGATCTATTGAGAAACACACATTTTTCTTTGCATGAGAAACCCTGAAGCTTCTTCAATATATTGGTTTTGATCCTCGTAGAGAGTTGCTGGATTTGTTTTGGCTTTGTTCTGAAACTGTGCATGTAGGGGTTAGTAAATAAACATTAGACTTCGCTCTACAACTGAGGTGTTCTCTAAACTTTACTATTTTGAGGAGAAATTGTTTATGAAATAACTTTTGTGGTTTAGGATCAAGAAAGTTTTTTCTTTGTTCTGCAGGTAGATGTTGCTTTGAGTGAACTTTTTTGCGTAATTTGTCATACTTCTACTTCGTTGATATGGTTGTAGAAGTACAAAGCTTTTCAATACATATCAGTTTATAACAGCTATGTTAATGGAGAGAGGCTTATTGACTTATGAAGACTAGCAAAATTGCAATATCCTTTAAAAAAGCTGTTCTTGAACTGCTGAGACAAATATATACCCACAGTAAACTTAGATTCCTAAATGTTCCAGAACTACTCATGTTTGTACTTTACAAGTTATTGTTAAAGCTGTTAAGACAATTGTTTTTTTAAATTTTAGAAGTGTTAGAATAAAAAACCGAAAATGAAACACTAAGAACTAGGTGTACTGTTGGAGGTTTTCAAGCTTGGTCAGATTCCGGTTTTGACCTTTTTTGAGTAAGTGGTCGGACAAGATGAGCTCTTGCAATTTCTTTCAGCTTGGATTAGTCTGTAGTACTATGACATTAACGGGTAAGAGTTGAAGCCATTTCTGGATACTTTCGATCTCTAATGCAGCTCAGGATACTTCTATTTAGGAGCAGGAGATTTGGTAAGAATGAATAACTTACTGTGGCAATTTTTCTTAACCTATCCAGAACTCTAAGTGTAATTTGGTTTTGGAATGTGACATACAGCATTCTCATCTGTGGATCCATATGTGTGCAATATATAAACCCCTTGACTTTGGCAAATACAGCCTATACATAGGAACAATCAGTAATCTGCTATAGTAAAATGCTATAACCTCTGTGGCAGTATTCTTTCTTTGTAAGGTTTTTCTGAAGCCTGTTATTTCTGTAAAGACAGAGGCTCCTATTTCATGTTTGCACTCGAATTTTTGACTGAACTTTTGTATAGAAAAACATTTGGTTTTCTTAAGTTACTGCTAGTTTGAAAGTGCTAGAGCTGCCAGGTTTTGTGCAGGGCCATGTGACAATTTTGTATGAATTGCTTGATGAGTTTGCGTAGATGCCAGTAACTTTCATACAACCATTTCCACTCAAAGCAAAAAAATGCAGTTGACTTTCTGTTGGTGGAAATGTGGCTTGGCAAGTTTAGAAAATCAAAAGTTTCTTTATCTATAGACAGCAGCTGGACAAGCATCCTACAGGCACTTTGCTCACAGCATGGCTCAGCCTTGGGGAAGGGAGGCAAAGGACTACTTCTGCAGTTAATACAGCTTGTTGAGTTCCTAGATTAGTGCAGAATGAGTGCTGAGTTTCTAATGATACCGTTGTCATGATACACTTCATCAAATACCCTTCAGTTTGGAGTTTTAATCTAAATGAGCAGAGCTAAATTTTAACTGGTGGCTTTGTAGTTTGATAAATCCTGTCTCTAATGAGTGAAATCTTGAATTACACCATTTCCAAAATAAACGCTTATTTGAGAGGCTTTACCAAGTTCAGAAGTCTACTTCAAATGTTAGAGAATAGAGCTTTTGAGACTTTCTTCCTGTGAATGTTCACTGCATGGTTATTTATTTTATCTGTGAGTCAACCGTTTTCAAACTGGGTCTTTAGAAGCTGCAGTACCGAACTTCAGCAATGTGTGGTAGAGGTTGGTTTCTTCTGTCCCCATTTAAGCCTCCCATGTGAAGGGACCGTGCAGCTAATCATGTCCTTGCAGGTTACAGAGGTATTTCTGAGATAGCAGTGGACAGTGAACGTCAGAATATATGTATTCTTTTCCAGTTTGTTGAAGGGCAAGATGGTCAGTCCTTTATATCGGTAGTTAAGAAACAAAATAATCAAGCTGTTTGCCTGTGGGGGACTTTTTTTTTCTTTCCTGGCTCCACTAGTGACTCTAAGGGAGAGCTTTTGCTCCTAATAGAAGCTGTTGTTCTAATTCAATGATGCATAAGATTTGTACAAAATATGGCCATAGCTTGTGGGAATATTAATAATGATCTGTGAAAAAGATGAAGTATGAGTTATAGCCTCCTGGCACTTGATCATGTTATAACTTTACTGAGTGCAAAGAATATTTTTGGAGGTGGTTTTTTTTCAGTTAAACAGTAATGAGAAAACAGACTCTTTTGAAATGTTTAATCAGTTCCAATTATTTGCAACTCATAGATAGAATAAGCAGGAGCTTTGAAGCAAAATAATTTGCTGGACAAGATTATTGTATTTACTTTTTTGTTGGTATTGTGGTCAGAAGTGTGAATATGACATCTAATGAAAACAATTCAGTATAGATAAGCCAGCAGCTCACAGCTTTTGGTAGGTGTTGCTGAGTATTATTACAAAATATCATTTTCTGTCCCTGAAAGAAGCTATTGTATTTTCCTAATGCAGCGGTGCCGTAAGATGTTATTTTTCAGGGAAATTTACAAATTGTATATTTCATTTACTTTTATAGAGTCTGGGTTAGGAGTACAAAACAAGAATACATTGGGGGATTGCATTCCACTCTTGCTTCCAACTGACCTTTTTCTTCTAACTTGCTCTTTTTCCACTCTACAGAAATGTATTGTTCCCAGGTAGACAGAACAGCGTGTTGGCATGTTTCATAGGATTTTCCCAGATAGTGGAGTATAAAATATACTGACAGACATGTTTACCTTGTTAATTCACTGTTGGTATTTTTATTTTTTAAAAAACTGTATTTCTGTTTGTCTATATCATTGTGAATTACAGTTCAAATTTTGATATTGAATTTTAGCCATCCATGTAGGTAGCTTCATAAAGGTATTGTTCTGTATTGTTTCTTGTAGGTAAGGGCATCTTGATTCTAAACACCTATAAACTTGCATTGTTATTGATAAAATTGCACTAGTACTTTGTATTTTGTAAAATAATAGCATTACTCTAAGAAATACATTTAAAAATGCAATTCTGCTTTTATTTGCCATAATTCTGAATATAAATTGTTTTTCTTTAATATACTACACAGTTCATATTTTAGGTAGACCATTAAATTTCCACTGTAATAAATGAGATATTGTATTCCTTTGAAAATTTTAGATTTAAAGCTAATAAATCTCTAATTACTTACAAGACAGAGAAGAGGGGTGTGTGTCTAGGGGTTGTAATTAGGTAAATGTGTGAAATCAGAATAACTTTTTTAAAGATTATTATGCTATATATAACTATCATAAGGTATAAGCCTATCAGTCATTGTGATAGAGGAAATTAAGCTGTCAGGAGATTCTCCTGTACCTTTCTGGATTTAAGGTTAAAAAAAGTGCATTTAATGAGCACTGTTAAAAAAAAATTCTTTTTGAGATTGTGTTGTATTCATACTGTGCTAAAATCCTGGTGTAATTTCCCTGTTCCTGTTTGGTTGCACCAGGAGTAACTTTGAACCATTAAATTAAAAGCAGGTATGTCTTTCCAAGAGCAATTTCAGTCATTAAAGCATGACTGCAAGTCTTTCACATTTCCACTTATGTCTGCCCAGAGGAACCACTCATTAGTTAACATCAGCCAAGGTACATTACTTATTGTCACTCACACAAGCCTCTGTGTACAGACTTTTCTTCTTCAAAACAATTTAAAGCATGGAGATTATGAACCACTTTGTGGCTTAATTATATGTGGGGTTTTTGACCCTTTGACTTAGTTTCATCTGTGAGAATTCAACTGTAACGCATGCTGCTCAGATTGGGATGAGGAGGAGCAGAGAATCTGGTGTGTGCTGTCGCTGGTTGGGAGAGCTGCAGATTAGGTAGTTGACAGTGGTTATCGTTGTCCATGAACATGCAAGTGTCCATGTATGGCAGTGGCTAACTATTGTGGGCTCTGTGTGGATATATAAAATGTCTGGGGAATTGTAGGTAAGTTTCCCTAATAAAGAATGGAAAAGATTAAGGAAATGTGTATGTTTTTGTGAGTTGTAACTTCTGTATTAGTTTTGAATGTTACACTAACAAAGGGAAAAAGTAACATTTGATCAGTATAAACTGTTTCTAAAGATAAAATGAAAAGGTTATTGTATAAATTTCGGGAGAAGGTGAAGGAGAGATGTAGCTATGCTCTTTCTAATAAAAAAGCTGAGTTTGTTTTAATACATTCTGTAAAATCACAATCTCAGGAAGAGAATTGGGAGAAATAATACAAAATAACTAAGAACGGAAATCTAATAATGCATGATACCTATGTGGCAGGTTTGGGCAATTGGCCCAAAGAAAGGCAAGCTGAATATAGGCTGTTTCTATGTTCCTCCCAGTCACTGTTCCAGTCACTGACAAGGATTAAATGTTTTAAACTTTTCTTAGAGTTAGTAGAATACATGGCAAAGTGTCAGTCTTGTACTTTGGTCATAACCCCAAGCAACGCTACAGGCTTGGGGCAGGGTGGCTGGAAAGCTGTACAGAGGAAAAGGTTCTGGGGGATTGTTGACACTCGCCTGAACATGGGACAGCAGTGTGGCGGAGAAGGCCAATGGCATCCTGGCTTGCATCAGGAACAGTGTAGTCAGCAGGACCAGGGAAGTGATCATCCTCCTGTACTCAGCTCTGGTGAGGCTGCACCTCGAATACTGTGTTCAGTTTTGGGTCCCTCACTACAAAAAGGACACTGAGGTGCTGGAGCGTGTCCAGAGAAGGGCAGCGAAGCTGATGAAGGGTCTGGAACACAAGTCTTTTGAGGATTAGCTGAGAGAACTGGGGCTGTTTAGCCTGGAGAAGAGGACACTCAGGGGGAGACCTTAGTGCTCTCTACAACTACCTCAAAGGAGGTTGTGGTGAGCTGAGGGTCAGCCTCTTCTCACAGATAAGTAGCGATAGGACAAGAGGGAATGGCTGCAAGTTGTGCCAGGGGAGGTTCAGGTTAGAAATTAGGAGAAATTCCTTCTCAGAAAGAGTGATTAGACATTGGAATGGGTTGCTCAGGGAGGTGGTGGAGTCACTGTCTCTTGGGGTGTT
Source organism: Hypotaenidia okinawae (assembly GCA_027925045.1). Lineage (NCBI taxonomy): Eukaryota > Metazoa > Chordata > Aves > Gruiformes > Rallidae > Hypotaenidia > Hypotaenidia okinawae. The sequence goes on from BSDF01000006.1 coordinate 33,907,938, forward strand.
GAAGGAAAGATTGGATGAGGTACTTAGGGACATGGTTTAGTGAGTAATATAGGTGGTAGGGAATAGTTGGACTAGATGATCTTGGAGGTCTTTTCCAACCCTAATGATTCTGTGAAGAGGAAGAAGGCTATAGGCCTGAATTCCAGTTACTTCCTAAGGGTAGTACATACAGTTTTAGAAAGTATTAATGGAAGCTCTGACTTCTAACACGCTTTTAGGGTTTTTTAAAGGGCTGTGAGTTCAACAATTCTTATTGAGTGTTTGCACACATGTACTTAATGTGCTAGGACTGACTGCACTCACGCTGAAGAGAGGTTGAATAACTGAAGCAGAATGTAAGAGGTTGCCCGTTCACTTTCTCCATTGTGTACTTCAGCCTTGGTTTGATCCAGACCACTCTGGGTTCCAGGGAAGTGCAGAAGGATGACCTCAGGGAAAATTGCCTGTTCAGAGCAATGTTTACTTCATTTTGACACCTTCATTTCTGACCTCTGTGCATCAACATTTTCTTGACTGTAAGAAAAGTCGAACAGAAAGCCTGCTTTCCAATTTTTGTTTTTAAACTACTACTGTCCCCAATCCTGTATGCAAAATCAGTGTACTAAATAAAATAGGGGTACTAAAATGTTCTTTTGCTGTGGTAGAGACTGTAGGTTGGGGTCGTATGTGCTATACATTTTTCTTTCCTTCAGAAGGAAAGAAGAGTCAGTCATAAGTTTTGGTAAAGGATGAAAATACTTCCTTCATGGAAGACCCATAATCATGCCAGCTCCTCTGCAGGGGACACCTTGTTGCTTTCACTGTTCAAATGACTTTGATGAAGTTAGTGTTTAGGCAGAGCCATTGTGTTTTTCTGTTGGACTGTTTTGGTTTTGTTTTTTGGTTTTGTTTTTGGATTTTTTTTCTTTCTTTCTTCTGATATGCAAAGCAGTCTGAAGGTTTCCCAGTTTATTTCAACTGGGCATTTGCATACTTTTGCCACTTCCAAAATTTCAGTGAAATGTGCAAATGTTAAAGCATGTAATACTAGCTGAAACAGAGGCACAGCAGATAAATATTATTATACTTCCTGTGCTATCAGGGTGCATTACTGCACTGAGCAATAATGTGTAGATGTAGTTCAATACTGTTTGAAGGCACAAGCTTTTCTCCTTCCCTAATACTGTTTTAAAGGTTATATTTGAGTTGGGTTCTAGAATTTGTTTCAGCTTGTATCTTTTGTTATTTGAAGATGGGGTAGGAAGGAAGTTACTTTATTACACATAGGGCAGATGTTTGTACTGATTAAGATTCATTTTTGGTCAGGTATGATGACACTGGTAGCAGCATATAGTCTAGTTAAATAGACAGCTGAGAGGAAAGTAATGAAGATTTATATTTATGTGTTCTGAGGTTGCTACTTTACACAGTAGCTCTCTCATGAGATGGTAGAAACAGATTATTTTCTGAAGCTTTACTAATCGGAGTTTTTAATGCATTTGATAATTGTAATGGTGAAGACACATTTTTGAGTTGTTTTAATGTTGAATATTCAAATGTAATTATTTGCAGTTTTATCTTGTAGTGTGACAGAACATCGTGTAAAATTATCTGTTAAATATTTATTGGAAATCTAAGCAGTTTTATATTTAAGTGTACATATTTCAAAAGCAAACCTCTCAGGACACTGCTCGGGGAACTAGGCTGTGCAACTGCTGTTAACACTCCTGTGAATTTGTGATTTATTTCTTAAAGTTCAGGTTAACAGTTTTAGTTGTAAGAAACAAAATTTCTTGAAGACGTGGTGTATAACATAGCTAATAACAGAATGTGGAAAAGAGTTTAGTTCAGTTTGAGAAACGTTAGAATCCATATTAGTTTATTAGAAACTTGTTAAAATAAGAAGGTTATACTCCTGGGGTTTTTATGTTTAGAGCTGACGGGTGAATCCTTTAAACAGGTCTATAGTAAGTAATTAATGTCGTAGTTGCCTAGGTTGATTTTGATCTTTCATTAAAAACAAAACCAAGGTACAACACAGATCTGTCTGTATAGCACTACTCTTGCTTTGACTTGTGAATTGTATCAACTGCCCAGGTATTTTGGGCACTGAAGTTCACTAGGCTTGGTGGATTAGGGCAAATCTTTCCATTTTTAGGAGCAGTGTAGAAATAGGATGATTCTTATCTTGATATGCGTGGATATGTCCTTTTCTCTGTGGAAAATATAGCTCACCATCATTCTTCAGTAATACAGGGTTGTGACTTTATCACCTTGCTCATGCAAACAACTGTTTGTCTGCAACAATCATTTTAGTGTATTTATCTGGTGAATAAAAATATAAAATCTACCTAAAAATTTCACAGAACTGGTGTGAAAGCACAGAATATTTTCTGTCTTGTCAGCAGTTTGGCAAATGGCAGTATATTTGTGTGACAGCTTTTAATCTGTTTTTAAGCTCTTTGATGATTTTACCATTCCTTCATGCTGTTCCTAACCAGATCTCAAACAGTGCTGAAAGAAACTTGTTTATGAAGTTGGGTGGATTATTTTTCTTGGGAAGTCATCATTCTAGTTTTGATTTTGCTAATTGTATGATATGCTGGGCAGTCATTTTTAAGACATCTAACTTGGGAGAATCTGAACTCTTACAGTTAAGTTTGAAGATGCTTTGCCTTTCAGTGGACGTATGTGTAAAAGCCATGAAACAGGCTTCACTGCTACTTTTGCTGATTTAAATATATTTTCAGAACTAAGGAGTAGTAATGCTCTGCTATCCACAATCTGCTCCTACTTTCTTTTTTGTCTGTGTCAGTCTTATTTTTATGGTGATGTACTTGCATATAAATCTAGTCTTTGGTGTGCAACAGGGATTTATTTGGCATTGATAGAGGCTTTTCTGTTGTGTAATTGGACACTGAAGGGACAGGAAAATCTCAGTCTGTCTCTGTTTAGCTGAACCTAAATGTAACTACAGACTTTCCTATGGAGTGGTTAAGCCTTCTTCACAATGGATTTCTAAAATCAATTTCAAATGTGTTTCATTGCTCTATGTCCTTTCCTGAGCTACGAAAGTAACCCATCGATTATAGAACGAGTTTGTGACATGCTGGTGGTTTGTTCCTGAGAGTGGCTCTGAGTAGTTTTTTTATTAGGTGGTCCAATGTTATACCAGGTTGTAAGTCCACAGTATGAGCTTAAAATACTAGAGATTTTAGTAGTCTTTCTGCACAAGATGTTGCAGCTTTTCAATTATAAGGGCTTTTTTAAAAACGTAAATACTTGTTCTTCACATTTATTTCAGGATTACAATTGATTTAAACTATCAAAGTCAAGGTCCTCCTTAAAGCCACTGTCCGATGATGAGCTGTAAGCATGTTTTGGCTTCTGGATAGATAATGACTTACCAAAAAGTACTTTGCTTTTAAAGTTATTTTATACTGAATGGAGATGGCTTTAAGCTTTACAGCAATGTAGATAAGCTTGAATTTCACTGTTGTGATGATGAAGAATGTATTTATTGTTGGGACAGCAAAATTTAATCTTATGGTAGCAGCACACTGTGGTTTGTGAGAGATGGAGTAAAGGAGAAGAGACAGATTGGAGCTGTCAGCAGCAATGTTTGGGAGCACTCATGGTGGGAATATCTTCTTTCTTGCCTCCCTTACTCCATCACTTCAGAACTTTAGATCTCTGCAGAAGGTATCTTGTACAGAACTTTTCTGGTTGCACTCAGATCTCCTCTTGCCTGTTGAGTGCTTCTTCCTCCAGGAAGTACATCTCCTGAACTGATAGTTGTTACAGCTGAACCCCAAGCTCTGTGAGAGGAGAGCTCTTTTATTATGGAGAATTCAAGGGAGGGGAGAGTTTTCTACAGCTGTTGAGTACTTGTTGAAAATGCCTGTCTTGCTTGCATCTTAAACTGGTTTGGCAATGAATTCTCCTTTTGACCCTAGAGCTCTTGAAGAGTTTGGGCTAGTAGATTGACTGCTGCAGTGTATTTAATTTTTCCACATGTATTTCTGTAAAATGGCTTTTGTGAAGAAAATTAGTTTGATTAATTATTCCACTTAAGACCCTGTAGTTATTTATAATGGAAGTTCCTCTGTAGATCACCCTTTCCAGATGTTTTTCTGCAGTATTTGTTATGTTCTCTTTTTCTTTTTCTGGTCTACAAACATCAGTTCTTTCAGCTATATATGTGTCACTGCAACACTTGGACTGTGATCAAACTCTTAGTTCAGGTGCCTACAAGGAAGCTGTTTGTTATAGGCTTCCAGAATAGGAGAGAAACGAACGGGACTTGCATCAGTGTCACTGCTTGACCTCTATAAGAACTGAAGCTTCACTTTTAATTATACTCTTGCTGAATTACATACAGTACAGGAAGTCAGTAACATCTGATCTAAAATTCTGATAGGCAGCCAGGTTGATTTGTCTTTCTGGGTTTTAATTCTGTGTTTGGAGTTGATTGTTTAAATACAGAACAAGAGACAATTGAATTGCAATGGCTTAACTGTCCATTTAAATGTAACAGGTAGAAGAGGATGATGATACTGAATCACAAGAGGAAGAAGGGAAGGAAGAATCGAAAAGCTATTCAAGAAGAAAGATTTCTTCCAACTGGAGTCGCTATGAAGAAACAGAAAAAGAGGGGCAGGCTGAATGTGGGGAATCGCAGAGAGGAACAGACTTCAGTGTCTTGCTTAGCTCAGCAGGTAAGCATTTTCCAATCTATAGATAGTATTTTTTAAAAAATTTTTGATTTTGAAACATTACTATTTTTCTGGCTGTTATCCTTGATGATGAAACAGGACCCTAGAATACAATTCCTATCTGCCTTAGTAAGTCTACCATGGATGTATTTAGGAGTGTTCAAAGTCTCCATGGGAGTGGGCTTTATAGCATACAGGCTGCACTGAGCTGGGGCAGATGGAGAGTATGAGGGCTGCTGCATTTATATACTATATATGGGTCTGAGTGTGTGCAGCATACAGTTACATTCTTGCTAACAATGAATGTCTTACCAATCTTGGTCATTGGGTTGCTTTCCAGAAAACAAGAAAGGTTGTTAGTATGACTAAACACAGCAGAGCAGTCAGGCAGCTGCTTGCTGCTGTTTGTTTCAACAGATTCGTGATCAGTACTGTACAAACGTGTCCATGAATACCAAGTGTTACTACTGTCCTTGAAAATAAAGATCAGTGGTTTTCCATCTTTAAAGGAGATAATAGGATGAGGAGGTGGAGGGACAAGTCCTACTAGATTCTTTTGGTTTTGTTATTTAGCTGTACATGAGTAGAATGGGCACTTGCACAAAAGAAAAGTTACCTAAAATTGTTTTAGAAGCTTTTGGTGAAAATTGTTTTAGAAGCTGTTGGTGTTCCATGATGTTGGGATACCATTCAGTGAAAGCTGCAAGCAATGTAATATGGTTTTGGGTTTGGTTTGTGTGGGTTTTTTTGGTTTACTGGTTGTTGTTTAGGGCTTTTTTTTTTTTTTTTGAAAGCAATTTGGAAGCTCTGTAATCAATCAAGTCTAATTGGATTTTTCAGATACAAATGGAGTGGTAGTTTAGAAATTACCTGTGGTAAAGAAACAAGGGCCAGAGCTTTTTTTCTTTGTGCTAGAATCACTTTCTGAAGTACAGTTTTGCATGACCTTTGCAGAATTTGGCCTAAATTCCCCGTTTTAATGATAGGATTGAGAGATGTGTATTGATTTCTGTGAATGGTATGTTGCATGGTAAACAGTGTTGGAGTCGAGATGCCTGGTATGGACCTCAGAGCTGGGTAGGCAACATAGTCTAGGGAACAAACTAGATATCACAACTGCCGCATGTTGCCGTCATTCACCTTTGTAAAACAACCTTTAATATCTCTACCTTTATACTTAGCTTCAGAAGGTCTTTGGTCGGTTATACTCCAATACAGTTATTACCAACCCATTTATTTTACTCTGTAGAGTCTCTTAATGCCTAATATTAAAATCCTATTAGTTAGCATCCTTACTAGTTATTAATTCCATAACTTTCATTTAAAGGTGGCTGTACTCTTCTTGACAGTAAAATTAATTGACAAGAAGCAGCAATGAAATAAAAGTACTTTCTTTCTTTCAGAAGAAAACGTACTTTCTAAACAATAATGCGGATTTCTTGTAGTCCCAGAAAGAAGCAGTGTGTGTTGGGGGGCTTCCTTGTATGGTTTCTTTGATTTGTGTGAAAAAGCTGAGAATGCAGTTATCTTTATTTCTAGTGGCATGAGAAGAAGCTTGCACCTCTGCTTTATTTGAGAACTTTGATTTCTATTACTATTTTGCTGCTTATCATTCTGAAATTGCAAAGTGAACCCAATTCAATTGCAACAAGCAGTGAGGGCAGTACTGGAGAAGGAATGGATTTAAAATGCTGTTTTTCACTAATGCAAAATCTTAGAAAGGTCTTGCAATTTGCTATTAATATACCACAATGTAATTAATGTAGCCAGTTAATCTGAGCTTTTGCCAAAGGATTCTTAAAAATATGTTCTCCTATGTAGCTTTTAGGTTCCCTGATATTGAAAGCAGAGTGCTGTCCTTCAAGATACAACTTGATTTTATTCCCAGAAAATATCCTGTTAATTGAATGAGGTAGGGTAGAAAAAATAGTTTGGGATAATGTAGTGATAAAGACAGAATTAATGTGAGTAGACAAACTGAAATGGAGGGATTCCTGTCATCCAAGGAATTAAATTTCCAAGCTCGGTATTTGTTTAATATTTTGTAAACGTGCTTCTACATGTAATGTTCTAGTTAATATCACCCAAAAATATCAAAATGAGAAGACTAGTATTCTGTGCTAGGTGTGTTGTGTTGATAATTAGTGGGATTGGAGCTTTTAAATCTAGTACATGAAGATTACTGTGGCTTGAATTAATAAAGTAACAGAGTTATGGGTTATACTGTATTTATATCAGTAGTAGAGGAAAGTGAGATATTTTTTCGGGGGGGGGGTGGTTTGAAGATATTTGCAGAAGATAAGTCTTCAGGATATTTTATTTTACATTTTCTATAGCTTCTGAAGGCACACACTTTTTTTAGTTTTTTGCCTATACTTCCAGCTTGTCCCTGCCTCAGGCCAATCAGTGCAGCGCTGATTCTGTCTTTTCAATCAGATATTTAGGCCTGACTAGTCCCAGACTGTCTCTGCCTCCACCTTGTCTCTCTGCCGTCAGCCTTTGCCTGCCTACTAATTCTCCTCACTCTCCCTTGCTTCTGTTGATTTTTCTTTTTGTCTCTATTTCTGGTTCCTGGTAGTGAGTCTTTTCTCAGTCTCTTCTTGTAAGCCAGCTCCCTTCCTTATATATCCACTAAAATCCAGCTCAGTTAGATACATTCTGTCCCTTGCTCTATCCAGTCCTGGTGATCCCCAATTCTGAGTGTTCTGCCTGGGACTGCTCATTTGGTTTAATTCATCCACTACCACATCATCTTTTTATGTGCCTCTTTGTTTCTTTCCTTGTCTAGTCAATCCCAGTTTATTCCTCCCAAGTTTTCACTTCTAGTCCACACTAGTCCCTCCACACGCTCCGTACCCTAAATCCTATTTGGTTACCCAACAGTATGAAGGAACAAACCACTGTTTGCATCTATGAAAGGGATAACAGCATAAGTGACATTGCAGAAATATACAAGATGACACTTTTGTCTCAGTTTACCCAGTGCCTGTTAAATGCAGGCATCTCTTCCAGTGAAAATCTGGCTCTTCACTCATAACTAGGGTTAGAGGAAACTTAATTCAGTTGCCTTGCCCATTGAGATGGCATACAGAAAGTTATAGAGGTGACTGTTTGATTTTTAAGTTGCAGCAGATCTTGCAACTCCCCCCGCCAAACTCTGATTTCTAGAACTTGTATCTTGGCTAAATCAGGTCAGATTTACAGAATGAACAGAGCATGCATCTCATAAAAAAACATTGTCCAGCCTGATTTCAAGTTACTGATTCAGGGCAGGAAAGTAGTTTACTGTTTTTCAAAAGAGTTTATATGGCCTTTTTTTCCCAGATCCTTTCATGGTATAAAAATGTTCCAGCCATTCTCTGACTTTTTATAAAAAGATGGTAGTGACAAAGGGTGAGGGAAAGCTACCTGAAGCAGACAATTGAGATGGAAAAGTTCAGTCTGAATAGTTAAGCGGCTGAAAATAGTCTTAAGGAAGAACTGCTAGGTGGCTTCCATAACAACTCATGTCATTAGTCTGACAGAGCATCTGTGTTTGGGCTTCTTATATTTCTGTGTCAAGTTGATAACATAATTTTTAAGCCTGTTTCCTTCCTTTTTTTTACCACTTTATAATTTTATTTATTTTAATTGACCTTGAATATAGCAAAGCAAACTTTTCTTTACTGCTTTTGATGTCTAGCTGATGTAAACTATAAGTCCATTTTGAAGCCTTCAGGGAATATGTCTTGAATCAATTTAGTAAAAATGCTGTTGAAGCGTAAAGAACAAGAGAAGTGGAAGTGATAGGATAACCTTACTTTGGCTAAAAGAATCTTACCATGTTTGAAGAGCTGTCCTCTTTTTTTTTGACTGATGAAATCCCAAAATAGATTTACGTCCTTCATTAGGTTTTTAGCTCTGTAGAGATGGTTTAGATTTAAAAATATGCCTTTAAATTTTCATTACAGAGCTGATCTTAAAAATGTCTCAGGGACCTGGTCACTTTGCTTTAAACGTGGCAAGCATTACCAGTACAGCAGCCAAAAGCTGCCAGCATACATGCCTCAGTAACAGTGTGCTGAGTTGCAGGATGTGACAATTGTCAAGATGAAAGAATACAATTTTGCACACAAGTTTTTCCTTTGTTTTTTTAGGCATGGTTGAATAATTCTGGTGGCCTTAAAGGGTAAGACAGAGAAATCCTGTGTAGTTCAAAAAAACCTGATAGAATAGTTTTAATACTTTAAGAATACATATATTTCTGTAGGTACATAGTACTTGAATACAGTAGGAAATGTAGAATAAAAATCAAAAGAACAGTCACTAGAACATAGCCGTAAGGGAACAGTAAGTGTAGGTATTCTAAGGTAGCAGTTACTGTCTGTTCTCTAAACCCCTGTTGTTTTGTCTTAACCTCTTGCTTCTGGATGCCTCCTTTTAATTTTGTTGAGTCTATTGCAATATATTGCTACATTTTTACTGTTTTCATGGTTGATACTTAGATAAGAATTGGCAGTATGTAGAAGACCACTGGATGTCTTGGAAATGCTGAACAGATAAACTTATAGAGAAAGGCTTGTATTAGAAACTTTTCTATCTTAAAGATATACTGACAGATTTGGGAAAAGGAGTGAACAGTAAATGAGTTTTCTTATCTTCAATGCTAATTCTGCTGAAAAGAATGCAACAGCATGGCATGGTTCAGGTGTTAAAAAAAAATCCCTTGAGTTTTATCGTTCTAGAGAATAGCTGAAAATCAGTTTTCGTTACCAAACTGCTTAACTCATTGTTGATTTGGCTTACTGTATATGTATATCAGGGGTCCCACTTTCCAGTGGTATTCAATTGCCAGCTTCTACTTTCGTTTTGTATGTCTGTTCTGTGAAATTTTGTCTGTATGTATCCATCAAACTCTGTTACTGCATCTCCTGTTTCTTGTACCATTGAGATATATAAACTAATGAACAATAATTGTTTATCAGCCCCCAGAGCATTATTGCTCTGTGGGAAAAGTAGTGAAAGAGTTAAAAACCTTTTTTTTTTTGCATGTCTTTATGATTGTGTGTGGAACAGATTTATCTTCAACTAGTGCATCTTATTTGGTCAGAAATTCAATAGATTTAAAATATCATATCCTTGCTGTTCACCAGGCGATATAAGCTCTGTGTAGAACATAGGTATATTGGTTACTACTTACTGTTTATCAACAGCTTTAAGGCATTATTACCAGGTTGCTGGTCTTAAATGAAAATGTACTTAACGTCCATCTTTCCTCAAGTTCTACCTTTTTTGCTGCCTCATCTCATAAACATTCCCTGATATGCTTTCCTCTCATGCTTTTCCTTCTAGCCTCATGCCAGCACATCACAACTTTCATTTCCTTTTCGATGGTCACATGGTAGATACCATTTCCCAACTGTGGAGGCTCTTTATCCAAGTGGTCTCTTTTCCCTATGCAAAGGTTTTAGTTCTGCCAGTTATGCTCTGGGCAGTCTGCAACTTTGAACTTGTTGATAGATGTGTGAGATACCTACAGGTATATCAAACAGCAGTATCTGAAATCAACAAAAATGCAGCCTCTCCTTCTCTCTGCCCTAGACAAAGCAACTTTCCTAAACAAACAGAAAAAAAACCCTTCCACAATAAAGATTTGCAGTAAAATCACAGAACTTGGCATCAGTTGAAGCTGGTTCTCCATCTGCTCAGTGCTTCCTCCTGAACCGTTCCTAACATTACAGAAATTCATATTTTTTGTTCTAATCAGACAAGCTGTCCCTATTTTTAGTTCAGACAAAAAAAAAAGTGCCAGATTCTTAGCGTTAATTACATTTTCTTGATAAATGTATTTTCCTCTAATAGGTACTCTGTGTCACTATATATGCTTTTGTATCTGTACTTATTTTTCCCCCAAAGTTTTATCTAAAATGTAACCAAAACTGTGACTGAAGTATAATGTGATTCCATGACTTGAATGTGTATAAATGTAGGATAATACTTCTTATTTTCATTTCAACATTCTGATATCTGAGAACTATGTGACCGTGTATGTGTCAGTGATAGTGCTGCAAAGCTAATGCTCGGTAATGAAAGACAAATCTGAAGGCTTCAATGTTTCAGAGAGATTTATATGCTTTATGATTTAGAATTGAATAGAATAAGATTCACAGACTAAAGGGGTTAAATGTTGTTCCCAGTAAAATCAGTGTGGTAAGCTTTTTCCCATTATATTTTTCACACATTTATTGCACTTATTTATTTGTTAAGTTTCTCAACTTAAAAGTTTTCTGACCAACATCCTTGTCTAATCTTGAGCCTTAATCTTTTGCTGCTACTATATATTGACATGTTTAAACACGTTTTGGTTGTGAAAGCAAAAATCAGTAAGCTTAAATGTGGAACAATTTGTCTTTATTCCTGTCTTGCTGTTGTGTTCACTACTTGCATTTGTAGGCTTGAGAGCTAGATAAAAACGTCTACTCACCTGATTCACTGTTTCTCTTGTTTTATCACATCCTCTGTTTTTATTAATACCACTGAAACTAGTTCTGTCTGACTGGGACTCATGTTGGTCATCATGGCTTCTGCCACATTGTCATCTCTGACTTTCTTGCCAGTGAAATCCCCAAACAAAAATGAATTACTGTGACTCTTGTGCTCATTCGGTACCTTTTGAAAATTCGGTATCCTATTGCCACTACTTTCCTGTTCCCTTTTTCCTACTGTTACTTACTTTTACTTGTTTCTGCCTTCCCTGTTCCTTTGAACTTTCCTTTTACTCCATGAACTTTGTGATTTTCCTTCTTGCCATATATTACTTCTGATTGATTTCAATTTTTTTCTTTTATGTTCCTTTTTACACTTCTGATCCTGAACCACTGTTAAACCACCTGAATTAGACTTCTAAAGCTTTTCAGAGCAGAGACTTTCTTTTGCTTGCCCATGAAGTATTTAATTTTGCCATTATTCTTTCCCTGGTATTCTATTGCTCAAGAGTTCCCAGTTCTTACATCCAACTTGTAGTCTATACTTTCTCTTGATCCTTCCCCCGCTCCATATTTTTGTACCTGTGCAAGTCATGTGTCAGCCCCTCATCTGTTCGGTGTTCTCTTGCCTGTTGTTCACTCTCACTCTCCTGGGAGTGGCAGCTTTGCATTTCTGGCAGTTATATAGAAGATGGCTCTTCTGAGCACTTAAAAGATTTAGTTGTTTTCTTCAAAGGGCTTACTTTTTCTCTCATTTCTGTAATTTTCTTGGAGAATGTCAAAGGCATATTGAGCCTTGCCAAAGCCTTTTTTCAAAATAGGAGTTGTATTAAACTGCCTGTTCCACACTCAAGGAACTCTCTTGTACTGTTGTTGTCCTTGCAAACCAGCCCCTCTGCATTTGTAAAATTGTGAACTAGCAACTCTCTTACTAAAAATCATGTTTGAGGGACAGAATAGGGTGTGAGTGGGGAAAAATTATGTTTTCTTTGGTTCTGACTCATTTTCAACCTTTACTGGAATGTGAATCAGATGACCTTCCTTTGACAGTACACACTCATCATCTCATTTTATAAAGCGTGGTATTTCTGAATCTGCTGCAGATAATTTGGATTGTGGAACTGATCATACTCTCTCTATTTCTTTTTAAGCTCTTGATTGAAAACAGCCTGTGATAATGTGGTATTTTCTTTTTGAATATGTGTGTGTGCTTCAACATGCAGAAAATGTGTCACTGAAAAAGTGTGTATCAGCTAACTACAAAATATAAGGAGGCGAGGTGGAAGAACTAATTCAAGATGGGAGTGCTTTAATAGCATGATATCATTCTCCTGATTTTTTTGTCATGAAAGTTTTGTATCCCAGTGTCTCAAGGCTGTAACTGCAGATATTTATAGCAAATAAATTCTCATTCGAGACACTTGGCTAACTTTCTGCTAGGAAAATGCTGGCGGAATGGAAGTATTGGAAAGCTCGGTATTGTAAATTGACAGGTCTGTTTTAATAGGAGGTAAGCAGGGTTAGATTTTTCTAAGTAAATAAAGTGCTAGGGCTGCAGAAGCAATGGTACAGAGAGGAAGTCTGTACAATTTATGCTCTTTCAGGAAAAGATACTCTGTTTGCAGTTTTCATCATCACCTTTCTGATGCCCAAGGAAGCGTACCAAGGTGTTGTTAATAGAAGACGGCGCTTTTACCCTGCTGTCTTTACTGACCAAGTCTTGTTATTTTTTTCCTCTAGGTATACTTTATGTTTCTGAAGTTGTTAGACTTCAGCACGACAGATGACAAATGTTGATTGGCTTTTACAACATAAGATTTGCTTTGGGCTAACCTACTTCTTGGCTGAAATCCTTAGACACAGAAATAAGAGTGACACGAGCAAGACACTGAAGAGGCAAACAGCCTTCAAAGGCAAACATTCAAAAAAGATGTTTTGAAATTCTTATATAGTTGTAGTTCTTAATGCGTGTTGCTACGCTATCTGAATGACTGGGAGGTGGACTCATTCTGAAATTCAGTAACTACATCTCACCTGACTTATCCTCTTGCCTTCCCAGAGGTTTGTCACAGTGTGTGATGCAGGGCTCAGGGGGTGGGGCAGCAATTAGTTTGAGCAAGAATGATTGGGAATTGATTCAGCTTACCCAGTCCAATAATGTTAGGTCAGTGTGAATACATTATTTGTGTCCATTCTTCATTATCCGTGTTTTCCCTGTAATACTGTCATCTAGCAACACGGGGGAAAAAAACCTAAAATGCATACAGGATCCTTTGAGAAAGTCCTTATAGTCTGAGACCTTTGGCATTGCCAACTGTCATAGGTCTTTGCATGTTACTCCAGAGACTACTGACTTGATCTGTCTCCTGAAAAAATCAACAAACTCTGCTTCTTGTCACCTTCTGCTGTATGTGGGATGCAAGTCATAGGTGCTGGTTAAGTATTCCTGAAGTCTTTAAGGGCTGAAGCATTTGCTTTCTTTCCATCTCTCTCTCTCTTGCATTCTCTCTCTTCTGTCTTTGGACATGGTTAATTTTTGTACACTATCCTTTTACCTTCTTATCTTGATAAATATGCTTTTCCTTTTGAGAAAAAGAACAGTATTTTTACTGCACCTTTCAGGTGCCCTATTCAGAACTGCATTACCCCTGGGACAAAAAAATATCCAAGCTTACTAGTGGTTTTGTCTAATTTGTGTTTGAAAGGGACATGGGGCCACTGGCACAACAGTGAGAGTGGCAGGTGTTTGCATGTTCCTTTTCATCTTATGCTGTCACCTGTCACTTTGGATGGGAGTGGGTGCAAAAAATAACTTCTGTGTAAGTGGAGAAAGTGACTTTCACCCCAAGTAACAAAACACTTTAATTTGCTCAAAAACATGCTGGCCAGCACTGCTTGTTCTAGGTGCAAAAGGTGGCTTTCCCTGCTCCCAGACATTAAATACCAGAGAAAAAAAAAACCCTTTACCTGTTACCAGTCACATTTGTGAATAGGCTTTATTTGATGATGTTTATAATCTCTAAGTAATTGTATATGTAATTATTGCTTTAGTCATCACATCAGTCACTACTAAAACATTGAATTCTCATGAAAGCAACTATAGTTTATTTTGGATTTTTTCTTCCTTTTATATGTTCTCTGAAGGAACCTAGTAGATGTCCATGATTTGTTTCTTGAAAGTCTCTGCTTCTCTTGCTTTTATGGAGTGTTGGGTTTTGTGCTGTTTATTATGCACCTCTGCAATACTTATCAATAAAAATGTAGTTAATTTGAAGTTGTTTTATATTTTGCTTCTGCTCTAGATAAAAAATTAAGATCACCTTCCTTCTTTTCAAGAAATAAGATTAAAAGATGTTTCCATAATATTATGGATTTGGCCCATCACCAGATATGGATCTAGTTGCCCGATTTGACTGCATGAATGGTGCAAGAGAGTTGGCAGGAACATGAAATGGAACAGCTGGTGAGAAGAGAAAGATCTTGGGGAATCGCAGAAATTCTAGGACTGGTATTGGTAGTAGTAAGGGCAGAAGCAAGAGCTCCTCCTTCGGTGGCAGCATGTGTGTCTATGGGATGAAATCGTACTAATTCCAGGCATCTGCTTCTGATTATCTTAAAATACATTTTGCAGTTAGAATATTGACAGCAAGTAAATTTTCTAATGCAAATAAGAGACTATGGACTCTCTTGCTTTAAATTTTCTATTCTGTAACTCCACAAGATTCTGTCTGCCCCTTCTTTATTCTGTTGTTCATTTCATGCTGGCTGATTAAGTGTTCACTTAGTTATATTTTTATATATCCTCTTTCTATCCCACAGACAACTTTATTTCTGAGTTGTATCTGAATATGAAAAAAGAGGAGGAGGTAGAGAAAGAAGGAGGAGTAGAAATCTCAGAGAAGAACAATTTAGTCACTTAGAGGCAAATTGCCTACAAGTATGAGATGACTAAATTAACTTGTAGAACTGTAATCTGAAAGCATCAGGTCTCATACCTGTAACTTACAGGCACACTTTAGCTTGTCAAAGAAAATTGATCTTTATAAATATCTCTGTGTAAAGTAACATTTAACTGAAGATAAAGCATTTTAAAGTCTCCAAAGTGTTTTATTTGGTCATGTTATATTTGTGTTAAAAAAACCTCAACAACAAAACAGCAAGAAAAAAACCACAACACCCTAGTGATTATTTGTGTGTAGTGCCTGTACCTCAAAATTGTCTATCTGTAGTGGATCACCCGAACTTTAAGAATTTCCTTTTGGCTGTTCATTTATTAACAGTAAAGTCCTATAATGGTTCTTGGGATTTGCCTTTTTGCAAACCTTTCTACTTTACTACCATTTTCTATTTCTCTTCTCTTTCTGTTGTTTGTACTGTGTATACAAATTTGCTCGGTAGAGGGAAAGAGTATGGTCTAAATTCTAGCATGAATAAGAGAAACCTGGGGAGGATAGTCTTCAATTTAAATACTGCAGGGAGCTCTAATAATTTTATCTTGCAATTGCAAATGCTTTACAGTGGTGACAGATGCTGTAGACAATGGGGTTCTTTTCTAAGTATCTAGAATAAAATAATTTGAGCTATATTCCTGAATTCTGTCAATCTCCCAGACTGGTTGTAAATTGAAATTACATCATTCAGAAAAGACTAGTGAAATAAGTTTCTTCTGTTATGAAAAGAACAAGCTATACTATATGATGAAAAGCTACTGTAATGAATTTTGGAAAACCGAGGCATTGAACGACTACACTGAAAATGTAATTTCATGTGACTAGAATTCATTTAATCATGAAAGGAACACACAGAGATTAATCCATGGAGAGTATAACATGGCATAGTTGTATTTTGGTGACAGCAGTGTAGTGTACTGTGATGTCAGGAAGGGATGATGTCCACATAATGGCATTAAGGATATTTTCTCTAATTTACAATTACAATCGGTAAAAAAATTATTGAACAGCCTCTGAAGGAGAGCATGTGTAGGTGTTTAAGACAGTGACTTTTCTAGAGTAATGTTTTTTCTGTATCTGAGTTCTGACAGCTTGGCACTGCTAAACTTATGGTTCCATTTCCTCCTCTCCTTCCAATACTTTTATAAACATGTATAGTTTTAATAGGTGACACAGTCTTTTACATTATTTTCTAGATGCTCTAGGTAAAATACTACCAACAAACATATTTTAATTACACTTCCTTCACTTCTTAACTTCCAAAATGTATGAAATAGCAAGTGTAATCAAAAATCAGTTTCAGTAAGGTTTGGGGCAAATTTAAGGAAATTAAACTTGTTGTTTCTTTCTCTAATTCAGATTTCTTACTGACTTGAGCAGTAGACCAAGTTCTCTCTGGTAACTGTACGTGGAAGGCTAACTCCAGCATAGCTAGGAAAATTAATATATTCTAAAGCCCAGTAAACTGTGATCACGTGAATTTATTTGGATTAACATGAGTAGTCATAACAAAGTTATGAACTAGTTAGTGGTTGAATTAGGACATGTCTCAGCATAGCTACTGTCAAAAGCTACTGTCAGCCTTGATTTAATCCATTTCAGTGACAGAGAATCCCCAGGAGCTCTTAGAGGATTGTCTCACTGGGATCTTGGATTGATCCAATGTGCTGTGTTATCTTCACTGTTAAATGGGTGCACTTTAATTCCTCGCTAATTCTATATGGCCTGAGAACAACAGAGAATTGCAGAAAAAACATACAAATGACAAATTAAACTCAGTGCAGGTGAAGATTAAGTGATGTACATGGTGTGTGTGTGGGTAATGGTCCTGTGTTGCACGTAAACATCTGAGGTGATTGTTGCCACTCACTCATTTGAAAGCAAATGAACCCTAGAAATTGGGAAAAGAGAACAAATAAGAAAACATATCTTGGTGTCACTATATAAAACAGTGACACAGGCATATCGTGTAACTTTCCAATTTGGATCCCAGAGGCTCCACAAGGAAACAGTAGTACTGAAAAGGTACAGCGAAGGGCTGAAGGATGGATTTACATATGAGGCCTGGCTGAGGATGGTATGAGTAGAGGTCTTCAGCCTCAAAGACAGATGATTGAGAATGGTATGGTGTAGCTGTCTGTAAAATATGGTGCAAAAGAAATTATTACTGTCTCTGCAGGTGTAATAAGCAGGTAGTATTGAATGGACCTGGATGGCAGAAAATTCAAAACAAAGAATGTTTTTTTTAATGGAACTCATAATTAAATATGGAAGCTTATCACAGGTTCTTGTGGAGGCTTACATTTTATGCAGGTTCAAACAACAACAGCAGAAATACTTTGAAGTTTATCTTATAAATAAGACATCATCTCTGGCTTAAGAAATCCCTGAACTACAAATAGCTAGAGGCTGGCAGGATATTTCTGAGGAAGTGTCCCTCTGTGTGTGCCTTGTTCTCAGGCTTCCCTAGATCAATTGTGCAGAAATCTGGGTTATATGGAGGCTCCGATTTGATCTGATGTGACCTTTCCCAAGTGATGTGCTACTTTCTTCCCTGTTTGCAGTCTGCAAAGTTGTTACGTTAATACTTGAAGTCTGACATGGTCAGTTCAAAACTGTTGGAAGGTATTGAGGTCCTGTAAAGGATTCATTTATGTGTAATTTCAATATTTCCAACAAGCTTGCTGACTTTACAACTGTTTGATAGAGTACATTATGTAGGTAGCAAGTTGAATTCCTTGTAAAGCATCAATACTGTTCAAGGGGGCAGACTGTACAAATGGATATTTTTAATGTCTCGTAGTTGGAGGAATATTGAAGATAGCCAAGATATGTCTGTCCTGAATACTGGAAAAAAATGGTACCTATCACTAGGTACAAGATAAGTAAATGTAGGACCATGGATGAACTGAACAGATGTAAGTCAAGGCTGTAGGTTGTGAGTTACCAGGAGCACAGAGTTACATCTGCTGTAATAAACTTCCTTCTATACAGGTGCTGCTTTGCCCTGTCAGGCCCTTCACAAAGTAGTTTATATCTGCCATAAAGCTGTATAAGTCTTTAAGTGAGAGTTTGTGATAGAGCACTTAACAGCTGTCACCCCACATTCGATATTGTAGCTGTAAACTGGTTTTGCCTGACCTGACTCTGCAGAATATATTCTATTATTGGTCAGTTTGGCTTTCTGAAAGATGTCTCTTTACATGTGTTTGGAAAGAATGCGTAATACTACCTGCACCTCTTTGCAGTGCAAATGGCCCTGAAGTCTTTTAGTGCCTTTTCTTCATCACAGTAACTCTTGGAGGCAGGGGATTATTTAACACAGGGGCTTGAGAGAGATGCGAAAAGCCGTGGTCAATTTTGTGTTTATCTGTAATTCAAGATAAATATGGTCATTTTGGGCCACTGATTTAACTATAGAAGCAGTTCTGGATTTCACCCTTGCTTTCTACTAGGTTATGTAAGTCATATCTCTTAAAAGCCTGAAGTGTAAGAGTATCTCATGTTTTGCCTGTTACATAGTAGTCGTAAGTGGACTTGGAAGTGAATGCAAAAGATAAGCCAACAGTTTAGGAATATGTATACCTATGAGTCTGGGCTGCTACTTGTTGATTTCTTTTAGCTGATAACTGCCCAGAAGAGGGGCAGTTCAGATTTTTTGTCTGTGTCTCATTTACATAATTTCTGAAATGTTCATTAAATCATACTACACCACTTTAATGTTTGTGCTTTGTTGAATTAGATGGGAAGGGGTTCCCACTTGTGCATACCGTGTGTGCTGTTTTGCAGAGCACAGGTACTCTCTGTGGGCAACTGGCTAGTTATTTTGTTGTGTGGGTTGCTCGCTTCATGTAGATGAGCGACTTCATAGAGAGGGGAAATGAAGAGATACCCTTGTCAGATCCTCAGTGATCCTTGAACAACTGAGTATTATAAAGGTGCAAAATAAATATTGACTCACTGCTTTCAGGTGAGGTGATTTTACATAATTATACATTTTGGAAAATGTTCTGTGGTATGTTTATTCTGGTTGCACAGAGATTTAATTTGATAACTAATTGTCCTTTTAAGTTAATACACCTGAATTCTGGCCGCTTTGAAGACAAGTGTGAGGAATAAAATAACATTCATCATGATGACTTAAAAATTATAAATGAATACATCTGAAAAAAAAAGTCTACCTTTTCCTTTAAAAATACTACATAGTTACACCCAGTCTTTTAAAAAATACTAGTTCTATCCAATTCTGCTTTCTTAAAAGCAAGCTTTCTGCTTGTGCTCTGCCTTCTCATATTTTCAACAGAGAGCTTAAGAATTCTTAACTGCAACTTTCAGTGTAGAAGTTTCTGAAATACTAAGTTTTGAGTAAACTTTTTTGAGATCTTCATTGAATAAGAACCTGATTTTTCTTAAATAGGCATGGTTGGATAGCTGTAATGTTTGGGGGGTTTTATGTGTTTTTAAGCTGTGATAAACAATACATTTTACAAAAGAGGAGGCAAAAAACTCACACATAAGGGCCAAGGTAAGAAAAGTTTTGTACTATGAGTGCAGACTCAAAACCTGAATTATAATTCTTGCTTTTCTCTTTTACTTCCAACTCTGAACCAGGTTCAACAGATACAAAGCTGTTTTCTGAAACCAGCTGACAAAAGCTGTGTTACATCTGCTACTTGTTAAAAGTGTTACCAAGCTGTAGTAGGCATTGCCGGTTCAAGTTGTGGAAATCTTGAACTGGTGCCAATGAAAATTAGAGCCATATTGGGTTGTTTTGTAATTTAGAGAACCTACTTCTTAACTGGTATTTTAGATAAGAGACAGAGTATCAGTGCATGTTGTATAGGAGCAGTGAGGAGGCAAGAAGAATTCTTTCTGGATCAATGTAATATGTGAAGTGAAGCATAGGAAAAAAAGATTGAGAGATGTTTGATTGAGCAGTTGTGAAGAGACCAGTTGGAGCTAGTTATAAAAGGACAGAAATTGAAGAAATTTGGAGTGTGCTGGAACCTGTCAGCAACAAAATGGCTGAGTGATAGCTGCACTAACAAAAATCCCCATCCAGTTCTCATCAAATACAGCAAATGGGAAAGTGGAAAAGGGTTAGAATAATGGAAACTTCTTTGTCTGTATTAAGCAGAAGAATTAATCATGGCTGGAGAAGATGATATTTTTTTTTTTTTTTTCCCTAGCATATAAATCAAGACTAGAATTTTGCAGGAGAGATTTCAAGAATATAAAATATTCTACAGTAAATATTCATTGGATGACCCCTCTCCTGCAGAAGTTTTTTCCTCTATCTTTCCTGGTAGGAATGCCACTGTTTTGAGAGCATGTTGTTGACTCTTGATATGAGACAAGGCTCATCATAGTATCAACTTCTGGTTTTTAGTGTCATCGTACGCTGTCAGGCTTTGGCAAGTACGTTTAGTCTTCTAGCTCTGGGTAGAATTCATAAGCCCTTTCTGCACAAGTGAAGGGTTCAAAAGAGTTGTTTCTGAATGGTGACATAGTCTGTCTTTAGCAAGCATCCAGAAAGAGGGAGATTATTTTACTAGATTAGCAAAACATAAAAAGAGAAAGAAACCAGGAAAAGTAATGATGGATACATATATTAGAAAGACTGCTAAATAGAAATGAAGTGATACAGAGAGAGGTAGAGGAAAGATATTTAAAAGAATGCTGAAAAAAATAATGCCTCTGAATAAATAGAAAATGTGAAATCAGTGTGTGAAATCAGTAAATGACAGTAGGAGCAAAGATGTAGTTTTTCAAATATAATATTACATACAAAATTGGCCAATGTGATACTAAAAATGGTGTGTAAACAATATATGACTATTTATGCTTCTTCATTTTCAAGGGGTGTGGTATTTTTTCTGTGTGTGAGCATAGATGCCTTTCTCCATGACTTCAAAGTGTAGGGTTTTTTGATTAATAGATACTGTGTTTGTTTTTCAAGCCCTATTGGATGTTAGAATCTCATTCTAAAATGTTTTGCATGCTATTTCCATGTAGAATTTATGTGTATGTGGCTTATGTAGTGGGTGCTGCAAATGAATGGAATAACTGAGGTGACCTGCACCTTCTTTTTTGTAGTTTGGACGTCACTGCCCCTGTAAATCTTCTTATTGCAACTCGGTACATACTACCTTGGGGTGTACTAACATGGTGCTGTTTCCTTACTGTGCTGTAGTTTACCTTTCATAAATAACACTTCTAGCTTTTTTCAATATCCTTTTATATAAACAAAGATTCTTTATCCTTTACTAAAGGATACCCTTTTACATTTACTGGCACAGTGAAAATGTTTGCTTTGCCAGATTAAATAGATAATGAAGTACAGTAAATATTTGTGCTAATGTTAACAGAAGCATGGGTTTTTGTTAATTTCTTATTTCTTAAACATCCATGCATGAAAGTATATATGAAAATATTTTAAAGGATTTAAATCTTAGGAAATATCTCACTCTAGTGTAAGTCAAAAGAGAAAGCATTTAATAGCTTTCCCTTTGAATAACCTTAATATCAAAAGAGAGCTGTTATTTGAGCAGTATAGGAGATCTAAGATCATCAAATATTTGTCACAGAAGGACTTAAACTTCAGTGTCAGGATAAAGAAATTTAAATTGATTGAGTTATTGTCCATAACTAAAGTCTATATTAATCTGTTAAACAACTAAAGCAGCATATGAAAGAAAAAACTTACCTAGGAGATACTTGATTGAAGCTTTATCTGTGCTCTGTCAGAATATACTGAGACTCACTCAGCAGATAGGAAGCTTTTTTCTATTTGAAATGCATTGTGCACTCTCGTCTTGTGATTTCTTTTTCCACAGCGTCTTATTGTTCACTGCTGTTTCATCTTGTGGTATTGGTTGTTTCCAGTTTATTTCCAGGTATCTCCAATATATGATTTCTTCCACATCCAGCATTTTTGTTTATTCTGCCCTAATCAGGTAACAGAAAAGAACCTGTGAACTTTGCATCCTCCTCCTCCCCCCCCCCCCAAAAAAAAAAAAAAGAGAAAAAAAAAAAAGGCAAAAAAAAAGGCAAATGCACTGACCCCAGTTAACTCAAGCATTCAGCTCCCATTTAAAAATTCATTTAAAGATTTAGGATCCAGTAAATTCCATCTGTTTTCTGTAGATGATTCTGACACTGGAAAGTTATTTCCCTACATATTTTGGTAGCCTCCGCATTTTAGATTCTTGTAGGAAAAATGCAGGATCAGTAGACATCAGGTATTAACTTTTAACCCATGCAACATTATTTTGTGAGGAATGATGAAGGTCTGCCTCTCTCAGCTCCTTATGCTTCTGTCAGACACAGATGTGAAATGCTGCTTTAGAACAGAGGGAGAAAAAAAATCCCAAAGGGTGTAGTGTTTTGTCATCTCTCAGGACAGTAAGCACGCATGGCATCAATGAGTAGCAGATATGAGCTATTCAAACCAGTCACTGAACTGACAGGATGACGCTTTCATACATAATAGAACCATTAATTATTTCTTCTGATGGACAGCAGTGTCTACTAGAAGAAAAAGGCAGCAGATGATAATACTAGGTTTGATAGGTGCTTTGTGTTTGAACAGCTTGTCATCAAGAAATGAATCCAGGGAAAAAACTGCTGTTTTGGGATGTGATCAGGTAAAATGGACCAGAATTGTTTTGACAGGTTAGATGTCACGTATAGGGTTAAAAACTCCATTCAGGTTAAGGTCTATTCTATTCATAGCTAGCCTTTTATCAAAAAGATGTTCCAAAAGATTGGCTTTAAAAACTGTGGTTTGTGTTTTGCTGCATGTAGCCTGAATTTTGGAAACCTGGCTGTAGTCTTGTGGCTTTTCATTTATAACTTAATGTGCAGATTGAGCATACACATTCATGCGGGCTTGTCTTTTTTTCATCTTTTTTTTTTTCCCCCCTGTAAAAAGAAACCTTAATGTTTCAAAAATGTTTTTCAAAGGACTGTGTGTATGAAGATGATATTCAAACTCATTGCACTCCTTATACCAAACAAAGGCTTTCTGTCTCACAAATCCATTTCTAATTAAATTAGAAATTTAAATCGTGTGATTTAATGTTAATTAACCACTCTCTTGAGGTTAGTCTGTAGGAAATAATATATAGTGAAAAACTTGCTTTAATGTAGCATAAGCCTTTCATAAGTCTGTCCTAAAATACGATAGGCAAAATTTTCATTCACTGTACCGATGTTGTTAGGGGCAACGTATGCTGATTGTGGGGAAAATTAGAACTTTTCCATGGAATATAGTTTCATTTTTTTCTTCTGGGAACCTTATTTACTGTAACTTTTAATTTACTGACAAGAAAATGTTTACAATCAATTTATTTCTTTTTTTTCTGCCTTCTGTATGTTGAAGGTGACGAAGAGATAAAATGATGAGAGAAAGAAAATAGACTATTTAGAGTTGGGTGAGACATGAACTGTACAAAAAAGACGGAGGGAGAAGGGGCTACTTCTACAGGTTTGTATTTGTTTGCTATCAGTATGAAGAACCTCTCTCATAATTTCCCCTAGTCTTGTTTCATTGTAGCAACAAAGTTATCTTCATCATCTTTGTTATGAAATGATGGAGAGCATCCGGATAAAGCTTTTTTTGTTTGTTTATCCAGTCAATTATAATGAGCACGGTTATGTCCTTGTATCACATCAAATTACTTTTGGAATACCTTTAGCCTCTAGCTTGCATCCTATCTAGCTTCAGACCAAATCCAAGCCTAGAAGCATACGATGGCTATAACTTTAAATCTAAGTTGTCAATCTTGTCTCTTTAGATGAGGAGTTTCCAAGGATACAATGGGTACATGATGTAAAGTCCATGCTGAAAGTACTGGCATGAGACATACTTTCCGAAATATTAACACTTTCTGTCTCATGACTTCTTTCCTCAGGCACACAATGTATATCTTGGAGTTGGTAGCCTAACTTGTAGTGAAAGTGTCCTAAATTTATTAGGGAATTTCATAAAGGTGCTGATTTTTATGGAACCTTTCCAAATAATTGGAATCTGGCAAGTCACAATCTTTGTGTGTGTAGCAGTAAGAAAATGTTACACAGTTTGTATTTGCGGATAATTTTCCCGGACACAAGGAAAAAGTGCTAGTCCCAGTGTATTTCCCTCCTTGCAAATCTCAAATCAGGGCACTCTTAATATCTACTCTGTGATTAACCCCAAAAGATGATCTGAAGTGCAAAATAATTGAATCTTTTTTTTATGCACAAATGTGCATGAGTGCACATGTATATATAAACCCCACTTTTTTACCCCCTTTAGAACTGGGTAAGCTGAGTTATTTCTATGTTAGTATCAAGAATATTCCTCTTTCTCAAGCATGGGGATGTGGATAAACTTGGATAAAGCAGTATGCTAAAGTTTAGGGGATAATAATGATCTTGACATCTTGGTGTACAACCTTAGTCTAAGGTAAGGAGGTGACTGGTGTCAAGAAGTAAAAGTCTGAAGACCAAGCTAGTTAAACTTTTCAATGTTGAATATAGCACAAAAAGGAATTGTATTTTTAGCATAATATTCTGGAAATGTTTTCGGTTTGGTCAAGCTACAACAGAAATAAACTGTATATAAGCTGCATAACTAAATGGGATAAATAACATCTACAGTGGAGATTGTTGCTGGTATGTCTGGAGTCACAAAAGCTTCAAGCATGCACAACTACTACTTGCAGGACCTACAGTCTGTTTTGTGACTAGATGTCTACTGTATGGCATTCGCACTGCACTAGTACATCGTTAATTCTTGCAGAGTTTGTTTTTCTTGCACTCAAAGCATGGCATGATGAGCGATTCCATGTCCATAAATAACATCAGTTGACATGAAGTTCTCATACCTGTAAACCAGGAGGAGAGAATGACACCGGACTGACTACATCCTTCTACTTAATTTCATTTTGTTCACAGACATGTTTTCTACCTTACTTTCTGATAACAGAAAGTAAATGTTAGTTTTCAGTGAGGAGAAAGTCCTTTACCAGGATTTACTCCTGTTTCAGTTCCCTCTGCTCTTTGAGTGTTGTTATGCATGTACATGTTACAGCCAAACACTTCAAAATACCTCCTGTATATCTTTTGGTTAACAGTGTTTTGAAACTCTTCACCTGAAAATCAGATCAAAGACAAATAATGCGCTTAACTTTAAAGAAAATAGCTTTTTAAAAGTTGCATAAGAAGTGAGCACAGAAGTCAGCTTTCTTTAAAAATGTTTTACATTTTAGTTGTATGAGCATATGAGGTGGAAGCTCACTGAAATTTCATTGTGATCTCAGGGAGATTAGATATTTACAGTATTGAAGCTGATAGCTTTGCAAATAGTATTAAACCATGCACTATTGTCTGTGTTTAGTCCATTCATGATTAATAATTATGGATTCTTCAAGTAGAAAAGGAGTACCAAGTGTTACCCCTACTGTATGAAAGCAATTTATCAAACATGTCAGAGAAAAGCATTCTAATGAACTGAGTGATCAGTAAAGGCATATCTCAATGAAATGTTTCTACAGATTATAAATGTGTGCAGTAGCACCCAATGTTAGTACTGCAAGTAAATTTGAACAAAAATGAAAAGGGTAGTGTTAGAGAAAACTTTTAAGCTTTATCCTTTTTGAAAATTTTATCAAGTATTTGCCATTTATCTAACAAACAGGTATGCACATGGAAATCCCATTTTTACCCTTTTTCTGAATGTTGTCATTCAGCTTTTCTAGATTTGTATGATTGCCTGTTTCAAGTGAGTTGATAACTGTAGTGGTTGCTTTTCAGAGAAAAGTGGTGTATTTATCCAAATTTTTAAATTGCTGAAGAACTAATGTTCTGGAGAAAATGTCGTCATTATTGCCACTTCTTTTGTTGCCTGCATGTAGTTCTTGGTTTTGAGAACAAAATTATTTTCCTACATATTCTTCAGCCTTGTTCTTTTTTCACTTCTTTAGGGGGAGATGGGGAGGTTTTTGTTGTGACCTTGTATCAATAATTATTTGTTATAACAGATTAAATAATTCTGTTTTGTCAATGAAATATGTTATTATCTTCTAGGTAAATTAAATTCATCTGCAAAACGGTAATTTTCAGTGATCAATATAGAATACATTGTACATGTCCTATGTCAGTAAATGTCTATATAATGAAAACAGTCTTAAAAATGTCAAAATTTTGCAATCAGGTAATTAACACTGAGTAGTTTTTGAATGAAACATAAAAACATAACAACCTGAATCTTAAAATTATTTTTAAATTTACATGAATATCTGCTAGGTCTCAGTGAAAATATATACTTCTGCATTTCTTAGAATGAGACTACTCCTTATAAACTGAGCTTTTCCTGTAGTCTGAAAACTGGTTTAGAACAACAAACTCAAAAGAGAAATGGATTGAGATAGCTTAGAAGAAAAGGAGGTTTTGTTACCTAGGAAATGAGTGAGTATAAGTACTTAGCACAACTCTTATCACGTCAGACATCAGAGGGCTTTTGTGTTTCCTAGATTTTGGTTAGGGCATTCGAGTTTAGACTTGAGGTAAAGTGGCTTTGAAATCCTTGGAGAGACAAATAATTTGTTTTTCCCCTTTTTTAGTGGAAGAGTTGCTAGCAGATGTATTTGGACAGAATGCTTTAATAAAAATGTATAATAAAGATGATTCAACATTATTCCTAGGACTGTTTGTTGCTACTAACATTTTGTTGGAAATTTTTAGTGAAATTTAACTAGAATAATATTTGCAATTAAGCTATAGAATGCATTTTCAGCAAGCTAACTAGCATGCAGGCACATATTTTAATATGTTTTATAAATTATACTTTGTGCATTTTGTGTATTAAAATGTGACTGCCTTGATATGGTTTTTCCCCGTTATTTTAATATTAGAAGCACCCAAAGATTTCTACTCTTGTCTATTACAGTATTAGGAAGAATAAGTAACGACTTTCACAAATATAAGAGTTTTAGTTTTATTTTTAATCACTTTTGAATTAATGGATCCTTATTTGTGAATGTGCTGTCCATTTGATTTAGTCAAATTTTGTCAGGGTGCTGTTATTAAACTATTCAGGTTGGTAACGAATACGAAACTGATTTGAAGATGGAACAGTTTTGCATAATTGTGGATTGTTACGTTGTGGTATCTGTTGAATATGTGCTTAGCAGATGATGACCAAATATCTTTCAGTCAAATAAATTTTTGCAGATTCTTGATAAAATCATATGTCCATGCACCATATGGATTTAATTTGTCTTCAGTTTTGCACTAATGTGAAACCTCTCCACCCTTACCTGTCAGGGGGAGTTTTGCAGTTAATTATTTTGGTGGAAGGACAAGAAGTGGTAACACTGTGACCGCCAATTTTAGATGAGTTTGTGGGGAGGTGGTGTCAAAGGTTTTTAAGTTTTGCTTATGCGCTGTCTTCCTCTTTCTTTCTCAACTTGATCATTCTAGTTGCCATAACAACTTCATAATAGCAGAGCATTTGCTGCTGTAGTTAAGGTTGTGTCAGCACTTCCATTATAAGCTACTGTTTTCAGGAATGTGTAATTTATCCACAGGCTTAAAAATGACATACAGTAAGCCTATGTAATTGGTTTTAATATGCAGTACAAACTTTTTGAAAGCTGCTGTTGTTTGATCACTGATGGCATGTATAAAATAGCATATTGTTTCGAGTGTTTTTTCTCTTTTACTGAGAGGTAGCAAAATATTTTTAGTCTAAAACTAATCTTGACTGGTTCCCATCTGCTAGAGGTATGAGAATCAACATGTTCTTTTGCTCTACCACAATGCTCCATCACGCCTGTATCCAGTTAGACCCATCTGTTCCTGTTAGCTAAAAGGTTAGTGTGAACATGGAGCTTTTCTGGGAAGTAAGAAAAATGTAACCTTTTTTAATAAGAGAATTTCATATCTCATTAAGAAATAAGAGTTTGACATCTTCAATACTTTTATAATTAATTTTCTGTTAAATAAAGACTAGCTATATTACATGGTGGATGATTTTTGAAATGCAGGAAGTCGAGGGGGAATCTATGAACAAAGGCTAGTATTGAAAAAAAATGGGTTATTCATTGCAGATACACTTCC
Organism: Hypotaenidia okinawae; assembly: GCA_027925045.1. NCBI lineage: Eukaryota > Metazoa > Chordata > Aves > Gruiformes > Rallidae > Hypotaenidia > Hypotaenidia okinawae. The sequence goes on from BSDF01000006.1 coordinate 33,936,150, forward strand.
CACTGCAGAGTTTTAGCAAGGAATTGTGAATAACTTTAATGCAGCTTTCCAAATTCTGGAGGTTGTTTAACCTGCAAAACCCATCTAAGCAGTTACATAATTTGCCAGAGATCTGTTGCACACTCTGTAAAAAGTGATTCCCATAGGAGCTTGATAAAGGAATTCAAGGACTTTCCTCCACCCAAATGGATCCTGTTAGGGTTTTTTCAGTACATTTGATTTAGACAAATTTACAAGGCACAACACAAACTTGCTGCCCTGAATAATTAGGAATTGTATTGTTACGAGGATTCCTGGGGTTTTCATTTCCTTTTGTTTTTAAATGTACTGCAAAACACTTGCTCCCAAATCATAATTGTGACTTATTGTGGGAAACAATGCCGTGGCAGTAAGTCACACAACTTTTAAAACTGCTCTGTAGTATTGTCACTCATAAATTAGAAGGGAACAAACTTACTTCTACTTATTATCCCTTATTGTTTTTATTTTACTTTGAATTGAAGTCTGTATTACAGAAAATTACTTAAACACGAAGTAAGTATGTTCTCTTTTAGTTCATACAAGTAACCCCTTCACTGTAATAACATCTAATTGCAGGTTTTTAGACGTTTGTATCGTTTCAGTTGATTGATGTTGGAAAAAACTTCAGCAACATGTAACTTTAAAAAGACAAACACTCATTTAATTTGATTTTAATGGTCCATAGTTAAGTGTCGCTATTAATTTCAAAGGCAAATTTGGTTGATTTTATTTTTAAAGGAAAATCTAGTTTAAACCTTGAATGTATTAAAAATAATTTAGTCATCCTATTTAGACAGCGTTTGTTTAATTACACAGAGAAAATACTTTGGGTACTTCTCAACTGAAAAATACAAGCAGTTCTTAAAAGCTTGTTGATGTCTTTGGCACAGACTTTCTGTTTGATTCTACACACCTGAATATCCTATGTTCAAACACCTTACTATCCTCTTATTGTTTCACTTACTAATATATTTTTCACTTCCAGAATCTGATTAATTTATAGCCATTTTTCATTATGCTTTGGAAATCATATTAACAAAATTTATTTTGGAGAGTTTTGTTACCAACTGATTATTAGATTTTACAGCCAAATCCCTATAAATATTGCAAGAAAAAACACTTAACTCCCAAGTACAGATACTACTTTTTAAAAGCTATATCATGATGGTAGTTGCAAATTACATCTCTTTTTTCCTAGATTTTACAGAAGCTTGCATTTGTTGTCCTATCATCTTTCATTAGCTTCTACCTATACTCCCTCTTCACCCTCTGAATTTATGGAGCTTTGAATTTCAGATTCTTCTTTTACCTGGAGGATTAATTTTAAATCTTAGCAAGAATGGTTAACTGTTTTCTGGGTTGTGTGATCTCTTTTGATTTTAATTTTAAAAGATTTTGTCTTATTTCTGATAAGAATTAATGGAAACATTTCCATCCTTTACAGATCTGATAGCTATCAGAAGCGATAGTGTCTCATCTCTGCTCCTTCCTTCTTTTGAGTAAATATCCAAAGAGATTCTTCATTTTGTATTAGCTTGGTACTTTTCTTCATAGGACACTTCAGATGAGAGTTTAATGTTGCAGGCTATGGGTAAACTATATTCCATCTGCATTTATTTTGAAATTTGTAATGCAACTCTGTGGAGTTATTAAACATATTAGTTAAATGGGTTTGTTAGAAATTCTCTGTACGAAAGACCTCTCTCTCTTGTTGATGAAAATTGGGGTAAAAGATGAGGTGCTTTTTTGAACAGTGGCATAGAACTAATAAAGTCTGGTTTTCTAGGCTGTATCTGAAAGGCTATTAGCCTGTAATTTTTTTTCCCTATTGTGAAGATCGTTTGCTAATAGCTGTGTGTGTAGGTCTGACCCCACAGAGCGTCGCACATCTGAAAAACACATGCCCATGGCTCTCATTCTCTGTTTTGTGATGTCACAAATGAGCTAGACATTTTAATTCTGGAAATGAGCAGGGCTATCCGTCCAAAAAGTTTTTTCAAAAAATTACTCTATTCTTAGTATGAGGAATGATTTCTTGAAGTCTTCAGGAGGAGTAGAAAAACAGATCTTTTTCAAGAACCTCTGTAAACTTCCTGCTGTATATGTATTGGGTGGGAAAAGAAATCTTTTCTTCCTCCTTTCAGACTGTATGCAGGATTTTCTAAAGACTTTTTTTATAAACCTGGCAATTTTTAAGAGAAATTGACATATATGATACCATTCAATATATTAAGTAACCTTTTTTGGTTTATGCATTTTAATCCTATAGTTTTCCCAGTTTAAGAATATCTACTAGAGTTTTTGCAAGAAATAGGAAGATTGAGTGAAGTAATGTATTCACTTTCACAAGCTGGTTAAAAAACAGTTCTAACAATAGATCAGGAAACTCTAAAGGAAAAAGGACTCCAGTGCTACTCTGATTTGGCAGGGGAGTATCAGTGAATAAAGCACCAGTGAGAGTGCATAATGAAAGGTCAAAAAATCAGAAAAGATTTTCACCTTTCATGTATCCTGCACCATGATACATGTTGTCTGGCAGTTTTATATGGATGAAGGGTGTGTTCTTACTTGATGATGTGGTTCTTTTGCATTTTAGTCAACAATTTCTTATTTGGTTAGTGCATTTTGGGAGTTGGGCTTTAACACCTTTGCCCACTTGTGGAGGAGAAAAAACCCACATTGAAGAGATGTCTCTTCTGAGGTAGTCTGTGAATAAAGGCTCTGTCAAGGTTTTGTTTTGGGTGTGGGTTGTTTTTTTTTAAGTGGTTGTTGGCGTTTTTGTGGTGTTCTTGTTTGTGTGTGTTTGTTATTTTTTTATTCTTGAGGTTTTTTTGGTTGATTGATTGGTTTTGTTTTGTTTTTTGTTTTTCCTGGGAATTTATTACTACAGATTTGGGAACTGGGAAAAAACCGAACAGTAGAACACCTTTATAACCATTTATAGCAGAATCCACATTGAAACACACGAGCAGTTTTAAAATTATTTTAGAATTTTGAGACAGATTGTACATTGGTCCCAGATGTAGCCTTATCATTTTCAGGATGCTGTGATTTGTGGAAACTAAGGGAGGGAGGGAAAAACAGATTATAATGATATTGTTTGCAATATAGCCCATCAAGTAACTGTTTGCATTTCAACATTTGAGTAAGCAAAAGGAGGACAAACTAACCTATATGTAGTGTATTACTTATCTGTTTACATGTTGGGTGTTTTAATTATGCTCAGTTACAAATGTTTGAATTGCCTTTTATGTCAGTAAAGAGGTCCCTAGGGGAGAATTATCCTCTTGGTGAGTAGTGCTGGGGTAATAGCTTTTTTGAACATCTGTTTGGGCATGCCACTGGTTTTGTTACTGGAAAACTACAAGTCCAAAAGTGTTCATTATACCTTTAGCTGCTGAAAAGTGACTGCCAATTTGATCCTGCATCTGGGCTAGAATGGGCAGTTGGAAAGATCAAATCACATTTCATAATTATCTATACATAATAATTATCTAGCCATTTAAATACTACTTAACAGTAATTCTCTTGCATTTCCATTCAATTTGGGAATTATAAAAATATTAGGCTTTTGGGTTTTTTTCATTTTTGCTTTTTTGAGTCACTCAATGCATGAATGCATTTGTCAGTTGGATTATGAATATCATGCTTCATGCCTTGTCTCAGCCTTATTTTTAAGGAATCTTTGTATTTTCTTTCAATTACATGAGTGTCAAGTCTCAGAAGGGAGCACAAGACTCACACTTACGTTATTCATCACATGATCCCCTGGCACACTGAAAGCATCGTGCATACTGGCAGCAAACGACTGCTATCTCAGTACACTTCTGTGAGCCAACGTGTGTTCATGCTTGGGTAGCAAATGAAAGATTTGTAGCCTAAAGAGGCATGGGCATCAAGAGCTGGCTGAGAGGCAGTAGGGCTGTGCAGAAGCAGAGAGAGCCTCAGGCCACAGCATCCCTCAGCCATGGAACCTGTAGGACAGGGACATAGGTCTTTCTTACATGAGCAGATACAGATGTATACCTGCATTATCACTGAACTGGATTGCCCCTTTCTGTTGTTCCACTTAATGAGTGCGCCTTCTACTTTTGACTTTAGCATGCCTCAGAGAACTGCTTTTTGGGAAATCCCATCTTGTTGATAACCACTTTAAAATAGAGCTGAAAGTTAAATTTCAATGCTTGCAAAAGAACACATCTATTCAGGTAAAATGTCCATGATGGAGATATGGACAATTGTGTGGAGAGGAAACAAGAAGTTAAGCCGTGATTCTTTTTGTTCATCCTGAGCCTTCAAGTACGTTTGGGGTTGTTGGGCTTTTCTTCCTGTTGGTATTTGAATGGAGGAGGACTCCTTGAACTTCTGCCCTCAGATGGAATTGGTTGTGTACACAGGTGACATTTGGCACTTTGGTTGTTCCATCCTTTGTCTCTTTAAGAAATTGCTTTGACCTGCCTTTTCAGGACTATGCATCATCCCAGTCATCTATCGTTAGAATTTGAATTAGGTTTTTTGAGGTAGCTAGCCAAAAGGCTTATTTTTTTTTTTTTTAATTTTTATTTTTCCTCCCCTTGCATGTTGGGGAGGGAATGGGAAATGTATTACAGTATTGTGAGGCACAGTTTAACAGAAAGATTTGAAAATAAACCAGAATATAGTTGATCAATACCTTTATTTGGTTGGTCCAGAAAATGTAGAACCATCACCTTACAGAAGCATATAGGACCTATGAAACAGCAGCATGCCCTTTTGGTACCTTTAGGAATAGATCAGAGGAAGGAGAGCAATTTCATACACTTACAAATCAGTGAGATACCAAGAATATTTTCAGACTGTTTTGTGGATTAGTTGAGAAAGTTAAAAGACATTTGACTGCCTTTTTATTTCTTTTTAATATCATCTGTTGGATCTGTAGAGAGAGATTCATGCTTCAGAGACTTCCTTCTCCATCATCCACTTTCCTGTTATCTAACTAACAAAACTTGCAGAAACCATCTTAAATATATTGTGGCTGACACTGTTTTCTGCCTAGGAGAAAAGAAGTGCTGTTTGTTTAACTAATTAAAGACAACATTTACCTTCAGCAGCATAAGAGATACTGCTATCTGTAGAAACACCTTGGTGAGCAATCTCAGCTTTGAAGCTAGTCCAAATGAGGATAGCTGAGTACAAAACATACCTTCAGTTGTAAAGCATGGTTCCTTTTGATAAGGCAATCTACTTCTGGAAAAAAAAAACCTCAACCCAAAACCCAATTCTGTTGGTATAACAGAATGTAGGTGTATAATTGGGAGGAGAGTCATTAAAAATGTATGTTGAACATGTTGATTTACACATTTGGTGTCCCATGTGTGTTCCAAACCACTGTAATCTTCTATGCAGATCAAGAATAAGACAACTTCAACATTTATTGTAACCTTTTGAGATAATCAAAGCAATATATGTTCAAAAATATAAAATTAAACATCAGTTAAAGAGTGGAAACAAAATCTTCTGGTCATTCAGACGTACTTTATTGGATGTTCTTGGAGTAAGCAAGCACTACCTTTGGTCATATTGATGTTCAGAAAAATGACACTGGAGCAATCAAATAGAAGGCTTGTCTCAGGTAAGCTGTAATCCTATGTTGTTCATAGTAACTTTGAAAAAAAAAATTGATCTGAAATGGAAATTTCTCATAAAGCTTATAATTTATACTTGTAGAAGAACTATAACCTTGTAATGGATGTGATGGCTGCTTCTTTAGTGAATAGTGATGAGGGATGATATGCTTTTAATGGAATCTAAAGAAGTATCTTGAAAGCTGAACGTAAATGCTAACATTTAGTTTGTGTCTTGGAGCTGTAAAGTCTGTTTTTTAATCAAATTAAGAATTTTAGTCAAGCTTTGTTTTATGGCACTCAGTAAGAAAAGCTTTAGATAGGCAGAGGTTTGTGTGGCTTGCTGATGGGAATTCTGTGAACGTGATTGTTGCTCAGGTATTGGTTATTTATTTTTATGATCATGTTCTTAAACAGAAATAGTGATGCTACTGGTGGAATCTTCCAAGAAAACCAAATTTTAAAAAATGAAGTTATTTGGAGCTTTTTCTTAATAAAATTAAGAGATTAAACAATAGGGAGCTGTTATATCAAGCATATATTCTGTAAGTATAACAGACCTAGTTTTTTCTTGGTGTAATTGGTTGCATTTTATCAGCAGTAATGCCCATCTGCTTCGCATGTTTTTTTGGCAACTTCAGTGCACTAAAAGTTCTAAATGCTTCAAATGATACTGCAAGTTGTATCATTTTGGTTTACTGAAGCCCATATTGGAACACACTGTTCTAACAAACTGTAACTGGATATAAGATGTATTTATATTTTTTTAATGAGTTTAGCTCTGAGTTTTCTCAACATTTATGATTAAATAATAAATCTCTTACTTAGAAACTTTGACACTCATTGCAGAAAAATGGGCTATTCTAGAATGCATATATTAAATTGTAAAATATTATTGCATTTGAGTTTTGTCTTAAAAAATAAGATGTATTATTTTATCGTCCTGGTAGACACGTAATTCTGTTTATCATCATGAAAAATCAGATGATAGGAGGGATTTTGCCATAATTATTTTCATCTTCCTGTATTTGCACTATTGATCCTTAACTGTCATTTTGGTGGAAAAATCAGAAAAATAATTTGGGAGACTGAAAACTGGAGAAAAAGAGAAAAAAGAAAATGTAAACTTTAAACCAAAAAGAAACCTAAACAACAGAAACTCAGAATTTGGCCGGTAAAAATAGATTACTCAGCAGCTGGTAAACCATGTGCATCTATTTTTGATACTTTTGATAGGGTAGAAGAAAGGAGGTGATCCTAGTGTCAAGGAACAGAGCAAGAGTCTCCTGTGGCAAAAAAAGATTGGAAGCATGCAAGGGCTGTACCATTAAGAGCAATTAAAGATGCCGTTCTTTTCTAATTATCTCTGCTAATAGTTGTGCAACAAACATTTGTTTATCAAAAAACATGAGCAAAGAAAATAAGAAAGGAATTTTCCTCCAGCTGAACAGAGAAGTAAGTTGACAACAAATGAAAAGAAAATGGAAACTTTGAATGCCATTTTTGTATAAGCTACACTAGCTAGGTCTCCTCTGACTGGATAGCTAACATAATTGACAACACTTGAAGTGGGATCTGTTAGAGAGTTCTGGAAATGTCACCTTCAAAAGTCGGCTTAGTTGAAGTATTAGGGAGAAGATAGTGTCATTTATCTGTTGCTTTACTTTGCCCTAGGCAGCTACTTGTGACCATTCAAAGAGGTGAAGTACTGTGTGATGAACCGTCAGTCAGAATAGTACAACCATTCTTATGTTGCAAAGGAGAATTAGATGAACTAGATGGGGATTTAGCCTTTGCACATTTGATGATAGAAGCTGTATGGGTGTTACAGGTTGGTGGAGTCCTCAGGAGGTCTCTAGTCCAGCCTCTTGAACAAAGCAAGGTCAGCTGTGGTCAGATCTGGTTACTCAGGGCTTCATCCGGGAGGAATCTTAAAGGTTAGCACCAGCACAACCTGCTCCTCAGCCTGAGTGTTCTCATGTTAAGAGGTTTTTCTTTATATTCAATCTGAACCTCTCTTAGTTCAATTTATTCCTGTTGTTTCTTGTCCACCATCCATGCAGCAGCCTGGCTCCCTCACTGTGATAACCTTCCTGTAGGAAGCTTCTATTAGGTCTGCCACAAAGCCATCTGTTCTTCTGTGGACTGAACAAGCCTGGTTCCCTCAGCCTCTCCTCAAGTGATCCAGACTCCGACCACCTTGGTGGCTTTTTGCTGAACTTGCTGCAGTTTATCGCTGCCTGTACTGGGGTCCTGAACCAGGGTGTGGTATTCTTGGTCTGACCCATCAAGCTCTGAGGGAGCACCAGTGCCTTCTCTGCAGCTTGAAGTCAGTTAACAGCCTGGACACGGCTTCACGGTGTAGATTAAAAGTAAAATAGGACATACATTGCAGCAAGATAAGCTTCAGGTTATATGTGGAAAAAAAAAAGAAAAAGATATAAGAACAGCAAAATGTTTTGAATGAACTCTAAAGACACTGGGAAGGTCTTCATTGACAAGCTAGAAAAACATAGGCGAGCTTGATGGGGAAGGAAAAAGGTCTAGATCTGTGAAGTTCTTGATTTTGCAATACTCTGAAAAGGAATACAACCCCCCATGTGTTCTTTCTAAATGTTAGTAGCTCTTTAGGCTCACATGACATGAAATAATTTTGTTTATGTGAATGAATGTAGCCCTACATACCATAAGCTGTAGAAATTAAACCAGAGGAAAGTATATGAGCATATGTGTCACCATTACCTGTCTGTGTTCTGTTTCGATTTATGTTTTTTTTAAAGTGATGAAGAAATGAATTTCAGTTCTCCTGCAGGGTTTCTTTAGCAGTACCCTTTTAGATTTCTCACGGTTAATATTGTTTCAATCTTTTCTTTGATTGTTATATTGTTTTTGATGATGGTGTTACCATATCACAGACAGTTGAAAGAAGAAACAGCTGATGTCACTGACGGTCCTAGAAATTACCACTTGTTCGACTTTGCTGTTTCTCTTCATGATCTGCCTCTTAAAGATTTATTTCGGAATCAGATTGGTTATATTGTCATCTTATTAAATCATCTTTGAGTTAATAACCTGTAATGCAGTGAGCATGATTTAAATTGTACACATGATTATAATAAAGAGTACAAGTATCGTGGTGATCAAATAAAATTAAATTATATACTGGGCTTCTAGATGACTTTGTAATTACCATATTTTTAAATTTTTATTACAAAGCCATAAATAAACTTTATTAGAAATCTTTTTTAGAAATTAAGAGTAATCCCTGTTGTCATTTGTGTCCATTTAACTGATAGACTTTAGATTATTTAGCACTGATATTTGTAGGAAAAATAGAAATATAAGTGCTGTGTAGCTGTGATACTTCAGCATGGTGCTTGTCTGCAAGGAAGCTGAAATCTGCTCTGGAAAAACATTTTTCTCTTCCCCCTGTAGCTTCAACCAAACCCCAAATCAAAAGATGTGTCCCGAGTGTGTATGTTAGGGGTGTTTGGCAAGTATGTGTTAGTTGTGGTGAGGACCAGGCTCTCTACTGCTTTCACTGCTTGAGCAACATAACATGTATTAATGGCTGTGTTTAGGTAAACACTAGATGGCAATACCGAAATATTAAAACCAGAACATAATACTAAAACTGTGTTTAACACGTCATTCTTTCCTCTGTTGCCAGAGTAAAGAAGTCAAGTTAATTTTTTTTTCCAAAGTCTTTTGAGAATCCTTTGGCTTGAAGAAACATTGGTAGACATTGCTTTTGCTATAGTTGTGTTCTAAGGAACACTTTAATATGAATATATCTGGAAACCTTCCTATTTGTCATTTGTACAATTAAAAGTGACAACTAAATCAAAAACTGTGATTTCTGTTTTCAAGGATTTGATAAACTCCTGTACTTTGCACTAAATCTTAAGAACTTTAAGGCTAAATGTCAAATGTACATATGCTGTGTATGTGAATAATTGTCTTTACATGGATAATCTTGCTGAACATTATACTATATATTTATATTTATTTAATATTATGTATTTACTTGAGTATTTTGTTGCTCTTACAGAAAAAGTCAATAATTCACATCTAATACAGAATCTTACCATAATAAAAATCTAAAGAAGTAGGAAGTAAGCAAGTAAGAATGCATTCTGTATTTGTGCCTCTATTGCAGAATTCAGGCTCATTACTTGTTTTATTAGGTTAAAATGTGGAACTAAGGCAGCTATTGTGATGCAAGATTAATCTGATTAGGACAAGAGGACATGCAATGACTGCTTTCTGATCCTCTCCTCTTGCAACTGGTATATGTTGCAGTGTATAAATGGGAGACTGTTAGGACTGTAAATAGGTTTTTTCTCTCTGACATGTTTTCTGCCAGTTGCTTGGTTACCGGTACTTTGCCACACATGTATGCAAGGATATTAGCTTATTCTATCCTCACACTTTGAGCTTTAATGAGACAATGAATGAACAAAATTCATGGGTTTATTTCTCTGCATCTAGTTATTAAGGGTTAAATGGCTTCTTGTCCTAGACGATTTAAATGTAACTGTGCATAATTTATGTACCTCATATGGAGGAATACGATGTTCCACTATATGTGTATGAGTTTTTCAATTTATTTTGGTTATTCTTTAAATATTAAAAAAAACCCCAACCTTATAGATGAGGACTTTTGCATATTACAACTTCAATAGTATTTCTGGTTTTTGGTCTTAAAAAGAAAATGCATTTGAGATGGTGAAAAAATAAAACCCAAGTCCTAAAATTACCAGGGTGGGGTTTTTTTCCCCCACACTTGGAAAGTTGAAAGAGAATTTTTTTCTCTGTTTAATCTCACACAATATTATACTATCAGGATAGTTGCTTTCCTTTGTCTAGATTCTGTTTCAATGCACAAACTAGTCTTGCATAGCATTTAACGAAGTTGCCACAATGTTTTGAGAGGCTTTGTTGACAAAGGTATCGCTGCTAAGTTTTATCAATTTAACAGTGTGGCCACATCTAAAATGTTTTATTTCCTTTTCAAAATGTGATTATGTGTGTAAATGTGTGTTCAGACCTACACACAAACCAGAACAATGAATTACCTCCCTCCATGTTTTTATGTCATTCCTTTGCCATCCCTTTGTGTGTGTGTTAGTTCTATATGTGGTTAAATGGATGAAGGAAATTGGTCTTGCCTTCCAAAAGATAAATGTTTATTCATGTTTGTTTCTTCTCTGCTTGTCTGACAAGGTATTTTCATGTTCAGTTGAATCCATACAAGACGGCTAGACAATACATTACTTTCCTAGTTAGGAATTTTTGTGGTGTGATAGGTCACACCTGGAAGGTATCCATCCATATTGGATGGAATTCCCATATGCTAGAGCCCTCAATGTCGAGAATACATTGAGATTTTCTGCATTTGGGAATTCTATCCTTTGTAAAGATTTAACTATTTTTCTTGTAACTGTCCTTATGCAGCCTCTGCACCCCTCTTCTTTTGTTTCACCTACAGCCACTCTGCACTAGTTGCAGTGAAAGACATGAACGACTTACTATAAACTGTCATCATTACCTTTCCCAATGACAGTGGTCTTTGCCATTCTTCCTCTAGTATATCCAAGGTATACTGTTGGTGTCAGGATCACTACAGAATGACCTGTACTATTTTATTGTATCAGGTCTGTCACCATGGTACCTAGTAGCTTTCTAACTGTCAAAGAAGTGGAGTAAAGGGTTAAATAATGAAGGTAATATCTTTTATATTTATTTATGTATTTAACTGCCTGTTTTTAATTTTCCCCAAATATTTTCCATTGATAACCATAGAAGTAGGAAACTGAATTAATGGATCTTTATTGAATAGATGAAGACAAGCATGGCTGGGCCCTCCCACCTTGTCTCTCCCCACCCCCCTGTCCCCTCCCTCCAACCCCCCCCCCAAAAATATTAACATATGATTGGTAAATAGTGTACCTGAGTCAAAAAGGCAAAGTTGTAAACAAATTGAGGATTTTTCTTAGCCTCCATTGAAGGCATGTTAAGACAATGATTATAACTTGAGAAGTCTGGACTTCTAAAATCAATCTTCAATGCATTGTTTTTAAAACATTTTTTTTTCTGCTAGTGTTGGTAGCTATTTTATAATTTCATTAATGTTAATTGATACATGTTACAAAGGTGCCATTTTACAATAATTTTTGTAGTGAGTATGGGCTGAGCTATCCTATTGGAAGAGTAATGCCATCGTGATGTTTTCTGAAACATTTTTCATTAGTTTCAGTTGCATATTTAGAGTACAAACTTCTTAAGCCATTTTAAAAAGGCAGTATCAAAGTGTATTTTGGTGTGAAGGAAAATGTACTAGATCTTAATATTCCAACCTGTTTTGACAAGTCCATGAATATTAGTGCATCTCTTACAACTTGGCATAAATGGTTAAATTAGGTACATACATATGCACATATGTAAAAAATATTTAGAAGTTGAACTATGCTTTACTTGCCAGCAGTTAATAGATTTTTTTTTCCTAAATGGTAAACTTTGAGTTCCCTTATTTTGTAGCTATCTTCTTCTGAAGGCTTTAAAGCAGATGTGTTTATGATGCTCTGCTTTCAAAAATTAGTCCCATCTTGAGACTTAAAAAACTTACTGTTCTTTTCTCAGTTCCATTTTCAAAGGTGTGCTCCCCCTCATCTTTCATCCCCTAAATACTTAAACTGAATTAATGCCAGTAGAAGAGTGAATGCAGGAAAAACAACTTTTCAGAGGCTCAAAATATCTTCTTAAAAGGTACACTTCTTGCTAAATCTGCCAAATGCGTTAATGTATACTACACAGTAAAAAATTTGCATTTGTAAAGTGCTTGAGAAAATGTACCCAAAAGGTCACTAATTGTCTTAAGAGAAACAGAACATGATAAACTTCTGAGTGCATTTTCTTCTGTTTTCCTTAATTTTTCACCTTCTTTCTTTCTCCTTTTTTAAAAAAAAAAATGTTTCTTCAACAGCTAAAACAATTTGAACTTTTCATAGGCTAAACCTTATACTGGTGCTTTTCTACTTTTATTATGGTTGCACGCTTTAGCCTAGGACCAAGAATCTCTACCTAGGGCTTCCAGAGGGGAAGGCACTTACTTTTTAGTATGAAACAATGTTTGTATAGTTGATAAACTTATTTTCTTAGGTTTTTTTCTGCTTCTCTTTAGTGAAATGTGGTACATGTTCAAGAGCATTCACAGAATGCATGAGTGGATTAGGATTATGAAGTTTCGTTGCCAGGTGGCATAAAAAGGGAAATCTCTAAAATAAAATGAAATAATGCTTAAACTCCCTTCTAGATTCTTTCTGAGCTAAAATAAGGCAAGATTGTTTCTGCATAAAATGGAAGATGGCTTCTACAAAAATCTGAAAAATACTAATCATATCGTGAATTCCTACCACAACTTGTTTAAACTTTAAATTGAATAAAAACATACTACCTCTTTGATGTTCTTAGCTATGGGTGATATTTTCAGAGAGAGAATAGATCTGCTAAGTGAGTTTAAGTACTCAATGTAGGTCAAGTCTGTTTCTTGTTCCTTCTTCCTTTCCCCCGTGTTTTAGGCATCTGCTTTAATGCTAGCACTGAAAAGGTTAGCATTGCAAAATCTAATGTCGACTAAATTTACAGGTAAAAGTTTAAAATACTGCTTTGTGAGTTAGTTTACTATGTGACATCTTTCTTTCTGGAAGATTATGCTCGAAGATTATAATCTGGAAGATTATATAAACTGTGCCTGTAATCTGATAAATTTTTAGGAGCTACCAGCATCTTTCTGACTATCACAGTTAACTGCCTTAATAAAGGGAGAAAACAATGCTTAAATTGAACTACACAAATACCAATTTTTAATTCTTAATGAAATCCAGCTCTTTCTGTTTCAGTTCAAACTCTTTACATTCTAAAATTAACATCAGTAGTAAAACTGAAATTATTTAGTTCACTTTTAGTATATCAAGCTGATTAAACCATGTACACACACAGATGTGAAATGTGTATACTTACTGTGTTTTAGGAGGCTGTCTATAGTGTCAAATAGTGTGAGTGGGTTTAGGATGTGTGAAAGTGCACAGAAAAAATATCCGTTACTTTATTTTTGTGGTATGCAAAAACACACAGAGATAACTGACCTGTGGAAGAAAGTAGCTTGTATTAAAATGAGAAGGGATTAACTGAACTGTATTGAAAATTGGGAGGGTGTATAATAGTACTATTTGTTTGGTTATTTGGTCCCTTCCCAACACAGTTGAGTTTGGGTATGCTTCTTTGCTCAGTGTCTGTGTAAATCAAGACTACGGCAGTTACTGCTTGGTGGTTGGTACATTGAAGTTTAGAAATTGACCTGTCTTTTTTCTTTTTTTTTTCTTTTTTGGTCTTTTTATGAATTTGGCTTAGACCTTCAAGCTTATTTATGTTTCTGTCCTTGTACAGATTTGGTAGTGACAGTTGTGGGATGTTTGGTCTTGCATAGGGAGTTGTAACAAATCTGGAGATTAAACCATCACCTCCAAGTTTTAATTCTCTCCTCTGCCTGGTCTCTCCACATGAGAAAGTTCCAGCTTTATTACTTACTAGCTTCTGATGGTTTCTCCAGTACTCTAAATAAGAAGTTTCCAAACTACGATGTATGTTTGTATGCATGTCAGGTGACATGGAAACTGCTTCAAGATGATGTTTAAAAAATAAAAATTGTTTAACTTACATGTTTTTCTGGAGGAGGTTGGAAGCAATTTAGATAGTGTGTGCCCCATCCCCATATCTCTGCAGAAGCCATGGACCACCACTGCTTGCTACCCCAATGGGAGAAGGAGCGTCAGGGAAACATTTTCCCCAGGATCATGGGCTACTTAAAAATAGTGCCTGAAAGGCTACACAACTTTTAATCTTAAAACATAAATAATATTTAGTTATTCTTTCTGAGTCCTTTTCCTTCATAAAGTAGTTCGGTACTGAAATGTCGCATAGTAAAAATTTTCTATAAAAGTTGCTTTCAGTAGCCCCTAGGGAATGGGAACGTGTCTTCTCTAATGGAGCTGGAGGCAGGTATTGATTTGGAGCTTTAAGGCTGTCTGTACACATATTGATATCTGCTGGCTTTTAATTGCTGTTGTTTATTAAATTAAAAACAACATTATTGCTTACGACTAATCCTATCCAAGATACTGTTGGGATCATATTACATTTTGAGGGTAATTTGTTCAAGAAAATTGTGCAAATTTTCTAAATGAACTAAGTTAAGCCTATTTAATAAGAGCTGTAAGATAAAACCCCCTTGGAAATAGTAGTTTGGGATGAATTAAGCTTTTATTTAGGGTTCCTTACTTTGCAGTTCTTAGAGGTCTCAAAACGCTGTCTCCAGTGGCTTTCGACTAGCAGAATGTTGCTTTAAAAATACTAGCTCAGCAGAGTGAGAGCCGTTAGCCTGAAGGCAAGGGGAGGCTGAAGGGAACAGAAAGAGTTCTTTCTTTAGTCAAGTTCCTCGGTTTAGTTTCAGTGTTGCCATCTGTGTTCAGGTAAATAGATGACTGAAAGTTTGATCTTAATCAAAATGGAGAAATAGGAATTTCACATTGTACTTCTAGTATTAATTTTTAATGCTGGCTTTGTGTTGAGGTTTTTGCATGTTTGCATGGCTGATCATGCTTATGAGTGACTGCATCCTACAGATACACATAGAAGAATCCTTGTCTATGCTACTCTGTTGTTTTATAAATGTTTCTTGGTGAGTCCAAGTCTGTATTACCTGTGTTTGATATTTTGTATGTTTTTAACCAGGTATCTATGACATTCCCCTGGTATACATTTAGTTTTCCATTTCTGAGATGGTTTATATATCAGGTGCCCCTTTTAAAGACTGAAGTAGAGAGACATAAAATTAAATGCTCCCTTCTGCAGCCCTTAATTTCAACGTTAATGATGGTAATAGTGGAAATAACCAGTGCCATTTCCTCTGTCCCCTTTACAAGCTTAAGAAAAATCTATGTCACTAATTTGTTTATATAATGCATTTTGCAAACTAATTTACTAGATGTGGGAGTACAAATAATCTTTTAAATAGCATTATAGATTAAAGGACAGATTCTGCCACCTTCATTCATATTAAGTTATGCCATATTTTGCAAGCAATTCTTTTGGCTTTATGGGACAACTGTAAGGGTAGAATTCCACTGAAGTAGAACCTGATTGTTTTCCTTGGGATTTAGTTATATAGTTTTAAATTCATTCTACCATTTAATGCTCTCTCATATAGGTAGCTGTGTATAATTAGAAGTGTGAGTTTCTTGGAAAATATAATAATTTCATTTTCTGATACTGCCTTTCAGTTTGCTTCTGTCCTTTGTCTTTCTGCCCAGTAGATACTTTGTTTCTTCATGTACATGTTAAAGGGATAGAATATGTGTGTCAAAAAGCCGTGACAGTAAAAGACTTAAAGAGGTGAAAGGATTATTAAACAGTCAGGTATGAACTCAAAATCAGTCAAGTAAGGCAGTAATAGTACTTTCTCTAGCCCTCCTCCCCATACTTTATTCATTATTTGTTTTATAAGAACATGTGTATACTTCACAGTGAATTCACAGGAAGATAACTTTTCTGAAGACCTTATAAACCAGGTATTAGAAAATGTATTAAATTTCCTACTAAACTCAGCCAGTAATCAGGAAACATAATATATAACAATTAGATTAGAAAGTAAATGAGCATTAAGATGTCAGAAAAAATCAGTTGGTTTTCTGTGAGTTAAATGAAAATTTTTGTGAGGTTTATAGTCTTCTGTCTGTCATATCTTAATGATTTCATTTTGGAAAGTCATTAACATGAATCAGAGTAAGTGGAAGACTCTGTAGTCAGCCCAAGATTTGACACTGACAAAAAAATATTTGTAATAATGCTGTGGGATTATACCCTGACAACAAAAAGGGTCTTTTCTAAAAGCTCTTCTTAAAAACAGTTTTCCCATGGCCAAGAGAACCAATAAGTTTAATTTCTTTATAATTTGGTTCTACATGCTCTTTTCTCTGTTCACAACTTTTTTTTTTGGTTTTATCTGGACAGTTGTCAGTCCACACTGTTACTGGTTTAGATTTAAAGGTTTGCTTTTTGCTGCATTTTTTTTTGAATGAGGATGGGATTTAATTGTCATTCCTTTGAAAAACACAGTCAAGGGCTTTTCTTTACCTGATGAGTGTTGGTTACAACGCTTGGACATTCCAAATGTTCAAAAGCTTTTATATATAAGAGAAATTTGCCAAATAAATCAGAAGTTGCAGGTAGGTAGACAAATGATATATCTCACAAACCATGCTTTCTTAATAATCTTTTAAGTAACTACATGTGTTCCAAAATGAACTAAATGTATGTTCTTTATGCATTTGGTGGTTTTTTTCTTGTTATATTTTTGTGTAGTCATTAAACATGTTGCATGTACACTTTTAATCTTGTATTTGTTATATTCCTTTAAAATAACTTCTTGCTGAAAGTTTAATCTCCTTAGAAAACAAGTCTTTGTATAAGTTGGGTATTGCTTATTGAAAGAAGTATAAATTGCTTTAGCTACTTTAGCTATCCTAAAGTATGTAAGGAAGAACAAGCTCACAAGTATTTTATGGATAGTAAGAACTATGGTCCTAATTATATCATTAGTACAGCAAGCTATTCCAGCCATGAATGCAGTTAATTGCAGCAAAAATACTTCATCAGGGATTTTTAGAAAATGCTCCCTATCTTTCATCTCTCAGATCAGTCATGTAATAATTTCAACTCTTCTGTTTGTTTATAAATTCCAAGTTTTTCCATTCTTGTGTAAGATAAGGATAAATTTAGGAGAATTCACTCAGAGTGCTGGTAACTAACAAGGATATAACAAGGATTGCACAACAGTGCAAAATGAAAACTGTCCACATCATGATCCTGATTTTTTTTTTTTTCCAATATAGACCAATCTTGTTGTCAAGTCCAATTACAATTTGCTGGTTGACTGCCCCCCCACCCCCCAGTCAGCCATCATATCACTCATGAAAACAGCAGCGCTGAGTTACTTTCACTAATTGCTGTCCCCTTTTTCGATAGGATGCTGTTGAGCTCAATTTCCGATTAGCAGTGCAAGATATAGCAAGGCTGAGGGCTCTTCAATTCAGATGTAGAAAACTATTACATTTGCTGCTATATACTAAAAATCCAAAGGACTTGTTTTGATTTGTGGTTTTTGTTTGTTTATTAGGCATAGAATTTTAATCCTTTTCTCCTAGCCAGGTTTTGTAGGATTTTTGGTGGTTTTTAAAAACATTGGAATGTGTTTATACACATGTATATATACATATTTCTTAATGGGTGGTGGGTTTTTGAGTAGATTTATTTTAGGGAGGAGTATTTTCCCCTCAACTCTACCCTGGTCAGGCACCACCTGCAATATTGTGTCCAGTTCTGGGCTCCCTGTTGTGAGGGATCTCCTTGAGAGAGTCCAGTGGAGGGCTACAAAGATGGTTAAAGGATTGGACCATCTCCCCTGTGAGAACAGGCTGAAAGAACTGGGGTTGTTCAGCCTAGAGAAAAGAAGGCTAAGACGGGATGTTTATAAATATCTTAAGTGTGGGACACAGGGGAAAATGTCCAGCCCCTTTTCAGTGGTCTGTGGAGACAGGACAAGGGGCAATGGCTGCAAGTTGGAGCACAGGAAGTTCCGCACCAACGTGTGGAAAAACTTTTCCCAGTGAGGGTGACAGAGCCCTGGGACAGGCTGCCCAGGGAGGTGGTGGAGTCTCCTTCTCTGGAGATATTCAAGACCTGTCTGGGTGCCTAGCTGTGTGATCTGTCCTAAGGAACTTGCTTTGGCAGGGGGTTGGACCCAATGATGTCTTGAGGTCCCTTCCAAGCCCTACAATTCTGTGATTCTGTGATATGTTTACAGATATGTAAATATACACATACTAATGTCAAATCATAAATTTCTGTTAATATTGTTTAAAGGATTAATTTATGTTCTTTGGTAATTGATATTTTAATATTCTATTTTTATTCTGTGTTGATCAGTTCAGTCTCCCAGAGTTTAGAGACCCATTTTTAACCTTAGCTCATACCGTCTTAATGTATGAGTACATTTGAAAGCACAAATTTCACTCTTTTTAAAGTGGTAAAACAGGATTTTGTGTGATGTCGCCACCTTTCAAGGAAATGAACTTTACATCCTTGTTTTGGTTTAGTTTGGGGTTTTTTTGACAAATGCAACTTCAGAGACCATTACTCCCCTCCCACTTTTCTTTTGCATGGCTTAGAACATAAAATTATTACAATGCTGTGTAGCCAGCCAGTTATGACAGATTCCCTTGCTACTGAATCTGAAGATACTCCATCTCTCCAGAGGTTTTGTTTTGTATTTCAGAGCCAGTAAATACCTGCTTAGTTAATGAAATAATATCTTTGAAGACCTAGCTAGAGTCAATATAGCAATTGGACCTTTAGACATGGAACAAGCTAGAAAAAGGATACCATTCTGTATAATTGTCTTAAGACTGTACATGTATATGCACATCTCATTCATTTTGAGGAGAGGAATTACAGATGGTGTGGAGAATGAAACCTCAAAATGCTAAAAATTCAGGATAAAAGTTAATTTAAAGTGAGAGTCCTGCTACAGTTACAGAAAGACCGATGTCCTTAGCAAAGTATTTTATAAAGCTTCTGGTATTTTAAGAGTTGGTAGGGTCTGTAATACAGGCTTTCTTAATTAGACTTTGTAAGTGTTAGGGCAAGACTACTGTGTGACAGCACAAGCACTTTACAGTACTCACAGTTATAAATAGTTTTATCTATGTATAGCCATGTAATTTCTGCAGCACCATAGCTGATAGTATGAAATTTAATTTGCCTACTAAAGAACATATTACTTTAATAAGGCTTTTTATTTTCCAGGTGTGGAATATTTGTACTATAGAAGTGGAATACTTCAGGGTAAAGTGGGTTGGTTTGGGTCTTTTTTGGAACGTGTCTTCTTTTAACAACAGGTATCTATGCCAGCCTACACACTGTTACTTAGAGCTGTTTAATAATTGCTTTCTCTTGCAAGGCTCCTTGGCACTGAAATAGGAACCAGCATGGTTAACCCTCATTAAAACAAATAGATTAATGTCTTACTAAAATGAAAGACCTCTTTTTAATAATTTGGCTTCATGCTATTTTAAAAAATGTTCAATTATTTAAAGGCTGCTGTAATTTAATGGACTTGAAAGACTCTGTACTTCATTAAATTGTATGAAATGCCATGTTTTTTCTTGATACACGAATTATTCACCTTATTTCTCAAGCTAAGTTTTCATCTTATTGGATGTCAATTTAAATCTTAAATTTTGAAAATTAAAATACTTTCTCTTACTTACAAGAATAACAATGAGTGCTTCCACTTGTCTTGTAGCTTCCATGAGCAGTGCTTCTTGTGAAGAAGTGTAGTCTACTTCCTCATTTATACAGAGTAGGAAACATGTAAACTGTAGGCATCTCAGTAAAGCAACAGAGCAGGTGTTGGAGATGGTTACATATATGCACGTGGTTGCCCACAGACAGCCTCTCAGTGGTCCAGGTGTGAGCCAGCTGCACTCTGGAAGTGATGTGAGCAAACGAAATATGTTGACTCTAAATTAAGTGTGAGTGTTGTTACTGCCTTGTTGTCAACTTTGACTGCTTCACCTGAGGTTTAACTTTAAACCATGCTGAATCTAATTGGTTTATTTTAGTCTGAGGCTTAAATAAAAGGAATACTAGAAAAATAAATCTAAAAAAAGTATCAACGGTAAACAAACCCAGATTAAATTAATGTTTGATTATGAGTTTTATTTACATGGTTTCAGTAATAGTATAAACCTGTTCTTTCATTCTGTGGAACGAGTTCATATGCTCACACTATGCTTACTGCAGATATGTATAGAATAAGATCTCTGAGCTATTCTGTATGCTGTGGATGCATCTGGTGTTTTAGTTTGGGTAAAGAAGTGCAGTTTCAAAGTGAATCTCACAGTCATTCCACCTTACTCTGCTTTGGTTCATAACACACATGATTATTTGGTTAATACAGACTTTTTTGCCTTTTGAAATATTCCCCTATTCATAGAAAGACCTTCACTCTAGACAGCTTAGTCAAGTTGTTTTTAAAGTTATCAAGCTTTTATTTCCAGTGTGTTTATCTTAAGAGACAGAAACTATTTCTAAGAAAAATTGGTTTAGGCACAGTGTTCTCAACTCCCAAACCTAAAATCTTGTTTTTAGGTTTCAGGGTGAATTTCATCAATGTTTACTGTATTCGTTTACATATCACTGGAAGCTTGTGCTTTGTTTTGATTTTGTATGAGACTTACAGAGTTGTGGAATTCGAGTGTGAGGCTGGTAAGGCCCTGGCACAGGCTGCCCAGAGAACTGTGTCTGCCCTGGATCCCTGCCAGTGTTCAAGGCCAGGTTGGATGGGGCTTTGGGCAACCTGGGCTAGTGGAAGGTGTCCCTGCCCATGGCAGTGGGGTTGGAACTAGATGGTCTTTGAGGTCCTTTCCAACACAAACCATTCTGTGATTCTGTGATGTTTACTTTATTCAGCTGCATTGTTTTTTTTTTTAAACCAAAGCTGCTTGAAACTTCCACATGTAGGCAGTCTGCTTAAATCTATCTTTACTATAGCAGGATGTCTGCTAGTGTGATTTTGTTTATTATTTAATTTCAGGGTGACTGCTAGTTTCTTAATGTTATTTTATGACGGAAAATTCTTACAAAAAACCCAAATATTAAGCAGTTTGGCATCACAGAAACATATGAGGCATCATAAAGATAATTTTGGGAATATAGACTGATTAATGAAGGATATTTTAAATGATTCTTACTTGCTACCATAAGGTTCCAAGCTTCTTGATAAACCGTTGTTGTTGTATGTTTCATTTCATCTCTGAGCTGTGTAGGAGTGACTGCTGACTTTCTGTGCAAGTTCCAGTAATTTTGGTATAATCATCTTTACTGTACTTTGAAAAGATAAAAGACTACTTCAACAATGTTTATTTTAATAGGATAATAATGATAATGCTAAGAATGTGAGGGTGTTCTATGTTAATTAAGAAAAGGTTTGAGATTTTTTTTTTTTTAAATAATTCGGTGTTTTGGCTGAACCATGGAACTTCTTAAGTTAGTTGTGGGGCCAGAAAGCTGTTGAGAAATAAGTTTAATTGAAACAGGAAAAAGACATTTTTGCAGAGAGGAGCCTTGACAAGCAAAAGTTCTCATTCCAGATGTTAACCCGCTTATGAATCAGCTGTGTATGTGCTTAAAGCAAACTTCTTTTGTGCATTTATCTGCAATTTTTGCATGGATATAAGTGTTTTATTATTTAATTGGAAAATACCACTAGTTGAGAGCAAAATAGAGATGTGTCGTCCCCCCCCCCCTTTCTATAGAATAAATCCCCATGGTAGCAAATTGATACCATGGATATGTGTGTATCTTTTTTAAATACTGTGACTTAGCTTGCAAAGAAATTAAGTGGTTCTTCCTAGGTGGATGCTTCCTAATAATTTTGTTAGTAAAGAATTACTACATTCTCATGCTAAAATCTGTGAATTTCCTATAAAAAAAGGTGAATGTCATCTGAAGACTTCACATTGCTTAACTTTACCAAAACTGATGCCAGATAAGTTCTTTTTGTTAAAATTATTGGGCATGTGCTTTTAATGTGGCCACCATTTGATATTTTTGTTCTGATTACAGAAGAAAAAAAGTCATTATTTGTAGTTTGAATGTAGTAAAAAAGCTTTGCATAAGCCTTTGCCAATGAAACGTAGTAGCTACTCTTCAAGGTCTTTAACAGTTACTGTGCAATATTATTTGTTTCCTCCTTCCTCCTTTTCATCCCTGAACTTCATCAAGAAATTCTATTTAATGGTTCAAGTTTCAGTCCATGACTACCCTGCCCCAATTTTGCCAGAAAAATATGTTCTGAAATATTTATATCTCTCTCACTGTGGAGTCACAAATGAATGCTTTTCTCTAAGGCTGAGGAAAAAGCATTAGCAAGAGAGAAGTGATTGCCAGTAGTTCTGCTGTTGTGTTATGCTGACTTCATCACATGCAGGATACATGCAAACCTATTTCTTTTATATTACATCTTCAGCTTTGTGAACATCGTGACGTCTTATTGGGAAAATATTTTCATTCTAAATAATATGCTTAGTTTCAAAGCTAATGCATTCTTCAATATTAGCAATTAATGTTATTTTCAGACATTCATTACTAAGTAATTGAGCTTGTTGCAATTTTATTTCTTCAGTCACAACAGATTGGTGGACTGAAGGCTTACCAAATAAGAGCAGTTTCTGACTGGTTGGTTGATCTTGACTGTATCTGTTCTTCATAATCCTCTACTCATAAGAAACGTGCCTCTCTTAATTTTTCATATCCTAGAGAACATTGGTGAAGATCAAAGAGGTAAACAGTCCTCAAAATGCACACGCTCTCTGTTTCTTGCTGTCCTTTTTCCATTCTCAGGAATGTTTCTCATTGAAAAACTGTTCAAAGCTCTTATCATCTCTGGAGGCATGGGATTTCTATCTTATCTAAGAGGGGGAGACATTATTACTTCCTGCTTCCGAAGAAGAAAGGAGGTGAATTCAGTTGAGGGAATTGAATGGTTTCAGCTACTGTGTTGTATTCACATTTGTCACTTTTTCAATTTTATTTCCACTACCAGATTAAAAGGAATAGCAAAGGTACTTACTGTCATAAGTATCCAACCAACCAACATAAAGCTGCTGACATCCTCACTTGGAATATACTGTGGCCCTGTTTTAAGCACCTGTACAGGATGCTGCTGTGGTCTTTCAGTAGCAGTGAGACCTTTTAGGAAGACATGATGGGGTAATGGCCTACGTATGGCACCAGGCTGCACAGTTGTTCACATGGGAAGATGTCTGGCGTATGAAAGACAATTCATGTGAGCAATTCAGAGACTACCAAATGCAGTCATCTCTCTGGTACTAGAATGTTAAAGGTATCAAAAGAAGCCTGCAAAAAATATATAGCCAAAGAATAGGCTTGATTATTTTTCTTTTGAGTGGCCTCTTAAGAAAGGTACCCATGAAAAAGTACGCAGTAGACCTTTTTACTATGTCTGCCCTGTAAAATTTAGGGTCACAGTTCTGGGTTCAGAGAAGCACAGGTAAATGCAGTGTTAATGGATGCCAGGCTGTACTGTGAAATCAAGTTTGCAGTTTACAGTATGAACTTGGTCACCTTTTAGGTCATGTGACCTCTTACCGACACGTAGCACCTCATACGATAGCTTTTTCTCATTATTTATTTATAGACATGGAAGAAGCAAAATTTATCTACAGTTCAGATAACTGAATTCTAGAGAAACTTCATAGAGGTTTTTTTGAGACTGCAAAACTTTATGGAAATTTGGAAGATAGGCTTAGTATGGAGTTGGTTTTTTTGTGACTGAATCAGCTGATGCATGCTTTTCTACCTTAAGCTGTTTCTGTTAAGGAACCTAGAATTATAATTCAAAGTAGGATGAGCAATTTTGTTTCTCCTAATTACTTGAAACATGTACAATCGGCACATCAGATAACAAAAGCTGGAGGAAGTAATTTGTTTTACTATACCCAAAAAAATTGTATCAGATATCTGAATTAGAAAGGTTTTGTTACACCTTTTAAACTCATCTTCTCTAATTGTAGAAAGAAATCATACAAGGAGACAGTTTCATACGAAAAAGCTTTAAATGCTAATGAAATCAGTGTCATGTTTCTCTTTGTACATAATGTTATCAAATACATTTGATTTATGCTTTGTCCATGTTGTCAGCAAACCTCTTAAACATGTTGTCCACATCTAGCATGTGTGTATAGTACTCTCCAGTTGACAATCTCTTGACATTTTCATGTTCACTTACAGCTGTGTTATACAGAGGATATAACATTTCTCTTTATACCAAAGTGACATGAGTCATGAATCTAGCTCTTCTCTAATGACATCTCATTCATCTGGTAGCCATGTCCACTTCTACACCTTTTCATGAAGTATGCTTTCCTTGTAGCCATGGGGAAAAATCTACTGCAAGAAATTAATTGAATTATTGAGATATAGTTTGAGTTTTCTTCTGTGTTCTGTGCATTCTGTGATACAAAGAGGTTTACCATCTTTATTGAGAATAAGCATTTTAGAGGAAGTACCTTGATTGTTTTTTTCTTAAGGAGGGTTATAAGCAGCCACCACCTCCAGCAACTCCTGGGAATTCCCTCTGCTCAGCCCAGAGACCCTGGGGTCTCTCCAGTTCAGGCCAATGGATGTGGCTGCTGCTTCAACCAATAGTAAGCCTGGCCTTATGCGAGGCCGATGACTTCTGTCTCTTTTTTGTTACTCTGCTTGGAAAGTACCACAGTGAAATGCAGACATGATAAACAGAAAGATTGCTCATGAATTCAGTAGGTGGCATTTTTCAAAATCTCCTGGCGTGCATTTTGACAGTCATAAAAAAGAGATCTTAGTTCTAAGATTATCAATTGCCAAACTGTTTTTTTTTTTTTCCTCTGAACTTAATAAATTCATTTGAGGCTGACAATATTTTTCATAAGTATATTTTGAATGTGAGTCATTTTCAGCTGTTGTATCTTCAATTTTGTAACTAGAGAGGCATGACTCTTCAGAGTTTTTAAAGGTGTTTATGTTTACGCTTAGTTACCTTTTTTTTTTTTAACATGCAGAACCGATAAATTATTAATCTAGGATGTTGTACCAACTTAATGTAATAAGAAAACATTTCTAGAAGTACAGCACTCTATTTTTTTATCACTGAGTACAATAGGATGACAACCTGTTATATTTCCTCCTGACTTTAATCCAGGGGTTCTGTCAGTTTCCCCACCACCACTTTTGAGGGCATAGGTATAGTTAAGTTTTAGTTTGACATGTTTATTTGACTAGAAATATGTGATCTTCCCAAATTCTCCTTTAGTTTGATTTTTCCTCCAATAGTTGCTAATTCCTAGTTCTGAGTCATCCATCAAGACTGGCCTTGCAGTACGTTTAGCTTCTGCAATGACTCATCATTGATTTGATGTAGGTAAGGAAACTGCAGCTGGCAGGTTAGAGAAGTTCATGTCACAAACCCATATATGAATAAAGTGCAAGTAAGCTTTGACAGTTCAAGTATATTTTTAATTTGACTTTCAGAGAACCTTAGATGCTGCTATATGTAATACAGAATGGAATTATTACAGTAGTTAAACCCACCTGAATAGGTGGTTTTTTTATATATATATAAATATACCTGAAATACACACCTTTATTGGCTTGTTTTTCTTGTCTTTCTTTCTTTTCTTGCTTTTCTTTGTTTTCTTTCTTTTCTTTTTCCCCAGTGGAGTGTAGAATCCTCTGGTGCAATTATCAGTCTCAGGTTGCTTTGGTCACTTTCTACAGATTCTCTGAAGGGTAGTCCCCAGAAGCCATGGTTGAAAAACGCTGATAGAGTTCTCAGAGTAGAGAAATTGCAAATGAATAATTACGTGTTTAGTTGAATTGGAACATGGCCTTGAGGTTTCTTTTTTGTTTTCTTAAGCTTAAACCTTCATATTTTTAATGTATGTAGTTTGATTGAGATATCATTCTAACCTTTGTTTTACCACAAATTAATTTCTGCTGTGTTTTGAGTATTTTGTAGTTATTGTGACAAAGTGCTGTCTCCTGTGAAGGCTCATACACCAAACTGCAGTTTCCTGTCTCTGCTGTTTTGTATCCTGAAGTTTGTATGGGAAGTACTCATTTCACTATCACTTTTGCGACGTCAAAAAACCCCCAAAAACAAAGTATTGTGGAAGGAAAATACACACTAGGGACTGGTTCTCCTGTAAACCTCTGCATGGTGTTATTGGACAGTGATGTTGAACCTCTGAATACCTTGAAGCCTCTCCTTTGAGAACTGAAAGGTACTCAATGGGCATGCATACTTGGGAAGAATTTGTGGTTAGTCATTTATCTGAAGATATGATCGATCTCTTAATTTACTTATGGAAGAGTTAAAAGCCTAGCTTTACTGCTCAAATGTATTTTGAAAGAATTGGGAACCATTAGTAGAATGCTTGCATTGTGTATTTGCACTTCAGAAAAGCAAGCCTCCTGATGTGAGAAAACCCAAGCAAGACTGACTTCTTCCCTTTGAGAACTATGGGTTGTAGTAAAGCAGGTTTAAATTTGAACTCAGATGCTTGATTTGTTAGAATTTGGGTAATTCATTAATCAGACTGTCATTCATTTAATCTCTTTTTGCTTCTGCAGTAGCCGGATTCTTTAGTGATTTTGAAAAGGTTACTTAAGTATCTGGCTTCTGCAAGAAGCAGCTGTTTTGGTGGTAGTAGGTCTAGCAACAAATACCAGCGTTAGAACTTGTGCGTAGATCTTAATGTGCTTTACAGAGAAAGTTGCAAGTCTGTATAAACAAGCTGTGTTGTACAAATGTGAGAACTGGCCCTGTAGTAACGTGTGTAGTTTTCTTGGTAACAAGGGGAGAAGGTATTTTCCCTTCCATCCTCTCCCAGTAGCAGCCTCCCCAGCTGAAAATATTATTCTAGTTTTTGGATTGACCTTCAAATCTGCAACAAAATTGCTTGCTGACTAAAACCTGTGGAAAAAGTCCTCTAGCCCAGAAAAAGAGATATCCCTGAAGTTGTATATTGATATATTGAGTCCATCAGCAGACTCATGAGTAACCTTGTTATCCTAAAACTTTTGGTAGATTTGATTCTTTTGTAGTCTCTGAAACTTAAAAACAAAGTGAAGAAATGTACTTTTACGAATGTTACTTAAAACCCAAAACAACAAAACTGCAGGCTAAAACTGGGAGAGTTATTAAGAAAAAAAGGAAAAAGAATGTGTGTTTAGAGAAAAGGTCATTCATTTTTCATCTGCAGGGAAGCACGTGCACGAGAGCAGCATCTTGGTGAAAGCTTTTTTCTCTTATACTGTGAAGGCACTTTTTCCATATATGTGGGGATGGTGTGTAACTGTTAAGCAACATGTTCTAAGCACATTTTCATTGTCTGCTAATCCTTGTTCTTTGATTACTGAATGAGCTTTGGCTCTGCGTTACTGTACGTTGGTTTTCATTCCATGGGAAAGGTGTGTGAAACCTTTGCCTATGTGATTGCTGATGGAAAGGGAGAGTCAGTTGATTATCTTGTGGAGGAAAGTAATGATAATGCAAAAACTTGCTACAAATCTCAGTGTCCCTGACACTTCTTTTAAAAATAAGTTTTATTAGTTTAAGAATTCAACAATTTAAGTCCTCAGAAAAATTCTGCCCGAATTAGTTTTTCCAATGAAGAATGCAGTTTCTAAAAAATTGAAATGTTTCACTGAGTGCTATGCCTTCATTGCTTAGATGCTAGATGTACCACACAGTGACTGCACTCTTGACATGCTAAATGAGAAATTAAATTAATATACCTAATAAGGCGAAGCTAACTGAAACAAATTTAACAATGGTTAAATAAAATCAAAATATTTCAACTCAATAGCAGTAGTAGATACTCTGTACTGATCTTTTTTTTTAAAAAACCCACCAAAAACCAAAACAACAAAGAAACATTTTGAAGCTCCTGTACACAAAAGAAAAATGTTGTAACTTTTTGTCTTGAAATACTATTTTCTCACCACATTTACAATGAAGACAAGCAATGAGAATAATGTTTGATAGATGCCATGCATATCTCTGTGCACAGTGAAATGTTTACCACAAAGCAATGCAATTTAAAAAGGCAGAGCAGAGTGAGTACTTAGTGCTTTCTACCTGATGCACAGGTCATTTCCTGCTAGAGTAAAGAATTCATCGATCAGCACCTGCTTATTATGTTCCAAGTAAGCTAGAGGGACTTAGAGTACCATAATCATAGTCAGAAATCTGAAAGAATTGATTTAAACAAGGTAAAAAGTTAAAATAAACCTAATAAACAAGGCTAGAACAAGCAGGGTGATGGATGAATCACCAGGGAAGACTTTAGCACAGTATTAAAATACATCATGAAGAAATGTCTTTGGAGGGCAAAGTTGTTTGAGACATTTCTTTCTTTCTTTTTTTTTTTTTTTACTGTATAGAACTAGAAAAACCTACAAGTAAACAACAGAAAATGAATGTCTAGTGAATAGCTATGATACAGATTTTCATTTTAGCCTTAGTGTTATTACCAGATACTGTCACTGTCTTCAGTATCTTAAAACCTGAAATTGGATATTGTTATGATGCTATTTTTAATAGTATGCCTATATTGTGATAGAAAATAAATTCTATAAATTAATATTTAGAAATGAATACTGGAATGCACATTTCAATTCTGTGCTGTTTGAATACAGAAGAAATCAATATTTCCACATTATTCAGACCTGCAAAACGCTGTGCATCAGGGGTAAATACATACCCCAGATGGTGTTTGACATCCACAATACTGTAATTCTCCATTCTGTATTCTCTCTTCACGTTTTTTAGAATAGCTGTAGTTCTTGTCTCTACTGTACCAGGAGAACTTGTATAAGAAGGTTACAGGATGTGTTCAGTAAAAAGAGTAAGTTCAGGGGTCAACATGGGGGATAGTGATGTTTTCATTTGAGCTAACCTGAACTTTATTTCCTTAAGATAATTTTTTTTAGAAAAACCCGCAAGATAACTGATGTAGAAGATGTGCAGAAGCTTGCATGTGGCTACAGTTTTCTTTTTGACAGGACCCAAAGAACTGTAAATACTATTTTTTCTCCTTTTCACTTTTCCAGAATAATACATAACTTTTATTAATACAAGTTTTTAAACATTGCATAGACCAAATAATCTGTAGCAGTGGGAAAACTCTGCTGTAGAAAATCATAACTTGTTAAAAAGTACATCTCTTGAAAAAGAAGCATTTTGTAGTTTTGATCTGGAACAAATGCTTACCAGTCTGCTGTTAATTTTAAATGGATGTTCAGAAATCTTTGAATTACGTTACTATCTCTCTCTGAGTTACATCACTATCTTTATGAGCAACTTGCATATGCAAAGAATTACTTTCCAAGCTTTTGAGTGCTTGTAGAACTTGCTAGATTTACAAGAATTACTCTTTTTTAATTCTTGTGATTTTTATTATCATAACCAAAGAAGTCCCCCTGTTTTCTGGTTACTTCTCTTGTTCCATTACATTAAAAAACAAAATCTTGCAAGCTTGTGTTAGTACTGTGACTTTTCATATCTTGCAGAACCCTACATAAATGCAGGAAAGCCAAGCCTTGTACTTGCTATATCAAACCACTTGAATATTTTTAGGTCTGCACCTTTATGTATAATTTATTAACACTTTTGAAAGATCGACCCATAGACGTGGTGTGCTGTACTGCTTGCATGAATAGTGAATTCTGCTTCAGGTGAGAATGGGACAGGTTTGGATGATCCAGCACAGCAGAATAAAGAATATTTATTGATTATATAATTGCATTATTTGCTGTAAATGTTCTATCAAGTATGAAGTAAGGGATTAAACTGTACCACTAAGAAAAAAATTAGAGTAGGTTTGGGGTTTTTTTTGGGGGGTTAGGATTCTAATAATGCCAGGGCTGTCGGATAATCTGTGTACTATTATCAAAAACTAAGACTGTCTTTAAATGGATGAAGTGGAAGCCTGAATAGTCAACTGTCAAAACTGTTGTAAACTTTCATGACTTGTCTGGTATAAAAATTGGAAGGAAGGGGTAGAGAAAGGGAAATTTTCCAGTGCTTGTGAGGCATGTAAGAACTACAGATCACAGACTCTCTTGTTGTGTCATTAGTAGCTATTATTGGAATACAAATAGCAAGCTGCTTAAAATAAAGTATTTAAGTTTGTTCCTTTGCTGTAAGATTGTCATCGTCTGGTGTTTTTAGAGGGGGGTTGTTTGCTGGTTTTTTTTTTAAATAGAACTTTTGGGGTGGAGGTAGTGTGTGGTATAATATAGGAGGTTTATTTTGTTCACTCCTGCTGTTTGTGGATAAGAAAGACATTTAATGAATTTTGAGTTTCAGACCAAATACTCTGCCAGTCTACTTAGAGAAAACAGTTGTTATCCTAGTGTAAATTTATGCAATGCAACTGCTCTTAGATAAGCATGCCAGTTAGAGATAAAGTTCTCTTAGATGGAAGGGTGCAAGAATAAATGTAACCTAATGAATTTTTTGACATTCTCACCTCCCAGATACAAACCAGCAATATGTTTTCATGCACTATTTATACAGGAAATAGAATGAATACTTAGGAGAAACTTTCCTTAAATAGCGATTTACCAAAATATATTAACATGCCATTTCTGATGATGTTCTTGTAGCTTGCATGACATGAAGTATCTAAATAACAGCAGAAGTTTTATTGTGTTCTGGAAATACGTATGTTTTACTTAAACTTTAATTGGACAGAACTTACAGGTTCCTAAGAAAATTGAGAAGGAGTAATTTACAAAAAAGTGGTAGTTTAGTGGGTAAAGCACTCTGCCAAGTTTCGACCAGCAACTGAGGTTGGAATTATAAATTTCTAACAACAAGAGATCTACCTAGTGTTTACAAAGTTTGCAATCTCGTTTGGTTTGATACATTCTATTTGGATTTAGAAACATTATAAAAGTTGGTCTTTTTGTGCGATTTAGAAAATATGAAAAATTCCTGAATAAGCAACAGAAGTTATATTATCCATCATGGTTTGGTTTTTTTCTTTAACTTTTCACAATATCAAAGCTCAGAACTGTAGCATGTTGAATTATATACAAGCTGAAGGGTGCTATTTAAAGTTTAACCTCAGAGTTATTTGTCTCTCTTCTTTATAAAACTAAACTGTTCATCGGAGCTCTCATTTCCGCTTCAGAGTTGTTGTGTGAGCTTGGAGGTACCATCTGCCCTAAGGCCTTAAGAGGCAGTATTTTTGCTTAATAGCATCCACAGCAATGCATACTTTTCCCCTCTCCCTGGTCCTCTTTCCCACTTGCTGTGGCTGCCTCACAGCAGTTCCTATCAACAGTTAAGGCAAATCAGAGATCTTTTTGGATGACCATCCTCTGCATGAACCTCGTTCCACGTGTTTCAGATTGTCTTCTTTTCATTCTGTCTCTTCTTTCCTCACTTCCAAGCTAGAATCTGACAGAGTATTTTGTGCCAGCACATGCAAACAGATTCCTCTTTTGAGTCCTGCAGTTTGGCATTATGCAAATGTTGCTTTGTAGGTGTGATCCTTGCCATTTCTACATCTCTTCCAGTGTTGAATTTCAGCTGTGTGTCCTGTTCATGGAAAGACACGAGTCCCCTCCCTTTCACCCAAAGGAGAGTTGTTGGCTACTGTCCCTGGGGAGAATCACAAATTTGACTTACTGCTCTGTCATACTGATGCTACCAAAAAAAAAAAAAAAAAAAGCTTTGGTCTTGAGTATTTGCAATTAAGTTACATAGCAATCTTCACCTCTTTTCTCAGCCCTTCTCTTGAACGATACGGCTCAAAACCAGTATGCTCAATGGATTTTTATAGTTTTCCTAGCAAGATAGTTGCGCTGACATTTAAAAATGTGTAAGTATGTTATAATTTAGTGACCTTGAAAAAAAATGACACTAGAAAATGTCATAAAGCATTAGGAAAAATGTAAATATTTAAGGTGACTAGCTTAAACTTAATGAAAGGTTTAAGCTTAACCTATGGGGAAATAAGTATCTTCACACTTAAATATCCTTTTATTGTTTATTCAGTAAAAAAGTGAATGATGGAGAAGATGGGATTGGTATTATGAATAACCACATCAGGTTATTGTATCTGGGTGAAATTTTAAATATACGTTTTTGTTTAATCTGTTTTGGTTTAATAATTTACATTTATACTGCACTCTAAGAGCTGTAATTATAAAATATTTAATAAAAACCCATATAAAAATAGTGATACATTTAGGAAAATGTGGAAAATAGAAAGCAGAGATAATTTTTGGATGTTTTTTATACAGTTTCCCATGTGGTAGCATGTCTATTTTCTCCTTCCTTATACACCCTGCAGATGCAAAATATGCATTGACTTGAAAGAACTCTTAGCTTCAGATTAAAAATAAATTTGTGGATTTACGTACTTATCCTTCCTTTTTTTTTTTTTTTTTAAAGCAGAAGAATAACTAATTAAGAGAAAGGTAGAGCTCTAAAGGTTAAAAAAAAAAAGAGAAAAAAAAGCTTTTTGCTTTCATTTTAAGGTTGGTTCTATTGAGTTAGGCCTGAGGTTCATCTGGAGAGACCTGAGCTAGGGCACCTGCACATGCTGTATGATAAGCTACTTTCCCAAATGCTTTCTTGACCTGAAACAATTTATGTCCCAGGGATTTCCTGAGCCAGATGTGGAATCGTTGTATTTTAAAATATGTTATATCCCTCCATGCATCTGTGGAAACTTGTGGCATCTGCACCATCTGATGGCACTGGAGTCCCACAGCCTAGTGTCAACCTACAGCGATTTGCCACTTTCTGAGTACATTCCCTGTTGGCTTCATTTGATACTTCTAGGTCTTCTGTGAGAAGACGCGATGGGCAGTGAGTCCCTACCGGCCTGTTTACACCTTTCATGGTTTTTACATCTCTGTCACGTCTGTCATGTTGCCTTGATTCCTCTCCCATGTCTTAAGTTACTAAATTGTTTCTCATACAGGAATTGTTTCCATGCCTTTTCTAATGCTGTTACATATTTTGAGATTGGGCTTGGGAAACCACCATTCACAGTATTTAAGGCGATGATAGCGGTGATAATGATACATGATAGGAGTGTAGTGATGTTCTCTGTGTTGTTCACTATTGCTTTTTTAGTAATTCCTGAGAGTGCGTTCCTCTAAGCACTGCAGAGCACTGAAATGCCGATTCGGAATGGTGTTGGTCACCTCTGAATTTATTTTCTATGTGAAGTTAGAATTGCAGCATTTTGTACTTTTTGGTATTGAGTTTCATCTGCCATTTTAAGATCTGTTTTCTCAATCTTGTGAAGCTCTTATGTCATTCTCCACAGCCTACTTTCGTCTGCGCTACCATGAGAAGCTTAGTATCCTCACCAAATTTTGTTACTCCATTTTTCTCATCTTTTTTTCCCCCCTCTTCTGTTCTAATTGCATGAAGAAATTAAACAGATATGACCCCAGAGAACTGTACTGGTGGTATATTTCAATGTGAAAATTACCAATTTACTCTCTTTCTTCCTGCTTTTAGGCAAATATTTATTCATACAAAGCCTCCTCTTTCTGCTGCTCTGAAGTCTTGGGTGGGAAAGGGAGTGGGATGTCAGTGAGAACTTCTGGAGGCACATGTAAATCATATGAACTAGATCCTGCTTATGTGCATGTTTTTTTGCTTCTTTCAAGAAATTGTCTTAGATCACGAAGCAGAAGTTTCATTTTCAAATGCTGTGTTGACTCTTTCCCCCAAATATTATGTTTATCCACACATCTATTCAGTTTTTTTATAGTCTCTACTAATTTGTCCATCAGACGCATCGAGCTGGTATTGCACTGTCCTCAGTCTTCCTTTCACCACTCCCAGTATTACCATGCTGTCACTTAGCTTTTGTAAGATTTACAGGCATTTCTTCCGTCTCATTTCTTAGTCACCTGGTGTTCATGCAGAAGCATGTGTGCTACTGTTGGTTTTTCTGAACCTCTTAAAATATAATTTTATTCTGTTTTCCTGCTTTGACTGTTGTTAACCTCTGCTTTAGCTTTGAATAAAAAAAGGTTAAAAATACAAAACAAAACAAAACCTTGTGTTCTTTGGCGCTTGGCTTCATTCTGCACCTCATTTGACAAACTGGCATCTGACCTTGATTTCAATAGGCTGCAGTTACTCTATATGTTAAATTTCTATTCTCCCTGAATAGACACTGAAGTAGCACTAGTTTCCAAAGACCCTTCTTTCTTACTCCTTTTGTGTGATGTGTTTTGAATTTTGGGGACATCATTTAGCCTTGATCCTGCTGTTTGGTCAAATTCACGTATTTATTTTTTAAATTGTGACTTGTAGTACTGTGTACTTGTGCCAGGGAAGTAATTTAGAGTACTGTTCCTTTTCAGTCTGCTTACAACTGTGCTTTATAGTTTGCAGAGTGGGCTACAAATGTCCTTGAAATCAGTATGTTTTCAGGGAGCTCAAGAACTTCCACTGCTAACAGTAGAAGAAAGTTATTGAAAATATTATCTTTGAGCTGTGTGTTCTGCTGGTAGTTTGAATTTTTATTCTAAGCCATTGCATAAGCCTTCTGGAGTTGGTAGTAATCCATGGCTGTACAACCTACTGGTGAGCAGCAGAACCAGGGAAGAATGTGGGTTGTGCTAAAGTATTTGTGGTGAAGGCATGTCGTTTGGAAATACCTGTCATGTTCTTCATAAAAGACAGGCTTTGCAGTGACTTGCAATAGTACTGATCTTAATCGTATCTGAAGAAAATTAATAGATGTTGAGTTCTTACAACATCGTTACCTGTTGGTTTTGTATTCTCACATTCTGAAAATCACTATTACTCAATCTATGCTCGTGGCAAATTGCATAAGTAGCACATTGCAGCCTTAGTCATAGTAAAAGATAATAGTTACAGTGTGTACTCTACCAGAGCGGAGACATTAAAAAAGCAGAAGTAGAAATTAGTGATGTTATGAAGAATATTTGGAAGCTTGGTGGCTTCCAGAAGTGTCTCAGTATTATATGTTACCTCACTGTGGGAAAATTATTCTATCTTTATGACTCTCTGTTTATGATGTATGTAAAATTATTCATGTAAAGCCTTTGCAGAGCATACATTTCCTAGTGTTAGAAGAATATGATGAGTTTGTATATGTGTAAGTCTCCTTTTGTAGGAGAACCATTAGGTGTTCTACAAAAGGAAAACTTTGGTAGTATTTATCCAAAGATATTTTTATATAAAATGAGCCTTAATTGTACATAGATAATATATCACACTGTGTGAAAACACTGTGTAAAGAGAAGAGACCATTTCATTCCAAAGGTGTTCCAAAACACCCAGTCTATGGTTCTTGCTGTTTCCACGCTGTTTTCAAAATGTTCTAGTTAGAGCAAGCCATGGCATAGATGGATGGGAGTTCTTCCTCATGCTTTTACTGCCAGTTCAAGAACAATTCATTCACACCTAATTCATCACAAAAGACTGGTTGCCTTTAGCTTTCTCTTCATGCTTGCAAGCACAAAATTTGTGACTTAGTAGTTGCCCACCTTTTCTTAATCTGTAGATTTCTGTCTTCTCTTGGACCTTCTACATGAAGTCTTGCAGTTATTAAAAGGTCAAAAATATGTTGCTTACCTTCTCCACCACCACTCCTAAAGATAGTTAATCTTATACAAACTATTGATGTGGGATAAGATTTCAAGCATCACTCACTCATAAAATCTGCAATTCAGACTTTTTTTTCCCTGAAGATGAGTGTTGAAATGGAGGATCTGTTTCATTTTTTCACCTTAAAAATGTTTTCCTCCTGCATTATTGCAACCTATGAAGAAGACCGATGGAACAGGCAGGTAGCTTGTTTTGACATTATGTTCTTCAAAAATAGTGATGAACTGGGGATCAATGTGGAAAGGGACCTCTTGCAACTTAAACTGGTGAAATTGCTTAAAATCTCAAGATGGGCTTTCGTTGGAGAGATTCTTCTCAGTTTAGTAACTCAGAGCTTTGGCAAGTGTAGATAGGGGGTGTT
The DNA here is from genome assembly GCA_027925045.1 of Hypotaenidia okinawae. Taxonomy (NCBI): domain Eukaryota; kingdom Metazoa; phylum Chordata; class Aves; order Gruiformes; family Rallidae; genus Hypotaenidia; species Hypotaenidia okinawae. Next base: position 33,972,499 of record BSDF01000006.1, read on the forward strand.
TTTTTAGATATTTTAGTTCTCATTGCTAATGTTAATTTCCCAAATGTAGCTAGGTTTTAGTCTTCTGTTGCGGTTAATTTGGTTCAGCTGCATAGTGTCGTCATAAATTTATTGCATATTAGCTGACTGAACAGGCTTGAATTCCCAAATAAAACAAACAAAGGTTGGAAGACCCCAAATAAGCTTCTCAAAATCATTGATGCTTGTTTAGGAGAAGGAAAATGCTGATTTTAAAAAAGTGTTTACAGTTTTATATTTGCCCTTGCAATGTTTATTTACAGTCACAGAGGTCTTAGAAGGATCCTGTTATATTGTTTGTTCTCCCATATCATTTTGAAAATCTTTGACTAGAAAATATTTTCCTCTGTCTTCCGTAATGTTTTATGTCTTTTTAATTGAATTAGTGTTGACCAAAATCACCGATATGTCTGTTTTCCTACTGAAAACTATTTCTCTTCATTTTTTCCCAACTCATAATTTCCCAAAATTAAAAAATACTTACTACAGATAGGATTTTTTTTTTGTTCTACTATTCAATTAATATTTGTGTGAAGAGGTAATTGGGCTAATGAAACTATGAAACGCGTGTTCGGTTTAAATCAATTTTAAAATATATTCAAATCTTAGGAAGGCACGGTGGTTTAGATCTGCTGTTCTTTCATAATACAGTTCCATTTCTACAATAAAGAATATTAAAGCTTATGAATGTTACCAAAGATGGAGCATGAGCTTTACTTGAATGCATTATTTTTAGCTGCTCTGTATGTGAAGGCCAGGTGATATTTGTAAGTAGCATAAAACCCTACTTATATGAAGAAAAAGTATTTTTTCATGTTGGAAGGAACTTGGAGTCATTGGAAGAAGATGTTTGATTAGTATTCATGGCATAAAAGGAAGTTATTTTCAGGGGAAAGGAATTTGTGAAAAGATAATTGGTTAGACCAACATTCTCATTAACCTAATTTGCATTAAATGCGCTACTGTGAATTGTAGTTATTGCTTTTTCTTTTGAAAGGCATGCTTTGTTAACTTATTTAAAGAGCCTAGTTAAACTACAGTTTAAGTCATACCCTTTAATTCAGCAGTACAATATCAAACTGAGGATCTGTTATTACCAACTTTGAGAGTGTGAAGAATCATAAAGCAGTGGATTTTCCTGATGAAGTAGGTTTGTTTAGCTGCTTCACATCTGGTCATTTGCAGGTACTGAAAGCATTCTACTAATCCTTTAATTTAATTTTACTCCTTTGTAAGAGCAGAGGTAGGTGACCTTTTCCTTTGTGACGCGGTATGAGAAATAACTGAAGGAGTCTTGGGGATATTGGAAGAAAATACTTACGCCTTTGTTCTCATAGTCTGAAGACTTTGAGGGTATCTTGGTTTAATCATTTTTCAATGAAACTTCTTAACCTATGTAACTAAATTGAGCTGTTAAAGTAATTTGCACTTTTTTGTTCTCATTTTAAAATCCTGAGACTGAAGAATGAATTTGGATTTCTTTAATTTTCAGCATTAGGTATCCCTTATTAGCAGTATTCTAGGTATTTTGAAACAGAGGGATTTATTTACTGTTGTGTGCATCGAAGAGAAGGGCACCTTTGTCAGCAGTGAATCAACTGTGAGTGCTCAAGTCACGTGTTTGCATCTGCAGATAGATACATAAAGACAGAATATATCTTTCCATATTCCTGGGCATATCCAGCCATCATGGAACCTCATGTTTGTGTGTTATATGAATATCTATAAAATTAGGCTGCTTCTTAGGTGTATATATATGTTTGTTAATTTCTTAATTATTTGCCCTGGTACTGTTTGACACTGGATGTCTTCAGAAGAAAAACATCTGGAGGCTTTGAATGTAAACCAAAGCCTGGCCAATTGGGCAAGGTTGTGTATCAGCCTGGTAGTGCTGAGCAATGTTGGATAAACCTAATGAAAACAGGGACATGCACATTCAAGCTAGTCATAGTAATGGTCAAAAATACCTGTATAAATACTTGTCTGAGAAGGTCACTTTCTTCCTGGAATGGTTCTGAAGATGATGATGATGGACCCTCCAGGTACACAGTGCTTAATATACGAGTACATTGCATACCCAGTGAGGATACTTGAAACAAATTATAAATGCACTCTAGATACATTAGAAAAAAAGTTGTGGCAAATAAATTTTACATTCCAGATGGGAGATGGTTAGGTCTCCTTTTTTTTATTGTTAGGCAAAGAAATATGCCAGGTACTACGTCATTTTGCTGCTTATTCATTGTTTGCAAAACAGAAGCTGGCTGATGGTTGCACTATTGAGTAAAATATCTGAAAGCAAGGCTGAACTCCGCTATGTCTTGGGACAGGCAGGTGATGGAAAAGCAGCCAGTTTTGCAGACAGCACGTTTACATGTTCAGATTTGTGGGCAGGTTTCAGGCAGTGATTCAGGAATTATCAAAAGCTTGAATGGCAGTTGGGCTGTGGAGAGCCAAATGGAAGGTAGGTGCTGGGCTGGGGGTAAAGCCACTGAAAACTTCCTCCGGCGCATTCATTCTCTGCTGGAGGCTGGGAAAGATAACTGTTGTGTCTCAGCTAACTGCTGGACTAAATCCCAGGGATTTACATGTAGTCTGCAGTTCATCTCCTTCACGCAATAATTCAACAGTTGTTGGTTTGGTTCTTTTCCAGCATAGCTCCTGAGCTATTTGTTCTCGAAGCACATGGTCTGAGAAGGCGTATGGCCCATACTCTGCATCAGCAATGTTTGGTTTGTTACTCCAGACCTTTGGCCATTGTTTTGCCACCCTAAACTTTCATGTTTCCTCTGTCACAGAACATGCTAATTTTTTCTGAAATTCCTGTGAGCTCTTTTTCAGTGAATAAATTTATAGAGCCACCTCTCACAACTCAGCGTGGTAACTGCAATGGACATTTCAGTGGAGAAGGACCTGGGGGTCCTGGCTGATGACAGGTTGGCCATGAGCCAGCAGTATGCCCTGGTGGCTAAGAGAGCCAATGGGATCCTGGGGTGCATCCGGAGGAGTGTGGCCAGCAGGTCAAAGGAGGTGATCCTCCCCCTCTACTCTGCCCTGGTCAGGCCCCACTTGGAGTATTGTGTCCAGTTCTGGGCTCCCTGGTATAAAAAGGACAGGGATCTCCTGGAGAGAGTCCAAAGAAGGGCTACAAAGATGATTAAGGACCTGGAGCATCTCCCCTATGAGGAAAGGCTGAGTAAGTTGGGACTGTTCAGCCTTGAGAAGAGAAGACTAAGGGGGGACCTGATTAAAGTCTATAATTACCTTAAGCAGGGGATGCAGGGGGAATCAGCCAGCCCCTTTTCAGTGGTCTGTGGAGACAGGACAAGGGGCAATGGCTGCAAGTTGGAGCACAGGAAGTTCCGCACCAACGTGTGGAAGAACTTTTTCCCAGTGAGGGTGACAGAGCCCTGGGACAGGCTGCCCAGGGAGGTGGTGGAGTCTCCTTCTCTGGAGATATTCAAGACCCGTCTGGACGCCTATCTGAGTGATATGTCCTAGGGAGCTGCTTTGGCAGGGGGTTGGACCCGATGATCTCTCGAGGTCCCTTCCAACCCCTACGATTCTGTGATTCTATGATATCAAAGACAAAGTAATGACCCAAGCACCCTTATAGGGAGCAGAAATTTTACTGTCTTGTAAGAATGTGGTAGGAGGTTAGAAAATTCTGTAACTAAGGTTACATAAGTAGCCTTAATTAGCCCTATTTAAAGTTTCTTTTAATTTGGTGCTGTAAGTATATGAATTGGAGCTTGGGGTTCAGTGCCTTTTTTTGTTCAAGAACAGAGGGTCTAGAAAATTTAGCTACCATACAACAAGGATTGTTTACTTGGCCTGTACAAATGGATATTTAGGACATTTATAATCCATTTGGAGGGAAGTTTGTGTGCTTTTTAAGAGAAGTTCTATCTACAGCACATTCAGAGCTGTTCATAAAAATATACTCTCCGAATGATGTACGTATTCCTAGTATGTTGTCCAAATCTCACTTTTCAATGAAATTTTAGCTTGTTGACATAGCACCTAGTGCTCCCTCCTTCAGTCTTGAATTTTATTGCACCTTTTTTAGTACGGTTTGGCAAATGTTTAAAATACCTTTCTATACAACTTTGGCTTAAAGAAATATAATATTGTGAATGCAAGCAGCATGAAAATTAAATGCAAATTTATTGAAGGCATGAAATTTATTGACTGAATTCATATCTGTAGCTTTAGGATCTTTGGAGAGAGCTGTTACTTAAAAAAAAAATACTATTTTTTATTTCTTTTCTGTAGGAGATTCCTTTACACAGTTCCGATTTGCTGATGAGAAAGAATGGGAAAGAGAAAGTGCATGCCATAAACAGGTAACAAAATTGTCATTCCACTGAAATTATATGGATGATCGCCCAGCACAGAATACCTAGGCAGTTGTGCTGTCAGCAATAAATTGTTTAGTATAACGATAGCACCCTTAATCTGTGTATTTTTATTAATTTGTCTCTGATGCTGGAGGCTTTTGGGTCTTATCTGTGAGTTTTTTTGGGTAATTTTTTTTTCTTTCTACTGAAGACTAATCAAAGCAGCAGTCCAGGTTTTTTAGTAAGACTGGAAGAAAAAGAAGCAGCAAATCCGTCCAGTGAAGGGAAAATAAGGGGCTGTCTCTGCTTTACTGACATATTAAGTCAGGCTGTATTCAAGAGAAGATAGTTTAGTAAAATGACTTCAAGAACCTATATGAGTATATTCATATATTTGACTGTGATGCTTGTTCTAGTTCTCTCAAATTAACAGTTCATGTTCTCTGGTTGAACTTCATCTACAAAATGACTATGGGGCCAACTAATTTCCAGGTTATTTGTAAGTGGATTCTTTTTGCTGGAATTAAAAAGGGGCAAAGCAATAGGAGTCAGCTGTTTTGCATATCGGGATACTGGGAAGTGTCTTAATCTCTGCAGATGTCTTCCTCACTTAAGTCACCTAAATTAATTTAAGATAAATGTCTTTGTCTTCCAGGCTTTTCTTAAAATTGCTTTGAAACTCTGCTTAAGTATTACTTGAAACACACATATATATTCAAATTTTAAAACTTTGCTACTTATTTTCCAAATTACTGACAAGAATTATGCCCTGGGGGAGTGATGTTTGAAATTGCAGAGTCAAACTAAAATGAGAAAATAAAACCAAATGTATCATTTGTTGAAACCATCATATGTTTGTTCAGTGGGATGTGGGCAATATGTGTTTTTGTCTTATTGCTTCCTCTTGCACCTAGTGTGCAGGATGTCGGTATCCAGAACGTGAGTTTCTTCATAATTGCCTTGTAAGCTTGTCATTATAGCACTTAGGTGGTGTGAACACATTCATTTCTGAATGGCTAAAGCCACTGCGAGCAGAGTGAAGTTGCACATTGCCGGTGGATTTCACAAATACCCTTCTGGCTGCCAGTGAAGGGATTGGTCACTTCTGGAGCCGGTCCCACACTCTCACGTATTGGGAAGGGTGCTGTGGTGGGCACATTCTTCTGCCTCTGTCCCTACCAATCAGCAGTCAGTCATCCTGCCTCATCCAAATTTGTTGTTTCAAACTATTTCCCCTCATTCACTGGTCTTATGTCATTTTGAAATAGCTTATACTACACCCGTCACCATTGCCCTTCCTTTGATTTCTGATTTTAGTCCAGAGTCCTGGCTGAGGTGGTTTCATAGCACTATGTAATTTTTCATGTTGTCTCTGATCTTCAGCCATTATCTCCTTTTCATTTCGCTAATTAGTTTTCACTAATCCATTGTAAAACAGTAAAGTTTGTGTCTTTAAGCTAGATTTAGAAGCAGCTACATTATGTCAAGGATACTGAAGAAAGATGCTGCCTAGTTGCTTAAAAGGTGAAACTGTCCCTTACTAAGATGACAGGTGCTGAAGTTTCCTTTTCTCATGACTCCTTTTTTTTTAGTTGTACACTTGCTGGTCCTTTTTTTTTTTTTTTTTTTTTGTCAATTTGTTTTTAATAGTGTTAGAAGTGCATGTAATTATGGTTCATTGCTTTTGTAAGCATCAGAATGTTTTAAAGGATGGGAAAGCATAAAAAGGGCTGTGTCGTTCAGGTACTAAAACCAGTAGAGCTACACACAAGCTGCAGGGTTTGTTGGGTTGGAAAATAGTAGCAACTTGTGGAAGAACAGTGATTCCCACTGCACAGAAAGCCTCATGGATTAAAAGATGTTTGAACTGGAAAAGGACCTTGTGAAATTGTCAACCTGCAGAACTATTTTTCACTTGGGATTTTCAAGACTTTGCCTCAGGAGCATTCCATTTATACCTTGATTTTAAACCTCTGACTGATCATTTGCGTCATAGGTGTTTACGTGGTAGTTGAGCCAAACGTCTTTGCACATGTGTCATGAATGCTATAAATTCCTGTATTTCATTAGATTGTTCTACGCATTCCTTAATTGTGGGGAACAGGGGAATAGAATAGATTGAAGTCATTACTGGTACTTTTTTGGTTTTGGGTTTTTTGGTTATGGTTGGTTGTTTTTTTAATACAAAAATACGTTACATTTCAGTTACCTGCACTTTCTGTTGACTGCCAGTCTTTGGTCCAGGCTCTTCGAGGAATTGCCTCTGCACCTGAGGCTGAACGTAGCTGCTGAACTTGTGCAGGTAATACAGTGAATTTTCACAAGAAAAGGCAAAATACTGTGAGTGAAACACTCTGTGCAATAATGATTACTTTAAACGCGGTCTTCAAACATAAGTAGAATGTATTTTATAAATAAACAGATTTCTTGAGACCAGCATGTTGCACGGCATGTAATACAGGAGACCAATCTATTGGTACTTCCTGTGCCTGGTGGGCTGATGGTATGCAGGTATTGAAGTGTTTGACATGGAAGGATCACGCTGCTTTTGTATCTGCTTCTCATGGTGTAGCAGCTGGTAAAAGTTTGCACCAAAATTTTGAAGGTGCTCTCACATTCTTTCCTGTAAATAATTTGGATTGTGATTAATTATTTCATATATAGCTAATATCGATTTACATGTTTATTCCATGAATTGAACTTACATTTGTGTTAGAGCAAAATTAAATTCTTTTAAAAAAATCCACCTGCTGAAGCGAGGGAATGTAAAACAAACACAAGCTTTGCAGAAGAAGTTTTATTTCTGCGTGGAGTTGTGTGAAGTGCTTCTCTGGCTGACACAGAGATGCCCTCTCTTAAGGGAGCTCAAATATGTCTGCAGATGTCATGTCTGAGAGAACCTGCAAATGAACATTACTTTCAAATACAGTTTTCTTAGGAGTTCTAGTCACAGTCTTTAGCTTTTATCAGGGTTATAAAGCGTGTTATGGCATTTAATCTTTGTCTTGTCGTTCTCACTGGTGATGTGGTCATCACATACACTGTGACGCTACTAATGCCAGGGCATCCTGATAGAAGTGGAATCTGTGTTCCATGGTTAAGTAATGAATTGTCATTTTCTTGTTTCCCTATTTGATAATGGTGTGTAATTTATTTTCTTTTTTCAAAATACAGAGCTCTATGCTATAACTTTTGATGAATGGTTTTCAGCAGCCTGTCGCATGATTTGCTTCCAAGACTGAAATTTTGGAGGGAAGGCGTAATATGGAATAATGTTTTTAGCCACATTCTGACTTCAGTCATTCCAAAATTCAGAGCATTGATCATAATAATTATGGAAGAATTAAAGAAAAATAACTCTCCAGGATATATTTGTAGAACAATGGAACTTGCTGACTAGGCATAGAGTCTCACATTCTGTAATAAGGCATTAAAGGAGCTTGTGTTTTGTGGTTGCTTCTGTAAAACTATCATTGAGATAACTTTAGTTTACTTCTCAATTCAAGGCTGCTGATATTCACTGTACCTCCTTAAGTGATCATATGTAAGAATTACAGTCCAAACAGAATAGTAAAAACCAAGTTAATTGTTAGAAAGAACCATGTCCTTGCACTTCCAGGCATCGACACCCGTAGAGCTCCCACAGATGAAACCTAAGATGATTGAAGATGCCAAAAGGAGAGAGCTTCTGTTCCGACAGTCTCTGGCCCAGAGCGAAACGGCGTTGGGCTCCCACCCTGTTGGTGATTCTGTTGCTCCATCAGAGCCTGGAAGTAAAAATGGTCCTAGGGCAAGTGCAGCAGAAGCATTTCGGACACCCCATCCACTATCAAAGCAAGAGACTGACCATTTGGATGAAGAACTAGATCTTCTCTTAAATCTGGATACCCCCATTGGTACAGAAGAGAGACCTGTGTCAGGTGCATTATCCCACAGCATACTAGCCAAAAAAGATTTGGAAACGGGTTGTAAGGAAAAGGGTAAGATTTCTCTTCTCCCCAGCATGTTGTTATTTAACTTCCACGGCTCTTTTGGTGATGTTTTTGAATTCTGGGTTCACCACTCAACAGTACTCTGCTGTCATCATTCCATCAGAATGCACTTTGTTCATCTGGGCCTGTGTTCTGACCCATTGTTTCCTTTACAGTTTTAACTCCCTGCTGAACTCAAGTTTCACCAGTGTCAGTTCATTTTAAGCAGTAAGAGAAATTCTTCTGCAGAACAGCATTGGTCTTACAATTCTGCCAGCTTTTAAAGTAAAAAAATAAACAAACATACTGGTATTTTAGTCAGAGGAAGGTAAAATTATGCACTTACAGAACATAATCAGCCCTTAGTTTACCATGCTAGTAGCATGCAGAAGAATTGACAGGTATTTCTGATTGCTTCTTGTAAATGATATTGTCAAACCTTTCTTGCACCAATTTTACAAAATTAAGCTTATTATGGAAGCAAAACTTGTGTATTTCAGATTTTCATGTCTGTTCTTTTCCCTTTTCTAGACCCTTTAAAACTAGATGTGCCTGAAGAGAAGAGTACAGCATCACAGGAGCAGCAAAGCACACCTAAAAATGTTACTGAGGAAGAGCTTGAAGACTGGCTGGACAGCATGATTTCCTGAAGCTCAAGTTTTCTTATATGAATAAAGGAATATAGCAAACATTAATTAACAAGCTGAATCTTCCTTTATATCTCATTATTTCCTTTATCTCTTCTGGTTTGTGCAGGTGCCAGCTTTCTCGGCAGGCACCTAAAATTCTGTCCCAACCAAAAATTTAGATGTGATTGAAAATTGTCTATGACTAATGTTCTTGGAAAGGTGCAGTGTTTGTGATGAAATTAGGATTTTGGTTTTGCTAAAGATGCAGGCTACAGCATGCCGAGAGACCAGTTACTATATTAGCTCTATGTTGTCCTTAAAAATAAAGCTACAAAAGAACAATGAGTCCGTGTGGTTTTCATCACCATCCCCAAGCCACAGCTCCATGTTGTAGAGGAACATGAAAGAAGATAGCAAAGGTAACATCTGGTTTATAATGCTTTATTGCAGTGGGCACTTTTCATTAGAAGAAAAAAAAAGAAAGAAAAAGCATAATCCTAGCGCTTCTACTTGCAGGTGACCACAGAGCATTGTTTTATTTTGGCCTAAGGTTTAAATTGTATTCCTTTTGATACAGTGCACGTCTTTTAAGAGCAGCATCTAGTAAGCTGTTATTGAAGGTAGGATATAAACAAACTTCAAGTGCAATTTCATACAGAAAGACAGAAAAGCCATACAGTTAATGGATCTGTTCATCTAGAACACTAACATAAATAAAAAGTTTGCATAGCTATGTCTACAGAGGTTTTAAGGCACTTAATGTTTCAAGGTCAACAAAGTGTTTGAAAGTCTGTTTTTTTAAACTGCTTAAAGCTTTTCAAGCTGTATCGTAATACATTCACTAGCAAATACTGGGGGGAAATCTGGACAGCAGTTAGGTAAAATGTGTTTTGTGAGGTGAGGCCTCTGATGTTCAAGTTCTTCAATGTTAAACAGTGTGCAATTAAGACACCTTTTAGCCCTTTCGACTCTACTGCCAAACTCTAGGGTCTAATGATGTGGTTAAGAAGTTGCTATTATTTCAGACCATGTGGGAACTGGAAGGCATAAGTTAATCTGGCACCGTTTTCTTTTTTCTAATTAAACTTCCAGCAAAAGACCTGTTCCGTATGCGGGAGGTACAAAAAGCCTATGAAATAGTGTCAAGTTCTGTGTACGTCTCTCGGAATTTAAAGACATTTAAAGCAAATACAAGCTGTGAAATTACACCATGAAATGAAGGTGAGTTGTTTTTTGTATACTGGATCTTAACAGTTCATGAATAAGTAATTTATCTTGTGATATTAGCCAAGTTGATCCTCATACTGTTTCCGGAAGCAGTCCCCAGCTGGGAAAAAATCCCAACATCTTTCTTGGTACATCTTCCACACAAATGACTCCTGAAATGACAGTGAGTATTTATCTTAACAGACAACATTGCAGTTAGTGCTCCAGAGCCACTTTTAACAATACCCAGTACTGTGCCTTTTCTGGTGAAGACACTGAAACTCAAGACCATTTGCCCAAGTATTGTTCTGCACTCCAATCGACTCCAGGCTACTGACCTTTAAGCCCTGTTAGAAGAGCTGTGTCACTGTAAATGTATCTGCCTAGTTCTATCAGAGCAAACCTGCACCAGTCTGTGTTTATATAACCTGACTCCATTTGGAAAACACTGAAGTGTGAGGTACTTTGTAGCGTTAGCGTGACAGCTGCTTATTTGAGATAAGGTGTAATTAATTCCTATTTATTTTCTTATTTATTTACACATAGTGCCTAACACCACTAAACAAACACACGTACATGCATCCATATACCTATCTATATATACACGTATGTATCAATTTAGACTATAAATATAGTAGCTAAACTACTCTACTATCTTTCAGGAATGAATGGCAACTAAGTATATTTTAGGGTTTCATTTCTGAGGTAAGATGACAGTAAGATTGCTGGTAAGTGACTTCTGGCAGAGTTCAGCGCTGGGCAGAATAGCACAGTGCTGCAGCCCGCTCCCTCCCCGTTTTTTTAACCCTTCCTTTTCTTTCACTGGCAGAAGACTCTGGGGGAGGGTGGCATCATTGCCACTCCTCGGTGGTACATCAGTTCCACCTGGTGGCACACAGCTACAAGGCTGGAGAAGGTAAAAACGTTGAAAGAAAATTTTAAGGGAAAAAAAAAAGTTCTATTTTCTACTCACCTGGCCAGTATGCTCAGTTTCATCCTTGTTAATGAGATACATTAAAAAGAACCTGAAACAAGCACATGGAGCAGGTGTTAATGCAGAAAAAGTAACATCTCTCTCTGACCTTTCCCAGACTGGGGAATGTGTCGGACATTGTGCCAACCAGCAGAATAATGACAGTGTTAGGCATCTAAAGTGCTATTCTATCCTCAAGCACTTCTCCCGTGGAAGTGCTATCAGATGTAAAAGCTGTAGCAGTGGAACAATGTGATATTGCACTTTCTTTGTCTCAGTGCTAGGAGCAATACTTGACATAGGCATATGCCAAGTCAAGTCCTGTATGCATACAATCCAACTGCTCACCTTGGAAGAAATTACTATGGCTACTATTCAAGAAGTTAGAGGATTGGCAGATACTCAGGTACACCAAAGTTTCCAGAGGCCCATGCCATACACCTCATCAGCTGAGCCTGTCTGTCTCAGGTACCTGTGCTCACTCAAATGCAGAGGGCCTGAACTGATGTGGAAGGCTGTGCACATGGTCAGTTCATAAGTAACACAGCTCTTGTTTAGTGACTTAGGAGAGGAGAGGTGGCCAGAGAGGAGTTGAGATGCTCCTCAGTTCTGCGGAATTCTGTCTTTGGATTGTCAGCATTGTATGCACCTAAATAACTCTGGAGCTGAAAGGTCTCTTTCTCATCATTCCAGCAGTAAAATATACTTACAGATAGTTTGCCAAATTGTGTTCTTGCAAAGTATGAGTTTCAAAGCCATGTGGGGTTGTGTCAAAATAGTCATTGCCAATTCCACAAATAAAACATTTGGTCTGGAAAGACAAGTTGTGGTTACAAATGAATTTTAACTCAAAGACATTTTTTAACTGGTAGCGATCTAGATGACCAAGAGTAATGAAAACTACAGTGTGCTTACTCATACCTCCATATCTTCTCGCACTTGTTCTTGCTGGTCTCTTAATTCACCAAAAGCATCAATAATCAGACCTATTTTCAAGGGAAAAGTAGCAACAGTTCAGTACTTAGCAGAGTATTTGTATTTCAAGTGATGTCTGTCACACATCCTTCACTGTCTTTGGAGTGTAGCGTACTTACTGCCTAGGTTGAATGATTCAAGTTACAATCTATCAATTTCCAGATGTGTTTAGACTGCAGTCCTAGCAGTATGAAGTTCTTTTACACAGAAGCACAATCTTGAGAGGGAAAAAGGCTTTTCTGTACTTATATTTTGGTCAGTTTAAGCTTCCATAATCTCATCTCTTTTGTCCCCTTGAAAGGATTTAGTTTCAAATCTTCTCATGGAACTCTTGTATCCAAGCTTCTGTCTGACAAAGACAATTCTGCTAGCACTGGCTCTCCCCAGCCAGTTTGTGATACTGCTTCACATTTGAAGCATGTATTTCTCACTTCCAACATATAAATGACATGGATCATTGTTGCTACTGTGGCATTCATAACCTTTTCTCAGTGTAGATGCATTACATTTCTTTCTTTGCCACCAGATTGCCATAAACCGGTGCTTGTCCGAACAGCCTCAGGCCAGCTGTTGAATACTGGCAGGCGTTGAAGAGAGGTCTCGTTCTCTGTAAATCACAACTGCAAACCACCCTCTAAAGGAAGGTGGAATTTGGCTATGGTGACTGTCTCCATGTCACGTCCCCTTTCCAAGGGGAAAGTCTCTATTCCCCAGCCAGCTGTGGTGGTTCCACCCTAAAGGTGTAGAGAGCATCTACAGCAAGGCTCTCCAAGTTTAAATGGCTATTACAGGAAGAACCGCCATCCTGCACAGGCTGTGCCCCTTCTGGACAGCTGTCACAGTATTCATAAACACTGTAACCCCGGTACGTTCTGTTCTGTTTCACGTGCTTTGGTTTGCAGACTTAGGCCTGATGCATTATCTATTCATTAACTTTGCCTAAGATTACTACCTGCAGAATCAATGTTTTTATCAGCTCAGAAATCCGTCTTTATAGCGACACCGCTCAGTTTGCATCTAACACCAGTATGGGTTAAACACATTGCTGAACGGCAGTAAACTAAATTGTAGCTGCCTCTGCCAAGGTAAGGGATGGTACCTTGAATTATGGCCAGTAGGATAACAATGACAAAGAAGAAAAATGTGATGTCGAAGACAATTCGATACATTTCATAAGGGTCTCCAGCAGGATCCTCAATTTCATCTCCAATGCCACCCCCAGCTCTTACACCCACATACATATGGAACAGGTAACACTAAAAAGAGAGAGGAAAATTACAGACACATTTCTTGTCAGTGATTCTGTTTGCTCATTTGTTTTCCTTTTTTGAAAACTGATTCTGCTCTGCTAATTCCCTTCACAAGTTACAGTTACAATGAACATGCCGTGTCAATCCTCACGTCTCACAAGTTGCACCAAAACCCTGTTACTGTCTGACTGAGATTACAGCTTCCAGTACACTCACTAAGAGGGAAAGTCAGCACCAGCTGTTACCCTCCCCTCATGCCCTATGTCGTACTTACAGGCTGACTCTTTGGAGGCATTATTCTTCTGTTTGTTACCGTGTTCAACTATATTCTCCCCTATAGAATATCTCTATTACCTCCCGAGGTTCTAGCTTGCTCTGAGTAAGGAGAGGACATCTTTTAAAGTCTTGTAATGGAGTTTAGAAGCATTGGCAAATATTGCTATGGAATAAACCGTGTGGCATATTCACAACAGGTAGATCTGTTTGTGTTTAGGTGGATTCTGAATAATTTTATTTTGCAATACTAAATGCTTGGTTTCATATACTGTGAATTATTCCTACAGCCCATGTTCAGTTCAGCGCAGAAGAAATCATTTTACAAAAACGTTGCTGTGTGCCATGCTTTTTGAACATCGAAGTTTTCATGGAAAAATCTTTAAAAACCTGGCTATTTAAACTATGTAAGTGTATGAGAACAGAATCTTCTGGTGGAGTGATGTGCTACCAATGTTCCTGCATGAATCAACTACAGAATCTTGCAAACCACCTTCAGTCACATGATGTGGGTTAAAACCAGTGGAAGTCCCCTGAGCCCAGCCAGTGCTCTGAAGTCATATTAGACAGCAATATTGGTGTTAAATAATCATCAATAGACCTGAAAAATCTGGTCATTCCTAAGCAAACACTAACCAGAACTATAAATTCATTTTTCTGATGCAACTTTCCTGATAACATAAGACATTGGTACCAGTTTAATCATATTAAAATATGTAACTAACTTGGAATTGATTTACCTTACTTGGTAGAGGGTTTAAAATGTTCTTAATTTTTCCAATTCCTCCTACACCTAATATATGACCAGACCGCTGTATCCAGCTCACAGAGGCACCAGTTAGATAATATCACTAGAGCAGTTTTCATAATCTCTCTCATTTGCACATTTGACTTGTGCCAAGTATTTGGAAAAACGTTCAAGAATAGGAAAGATCATTTTGTGAAGTCTGTGACACACATCTCTCCTGAGGTATTTTATTCAATCTTTGGCGTATAGCACAGGGCAGAGACTGACTATGCCATGAAGAAATGAACTGGCCACAGACTCAGAATATTACATTTTTAATGCCTGAATTTTTGCTGTTTTCTTTATAACGCCAGAAAATCAATCAAATCCCCTTGATACCTCAATACGTATCTGCAGAGTACCTTTTAATATGACATAAATAACATTCTGCAGCAACAGGTAGAAATCAGAAGGGAAATTAGGACCATTAGATTATCACCTATAATAAGTTTTCCTTTTCATCTGCTCACCCTTGACTTCTTAATTCATGACTAAATTACTGACTGCAAGCGTTTTGGAGCAGTGTTTTTTGACTGGTGCTAATAACACCATATACATCATACTGCCCAAATAAGGATAGGGGAGCTTGCACGCCTGCAAACGTTGGGAACGCGTTGGTCTTTTTCATGCTGCAACAACAAACACAGCTACTTTTTGCAGGGCTGGCCAGTTTGTCATGAGATTTCTTCCATATACATTAAGGATTTGCCACCTTCATACATAAGAGAACTCTAGCAAATCACAATCACAGTATTCTAGAGAAAAATCCAGAATATCAGGGCTACAAAGGTGATTAAGGGCCTGGAGCATCTCCCCTATGAGGAAAGGCTGAGTAAGTTGGGACTGTTCAGCCTTGAGAAGAGAAGACTAAGGGGGGACCTAATTAATGTTTATAATTATCTTAAGCAGGGGATGCAGGGGGAATCAGCCAGCCCCTTTTCAGTGGTCTGTGGAGACAGGACAAGGGGCAATGGCTGCAAGTTGGAGCACAGGAAGTTCTGCACCAACATGCGGAAAAACTTTTTCCCAGTGAGGGTGACAGAGCCCTGGGACAGGCTGCCCAGGGAGGTGGTGGAGTCTCCTTCTCTGGAGATATTCAAGACCCGTCTGGACGCCTATCTGAGTGATATGTCCTAGGGAGCTGCTTTGGCAGGGGGTGGACCCGATGATCTCTCGAGGTCCCTTCCAACCCCTACAATTCTGTGATTCTATGATTCTATGATATCTTCCTCTACTGGTTGGTGTCATCTATCTGCTGTTGAGTTTAGAGCACTGGCAGATCCGGAGGGGATTCCAATGACCACTCACACTTTCAAAATGACATGCAGCAAGTGGACTTAACCCATGGATTTAACAACAGAAACATCCCTCCTTGCTTCTCATTTTATCTTCAGTATCCATTAGAAAATTCAGGGTGAAATTTGAAGCTTGCTAGTGATGTTTTACTTACCGTCATCATATCATCACATTTCATGTCTGGTTCATCTTCATCTTCGCTTTTGTTGTAGAATTTGCGGAAGAAGTTGAACGCCACAACGGTGTAAAGGTACACCACTACAGCGAGGAGTCCCACAGTAAGCACAAGCTGTGTATGGAGACATGACATGAAAGGGGGTTTCAATTTCCTTCTGTCAGAAGAGATATGCTAGCTCAGAGGATTGCCTCAAGTACTGCAAAGCTGTCATACCTTTCCCAGCAAGGGAACTAAAGATAGCAGTTACAGTAGCTTTAAGGTATGCCTATTGCTTGGATCAGCGTCGATGTCTTTACTGGATATATATTGAAAAATAAATGTTAAAAACCAAAACCCTTTAGTTAATTTGATAAATAATTTCAACTGGGACTTACTATAACTTCTTATCAGAGTCTATTTTCTGTTCCAAAGCTGCTTAGCAAAGCCACCTATAAAGTGGTGTCCTGTTTTCAGCTGAGATAGATAGAGTTGTGGCATATGTTTGTTTGGGTTTTTTCCCAGTAGCCAGTGTAGTGCTGTGTTTTGGATTTAGTATGAGAATAATACTGACAACACACTGATGTGTTCAGTTGTTGCTATGTCGGTGTAGTCCTTACACAAAGTCAAGGAGTTTTCAGCTTCCCACTCCGTGCCAGGTACACAAGAAGCTGGGAGAGCACAGCCAGGACAGCTGACCAGCCTGGCCAAAGGGGTGTTCCCTACCATGTAACGCCATGCTCCACATATAACTGGGGAAGTGAGCTGGGAGGAGGGATCGCTGCTCAGAAACAGACAACTGGGTGTTGGATTCTTCTATTTTCATTTTGCATGTGGCAAGCAATTGCATTTGTGCATCATGTACATTATTACTGTTATTGTTGTTATTGTAATTATTATTCTTACTAATATGACTATTATTACTTTCCTTTGTTATCCTAATAAACTGTCTTTATCTCAACCCATGAGTTTGTGCTCATTCTCCTCCCCATCCCCTTGAAAGGAGAGGGGTGAGCAAGCAGCTGTATTGTGCTCAGTTGCCAGCTGGGGCTCAACCACAACAAGCAGACAGAACATTTTTTAGATAACCAAAAAGTAATTTACAGGTCCCGCATCTACTCAAAGAAAATCTGTAAGTGCAAATGTTTAGCATTTAGTGAGACTAGGTTATGTCGTTTCTGGCATTTGAAGATGCAGCTCTGGGGAGAAGTTCCTTAAAGTTATGTATTTTAAAAAGTGCAATGATTGGTATTAATCTTAAAAGAAATGTAGGAGTATTGAACAACGAGCTGACTGGCAGTTTATCACCTCCTGCAGATTTGTAAAGCTCCCAAAGCAAACACTTAGATTGAAAAATCTGCAGCTGTCTTTCAGTCTTCAAGTCTACTAGCAAGAAAAGCATCAGGTTTAGAAAAACTAATCTTTGCTGTTAAGAATGTATACTAAAAGCTGTGGTTTTGACACAGTTTTGACAATTATGCTGTTTTGAGTATTACATTTAGGAAAAAAACTCATAAAGAAAATTTACTGATCATTAAATTACAAGTAAATGTGCTTCAGTTATCCCAGAGGAAAATGAAGGGCATAAACCCAGAGATTTCATTTGTTTGTGCAATGATACTGAAACTTTCTCCTATGTACTGTTCTAGAAGATTCCTTACTTGATAAGGGAAGAAACTTCCATTGGCCAATTTCTGCTGAAAGAAAGGATTAAGCAAACACAAAAGATCTATCAGAGTTAAGCTAAGGGGATACTCTTTTCCTTCTTCCAAAGCCTTACATGGTTTAAATATTTTGACACATCTAACAGGGTGCAGAGGAGGGTTTAGACTATTGCTTACTGCATTTGAGAAGGAATGGACTGTGTGTGTGCGAAATTAAGTTTTGGTGAGGTTCTGATGGATTTCTTAAATGTCAGTTAAAAAGTGTGTTGGTGGAAGGCTTGTTTTTGTTGGTTTGCCAGCTAGGGACACAGAGCCCCAGAGATCAGAGAATGATTCCCTGCATAAGTTTCAATAATTCATTTTGGAAGTAGACTTTATTAATCTGATTTTTTTCAGATTATATAAATATGCAGCGCAGAATGCCCACACCCGCAAACACCTTCTAACTAGCCAGGTATGGAAATCTCCACACCCAGATCATTCTCACTGCCATCGCAAAGGAGAGGTTGTGAATTCTTATCAGTTATCACCCATCAGTTCATCACAGAGAAGGAGCTGGTTGGGTGATAATTTGTATTCTTGTATTTCTCTAAACTGATGCATTTTTTCATTGTGTACAAAGCTATCAGCACTCTGTGGGCATACATTATTATAATTTCACAGGATTTAACACGTAACAGAGGACACACTAGGCTCTGTTCTTTAGTCCAGTCATGATCAAAACAGATCACATGCCACTATTTCCTCAGCACCACAGGATTTTCTTCCAGCACTCTTACAGTACACATTCGCTCCACACCGCTGTGTGCGGCACTCACCTGTTTGCCGTTGTGAGTGACGGAGGACAAGATGGTTCGCAGTGTTTTGAAACCCATAGCGATATCCAGCAGATGGGCAGCAAAGAAGAAGTTGTTGTAGTGCCCGAGGATAGACATAGTCGTGTACCAAGCCAAGTACAGAAAGGACTGCAGAGGAAGTGGGAAGTGGTGGAACGTTAGCAGGTGCTCACGCACAGCACTGGACATAGAATATAGCTTGCTTGTAGTCATTCAAATGATGAGATAAAGTAATGCTATCATGACCCGATTTGAATCGCAGTCTGAATGCAGTACCTGTATTTTACATGTCCAAGAAACCGTCTTACTTGGTCTCTTGTCATCTCTGCTGCTAAACTCCTGTTTCAGGAGTGTTTATTGCTTAGTTATGCTAATGAGACCCCTATCTTTACATATTTAAATGCAGTCTTTAGCACATATGCATCAAAATCCCCATCCATAAAACCGATTTGGTTGTGGAGCTTATTACACAGCACTTTAAATATTAATACCAATTCTGGAGGGGAGAAGATGCATTGTGTTACTCCTGAGACACCGCTCTGTTAATGTCTCAGACCACATTGACCGAGACAGACAGAAAATCTAAGAACACAGCTTATTCTTTAACAAGTAGTGAACCTGAACCCACTTTGATGTGAAAGCTCTTAGTGCCCAATGAATTTAGACAACTTCACTTGATTCCTTGGCTGCCTTGTTTGTTTGGGGATGCTCAAGGGGACACATACAGAGGATTCACAAGAAAAGGAATTTTAATATAGGCACAGTCCTTTCAAAGAGAGAAAAGAATTAACCAACTATGTCAAACAGATGATTCAAGACTAAAACAAGAATAACTTTCCATAGACTGTCCATGGACATTTTCTACAAGACAGAAACCCCACTTTAAAATTACCCTGTAACGCAATTATTATTTGTGTATGTTTGTTTAAAAGAAAAGCAAAGTTTAGAGCAAATCAAAGCATGTTCTTCTAGACTATGATACTCACATTATCAGTGAAGACAACTCCAAGCTTCCAAATGTGGTACTTTGTGTCAATGGAGCTTAACCTAGGGCATACAAAATTTTTGAAATGCATTAATGTCAAAATGAAGCATCTGTATGTATAAACAACAAACTAGGTCGGGCACTTCACATCTATTTGCTGAGAGTGGTGATACACATTAGCTGTTGCTTTTTGAGTGACATAGGTGCTTCCTTTTTCAGAGAGTACTAATGAACTCCAAGCACCTTCATACACAGTTCCTAATCCATTGAAACCAGTGGAACAGTTTCAGCAGGAGAGATGCTGCAGCCCTTCCAGGCTTAAAAAAGTTAAAGAGTGTGTTAAAATAGTGAAGTATGGAACTAGGATTCTCGAGTTCAATAGAAAAATCTTGTGTCCAGTGTAAAATGTTGCCAAAATTACCAGGAGGAAAGGTAATGCCTTCTACATTGTGCTAAATATTTTATTAGCCATTAGATGACACAAATAGAAATTCTTTTTTTGTAGCATGCCTTAAGTATCAAGGAGGCCAAACTCTTGTGGGAACTGAAATCATCTGGCACTGGGATACTTTGAAACTCTCATTTTCACTGACAGATTTCACTGTTTGTCAAAAAGTTTTTGATTTTTTCCAGATACCTGGCAATTATCTAGGTATTTGTTGTTAATACCTTTCCTCTCCTTTGGTTTATAAACTAATTCTGTTGCAATATCTAAAGAACCTTTAAATGCTGCACTGATTATTGTTTAAAATGAGAGAGCAGATCACTGTATCAGTCAGCATCAACTCGTGATTATTTTCCCCCTTGCTTTTATAACACAGGTATGAGCATATTTTAGAACAAACAAAAAGCTTTTATTTTACATCCACGCTAGGAAGACTTCTCCATGCTGAGGAAAACATGGCTACCATCCAATATTAAATCATATGTTATCATTGATGGTGAAGTTATGCCAACACATAATTTCTCTGTAAAGTTCAGAAGTCATACCATGACACGAGAGATGCCTCTTCTGGTTTGCTTTCTTCCACTGGACTAAAATCAAGGGCACTTTTGTCCAACCCCAAAAGTTCTGCTATACGCTCTGCTCCATATAAGTCTCCGTACTTGTTAATAACCTAAAAAAGGAAGAAGAGAAGCTTTTTCTCAGAGAAAGACCTCGGTGACATTCACCCTACTTTAAGCCTGTAGATTGCAGATATTTAAAAAAAAATAAATAGATCTTTCACAATTAACACTACTAGAACAGTCAGAACTCCCAGGAAGCCAGTCGGGGGAAGCATAAAAAAAGAAAAACAGAAGCATTAAAGGCTATTATCTGAAAGCTTATGTATAATTTGCCGTCATTTAAGCTGGCATGTTTTTCTTGGTTTAGGGGGATGAGGGGGCTTTGTATCCTAAAGATGACAATGACTGTAAATTAGACCTGCATGGCTGATTGACAGCACAAAGTTATTTCAAAAGCCGGAGTCTGGGAAGGAAACCACAGCCTTCTGTCTCCCTCCCTTCTTGCACCTACGCTGCAGCTGCCTGCTCACCGAGGCATTTACCACAACAATGAGTTCTATAAAACAAATTTCAGTTCTCAATTATTTGTATGTTTATGTGCATAGAAGTGTATTACACGTAGATATCCAAATGAAGTGACTAGTAGACTGTTGTTATGACTAACATAGTAAAAATCTAAAAAAGCCTACCTTCCGTTTTACAAATTTGTCCCAGTAATTGTTCGGGAAGGACCTAAGGCAAAGATATTTCAAGTTATTTAACTTGCTAGGGGAATGAAAAAACAACCAGAAAAAAGAAAATACCATGCCCCTGATCCCTGCAGACTCTGGTACCACTTCATTCATTCACACACGGGACTTAGAAAGGCAAGAACAATTCCTTTTCAGCAGCTTTTACTAACCACCATTCACCGCAATATACTTTTCTCCCGTCTTCTTTTTCACATCTACACCTCCCATTGGCTAGCTATTGTTATCTAATGAGCTTAACAACTTACTAATAGCAGAGTAGTCACTGTAATATCATCCATCTCCTAAATAAATACTTTATTGCTCCTAGCCATAAAACTAATACAATGATTTTCAGAGGAAAATACGAGAGCTCCCTGGATTACATTTCAAGTAAAGGTTGGACACTTGGGAACCAGTGGAAAGTTTACCAACATAATATGTTTGCCAACATAGTATTATTTTTTTAAAAAATATTTTAAAAACTCCAGAAAGCTGCAAAGGTTGTTTTGCAAAGACAGGGGTTAGTGGCACTCTTGTTCTCAGGTGTAACTCATTGGTGTTATGGGATCTGGCATCCCAGAAAAAGACAAGGTAAAAAACATTGATAATTCTAAAGCTGCCTGACAGTTCAGCTAAAGAGCATTTTGCATCATCTGTGCCTAGGCCAGCATGCCCACACTGTAATTGAAAGAAAAGCTGTTGTATGTACAGAAGAGAAAGAAATGAAGCAGTAAATCTTAAATGTCAGTGTCAGAGAATCTTTTACTGAGAATTCCTGGCTTTTTTTCCAGAGTAGTGAGCAACCATGGTAAGTAACCAGTTTTATCTAGGTCAGATCTTTCACTGGACACTACAGCTTTGGGCTGCAAGAGAAAAGATAATGTTCTCTCTTATCAGTGAAATTTCCCCGATATTGATGGTAAAAATACTGCTCTTGAACTGTCTAATGACTAGCAGTGCCCAGGATTTCCTCATTTTGATGGCCTTACTGTATGTGAGTTTTGAAGAATGCCACTTAGGAGGAAACAATGTGAAATTTGAACTTTTCTTTTCCCCGTTCCCTGGGTGTAACATTGTGTCAAGAAAATATGCAGGAAGATAAAAATTAAAACTGCTGAAACAAAAGGATAGCATTGGTAAAATAAAGCAAGTGCTAACATTGAAAGAATGAGATTCCAAAACACTCTTCTGCTGGGATGTGAACCAAACCTCCCAAGTACTATTAAGTAAGAGCTCAATTCTCTCTATATTTTTTGAATCAAAGTTATGAATGACATTACCCCAGATAAATGCAAATAGTTCCAGGGACTCAGGCGGTATTTTCTGGTCCAATGCTCTATATGATGTATTTCCTTGATTTCTGAGACTTTGTTAAGCAAAGTATGTCTCTAACGTAGCCACCTTCCATCTAACTCTTTTACAACAAACTTCTATTTGCATTTGTCAGGGTACCTCTTTTGCCATTTTAATACCCTGCCTCCTCCCCCTCCCCCCCCCCCCATATAGAGAGCATAATTCAGCATATAACAGCACTGCATGTATCCTGATTGGTGCGATACCTGTACTAAACCTTGAGAGTCAGTTCGCATCAGAGGGAAGGATTAGTCTGCTTAAATTAGCCTTAATCATTTATTTGACTTCAGAGACCATGCTGTACAGCATATCTTCGGGGATAAGCTGTCAATATCTCTCATTAATTCACGCTTACTTTTGCTAAGGATAAACTTCCTGGATGTCTAGATAGCTTGCATCAATAGTTAAAGAATCAGGCTGCAAATTAAGCAAGCTCTCCACTTTCCCAATTACTTTCTATTGTAACTTTAATAGTATGTGCTAGTCTGTATTTCTAACTGATATTAAAGAAAGATGTCTTAAAATTCAGGTGTAGGAAAAGAAAGCAGTCAAGATTTTCTAATATTTTAAGCATTCTAAGTTTATGAAAGTATTCAGGACATTATGATGATTTATAATGTACAAAAACTGAGTATGACCAATAATAGGCATTTTGGCTACTTGCTACCATACTGTTGGTTATTTTTGCTGACTTTTTAAAAAATCAAGTACTTATGCCTGCAAATGTTAGCCACAACGACTTTGTGACTCTTAAATAACTTGGTATGTCTGTGTTCTTTTCTAACTTTCTGTTACTGTCCTTAAATTATTTTACTATTAGGGAAACACAGGAATAAGCCTAGATATATTAGTATGAAAATGTGATTCTAGTGATCAGCTAGTTGCGCTGTAGATACAGAAGGTTCTACATCAATGGCTTAATGAGCTATAATGTTTATAAACCATTCACCTATAACCATTATAATTTTACATACGGAGTGTTTATAACCAGGCGATCCCATTGTCCTTTAATATCATCTTCAGATGGCTGTTCTGTTATGTATAGTCCATCAAATTCCAGCTTCCTAGCTACCTCCTTTTCTCTCTTGAATACAACCAGGGGGACCTGTGAAATGACAGTGGATAACTTTGTCATTGCTTATATATTCTTAGCAACCATGATATTCACCTACAGTGTTAAATACCCTTTAGAATACTATATAAGACCAAACATCACACTAGCACTTCCCACGAGCAGATCAATACCTTGCTAGTCTCCAAACAGTGGCCACCCTGGAAGACAAGCTTCCCCCTCCCAGCTTTTATTGACGAGCCTAACGTTATATGGTATGGAATATTCCTTTGGTCCATTCAGGTCCCAGCTGTGCTCCCTTATAACTTCTAGCCAGCTCACAGCCTGCTTGCTGGGGAATACACAGAGTAGTGAAGGGAAAGCCCTCACAATGTTCAGCAAGCACTGTTCATCAATAACCAAAAGGTGGGGTGTTACCAACATTGTTCTAACCACAAATCCAAAACACTCGGCTGTGAAGAAGGTTAACTCCATCTCTGCCAGACTGAGCACATGGGGAAAACACCTACGTATTGAATAGTGAGAATTTGTAACCAACTAGGTAAAAATAAGCATTCCAATATTAGCTCCAAAAGTCACTTTGGGACGTGGCCAAAGTTCTTTAACACATAGCAGATTAGTAATAAGATTCAGAACTTGCCTTTAAGCAGTAGTATCCAATCACACAGACAAAAGAGATGATAGTATGAATAACTGCCAGTGCTCTGAGAGCAGGTGCCATGTAACCTGTACTTTCTTCTAAAACAAAAAACACCATGCCCTCCTCTTCTTCCTCTTCGTCAAAAGAGTTCCACAGATTAGAGTCTTCCTCTACTTCATCAAGTGGCTCTTCTGTCACCTGAGAGAAATTTAAGCACATCGAAAATACACAAGAAACTTCAAAGATTTTCCTATAACGAGAACCTAGATTTGCAAAGCCTGCTCATGGGAAGATGATGGGGCATTAGCTTTGAACAGTAACGTTCTTCATTTCCATGGCATAAATCTCCACATCATCTCATGCCACTGAAAAGAGAATCCAGACAAATCAGGCACAGGCATATGGCGGTTTACAAATGCTCCTTTAAAAATGCCAAAGCAAACACAAGACAAACAGTGAAAAAGTTATGCAGAAATATTTGCTCAGAAGAACCAAGCAATGACATGGTTACCTAATATGACTGAATTTAGGGTTCATTTTGTAACCTAAAATTTTCCTGATTACTAGAGTCTAGAAAGAAACAAAGTTCTCATATTCTCAACTTGTACATTGTCCATATTTTTTTTATTTCATGGCTTAGAGCTTACAAATTAATACAGCATTTAATTAATATTTTGTAAATACCCCAAAGCCATAAAGCTGACATCCTGCCCAAAATTCTTCCGGTGACATTAAAAACCTGGCCTTTAAAAGTAAAAGCCCTAAGTAGCTTCTTTTGACAGCTTTATCAGAAAGCTGAAGTCCTGTTCAGTTCTGTTTCGCTCCCACTGACCCTTTCCTATCTGTGACAGAGATGGACTTGTACTGATAAAGACAATCTTTTGTCCTTGCTCTGCAACAGAAAGGGTTGTTGGCTGACCCACAGGACCATGACAGAAGAGAGTGGGGAGAAAATGGCTGGCATAGACAGAAGCAGACTCCTGCATATACCTTTGGCACCCATCTTCTGTAACCGCATGGGATGGAAAGAGAGAGGCAGGAAGCAAACCTTAAATAACCCTGATGGTCCTTCTCCTAGAACAGCATGCAAAAAAATCTACCCAGATTCTGAGAGCCTTTTGTGTCTTCACATTCCTTATTTTCAAGGCTATAGCTTTGCTCTAAGATTTGCTTTACAAGATACTTGAGATCAGGGTTCAGTTACTTCTACTGAATGTTAGGTCAGCTGCTTTTGTCTTCTCTGAAGTCTTTGGTTGTAAAAAACAGAACTAGAAAATGTAGTATGAGGTTCATCAGCTTATTGCAGCTTGCACCCTATGACTAGAAGGGGAATATCAAAAGTGCCAAATTCCAGGATAAATATAAATGAGGACTTTTCTCACAGACTTAAAGTCTGTAAGGAAAGGGGAAAAAAGTGAGGCTTTTATGGATGGGAGTTCTCTGTAGTGAATTCTACTCCTTTTCATGGACAGCATTTGTTAAAATACAAGAATAAAATTAGTGAAGGCTGCTGAAGATGTTCCATTTTGTTTCACTGGGTTATACACCAGAATCTGATTCAGGTAAAACCCTAAGGTCAATTTTTATGTATGGATGTATAACCTTCTTCATCAGTGATAGAAAAAAAGAGTCGTAGCCTACTATCAAAAGATTTCTCTTGCTTTATATTTCTTCTGTCCGTATCAATCAACTAAAGTTCCAATGCCAGGATAGAAGTATTTTCATCACAACAACCATGTTGACAATGACAACAATGACTGGAGCAAATAAGTATGAAAACTGCATTGTATTCTCATATTTGAACACAGAATGGGGAAAAAAAGATTCATTTGATATTCATTAGATATTAATAAATTAATGAAAAAATAGGAAGAATGAAATCAAGTAGAGCAAGCACTACCTCCAAAATGCTAAACCCTAGACCTGAAAGGCATGAAAAAAATGACGAACAAATTAACTGTAAGTGAAATGTATGAGCTCCTCTAGTTAAATTGAGACATTAATCTGATTCTGAAATTGAGTATAAACTATTCCTCAGTCAAAAATGAACTTAGTATTGTTCTTTAGAAAAAGCAGAAATACAATATTTGAGAATAACCAGGTGAACTGAAGTCTCTCAGTATCTTTAAAACAAATGAGAGAAAAAAATGCTACATTTTTGGCATTTGAATCATTGTAGTTGGATTTCAAATTTCTCATTACAAGATTAACAATCCAAGCAATAACAGTCTTACGTGGGTAAATTTAAAAATGCCTAGAAACACAAGCTCAACTATACAGGATTAATGAAATAAATCTCTTCATTCAGCTTGAGGAAAATAAAAACAATATGTTTAGTATCACAAATTTTAGTTCCAAAATTTAAAATATTAACTACTTCATATCTAAATACTTTAGTTTGTGTTTGAAGGGCTTGTAATAATGGTTTTACTAAACAAGCCTTGAAACTATCATTAAATCTTCCTCTGGAGGTAACACAAAAACGTGTAAAGAACACTGCATAATCTTACCTTGTAAAATAGAAGAATAAAGTTGATGGCAAATGCAACAAATAGAGCAAGAAACCTTAAGTTGTAAAAATTTCTTGCCAGATAGTGCTGAAAGTAAAAAAAAAAAAATTAAAAAACAATTAGAGGTAGCCTGTGTCTGATATCAAGCTAAGGAATGCAAGCAGCAAGGTTTCTATGGAAGTAACTACATAACTGTGTTTCCTTCATACACCAGGTAAAATGAGCAAGGGAATTTCTTGGCAGAATATATTACATTTCATGGTAAGTAGCTTTAGAAATAAGGGGCTTAAAATTGCAACAGGTAAGACTGAAATAGAATATTAAGTAAAAGTTTTTAGAAAGAGGTCTGGAAAAAGAAGCTGTAATACTGGAATACACTTTTGAGAAGTTTTCAGAATGTTCATAATTTGATGTTTTTAAGACCAAAGAAAAATCTTACAGAAAATAGAATTATAGGTTCTAGAAATAAGATTATGAAAAATGGGGAGCTCCTAACAAGGAACTCAAAAGGTTAATCTGTCCTGTTACACCAAGATAGGAAAAATTACATGCACAAACACTTTTTTATATAACTTTATGAAGTATCACAAGACTCCATACAGCCAGTCATTTGAAAACTCATGGTGATGGTCCTTTTATGATGACATTTCCCCCTTCAATATCAAACAAGTGTTCTATATTGCATAAATAAAAATTCAACAACTAAAAGTATTTAAGAAACACTCACAAGCATTTTTGTTTGATAAATTTCCAAAGCTTTGAAGAAGTTAGCCATAACAGCTTCTGGTTTCTCAATTTTTTGTCCATGCCTTCGCTTCTTTTTCTTCATTTTTCCTTCTTCTAGCTGCTCAGATTGTACTTCTTTTGCTTTATCTTGTTTCTCACCATCTTCCATGCTAGAAGAAAGACTATCTAAACAAAAATATCCAGCCAAACTTCTGTATGGTAAATGCATTGTTTTAGAAGGAATTCTAAATCAGAAAGTTTGGCTTTGAAAGTTATTTTCAAACTGGAGAAAACATATTCTAAGTATAAAACTTGAGGTAGACAGTAAACCCAGAGTGAAAAAAAAAGTGACCTTAGTTCTAAATGATAAGTAAGAATGGAGTTGTTGAGAGAACATCAAAAAGAGCAAAAACCCAAAAACCTGGCAGACATTACTGCACCAAGTGTGGATAATTTTTACCAAAACCAGTGCTGTACATATATACTCAATACAAGCAACCTAAAAATTTTAAGAGTTCATGTGTACTTTCTTGAGCCTGGGGTTGAAGAGGACAAATAAAGCTTTTTGGGATTTGGTTCAAATACCAAAATTAATTATTTTCAGTCAAAGCAACCACTTTTTATGGGGATGAATGAATGAATGAGCAATAACAAGGAAGGAAGGTTGCTTCAGAGGATCACACCTGATGAATTATGTAGAAGATGAGAATCATTCCTTCTGCACCACCGAACTGCCTTTATGAAAATTATCAAGACTGTATGTAGTAACAGGGGAATATAGTTACTAAACTTTAAAAAAAAAAGGCAATTTTAATTTAAATAAGTAAATGAATGTGCAGAGACATCAAGGTGGGTGAAGGTTTAGGCATGAGGATAAAGAAATGCAATACATGGTTCATTTTATTACAGTACTCCTGCAGAAGGAGTTGAGTGATGGGTGTCTAAGAATGTGTTTATCTTCTAGCAAAAAAAGCCTCTGTTGCAGTCTCAGAAATGTAAGCCATTAAACCCCAAGTTTTTAAGCTGAAGGCAATTCGAACATGTCGTGAAAGTACTTGAGAGGAGAATTAAGCATGACAAGACAACAGAAGACAACAGGGAATAGGGAGAATAGGTCCAATAAAGAAACATTATGGAAATCATGCTTATGGAAAATAAGACATGAAAAAAGCCTAAATTAAGAAAATGAGTGGCTAAGGAGATTTTAGGTGAATTCCTAGATATATATGGGAGTGTGCTATAGGCCCCCTGATCAAGAGGAGCGGGTTGATAGTGCATTCTATAAGCAGTTAGAAGTAGCCTCAAGGTCCCGGGCACTAATCCTTATGGGGGACTTCAACTATCCAGATATTTGCTGGGCAAGCAACACGGCCAGTCGTATGCAGTCCAGACAATTTCTGCAGTGTGTTGAAGACAATTTCCTGCTACAGATGGTGCAGGAGCCTACAAGGGGAGGGCAGGTGCTGGACCTTGTTTTAACTAACAAGGACGGGCTCGTTAGGGAAGTGAAGGTCGGGGGCAGCTTAGGTCTAAGTGACCATGAAATGGTTGAGTTCAAGATCCTGGGTGAAAGAAGCAAGCCAAAAAGTAGGATAGCTACCCTGAATTTTGGAAAAGCTAACTTTGATCTCCTCCGTGACTTAATAGGGGCTATCCCGTGGGCTACGCTGTTTGAAGGAATGGGAGCCTGTGAGAGCTGGCTAGCATTCAAACAGCACTTCTTCCAAGCACAGGAACGATGCATCCCTTTGTGCAGGAAATCGGGAAGGAGAGGCAGAAGACCTGCGTGGATGAACACGGAGCTGATGAGTAAACTCAAAGAGAAGAGGAAGATCTATGAATTGTGGAAGAAGGGTCTGAGCACATGGGGAGAATACAGGAATGTAGTCAGGGCCTGTAGGGTCGCAACTAGGAAGGCTAAAGCCCTCTTGGAAACGAAGCTGGCAAGGGACATAAAGGATAATAAAAAGGGTTTTTTTAGATACGTGAATAGCAAAAGGATGACCAGGGATAATGTAGGTCCCTTGATGAATGAGGAGGGTGTCCTGGTAACGGGGGATACTGAGAAGGTGGAGATACTGAATGCCTTCTTTGCTTCGGTCTTCACCTCAAAGGACCCCCGGGACCCACAGGCACTGGATGTAAATAGGAGTGTTTGGGATATGAAGAATTTCCATCTGGTTGAGGTAGGGGAGGTCCAGGAGCGGCTCAAAGGGATAAACGCACACAAATCCATGGGACCGGATGGGATACATCCACGTGTGCTAAGGGAGCTGGCGGAGGTGATTGCTGAGCCGCTCTCTATCATCTTCAACAGGTCCTGGAGAACAGGAGAAGTGCCTGAGGACTGGAGGATAGCCAATGTCACTCCAGTCTTTAAAAAGGGCAAGAAGGAGGATCCCAGCAACTATAGGCCAGTCAACCTCACCTCTGTCCCCGGAAAGGTAATGGAACAGCTTGCTCTGGATGCCATCTCCAAGCAATTGGAAGAGAAGAAGGTCATGAGGAGTAGTCAGCATGGATTCACCAAGGGGAAATCGTGCTCGACCAATCTCATAGCCTTCTACGATCTCATCACCGGCTGGGTAGATGGAGGGAGAGCAGTAGATGTCATCTACCTTGACTTCAGCAAGGCTTTTGATACTGTCTCCCATGACATCCTGATAGCAAAGCTGAGAAAGCATGGGATTGATGAGTGGACAGTGAGGTGGGTTGAGAATTGGCTGTCGGACCGAGCCCAGAGGGTCGTGATTCGTGGAGTGGAATCTGACTGGAGGCCTGTGACTAGCGGTGTTCCCCAGGGCTCGGTGTTGGGTCCAGTCCTGTTTAACATCTTCATTGACGACCTTGATGAGGGAATAGCCTCGACCCTCAGCAAGTACGCCGATGACACAAAGCTGGGAGGAGTGGCTGACACGCAGCAGCACTGCGCTGGCATCCAGCGAGACCTGGACAGGCTGGAGAGCTGGGCAGTAAGAAACCAGATGAGGTTTAACAAAAGCAAGGGTAAAGTCTTGCACCTGGGAAGGAACAACCGTTTCTACCAGTACAGGCTGGGGGATGACCTGCTGGAGAAGAGCTCAGTGGAGAAGGACCTGGGGGTCCTGGTGGATGACAGGTTGGCCATGAGCCAGCAGTGTGCCTCGGTGGCTAAGAGAGCCAATGGGATCCTGGGGTGCATCCGGAGGAGTGTAGCCAGCAGGTCAAGGGAGGTGATCCTCCCGCTCTACTCTGCCCTGGTCAGGCCCCACCTGGAGTATTGTGTCCAGTTCTGGGCTCCCTGGTACAAAAAGGACAGGGATCTCCTGGAGAGAGTCCAGAGAAGGGCTACAAAGATGATAAAGGGCCTGGAGCATCTCCCCTATGAGGAAAGGCTGAGAAGATTGGGACTGTTCAGCCTTGAGAAGAGAAGACTAAGGGGGGACCTAATTAATGTTTACAATTATCTTAAGCAAGGGATGCAGGGGGAATCAGCCAGCCCCTTTTCAGTGGTTTGTGGAGACAGGACAAGGGGCAATGGCTACAAGTTGGAGCACAGGAAGTTCCGCACCAACATGCGGAGAAACTTTTTCCCAGTGAGGGTGACAGAGCACTGGAATAGGCTGCCCAGGGAGGTGATGGAGTCTCCTTCTCTGGAGATATTCAAGACCCGTCTGGATGCCTATCTCAGTGAAATGTCCTAGGGAGCCTGCTTTGGCAGGGGAGTTGGACCCGATGATCTCTCGAGGTCCCTTCCAACCCCTACAATTCTATGATTCTATGATTCTATGATTTATAAATTGCTTAACTGAACTGCTCGTGAATATGCTACTAGTTAAATCAGGAGACCCAAGTCAACAAAAAGTAAATCAGTGATATGATTTAACAAAACTTTTAAAAGAGGTAATTTTCACAAATCTAAAAATTAGCCAACTTAATACTACATTGTAAACATGGTCTAGATAATACAAGATTCTGGAGCTGCTTATTTTGAAGTTACTGTCATCATACTGAGTAACATTCATCAACAGGTTCTTTGGATACTTGATACCAATAAAACCTCCAAAAAACCCACAGGAGAGTTTAAGTGAGATTTTTAATTAACAGATATGTTCTAAACAATGAAAATAATATGCTTAACATCCCTACAGGGATTGAGGAGCAAGACAAATCATATCAAAACAATTCTGTGACAATAAAATGCAAGAAGGGAACTTGGTATTGTAAAGGTATGTTTGAGAAAAGGTTGCAGATAGGACATTGTGAACCACTATATATAGTGGTTATGGCATACTTTAGTGAGGTAACAGAAAACACTGAAAGAACCCCCAGTCAACCAGAGAAGAAAACCTTTAAATGTGTGAGCACATATAAACATGTATAAAATTTGTATACACACACATATAAACATATATACCCCGAAGTGGAAAAAGGGAAAGTTTCAGACAAGCTCTGCAAGATATAGCTACTCCTCAAATATTGACTCTGATGGCACACTTGAAAAAATTAAATTTAGCAGATAAAAGGAGAAAGATAAATGAGACTGAAACAAACATTTTAAACATGAAGAAAACAAGGAAACAAGCAAAAAGATGCATGGCTTTTCAATATGTAAGAATCTCTAGGAGATCTTTTGTTTGTGTATACGAATATTTTTAAGTGTATTCATCGTATTGCAAGCCTACACTGTGTCTGCAGGTTCAGAAAGACAGTATGACCCTTAAAAGTGGGATACCACTAAAGCAAGGTAAGCAGTTTCAAAGTTGTTTGTAAGGCAGTCCTATCTAGGATGACTGGATGAAGGGCTGTTTCTGCTGTCAGGTGTACAAGTTGAGAACAGATAAAGCAGCAATAATGAAAATTTTTTGGCTTAGTCAAACCTTGTGTTTCAATTATCAACTCTTGTTGCCTGAAAATTATAATGTGTAGTAGGGAAAGTGTAAGTAGCATAATGACCAGTTGCAGATGTTTATTCCATACTGGTTCTCCTTTTTAAAGATAGCTGCAGGAATTTTTAAAGACAATGGCCACAGATTTATATTGCCAAGGGCCACAAAATTAAATTACTATTTTGTTCCTCATTGAGATGGTCTGCCACCTCCTAGGGACTGTGCTGCTTTTTCAAAATACTGATGAGACAGAGTGCTTTGAATACTGAGCATTGCTTAGATTTTTTCTGGCCAAATGATTTGGCATTAGAAAATAACAAGGAATTAAACAGGAATAGTGTAAAAAAACTTACTCAGCCTTCTCAGCTTCTGCTTTTCTTTCTGTTTCAGCTTCTTTTGCAATGTCTGATATCTGCAAAAAGTATTTTAACTGTCAAAATTGATCCATTGAAATAAAACTTTGGTGACTTTAGCTACTGTTTTCTAAGATATTACTACACTATATTTTTTTGCCATTTTGCACTTTTAAAGTGCTAGATTTTTAAAAATAGATACCTCAGACTAGTTTTTAGCAGTGAAAAATGCAGAAATTCTTTTTCAGTATAGTATTATTAATACTGTTACTACCCCAGTTGACAGAACAATTAAAAGTAGTTCTAGATGATTATCAGCCAAATTACGTCACCAGTTGAAAAGGAAGATAACTACATCCAGATCATACCCCAATATAAAGATCATTCACAAAGACTTAGTGCAGTTAGTCATTATGTAGAAAATGAGCATCAGTTTGTCCCATTCCAAATACGAAACGAGGAATAATACATCAAAAATCTGAAAAAGATATATGTGTTTATCAGATATTACAAAATCCAATTACTTTGTCAAGATGAACTGATGCAATTGAAATCAGACAAATATTTAAATGACTTTTACACCTGCAATGTTTTCTTCAAACTATTTATCTCAGGTGGGTTGATGTTTCATTAAACCTTTACTGGCACAACTCACAACCATCTAAGTATGTGTTTACAGCTTTCCCTCAAGATAAGGAAAAACCAATATACAATTTCACAGCTGGCTAACTGCAGCAGCAAAGCCGGGGCCTGGATTTCAAACACCTTTAGGCTCAGTGTTGCAAGAGCAAAGTAAACTTATTTCAAATGCAGTTTGAGTATCTAAGCTTCACTGGAAATCAAAACAGGCTCTCAAGTCACAGATTCACAAAGGAATCCAAAGTGACTAAATTTGTTAACATTTACTTTTGAAAAAAAACTATCTTATCTCTTTACCCTTTCCTGTAGTCTCTCAAAGTGCTTTAGACACCAGTTGTTTATTGGTGTATTCTCCTGCATTTCTGGTTAATACATAAATAGTTACCTAAATTTTTCCCCTGCTACACATAAGTAGTGGAAGTGTTTATGACAGAATTTACTAAATCGAGCTTGACATGCTTATATCTTATCTATGGAGCCTCATCTAGCACACGTGATGGAAGCATGTGTAAATCTTCCACAGTTTCCCCTAAAACCTTAAGTTGGTGGAGACATCATTTGATGACACCTAGGTCTTCTAAGGGTTAGGGTGGGGGAAGAACAAATCCTCTATCTGTCCTCTCCATCCCCCATCTATCCTCTCCATCTCTATCATATGCTTCCACAGTCGTCTCCTTTCCAGGCTGAGGAGCTTTAGCCTACTTAATTCCATACACAAGATTTGTTTCCATATCAAGTTTTCATAACTTTTTGATCTTCACTGAACCTTTTCCAGTTTTGTCACATTCATTTTGAAATGGAGCAACCAGTCTCCAAGACATAGATATACTTTGTGTTCATGAAGTATAGTAATATTCTGAATTGTCCTCTC
Organism: Hypotaenidia okinawae; assembly: GCA_027925045.1. Taxonomy (NCBI): domain Eukaryota; kingdom Metazoa; phylum Chordata; class Aves; order Gruiformes; family Rallidae; genus Hypotaenidia; species Hypotaenidia okinawae. The sequence goes on from BSDF01000006.1 coordinate 34,006,627, forward strand.
TTTATTAATTTATCAACAAATTAAAATTTCAGTTTGCTTTTTTGATCTCTGTTATGGACATTTTTGTTGAACTCGTACTTCTATACAACTCTTACTACAGTCTCAAGATTTAATACCCAATGAGTTACAATGAGCTCAAAATCCAACATTTTACATGTAGAATTACAACATTTTCTCCCCTATCTATCACTTCACTGATTTTCATCTGCTGTTTTAATGCTCTTCTGCAACTTTGCAGGTAGCTCTTGATTTTACTGCTACAAATAACTTTGATTTATCAGCAAACTCCGTTGGCTCACTATTTACCTCTTTTCTTATTTGTGAAACTTCATGGCTCTCAGAGTTCCTGTAGAACTTCATAGTTAAAACTAAGTTCTAACCATCTTCATCATATACAATTCCATAGGTTATTTTGCAGTTTCTCTTGCTATACAGTAATATCATTGACCTTATCACTACACCACGGCTCCTCCAGTATATAGGGGTGAATTTCTGGGGTTTTTTTGTAAGTTTTATTATTGTAAATGCTTATGAAAGACATAGCTCCTTCCTGAAGGGAATTTTTAATTCTTAGATTGCTGTTTCTTCCTTAGGTAACACTTAAAAGTTACATCACATTATTAGTGCTCTTAACTGGATTACTTGAGCCATTCATATACATAATGTGAATTACAATTTCTGTAATATTGAATTACTGTAAACATTATTTGGGTAAGTTTCACTAGATGATAACATCTTAGAGGTAAAATCTGGAAAAGGATATATTGTGTAGCTGGCTTCACATTAATGACTCAAAAGTACTTTCATGAATTACTAAGCATTTTTATCAATAGGTACAAACAAATCTGAGAGAAATGTAAAAATCAAAGTAAAAAAAAAAAGATGTTAAAATATTTTGTCAGACCTGCTAAGATCCTGATGTTAGAATAGCATTTTAAATACCAGCCACATGACATTTATGATAAATGTGACAGGTTTTTAAAAGACAGTAATTTTTTTAAGCACACACACAAACAGAAAGTTAATAAATAAATAAACATATAAGAAAAAAATATGGTTTGATCTAGGCAATAAACAAATCTTTATACAAATGAAGAGGAAATAATGAGCTAAAGCCATACAACAGAGGTTTGTCTTGAAAATATCTGTAAAGCTGGATTAATGATGAAAGATGTATCTGAATAACAATTAGAAATAGATCTGAAGTATATACTGAAACATAATGCCTTCCAAATACAATAATTTCATTTGGGTTTTGATATTTAGCTCAATTCATTTTTAAACAGAATGAGAGATTATATCTATCTCATCTGAGTGAGTGGGACAAAACAGATTGCTCATAACAGAAAAAAAGAATCATTCTATGATAAACATTAAAGTAACAATTACTTCCTGAAAAATTATTTCACACGAAAGAAGAAAATTTTCTTGCATGATGTTCAGTAAAGAATGTAGAAGAAAGATGATAATGACAAGGCATTATTATGGAGAAAGCAGATTGCAAATAAAATGGAAATATACTGTGGAAAAAATAAACAGAGTAAATAAGACTTTAAGCCATTTCAAGAAAATTGTGCACAGAAAAATGCTAGAAATTTTTGTTTTGAATAAAGTGAAAATGAATAACATTTTTTAAAAAAACAGTACATATTATAAAGCATGTTCTCATTTCTTAATCAGTTAACTGCAAATAATTCAGTTCCTAAATAGTAATAATATATTTTATTACTATTATTTTCTGTAAAGAAATACAAATTCTCTTTAACATACCTGTAATCCTTTTTTCTTACGAACTGTGTTTTCCAAAGACGACTGGATATCAGTACCAAGCATTTCTGCAATATCTCCAAGTCCAGCATCATGTCCATGTTTTGAGCCACCATCTTTCTTTGTATGAATGCCAAAAATGTCTGATATGATGTCAGTTTCTCCTTTTTCACCCTTCACAAACTGCACAAGTTCAGCTCTGATACCATGCTCAGCACCTTCAGCTTTTTCTGCTTCCATAACATCATCGTGGATTCCAAACTGTGTTGGATCAGGCATGTCCCCTAATATTTTAGTAACTTTAATATTTTTGGCTCCTTCAACGAGGCCACCCCCAAATACAGTGCTCCAAAGAATCTGGAAAATTCCCCACACTATAGTAAAGAACAGTTGGAACATCCCCACAAATAGGATCCAGAAAAAGGAAAAAAACACTTTCACCATCTCTTTTACTGTCATCTTTCTAACTTTCCTGTATTGTTTCCTTAAATTCTTCACAGTGACCATTTTAAAAAAGTTGGCAACATTCTTCTTCACTGCAACACAGGCCATTGCAAAAGCTGATGCAGATTCCAGGGACTTTTCTTCATCATCATCATCACCAATATCCACTACATAACAGGGCTCTGCCTCTTCCTCTTCCTCAGGCCTCTCAGATGAATCTGTTTCAGAAATCTGGGATGCTAACTGCATTTCAAAGATAGTGTCTTCACAGAAATTCACAAAGAGTTCCATTTTTTCTTGCTCCCCCCTTCATTTACAACATCAAATATGAACTGCCTTTTGGATTCCTTCACCTGTGGCTTCTCCCACTGCATTCGACTGGATTCACTGATTTCAAAGTAAACTCTTTCTATTTTCTTGGCTCCACCCATTATCTCAATACGGCCAAGGTATGGTTCAAAGTAATTAAGAACACTTTCTGCAGGTTCAAGTAAGCTCTGAAGGCGTGAATCATTAGGCATGTGCTCTGAAAGGTTTGTTAGCAATACTGCTACATTAAATCCAATGTCTTTGGCTGGTTCATGGAATCTTTCCACAAAATCAACATAGTTAAACATGTCATTTTCATCAGCTTCTGCACAGGACAGCAGGAATTCAATCTCTGACTGTATGTATTGTTTTTGAGCCTCCATTGATTTCTGGAATTCCTTCTTTGAAATTATGCCCTTACCGTCTGGATCATGTTCTTTGAAAGCATCTGAGTTAGTCAGATCTTTTAACTTGAGGAACATGTCAAAGAACTTCAAAATCATTTCCACATTGCTAGATGATTCTACGAGTGTATCTACCATTTGTTTTCCAATAGTTCCGTTTACAACGTTACCTAAGAAGTGTGTTAAAACAGGAAGTTATTTGGCTTTCCTACATTTTAAATAAATATTCATTCTAAGAACAGAATTAAAATGCTCTTAAATCTTTGCAATTTGTCTTTTAACATGCTTTTCTCTTTTTCACAGAATCATAGAATATGTAATGTTGGAAGGGACCTTTACAGGTCATCTAGGTCATAACTGTACATGTTCCAGAATAATTGTTAAAGAAATGTAAAATAGCATTTTGGAGGTTTTTTTTCCCTGGTTTTGCATAAAGGCAAGAAAGATTAATGTAATTATTGTACTTCACATTACAAAGCCAAGTTAATCACATTTGACCATAAAGAAAAACAGGTCCAACCTTCAAGCAGTGACAAGAGCATCACTACCATGTCCTTTAGCAGATCTAGCAGCTCTTTAAGCAATTCAATTTGCGCAGAGTCCTGTAAAAAAAATTGAGTATAAGGTTATTTTTTATCCACTGTATTTATCTGGAAAACTAAATACATTTACAGTATGCAGGATGGTCATCTAAATGCAGTTCACATTCCTCAGCAAAGTTTCATTGTCATTTTATGATGATTAGTATCAGAAGTCTTATAAAACATGAAGGTAACTTACTCCAGCAGAGATGTTGAAACCATAAAGATAAGCATTAATAAAGCATTAAGGAGTGCAGATAAGGGATAGCAGAATCTCACAGATTGGTAACTCCACAGATCTGGCGGTATCCATCTCAGAAAAAATCCATCCTTTTTCACTTCACAGAGAATATTTCATAGAGAATGCATTACTACTCAAACAGAACTAGAACTGTTTAGCTTAACTACGGAATAATATACATCTAACACGGATTTGTGACTAACATTAAGGACCTAAAAACTGTTATATGTCCTCAAAATCCTGATATACTTCTGCAGGGTGGGAAGAAATCTTAAAAGCAAGTCAGAGTGTGGCAGAGACTCTGAGTAAGAGCAACGAAATGACTCTGCACTGTTGGATTGGGTGCCTAGTGGCTTGTGTATACAGCTACCTGAAGCAGAAGTAGCAAAAAAACAGAGAAGCATCAAAGTGTAAAGAGAGGTGGGACTTCACAGTGCCCTGCACAGTGAAATGAACACCGTCTGTTGCCCTCCTGCTCAGTGCCGGTGATGAATTACCTGCACAAACTGACTGTCACATTCGCCTCTTTCCCAGATTTTCTCTCGCCCTACACAGTTGTATCATGGGAACCATGCTTTTAATGGTGCTTCTGCTCTGACAGATCATCAGGGTTTGGCAACAGGGAGGATGGCACCAGACAGACACCTTCATTATCAGAATAGTATCACTGAGTCGGAAGCAGTGAGTTTGATATTAGAAAAGGTGAGTGCACAATGATGATTTTGCTAAAAGGAGTGATAGGAAGATGCTAAACCTGAGATTCAGTCTTGTACCTCTATGTTACAATAGGGTCATGCACATCCAGCGAGTATCAGCACATTTTAACTGCTTTACAGCTTTCAATATTTGCTTGACTGCCATTTATAAACATATGCAAAGAAGGATTATTTGACCACTGAAAATACCTGTGAAAGTTTCATCTGCATATTGGCAAAGACATGAAGAAAGCCAACAACTGCATCCCACAGCCTACTATGAGCCAGACTCTGTTGATTACCTATGCAAGGGCCCTAAAAATTAAGAAAAACAGGTTTTTATATATATATAAACCAGGGTTTTTTTATATATATATATAACATAAACAATGCCAAGCAAATAAAACAATTTTCTTTCCTAATATTTCTTACTGAAAACATAAAAAAGGAACTTCAGTCTTCCATGAAGCCACGTTAGAAAGATTCCCAAGGTTTCTTTGGTGTTTAGTGCATAAATACTAGATTGTATCATGTTAAATATGCATTCATTCACATGGTTTAGTATTAACTTTACACTGGGCCAGTGATTCAATATAACTTTTTCAAAATGAAGAAAAATAAATCCCAATAAAGTATTTACAAATTTATGATAGGACCTAATCAGGTTACATAATCACAGAACTTTACTGTTAGTACCTTGAGCAAAACATTCTGCTTACCTGGATATATTCTGTAAGGGAATTGAATATTTGTTTGGTGACAGCCAAAGCTTTAGAGAAGTTACGTTGTCCTGATTCATCAATGACATCCTTTCCTGAATAGTACCAATAGAAGTCACTGATTGATTCCTAAGGAAAAAAAAAAATTTCTAATTTTGGGTCTGCATGCAGTATTTACTGCCCGCATTTTTATAATCAAAAGTTGAATCATCAGCAGATGAAATTTAGTATTTCTGTGTCAATCTATTTCTCATGACAATAACTTTTTGCATTTTTATCTAACTATGCTCCCTGCAGAAGTAAACAATAAAATAAACAAACATCTGGTTTCATACAGAATTGTGAAAGGTCATCTATTTTAAAAGGAAAGAAAAGATTATATAAATTCCATCAGAATTATTTATTTTAGATATCTCTGAAGAGAGGATTTTCACGTTGAATTCCAGTAAAATGTGAATTTATAAAAATTAAAGAAAGGCAAATATATTATACTCCACTTTCCTCTCATTTCTCCTCACCTGAAGGCGCAAGAGATAGTCAACTGTACTAATGATAATATTCACTGTTGTGGTGTTGCCCATCTGAGTACGTAGGTAATTTTGAAAATCTGAAATAAGTAATTTGTGCTTGGTTAGTATATACAGGAATAAAAACGACAAGGTTATTCTCATATGTTCATGGAGACACGGAGAGTACATTCTTTTTAAGTACCTTGTTGAGTACAGATTCTTATGTGGTGGAAACTGAGCTACACTAGATCACAATGTAAATACAACTGAAGAATTATTATCCAACATGACTTGCAATAGGCTTTACTATTAACGATTAGCATAAAAATGAGAATTACATTAAGACTTAAAATTCAAATTGAACTCCACAATTCAAATTGTTGGCATGCCAGTTTCCCCTCATAAAACTAAATAAATTAGAGAAAAAAACCCATTAGAATAAGTTTTACTCAACTCTGTTTAAGAACAGGCTCCTCACACCCTTAATCGTGAAATTTAGGTCACTTACCATTGTTATGCCCTTCACAGAGCAGTTGTAAAAATCTAAATAGGTCTCGAGTGAATTCATCATGTTGCAACACTTTTTCACCTTTAAAATACATTAAAAAATGATTATATGACAACAGTTATGATCAAATACGCACAACACATACTCTTACAGCAACCTTTAAAACAGGAATTCTAATAAAAAACAGTATTATAAAAGCGTTAAAGCAATTTAAAAGAAACAGACTGATACTAATGAAAATAAAAACTGAGACAGAAAAAGCAAAGCCAAAATATTTAGCACTCCAATGCATCCATGGTTTAAAAAAAAAAAAAGCAACAGGATATATATCTAATAAGTAAATAGTTAGTCATAACTAAAATCATGCCTTAAATATGAATGACACTCTTTAATAAGCATCAAACTGTTTATCCAAGCGGAACACACAACCTGCTGCAGACCATAAAGCTAAACCTAAAGATATCTGGGAAGATGCAATTAGAGATTTCTCTCTGTATTTGCAACACATTTTTGCAACAATAGTATTGAAAACTGTAAACCCAAACATACCACGCTCACGAACGATGACTGTGGATCAAAGAAAAATAACAAGAATACAGGATAAGAATATTGGAAGTTGCAATGTTTTTCTAAAAATTATTGCTAAAGATTTTGTAAATATAAAGCATATTCAGAACTCAATGCCTAGATTTATTTATAGTAAGTTTATCAACAAAACCTCAAGCTACAGTTCCAGTTAAAAAAGGAAGCACAAATAATGCTTTAAGCACTAGTGAAATCAATTTCATTCTACTTACGAGTTCCTTCTTCAGTAACCATTCCCAGGCCTTCTGCTTTATTTTGTCTCTCAAATGCATTCAAGTCAAGAACACTAGTATTGAGGGGGGAAAAAAAAGGAAAAATACTATAGTACACAATGAAACATTTTCTTCTCGAAAATTGCTGGAGGCCTTCAACAACTAGTTTTCACCCACTGTGACATGCATTGCCTCATATCTTATTTGATATTAATATTAAATAAAAGAGCTTGGGATGAAAATAAGGATTCTGTGTTCATTTCTGTAAAGAAATGAGTCTCAGACCAGGTCTCTCCACTTACCTAACTTCACTTCCAGTAATGTCATTCATGGTTTCATGTATAAATGGAAAGTGGAAAAGGAACACGAAATATTATTCTCTCTATTGACTTAAACCTGCCTGTCAAAGGACATCACTGCAGTTCTTTCTCAGTCACACTATTTTCCACTAAGTTATCATTGTTATTTCTATTATACTGTTTCTGTATATATTATGTATTATTGTGTTATTGAGAAGATGCATGGATTCAGAGATTCCATATCTTCTAAGTTCAAGATACACTGATATCTGAATTTTCGTTTGCTAACTTGGCATAGCCCAGAACATGGAATAGCAGATGATGATTCTTCTCACCACCCAGTCAGAATGCATTCATTCAAACAGTCCAAATAATTCTATGATTATGGGGTTTTTTTCCGGTTAAACAGCAGTGGAGTCACATGTTCTACTATCTCATGATATCATTAACACCAAAAACATTTTTAAAGCATCATTTTCATTCACTTTTCAGTGTTTGACTAATTTTATGAAAACCTTTTTTTACTGAATTCCTGAACAATACACATACACAATTGATAATATCATCACTGCAGGTCCTGTCTGAGCAAATCCTTTCTAAATTGTTCTATGGAAATGGAAAAATTCCAAGATAGATGTTATTTAATCAGGCTGCATCCTTAACAAACTTGATGTATTACACAGAGAGTTCAGATGAAGAGACATTGATTATGTAATTCTTCAGAGATGTGCAGAAGCTGAATGCTTAGTAAAGTTCCATTCACTTGTATCTCCTTCAGGGATGGATAAATTCAGCAAGTTTGCAAATGACACCAAGTTGGGGGGGAGTGTTGATCTGCTTGAGGGTAGAAAGGCTCTACAGAGGGATCTGGACAGGCTGGCTCAATTGGCTGAGGACAATTCTATGAGATTCAACAAGGCTCAGTGCTGGGTCCTGCACTTGGGTCACAACAACCCCATGCAGCACTGCAAGCCTGGGGAAGGGTGGCTGGAAAGCTGCCTGGCAGAAAAGGACCTGGAAGTGTTGGTCAGCAACCAGCTGAATGTGAACTGGCAGGGCATCCAGGTGGTCAAGAAGGCCAAAATCATCCTGGCTTGTATCAGAAATAGTGTGGCCAACAGGGATAGGGAAGTGATCATCTTCATGTACTTGGCACTGGTGAGGCTGCACCTTGAATACTGTGTTCAGTTTTAGGCCCCTCACTATGAGAAAGACATTGAGGTGCTTTAACATGTCCAAAGAAGCACAACAAAGCTAGTGAAGCTTCTGGAGAACAAGTCTTATGAGAAGTGGCTGGGGAAACTGGGGTTGTTTAGCCTGGAGAAGAAGAGGCTCTCCAACTACCTGAAAGAAGGTTGTAGTGAGGTGGGGTGTTGGTCTCTTCTCCCAGATAACAAGTGGTAGGATGAGAGGAAATGGCCTCAAGTTGCGTCAGGAAAGTTTAGATTGGGTAACTTCTTTCCTGAAAGGGTTGTCAAGCACTGGAACAGGCTGTCCGGGTAAATGGCTGAGTCACCATCTCTGGAAGATTTTAGAAGATGTGCAGATAAGGTGCTTAGGGACACGGTTAGTGGTGGACTTGGCAGTTCTAGATTAACAGTTGGATGATTTTAAAGGCCTTTTTCCAGCCAATTTGACTCTATGATTCTATGTCTTTTCTCCATCCATAGGACCACTGGGACAGAAAAATTTGATGGGTCTGAGACCAGTAAAGGAGCCATTCATTTCTCTGTATCTCCAATCTAAGCTTTTAAAGGCATACACAGTCTTTGCTCTGTTTTATTCTTTGGAATACTCTAAAAGTTTAACATACTACTCTCTGATTCACAAAAAAATTCCCACAAGAGTTCTATAATCTGTAACTTCTCTAATTTAAAACTATCAAATCCACCTGCACTGACCAATAAGCCACCAACATGCATAAAACTGGAAAATTAATAATACAATTTATGCTTCTACCTGCAGGACTGCATCAATCCAGAGAGACTTTGAAAAAACCCAGCATCCTTTTTCTCCTTCAGGTAGTCTAGCATTTTCTAGAGGGGGAAAAAATTAAAATGATATGATTTAACAACTCCCTGAATTGCCATTTGAAATACAGATTACTGGCATTCAACATCATTGTTATTGTACCAAAAATACCCTGATATTTCTTTACTGTTTAGCTTAAAATTAAATGCACTAATATAAAACCACAGCAGAACACTAAAATCATCAAAATTACTTGCCTCTTTTACACAAGCAAGACTCATGGTAGTTAGAAAATCATTACCTGTTGAACTATGGTATTCCCACCATTTAGAATAGCAATACCAAGTTTTAGTGTTTCAACAACCATGGGTCCTGTGTGACCTGTCAAAACAAGGATACATTTAGTAAAACTTGCAATTATGAACTATGCAATCAGGAAAGCAGTCTGGAAATTTTACCTAATATAGTTGTAGCTGACATTTATTTTTGGCTCATCACATACAAGTTCTGTATGATATATATATATATCATAGGTATAATGACATAATACACTATGTATGTATAGCATTAGATCTATAATATGTGGATCATGTATGTTTTTAATACATCACAGCATATTACCTTTGCTTGCACTAATCATCTGAAGAACCATCTCAGCAGCTCCACGATCATGTAAACGAGCTTGCTGATAAAGAGTTCTCTGTTTTTCCATTTCTTTCTCCTGGGTTTGGGAACAAAAATGAGAACAGAACACAGTGTGGAACTGATTCAGGAAAAATAGGAGATCTGAAGGTATTGAAGACCACCTGCCTTCACAATCCACGGGGTGTTTGATTCCAGAACACACTGTCTTTCTTTTACATGAATAACATTATAAACCAGCCCAATACAGACTGTATTTTTTTTGCATTTATTTTAGTTGAAGTATTTAAAATACACGCACATTAGACAATGAATAAGAAATGTTATTTAAACTCTCACCTCAAATGTCTTTTCTTTTTCTTCTTCTTCCTCTTCTTCTTCTTCCTGACAGCTCTTTTCATGTTGAAAATAGAAATCACAAAATCTTGCTTATTATGAAACATAATGCCTTTTTTTCCTGTAGAATTTCTACCAAAGTCATAGTATTATAGAATGTGTAAGGTTGGAAGGGACCTTTAGAAGTCATCTAGTCCAACCCCCTATATTAAGCAGGGACATCTTCACTAGATCAGGTCACTCAGAGCCCCATCAAGCCTGACCTTGAATATCTTCAGGGATGGGGCCTCCACCATGTCTCTGGGCAACCTGTTCCAGTGATCCACCATCCCTCATATTGAATAACTTTTTCCTAATATCCAACCTAAATCTCCCCTTTTTGAGTTTAAAACCATTACCCCTTGTCCTACTGCTGCACACCCTTGTGAACAGTTTTTCCCCAGCTTTCTTATAGGCACCTTTCAGTTATTGGAAGGCTGCCATAAGGTCCTCCCAGAACCTTCTCTTCTCCAAGCTGAACAAGCCCAACTCTCTTAGCCTAATCTCATAGGAGAGGTACTCCAGCCCTTTGATCATTTTTGTGGCCCTCCTCTGGACACGCTCCAACAGGTCCGTGTCCTTCTTGTGTTGAAGGCACTAAGTCTGGACACGGTACTCTGGGAGAGACCTCACCAGAGCAGAGTAGAAGGGCAGAATCACCTCTCTTGATCTACTGGCCATGCTTCTTTTGATGCAGCCCAGGATGCAGTTGGCCTTCTGGGCTGCAGATGCACACTGGTGACTCATGTCCAGCTTCTCATCCACAAGTACTCCCAAGTCCTCCTCCACAGGGCTGCTTTCAAGCAGCCAAAATGATGAAAGAAACGTTTAAAGCCATTATTAGGCATTAAGATTTTAAATCCTTGCAATGTTAAGTATTTGTACTCATCCACATTCCCTAATGCGTGAGAATTTCAGGATATTCATCCAACATACATATACACCCCGTGTAACCACAGGCTATGTGTTATTCTGTCATATCTCTATTATATCCCTAATAATTATCTTTACAGTCCAACTCTCCTCACATGTGCCTGTTGTAATCAATGTGGCAAAAAATTATTTTCTACTTATTTATTATAGACTTCAAATATTAATTCCAAAATAATTACTGCAAGAATAAAGAAAGCTAACACTGTTAAGACTACTCATGAGTTAATCATACAGAAAACAAAGTGCCAAGTGGTATCAACAGGATTACACCTACTGGAATTTTATAATTTTATTTTAATGTAGGAACTTTCTCATTATATATAATTCTGACAGCATTTGCTTCATTAAAAACATAAATTACTAGTGTCAAGCAGTCCACTTAAGAAAACAGAAAGAAAAGGTTTATAAAGCATCTAAAATTTTAGGAAATACCTGAGTGGATTAAGGGATGGAGCTTGAAATGGTATATTTACCTTTGCCATCATAGCAGAATAGGCAATATATAAAGGATCATCTTCTAGTTTGCTGTAAAGAGTAAAAGCATTAAAAATTAATCTATGATGTTGTAATTAAGAGATGTCACACTACCAATAATATGCAAATAACATTTTTATTATAGGGTATTTTGTTAGTTACATATTTACTTGGAATGATATTATACATTGTTATAAATGTATTTTCTTTTCTCAAACCACTTCTCTGTAAATTTTAAAATAAACAATTCAGAGATATATTTGAACATTAAACTTAGTCATGTTGGATAAGGATGTAAGGATAACTGGCTGTGCAGGTGCAGAAAAGTAGTATGGAAATATAAATGAGAATAATCATAACTGTCAGATGGCAGGACTATGTTAGTCATACACAAAAAGTGTATGAAGCACTGGGTACTCTACTGATACATGAAAGACACATTCTAATCAACAGTCTAAATTCAAAACAGAAACTGGCACTGAGATTCATGTTAATCAGCAACATAACCTTTACTGACATACTAAATAAAATGTAATGGATACCAACAAGTAGAGCACACATCTGTTACTGGCAGAGACCAGGGGAGGGTACTCTGAATGAACGAGCAGTTCCTGTAGACTTGATATTTCTATGAGAATTCATGCTCAGTTATTTCTGCATTGGATATTTGCCAAGCTTTTAAAACGCCAAAGTCAGTATTTGTCTCAATATAAAGGTTATACCAAGTTTAAATGCATGAAACTCTAATGAAACTGAGAGGCAAAGAGGTATTCACCATGTACAATAATGAACTGCAGTTGTGTTAAATCATTTCTGTAATGTTATTAGAAATTCAATTACTGTGTGCTTTGACTCAATGTGCTTTTCAACACAGCTCTTTTACCTTCTCTCTGTGAGAGCGCTGCGACTAAAATAGAGGATAATCTGATGAAGTGGATCAGGCTGTTTTTTCTCGGTCTCTTCCTCTTCCTCCTCATCTTTTTTTGGAGGTGTCTGTCTCAAGATTTAGCAGAATATACAAATTAAGCTTTGTGAGTAAGAAAAAAATTAATAAATCTTAGGAAGGACTTCTGTAATTTTTTTCTGTCCAATTTGTATTGACTTCTAGTATTCATTTTATTCATCAGTTTACTGCACAACCTGACACATTATGTGCCTGTTTGACTCAGAAGAAGTTAGAGTAGCTGGTTGTTATTCATATTTGATAGTAACATTAGAAATTTCTCATTTGCAAGGTACTGAAAATGAGACACTGAAAATCTTAGGGAAGTCTTATTCAGAAGAAATTATATGTTTCCAGTGGATCAGAACTGCAAGTAAGTCCCAGTTCAATTTTTAGCAGGAGAATTATTGGTAAATGGAACTATTTTAAATAATATCATCAGAGACATTCTATTCAGACTACTGTTCACTAAAATACTTTCATATGTCATTTCTAAGTAACTTTGATTGAACAAAATATTGCCAACCTCAAACTTTTTGGCAGTTTGAAATAAAACGCAACCAGCATTGCCATAGGAGCAGGGTATCATCTTTACCTCACTCATGTTATCACCCCTTTGTAGGCTTTGTAATTACTGTAGAATTACTTTAATTATAGTAATAATTGCAATTGCAGAAGTTCAATTTACTTCTCCAGTAAATCTGAAAGAATTTTAATCACTGCTTTGATTAATGACCTCACACTTGCAACAGAATCAAACATACTGTGACCCTAAAATTGTCCAGAGTATGAGAAGAATGTATTAGCTGCAATTTGGAAAAATCATACAACCTTCTATAGCAGTGGGTCTCTTTAAAGCACAATATGGCTGCTTTTGCTATACACTGAAACATCTGATACATCTTCATAACAACCATGAAGCTATATATTCATTTTCATGGTGTTTAGATACTATGGAGATAGGCCCCTTGGAAGTATCTTAGGCAAACTACAGAGAAGGAAGAGAAAAAGCAGTAGGCTTTCTAAATCAATATTCAGTAATGAAATGTCAATACTTATAAAAACATTTTTGTCAAGTGCATATGTAAATGACATTTTTGCTGAATATGGCTGTGCATTATTTGCTTCTCCTTATGATGTATCAACGAGAAAACAGCAAAATTAATTTGCATCAAAGCTGAAAATGTTAAAATTAAATATTATGCATCAACAAAAATTTTAAAAAAGGGGAAAAGGATCAATTGTGTCAAGCTTTAAAAAGCCAGTAAATATAATATAGGAACATAGGAATTACCATAATCACAAAAATAGTCTGACAGTTTATCTAATCCATTTCTTTTCCCAAGAATGAGCATCACATAGTTTGTCTGAAGGCGTAAAGCACCTTAATGCACTTCAGTGTGCATCACAGGACGAATGTCTTTTTGACAACAGAAAACCACCTTATGCCCAGAAGCATAAGGATTAGTATTTTATAAGCTTATGCATATGCATACATTACACAAAAATTAAATATAGGCTATAATAGATACATTATATATACACTGAAGTGGGCACTGAAAAATGCGCCCAATTATGTCAGTACTTACAGCCAAATCCTGAACTAGTTTCTCCTCAAATGAATATTCCTCTGTTTCTATCCAATAGTTCTGATAGCCATGGAGGAAGAGGTTAATAGAACGGTGCCTGGGGGGTTGTGAAAGTGAGATCAAGAGGGGTAACATAACATAGTATAACAGCTCAGGTGGTTAATGATTAGTAAGGATACATATTTGTACAATTCTGATCCTCTGATTGGTCAGTGAAACAAAATGCAAAACATGGCTAACATCCAGTGACAAATCTGCAGGTACTTTTGAACATTCTTACTTTTTTTAATACATAGATGGACACATAACTTTTTGCTTTGAAGGCTTTGGGAGTGCTAATACACATTATACATGAAACTGCAGGACTGGAGCCTTAATGCAAGCATGGGAAAAATACACACTTGAACAGACTGAAAATGAATGGGTGGGATTTACACCTGTGAGATGTAAATCTACTTTACTAGACTTAGGACATTGAGACAGCAGAAGTTGGCCATCAACACCAAAATAATTATCAAGTGCTTTCCAGCATGTTATCTGCAGACAATCATTGCCTTCTTCCACATAGAGAGAAGCCTAACTTCTTTGTTTTCAGTTCCAAATCAGGACAGTTTTAACCTATCCTCAAAGAAGCTGAATTAGAAATGCACAAAACCTGCTCTAGAAAGTGACTGATTTTAGAAAACTCCTATATATATTAATAAATATTATACAGTATAAATTTAACTTTCCACAGAAAATACAGCTCATGGTAGTAAGACTACACATAATAACGGCCAAACCATTCTATCTTTACACTACATTTGGAGGAATATTTTGTTTTGAGGTGCAGTACATGAGTCTACAAAGGTTGCTCCAGAGAGTCTTTTTATTTGCTTTTATCCTGCACCACTAACAAAAACTATGCAAATTTGTTTTATATACTATGACTTGTTTAAATATACTATGTACATGAATTATTATTTTGTAATGTCATAGCTATTGAGGCAACCTTCTGGGCTTTCCTGCTTGTACTGGTGCCATTTTATTATCAAATTTCAAAAACTGACCAATCAGAATCCCTCTGAAAATTGTACAAATCCATGTTTTATGATAACATCAAATCATGGCTGGGAAGGAATAAGTGTGCGCATAAGGAAGAGGCTCTCCACAAGTTACATTACCGTTAACTTGAGTATAAGCCTGTCATACTGAGTTTTTTCATGTACTTTTTCCAGCCAAACACGTTGAAAGGTGCTCAGGAAGAAATTGCTAATTTTGTGTCTGAAGAAAAGCATATAGGTTTTGATTGAAGAAAGGCACAAATTAAATTCAATAAAGTAGTCAGAACGAATGTATTCATAAATTGTGTATGAAATATTGCCATGTACAACTTCGCTGTATCTATGTGCATATACAGATGACAGACAACAAGACGACTTTTCTTACAAATGAATTTCCTCAAAACATCAAACAAATACACACATCTAGGAGAAAACATTTACTACATAAGACATTTTTTCAAAGGCATGTACATTCATTAAACACAGAACATGAAGAGTTAGTATTTCCTAACTTAACTAATGTTTGCTGCCTTGAAAAAAACATCCTTTTCTAGGATAAATGAAAAGGTACCACTATAATGTTTGATTACTTCCTGTAAATTAATTGATTCTAACATCAAGTCTGGTATTTCAATTAGATAATTTAGACTAAATTGGCACCTAGTATAAAGCTGCAACTAAAATGAGAAAATATACAAGAGCTGCATTTGAAACTCTAGTTCAACGGGGTTTATATAGCTCCTAGAATTAATCATACCCCACTTGAAATAGTCTTCCAAGGGTTCAGAGATGTCTTAACAACACAATCGATTTAAATGACGGAGTTAGTTATGAGTGCATAATAGTGTGATAGCCTTATTTTCCTGTCAGAACCCTATGACTTATCTAAAAAAACGATGTGTCTATAAACTAACAAATTTTCAAATTTTTTTCTGCACCTATTAATTGAGCAATATACCTAGAAGTCCCTGCTCATTTCAGAGGGGTTGGACTAGATGACCTTTGAAGGTCCCTTCCAACCCAATACATTCTATGATTTTGTGATTCTAAGCCCAAAGTGCTTTTTCACTCTTGCCTGTTTTGAAGTGCAAACACTACAATAAATTGGCTAATCACAGAACGTTACGAGTTGGAAGGGACCTCGAAAGATCATCCAGTCCAACTCCCCTGCCAGAGCAGGATCACCTAGATTAAACCACACAAGAATGTGTCCAGGTTAATTTTGAATGTCTCCAGGGAAGGAGACTGCACAACCTCTCTGGGCAGTCTGTTCTAGTGCTCTGTCACCCTCACAGTGAAAAAGTGTCTCCTTACATTCACATGGACAGAACTTCCTGTACTCCAGCTTTCACCTGTTGCCCCTTGTCCTATCACTGGCCATCACTGAGCCTGGCTCCATCATCCTAACTCCAACCCTTTACATAGTTACAAACATTAATAAGGTCATCCCTCAGTCTCCTCTTCTCCAGGCTCAAGAGGCCCAGTTCCCTCAGCCTTTCCTCATAAGGAAGGGGTTCCACTCCTTTAATCATCTTGGTGGCTCTGCACTGGACTCTTTCAAGGAGTTCTATGTCCTTTTTGAACTGAGGGGCCCAGAACTGGACACAATATTCCAGGTACAGTTTCACCAAGGCAGGGTAGAGGGTGAGAAGGACTTCTCTTGACCTGCTAACCACAAACCTTCTAATACACCTCAGGATGTCATTAGCCTTCTTGGCCACAAGGGCACACTGCTGGCTCATGGTCATCCTGCTATCCACCAGGACCCCCAGGTCCCTCTCACTTATACTGTTCTCCAACAGGCCAGACCCCAAACTATACTGGCACCTGGCATTGTTCATCCCTAGATGCAAGACCCCACACTTGTCCTTGTTACATCTCATTAAGCTTCTCCCCACCCAACACTCCAGCCTAAGTCTTGCTGAATGGCAGCACAGCCTTCTGGTGTGTCAGCCACCCCTCCCAAACATTTAAAGAGTTTAAGAACCTAGAATCAGGTTTAAAAAAAAAAGTCACAAAATTTATATAATGCAATGGGTGCTCTTCATACCACTTCCTTTTGTTTCTCCAAACACAGTTCTTGAAGATGAAATGGTTGATACTAGCTAATTTACTCTTTTGTTGTACTTAAATCTTGTCCTCTAGCTGTTTCTTTAAAATTTGTCTTGTGGTAGAGTGTGATAATTTAGGTTGTTATAGTCTAAAACTACTATTTTTTTATAATGGAAGGATGTGCTTTTACAGTATAGCTGGCATTTTATTTGTCTTGCGGTCTTGTGCAAACCTAATATTTTTCCAACATGCTAGTGGTGTAGCTACAAATCTTTTGCCAACACCAAGCGTGTAGATTTGCTTTAATAAAGGCATTTAAAATTGCAGTGCAACTCTTCTGTTAACTACATTGCTAGCAATCCTCAAACAAAAATATTAGGTGAAAAAGTGCAGAAGGAGGTGAGAAGCAAAGTTAGGGATGTACTTAGGCTGTATCTGAATAAAAAGCATATTTGTTGAGAAGGAATGGGATAAAAAAAAAAATTATCCCATGGTAATGGTCTTAATATTCTGTTTGAAGCAGTAGATGGATCAAGACACTCGATGCACTTTATGCCAGACTTTGTGGAATATACATTCAACTGGAGTAAGAGGAACAGCACACAAGTTCAAAATGTAATTCTACACTGCTCTGCCCAAACAGCTGCTCTAATGCATGTAACATTCTGAGGTAGTAGGTAAAGCCTGCCTCACACAAGCCAAAGAGCATGAAGGGTTCATGCAATAGCAGAGGAATAGCCATCTAGAGTTAAAAAAAGAAAAGAATATAAACACAGGAGAATAAAAAGAGCAACTACTCAGAGGCAAAAAAAAAAAAAAGGGACAGAAACAGCAACATCTTAACAATTTTCACAGATAACTTGAGGAACTATACAGAGTCAAAGATGACAAAAATGAAGCATTTTGGTTTGGAAGCAGTGTAATTCCTATGGTCTTTTCCCCCTCTGGTTATTTGTCGAGAGACAAGCTGTTTGCTACGGTGAGGAAATAGCTGATAACTAACCAATTCTTGTCTTTTCAACAAACTTACACAGGTCTAACAATCAACAAACTTGTAGGTATACACACAAGCAACATTTGCATTCAAAAGTGTAAAAAAAGTTATGGAAAAAATGAACCTTTAAGTGCTTTACCTTGGCAGGTTGTATAATGGTGCCATTCTGAAACATGCAACGACAGCCCTTTTACGTTGTTTTGACAGGAGTTTGTGCCAAACAGCTTTCTTTGATCTCAGCGGTTGTTCAACCTATGGATAAATGTCTTCTAGTACATTTAATGGAAAATGCAACTTTTATTTTAAATTTTCTCCTCAGCTAGTGGCTAATGTACTTAGCAAATTAGATGATGTTAAAAATGTTTATCATCTGAAAAGCCCTTTTTGTTTGTTTGTTTGTTTGCTTGTTTGTTTGTTTGTTTGTTTTGCATTTATAAGAAAAATACTGAAAGCATTATATATACTACCTCTTGGTTTATACAGAAAAGCTCGAAGTGCCAGAGTATGTCATGTGTCGGACTCCCTGGTACAGTTCAAAAATAGTTATTTTTTCTCATTACCCATATTCAGCTGTCCACGTGAATGAATTCCTGTGTAGTATCACTTGTGAATGACATGGATTCCCTTTATGTGAGAAGAGTATAAATGCTTTTTTTTTTTTTGTATTTAAATTGTATCATTTTAATGAAAGTTATTCAAAAGTTGCTACAGCATCCTCAGGTGCAGAAATGGGAGACAGGCTAAAACCAGTATATTAAAAATAAGTGCACATGCAAACATTTCCTTTACTGGATGGTGATGGATTTGTACTTCTTGTGACTGCTCACAAAATTTTGCAGAAGAAAGTACATCCTGAGTTTTCCCTGAAGCTAAATTGAGGCATTTCAACAGATTACATTAAAAACTTTGCATATATAAACATCTGTATGTGCACACTCACACTCAAAAATATTTTTTATCTGGAAACATTAATAATGACACTCCCTGAAAGTGAAATAATCTCTACAAGGAAAAAACCCCACATGCTACTTTAAAACATACATTGTATAGGCTTTTAACTTTTTACCTGTTCCAGATGATACAGAGCAGCTGATATCCGCTGTACACGTTCCACATTTCTCTCAGGGTCAGTAGGTTCATCACTCTTCAAAATGTCTTTGTACAGATTTAACTGCCATTTTACAGCTGGATCATCAGACTGAAAACCAATATATTTTATAAGCTGGGGAATCAAAATGCTGAATTTGACTGCCACCATTATTATTCTCGCAGTATAATAATGCTATAGATGCTCCCACTTCATCTGTCCCCTTTTAGTCAAAATAAATATCTGCTAGTGGCTCAGAAAAATGGCATTAGATTCCATGTGCTGTTGGGTAACTTAACGCTTAAGCAAGGTTCTATATTCTTATTTCATGGAACCAAATCAAGCACCCTGGGACTTCCGTATCCTATTTAACTGCATTTAAAACAAAGCAGCATATTTAGTACTGGGATTGATTTTAAACTGCTTGCAGTGCTTCTCTACTGACATTGGAAAACTGTTTTATAGAGTTTATAAAAGACAGCTGGAACTTCAGTAGATTAAGAGTTACAGCCAAAAGTTTTTGCAAGTCAGAAATAGAAAAAAAAACATTAGAATTACTTAGTGTGTCAAATTTAGATTTATGTAAGCACGAATTTATAGCAACCAGACAGTTATCTCCCATGATAGATAAATGAGTTGCTCATAATATGTTCAAATTATTTCTTATTTACAGAAGGATGAGGTATCATCTTTGATACTGTATTCAGCATAGAAGCAGAAGGAACAAGAATGTGGTTGTAAAACTCTTAAATGCCAAGATGACACAAGCTTTTCTTATCAAAGTCACTTTAAAATGCATGTATTCTTTGAAATACTACTTAATCATTAGTGCAAAATTCTATTTATTTGTTAGTGCAAGTTGAGTTCAAGAAAACAAGCTGCCATGCTAGTTTTAATTTTACTTTCTTCTTGGATCAAGCTGATTCTAAGCTATATAAGTACGAACATCTGAATTCTTGTCCCATTCTACAGGACTTGAAAATACCTGCCAAAGCTACAAATGGACTAATTATTCTAACTAATTATTATAATTTAAAAATTATGAGGAAAAACATTTAAATGGCAATTTCATTAATAGCTTTTCCTATTATTATTGTTTTATTATTTTTGTTGTTGTTTTATATATCATAATTAAATAATTGAGACTTCTATTTTTAAAAACTGCACATCAGCATCTTTAGAACAGATTTTTTTTTTTAATATTACCTTTTCCTGTAAATGTAAGTTGTTACGTAAATGTTCTTTGACTTCATCATCAGTGTCCCTCTGTAGAAATGTAGAAGTATTTTTCAATTCAGGTTATGAGTCAAGTGATAAGAACACGTACAACACAAAACAGGTATTATTTTAATATCAAAAACTAACTTCTTTTGTTTTCAAAGTACCTAAGTTACAGTATTTCAATTCATGGTCAAAATGAACATGCATATGTAAAAATGTATGTTGTGTACAACTGGAAAATGACATGGAAATGATGGCAGGTGTATACACACCTTTTTTTCTTGTGAAAACACAATTAGCAGCTGTAATTGCTTACAGTACATTAATATATTTAATAATATTGACTGCTTAGTTACCCATACCTCAAAATTCAGTTTATAAATTTCTGCTTATTTTACATTAAAGACTATTGCAAATTATACACTTACATAGCTGTATCTAGTCTTAGCCAGAGAGATGAGCTCTTGATCTCCAGGAGTACACATATTTAAACCAATAGGAAGCATCTTTTTAAGTGCAGCTACAATCAAGGATGTTTGTATGGAGTACAAATCCCCTCTACGTTTTGATTTCTTCCTCTCTTGATCTTGTCCTCCAGACTATAATTAAAAAAACCAGAAAAGTAAATGACTGTAATTCTCTGATCACACACATTTCCAACATGCTCTTCCCCTAATGGTCCAAGGGAACTATGCTCCTGTACACGACCTAGTACAATTAATTAAAAATGCTACAGTAGAGGAAGGGTGTACAGTATTGAGCGGGAAATGTAAAGGAATAGATTTTTGTGTGGCAATGCAGAAATTGCAATAGCAGGAATATTTTAATAGCAGAAACATACTTTTGTGCGCATTCATACATATAAATCTAACTATATTTTCTGGATCTTACCCCTCAAAACAGAAACTACCCTAAAATTAAGAGCTGAGTCAGTCTGTTACAGAGATGAATTCAGGATGTTTACATTTTTGTTAGAAACTTACATATACCTATCCAGGGTTTGAATTTGTCTCAACTGAAAAATATCAGTATCAGAAAGGCTTTGAATCAATGCAATAAAATATCAGTCAAGTAGTGCCTCTGGGAAAAGTACTGCCCTTTGGCTTTGGCTAATATAAGTAAGTCTGACATGAAAAATTATATGTCTCTTGCATCTTTGGACATCAGGAGTAATAGGAAGAGGAAAAAAAAAAAAGAGAGAAGTAAACAGCATGACAGAATAACATCTCCACTGTCTCCTTATAAGATACACTGTACAACAGCATTTCACAAACAACTTTTCATTTATGAGATGGACAACCAAAATCTTTAGAATAGACCTATATATTTAATGAACATATGGCAAACAACAACAACAACAACATAAAACCAGCCCAGTTCTGAATTCTGTACCTAGATTAAACTCCTACTACACTCAAGGGGAGTTTTGCCTAAGATAAGATTTCAGGACTAGGCGTCCAGTTTTATACAACACTACAAAACAGCAAATGCTTGCATTTAACCCTCCACATCCTTTTCCCTCTGTCAATTAAGTTTGACTGACTACTGACATGTAGTTCCACATCAGGATACAGCAGAATCCATTACAATTCAGTATTTACCAATTATTACCACACTATTAGGACTGTAATCACTAGAGATAAAAAAGGCAGCCATACATATTCTACTCAGTGGCAGGTTTTGACAAACTCTGTCTTGTAGATGATGAATCTCTGTGTATCTAGCTGGTGGTGAGTACTTTGCAGGTCAGAGGGAACACACAATGGATGTGGCTTCCTTTCTTAAGGAACTAACAATTGCGAGAGAGTACTTTGCCTCAAAGCTTTGCTTTTGGAAGTGCCTTAGAAATAGCAGTGATGTAATGGCTATAATAATGACATTATTTGTACTCTACATTGACAGCAGACAAACAAATCCCACAAGGCATCACTGTATTCCAGTGGCGTCACTATGCATCTTAAATATAGAATAACAAAATATCTATTGTATGTATAATTTAAAAAAAAAAACAACGGGAAAGAGAGATACTGGTTTGCTTTTCTGCATCTTTATACTTGAGGACATATTACAAATCCAATTTTTAAATTTTTCATTTGGTATTAATAACTAGGTATGAACAAGATAGGTGAACCATTAAACCTGAACATTATTAAAACATGAAAAGAAGATCCATTCTGCCTTTGCCATGAAATTCTGCTGTCTGTGAATTCACAACTCCTGCTAGTAAATGGATAAGTAGAGTCATGGACAGAAACTTAAATGACAATACAATTACATCTCTCTCAGTTCTAATATGCACCTATATGAGGAAACACAGTGCCTTCATTTCATATATAAAGAACATAAAATTGAATATATTTTGCCTCAATAATTAACTGAACTAAAAGGACCTCAACAAGAAGAATGATATCTGGTTGGCTAACAGCACATAATGATCTTACTTGTCTGAGAATTTAAGTGCACAAATGGAAATTTCTTCAATAAACCAGCAGATTCCTAATTAAATATACATTCAAAAAGAAAAAAATTAAAAAAGATAAAGGCGATTAAAATGGTATTTTTTAGTATTTCCACTCCGTCTTAAACCTTAAATTCTCCAAGATTATCATGAGAACATTCATTAAAGAAATCCTGCTCTATATGCCTAGGGAAGTTTGACCCCCACTCCCTGTTCCCCTGTGCTGCTGGGGGAATGGGAAGGAGAAAAAATGTAAATAAAATAGAGCCTGGGTAGATAGGAGGGGAGAGGGGACGTTTTCTAAGATTTGGTTTTATTTCTTATTATCCTACTCTGTTTTGATTGGGTAATAAATTAGATGCATTTTATTCTGTGTTGAGTCTGTTTTGCTCATGACATATGATCTCTCTCTGTTCTTAACCCATAAGCTTCTCATGTGTTTTCTCCCCTGTCTAGCTGAGGAGGGGAGTGACAGAAAAGCTTTGATGGGCATCTGGCTTCCAGCCAGGGTCAACCCACCACAGACAACAGCAAAAACCTGAAGTCAGGTCTATTACTTTAGCACAACTGTTCACTTTTAACTCATGCCTCTATTTTAATTCATTACAAATTCTTCATAGCATGATGTGTGTTTCTCATCACACAGGGTGAAGGGAAACATGAAACAGTTTTGTGCTTGATTTTGCTGTTCATTCTACTTCACCAATGAAGAACACACCATAGGTTGAAAAGAACTCATCTATATAATAAACCCATATTGAAAAAAGGTAACATCAATGATGCAAAGGAAGTTGAACAATGGTTCACTGAAGATAAATGTGGCTTTGAATACATTAAATCGATAAAAGAAGCAAGGATTGTCCAAAAGCTTTGCTGCACTTCACAGCTTTACTAAAGATAATTTTAATTTAAAAAAAATAGGATTTGAACTCTTAACTCTTATTTAAATTTATTGGTTCTAATGCAGTCTTCTACTAAACTAGAACGTAGTTTATAGCACATGTCTCCCATATATTTTCTTGAGTATCATCAGCCAAGTACATGTTTCTGATGACTCTACCTAGGCATTGTTTTTGCAATGTCTGCTTCAATATGTCAGAATGCAGAAAGACAGCAGAGGCGGAATGTACATCCAAAACAATTACAAGAGGTAACTTCACTGCATTTTCGCATTAAGCAACTTGTGTGAGTGCCAAAGAGAATTTCAGCTGCTCTGGTCAAACAATGACATTTTAACTCTGAGAAAATTTGAAGTAGGTTGGACTTGGGCCTTCACTTTGTGACGCCACTGCTATGATCAATGGAAGGAATGCTTGGAGCCTGATCATCACTAAATCTAAAACAAAGACACATCATGCACTTTGACCTGTACCTTTACTTGCATGGCCTGTATGAAAGAAAAATAAAGGGAAAAAAACATAAGTAAAATAGATGAAAAGATGGTAATTTTACAAGTTAGTAATAAACTTACTCAGCTTTATCAGGACAATAAAAATTTTATACATTTGTAGTTAAAACAATGACTGCAAGTGTATAATCAAATGAAATCTTAGTGACGTTTTTTAATCACCTTAATCCTTATATAATGATCGAACTTCTGAATTTATCTGTTACCAGTGCTACTATTTGCTGCTTCAGTACATCAGGAAGTCCATTGAGTAAGTAAGTACATCAATATTCTAATTAGTGCATATTTTCCCAATATTTTTAAAAGGAGGAACCCTGGATAGTCCAATAATTATTCCCTTTTTCACCAAAATTGCTGTCTACCCCTTCTCCCCAGTAAATTATGACTGAGAAAAATTGCGTTTAGAAATCGAAATCAAACTATCACTGTGAAGATGCAGCATTTCATTTATAGATGTATTTTCCCGTTGCATAACTCATACTCTGTTTGAAGACATCCTGAGAGAGAACTTAAGCTCATGTCTCTCATTTTGAAAGCATTATTATAAACTCAGCTGTAACACTCCTAAACACAGCTTTTATTTCTGGTTATTATGTTTATACCATAAACATACTTAAAGTATTCCACAGTCAGCACTATATTATATATGTCAGGCAATCTTAAGAAGACAATAACAATAAAATGAGAAAAAATTCAACTGTTATTCCAAAGAATCATCGACCAGGCATGGGAAAACAGTATAAAACCCCTGTTGGTTAAAAACAAATAGAAAGAACATAAACAAGAACAAGCCCCCCCTCCTTCTATGATAACGCTAACAGTGACTTTGATTTCTTGTGATACTTGATGAGCCTCAAAATGTCAAAGGCAAGCTATTATTGAAATATGTTTTTATATCTTACTATATTTGTATCACATAGTGAAGAAAAAAGTCTAGAAGACAAGAAAGACTGAAAGACTAATCATTGACTTCAGTGTTAAGCTTCTTAAAATCATTAATACCTTCCTCAAAAAGCAAATTTTGACTGAAAATTTCATTTGCATGAAACAGGTAAATGCTGCACAGACATGGCTCCGCTAAGTAAATGTAAGATATTAATTATATATAATTTATTAGAGAGGACCATAAAAGTAATCCACTCACGATTTACTACTGCATACCTAAAGGAAATGTATTCTATGCAACTAAAATAGTCTCAAAGAAGAGATCTAAAACTTGCAAAAAACATTAACATGAAATCCTGTAATTATCTTAAATTGGCAAATAATGGGTACTACATATTGCAAATGGGCACAAACCACAATGTTGTTTTATTACAAAACCTTGGAGTTTATAACTACCTCAAACTTCTGTAACAGGTCTGTCCAAATGCATTAAAAGATGCAAAAATATAATAATGTGGGCCAGTCAAATGAAACTTGAGTAGGGTATGTGTTTAGCAACTGAGGGTATACATCCAGCCACTCCTTAATTTAGATTCAAAAACTTACAGAGAAGAATGTCCCACATATGTATTACATATTTATTATGTACATGTGAGTGTATATGTCTAGTATTTTATACAAATTAAATGTAAAACACAATAGAATCTCACTGTATCTTAATCAAAATGCTATTTTATCAACATGTCTATGAAGGGTTCAAAAATAACAGATTAGTTGAGTTGAATGGGTTTTAATTCTCCATTTCAACACTTCTACCATAAATCTGTTATTTCAATGCAATCTAAGTTACCAGTCTCTCTCAGACTGAAAGTTCTCTAACTTACCATTCCCCTCCGAGCAATCTGCTGCCATTTTTTTTAGAAAAGAAAAATTAAAAAACTTTCTCAGCTGTTAATACATTTGAGAAAATATTTTAAAGAGTTAATATTGTATAATCAAAATACAATGGGTAATTAATCAAATTATCTATTGTATGGATTAATTTTTTGTTACCACTGCTATTAGCGACCGATAAATATTGGAAACCTCACCCTTCATCTTCTGCATGTGGCATGTAAAGGTATAGAGCCTTCTATACATGATATATGACACCTTACACACTAGTAATATAACAGTATCTGAGGAAAACTTCTAAGACCCTGCTGTAAGACAGTTGTCTAAAGCCATCCAAAATCAAAATGGGGCCTTATTCCTTTAAGAGACCCCAAACTGTTCTGTGTTGGATCATCTTTTAATAGTCAATGTTCATATTCACAGATATCTATATATTCTCATGCTTGATAAATACTCAGTAAGATTGCTTCCACTGAAAATAATGTGAATAAAGAGGAACTGGAGTTAAAGACGAAAGTGCTAATTATTCTGTTAGCATACTACTTCCTGAACTGAATATTAATATTTAAGCAAGAAATTATTAAAATAATGTTCCTTAATTTAATAGCCTCTATTGATTATTCTCTGAGGACATAAATATCAAACCTTGTAAGAAACACTGAAATTCAGTTACTTGGAGAGCTTCGTGTTTATTCTTAACTATGCTGTCTGAAAAAAAGCCCCAACAGATCTAAATGTATACTTTAATGAATGAGCTGTTATGAAATGTTATCAATTTCCTGCTTAGAATACATACATAGGAAACCAATACATTGTATTGCATCATGGTATTTAATTCATCATGAAACAAACACTTATCTAAATGATCAGTGGTTCTGCAATCACTCCTGCAGTTATTCATAAAATGGTCATGACAAATACAATCTTTTATTTCTTCCTATATTAGCAATAACCACACACAGTGTCCTTGAACACTATGATTTGATGTTAATATGCTTACAAAAAAACTGTATGCATATAAAAGAAACCTCCCTATACTGTACACCCATACGAAGAATATACCTTTATATATGCGTCTTCATTCTTGGCTCGTCAGGCCAATTCTCTTGTATAAATGTTAAAGTATATGTATTAAACGTATTCACAGTGATTGCCATATGATAAGTACATAGCTATGTGTCAGACTAAGTGTGCAATCGATTATCACATAGCCTGAACTGGGCTGACTACTCATCTTGCTAATGAGGAGAATATAAACATTTGAATTCTGTCACATAATCTCAAGAAGCTGCATCTTGAAAAAGAGTAAGCACATTAAAAAGTTCCTTTTCCCCAAATACAGAATTCTCTATATAGTTTGATTTGCTGTTCAGTGGAAGTCATGAACTTATTAATAAGCAGGAAATGTGTTATTTTTGCTTGTAAACTTTCTAATACCGGGGTTTGCCTAACCAAGTTTCAGACCTTAAAAAAAAAGGTAATGGAAAAGAAGCAAATATCTGGAATGAAGAATGACATTTTCTATCTGACTTTCTATTGTGTAAAGTGGGATTTACAATAGCTAGGTTACAGACAATAAAAATATAGTGAAATACAAAACAATGAACCCAACGTTTCTCTGGAAAGCTTTCAAAAAAGGATTATCGATGTTGACAAAGTATTGAATGGAGGTTTACAAGAAAAAGATCAGACAAACAAAGTTTCTTTACTTGCTTTTACAAAATAGTCTACCTTTTGGGTTTTTTTTCTGAAAGATCAACAACCCATATTATATACTACAACTTACACTCTCTTACACCTGTAACTTTTTCAAATGAAGACCTTTATTTTAATCATGTATCCTTGATTACTTAAGAAATTTTTAAAACTCACTCTATGGTACACAGTCTGTATTTTGTATAGAAGTTTTCATGTTTATCATCAAGAAACAAAAACATTATTTGTGTCTTCTACCAGCATAGCAGCTGCAATCTGAGTAGATTTTCAAAGTCTTCTCACAGCATACTAAACACATGCTGAAGGTTTAACTGATCCACAAATTTTCATTAACTTACTTTAGACATCTTGCTCTTGGTGTCTCCTGTTAAAAATGCCAAATTGTTGATTTCATTCTGAATCACAAAATTTTGTTCTTCTCTTTTGAAATTCTAAAGATAAAAAAAAGAATCACCAGAAATTTAATACATCTGCATGAAACACATTAATATTTAAATATGGAATGAAATGGAAGAAAAAGTATACATCTTAGCTTACGTGTGATTTACACCACAGGATAAAAACTTCAGCTACCATTCGAAAGAGTTCATCAGAATCTCCATCTGGTTTCTTTAACCAATTGGCTCTAATTCCAAAAATGAGAGAAATATTTTAAAAGGACATTTAAAATAAGACAATTGAACATAACAATCTCTTTTTAATAGATTGGGTTACATTTGTATATTTAATCCTTGAATTTAACAAGAATCACTTCAATATTCCATCACCCTGTTTCCCATGGTAGTTTAACTAATTGCCAATAACACTAATTCATTGCTACTTATTTCTCCCTGCTTCCTATGGTGCTAGCACGTGTTCTTGTGCCTATTCTGTGAACCAAATTAGAAAACAGACTTGTCTGAAAAGCAAAACTCTTTCTCTGAGTATTTCTCTATTCATTTTTTTTCCCATAAGAAAACTTTGTTATTGAAATTTTCATGTTGATCTGAAAGACAGCACTATAACAGGGAGAGGAGGAAGATTACAGGGAAATGAATGAGTGGGCAGAGCTGTAAGGACTGATTGCTTCAATTGGTTTATTTTTGCAATCCAGGAAACTAACACAACTTCAGTCTGTCTGCACAAGGATGCTCAGAAAACTTGGGTAAATGAACAAACAGATGCAGCCCTCTTAAATATCTCTAAATTAAAATGCATTAATACGACCATATGTAAAGTGGGCATTTGACAGCAGACATGGAAGGAATTATTATGTTATAACTTATGTTCATTAACTCTAACTTTCTGGTTGGGTTTCTCTACAGCACAGTTAAACCTATGCTTTTTACAAATCTAGACTGTTTCCTTGTCAACAAGATCTGACATAGTAAAGCCTTGAGTTCCTTTAGAAAAAATAAACTGGTTCACAGCATGAACAATCACACATGCAATAAAAATGCTCCTAACTAGCCCAATATGTATTAACACCTAAAAAATTCTAAGTGGACAATGACTGTGTACAGAACAAGAAAAAATACTCAGGATTTGATTTTCAGAATAACATTAAATGCATTGTGTTCTTTCTGTTCTCATGGACTCCAGTACGTTAACTAATAAATATGAGTTTAATTATTAGTTTTTATTTACCTGTTGTTGTCTACATAACGTATCAACATTGGGTAGAAGGCATAAAGGTCTCTGCAAAGAACAGCAAATTCATCAAGGATGAGTAGCTCAGCTTCTTGGGTATCACTTTTACTATCTGCTCTCAGTTGCTCCTCTTCCATCACAATCTTTATAGCTTTCTTCTTCAGTTTCTCCAGGGTTGGAATAAAGTGAGTTTTCAGCAGATCAGGCCTGGCTTTGCTGATGATGGGTTGAGCATAAACTATATGTAAAAATATAGATAATCCTATGATTAATGCACAATTGATGTTTTTCATCATAGTAATATGAACTCTGCAGTTGTAGAAAACATAAAGGTCTTAGGGCTTCACGTATTTCTGGACCATCATAAAATTATTAATAAAATTATGAGTACAGCTTTATAGCAACTGTGCATATTGAGAGATTAAAAGCCCTGGGAATTCAGATTATAAATATTTCAGTCTTCATGTCAATACCAGGGTTTTGAGAAGTCACATTTACATTTACATTTACATATTACCTTTACATAGATTTTCTTGAATTACCTTATTGCATATTATACTCTTATGCTATTTAAGATGAATGACAAAGTTTGGAAACAGTACATTTCTTTAGTGAGCTAGTAACTAGATGTTACAGGACATTTTGAGAAATCTTTCTGCTCATTTACTAGCTAGTACATTTACACAGGCAAAGCAACTAATTCTGAATTTCAGTTAATCCTGGATGTTAGGAAGAGGTTCTTTACTGAGAGGGTGGTTGGGGACTGAACCAGACTCCCTAAAGAAGGGGTCATAGCACCGAGCTTGACTGAGTTCAAGAAGTGTATGAACGATGCCCTCAGTCGCATGGCCTGACCTGGCTGGCCCTGGGTGGAGCTTATAGGTCCCTTCCAACTTCCAATATCCTATGATTCTATGATTTCACCATATACAGATGATATAAGATTTTGACAATCCATTATGCTGTATAGAAAGGTCTCTGCTTACAGTGATGCTACAATGCATGTATTAAAAGAAAAACCCAACAAAATCTTTCTCTTAATGTTACATATCTCCTCTTTATCTTTCTTTCCTGCTGTTTTTTATTCCAATTTATTATTGAATCATTTGGTATAATGATAAAGTGTAGCAAAATATTTAAATATTATTAGGTACAATTACTCCTTAGAAATATTTACAGTACCTGCAATTCTTTTCATCCAGGATGCTTCATCTATTCCCAAGTTGTTGTTAATGATTTTCAGAATGTTTCCAAGAATGATGCTCAGATGCTCAGATGTTATCATTGTACAGCAAGGCCCAGCACTTTGAGGAACACTCTCAGACCCTCTTTCCCACCAATAGGATAAATAGTTGCATAGCATGGGTAAGATAACCTCAATTACATGAGGCATTTCAGTATACCTTGCTCCAGACTCTGCTAAATCATTAATTTCCTTTATTAGTCCATCCAACTGAGGGATCTCTGGACACATCTCTTCTACTGTATCAGGCATACCTAAAACTGCAAGTAAACAAAAGATTAACAAAATAAAAGAGAACATCTACATTCATCTACATTTAAACCCTCAATGCAAATAATATTACCACTCTATTTTTTTCTGCCACCATCTTGGGCAGACATAATTGTAATAAAACTTTGGGATATATACAGGTCTCTCATCTCATAAATTATGTCTTTCTAATGATGTGCATATACCACTGATGAAGACAATAGCTGCCATAAAACTATGGCTTTACCATAGGTTGTCCTGCAATTATCTGGTGAGCTAGATAAACATGCTAGATAAACATGCTAGATAAACAGCTATGTAAACATGCAAAACAGAGCTTATATCATTATTGGATAAATTTTGGCCATTGTTTCCATAATCATTCACAACTTTCATATAAATTTGCAAAAGATTAAGTCCACCTCAGGGAAAAGGAAACTAACAACTCAAAAGTTGTTCTTAGTTCATGAACTCTGTACATCTATATCCCAACAAAATGCAAGGAAAGAATCCTGGCAGTCTTCAAGGCCAGCTTGGATGGGGCTTTGAGCTACCTTGTCTGGTGGAAGTTATCCTTGCCCACGGCAGGGGGATTGGAACTAGATCGTCAAGGTCCCTTCCAATTCAAACCAAACTGTGATTCTATGATAAAATTTCCCTGTTCACATAAACATTATGTCTCTTGCATGTTGCTATTAAGAAAACTATACAATTTGCTAAACATTTTGTAATGTGAATATGATCTTTGACTAAGCTTCAAATATTACAGTATGATGTTTCTGAAAAGAATTCAAACATCATCTTCAGAAAAATATCCAAATGTAGTAGGAGAAAGAAATTAATGTTAACACAGTCTCTAAAGCAAAGCAAGACTAAAAAGACAGTAAATGAAAGAGCAATAGTAGGAATTCTCTACTGAGGCACACATTAATTACTATCATTTCTATCTAGTAATATTAGTTGTAGAGGTGCAACTTTTATTTTTTTATGAGGAACAGTACTTACTCGCTCTTTCTCTTGCACTTTTTGTGTTGAAGACAGACAGTGGGTTGTAATGATTCAGAGAAGGTTCAAGGAATGCAACTGGAATGGCTGCTGCAAGAGAAGCTAAGCATTCACCAAGTGCAGGACGCTGTCTGTGTACGAGAGACACCAAGTTACCCAAGAGGAGATGTCTTTCAGTAGGCTTTCAAACTTTAGCATGCATTATAAAACATCAGTAACATTTATCACTGATATAGCTTATCTTTTTATTACATTAGGAGCTGTTTGACAATGCTAAAAAATGGTACTTTTCACATGAACAAAATCCCTGGAAATTACAGTGGTATAAAAAAATGCAGTTTAAAAAAAACCCCAAAAACCAACCCCCACCAAGTATTGTGTATTAAAGGTAAACTGTTCCACAGTGCAAATATGTGACTACAAACTATAGAACACGTTTAAAATATGCACAAAGAATAGATAAGTAATTGTATGTTCTTATACCTTTGGTTTGCCTAAACAAGGAGCAAATGCACATAATCAATAGGAGTTTGTTTTGTCAGTCATACTTTTTTTCCAAGATTTCACTTCTGTGTGTGTGTGCATAGTGAGTGATTCAACAGAATTAATGGAATAAAAGGTACTTCAAGAAAACCCAAATTAACCCATTCAGACAACTCTTTATGTTAAGACAACTAACTGGAGACATTCTATCCAAAGAATAACAAACTATCAGAGGCTGATGTGCCAGTCCTGGAGGAAATGGAAAACAGTTAAAATGTAACCAAATGAATCTAGACTTTGAAAAACAAAGCAAGACCACCAGCTGATGCCATTCATCAAGAAGCATTTCCTATTACAGCACTGTTAGACATGCATCTTTGGCAGTCCTCATTTTGAGAAGCCTCAAATAGTTCAAATCTAAGCCTTAAACTGAACAATCTGGATATGCATGCATGACTGAATACAGCAGCTAATTTTTTCATATTTAACTATATATATGAAAAAAAGTTATAGTTTCTTAACTTCTGCAGATGTTTCTATTTCTTACTGTTGGTACAGATAGTCCATCCTTTGTGCTAATAATCCTTTGGAAATATGTTTGTATAAACTAACCAGGAAAAGACCAAGACACTGTAAATGATCACGCAACTTTTGGATACTTTTGAGTATAAAAAGGGACCTAAATTTCTGATGCAGTGAATGAAAAGAAATGGGTGCCTGGGTATAGAACTCCTGGTTAGAATGCCTACACTTGTCATTAGAGCACTAGGGCTCAAAGTAGTCAAGGACTATTACATTTTGCATCCAGTCCTCAACATTTATGAGCCACAGACACAGAGAAGAAAGGTCCACAAAGATATCAGAAACATCGTCAACATCCTGAACAACCTAAACACTCTTTGTACAAAGGATGAAACCCTTGACAATGAAAGTTTGACACAAGACAACAGCAGCAGTCCAACTTAGTATTATACCTGATGCCCAGCACACAGGAGTCTTGTAGAATCAGCTAAACTATTTCAGCCTGAAATGTGATGATCATCTATGAAAAGGGAACTATGACTTATCCTGCAATGGAAGGTAAACTTTTTATATCCCTGCCAAAATTCACTAGAAAAAAACCTGCACTTTGATTCTAATTCTGAGCATTGTTTAACTTGAGTAACTGTTCAAGTCAGCTCAATCTCTCACTTTTAAATTTTGCTGAAATATTGAGCAGCATGTTTGAAATCCTGCCTCCCACCTAGACACTGATGTCTGCCTACAGCCTTAATTTAAGAGCCTGAGTGAGCCTTGTGAAAACCAAACTAAATGAAATTCAGAGTTGGAAACTTCTCACACAGCCTTAGGGGACTAATTCAATTCCTCAGATATATCTGGTCTGATTCTAAGAAGACAGTTGCAGCAGGAAAAGGGGATGCTGCTAACATTAAACTTAATGTAACTTTCCAGTGCTTATAGCTCTTGCCAATCAAGCAGAGGCCTGAGCTCTTCTAATTGAAAGGCAACTCAAACACAATCACCTTTTATTTCCTGTGAGAAGACCCTAACTGCTAGTTAGAGTAGGGGTAAAGCACTTCATATTTTGCCTATCAATCAGATTTGTGTCAAAGAACATTTAACATTTTTCAAGCCCAGAAAGAGAAGAAAGAGTATAGGTTTGTAATTCAGCGATGGATGTATAAATGACTGAATGTGGACATGGTAACTGAGAATGAGCTTGGACACACATGTACATGCATAGAGTGGGAGGAAAGAGACAGTCTGTCCACCAGGCTGCTCTTGGATTTTGCATGGAAGGATTACTGAATAAACTCTGGAAGGAAGTGGAGACCAGCATTCCTCATACTAGGCAAAACCTCCCCTAAGCAGGCTACAGAATTATATTTCCTCCAGTTTAGACTCTTTCTCAGGCCCGGTGAATATTTTAAGACGGATCATGCAAATGCCCAACCTAAAGCTGTAAGAAGCATAAGGAAGGATTATTATTACCTCTGCCTCTGTGTTGTGATAGATCAACAATTAGGGTTCTCTTTTCTGAAGTCACAGATATGGACTTGAGCATCTTTTAATGGAAGAGGGTCTAAAATTCAGAGCTTGGAACATATCATAGCCACTAGATGATTAAAGGAATTGAAGACCATATTCTTTTTGAAAATGCAAGTAGCAGCTAAAGTGATTTCCTTTGTACAGTTAAAGTGACAGAATGCTCTACATATGCTCAGGATTTTATGTGCAGGACAACTATTTTGAGAACTCTGTATAGGCTTAGGTGTGAGACTGACACAGCCTCCTTCGTATTCATCCTACTTACCACAGTAGTGAGTCTGGTAACATGCAGTAGCCAAACGTTGGGAACATTAATGGCAACCCACTGAAAAATTTAGCTTTCCCTATGGGAAAATAACTTCCTGCAGATAGACCGCCAGAATGAGTTGTTTGCTTTTGTTAGTTTTAGGCTGGGTTTTTGGGTTTCTATTGTATGAAATTGAACTCTTAAGATACCTGCCAGATGAAGTGTATTTTAAAAATGCTCACACAGTTTCAGATTAATCTTTCATTCAAACAGCTTTATTACC
Organism: Hypotaenidia okinawae; assembly: GCA_027925045.1. Taxonomy (NCBI): domain Eukaryota; kingdom Metazoa; phylum Chordata; class Aves; order Gruiformes; family Rallidae; genus Hypotaenidia; species Hypotaenidia okinawae. The sequence continues at coordinate 34,041,773 of BSDF01000006.1, forward strand.
TAAACAACACACTTCAAATGTAAAGAAAATCTACCACGCTGTTTTTCACTCAGTACCTTTCAACATAGATGTTCTTCCCAGTCCCAAGAGAATAGAGGCTACAGAGAATTCTGTAACATGAAACTTGTACATCACCCACTAGAAGAAAATAAGAAGCAGATTATTAGTATTTATTAAATTTAAGGCTATTTTCCAAATATTAAGTATCTGTTTTATACAATCTGATAAAGTGTCTAAAACTTTTAGCATTTGTATTGCATTCTAGGCAGTCAATATTCCACACATGCACTATTTATCATCAATCTCTCCTATACCTGGTCTGCCACCTACATTCATTCCAAGAGGCCAGAAGATACTTGTTAATGAGATATTGCAGATTATCACACTTGCAGAATACAGGTCTGCAAGTGTCTGTGTGTCTAACTTCTGGGAGCATGATCTAAAGTCTCCCCAGGTTTTAAAAAATTCTCTTAATAGCTATCAGTCTTTAAATCATCTTCTGCTTGGGAATTGTGTCCACCCAAATATATACAAAAGTTTGGAAGACCTCGAAGAGGCATTTCAGTAATTTTGAACTAAATGATCGTAAAAATACAGAAAATTAAAATTAAAAGAACTAAAGTGGTTTTCAAATGTCAGAGAAAAAAACCACAAGGAAATAATGAGTTTACTCATTTGATCTAATAAGTAAAAATACAAAATAAAGCCAACAATAATTTAATTTTCTATACAAAAATAGTCTTATCCACACAGTTGGTAAAAGAGCACTTACAGGGAAATTTTAATTTCTCCTCTCAATGTTTGGAGAAATACTGTACATATTTAACTTGAAACTTACTGAGGATTAATTTTAAACTTGCAATAGAAATAAAATACTATGCAGCTAATTTCAGATTTAATGTTGAAAACACAGATGCTACTGAAAACAGAATTTCAACCTTTCAATCATCAGTAAAAAGTATTTGTATTACTGTAACACAATAACCTTAAAAAATAAAATACTTACAAAGTAAATCAATTCCAAACTGATATTGTGAAATATGTTCAAAAATTGATGTCAAGATTGGTAGCAATGCTACTGTAGTGTAATTTATATTCTGTGAAACACCCTTGATTTGAGTTCGTGAATGGGTGAATTTTCCAAGTTTAAGATTTTCTGAAGTTTTTTCCAGGTCTTCAGCTGCATTTTCAAAAAAGGCACGCAATCCAGCTTTCACAAGCTCAGATCCTGATTTCATAACAGTTCTGAAAAATTATTAGAGAAAAATATTGATTTTTGCACTGATCTTTGATTGTTGTATAGGTATTTATGTGCTTGTTAATTACATTTTATCAGACTTTGGAGATATGCACATGTATCAGTCAACTTTACATGATGAACTGAAAAGGATAGTTACATCTAAAAAGCAATATAAGCAACAGTTAGCTTGGAGTATTTCATACAAAATAACAACAGCAAAGAACTTGCGTCCTTTGTCTTGTCTGTCCAGCTTTTTGTGATCTGCTTTCAGGTAACATAATACCTTCTTAGCAAATGTCATGGGTGGTGACAGAACTTCTCGACACAATATGCTCAAGAAAAGTAACTCTTAATCTGTACATTTTTATGGAAGCCACAGCAGGTATGCAAGTCAGGATACATGCTTACTCATCTTCAAGAACCCTATATCTATAAAATACAACTGCAACAGCAGCATCACAGTCTCATTCCTAAATTTTTTTTGGACACTTCTCCAAACCCCTCAAAGAAGATTTTCAGTGATGTTCACAATTTCACTGGTCAGACTGCTGCATAACATAACCAGCTAGAAAACAGCTCAAATCAGGAAAAAAATCTCCTGGTTTGTGTTTTAATCTACATTAAGTATTTCAATGGTAAGCAGTAAAAGTGAGCATATGTACCTATGCTCATATATTAACACATTCTGCATACTTCTAATGCCAATTTTTTCAATATGCACTAAACTATCTCAATATCTACAGGTATCAATACTTGCAGTTCCAAAGTTGGTGTCATTTATATCTCCCAATACATTCTTCAAATGCCCTTGAAAAGGCTGACAGAAGTTTTCAATGTTTTAATGGCAGACATTGAATACAGAAATGCAGATTAAACTTTTCAGATGATGTCTGCCAATATGGAGTCCTATATCTGAATTATTGATGCTGCTAATACTATTAATTAAATAAGGAATGAAAAAGTTGCAGAAACAATACAACAGCTCCTGAAAAATTCTGCAGTCCCTATGTAGCTTGTAGCTGATACAGATGTTGCAAACTTACCTTGTGTCAAGAGACTGAGCTAAGATGTGCAGGCAGTTTACCATTGTAGCAGAATCACTACCTAGTTAGAAAGAGATACTGTGAGGGCATAGAAGTGTAGAAAACGTAAGACAATCCAGGGATCCAACATATGATTATTGAAGATGCACAGGTTAAAGAAGTCATGACACAATTGTCTCACCTAAAGTCCCTGGAGGGAAAGTTAGCTCTGGTTCTAGAACTAACTTTCAAAATCTCAAGTCCATTTCCGTACAAGAATTAAGAAGAACAACTAGTGTCTACTGCTGGCTCATTTTCACCACTTGACTTTACAACATTCTGAACTTTGTATCTTGCTGTAGCTGCTTTTCTTACATAATTTTCTTAGCAATACATTTGAAAAAAAAAGTGTTTAATTTTGCCCTGCATTTCCCTAGCCTATTAAGAAATATTCTTCTATTAAATTCAACAATTAGATGACAGAAATCATAACAATTAGTGTAAGATAGTTTTGAAAAGCTAACAGGCCTGAGATCTTTTAAAGGAGACTGAAAATCCTAGAAGCTGCTATTTATTTCTGCTCCCAAACTTTAAATATTCTATTAACTGTTGCCTTCAGAGCCATGTTCAATTCACTCACTGACTGTAGCAGAAGCTTATGCATAATTTAACAGAATTTTTGCCTACAGCTTGTGAAAAGCTTCAGGTAAGGTAAAAGCAATGGCTATAACATTCTTTATATTTTTAGCTTTATCATGGTCCTTCTTAACAACTTACCAAAAAGTGAGATCCTATGTCTAACAAGAGCAGCTAGTTTGCAGAACAGGCTAAAGTAGAAAAGAACAGAAAGAGCAAGAAAAGACAAGACAAATATAAAGATTTATTTAGAATCCAAGATAAAGAGTAGTAGGACTATGAAAGAGAAAGCACAACTTAGGTACTGTGTTTTGAATCATACATGATGGCAACGTTCAGTCAACTGCATTAAACAGAGTAACTTTGAAGACTTTGAGTTCTCTCATGTTCTAAGCTTCACTACTTCAGAGATGACTCGAACTGTGAAACATTCTTTTCATTACAGTATTTTCCAACAATTGGATATTACAGGGTTGAGTTATTCTTTATGCCTATTATTTCTGAATAAGAACTCTTTTTTGTAAGAACAAGAAAAAGTGAGTCATATTTCTGTGTTTTACTTAACATTGTGCAGAAAGTGAACGTCTCAAATCTTCATACTATTCAAAACAATTTGTGAAGATATCCTTTGTAAATAAATAAATCCGTGCTTAGACACTGCTGACAATAAGTTGAACTTTGAAATATATACCAACTAGAAGAATTTCTGGCAAGTATGTCAGAAATTTGCATATCTAACTTGTTAAAATAATAGGATAATTCAAAGAAAGAAAAAATCACCATCACTCTAAAGATTAAAGGGGCTACTTTAACATCTAAAAACAAAGACTGCTAAGCAGACCTGTTTATCATCTGTGCTATACTTTACAAATTAAATTAGGACATAACAAAATGAAGGAAATATGCCTTATGAATTAGTATGGTCTCTTGCAAACAACAGATTATCATTATCTTCACAATAATAAGGAAATAGTATACTTCCTATAAGAAAAAAAATGATATTCAATTTTCTCATTGAAGAAAGGACAAAGAATTATAAGATATTTCTGAATTTATAAGAGCAGATAGACAGGCTAGACATCTAACTTCCTTCACGTAATTTTGTAAAGGCATTTTGTACAACCCTAAAAGTCATCTTTCTAGCTTTATAAAGCTGATCTGAATGACTTTAGGGGAGTAATAGGAATACTTAGAGAAAAAAAGCATTAAACTGAAATGAAATTAAGTGAAACTTCCATTCTCCTGAACCTGAGCTGACGTCCCCAGCTACTAGAGGTCTGTCTCACTCATTTGTAAATCATGGATCTGAAAGCTCAGTAAAGCAGAATCTCAGGGACCAAACACTCAGTCTTACAGGCAACAGCTACATAAAGACTACAACCCCACCTAGATGATGGAAATAAAAGGGTAATAATAATTTAGAGAAATGCAAAAATACATTGGAAAATAAACTGAAGAATGGAATCTAGGAAATTCAGTGCTAAGACTGGTCTTACATAAAGAGTAAGTAATCTTTACTTTCATATTTTATATCCACTCTTCTCTTTGGAAAAAGTGGTCAAGTCTGGTCAATATAGAGAAGGAAAGCAAAAGAAATTTGAGAAAATTATAGTTAAAGTAAGAAAGTAGTAGAGTAGAATACAGTTTGAAAAATTATGATACAAAATTTCTCAAAGAAATAACTGGCAGCACACCTTTAAGGGGAAGGAAAAAATCAGCAACAAAAATATTTGATCACAGTCATAGCTAAAAACAAGTTAAATACTATTTTTAAAGTTAATTGCAAAAAAAAAAATCAATTTTTCGTAAAGGCAACACGTTATAAATTAAAAGGCAACTATCTCTTTTTAATTGAGTATTCTAGAATAACTTTGAGTTAAATGACTGATTCCAACCAAATCTGAAACAGTACAGATGTTTGAAAATTATTAAACTCCAGCAATTTTTGTGTGGGGGCAGAAATAATTTTGTATAGAAGGGAGAATCCATAATTACCCTTAAAAAGCCACATCAAAGTATTTTCACTTTTTTTGATAGCTGAAAATTTAAATGTGAGACAATTTAAATGACACAGCAGTGGGATAAATGTCAACCAGAAATTGCCATCAACAAAGAAACACAAACCAGAAGCTAAGTTTTATTAGTTCATCTGCTTACCGAATAATTTATTAATGTTTTTGATGATATCATCCACACTTATATGTTGTAATAAATATAATTTTTATATAATACTTAATATATACACTTAATTCTTTACTTATATTAAAGAATACTAAAACGAGGAATTCTATTCACTCACTGCCATTCTGATACAGAATAAGCTATCCACTTTCTATCTGAAGAAACTGAGTTCTTGAACTGTCTTTTTCTTTAATGTGAGACCTTTAATTATCTATATAGAACCCTCCTGGTATATCTTAATTTTCTACTTACCTTGCTACCATTTCCTTTTCCTTATTTGATGCATATCCACTGCTACTGAGTGTTTTTGTTGGAGAAGACAGGAAGTAGAGGCAGTGATTTGTAAAGTACTGATCAACTAATGGTAAAAGAACCTATGAAATACAGATACAAAATGTATTTTTCACAGAGCACAATGGCAAATGTAGCAACAATGCTCTGATTGGTCAAAGTTCATTCAAATAATTTTAGAAGTTCTGTAACAGTGGTATTTTCTCATTTCAGACACAGTCATGTAGATTAAAACCTTAAGTCTTAAATTTTTACTTAAAAGTTACATAAATAATAAACAATGACGCAGACCTATTTTGAATCTAATATATCAGGCTTACTCTTATGACATTCAACAGTGATAAATATCACTGAATCAAGGGGACCCTTCCTCTCCACTATTTACGTAATTGTCCAGTACAGTTATAAAGGGAGAGGTTTGGGGCTTGGTTTTTTTTTTGAAGGTTCTAAATGAAAACCTGAATGTTCCTTACTTCAAATCTGGTTACTGACAACATTAGACACATAAATGTGTATGACATTACTATGTATAGGAATACTTCTTCCTGTTAATTAAATGATAATATGCACTTTAGTGATGTACTGAGGCAAATATTTTCAGGAATAATTTATATGTTCAGCAAGACTATTTAATTTCGTATAACAAATAAGCTGCCTTTTAATTTCTATGTTCCTTCCATGTAGAATATTGAAATATTTGAATCCAGAATACATTTTTATATGAATATATTAATATTTTTAACAACATTTAATGGATTACTTACCATTAAAAAAATGCAAAAGATATATTTCTATTACCTGAAATGCAGTCTAACATTACAAATTTCATGTTCTGTATAAAGGAATCTATAAGTAAATTACTTGAAATACTAAATCACTCACTTTGGCAAAGAATTTTATTTCTTGCTCATGTGGAGATTTTTCAGTTTTTCCACTGGTTACAATGGCTTCTGCAAGGCAGACATGAATAAGAAGTTGTCTAATAATAAATAACACAACAGCTCTTTGATATAGTCTTACAAACATAGCTTTGCTGAAATACAAATAAAGCATCAGAAATAACTTAGCTAGTTACGGATGTCCAAGAATTAAATCTGCAAATTAAAATACAGAATTTCAGTTTCTTAAATGCAATAGATAGTGGTGTCTACAATTTGAAACATACTAGTCCAAATACTTGAATATCAACAATTTTAATGATTCTAAAAATAAAATCAGCTACTTACCCAAATGTGCAATAAACTCTTGAGCAGAATCAACGTATTTTAAAATTTTCTTCAGAAACTTAAAGGCAAACCTCTTCTCCATGGATGAAGCATCTAATTCCATGTCATTCAGACCCCTGTTTTAGAAAGCATTAAGATAAATAGTGTTGATGGTGACAGCAGTACAAATAATGACAGTCCTATACAGCATTCCATTCCTTATTATTTTGTAATTATGGTAAATTTTCATAAGAGAGAGAAAATTAGCTTCCATGGAAACTCATAGTTATCAACTACATCACAAGAAATTGTAGAATCATAGAATGACTTGAGTTGGAAGGGACCGCAAAGATCATCTACTTCTACCCCCCATCATAAAATATAAGGGGGAAAAAAAAATCACCTCCATCAACCTGTAGACACACAGTCTGGTATACAGTCAGCCGTCATCATCACAAGGACACACACCTGATTCACATTCAATTTGCAGAACAGAAGTACATTTTCTTTATAGACTCAATTTCCCTGGTATTATTCAATCCCTGGTATAGGACTTGGCATTTGTCTTTGTTCAACCTCACAAGAGTCTGTCAGGCCATTCCTCTGGCCCACCAAAGTTCTGAATGGCCCCCATACTCTCCAATTCATTACTAAAGATGCATTCCACAAAATTGCTAAGGATGCATTCCATCTCATCATCTGGGATGTGAAAAGGGATTTTATTTTTAAGTCACATAACTATACATTTTTATTTTATTCTGTTTTCAAACATACTTGTTGAAACAATTAATTTGTCTTCATTTCCTACATTTTTTTTAGCTTGCAACTTCTTCGTAGCCTCTTTATTCCAACATTAAGAGGACTAAATGATACTTGAGATTTTCAGTTGATTGATGTCCTGGGTGTAGGCTACCATCTAAGTGGCTGGTCAAGTGAGGAAGTAACAAAGCAATATTAAGGAAAAGCCCTGGTTACCCATAATAGTGACTTCCTTTGCTTCTGTACAGACTGTTCAAATAGCAGTAGATAGGACGAAACTTTCTTTTATCAATCAGAGAAAATTACCTTGCTAAAGGACACGCAGACTACAGAGGTGTGAAACAGCATGTCACAAGTCAGGAAGAAATGAGGAACTAGTAGTTTCTGGCACTGAAGCAAAAGCAAAGCAGGAGCAAGAAAGCAGGAAAGTTGCTGTACTCACTGTTGTGGTATGGAGGAAATGATAATTTCTCCTGAGATTTCCTAGCATTGGTGTAGGAATAAATTAGGGAGAATAAATGTAAGACTGGACTAACAGTTGAAAAACAGCTATGAGGTAAATCTCAGGAAAAAAATAATTCTGTGGGAGGAGCCTGATGCAACAGAAATTTAACAACAAAAACATCTAAGTGTATGTTCTTGACCATGTCAGAACATGGGTAAGAGGATAGGAATGGTAATAGTCAGGGAACCGAGGAATATGTTCCAATCACATTTTGCTAACCTCCCATCTTACAGATTCATCTTTGGGGGAAAAAAAAATCTATTTGAAGAGTCCTAGTTTATATGATTTTATGAGTTCCTCTTAATTAATATATCACATGTGTAATAAAATAATTTGGTACGTATTAACAGTTATGCATGGTTGACAGGCATCTCCTGCTGCCTCATTCTCACAGAGCATAATGCAGCTAAGTATTTATCTGTATTTTCAGTGAGCTTAATGCAAATATTCTCTTTTTTTTGGTGTTTTTATTAAGTCATGGTTGATGTACTGTCTGATATCATGAAAGGCATCAGTAGTTCTGCTAAATAACAAAGGTGACACCAAAAGAACTTGTAGTTTTAAAAATGCTTAACAAAATAACATCATGTTTCTAACATATACTTGAGTAAGGCCTGAGAGGTTTATCTGTATGACATAAACACCCAAAAGTGCTTTAAAAGTGTTCTCAATAAAGAAAGACGAGCAAAAATCAAAACAGAGGCAGATGGTATATATAAAGTACATACACTGTGCCGCCTATACATTTCCAATTATAAAGAATTTCCATGTTTTAATTAGTCCAATGTTTTTAAGAAAAACATTCTAGAAATGTTATAATTGCAATCAGTATTTCAAAAGATTTTATAGATACTTAAAATATGCACATATTCCTCTGAAGAAAACGCTGAGAAGAGGATAAACTTGATTCACCCTGATAGAGACAATTTCTGCAAACTCTTTGTTCATACCCCATAAAGAGTTTGAAGAGACTTTTTCAAGTTGGCTCGTCCCATTTGGTAACACTGAAAACATTGTCTTCCTATCCTAAACAGATGCAGCTGCAAAGAAATATTAAAAATCAGTGTTTGAGCAATTCCATTGGTGCTTCAAAGGACCCTTCATTGTCAGGAACTCAACCTGTGTTTCTTATTCAATAGCTCTAAAGCAATTATGGATGATATAAAAATGTTTGGTGGCATACCTACAATGTGGGTTCAGGCTGAGAGCCTACATAATTGTCAGGAGGGATTTTTTTGTCTGTAGTAATGCAGAAATGTGTATTTAGAGCTGTATTTTAGTATCTAAAGAAATGTTATTAATTGTTGAATCCAACAAAGTTACATTTTGCAGAACCTAATAATCAAGTTGATTACATTTCTGAGTGTATACTTTCACTAGAGACACAGACTTGAAAAGCAGAACTAAATGAAAACGTAAGGTTTGTCTCCATGCATGTGTAGAAAGAATGTTCATGAGTACAGTTTAGTCTACAAAAATGCTTAACACCAGCAAGACTGCAGTTTCCTTTGTGCTTAAGTTTTACATACAATCAAAGATCATAGTTACAGTATAGTAACTCACAATTCATGATACAAAGCAAAAAATACAGTATGTTATTTTCATTTCACTAACAGCGTAAGTCCACACAGACCAGCTCCCTTCAAGACACAGCAATTCAAGTTAGCGTACAATTAATGAAGTCCACACTTACGCTTAAGCAGAGGCTAGGGATGAAATGCCAACAAAATACCCACTTTTGTCTTTTGCTTCACAGAACTCAAACTGACAAATTTCTTAAAATTTGGATTAAAAAGCACTTTTACATAGACATGTTTCAGTATCAGACCTCAGGTAATTTTTTTCCCCCTGTGATCCTTACCGGCACTGCTAGCTGCTAATTTAGAAGTTTTGAATCATCTGCTTGTTTAGTTACACTACTGTTGCATTTTGTATTTACTGTTATCGCATGGATTAAAAATGTTACATGTCTAGACTATTCCAGAACATTAAAAAACCAAGGACTGTGATTTGCAGAAGACATGCCAAATGGTAATGATGTTAATAACTAGCAGGCTGCAGTGAGATAAAGACAGTTATCATGGTTTGTGCATTGAATGTAAGCAAGTATCTCAAAAAACTGCGCAACTTACCGAGCTATGATAATACCAGTGACCTGAAGGAATTTAAACAGTTCTTGTGCCTTTTCACGGTCCCGTGATTTCTCCTTGGCTGTCAATGTGTCATAAGGCACCAGTAAAGGATGACTACCTCCACCTTTATTAAGTTGAAAAAAAATGTAAGTTTTTCTACTGTAAGGTTTATTTTGCTTCAAATACAAAAAGGAACAATTCAATTTCGATTGTCTTGACTTCTTTGAGACTGTTTCTTCTCCCTCATTTTCCTTGTCTTTTTTGTGTGGTTCACACAATCCCGACTTACCTTTACTTTCCAGCTCCATTTTCTTCTTTTTGGCCCATATATTATGGTAGTTTTCTGCCATTACCTCAACCATTCCCTACATTAGCATTGGAGAAAAAAATAATTCAAAATTAAAAGGGGACAACTAAAAATGCTGTAATTCTACATAATTTTGCAGTCTATAGTAAAATCTACAGTCGTGGTAAAAAAAAATAAAATCACAGTCAAGTGTCAGTTCTGCATTCAATTATGTCAGGACAGGCAGAAGATACACATATATCACATGGTATTTACAGTCACTTCATGATAACTTTTCCCAGGAACTCAGGAAGCAGCAGTGAGTTTAACAGTGGAAATCTCTTCCTTAAGTATGTAAATAGTATGGCATGCACCTTTCTGCAACATCACAGCACAACCACAGTCACGAAGTACAACAATAAAGTTGACAAAATTCATTAAAAGCAAAACCCAAATCTATTCTTTTCAGCACAACGTATGAAAAACACAAACCTGAAGCTCCCTGGAAAGCACCACATTAGAGAGATCAAGAGGTGCTGGGCTATACCCGTTTCCCTGTGGGAATAAAAAGAGAATTATTTTGGGATAAAAGTATTTCTGATAAAAGAATTAAATATTCAACTACAACATCTTTGTTGTTGGTCTGATTGGAGTAACACCACTTAAATTTTAAAACTTGCTTGTGGAAACTTGCAATGTGCTGAAGACACACAGGGTGAATACATCTGCTGGAAATAAAAAGGTTGCTCGCTATTCGCAGCAGATGGCAAGTTGCTAAGTTCTATGCTTTTCAGCCTAAGAGAGGAGACCAATCATGAAGCATAGAAGATGCCTTCAAAACATGACAGGACAGTATGACAACATCCTGAATGAACCATATACTAAAGACAAGACATCACCACAAAAAGTTATTGTCTCGCAGAATTGACAGACTAAGAAAAAGAGGAGTGTGATATGTTTACACTCTGGTAATGTTTCAATTGTGAAATCTCCAGTTCAGCCAATCTACTAGGCATATCTTAAATATGAACAGTCACATAAATCAGTGATGTCAATCAAGTACTGAAGTTAAACACCTGCTGAAAAACTCTACTCTGTCGTCTTTATCATGCATCTTCTTGGGCAGGAAGGCCCAACTGCAGAACTGGTTCAACTGTCTAGAAGCAGAGGTGCCAGAACCAGAAGGACTCCCTGTAAAGGAGTGAAGTTTGCTGAAGAGATATGAAACGCTGCAGTATTGTTTCGTAAGAGTGCTTACTTTTGGTAAGCAAAACTGGTACTGGGGAATGAACCTAACACAGACTTAAGGTTCCTGATGCTGATGGACACAGGGTCAACGCTGATCCAATTGAATCAACTTATGACACATCTTTGTACATTGCTTGCAGAACTGCTTATTGCACTAGGACTCTGTCAAATATCACCGCATTTAAGCACATATGTGTTATATTCATGTCAAAGGGTACAATAAAGTTCACCAACACTTGTCATAGTTTTAAACAGCTTTCCCTCCTGTAAGACACAAACATACTGTGCTGCAGTCTTACCATTTATTACAAAAAAGTACAAGTTAATAAAGTAGATGATATCACATCAAAATTCTAGGTACTATATAATTAACTGCAAATTTTGCTTTCAGATTTAACAGAAAGTATTAAGTCTCATATGTTGATCAGAATTATAATCTTGACGAGAGTTTTCAGGCTCTTTGGTTTGACCAAAAAAGAAAATGACTAGATTTACTTATTATAAAATAAAAAGCCCTCAGTTCTCTGCCATATAATCTTTGAATGACTGTATGAAAACTCTCTTCAGGTCTTCTGGGAAAATGAATAGGTATGGTCTCTGACAGCCTCATTATCTTAAAAGTGGTTGCCTTTCTGTAATCCCTTCTTTAGTTTTAACTGCACAGTTTTTATTATAGTGACATGACTTTCAATCTCAGAACTCTAGCATTAAAATTTTCCTTTGAGTAAGATTAAAAGTTAACATAATTACAAATAATTTATTTGTAAATTAATAAACAAGCCTTTTGGTTTTGAAATTTCAGCAAGTCCACCTTACCTGGCTAGACTGAGATATGCTGCGGAGCTTCTCATTTTCACGCTGATGTATTAGTGCTTCTCCTCCTTCCTTGGTCCTTTCTAGGCTCCATCCCATGGCCAACATGGTTTTCAGTGATTCTCTGGCAGGCCAACGATAAATTTCCTTTTCCTTTGAAGAAAATAACATTAATTTTCTCTGTATTTAGCAAGTAGCGAAAACTCAATAAAATATTTTGTCCTTTATATATTGTCACATGCCATAAAAATAAACAAAATGTGTGTATTTTTTCTGAAGATACGTTACAGTTCTTTTTGCACTAGCAGCACTCAAGTTACCTCTGGAGCAATGATGTCGTTTATATCTGGAATCTTATTCATGTATTCATCCAGCCCAAAATAATAAACAAATGATGGCACTACATGTGCTATGAAACTAGTTAGGTAAGTGTGCATATTTGAATGCATTAGCACACAAAGACTTTTTTATCTTCCTATATTTATAGTCATTCATGGATACAGACCATTACTGATCTATCTCGTCATATAAATATAGCCATCAATAAAAAACAAGGGAACAGCCTGTATTCCAACAGTCCTTTGAAAAATAAAGGTGTTACAGAAAAAATGAAAAGTTGTGTCAAAGAATATTCTCACTGTGATGTTAAGATGTCTCAAATCAACCTCATAGAATTATTTCAGTTCTTTACATAAATAAGAAATTTTATGATGGTTACGTAACATGACAGTTTTTGTGGAAAGACCTGATTTCCAGATTCAAAAACCTTCTAATCTGTGAGAGCTTAGAAAATTCTATTTAAATTGCTTTAATAACAACTCAACCAACAGTTCTTCAGCTCCTCTCCAAAGATTTCAAAGGAATTTACAAAATGTAAGAAATTAAACCTTTTGAATCCCTTTCAAATTTTGTCATCTCCATTTTCTGAACAGGAAAAACATGCTAAAGAGGGACAAATGTAATTGACTTGAGTCACCCAATGAATCATTGTAAAAATATGTATTAGAATTCAAATTCAGTTCACTCTTCTGACAACTGGAAAGAAATTAAAATGAAAAATGCATTCAAATAGTTTAAATGTTTTTCTCCATTTTCAACTGAAGCATCTCCTACACTTTCTTTAAATTTTTCTACCATCTTCCTTGAAAATAAAATGCCTTTAGATATGTTAAATTACCTTTCAACTAAAACCCAGGAGATGCTGCTGGTTATCCCTCATCCATGAAGACCTGAAAAGCCCATACTATTGATAGTTTGGATACAAATTGGCCCAGACCTATGAAGACTGCATAACAGAAGCAAATTATGCAAGACACTCTGCAAGATTAACTAAATAATCACTTTAGCATGTAGATGTTGCTATTCTTAACTGTAAGAATTCTAGTTTTTCTTTCTTTTATAGTATATAAATGAAATGGATTTTTTAAAGTACACAAATCAATCTACTTTGTATTAATGCAGATAAAATTTCCTCTATTACCTTTTCAGTTAAAGTTTTGAAAGGCCTTATTAATGGGTGAGTCTTCATATTTTCATCCAGAGAAACACCATATTTCCATCCACTATTAGTCTGAAAAAAAAATCCCAAAGTTAAATGAGAACAAAGCTAAGCAATTGGTAAATTGGCCAGTTTAGTTAGCTTATTGAATTGCTAGTCTACTTCCTGAGCAGCCTGTCCCAGGGCTCTGTCACCCTCACCGTGAAAAAATGTTCTTCTGCATATCTGTGCAGAACTTCCTATGCTCCAGCTTGAAGCCATTGCCCCTTGTCCTGTCTCTACAGACAACTAAAAGAGGCTGGACATTTCCTCCATGTCCCACACTTAAGAAATTTATAAACATTAATAAGATCCCCTCTTAGCCTTCTTTTCTCAAGGCTGAACAGACCCAGTTCATTCAGCTTTTCCTCATAGGGGAGATGCTCCAGGCCCTTCATCATCTTCGTAGCCCTCCACTGGAGTCTCCCTGTCTTTTTTATACCAGGGAGCCCAGAACCGGACACAATACTCCAGGTGGGGCCTGATCAGGCAGAGAGGGGGAGGATCTGCTGGCCAAACTCCTTTTGATGCACCCCAGGATCCCATTTGCTCTCTTAGCCACCAGGGCACACTACTGGCTCATGGCCAACCTGTCACCCACCAGGACCCCAAGGTCCTTCTCTGCAGAGCTCCTCTCCAGCAGGTCATCCCCAGCCTGTACTGATACATGCGGTTATTCCTTCTCAGGTGCAAGACTCTACACTTGCTTTAATCAAACCTCATTTGGTTTCTAACTGCCCAGCTGTCCAGCCTGTCGAGGTCTCACTGAATGGCAGCGCAGTGTTCCTGCGTATTAGCCACTCCTCCCAGCTTTGTATCATTGGCGTACTTGCTGAGGGTGGACACTATTCCCTCATCAAGGTCGTCGATGAAGATGTTAAACAAGACTGGACCCAACACTGACCCCTGGGGAACACTGCTAGTCACAGCTTTCCACCTTTCTCTAAAAATTTGCCCCATAAATAGCATCACATAACAATAAAATTCATATTTCTATATAACTGCTCTATAAAATTAGTATTAATTTATTATTGTTATAAAAATTACTTAACCCCATCTCTGTGTTTTTTTCCTTGAATGAAAGATGTTTAAAATTCATTTGTGTTGAAGGAACAATCAAAACACTTCTAACATAGCTATCAAAAAGTGGAACAACTTCATCAAGCTTAGTTTTGCTCAAATTCAACTCTAAAAGATACATTTACTAATATTTATTTTCAAAATGTAACACAAGGCCTTTATTAAATACCGTAACATAAAAAAGATATTAAAAAATCACTTGGTATATATTGTCCCGTCTTATAGCTACTTTGAAGTAGTGAAACAGAAACACAACACAGTGACCAAGTGTTCTGAAAATTATAGAGGAAATCAGTATATAACATTTGTCTGAAAGCTAAAAAGAAATAAAAGCTATAACTGCATTTTTTGAAGCGAAAAAAACAATATTAGACATTCCAACTACTCTCTTAGACCCGTTGCAGTAAAACTGCATCTCTGACTCCCAGTGAAAACCCATCATTACCAGGTAAAATGAAGCTGAGATAACAGAATCACAGACTCACAAGGCGGGAAGAGACCTTTAAGATCAAGTCCAACCCTTCCCGTCCTATGCTAAACCATATCCCCAAGTACCTCATCTACCCTTTTTTTAAACACATCCAGGGATGGTGACTCAAACACATCCCTGGGCAGCCTGTTCCAGGCCCCAACATCTCTTTCAGTAAAAAACTTTTTTTCTAATATCTAATCTGAACCTGGCCTGGTGCAGCTTTGTGCCATTTCTCCTTGTCCTATCTCCTGTTACTTGGCTGAAGAGACCATCATCCCACCACTCTACTACCTCCCTTCAGGTAGCTGTAGGTGGTGAGAAGGCCTCCCCTCAGCCTCCTCTTCTCCAGACTAAACATCTCCAGCTCCCTCAGCCACTCCTCATATGATTTTCCCTCCAGCCCCTTCACCAGACTGGACTCACTCGAGGACCTCAATGTCCTTCTTATGATGAGGAGCCCAGAACTGGACACAGTACTCGAGGTGCGGCCTCACCAATGCTGAGTACAGGGGCACAATCACCTCCCTAGACGTACTGACCCCCACAAGTTCTTACTTTAAAAAAAACCAAACCGAAACAAACAAAAAACCCCAACCAAACTGGGTGCCACTTTTTCATTCTCCTCAATCTCATAAATTTTGGCAACTTTGAAAGTGTTACATTTCAATGCATTTTCTTGAACAAGAGATTTATTTCACGTATCCCTAAAGAAATATGCAGACATTAATGGACTCCAAACAAGGTCAAATCAGTTAAACTGTTCAGTTTTTCTTTCAATATTCACCAAGGTATTATTTACAAGTTGTTTTCTGATAGTTGCCCGTCTTAAAATTATTCCCACCTTATCGAAGGCCCATTTATCATGGGAATGTTCAGCATACTTGCTGACAATATACTCCAACTTCTCAGGAAGTACAAGGCTGCAAAGGAAGGGGATTGTGATGATTCAATCATACTGCTGTCTAATTTATGAAGAAAAAGTCAGAATAATATAGCACTAATCAAAATGCTTCACCTCCACATAAAGGCAATATAGTTGGCTTTGCAATATTTCTTTAGAAGAAATGCCACAAAACTATGCAGAGCTATAATGGCATTTACAGGCAATCTTCAGATACATAACAGTTGCACTTATTAGTGATTGAAATCACAAGAAAAAACAACCCTGCTTCGCCATAACCTAGATGTATTTACTTGATAGTTCTTAATAGAGGATAATATTGTGGATGTTTTAACACTGGAGGTACATGACTTCAATAGCATGAACCGACTAGTGATCTTTACTTGCATTAGCAATCTGAAGGCCAAATCTCTGTTAAAATGATCACACGTGGTCTGCTTATTTTACTGTATCAGGTTGGTACAGAAAAATTCTCAAAACTAAGTGAAGATTTTATAAAAATAGGGCAATGGGCTAATTGAATTACTTACCAGATTTTGATGATGTAACGTTTGTCATAAGCACAGTAAATAATGACATTAGCAAACTTATTACAAGTGTATATATCCCAAATATTTGAACTATCAGGTAATAGCATTCATATTAAGTATAGAAGTTACTATGTACTCTGCAGATATAATGTGGCAATATTTAACATCTGTACAGTGCCGAGAAGAATGTGCTTTATATCGGATAAGCAGGATATGTTGCAGTGAATCATGTAGCAGGAGGAAGCAAAAATCCTTATACTACTTCTGAAAGGCACTAATGTAATTAAAAAGTCAGTAACCAGTCAACTCTTCCATACCAAGTAGAAAAAAATATGAAGAAGGAATAGCATAAAAATAAGTAAAGGGAATCACTATCATTTGTATGACTCACTTTGCTGTGCTGACAGGTTTGGGATCAAAATTTCCTTCTGGATCCACTGAAGTCTGCTTTTCCAAAGTTGACCTAATTCGTGTATCTAAATAATCAGGGGGCAAGGCACCAGCTATAGCACTTAGACAAGGCAAAGCCATTCGAAAGAGCTCTGGATCATACTTCTGCAGGAGAGATAGGAACTGGTTGGAAAATCCAATAGAAGAACAAGCAAAATGTTAGTGAAAACCAAGCAGCCATAGGTACACATATTAGAAGATGCAAACAAACAGTAAAGCACATTCAAAAATTAAACATACAGCAAAAATATTGCTGCATGACATCTATTTTTCTTGATATCAAATTGATACATTTTTAAGATGATTCAAATAACACCAGAGTATGCTCACACTTGTATAAGTATACACAATTATTACTCAAGATTTCTTTGACCATTAAGGCCTACATAGGAAGGGTCAAGGTTTGTTTGCCTAGTTATAGAAGTATGATCATCTATAAAATATGACACAGGCACCAATCAAGTATTTATAGGAAAAACTTTTACACCACAGAAATGTTTCTCTTGCTTCAATATTAGAAGTAGACTATATTATTCTATAAAACTGAGTAATCACTTTGTGTCAAGAAAATGCTGAAGAACAATTTAAAGGTACACAGAAAATTCTTGCTGAAAGAATTACATGCTTATATCACAGCAAGCAGAATTCCTTAAAATTTTGAGGCTTTTACTTCTAGTTTTGCAAAATTCTTTAGAGTGTACAGCACAAACAAAAAAAAAATAATATCACAGGGTAAATTGCTTTCACTAAACAGCTGGAAGCCATGAAAATGCCAAACCTGTAAATATCTCAGTACAAAACAGAACAATGGAGAACACTAGCTCAGCACATTTACACAGCTCTCCTTTCACTGGACTAACAATCCTTAACAGAAAAATGAAAATGCTGTTATAGAGGCCACCAATATTGGCAGAAACATATAATCTTCATTTAGCTGCACACAGCTCTGATGCACTAATTGGAAACATTTAATTGTGTCAGGCTCTCCTGGCACTCTTTCAACTTCTGACAGCAGTAAGAGAGAGGTAAATTTCACTAAAATCAAATAAAAATAAGGCTTAAAAAGCCATTTTAGACCATGTTAATGTCCATTCTATAAATCAGAATACCTATAAGTAATCATCTAAAACTGTTCTTTAGAACTGGAATACAAATTCAATGAGATGCAATGAAAAATTATATTCATGTCTCATAGTAAGAACCTGATTTTTGAGTCCAATCATGTACAAAATGTATTAACTCATTAAAACATTTCAATATCAGAAATGTAACTTTTTCTTACATGGAGAAAACATGAATAAGTGAAACAATCCCAAGATCACACTTCGTAACAGGAAAAAGGACAATGACCAGAAAACTCACAAAATACAAGTGTATGTTTAAAAACAGTGTAAATCTACTGTGCAGGCACTATCAATTTGACAAGCATATGCATTTTAAAATTAATTTTATGTCAGTAAAAAGTATTTTTAAAAGTTTAGTAAAGCTAAGGTAAGAGAGCAGACAACACTGACAGTGCATCAAGCAATCTGCCTCATTACAAGTGTAAGGTTAAATGGGTATATCAAGATTTGACATTTCATTAGCTTGGAGCAAATTTTTCAAGATTCAGCATTTGATTTTTCATTAGATAGTTACTTCATTAAAAGCATTCTTTGGCTCTCTAGGTGAAAGAATTGTTAAAATAGCAACTTTCTGCACTTTGCATGGCAAATTATCGTCATAATGCTTTTATAGTCAACCCATACAGTAACATGAATTACAGTCATTACCTTATGTGACAAGGAATCAAATATCCCCCAAAAAAGTTTCTCAGTTAAATGTAATTCTTCTTCTGCTGCAATTCCATAGTTTCCCATTCCTGAAGGCAGACAATAGTATTTCCAGCACTGCTCATAGTGATTTGTCAGAAGCTAGATTTTCAAGAAAAAAAAAGGACATAAAACATAGGTATTTAACAAAATAGCATACTGGTTATGAAGTCTGAATCTGTCCTGCCTCTCCATTTCTAATGGCTCATTAAAATGGTCTTTTTTTCTTCTTTTTCATTTTGGGACATCAGTAGAGCCCATGCCATGAAAGGGTAAACCCTATATTATCACCAGCTTCTGCTGTAGGATTCTCACAGATGACAGTAAGGAGCAAAATTACAGAACTTCAGAACTGTCACCATTTGAGTACAGATTAGCTCATAGGATAAAAGCAGAGACAATGAAATATACATAAATCTATTGGATATAAATCTAATGATAGATTCTGTTAAAAGTTTTACAAATTCAGGTTGATTTTACTTCTGTCATTTGCAGTTGATGGTCTCTGTATTATTAAAAACATTGCAAAAGACATCTGCAGTTCACCATTTCAGCTGTGTCTGCTTATCTCCTGAAAAACTTATCAAAAGAACTGTTATACAGGCAATCTGTAACATAGCAATTAAAAAGCTAGCATGTACGATTATTGGTGTACTTTCCACATAATTTCAATTTTCTACTCATCTCTTCTCTAGAAATAAAAAAATTATATTCCTTGTGAATTTCTAAAATTTCTTTTAGAATCGGACTAGAATCTTGCTATTTAATTTTCTAATTTAATTTTCTAATTTATTTTTTTAATTTAATTTTCTTCTGCAATTTTGTTGTTAAATAATAGTAATTTAACCCCCCCCCCCAAATCAAACACTCCCTCTTCACCACACTTTTACTCCAGAATTACTGATAGTCCAGACTATGCCTGTGAATCTGGCAGTTTTGCTTTAAACATTGACAGAATTTCAATTCTGCCATAAAACCACCTGCAGACCTAAGATGAGTCTCTTTATTCCAACAGGAACAGAATGCAAACCTGACAGAAAATTCTAAATAATTTTTGTTTTTCATTTCACAACTGTAATTCTTTACAGAACAAGAAGATGGATAAGGCTTCATTTAAAGATTGCTAGGTAATAAAATGTGACTTCTATTCCCTGTCTATTATTCCATGTAGACTACACTCAAAATTTATTCCTGGAATATGCATCCTACCAAGAGTTATTATAGTTCATATAGCTGAATAAGAAATATCACGTATAATGCCTGGAGCCTGGAGCATCTCCCCTATGAGGAAAGGCTGAGAAGATTGGGACTGTTCAGCCTTGAGAAGAGAAGACTAAGGGGGGACCTAATTAATGTTTACAATTATCTTAAGCAAGGGATGCAGGGGAATCAGCCAGCCCCTTTTCAGTGGTCTGTGGAGACAGGACAAGGGGCAATGGCTGCAAGTTGGAGCATAGGAAGTTCCGCACCAACATGCGGAGAAACTTTTTCACAGTGAGGGTGACAGAGCCCTGGGACAGGCTGCCCAGGGAGGTGGTGGAGTCTCCTTCTCTGGAGATATTCAAGACCCGTCTGGATGCCTATCTCAGTGAAATGTCCTAGGGAGCCTGCTTCGGCAGGGGGTTGGACCCGATGATCTCTCGAGGTCCCTTCCAACCCCTACAATTCTATGATTCTATGATTCTATGATTTGACACTTTTCAAATAGTCTTCTGCTGAAGTAGCAAAAACATCAACAGCTCGCTGAACAGAATTGCATAATCAACTTCCTATATACTGTTTGCATCAGGAAAGATTTCACAAAAACTTTAATCATTATATTTAATTCAAAAGGCTTTATAAAACAGTAACATGATTTTCAGTTCAGAAGTCATTTCACATTGCTTCAGCCTTCCCTGTTAGATTTTTAAAACCACAACAATGACAGATAATTGTGAAGTAAATTTTACACCGAATGCATTTATATAAAGTAAAGCGTTTACCTTGAGAGGCATTTTACAGTATTCATTGAGTAGGGGCACATCAAAAACTAGCCTTCTCAACAGCTGTTGCAGCATAGAGGGACGTAAGTGGCTGTAATTTAAAAGAAAAAACAGTTCTTAGTAAAATTAATTGAGCCCCATGAATATGAAATAAAAACTGAAATCAGTTTACATATTGGAATCCAAATCACTCATTTTGAAAAGTCAATGGTAAGTGCTTAAGTAATCTCACTACGCCTCATCTATATGTAGAACAATATAGTGCAGAAAGATGTGCTACTTCTGGACAACATGTATGATTGTGCCACATGACAGCAGAGGGAAGGGTGCTAGATTTTTGTCTGAATACACAGAAGGGACAATCTAAACAAAAGAAACAGAAGATTATCCTAACAGAATGTTTTCAGATAAGACACTAAAAAGCAACAAAACACTGGTAACAAACTTACTTGAGAAATACATTATGATTATTCTTACAAGAAATAAATCACAACTGGAAGACTGATTAAATTACCCTTTTATAGCTATTTAATTTCAATAAGGTATAGAGTCAAAAATCAGTTTAAAAATGCTCCTTGCATATCTTCTCCTCAGTCATCACTTTTTCAGGCTGAAGATTCCTGGTCTACTAAGCTGTTCCAAAGGAGTGAAATTTTCAGTCTTTTCCAAATCTTTTCCAGTTCTACCATATCCTCTTTTTGACAGAGGCTCAGTGCTATGCACAAACTGAAAATGCATGCTGCATGAGTAATTTCACAGTCCACTGCACAGGCAAGTAGCACTACAGTTTATAACAAAGATCCAGAATTATGATTCAGTTGGCAAATATACATTTTAATTCCTGATATAATTTCAGTGCTAAGTTTAGTTTAGTTTTAGGATCAGTTTTAGGATTCAGATAGCGAGGGGTAATTTCTCTCTCTCTCTTTTTTTTTTTTCTTCCTAATGATAGCCAAAGTTCTCCAAAAATACAGACATGTCAATCCCTTAAATCCCCAATACACACCCACTGTCAGGTTTTCCAGAACATTTTTGATAACTACTGGAGTTTTGTTTATAAAAATAATTAGAATTTATCCTGTATCACCATAAACCCCATATCAACATGACAGCTTGTATAATATAGTACCCATAATGGAAAAATCAAATCTATTTCCTCTGATGAAAAATAAAAATACTATAATACACTCTGGTCATCTATTTCATGCAAGAATAAAATAATCTTAGTTCTATACTATACACAAAGAAATAAATTACTAAAATACATATACTGCACAAAACAAATCACATTGTACACAGGTTTCATACGTACTGGCAAATAGCAAGCAGGCATTCTTCAATAGTGTCTCTCTGTGCTTTTGTAAGGGAACGTCCCTTGGATAACCTATATATTGTATGAAGCATGGAGTCAACTAGAGATGCGTGATGCTCTGTTCCAGAAAAGAGTGGGGCACATCTTTTCAGTAATGGAAACACAGCTGAGCAAATATATCTATTTAGGGCGAGAGCTGCTTCTGTGGTACTTAGGGAAACCTGTATGAAGTAGTAAATGATCGTTAGCATTATATGGAACAAACGTTACTAAAGCCTATAAGGTAGCAAAGTCTATAAGACCAAATTAAAAACTCCATAAGTATCCTTAATTGCTGCATGCTAACATGATATTCCCAGTATACATGAGGACTATTTTTTTCAAACTTGAGAAAGTCCAAGTAATCCACTGAATCAATAAGATCAAAATGGAATATTCAACTTCTTTAAACAGGTTAGCAAAAACCACAAAGCATTAAGTGGCACTTTCTATCTCAATCTCTGCCTACCAACACATAGAGGAAGTCCTTGTAAGTCAAGGAGACTATGATGTGATTGCCATCACAGAAACGTGGTGGGACAATTCACATGACTGGAGTGCTGCAATGGCTGGTTATAAACTATACAGGCGTGACAGGCTGTGTAGGAGAGGAGGTGGGGTAGCCCTGTATGTCTGAGAATGCTTTGACAGCCTGGAGCTGGAGTATGGTGAAGACAGGTTTGAGTGTCTCTGGGTAAAAATCAGAGGAACATGAAATCGGAGAGATATAGTGATGGAAGTCTACTATAGACCACCTGGCCAGGATGAGGAAGCTGATGAGTTGTTTTTTAAACAACTGGGAGAAGTCTCGTGATCACTAGCCCTTGTCCTTATTGGGGACTTCAACTTACCGAATGTCTCCTGAAAGTATAACACAGCAGGGAGGAAGCAATCTAGCAGATTCCTGGAGTGTTTGGAAGACAACTTCCTGACCCAACTGGTGAGTGAACCAACCAGGGAAGGTGCCCTGCTGGACTTGTTGTTTGTAAACAGAGAAGGCCTACTGGGGGATGTTAAGGTTGGAGGATGCCTGGGGCATAGTGATCATGAGCTGATAGAATTCTTAGTACTAGGAGAAGTAAGGAAGGGAGACAGCAAACCAGCCACCTTAGACTTCTATAGGGTTGACTTTGGACTGTTCAGAAAGCTGCTTGATAAGATTCCATGGGAGGCAGCCCTTGAGGGCAAAGGAGCCCAAGAGGTTTGGATGCTCCTCAAGAAGGAAATCTTGGTGGCACAAGAACAGGCTGTCCCAGTCTGTCAGAAGAGGAGTCAGCAAGGAAGGAAGCCAGCTTGGCTGATTTGAGAGATCTGGGAAGATATTTGGGAAAAGAGGGAAAAATAGGAGCTGTGGAAGAAGGGGCAGGTGTCTTGGGATGGCTATAGAAATGTAGTGAGATCGTGTAGGGAGAAAGTCAGAAAGCTAAAGCCAAACTTCAGACTGGCCAGTTAGGTAAAAGATAATAAAAAGTCCTTCTACAGGTATACTAACAGTAAAAGGAGGGTCAAGGAGAATCTCCAGTCCTTATTGAACGTAGGGGGTATATTATTGACAAGGGGTGAGGACAAGGCTGAGGTACTTAATTCCTTCTTTACCTCAGTCTTTAATAGTAAAGTTGGATATTCCCTGAGTACTCATCCTCAGGAACTGGCTGACAGGGAGGGGAAGAATAACAAAGCTCCCATGATTCAGGTGGAAACAATTAGTGACCTATTTGGCTAGTTAGATACCCACAAGTCAATGGGGCCAGATGGGATCCACCCAAGGGTACTGAGAGAGCTGGCAGATGTGCTTGCCAAACCCCTTTCCATGATCTATCAGCAATCCTGGCAGACTGGGGAAGTTCCACTCGACTGGAGGCTGGCAGATGTTACACCCATATATACAAAGGGTTGGAAGGAGGATCTGGGGAACTACAGGCCTGTCAGTCTGACCTCAGTTCTAGGGAAGATCATGGAGAGGGCCATCTTGGGAGCTATCATGCAGCACATGTGTTGTGGCCAGGGGATCAGGCCTAGTCAACATGGGTTTACAAAAGGTAGCTCCTGTCAAACTAACCTGATTGCCTTCTATGACAAGGTGACCTGCTTGATGGACGAGGGGAAGGCTGTGGATGTGGTCTACCTAGACTTCAGTAAAACCTTTGACATGGTTTCTCACAGCATTCTGATTGAGAAACTGGCTGCCACTGGCCTGGACAGGTGGACCCTCAGCTGGGTTAAAAACTGGATGGATGGCCAGGCCCAAAGTGTGGTGGTAAATGGAACAAAATCCAGCTGGAGGCCGGTCACAAATGGCATCCCCCAGGGCTCAGTCCTGGGTCCAGTTTTGTTCAGTATCTTTATCAATGACCTCAATGAAGGGATTGAATGCTCCCTCAGTAAGTTTGCAGATGACATGAAACTGGAAGGAAGTGTTGATCTGCCTGAGGGTAGGGAGGCTCCTGAATGGGCTGAGACCAGTGGAATGAAGTTTAACAAGGCCAAATGTAGAGTGCTGCACCCGGGACATAACAACCCCATGCAGCACTACAGGCTTGGGGGAGACTAGCTGGAGAGCTGTCAGACAGAGAAGGACCTGGGAGTGTTGGTTGACTGCAGGCTGAATATGAGTCAGCAGTGTGCCCAGGCAGCCAGGAAAGCCAATGGCATCCTGACTTGTATCAAAAATAGTGTGGCTGGTAGGTCTAGGGGGTGACTGTGCCCCTGTACTCAGCGTTGGTGAGGCTGCACCTCAAGTACTGTGTCCAGTTCTGGGCTCCTCACCATAAGAAGGACATTGAAGTCCTTGAGCGAGTCCAGAGAAGGGCAGCCAGACGGTGAAGGGGCTGGAGGGAAAAATCATATGAGGAGTGGCTGAGGGAGCTGGAGATGTTTAGTCTGGAGAAGAGGAGGCTGAGGGAAGACCTTCTCACCACCTACAGCTACCTGAAGGGAGGTAGTAGAGTGGTGGGATGATTGTCTCTTCAGCCAGGTGACGGGAGATAGGACAAGGAGAAATGGCACAAAGCTGCACCAGGGCAGGTTCAGATTAGATATTAGAAAAAAATTTTTTTACTGAAAGAGTTGCTGGGGCCTGGAACAGGCTGCCCAGAGAGGTTTTAGTCACCATCCCTGGATGTGTTTAAAAAAAGGGTAGATGAGGTACTTGGGGATATGGTTTAGCATAGGACGGGAAGGGTTGGACTTGATCTTAAAGGTCTCTTCCAACCTCGTGAGTCTGTGATTTTTCCGTGTATTTCTTGGAAGCACACATGAAATAAAAATAATCATTAGGCCAATTACAGTATATCCACAGAATCACAGAATGTTAGCGGTTGGAAGGGACCTCAAAAGATCATCTAGTCCAACCCCCTCACCAGAGTAGGATTGCCTAGATTAGGTCACACAGGAACACTTTCAGATGGGTTTTGAATTTCTCTGGAGGAGGAGAATCCACAACCTCTGTGCTCTGTCACCCTCAAAGTGAAAAAGTTTTTCTCTATGTTCTCATGGAACCTTTTATGCTCCAGCTTGCACCCATTGCCCCTTGTCCTGTCATTGGATATCACCGAGAGGAGTCTGGCTCCATCCTCCTGACACTCACCCTTCACATATTTATAGACATTAATCAGGCTATCTATCAGTCTCCTCTTCTCCAGGCTAAAGAGACTCAGCTCCCTCAGCCTGTCCTCATAAGGAAGATGTTTCACTCCCTTCATCATCTTGGTGACCCTGCGCTGGACTCTTTCAAGTAGTTCCCTGTTCTTCTTGAACTGAGGGGCCCAGAACTGGACACAATATTCCAGGTGTGATCTCACCAGGGCAGAGTAGGGGGTGATGAGAACATTCCTCAAGCTACTGGCCACAACACATGCCAGGATGCCATTGGCCTTCTTGGCCATGAGGGCACACTTCTGGCTCATAGGCATCCTGCTGTCTACCAGGACCCTTTCCCCTGTGCTGCTCTCCAATAGATCTGTCCTCAACCTATACTAGTACATGAGGTTATTCTTCTGTTGCAGTTTCGCATGTCTGGGTTCTGGTGAAGGAGTGGATGGCTGCGGGGGTGGCTTCTGCAGAGGTTGCTAGAAACTTTCTGTAGTCTCCATAGAGTAAACACCGTCTGACTCAAGGCTGGAGTTGTCCCTGATCAAGGCTGAGCCAGTCAGCGATGGTTGTAATGCCTCTATGAATCATGTGTAAGAGGAAAAAAAAAAAAAAAAAAAGCAAGCAGAAGTTTTTTGCCACCAGAGAAGGGAGTGAGAAGATGTAAAAAACTGTGAGGACACTGAGGTCAGTGAAGAGGAGAGAGGAGTAGGTACCCCAGGTGCTGGAGAGAAAGATTCCCCTGTAGCCCATGGAGAAGACCATGGTGGAATGGGTGTCCCCCCATAGATCATGGAAGAGGACGAGACCCCACCTGAAGCCCTTGGAGAGGCCCCACACTGGAGCAGGTGGAGACATACAGAAGATGCTGTGACCTGCTTTGGAGCAAGCCTCTGCCAGCACTTGCAGCCCGTAGAGAGAGACAGAGACACAGAGATGAGCAAGAGAGAGAGACCCACACCAGAGCAGGTTTCCTGGGATGTCTGGCCTCCATTCAGGGTCAAACCACCACATATTCCTCAATGGACTTAACCGTATCCAATGTACTTACTGTATAATTAATGTAGGTTTGTATTAAAAAAAATTAAACTACATTATGCTGTTGCTTCATAAGGTGATACTGAATGCTTATGATCACATTTAAGGACTATAAATTAATAGTAACTGAATGATCACTGTCTATCTGTAGCGAGCCTATACTACCCTTGTTTAAAAAGCTGTTTTGACCTGAAACTGTTTCTTACACTTATAGAACTACTATATCCAGCCACTGCACCTAAATCCCATACTAAAATACTTACTGTATCCAAAGAGGCAGAGGCTCTTAAATCCGGTAAAAATCCAACTTCCAGTAGGTGAAGGAGGAAACTTTGGTCCTTAATACCATAGACACGGTCCAAGAAGAGTACCATGGGTGCTTTATGATCAGGACAGAAATTTGCAGACATGTCTGGCTCATTTACTGTGCCATCTACACAAATATATAATGAAATTTTTAATAGTAGAAAACTGATATAAAAAGAAACATCAAGACAATGAAAGACATTATAAATACATTTAATGTATAAAATCACATGTTCAATAGAAATTATATTCCTTTGATTTTCATGTATGCTGAAAAAGAATACTAAGCTTTTATTATTTCAAAGCCCCTATGAATTTGAAATGCATTTATCTTCCACTCTTAAAAGAAAGCTTAAAAACGAATGGGTAAGTGTTCTATTTGCTTCATTACTACTATGGAGGATGTTTATACGGGGAAATTAAAGAGAAATATTACTGCAAATATTGAAATACATAATAACTGTGAAGTCAAAGAAGGTTGGGAATTTTCATTTTTGTCTCATGTAAACTCGACTAGAAAGAACATGGAATCCAAAGGGAAGACAACAATAACACGGAAGTTAACTGTGTATCAGATAAAAAAATCTCTGTAAAGGGGAAGAGACAAATGTCATGAAACAGAAAGAGCAGCAAGAGGGGAAGTGCACAAGGTCTCCAAGGATATGAAGAAGCAGGTAGTGGAAATGGGAGATCACTGTATCAAGCACTGAGCTGGGTGGCTTCATGATGTGTGAGAGGATTCCATGACAGCTTGCTTAATACCTCAAGGACCTTGTGGGAGGCAGGCAGAGAACTCAAGTGTCAAAGGATGGGTGGTAGAGAAAAGGAATTTAATTAAATTGTACAGAAATAGCCTTATAGCAAGCACTAACTTCTTAATCAAGCAAGGACTAAAAGGACTCTGTACTGTCATCAGTGACCTGGAGTAGGAAGCAAATAGAAGAGCTTAAAAGTCTGTATACAACACTAAGTTCATCTGTATGGTTAAATCATTTACAAAATTGAGTGGGTAAAGTAGACATAGCTGCATTTCAGTGAAGACAACTCTAAGATGAGGCATCTGTAGAATGATAATACGTGCCTACGTGAAGCGAATCTTGAAACTGACATTACAAGGAGATCCTGAGGTCATCACTGAATGCCTTTGAAACACTCAGCTCAATATGTAGCAGAGACCACATGAGTCAACAAGTTATTGGTCACTGTTAGAAAGGGGTGTTCGCAACATGAAAGAGGGCATAATTTTGCTGTTATCTAAACCAGAAATTAATATGTAAACTAAACTATTTTGTGCCCACATTATTGGTACAAACTGCTCATGTCTTGTGTACATCCTGCAGCTGCTTTCCACATGTCAGGACTTCAGAAAAAATATAGTGAAGGTACACAGAAGGGCAACTAAAATGATTCAGGCAATGGAGTGGTTATCCTATGATGAGAGACTAAGAAAAATTGAGATACTTCAATTTGGTAAAATGAGGCCTGAGAAAGGATGTAATTGAGATATAGGAAATTATTAATGTAGCTAGCAAGGTCAATGAAGAACTGCTATACACCAAATCCCAAAATACTACAATTCAATTGTACTAATTAAAATTAGTAGCGTATAAATTTAAATAAACAAATAAATAAGCAAATGTGCTTAAAATGCTTCTTCATGGAGCAAATATCAAAGTTTTGGAACTTCCTGCCACAGGAGTTTGTGGGTACAGATATTACTCCAAAGGGATTACATATGCTCTTGGACACTGGGTCCAGAAATAGATACTAATGATCAGGGCAGTACACTCTCATCTTTTGAAACAAGTGACTGGATGATGTAGAAGTACAAAGGGACCAAGTCCAAGCTTGCACATTCTACCTAAAGAGACAGAACCTCTATGGCCACTGCTGGAGACAAAGTATTGGGATGGACAGTCCGTTAGTGTAATCCTGTGAAGTATTTCTTATGCTCTTATATTCTCTGCTCCACGGGAGTGAATGTCTTTTCTATTGGAGCAAATTTGAAAAACAGGTGTCTTCTTATACTCAACTCTAACAAGTCTGTTCTATTTTACTCCTGAAGGCCTGTGTGCCAAAAGATTTTTATAAAATGATTAACTGGTCTAATAAAAGTTGTGAAGTTACCTTTGTTAACTGTTGACAGCTTTAGTGGTATACTTATAATCCCAACCAAATCTTCAGTTGGCACTAGAGATCGAAGGATTGACCTGATTCGAATAGCTTCCCCTTTTCCACTTTGAATAAGCTGTTAGAAAAAAAAGTCAATTATTAAGTTTAGTACCAGGGTCATATGAAAAATTTCCTCAAAAACACTGGAAAAAAAAATGCACAGAAATGCGTTTTATCTCAGCACTCTGAGGAAGTTACTGATTTTCACCTGATCCTACCTTTGTATCTGTCCTAATTTTGATATCATATAAATAATTTCACAGTATTATAAATTCTCCATAATGCAAAAATCTCCACATGTGATATGATTCTTAAACTAAACAGATAAAGTAATGAAAGTGAAAATTTCTGAAAGGGCCATGTTACTTACCGAACCTACAGTGCTAGGTTATGAGCTTGCTGTTTTATACTATGAACAGGTGCAAAACTGTTTGATGTATCTACACATTTTTCTATTATTTCTATTTAGTAAATATTTCAAAAGGCATTAATGACACTGGGGGGAACAGTTCCTTTCAACTTCTAGAAGTTAGGTATTCACAGCCAGTTTCTCAGAAAAGCTCTTCCAGTCATTTTCTTAATGTGAAACTATCATCTCTGGCAACAAAAAGCTGCATACATGTTCACAGCTAGTAGAGGTAATAGCTTTGATAACAGTAAGGAACCTACAAGCCAAATTTCTTGCCTCTTGTACTGAGAAAATACTGCATTCTCAGCTTGATTTATGCTACTACAAATTTTTAAATACTGACAAGCAAAAGTCAATCTCCAACTAAAACCAAGTATTGCATGTGGCTGTTACAGGCTTTACAGTCAAAACAGTTATTTTACATATTTTTCCATGTATTTATATGGTATAGGTGACCATGTTTCATAGGTTCACACAAAGGCAGCACTGTATCACATTCTTATGAGAATTATTTTTATGGCTTTCTTCAGACAAGTAAAGGGCCAGTTTCAGAAAATGGTAGTATAAATGTGGAACACTTGTAATTCACCTTTGCTGTAATTCCATAGTCATATAAAAATTCTCGAAATCTTAGATAAAAAATAATGTATAAGGAATCAATAGAATATGATTTTTTATAAATGGCTTGCAGGGAAAATATTTGTCCAGATACAGTAGAGAAGTGCAATAGAGCCCACCTTCTGAAGGAAAGAAGCCTTAGAATAGAGAACAGTTTAATTAATTAGACATGTACCATTCTCTTTGTAAATCTACATTTTCTGAGCAAATGACAAATGAACTTACATGCATTTCTGGTGCACAGCGTCCAAGTAAATCTATGAGAGCTGAGTAAAATGACATGATTGCATTGCCCATGTGCACAATCTCCTCCTCATCTTCATAATCATCACTAAAAAGTAAACAATACCAGTGAGCATTTTTGCTAATGTAAGTTTATAGCTCCTCTCTGAAGCTAGATTCATGATCCATAGACTAATAATCAGACATATTCATTTCCTCTGGCTCTGGATTTCAGGGGTTTTATCTCTAGAGTAAGCATGCAATTGAACAGTAATAACTGACTTCACATGAGCCTTCTATCTTCCTCTTTCACTTCAGCTTTAGCTTAGCTTCATTCTACAACAGCCGCCTCCTTCACTTTGTCCTTCAGGCTTCTTCTCTTAACTCTTATTCTGCTTTTATCTAGCTCATGCTTTATGAATTCCATATGACAACTGCTTGTGGGTGCGAATTTCTAATGCTCTGTATTTGTACAATGCATTACACACCAGGACCTATTATCCACATATTACAAGCATGATTAAACTAGCTATTAAAACATCATTTACCAAACAAGCATCCACATTTACTTACCCTTCTCTTTTATATGCCTGGGAGGGAAGGTCACGAGTAGGATTCTCTGAGATCCGGATAGCCTCTTGCATAGCAGCCAGCAAACCATTTCCCCCTCACCCCTAAGGTCTGGTCCAAAGCACTCTGGACGTCGAATAAGGAGCTTGACAACAACACTTGCATTTTCCTCAACACTTTCACCTGAGGATCAAAAAGGAATCTTAGATAAATACACGCTTCCTCATTAAAGGTATCCTTAAGTCAGAAGAATAGTGCATTTTATTCTAAATTTTACAAAACAGAAATCAAATCCTCATCCTTATTTTTGAAAACAAAAATGTGTTGAGTTGGCAATGTTGGATGTGATTTATCAAAAACATACCAAGGTTTAAAATTGACTGTGTAGGCTTGCCTTGCAAAGGTTTTGCTACACTCAGTATAGAAAGGTTCAATTTGCTTTTTATGGCAGAGTATTCTCTTTGGTATAAAGGCTAAGAGTCCCAAGAAGTCTGCTACTGGGAAGAGGGGGTGGGGGCCTGGGGGGAAGTAAGTTTTGTTTCCAGCCAACTTCACACTGCACAAGCACCACTCAGCAACAGTCAAAACATTGACATGGTATGAACACTGGTTTAGCCATAAATAAAAAGCACAGCACAGTTGCTATGGAGAAAGTCAACTCCATCCCAGACAGACCTTCTACAGGGTGTGAGAGTTATTTGATTTTTAGTAGGGCAACTGAAACAAGGAATTCTGCTTAACATTACACCCATAGTACTTCATCAGCGGCAAACTCATTTTGGAGTTTAATCTTCCTAGTACAACCAAAGAATAACAAATTGTATTTCAGGTTAAACATACCTAGAGTAAAATCTGATTCCTTCTATTGCATCTTTTAATATATGTAACACGTCTCTTGCATTTTAAAGCCTGAAATTGAATATTCCATATTTCCTATACACAAAAATCACATTAAAATCAGTTTTAAAGGTCATGGCTTGACGGAAACAACTCCATTTACAACAGCTTCATGTGGGAAAAATATATGTATATTTCAAAAGGGAAAAGAATGGGTCTAATTACTGTATAAATTTAGTACAGGTAAGAAGGTTGCGATGTAGATGCTTGCTGAAGAAAAGTCATCAGAAAAAGGAACCTTTTTATAAATGAACTCTTCGTATGTAACTAACTGCTTTGTGGACTGCAGTCAGTGGCATGATAGGAATAATAATTAGGTCAAAAGCTCAGCTAATGGTTAAACACAACGGTTTAGAAATTCTCAGTGGCTACTTTGTAAGAATACTGATAATCTGTAGGAAGATAGGAAATTAATGAGGCATGTAGAAAGAAAACAAATGACAGGAAAAGAAATAATTCAGTCATTGAACTTGTGATGTCAGTAGCTTGGATCATCAGGATCTATATTTTACATACAAGTAAGAATATTAAACCAGTACAGAAGCTGAAGTAGCTTTTTTATATTAAATTGAATTTTTCAGCTTCAGCAGCCACAAAATTTGGATTAGAAATTGT
This sequence comes from Hypotaenidia okinawae, assembly GCA_027925045.1. Taxonomy (NCBI): domain Eukaryota; kingdom Metazoa; phylum Chordata; class Aves; order Gruiformes; family Rallidae; genus Hypotaenidia; species Hypotaenidia okinawae. The sequence continues at coordinate 34,074,640 of BSDF01000006.1, forward strand.
GGTTTAGTTGAGAGCAGCAGTGACAATACCAAGAAATCAAAGTCAATGGAAGGCAATGGCAGGTGAGATAACTGGGACTCACTGGCTCTAGGAGCAGCAGATTATCATTTAAAAAAATTCAATCTTGTATTTTTCCTACTTGAAACTCCAGTATGATCTTTATATGGAACACAGCATGAGAGGAAAGAGCCTCAAGTTGCACCAGGGGAAGTTTAGATTGGATATTAAGAAAAATTTCTTCACTGAAAACATTGGAACAGGCTGCCTGGAAAGGTGGGTGAGTCACCATTCCTGGAGGTGTTTAAAAGACATATAGATGTGCTGCTTGGGTACATGGCTAGTGGTAGACTTGGTTGTGCTAGGTTAATGGTTGGATTTGATGATCTTAAGGGTCTTTTCCAATTTATATGATTCTCTGATTCTATACCTTCACTAATGACTTTGCACAGACTCTATGTTTTCTTTTTCTCTCTTTTTCCTTTTCATTCATCTTATTTTCATACTGCAGGGAAAAAGCAGGATTTTAAATATTAATGTAAAAAATTTAGTTTCATTTGGTTAAAACCTTCTAAGTAAAGACTTAAAATACTAAAGTAAAATCTAATCTCCCAAAAAAATCACTGCATAACTCTCTAGTTATAAAGTCATCAAAATTTACCACATTCATGTACTGTTATCAGATACTCCTGAAAGCTTGCATATTTCATGTTATCTTTTGAGGAGGAAATACAAAGCCCCCTTAAAAATTGTAAGGTTCTGTTTGAATCCATATTGCAGAATAAAATAGCAAACAGTAATAAAATTATAATATGAAAATAATTTTTATTTTAATAAAAGTACTACCAATATTCTGTGGTTCCACTACAGATTAGATCTAGATGTTAAAAAATTATCTTAATTTGGGTAGTTTTCAACACACTAGGAATAGATTTGTGAGGAGTAAAATCTAGAGTAAAGGCAAGTAAATATCCACAAAAGACCTTTACAGGGAGTTTTGATTTAGAATATCCAGGACGAAACTTACTTTGAGTTCAGATCAAATTAACCTTTAATGTTGCTTTACTGAAGTCAATAAAAGTTTATGAGGAATTAATTGGTATACATTTTCAATTTATAATTTTTTGTACATGCATTTGCTACTAGAATCTTATTCTGATTTTCTCTGTATATATATTTTGCATATCCCTGCTGAAAATAACTTTGATATCTTGCAGCCTGCTCCAATTTACCTCACAGGACAAGTTAATGAAGAATTTTGCTTGATGAAAGTAGTTTTTGTTTCAGGTATGTTTACTGAACAGTAAATACTTTCAGTGTTTCTGTTTCAGGTATTTTTTGCTAATTACAGACCAACAGCATGTGACTAGAAAAGCCAAAATCTAAAAATTAGACTTTGAAATTAGTCCCCTTCTGGCTCTCGTTTATTCATAGGTCAGGTAAGTGGCAAACAGACAAGTCTTTTGATCTCATCACTAATCTAAAATACCAGTTTCCAGAAAAAAATCCACATGAACTGGAGGATGTATCATTCAGATAATCTAATTGTATTTTTGGCGTATTTTTTCATAAATTTCAAAAGGAAATTGCCCACAGAAGCAAGAACAAGATAGTTACCAAAGGTGAAGTTTTTTATTTTTTTAAAATATCAGATAGGAGGTACAAACCTTTGAATCTTCTAGTGGTATAGTGACCAAGAAAGGTCTCAAATAAGTACCAACTGGTTATGTTTCTAATCAGTATGTGTGGTATATGCAAATACCACAGTTAATATATTGAAAGAATTCCTAAGAATGAGTTGCTGCCTTAACAACAAGTAGCAGCATATACTAATAATCTTTTATTTCTTATGAGAACAGTATGCATTAGTGTCTCGTCAGGCATTAACATATTTTATGGGGAGAAAAGTAGTTTTGAGGAAAACTTTAAATGGAATTTGGATGCCAAGAAATTACACTTACTGTTAACAAAAACTGCAAATCTTAAGAATGACAGGTAACGTTCACCCTCTATAGGATTCCATCCAATGTCCGGATATCCTTTAGCCAGCAACACTGGACAACTCTGCAGGCCACAACCTGCCAGGTAGGTAACAACCTGAAATACAGAAGCAGTAATTTATTCACTTATTTAGAGATAAATTTCTAAAAATAAATATGAAAAAAAAAAAGAAAAAAAAGCACTGGGTTGTTTCTTTTTAATAACAATGGTTTTATGTACTAGATGTTTCCAGCAAAAATAAGCTGATGTGAAAATTTTGCTTGTTACAGTATATAGAATGGAAGTTACTCGGTGCACTTGGAGGATGAAGTATGGAATTCCTAACAGGACTCGACAGTTTTCTAGTATCTATTCAGAACATATTAGTGAATAAACACTTGGAGTCTAGAGATGCTGCTCTCGCAGAATGTGAGGAAACTGGTGGAATAAATGCAAAATAAATTATTAATTATTATTTAATGAACAGGTGAGAATGATCATTTACCTTATCGAGATCTGGCTCCTCCAGTGCTAGTGCAAGCTCATTATTGTCCATTACAGAGGCTGCTGCAACATCTAGTGGGGTTGAACCTCTCATTGAGGGAAATGCTGCAGAAGAAAGTTAATACACATAATTAAATTAAATTTGCAGTAATCACACTCATGCAGCAGAGGGCAGCAATCACACTGAAATCTAGAACGCAAATATATTAATAGTATGTCCTATGGCTTTTCTTCGATCAAGAACACGGTTAACTGAGTTGAATGATGTCAAAATAAATGCTGGGTTGTTTTTTGTTTTTTTTTTTTTTTTCCTGACTTGATATCTGTATCTATAAGCATAGTTAACCACACTGGTTCTAAATGCAGATGAAGAAATCAGTGCTGACAATACAGTGAATCAAAAGAATATTATATGATCTCTTTATCAGAGCAACATGTTAACTATGTCATTGTGCACAACCCTATCAATTTATGATTTTAAAATATTCTTATATTCAACTAAAAGAGACACTTTCAAGCTTCAGTGTTACCTGTTTTCTTTTAGTCTTATTCCATTTTCTGTGTTTAAAATAGGCAAATGCAGGCATTGAAATGGTCACCATGAACATCTAAAGCACTATGAAATCACATGTTTTCTTGCTTTGCAAGAGTTTGTTAATGTAGCTGTGTATCTAGCCAAGACAATTTTCCTTGTGTTACAAAATCTCATATGCATATATTAAAAAACATATACTTGATGTTCCAAAGGAAAAATAGGAAATTCACATCAGTGGCCTAAACTTGAGAGAGAAGTGAAATGAAACCAGATGAAACAGGCAAGTGACACAAATGGTTAATTTAATCTTAGATTTCCAATCACAGATACATGAATGAAAAAAGACCAAACTGCAGGGATTTAATCCTGAATTTTTCAAGGTATTTAAAAACACAGATTTAGACAAGTCTGTTTCTAACACAGTTCATGGAGACATAAGGATGAAAGCAAATGGGGGAAAAAATGTTTCATCACATTGCTATACAAATTAGATACTAGTATTGTGATATCACCATTTCTCCTGGTCTTGCTTGTAGCTGTTACAGCTACATGACGTACCCAGTCCAACACTGCTGTTTTCCAGCAAGTAACTAAGATGCTCAAACATGGCCTTTTGGTTTTGACGGCTAATTCGACAGAAGTAGCACAGGAATCGACAACAGCTTGCCACCATCTTAGGAAAAACGATGTGCTGAAGAAGAAAGTTGACAAAGCAGTGAAATATGTTAATTACCGTCTGTTCCAATTCCTCTTCCTGCACTCCTAACAAGGAAAGTACAGTGAAGTTACCAAGGTGATAAGCAGCTGACAGTTATTTTGCTTCTAACTTAAGAAAGGACCCGTGTTTCCTTTTAACTCCTGTATTCATGAGATGATCAGATTTAAAACATTGAAAAATCATTTTGCAGAGGACTACAGGGGACATGTAAGGTAAAAACCAGAGAAATATCTGTCATTTGCAGACTAGCAAATGCAGTTGTAAAAAACCCCGTATCTTAACAACATTACGATAACAATTTCAACCTCCAATATTAGGTCATAGTGGAATAAAGAACATCAAGAACCTTAATTTATTCTCTCATATTACAATAAAAATATATAGTCTTCATATAAAACATTTCTAAAGACCCCTCTGATGTTCAGTGATAAGATAAAACATTAACTATCCAGTGCTTTTTAAACAAAACACATACACACAAAACCCACAATACTTTACTCGTGCACAGTATGTACAAGGATTTCTCTGAAAATAAAATAATTTCCTCTGCAGCACTCATGAAATAATGTTTGACAAGTTGGAATTAGTCATCTGAGACTAGCAAATGATGTCATTCTCACATTTTACTGAAAGGAACTGAAAGACCAAGATCAAAAATCATGGAACAGATCTTTGATGCTTGCTTAAAGGTTTTTCTATCTGATTTATTACATATACCTTTATGTAGCAGTTTTTAAAAACTGTCAAGTTCAGTTGCAGCTCTATGTCCTAAGGATTCTTATAAAATTAATGAGAAAATTCATGACCATCAAAACATACAGGAATTCTTTTTTAAATGTTACCCCCTTTACAACACACATCTAATTAATTCTGAGAAGTGCAACCTTACAACTTGCACAATCTCACAGAGAAGTTCATTCATTATGTAATCAAAAACGATATGATATGTATTATCTTTTCAAGAAACCAGGGGTGCTTCCTAGCTTACAGAGACTTGATTGGGTGTAGTTTTACTTCTGCAGGTTTTTTGCAAATATATTTAGTTGATTTGCCTATTTCAGGCAAGATGGAGTCATTATGTACAAGCAGCATTATATACAATTTCTGGGTTTTAAATGTAGAATGAAAATTAATTAAAAACATTAAATCATTCCTTAAAACAAAGATTCCACCCCCTAAATTAGAGGGATTTTAACAGAACATGTAATATAACTTTGTTTAGAAAATTATGGTAACAGCAATACTGTTTGTCCTGGTTTTGGCTGTGATAGTTAATTTTCTTTCTAGTAGCTGGTATAGTGCTGTGATTTGGATTCACTATAAGAATAGTGTTGATAACACTGATGTTTTTAGTTGTCACAAGGTAGTTGTATTGTTTACACCCAGTCAAGGATGTTTCAGCTTTTCATGCCCTGCTGGATGCACAAGGAGCTGGGAGAGCACAGCCAGGACAGCTGACCAGCCTGGCTAAAGGAGTGTTCCCTACCATGTAACGTCATGATCTGGATATAACTGGGGAAGCGAGCCAGAAAGCAAAATCACTGGTCAGAAACAGACTGAGCATTGAGTTGTTTTCCTTTCCTTCCACATGTGGTGAGCAATTGCATTTGTGCATCACTAATATTATTTTTGTTGTTGTTATTAATATTACTACTATTACTATTCTCTTCCTTTGTTATCCTATTAAACTATCTCAACTCCCAAGTTTTTTTTTATTCTTCTTCCCATCTTGTTGAAGGGGGAGGGGTGAGCAAGCAGCCATGTGGTGCTAATCTGCCAGCTGAGGCAAACCATCAGCATTATTGACAGGAATTCTAAAACTTTCAATCAGTAAGAAATAATTTTGTAGTAAAACAATTAAATTCTGACAGCCAAAAATCGTGTTGCTCAGGATTCTCTGAAAATGCATGGACAGGCAACACCAGAAGCCAACATCACAATGAGATTCCAAAATTTTATGATCTAAAGGCGTAGTCTCTAAAATAATTATTTTAGGCATTTAGATGCACATTAAAACCTAACTGTGATGGAAATACTGAAAGCTTGCACAAGTATTTTCTGGGAAATAAATTTTACCAACAAAGCATCTTTCCAGAGTTTTGTTAGCCAGTACTAGTAAAACACTTCCAAGGTACTGAGATACTTTCAGTCACACCATATTACACAGATCTCCTTATCTATTTCTGACTCATTTATTAATAGCACAGAAACATAGATTTTCTTCAGTTTGAACTGACAAGTTTTTACCTTCTCACCATTCCTTCAGAGAAGTGTGAACTGTAACACTGTCACTGAATGCCTCAATACAGCCTTGTGTTAAACTCACTAATTCAAGAAGCTGGAGATCTATCTTAAATCATCTGCTGCCACAACACAGAAAAATAATACCCAGTCCCTAAAGCACAGACTAGATTGCACAGCACGTCATTCCATCTCTTGAAGCTGTAACAATGAACAGAAAGCTGGAAAAAGAAAACAAAGGGGAACATACTAACAATCTAGCCACAAGGAACTTGTTTGAGAGCAGGGAAAGCACTATTCTGGTGTCTGATACCAGCACTATACGTGAACTATGTACAAGTGACTCACTGGACAAGCCCACAGAGAATTTCAAAGTAGTAGACAAAACCTTAGCCATGTTCCCTGTTTCTGGCCCCACTACTTTTTATTCAGAAGAATACCTTACCTGGCAGAGTGAAGGATTTGCAGCATGCACAAACATTTACCTTTCTCAGATTACAGCATAGTGGTTCTACTCAGGGTCGACAACCTTTCAAGTGAGACTTCTCTACCAGGTTAGAGGCATGCCAGAAGATCAACACAGAGCTGATGATAACCATTTAAAAAGCCATACTTTTCTCTCCCTGCAAGGCTGCATTTCTCATGCAGAAAACTTCAGGCTTGGAACTGAGAAGATACTCTTCTCTGCCTGTACAGTTCACAGCCCAGTGGTTTGTTCTGAGAAATCCATACAGTGCAATATCTAAAACCTGTGCTAAAGGTGTGCAAAACTCTTTGTTAATAAGTCTTGGTCTGTTATTTCACAACACAACTGTTGCTTTTTGACTCTAAAAAAAATAGGGGTTCTCAATTTTGAGTATTTGGAGGTATTCACTCATGAGAAAATGAGGCACCAGAGGTTGGAATAGATCATATTCCAAATGCACCCTATATTTTGTCCATACTTCATATGATCTCTAATCCTATCCCAGTTCCCATTCAGTAGGTGAGACATAAAATAGGCCATATTGGGTTTCTAGACACATTAACTGCTGCAACATCAAGTTATCAAGTTATTTTCTAGGTCTGCATTCCCTTTGAAGGATATTATGGTAACTTCTGTAAATATTATTGTAGATCTATATTACTAAAATTTTATATAAAAACATTTTTAATAGAATTAGAAGGCTTTGTGGGGTTGTTGTTGGTTGGTTGGTTGTGGAGGTTTTTTTTGTATATGTTCAGGATGTAGCAAAACCAGAGGGTTGTGACATCTATAAATTAGCAAAGTATCTATCAGCTTATAACAAATTATAGCTTGCTTTGAACCCAAATGTGAAACTATTAAAGCAAAATAGCTAAAACCATTATGTGAATACTCTGTAACATCATGATGGCATAGCAAATATAGACACAATGTAGAAGCATTTTAAAGAGTGTATGAGCGATGTGAGCGCAGAGGCAAAGAAAAAGGGGTTTGGGTGCACACAGAAGGCATTCAAGTAAGGACAAATTGCCAAAAAGAGAGACTAGGTAAGTACAAAGTAGCAAAATGAGCTGAAAATCGTTCCAAATATGTAAGGAAAATGAATGGCCAGGTAAAAGAAAAAAAAGATAAGTAGTACTGGGAGCAGAGGAGACCCTCTCTTTTTGTGAGGGAGGCAATAGCATAAAAAATATCAGGCATAAGCAAAGAGAAGCAGCCCACTTCACTTCTGACTCTCTTCAGTAGTCTAAATGTCCAGTTAGGTTTCTCAAAATTTGTACCACTCTGCCTTTAAATTAACAGATATATAGTCAAGCATTACTCTGATAAGTGGCAACATACAAAACTGAAACAAAATTACTGTTCAAGTATTTGAATTCACACATTCAAAGGTAAGTTGGTGTTAGTCTCTTGTTAAAGTTTACTACTATTAACTAGCTGATATGAAGAGGTATATTTTCCTACCTCCCACAAATGCAGCTAACATATATTTTATTTAAAATAAGAACAGAATTTTCAAAATCCTATTAAAGGACAAATGAAACAAACCTCTCTCACACATTTTAAACATCAAGTCCTAGAATGCTGGAGTCCCTTTTATTGCTATAAAAACTGTTATATTTTAACATTAATTACTATTTCAATTTGGACAAGAAAAAGATCTTACATAAGGGAGATTTATTTTTCTTTGGATACTTCTTAAACATCCTAGTATACTGTTGGAGAGGTTCAAAATGGAAAACACACAATAAAATGAACAGTAAAATTACCTGAGACTTGTCTCCTCCAAGGACATTCACCATCACATCCATAACAGTCTCATGCATTCCCAAGACTCGCATTAGGTTAGGATGTTGATAAAATACCTTGTTGTTCATGATATCCCTAAAAATGGAAGAAAAGACAACAGTGTGTTTGTAAGAAACTATTTTTATTCACTGTAATAACATCATTTTAAATTCTTAGATTCCAGCATAATACAAAACTATCTGGCAACTAAATGATTTACTTTCAATATGCTGTCATTCCTCTAATTTTCATCAAGTCTATTTAATAGGAATCTAATCTTTAAATTATTTCAAAATGGTACTTCTTCATCTTTAAATTACTTTTCCCACCAGTTCTGTTTAAAGAAAAATATATTCTGTCATGATCTAAATGGAAAAGAATAAAATCTGTTATGTTTAAGTAGAGAACAGGGAACAAGAAATCCAAATCTAATCTTGTCTCTGCAAAATAATTTTCTTGGTTCACAAAGTAGAAGACAATAAATAGACTTAATATTCAAGGCTATCTGTTAAATGTGTTTCATCAATATTTCCAAAATTAAGACCATCTGTCAGAAGATGTAGAATGGCATGCAGTCATACAGTCCCCTTAAATAGGAATATTTTAACATTTTCACTCTGCCCACCAGGCTCTCTACATGTTTTAGAATTCACTGCATTGGTTTCATAATCCAGAAGACAATTTATATGTTTTTATCAGGAATCCAGGGACTTTTAACATTTCAGTTCGACCTGTTAAAAACAAAAGGCAAGTAACAGGTATCATACCTGCTTTGAAGAAATACAGAAAACTGGAAATGGAATATGACTCCTGGTACAGCACCTCTGGGAAGAGGGCTACCCACATGCTGCATTTAGATGAAACTTACCCTTTATCCCTCCTAGAATTCTGTGCAACTTTATAAACTCAGCATCCAGGACAAATCAGGTAATACTGTTACATACCAAATAGTGAGCTGTTACCATGACTTTCCTGATTGAACTGAACAGATAAGTCTTTGCAATTTTTACAAAAACAATATAACTTTTACAGTGAAATTGTATGAATAAATTAAAGTTTCTTACAACTGTTGTAAAGGAGAGAAATCTTTCAATGTTCTTGAAGAAGAAGAAATAATTGTAGTTCTCAGGTAATCTTACTATTATTTTCTCTCCCGCTGAATGCACCATTTTTAACTGAAGCAATTAAATTTTTTTTGTCAATAATATTTCCCCTTTCTAACATTAAATGGTCTAATCCAGCAAGTATTTATATCAAAGGAGTAACAGACATGCAGATATGCACCATAATACTACTGCTTAACAGAAGTGATCTCATAGAAAAGATGGAGAAAAAAATTTCACATCAGTAAGTATTAAAGGCAATTTCTTATCATTCTAATGTTATAAAGGATAAAATAAGCAGTATTCTATGTTCAAATACTTTAAGTTGCCTCCAATGGCGACATAATAAATACTAACCCGTTTGAAATATTGCAGATCACAACACCAGTTTGCTGAGTATACCTAACTGCTTGCACAAACTTGTTAATTAAAAAGACACCATCAAGTTTCACTCATACATAAAACAGAACATGAGCTTTAAATTTGGGAAAGGTGTAGTACTAACACCAATAAAGATTTAAGCTATGTCTTTTCTCCAGAGCAGCTAAAACATGCACTTTGATGAAGCCTTAAACATTAGGCTTAACTATAGTATAAAAGAGTCCATTTTCTTCAGATGAGAAAATACCTTCATTCATATTTGAAACATTTGATACTGCTAAAAAGAGCCATTTTGGAAAATTATCTGTGAAAACTAAAATTTCTGGTAGATATCTTCATTTTAGTACAGCAAACGTTTTCATCCAGGATCTAAATTTAAATGATTTAGTAACATAGCAAAAAACTTTATACAAACTTAAAAATAAAATTATGTTGATTCCATACCCTAATCCATTAATCATTAGCAATTCCTCCTCTTTTCCCATCCTGACACTGAGAAGTGAACGAATCTGGCCCAGGGCTGCAAGCAGATTAATGGTATCCTTCACAGAGGCAGCACTAATCGTGTATGCTTTCCTCAGAGCTTGCAGTAGCTCACCAATGCTGTCATATTGTCTCCGAAGCAGGGTGTACATAATCCGAACTAATTCTGGATCTTGAATCTGATCTTCCTGGGACCAGCGCACCATAGTCTGAGATATGAGTTCTTTCAGGGTAGCTATAATAATAAAGCACATAAAATGTTACTAGCTATTGCAACAACAGCAAAATCAAAAATGTGTTATAGTAAAATATTAGATAACAGTAGACAATGAGGCACTTGTAGGAGACCAAAAGAACAGAAGTAGACTGAACAAGATTTTTCAAAAGGAAAAATAATTTTTAGATATTTCAAAATAAGTGTTATGCTCTTGAGAGAGAGAAAACAAGAATCATCTACTTAGCATTCAAGTCAATGCCAACATTGTTGGCAATGTAAACTTCTTAGTTGATCGTGACTCTAAGAATCTTCAGTGTAAGCTAAATGCTATATTTACTTTTTCATTTATTCTTCATTTCTATATTAAGATTTATAAAATAGCAATAAATGAAGCACAAACACCTTTCCATTAAGAATGACAGAAATCTAATTTTATTATGCCAAAGAAACATCATGGTTTTGATGATCATCATCCTAGGCTTGCAATACAGAAATTGGTAATTAATTTTTCAGCAAACTGTTTATTGGCTGACAAAACCAAGTTCAATTCCAGCAGAAATATTTATGAATGTGAGCTCAGCTTGCCAATCATTTTTTTCCATGGGGGAGAAGGAAATAAAATCTATTCTAAACATACAAAACTGCCAGAAAGGAAGATGAGATAGTCACCTTAGTAAATTAAATATCCAATTCAAGACTGAGCCTGGGTGGCTTGAGGAGCTTTTGCTACTCATTCAACTTGATGAATATTTAGGTATTTTCTTGTTCAAACAAAGGATCTACATTGAATTGGGGGAATTTAATTTGTATTTACCATCTGCTTGCGGAAAGTCACTGTCACCTGGGAATACACTTTCTAAAAAAATTGCATTTTTTTGAACTACACAATCCATATTGCTTGGAACATTTCTGTTATATGCATTACATGTTCAATGACCCTGAAAACTTTTTCTGAGCCAACTTTAGGGAATTTGCCTGGAGGCTACACACATGCATTTCTATGTTCTGATCCTTGTGTCAAGAAATTTCCAGTGTTGATATCAAGTAGAACATGAATAATCACCTTCCTTCATAAAAACATGCAAATTTCTTTCCTCTATTTCCAGTAAGGTTACCTCTTAATTTTTCCAAAGTTCTTCCAACTGCCCCCTCACAATTTCCAACACAAATGTGTTTATAGTTAGTGTATAGCCATTTATTTTTGTGCCTACACTACCCTGTCACTTACTATTTTCCATTACAGTTTACTTAACAATACATTTATAAAACCATCATAAATTCTTTTATGTAGGGACAGATTCTGTATTTCATTAAGACAGCCCTATTCCTAGAGTCATGTTATGAATGAAAACATTAAAAAGTTTTGTTCCTAAACACTATAACTTTCTTTAATCAAAACAGTTTCTTCTTTCAGTGCAAGAAAATATCCTCTTCTTTAATTCTCATACTAAACTCTTCTTTCCTAGAATAAAAATTTCCCACAACTTGCCCACTCATTGAGTGTCACTGATTTCTGGTTACATAAATATAACAGACTTATTCAGTCAGAAAGTGATCTTATTAATGAATATGATTACTTTGGCTTTCTGATTGCAGGAGAATGGGATAAACATGGGATACACAACAACCTGAAGTGATAAACTCAGGGAGGAGTTAGGGTTTCCTCCTGTGAAATTATGTGAAGTCTTCGATAACTCAGAGCTCACAAGGCTAAAGTACAAAATGCACACAATTTTGGGGGGTTTTGTTTTACAAATCTAGTTCCTCATTTCCTTAGTACTGCCAGAAATGCAAAGTTTTTGTTACACTGAGAGGAATATTACTTTCAAAATAAAGTGATTTTAAGTTATTTTAAGTTTTTGTTTGATGAGGGAAAATTCAACATGATTCATTCCAAGTAGATATTTTCTGTTTCAGCAATAAAAATATTATTTGTACTGACTTGTTTATGAGTGTGATTTCATATACTTGAGTTAACCACCAAATATTTATGCATATAAACAAAAGATTATTAAATCTTTTAGTACAAACAATATTCCATAAGAAACATATTCTTATGAAATGTGCAAATGAAAAACAAATTGTTTCCTTGATAGTTAGTTGTATATGCAGAGGTTCCCATGTGTGAATGCAACCAAATGGTTCTGTGCTTTTTTTAGAGCTTCTCTCTGGAGTTTTGAAAACGTTCCTCCATAACAAGTGTTACTGTTTCTTAGGTTTTAGAACCTTTGAAGGTTTTGATCTTTTTTTTTTCTTTTTTCTTCTGATAAGCCTTTAAATGGCATATTGCTGTATGTAGTTACTTCTAGCCAGTATACCAAATAGCCTTGGTCAAACCAATTAGCCATGTCCTTGCATGGATGCATTTTTGGTTGGAAAATAAGAAATGAAAGGTAGAACTAGATGGCAGCTGTCACAAAAGGGAGAAAAAGTCATGCTGTTCCATATATATATATATATATATATATCTATCTCCATGATGTGTTCCGTGATGTTAAGTATTTTCCTTCCCTAAAAGACCTGAGAATGTGATAAGTATATGCAAAGACATTTGATGATACAAGGGATAGCAAGTATGAGTGTAGCAGAAAAGAAAAAATAAGAAAAAAAGAGCAGAATTTAAAAGGAGAAAGACTGGGCAATAAAATAGGGATGAAATTTTCTTTAAATAAACTTACCATAAGTAAAATAAAGTAGGAAAATACAGTCTTCATTTATAAATAGAATGGTGAAATGTTGACAGAGATAATGTCTGGCAGATAGATGAAAATCAGAGAATAGTTGAGTTCAGATGGGACCTCTGAAAGTCACCTGGTCCAACCCCATGTTCAAGCAGGGATACCTAGAGCCATTTGATCATGACTGTATCTAGATGGTTTTGGATATCTCTAAGAGGGAGACTTTCCTGATCAGCTCATAAAATTCTCAGCTTAGTTATAAGTATCAACTCAAATTCGTCGGAAGTCAAAAAGATCAAATCAAAAGCCAGGATCTAATAAGAAAGGAGTGGTTGCAGCAAAGTACATATTGCCATTATGTTAATCCATAGCTCAATCACACCTTTTCATCCAACACAAGAAGAGGCCATGAAATTAAACCTATTCAACAAGGCAGGAGCTAAGCCAAAACGAAAGGTGTTCCTTCACAGAACCCTGACACTCCCTGACAAAAACATGGCAGATGCTAAAAATTCACTTTTGCTCAAGTGGGGACTACATAAGCATCTGTCAGAAAGATACAATGGGGACATTATTCTGGTTTCAGCTAGGATAGAGTTAATTTTCTTTCTTGTAGCTGGTGTAGTGCTGTGTTTGTGATGAGAGCAATGTTGATAACACACTGATGGTTTTAGTTATTGCCAAGCAGTCAAGGACTTTCCAGCTTTTCATGCTGCCCTGCTAACAAGAAGGCATAGAGCACCCAGGAAGCTGAGAGGGGACACAGCCAGGACAGGTGACTGCCTTAAACTAGAGACTTCTCAAGCTGCCAGTCCTGGCCGCTTGCATGATTTTCCCCACATCTAGGTACAGCAGCACATTGTTGGGACTTCTAGCTGAACTCCTGCAAAGAAGAAACACTTGCAAAATTTGACAAACACTGTATTAATAACCCTCTAAGAGGCACTAAAGTTAAGAATCTTGGGAAATAGGAGTATAGCTCTTTTGAGGCTGCTCCTACACTTGTACATCTTATCTTAGGTTTAGAAGAGTCTGCTTAGACTCTTTTTTTCTAATTAGATATATTGTGACAGTGATCTGTTTTTTCCTTCCCTCTAATCCCTTCTACCCTCTTTTGCCCAATACTGAAATGGAGAAGCGTCTGTGTTTGTTGCACTTGAGGAAAAAGGTGTTGCAACTCAGACAAAAGATGAAGATAGATGAGAAATAATCAAATGTGATGACTCCAGTGCGATCTCAATAACAGTCAGCAATAGTCTGAGATTCCTTTTGACTGCTAATAAATCACATATGTACTGTACTGCAACAAAATGTTCTGTAACCAAAATTTAAAAAGCAAGCAACAAAACAATGAAGCCAACAACTGATGGGAAGTAAAGTTAACATTCTGTAGTTACAGTGTACAGAGCACTCTAAGGAACAAAGTCTCAAAGGACACAATCTATGGTTCTCAATGCCATGACTACATCTTTTCTTTTCTTGAACACACAGTGGATGTGATTCAACAGACACTTAACCTTATCACAAAAAAAGTGAAGCCATGTTGGCTGTTACCATTCACGTCCTAATTTTCCGTGTGCCAGAGCACAGTTTTCAGAAGGGAAACTCAGAAATGAAACTGACTGGTCTGTAGTTCCCTGGGTCTTCCTTTCCTTCCCCCCCTTTTAAAAATGGGGGTTATGTTTCACGTTTTCCAGTCAGTGGGAACTTCGCTGGACTGCCACAACCTCTCAAATATGATGGAGAGTGGCTTAGCCACTTCATCTGCCAGTTCCCTCAGAACCCACAGATGCATCTTGAGAGTTCCCATGGACTTGTGTACGTCCAGGTTCCTTAGATGCTCTTGAACCTGATCTTCCTCTAGAGTGAAGTGATAATCACACCCTGAGCATTTGTGACCAACTCTCAAGTCCAGACACTTTTAGTGTTGGCAACAGGTGCAGGTCATGCACATCACCAACCCTCTTCATCCATATAAGAAAACTGGGGTACCTCAAGCACTCAATTCCTTTCAAACTCTGCATTCCAAATTTCTGGGGGATAAGCAAAGTGCACACATGGACTACATGTCTCACAGGCTCCAGCTACAGTAAAGTATATAATGAAACATAATATAAATATAATTTTTCACTGCCCTTGGAATGACTTAATTTGTATGCATATTTGTCTTATGCATCACTCCAACGAGAAACCAAAGACTGAAGGTATTATCTGAAATTTCTAGAATCATAGAATCTTTAAGGTTGGAAAAGACCTGTGAGTTCAAGTCCAAACATCAACCCAAGATGCCCACATTGACTAAGTAATGTCCGAAAGTGCCTCATCTACACATTGTTTTAACACCTCCAGGAATAGTGACTTCACCACTTCTCTGGGCAGTTTGCTCCTATGCCTGACCACTCTTTCAGTGAAGAAATGTTTTCCTAATATCTAATTTAAACCTACCCTGGCCTAACTTGAGGCTATTTCGTCTTTTCCTTTCACTTGGAACAAAAAAAGAGAACGTTTCATTTGGGAGAAGAGACCAACACCTACCTCACTACAACTGATCTCCTTTAAGGTAGCTGTAGAGAGCTATAATGTCTCCCCTCAGCCTCCACCAGATTAAACAATCCCAGTTTCCTCAGACACTCTTTGTAAGAATTGTGCTCCAGGCTCTTTATCAGCTTCGTTGCCCTTCTCTGGACACACTCCAGCAGCTCAATGTCCTCTTTGTACTGAGAGGCCCAAAACCGAACATAGTATTCGACTTGTAGCCTCACCAGAACGGAGTACAGCGGGGCAATCACTTTCCTACTCCTGCTGGCCACACTATTCCTGATGCAAGACAGAATGCTATTGTCCTTCTTGGCCACCTGGGAACACAGTAGAATCATTTGTCCAACCTGCATTTTTCGCAACCCACAGCTCTAGTATATGAAATATGTAAAGTGTTCTCTCTGTTCCAAGTACCAAACACCATGTGCCCTGAGGCTTTAAGACTGAGTGCTTCCTGATTCTTGACAGCAGAATCCACATAAAGCCTGAAGAAATGATACTTCCCAGATATTGAGTAGGTCCTACGACCATTAAAGAGAAAACAGATGCTAACAGATGAGTCATTGGAGAATAAAACCCTTTTTCATGTAGCACATGAGATTATTATAAGTTATAATGTATTTACAACCTAATATCAAACTCAACAGACCAAAATACACTTCCAGGACAAGATAAGCCCTCTCCAGTGCTTTATGCAACAGGCAGATCACGTAAGAGGTGTCCTGAGTAATAAATTACCATTGCTCTTTAATCTCACGCAACTCTCGATGAAATGATAAAGTTTGAAATCAAATTAACTATTCTGGGATTACTGTACCAAGATCTATTGCTGAACTGAGCAAAGGGAAAACAAAAGATGAGCCCTTACTTTCATTGTTAGTTCTAGTCACTTGCACAGCTCTTCACATGATATTTAGATGGTATTATAGTAATTTAGAACAGGCAAAATAAAATCTTGATTTGAAAAGGCAATGAGAAACCACAGTAAATATTCGTGTTCTGAAGGAAGACCTGGAGGAATTTGGCTTTTTGCCTTATTCCTCACCATCCATAATCACTACTACTAGGATTGAAATGTCAAAAAAATATGACAGCAAAGACAAAATTTCTGAGATTCACACTACACATCAACCTCCCTGAGGGTAATACATGTCAAAGAAAGCCAGGTGAATTGCTCAAAGAGGCTCAACAAAATGCTCATGCAGATGGCAGTGGAATTGCAAGCTCAGAACCCATTTTACCTATCTAGACCACAAACACTCCTCCTGTGTTAGGGATTAGGATATGTCAATATACATGTACAGAAATACTGCTCTGAATAACAAAGTCTGTGATTTCAAGGGTTTCAGGGGTTTTATGTGCCTGTGTGTACGTTTGTATGTACATGTACTGTAAGGAAAAATTTAGGAAGGAATACGAACATCTTGTTTTTCTACTAGTCCTTCCCTGCCAATAACAGAACCAGCTACAATAAATAATTTATTAGAGGAAGTAGATCCAAAAGAACAACATACCTTCAAAATGTAACATGAAATATTGCAGAAATGATATAATAATGGCAAATTGCTACTCAATGGAAGGCAGAAATTGAGATAACTTCAAGATGTAGGACTTTCCTGTTGTCCAAGTACAAACAAACTCTTGCTCTCAAGTAGCAAAAAGGTTGGACTAAGCTCTGTAACAAACATTACAGGGAGGTATCTGTAACATTTTTTATTTTAGTGCCTTCTTTTTAATTAAAGTAGTGTATCTCTTAGACACCAGTAATACATGCAATTAGACTGTTTTCAGCTTTCCATTGCTAAAATGGCTGTGTGCAGTTATCAATTACTTGCATGTATATTATTTCTTAAATTTCTTAACTGACTAAATAATATCCTTCAAAGCATTATTTAAAAAATGACCAACTTCAATACATGACATCCCTCTGTGGTTATTAACATGCTTGATTTCTCTGAAAATCCAGTACTTCAGAGAATCAACCCTGATTTACATACAACATAGTATTTATTATGAACTGTGGCAGAATTCACAAGTTTAAATTGATGGAATGCAGTAAAAGAAAATTTAAAAATTTATTCTGTATGAAGTTATATAATAAAACATATTATACCCTGCACATGCTCAATTATTTGCTGGATAATACTGCTGACTATAATGGTAGCAATATGAAGAAAATTTACTGGTACAAATTCTTAGTCTCATTTTCTTCTTGCTTTATGCTATTAGGCATAGTAACGTAATAAGAAGACAGATATGAAATATGGCAAGCATATGGCATTTGCATATAAATAACATCAAATGCCATTTTAATTCATATTTCTATAGAAAAGAAACTTTCCATCTTTTGCTATTGCAAAACCCATTAATTACATTTTCTCTGTCATTCCTCTGTGTGTAGAATAACCTGGAGCTAAATATATGTTTCATACAAGAACTAACTTTAATTCAAGAGTAAAAACTTCTGTTGATTGATATCTGTCAAACTTTGCACATCTTTCTCTTCCTTCAATGTACAAAATTGATATATATATATATATTATCAACAGATACATACATCATATAAGTCAAGTCCAACCAACCTCCACAGTGTCTTGCAACATGTAGTGTCAAGCTTTTTTAAGTAGAAAGCTCATGAACCTATCTGCTCAGCATCAACCAAGAGAAGGCTCAGGGTCAATCTCATCAATGTATACAAATACCCAAAGGGTACAGTAGAGGCAGGGTCTTTTCAGAGTTCAATGACAGGACAAGAGGCAGTGGATACATGTTGAAACAGGATGGCCCAAACTGAAGAAAAGGAAACGCTTTTACTGTGAGGGTGACTGAGCACTGTTACACATTGATAAAGGAGGTTATAGTCTCCATCTTTGGGGACGTTATAAAGTCTTCTGGACATGGTCCTGGGCGATTTGTTCCAGGGGGCCCTGCTTGATCAGGGAGTTGGACCACATGACTTTGCGAGGTCCCTTCCAGCCTCAACCATTCTGTGGTTCTGTGAGTCACTGCCACAGGCATTACATATTTAAAAACAGAGGAATGAAGACTTACTCATCACCACCACTGAACTAAATAATACAATAATTTATTTAAAGTTATTTCAACAGTTACTGTCAGTTCTTTGTTGTGCTAGGAAGAAGGATTTTTTTTTCAGTGAGGTAATATATTCTTCCACATATATTTTTCTTATGCCTGTGGATTAAATTTTATCTCGTCCTATTAGTTTTGAAACATATACGCAGAATTTTCAAGTGTTTAGAGTTAAATATTTATATTTTTGAGAAATCTTAATATTACTTAATATTACTTAGTGAACACACAAGGATATCCAGTCCTCCTCTACAACATTCTGCTGCAGAAAGAAAGATTAAAATAATTTCTTCTAAATTGGGTCTGCTATTCTCATGTATATTTAAGCAACATAAAAGCTAACTGTAAAGAGCAATAAGATTTATAAACAACAGAGAAAAGTTTTCAATATTTTTCTCTGGCTTCTGATTTTAAAGAAATGTTAAAGAGCCATAGATGCAAAGAGTAGAACAAAAAATAGCAATACTAAATTCTGGAAAATTCTGTTAACTCAAGCATTTATGAACTTGTGAAAATAAAGACCTTCTTTCTGTTTAATTAATCAAATAAAGGTAATATTTATTTAAATTCAGGAAGGATATGGTCAGAAAGGATATGGTATGGATATATACCTGCAGATTGAGGAATAAATATGAAGATAAATCTGAAAAAGTGATTAGTATGAATGTATGTATTTTTATATAGAAAAACAAGAACTGTAAAATCATTTTGTCACATTTATTTTGTTACAGAGATGTATACAGCTTCTTATACAGCAAAGAAAAATGAAATGGAGTTAAGCTGTAAAGAAGAAAGTTTTTGCATTTAAAAAACCCAATATATAAATGAAAGCTTCTCAAGTTTGGAATTTTTGAGTCACGATTATTGAGCCAGAATTCACTTTTTACATTTCTTTTAAACAATATGCAAATTTTCAACCCCAAAATAAATGATCTAGATTCAAAAATCTTTCACTTGTTTTAACTTTTTGCTTAAGAATGCAGCTAAGATATTCAGTATGTAGGATAACTGTTCTAAGAGGCAGAAGTAACTTAAACAGGCAGACTCCTTCTTCAGTCCACTATAAAGTTTTGTTAGAAAAATACAGTCTTGTTGATTGCAAACACCTTTAACACTTGCATCATGGAAGTATTTATGTGGAAAAAAAAACTTACTAGGAGATTTCTCTTCTTCCTCCTGAGGTTCAATTTTTTCGGCTTTTGGTGGGCCTTTGATTTTATACATTAGTGAACGGAGTTTGCCAGTCAATGAAGAATCTTCATCTTCCTCTTCCTCCTCTTCTAGTGGAATACCTTAGTATATATTAAACTAGTTAGAAACAAAACTTCACCTTTGTAGAATAGCTCCTTCAATGTTTAAACAATACCAAAACATCTACAGGGTTTTTATTTCTTTAACCATCAACTTTCTACAGGAAAATAAATGTAGTAATACCAGTAGCTATAACACATTAGCTAGAGTAGCAAGCCTCAAATTGTTTACTTCTGTACACATACTTCTTATATACAGATTTATAGGTTTTGTATTCTTTTAATATTATGATCAAAAAGGAGGGATTTTTTGAAGATTCTACTATGGCAATTAATTTTGACTTGGAGTCATATTTGCTCAAGTATGTGAAATTTTTTTTCTTATTGCAGAATATAAGATGAAGAAATAAATTCATGGCTGTATCTCTAATATAGTAACATTTTTTTCAGTTGAGGTATTTGCCAGTCAAGAATGAACATATTAACTGAGTTTAAAACTGCAAGAAGACAGATGTTCAGAGATTATACTGTTGATAAATGCTTTTTCATGGATATGCATACAATAGGATACGTCATTTAACACAGAAGTTTAATACAGTTCAGTTCGCTACATTATTTTGCAACCATGCAAAGCATTTTCAAATATTTCACACCTCTTAGTCATGATCAGATACCACGTGTCATGTGAAGCACAGAACATCTAAGCAGGTTCCCTTCATACCAGAGCTAACTGTGCTGACCCAAAATGTAAGCTTTTGCCGTTTTGCTGCTGGTCAGACTGAAATTGAGAAAAGGAAAAGATTTCCAGGCAGAATACTAAGGAGATACAAGTTGGAGCAAAGGGAAAAGAATAAACTGCATAGGCTAAAGCTGGTATTAAAAAAAAGAAAATTATGAAAGGAAAAAAGATTTTAAATGTGTATCAGGTTGGAGAAACTTTGCTCCTGGCAGCAAAAAGGAGGAGTTAAATTAATGGCTAGGAAGAAAAACACGTGGAGGCAGTGGGAGACAATGAGAGAACTATAAATTGAAGTTGGACATTACATAAGGAATTTGAAGCATTGGAAAAAATCAAAATTGCAGGTGCAAAATTAAAAGCTATGAATGAGGAAAGGCTACAGTCACTGTCTGGAAACAAATAAGAAGGGGACATGTAGCCAATAGGGAGAGGAAAGAGAAAGCAGACAAGGATGTTAAAGAAAGCAAGAAATTATCTGGCAATGAAAAAAGAAATATGCTTTGGAAGCAAGAGACACCGGAAGGGGAATTTTTGAAAAGATGAAATGGATAGTCAAGAAGAAATGCACTGGGATGATGAGTTAAGATGATGTTGGACTGGAGGAAATGGAATCTGTGAATGCTTTAGTCAGGGTCTTATTCAGTGTTCCATATGATTCATTATTCATTCCGCATCCTCTTAAGAGATGAAATTAATTCAGAAGCTGACCATCTCATGTTGCTACTGGCTAAGCACTTAGTTCAAGTAGCAGAGGTCTGTGCATTGGAACAGATGGTTCCATCCCTGACAAGTGTCAATTTGATATTATGCATTAAGATCTGTTGTAATTTTGTTTGTTTATAACCGAGAAATCACATACAAAAATTATGATAGAGAACTATTATTTTGCTGGCAAAATTAGCCACTCACAGTTAGGACATGCTAAGATTAAGACGCCTGAGTAACTTTAATTCAGATTATTTGCATATATTCATTATGAAGCAGCCTTTAATTACTTGATTGCATACATATTTTTCCACTTAGGCCGCAAAGTATACTTAGTATTAAAAAGCTGATTAAATATTCCAAGCACAACTCCTATTCATTTTCTCTGCAGCTGTGATTGCTTAGTACTGGTTCTCAGGACTAAGACAGGACACAGACAGTGAGGAGAACTTATTCACAGCAACCACCTATGATAAATCTGTACAAAGTAATAAATATGGTTTTGGTTTGAATCCATAGGTTCATTAAAATATTTTAATCATGACACTGTGCTTTCTTTATCATTCAACATACATATTTATAATGCAGTAGACAATGATAAAAGTACACCCACAGTCCATAGGGTTTCACCTCATGAAAAGATGATAATCTGAAGCTATGCTAACCCGATCATACCAGCAGCAAAATTTCAAGGGGGGAGAGGGTCTTCTGTAATCTCCACCCTGGCATCTCAGAGAACCCTCTGAAGCCAAGTATGTATTATCTTTGAAAACCAGAGGTCAGATCAAGTGCTAAATGGCTGAGCAATGGAGATGACAGTATCACAAAAATGGGGACAAATGGGAATAACTATGAAGACATTAATTACTCTCTTCAGCACTTGGAAGAAAAATGCTGGAATGAAAGAAAAAGTTTTGTGGTAAGCACTTAGAAACAAGGATGAAAAGCAATCAACATGGACTTGTCAAAACCAAATCATGTTAAGCAACCTAAATTTCCAATGTATGTAGCAAACCTAACAGAGACAAATCTTGATTAAGACCTTAATACTGTTTTATTAGCTTATATACTCATAAATAAACTAATGAAATACAACTTAGATACCCACTGACCAACTGATCTTTGGTTGCATATAAGGCTGAGGTAGTTGAAAAATGGTAATTGGTTATTATAAAAATCACAGCTTGACAGTTACTGGAGATCCTAATAGGGTATGCAGAAATAACAGCACAAGGTGATAGCGGAAGCCTTAAAAATACAAGCACAGAATGGTATGGGAGACACCATGACTATGAACAGAAATCACAAACTGTTAATTGTAGGTCGTTAAAAGAATACAATTCCATGAACAAGGTAAAACTGGTTTTAGGTATACCAGTGAAGAAAGAACTAGGGGGCTGTATTAGTAAACATTTAAATGTGAACTCAAGCAAACAGAAGGAGGAGAAGGAAGAAACTAGTAACCTTACTGGGTTCTTCCTGGGGAAGAATTTAGGATGCTCTCGATTTATTGTAATGACCCTGTCCCCTTCTTGAACAAAAGTCAATTGTGCCATTAATCATAGGATCAAGAAGCGCACTGGAAGAGTAACTCCCAATATCTCTATCAAATATGTTGATACAAAAACCTTGTGTATATCAGATTTAACTATGCAAGTATTGGGAATGAACAGTAATAACTGGATCACTTAGACTATAAATGTTAGTATCATTGTAAATGGACTAATAATTTCATTATTGTCTTGATTAGATTAAGATTAGATTGACTACATTATCATCTCAATAGACTAATAAAAGATTTTTGGCATGGTGTATAAAATGTGATTCCTTAATCCAAGTAAATTTCACAGGGTATCTGATATAGCTCATCCTTGAGGATACCCTAAGGAAAATCAAATTCAATGAGTGGGGCAACTCAAGCTGTAATCAGCAGTGGAACACAGTGTTTTACAATGTTTGACTCTCAGCGTTATATATACACCAGAGAAGTAAACTAAAGCAGCAGCACCCCTAACCTAGGAGGTTTTATTGAATTTTCTACTGCTCAACTTCACAGCAGTAATGTTTCCTCAATAGCTTTTATCTGCTTGTACGTAAACATATGCTTTATATAATGCTTTTTTGAAAACAACCTGTGAGTCCCAGTGGACAATAGATTAGCCATGAGCCAGCAATGTGCCCTTGTGGCCAAGAAAGCCAATGGCATCCTGAGGTGTATCAAGAAAAGTGTGGCCAGCAGGTCAAGGGAGGTTATTCTCCCCCTCTGCCCTGGTGAGGCCTCAGCTGGAATATTGTGTGCAGTTCTGGGCTCCCCAGTTCAAGGACAGGGAGCTACTGGAGAGGGTACAAAAAAGGGCTACAGAGATGATTAGGGGATTAGAACATCTCTCTTTCAAAGAGAGGCTGAAGGACTTGAGACTTTTTAGCCCAGAGAAGCTTGATCAATGCATATAAATATTTGAGAGGTGGGTGTCAGGAGA
This sequence comes from Hypotaenidia okinawae, assembly GCA_027925045.1. Classification (NCBI taxonomy): domain Eukaryota; kingdom Metazoa; phylum Chordata; class Aves; order Gruiformes; family Rallidae; genus Hypotaenidia; species Hypotaenidia okinawae. The sequence continues at coordinate 34,098,533 of BSDF01000006.1, forward strand.
ATGGGGCAGTCTTTTTTCAGTGGTGCCCAGTGACAGGACAAGAAGCAATGGATGTAATCTTGAATACAGGAAGTTACACCTAAACATGAGGAGAAACTTCTTCACTGTGAGGGTGGCAGAGCACTGGAACAGATTGCCCAAAGAGGTTGTGGAGTCTCCATCTCTGTAGATATTTAAAACCTACCTGGACACTGTGCTGTGTGTTGCCTGCTTTAGGTGATCCTGCTCTGGCAGGGGAGGGTTAGACTAGATGATCTCCAGAGGTCCCTTCCAACCCCTCTGATTCTGTGATTTTAAGGTAATCCTTAAAATTCTTGCTAGGATAATTTTTATTTTTTCTAATTAAGTCTAAAACTGATACATAAAGAGAACACTAAAAGACAACATTTAACATATATATAACAATGAGTCTTAAAACCGTGCACAGGTTTCCCCTGTTTTTGAAATATGCAGTAAAGTCTGTCAGTAAAATCACCATGTAGACAGTAATACATCTTATAACTCAAAGTAGTATTTTTTTTTAGCTGATCTGTTATTCACGTAAAGTGTCAAAAAGACAAATTAAAAAGGTAACAAAACACTGCCACTCACCACAGTGAATTAAAAGATCATCGTGAAATTCATATAACTCATCCCGAATCTCCTCTGGACAGGGACAATCCTCTCCAAGTTGAAAATTCAGCAACATATTAATCTTTAGGGGAATCAAAGTTAAAACACTGAGATAGTCTAGGACTTATTCTAACATATAGCCAGATTTTACATGTTTATGCTCAAATTAACATAAAATATAGATTTCTAATATAGTTTAAAGGAAATACTAAAGCGATGGTACTTTGTGAGCATGAAGTATGAATAACATCAAAATACAGTTACATTTAATAATGAAGTTATTTCCTGAAGGGAGAAAATATGATTTCTAACATACAGATGTCAGCACAACAAACTTTTAACAACTAAAATTATCAAATTATTAACATCTTGCAGAACTGGATGAATCTCAGCTCCTCAGCATGTGGCAGTAACACTCAGTTTTTCTATACTGTTGAGAAATCCTAAGTCAAATTTGGTTTAGAGCTGGAATTCTTGAGTACAGATATAGCCATTCTGACATTCAGTCTTTTGTAGCATCTTAACAAATTTTATTTTAAATTCAATTTTTGTTTTCTAGCAGTCCAAATGGTAGTTTAGATGTCAGAACTCTTTCATCATTACAAAGAATTTTTTATCTTTAGATTCAACCTTTCATTTAGTATTACCTGTTCTTGAGGAGGAGAACGAAATTCTTTAGTCTTCTTGGCAGTCAAAGCAGCAGACATGTTTAAGGCTTGCATGAGTTCATTGTACCTGTATTTCTGGTTATATTGCAGTTTTGATACATAACGGTCTGCAAATGATACAATTGCTTCCACTCTATGTTGTAGCTCACAGTCACAGAAATAATTGAGTAAGTGACACATCTAAGATAGAAAAGAACAGACTTAAATTCAACAGTCTGACAAACCAATTCAGGAAGAACTGCAGTGGGCTATATACGCTGCAGCAGATTATAAAAATCGAGTCACTTTTTCCCAATGTTTTTCTTTTTAATGTGTAAAGGTGACAAATTTTTAGTTTTATTATCTGTTTGATAATACTATATTGTATTCACAGCTTTTCATTCCATGCATTCAAAACATGTAGGAATCATAGAATAGTTTGGGTGGCAAAGTTTCAACCTTCCCCTCTTTTAAAAATAAGTATTTCCATATCTATCTTGAGTTTGAAGATATATGTAGAAGGAATTGCATCATCATCAAATTTGGTTAATAACTTGAGGTTATAGGGCAAAGTGGAATAAAGATCTTAGGGATTTCAAATCTTATGAACTAGAGAATGGACAAAAAGCACTAACTTTCTTTCATCAATAGCAGAACATACATAACACATCTATATTAAATGGTCACCTGAAGCTTAACAGATTCTGGTAATCTTGTCTGCAATAAGCCCTTTGCGGGAGATTTTGTGTCCTTTATTGCTTTCTCCCCGGCTTCTACAGCCTTTTCTTCAACTTGTGTAACTTCTTCCTTCTCTGACCTCTCTTCCATTTCTTCCTTGTGATCTCCAAACACATTCGGATCAATGAGGAGTAACACTTGTTTCACATCATCGTCATCAAAAACCCCCATTATGAGCAACGTTGCTATCAGTTTAAGAACAGGAACAAACTGGAATGCAACCTGACCTCCAACAGGGTCTCGTATATGAGTGCCACTACACTGTACTGCCTCTGTTAGCATACTTATGGCCTTGGATTTCAGTGTATCAAGGGGTATCTCTGGGCTGGAAGTTTGAGGTTCTTCACTGGACACAATAAAGCACGGAGTAGAAAAATTAAAACCTGGTTTCAAACAAGTGCTAAGCCCTACTCCAGGTAAACCATGCTTCTTTGTTTCATCAGGATATAATTTAATAGTTCGAGTTTCATCTGTGACTGGAATGATAAATTCATTGTTCATCATGAGTTTGGCTTGCTTGGCATGCTCCAAATGAATACTAATGAGCAAGTCATAGAATCCAGAACGTAGGAGTCCAGGTAAGTATTGATTATCTATTGTAAAAAATAGCTGAGATATGTCCACATGGCTACAAAGTGCATAAGCAACTCTAGTGTTACCCAGAGCACTAACTGAGCTATAGAGTTTTAAAGTGTGATAGTGAAACTTCATCAAATCTTCATGTTCACATAGTTCCAAAATATCAACACATCTGTTAAGAAATAAAGAGACAGAACACCAGTCAATATAATGAATAATAAGTCTGTAAAATGAAATGTTTATAATGTCTTCTGATTTTGGTCAGTTTTACTTTAAACTATTAATATTAAAGTTGATATTCACTAATCATAAAATCATACCATAGTTTGGGTTGAAAGAGACTTCCAAAACCCATTTGCCATAGACAGTGAAAACTTCAACTGGATCAGGTTGCTCAAAGCCCCATCCAACTTAACCATGAATGTTTCCAGGGATGGGGCATCTATCACCTCTCTGGGCAACCTGTTCCAGTGTTCTATCAGCCCCTGTATATGCATCACTAAATCACAGTAAACGGTGGAAATAATCTCATTGATTTATTTACAATTAGTACTCCGAAGAGAAGAAAAGGAAAATTGCAAGATACTTCTTTGGAAGCCATGGTAAATTAGAGCTTGATTTTTAAAAGAAATTATGTGGAATTCTGAAACATTGGTGTAGTACTGTCATTAGACAGTGCCTTTGTAGTTTATTGAGGTTAACTCTTTCATTTCTTCCAGTTAACAGATTTTTTTTTTACTCTGTTCTTAAATTCAGTTTTACTAACAATAAATAAAATTGGTTGCTAAATTATTAAAAGAAGTTGCAAATCAACTGATAAAAGTACAACACAGAAATAATCTTTCTGCTGTGCTTTTATTTATAGTTTGATTTGTCGCTGGTTATGATATATAGATACATCTTTAGTATCTTCATTCTAAAGATAAAATCTAACAAAAATCTAAGAAAGTCAGGACTTGTCAATAAGAACATAAAGCTGAATTAATTCAGAGCAGATGAAACAGTAACAGATTTTATGTTTTTATTAAGAAAAAAATAAATCAGCAAAATATTACTTGCATGTTCTTTATATTTGGGTTTTTTTTCAAGCTGAGAAAACCTGTATGTTTAAAGTTCTAGAGATTTAAGAGATATTATTTTATAATTAAATTTAAAAATAGTTGTGCTTTCTCTTATATATGCAAATGTCATCATATAACTTTACATTTATCACCCTCTAGTATCTATTTAAATTTTATTAATATTAATATTATAGCAGATAAATCAGAAATCCTAAACTACTCTAGTGTAAAAATTCTCCAAGGCGAATTTAACCAATACCCAGGTATCAACTTTCAATACTTTTTATCCACATCAAATCACTGTAGGTCCTTCCAAATATACCTGTTTTCTTCTGGTATATGAAGTGCCATCATTTGCAGAGGTTCCAAACACTGCACAACCCAGCCATGACGTTCACTGACACGCTCAGTTTCTACTTTTAGAAAGCTGTTTGGCATCCTGCTCCATAAAACAGGTGTAATTGTTTGCACATCAAGGCGAGGAGGACACTGAGGAACAGGATTTCTTTCTTCACTTTTAAAAATTGCTGCTGATAAAGGCATGGTATTCTGAAACAAGTAAGTGTATTAAAATTAAATCTACAATAGAAAAGGAAGTATAATATCTCGATAACAAAGAACTCCTGGAAATATGTACATGGTTATAATAAACAAAATCCATTAAAAAAACTCCAGCATTAAGACTGTTCTCTCCAAATAACTTCAGTTTAACAAATACTGTTCAAATTTGTTGAACAATTAACTTCATATAATAATTATTAATATAAATTATTATTATCATCATTATCACCACAAATAAATGTAGAAATCAAATAAAAAGTCAGACCATTTATTCAATCTTTCTAAACAAATTCAACTGAGCAGGAATTTATGTGGAAATAAACAGATTTAAAAGAGCACTTTTGCAAAAATTATTTTGTACCTTCAATTTACCAAGTTCAAACTGAACCAAATTAGTGCTTGTAGGCTGTACAAAAGTTGCTGGGAAAAGCTTTGTATTTGGTTCAACCTAGAAGAGAAATGAGATTAAATTAAAAAAAAAAAAACAACAAAGAATCTCAGCCAAGAATCTAGTAGTATGATAGAAAATAGATACTATATAGCTTGCACTTCATTATCAAATAACTGCAAACACTGTGTTAATTAGTGTCTACTTGTACATCTAGTAAAGTATTTGCTGAGTTATCTTTACAGACCCACCAAACTTCCAGACAAATGTGTCTGCTGCCTTATGTGCTGTCAGCACCTTTAACAAGAACTTTGGTAACATGTCATATTGATTCTTCTCCAAAAAATCCAAAGCAAACACTATATTCTAAAGCGGCTCCTTAACAATTCAGCCACTTTACATCTACATACTTTGGCTCTTGCTCTAGGAAAAGCACCCCCAACAAAGACTGAAGGTAGAATACTGCTTTTAAGGCCACCTCAAATCTGTTAGGATTCTTTTGTAATTTGTTCTGGATAAAATTCATTTACCCATTATAACTGGACTCAAAGTACTTATCAGAGTAGTAATACCAGTTTATTCTGAAGAATTATTTATAAGATCACACACTACTAATGCAATTGAAAGAAAAAAAGATACTTATTTTAATAAGTATCTTTTAATAAGTATATTAATAAAAATAGTTCAGTGTTCCACAGTGTCTGAGAAAGGTATATATATCTATGCAATCAATTCAAGGAGTTCAATTAAATACTTAACCATTTCATTGCCTATTTTATGTACTGTGCATACACATTATACATACTAAGTACAAATGCTGTGGAGGAGGGCAGTGTCCAGCTTTGTGGTTAAAAAACTATCAAAAATTGTAAAATAATAAAGCAAGAGTTAAAAAAAAGTGTATTCTTTTCGATGAGAAAACCGCTCCAAAACATAATATAATTTAAACGAAATGTAAAATAATACTGTATATGGAAAAATCTGTATGCAGAATTTTTTTTTTTCAGAACTGTAACTATTGGGATACACAAAATAACTTAGGGCCATATAACACTCCTGTTGGAATATACCATTTTATCTTTTCAGGAAGTGCTGGGTGTTCTTGTTTTTTAGCAGACTAGGTGCTACCAGGTTTATTGAAAAACATTTCCAAAAGCAATTCAGGTATTTTTCCATTGAAAAGAGATGATACATTAGAGAAATAATTTTATTTTCTGAAATTATTTTAAATGTAGTACAAAGAATGTTGTTACATTACTTGCATGTCATAAAATGAAAAATCTGAAGGTGGCATTAGGTCTAAAGCTGTAACAGGCATCTTCACAGAATCATGGAATGGTTAGGGTTGGAAGGGACCTTAGTAAAATTAGAAAAGCGGGTAAAGGCTGTTCCATGAAAAAAACCCAAAAACCCAAACACCCAACAGTAAAGCTCCATGGTTTTGTTCAGAAGCTGTCACACTGACTCGTATTTAGCTTAAAAAGCCCAGCAAAGCATGGGGCTTAAGCATTTTCTTCTCCTGTTTTAATATTGTCCCAGCATGGCAACAAAGTTCTAACCGCTCTTACAAAAACCACCAAAATCACAGCTGCTAGATTGTGTTCCACACCCATTCACAGGCTGCGTGCAGCCCCACTCTATGATTTTTCAATGGGGCCAGTATACAAAGTTCCATTAATATTAGTAGAAGAGCACTTCATTTTTATCTGTAGTACAGATTTGTTGGGGGGTTTGTTGATACAGTAGAAAATGTTGAACTAATACTAATACTAGATAATCGCTTCCATAGTGGATGCTCTACTATGGACAATACTCTTACTATGACAAAATCTTTTCAATTTTGTGCGGAAAATGTCTGTGGACAGCTGATCCGTCTGCCTAATGACTCCACATTTTGAGAACATTTACAGCATTTAGGGCCCATCCCATTTATTTTGGCTTTGCATATGAATGTGTATTTGAATATTGGGGTTTGAAATTTATGAAGTCACAAAATCTCATATTTATAGGTATCTGCAGAAGGCACAAACCCTTGTAAAAATAAACTTTTTTACAAGGGTTATTATGTCTAAATAAGGTTATTATGTCTAAAGTGTAATTTTAATCTTATGCTAATTTAAAGAACTATTTCTCCTACATCATGTAATATATATAGTTGACTAAAAATATTTTCAAGAATAATAACATTATAAATTAAGATTCTGAAATACAAGAGTGGAACGGTAAAACAATGTTTTTCTGAACATATCTACCAATAGTCTTTCTTCAACATCTGAAACACCTGTAAGAAGCTGGAAAAATATAGGCTTTCAAAAGAGAGATAGAAAAAGGAGTGATAAACAGAAACATGTTATCATCACACAAATAACGTTCTGTTAGATTTCTGAACAAGAAAAAACTATTTTACAATACCACCAAAGTGGCCACCTTACTAGATAGCTTCCTGATAATACCTGATAACAAGTGCCAAGCTCTTTTCCATTGGCTGTGAATGACAACATTCCAGTCGCCAGGTCAACGAAGCATCCAATTTCTAAATCAACATTACTGCGACCTGATCTCTGGGAATTAGCAATTACATCTCCTCCCCAAACCATGTAGCAATTGCTACGCTTCACACTGAATGAACAGCAAGAACAAAGAAAACAAATTGTAGGTCACACTGAACTTGACTAAGTATGGAGTGAAGATGTACTTTTCAAAGGAGTAATAGTCAAATTACTTGCTCTGCTATTAGTTTTGTTTTATTATTAAGAAACTTCCCCCCTTTTTTCCCTTTTTTATGATTTTGAAGCAATTTCACATGCATCTGCATACTTATGTAAAATAGATTAAAGCAAATAACAAGTTCATCCACAGTGACCAATACGGCTATTAAAAGAAACAAACTTCACAAAAAGTTCTTTCAAACAGAGCATTCATTATAAACATACTCACTTTAACAACTCTTTTTAAAATACATTCATATATAAATAAGCACAAAACACTCCTACTCCATAATCAATTTACTCATTAGTTTAAATTACTGTTTAAATTACCGTTTAAAATATCATTGAGCTCGTGAATAATTCACTTTGAACAACACCATTAAAAATATAATCTTTAATGAGTGATAAATAGATCCATACCTTTCATGAACCCTGCCTCTCTCATCACCTAAAGTAACTGTCACTGTACAATTTTTATTGAGGTCAAAATTCTCACTGTAAAAATGATAGTCTGGTGTTACCCAGCCAACCCAGACAAAGGATGGGTCTTGGCCAGCAAATATTCGTAGTGAATAAAAATACTGAAAAGAAGAAAAGAAGATATTAGTAATAGAAATCTACATTATTTTATCAAGGAATACTCAAATAGCAATTTTAAAACCCTCCTACATATCAAGTTTTAGTAATAGTAATTATTTTAATGTCACTTTAAATGCTCGTATATTTAAAAAACCCCACAGAAGTGACATACTAGTAGTTTAAGATAGTGAGGTCATTATTATTTATGCACAGTGTCATATCATAGTAAGTGATTGAAAAGGCTTCTTTCAACAGATCAATTTCTAATGAACATGCTGCCACAACTAAATCTGCTTCAAAAAGCAAGAACTAAGTATCTCAACTTATTTACTTACTGTAGTAGAAGGAGCAGCAATTTCTTGGCTGTATTTTCTAAAGAGAAAGGAAAATTAGATTTAAAAAAATGTAGTAAAAATGTACTCATTATTAAACTAAGTGTACTAACAAGTTAGCTCATGTTTGCTGGGTACTGAGTATGCATGTGCAAAGACTTTACAGGATACAAATATACACCCAAAGTAAATACTTGCAGTTAAGGTTAAAGGTGGGGAAAAGAGGTATTCACACCAATTAACTAAAGGTGAAGGCAATGCTGGTGATGTGCTGAGCTCAGTAGTAACTATTATCTTTAAAAATCTGTCCCACAATCTTTTTTTTTAATTTACATGGGTTAGTCATTTTTCCAATAATATTAAGCACTGAACAATAACATTAAGCACTGAACAATAACATAATGGGCATTAATCCAATGGGCAAAAGATTCTGAGCTGGTCTTCTAGCCTGAACAGCTTTGCAAATCCCAATGATTTTGAAAAGATGGCAGGTCCTTAGGAACAAATAACTATATACCTTGTGAATGCACCTCTTTAAAAATGGTTCTTTCTCAATAGAGCATTCTGCAGCAAAGCTGTGGTATAAATTTATTAAAACCATCAAAACAAAACAAAACAAAATCTCAGTTACATGCATATGTGCTTAGTGCTAAAATAAGTATGGAATCTTGAGTGTACAATGATAAAGAATAACAGAACATAATGTTAACATTTAGAGCATGAAATAGTATATCTATAACCAAATCTAACCGTTTTTGGAAAATATCAGATGATCCATTTTCCACACCCATGTTGAAGTTGAATGATGAGCGGAACTCAATGGGCATACTCAAGCGACAATATATCATGTCCGAATTGCTGTTCTGTGTGCCAAATGTTTTGTGAGTAACTTTTAACCGAGGTGGATTCTCAATAGTTCCGTCAATTCTCCATATCTAAAAATAAATAGAAATAATCTTAAAACAATACTATTCCAAGAAAAATGCTAAAAACTTTCATTAAGCATCTAGAGAATGAGATAATTGAAAGAGTCAATATAAATTTTCAAAATGAACTAATTTCAAAACCATACAACTTTCTTCTTTGACAGAAAATCTAGCCTTACAAGTGTGGGAAACAAGATTCAGTAAATTAAGAGTACAGTAAATATTTTCAAGTTGTTCCATACAGCTTTTTCAAAAACTTTTAGTGCACAAGTTATTGAAAACTGGTTTCACAAGAATCAGTATTTTTCTACCACAACAAGAAGTATCAATTAGAATCCTGCAGATGATCATTATGAACTCTGAGTCTGATGATAGTACTTTCCCTTATGCTGAAAAATTAAATATGATTTTAAACACAGTAATAGTATATTTCAAAAACTTTTAAAGAAAAAAATACCCTTGAAATGATCTTGATAAACTGAAAAAAACCCACCCCTGACATAATTTACTTGGAATTCAGCTAAGTGTATTTTGTTTTGGAAGGAAATGTTTAAAGAGAAGGACAAGGGAATAATTGGTTGTCGCAGTTTTGCATGGCTGGGTGCTGGGAGAGAATGGAGGCTGCAGAAAATGGCTGCTGTAAGAAGCAGCTGGAAGCTCTCTGCAGGCCCTGGAGAGTAAACATCAGCCATTTCAAGGCCAGAGTTGCTGCTGACCAGGGCCGAGCCAATCGGTGATGGTCACAGAGCCTCTGTGAATCACATATAGGAGGAAAAAACCCTGCAGGCAGGTGCATTTTGCCACTGGAGAAGGGAGTGAGAAGATGTAATGAGCTGTGCAGACACAAGGCAGGGGAGGGGGGACGGAGGCGCCCCAGGCACCAGAGAGAATGATGCCCCTGCAGCCTGTGGAGAAACCCATGGTGGAGTGGGTGTTCCCCACAGCCCATGGAAAAGGCTGAGACCCCACTTGCAGCCCGTGGAGAGGCTCCACGCTGGATGGAGCAGATGGAGACATACAGGAGATGCTGTGACCCACGTTGGAGCATGACCCTGACAGCACTTGCAGCCCATGGAGAGAGACAGAGATGAGCAAGAGAGAGATTTGCACTGGAACAGGTTTGCTGGAGGGAGGCTTGTGACCCTGTGGAGGACTGGGACTGAGAGACATTGTGATTTATTACTGCCCACCATAGCAGTGATCCATGGCGGGGCAACTGGTGAAGAGCTAAAGCCCTGTGGGAAGGAATCACATTGGAGAAGTTTGAGAAGGACTGTCTCCTGTGTGTCGGACCCCACAGTGCAGCAGCTGGAGGGTGTGTGGAATGAATGCCCCCACCCCAGCCGAGAAGGAAACCAACTTGCAAGGAACTGACTGAAGCCCCCATTTTCCCATTCCCTGCCCCTCCCTGTGCCACAATGGGAAGAAGGGAATGAAATCATGGCTAAAGTCTGCTAAGAAGGGAAGGGTGGGGGAAGGTGCTTTAAGATCTGGTCGCGCTTCTCATTATCCGACTCTGTTTTCACTGTGTGTATAGAGTAATAAATTAGATAGTTTCCTTTCCTTCACTCTATGTTGAGTCTGTTTTGCCCATGTTGTTGATTACAGGATGATCTCTCCCTGTCCTTACCTTGACCCATAAGCCTCTCAATATATGTATTTTCTCCCCTGTCCAACTAAAAAGGGGAGTGATAGAGTGACTTTGGTGGGTGTCTGGCCTCCAGCCAGGCCTAAACCACCACATCAGTTAATATCTAAATTAATGTAAATGGCTCAGGGATTATCATTAAAAAAATTACTAGGAATTCAAACATATTGTGGGATATACTACAATGGAATATATTATACAAAACATAGCATATATTATTATAAACAGTTATCACTCAAGTTTCATGGAAACTTGACTCAGATTATGGAAACTGACAAAAACAGTCTCTGTGTAGCTCATAATTCCATTACCTTAAGTGATGCTGAATTCACTTAAATAATTTTTAGATATTTAAGTAAAATATATATTAGTGAAGGTTTGAAAAAAACAAACCCACAAACCAAAACTGAAAGAGAATGAGAGATAGAATATAAAAAAGGGTTCTGACAAATCACAGCTGACATGGTTCGAGTAGCTATTCATAAATCCAAAAATTAGGAAGACAAATAATAAAACTGATAGGTATATTTATACGAATGATAGTAATTCCATAAATGAAGTTCAGGATAGGCACAAAGATCTAGAATTATCTAAGAGTGACTTAATAGACTTATATGACAAAGTATCTGATGACAGTAAGTATTAGTAAGGATTTAATGTCTCAGCTTGCTAAACAAACAGTTGATAAACAGGTGTTTCCCTAACATGTAATGTTACCTCGATGTGAGGATGATTTTTTGGCACATTGACAAATGTTGGTAAGCGTTTACTAAACCACATAGCAACATCTCGGTTCATGTTGACAGCAAAAGGTTCAAAACCTTCTTGAAGGCCACACATTGTATAATACTTGAATGTACTGGCATCCATTCCAAGGTTCATACGACCAATCTGAGATAGACCCAGTGCACAAATTGGAACAAAACCTAAGGGAACAATTCAACAACAACAAGAAGACCAACAGTAATTTATTTGGAGAATACAAGCATTCTATTTTATATCCATATAAATTAAACTAGCTCATACAAGTAATACACATGAAGTGATGACAGCAGCAAGGATTTAAAGCCACCTTCAATACTAATGCCTAAATAGAATAGAATTGCTACCAAAATGCCCCAAGGACTTAAGCAATTAATGGATATTACACAGTCTATCCCATTTGTTTAAACATTAAACCAGTTGAAAAACTGTTATTAGTAAGCAGTAGTAGGTTTGTGTGAAACCCAGAAAATATCAAGAGGTAGTTTGGTGAACAATAAGATTTGAAAAACAAGATGTTTCTCGTCAGTTAAAAATTTATTAGAAGAATCAGGTATCTTCATAATTTTTAGACTAATAAACATGTATTAATAGAATGAGTGGGACAATGGAAGACAACCCTGGCTAGAACAAAGTTATTAACAAATGTTAAGCATGCTCCCTGAAGTTTCAAAGGGACTTTGAGATGAGGTTCAGGTACCTCAGTACATCTGTTTAAAATTTAGTTTCTCATCAGTAGCTATAAATTTGTTGCCGCCAAACCCTCATCCCTCCATCATTCATGATGGACAAATACACACTGTCTTTAATGCTGGAATTTTTAAAGTTTTTGGTCTCCATATACCTGTAGTAGCCAATAGACAAGGATGAAAAGCTGTTGGACTATTTCTCAATCTCTCAAGAAACAGAACTTGGAACAATTTTATGGAAAAGCCTACAGTTCAACATCTAAAGGAGAAATTTTCTCTTCTACATTTCAACTTTCAGCCTTCAGAAAACCTCTGTTAAGGCAGTCCCTCATTCTTTACCATTAGAAAAGATATATCAATAGTCAGACCAAAGACAATGAGCAATTGCAGTCTTCTAGCAATTACTGACAGGCATGCAGTACTACTTGTTAGAGGAGATATGCTTCCAAATGGAAAGTCTGCTAAAAAATAAAGCAAACTGAAAATATTCCCAGTGTCTTTCAATGCAGTCATGTAGATAATACTTTCAAAAAAGCAAAGCTAAAAGAGGAAAAATAGCTCAGAAAGAGGAGAAATGCTGATAAGCTATGAATAGGATGGAGAAAAAAATAATGTTACAAGTCAGACTCAATCTATGTTGCTAAGATTTGCACTTTTAGTGTGGCCTCTCCCCATATAGTACTCATTTTGTTAGATAAGAATATAATATATGTATGTTCCAGTGAGATAACCAGGGACTACATTCCTAGTTCTTGGAAATTTTTCAATGGGTTTATTATTTCCACTTCTTTGTAACACTGAAGTTCAGTCCTGTGAGTAAGCCTAGCAAGGTTTGAAGAAAATTTACCCATTCTGATTACTGAAATCCCATTAATATCTACTTGGGGATAAAGGAAAAAAAGAAAATCAATTTGTTCCATATGAGCACTCTTAAATTCTTTTCAAGTTAATGTGTAGCCCAGTCTGAAGTCTCACATCAGTGAAACATGATGTAAAATCACTGATGGAAATATTAGGTAGGAACAGACTAGCATCTGGTAAAACGGAGAACTGAAACTGGTTAGGCTTGTAGTACCCAATAAAGTCAACAGGAAATAGAAAATTGGTGGCGTTATATTCCTTAGCACCAGGGTGCAAGGAGTTCAAAATCAAGAGTAATAATTTCATGAATTAACTGAGGAAAAAAATAAAAATCACTGATGAGCAACTGTAATAATCCTCATTTCTCAACTCACTAAACCATTATGTGATAATAGTTTTTGTGAATTTTGTGTTGTTTTGTTCCTCATAGCCATATAACTATAAAAAGAAAATTACCACTTTCTATTCCAAAGTCAGCAAATGCAAGTTCTGAACCTTTACTGGTTATAAGCAACTCTCCATTCAGAGTAAATATAATGGATTTGTCATCCAAGTTTATCATACAGCCAACCACATCTCCTGGTTGCCAGCTTCGTCCAAAGAATCCACTGCCTTGATGCCAACGCTGGCCCTAAAGAAAAAAAAAAACCCACCAAAAAACGAACAAGTAAATATATGTAATGCTAAAAGTAAAAAAAATAAAATAAATGACCAAAGAACCCAAAAAGTAAACCCCTACAAAATAAAGTAAAATAAACAAATAATTCTGCTTCCAGGATCTCAAAGTATTTTGCGAACAGTACTCATCACAGCTTTCAAGTAATTAATTAGTTATTCTACATAGAGAAATTAAGGCTCCCTAACTTCAGTAATACGGAAAAAGCAATTCAGAACCTGGGTGATAACCACTGTTCACTGCATTCCACTTTTCCCATACAGTGCTATATAGTCCTTCTGATCCTTTAGGAGTCAAGTTTGAGGAGAAAGAACATGAAGAAAGCAGAAAAGACAGAACAAGAAAACAGAACTGTAGTTCTCTCTTCTACTCATTCATTGGAGAAACTATTTTTGTAAAACACCACTTATAAGAAAAAAAAAAGGAAGTGAATGCTGTATTTCATTTATATTTATGAAAGAGTTCTTTCTTCTTTACTCAGTTGGATATATACTAAGAAGATAGATAGAAAGTAACACACCTTTGTTAGCATAACTACAGTGACCAGCACTAAAACACAGATATTATTCAAGATGAAACAGAGCTCAGATATATTTTATATGAATAAAAAAATGTTCCAGTAGTTGTTCTGGAGTATGCAGAGGAATCTATTCTGCACTTCTCTGCCTAGTTTGTTCATAGGTCAGAAAAGATAAAGAAGTACTGACTTTGCTTCCTTCAAATACAAATGCTTGGTCATCAGCTCCCAACTCTATGTCAGGTCGACAGCCTGGCCTGGCCCAGCCAACTCGCATATCTCCACCTGTCACAGCTTCAAATTCAAAGTACCACTTTCCAGTCTTCACTGCATAAGATTGTTCTACTCTGAAAAATCGTATCTTGTCAATGCTGACTTTTTCCACTGTTTGGTCAGCTGTAAAAAAACAGAGAAAAACACACCACCTTTTATATTAAGATGATATAATAAATGCCACTGCTTAGCTTTCCTACTATTCCCGGTATTTTGTATCTTTGTAAACAGCCATTATCTACATGGCTGTAGATAATGTAGATAAACAGCATGTTTAAAAAACTTCATAATATAAGTTAAAAAAGAAGGAACAGTCATCAGCGTGTACATTATAATTCTATCCAGGATGAGTGATTATCTACTATTTAGAATCAGAATATTTTAAAGTGTCATCCAATGCAGAGCTCCAAACACAAACTGACTACAGGAAACCTCAGAAGTTTAAGATTTCTATATGCAATGCAATCTGATGAAATAATGAAGTATTATAACACAATCAAATACTTTCCTGCACAAGTCAATACATTTAGAACACTTTAACAAAATTATCAAATAAGTTTTGGTTTACATTTTTGTCAAGAGATTACAGGGCTACAGTGTGTATGAAGAAAGACTTTCAAACATAATTCTACTCTTGACTTAAATAAATAAAAGTTATTGAACTTGATAAACTGACTACTACTTAAGAACTTTGACTTGAAGTTTTCAAACCCCAACGTTTTAATTTAATCCCATATTCTTTTCTTTATTATTTCTGAATGAAAACCACTTTGTCCTCTCAAGGTCCAGATTTTCTCCAATCGAGAAGTCGTGGAAATTAGAATTATCATATAAATAATTAACCAATCTTAAAAAAATATATCTAAGTACTATACATATAATTTACAAAGTATATTTGCACTTTTCATTGAAGTCCACTGCAAAACTACACTACTATTATTTAATACCTTATGTTTTTCCTATCTGTTTCAGTGTTTATGCTTTTTCCTGGCACTGAGGGAAAGAAAGGTCATGATTCTTATTGAAAGTACATACCTATCTCTTGGTCAGGTGGCTCAATACTGTAGCCGTAGCCTGCAAATGTTCTAACAGCTTCACGGAGGCTATCTCTGTTTGATTTTTTGGTACGTTCATCTAATAATGTGTATGGCACTAGCCGAGGATTACGTTTATTCTTAAGGTCCTAAAAGGGGTTATAAAGCAGAACATGAAGAAAACTCTGCTTATATATCATAAATATTTTATATAACAAGACAGAGTATATTCTGAAATAATGTTAAGATTACAGGAGAGAAACACTAGTGATGAAACAGTTCTATGAATGCAAGCCCATTGCTAAAAATATTATAACCCTAAAGACAAGAATGAAACAGATGTATAGAAATATATTTTCATACATCCTGCAACTGTGGCCATGCAGGTCTAACTTTTCCAGGCCTTACACAGCATTCAGTATTTATACTCTTATTTAGCACCCTCATCTGATGTAGAAAACAAAATCTCATGTTATTTACATACTCCAAAGGCATTGCAAGAAGTCCTTACCTGCTGAATGCCATAGGTCCACCCTTGCTTTATTCTATCTTTTGCCCAGACATTATGTGCATTTTCTGCTAGTTTGTCAACTAGAAATTCCTGAGAAGGTAACAATTTCACTTCAGAAAGGTCAAGAGGGGCAGGTTTATATCCATTTGACATCATGTAACTGTAAGTCAATGAAAGAAAACAGAGAGTTGGCATACCCCACTGATGGTATTTAAAGTTTTCTACATGGCATTCATAGATTGGGGTTTACATTTGCTGTCTCCACTTTTCAGTCTCCTACTCCACAATTTCTTTGCAAAAGCTCTGCTAGACTTGGCCAGTGACTAGGATATAAATTGTATTCCAGTATAATCATTTACTATCTACTGTTTATTAGGATGACTCATGTAGGCAGCAGGTATCAGAAACTAAGATTTTTTTTTTTGTGCTGTTGAAGAAGATAGTACGAAAACAGTATTATGGGTGACTGCCTGCAGTCTGAACCTCAGGAAAGGTCCTTTTCTCACTTTCTTTTAATTAATGCCATCAACTGGATCAATATTACCATCTCCCATATCACAAAACTATTTATTTTACAGCTCTCTTTAAAAACCTAACTTTGTTTCTCATGTATAAAGCTATTTCAGGTAAAAAAAGACATCTTTTGGGTTGATAAATGGATGTGAAATAGCAGGTATCCAAGTCACTGTTTATGTCTTCAATTTCTGTTGTAGGACAGGGCTTTAATCTGTCCCTGGAGGACCACAGAATCCCCACAGACAAAACTGAAATACAGATGTAATCCTTGATTAATTTTCACCACTTTTTGGGTGATTAATACCGACAACCTCAAGATGTCTAAGTAAGAGAGACCATGCAACTATTTTAGCTCTGACTGACATTGTTTAACTCCCAAATAAAAATTAGAGGGGAAAAAATATGCTATTTTATACAATAATCTACATAAGTACATTTGCTAAACATGTGCAACTTTGTAAGAACAGTCATTTTCTTTTTATTTCCCTCTTCTTTAAAGAAATGCATTAATAATGCCTATGAAGATGCGTATGTTGAACTATTTTTGTCTTGGAGGGGAGTGAAGAAGTACAAATCGAAACAGGAGTTATGGGAAAATAATACACGCTCTTTCGAGTCGATCAGTTTACCTTCATATATTACACATACTGTTCTTGTGTGACAGAAAAGCACTGAAATGTTGCTCTAAACTTTGTAGTATCTATTTTAAGATCATGTAATATTTAAGCCAATGCAATTACATCTGTGTGTGACTATTTGTGTCTCTGAATCACTCCACGAGGTAATGTCATGCAGCAGCATTCAAAGTCAAGCATCATCACAGGCAAGATAATGGACCAAGCATACAATATTGTGTATGGAGTTAATATTAAGAATTTTTTTAATGACCTTACTATAGGTTAATAGAAATAGCGTATAATACTTATCCTAAGATACATACTTTTTAGGAAGTTTGACTTTTTTGAGATCTTCCTCAGCTGCTGGATGAGCATGAACAATGTGACATCCGAGGGCCAAAAGGGTTCTGCCAACACAACAGAATGGCCGTAGTGAAACATAACATTATAGTGCTCGCCCACTTTATAAATTTATCTTGCTTTTAGTATAAATTGCAGAAATAATTACATTTAAAAACCAGGGAAATAATTAAAAGTAATGGAATTTCAAAATACATTCTGACTTATCAAAAATAATGCATAAAACCAGTCTAAAAAGGTAAAAGTCTGTGGCTTGAAAGTTATACCACTTTATTAAAACAGCAGGTGTTGGTGTTGTCTTCTTCATTGTATCTCTGTAGAGACAGATTTTTCTAAATCACTGAATGTGTTCCTAAAACTTCTAGCAAAGTTAGCAGAGCACACTGAATGAGTATTCTAATCTTTTTATGTCTTACACCAGTATGAAGTTTTTGAATTAAAAACCAAAAACCTAAAAAAACCACCACTTCCTTTAAATTTAAAGCTCACTTGAGGGTTTCAGTTGACATTTGTAGATTATAATTCTTCTCTGTCTCAGGTAATTTTGAGAATTCCACAAGACAAGGATGATGTCTTTTATTATCATCCCGTATCTGTAACAAAGCAACAGAAGACAGTACTGTCTTAATATCAGATTTATGCCAGAATCAGATTTTTAAAAAATCAGTTAAATATTCGCAATAATGAAAACATTGTAAATAATACCATTTATCTTTGCTCAATGGCAGTTATCCATGATTACATAAATGAACTTTCCCATGATTAATTTATAATGCACACTACAAATACTCCTCTATAACCAATAAAATCAGGGAAAAAAACCCCTATTTCATAGTTATTATATGCACTGTAAATGTACATGAAACACAAAAAAAGCAAGTCTGCAAACCAATTAACATATCTCCTGAATGTTTAAGCAAGACATACTCAATAATGCATAATCTGATCTGTTATACACATTCTGATTCAAAAAACTTAAAGAATCATTTGGTAATGTTTTCCAAATTGTACTAAAATAAAGCAGAGCATTCATTTTCTGATACCAACATAAATATTTGAATACTTACCTGCCTCTTAATTAAACAAGCTCTTTCACTCAATGCCCAGCGCTTCTATCCTAATAGCAACTAGAGCTATGATATTTCACATTAAAAAAAAAATCAATTACCAAAGCTCAGAAAAATAAAAAAGGTTAGCGAAGATCAGAATTTCAATAGCAATGACATTTTAGCAGATAGTATGGTAGAATTCTTGAAGGAAAAGGTTAATCAAGTCCATAAGTAAAACCAGCAGGAGAGAAGGAAGAAGTGTATTCAGAAGGTAGGATGCAGTTGTGATGGGTCCTCTGTCTCCATTATCAGCAGAACTACATTTCCAGGATGGACTTTTTGCTTGTTATCTCTTTGTTTACACTAGTCTTGTGGATCAAAGAGGTAGTTGAGGGGTTACTCATTATTGGTATGGCTTCCAGTAGAATTCTATCTTTGTATAGCTAGTGTGTTTCTCAATTAAGATTTTTTTTAAATGGTTGGTTACTTACAGTGCTACAATATGTGCCTTATTATATTCCAATTTTGCATTCTAGTCACTAGTATTATATTCCAAGTTGGCATTCTAATCACTAGTTAATATCACTGTTCTCTGCCAGCTAGCATATTCATCTATTATTAGTAATGTATAGACTACCATTAAATACTCCATTCAACTTCCAAGTCCAGGTTTTCTGGTAGGAGACAACTTAATATAGGTGATCGTACCTATATGTCATTCAAAACGTACCTTGCCGTATGTCCAGCCAAGTTCTATTTTATTCATTCCCCACAGTTCATGGATATTTTCAGCTAGTTTGTCCCTGATCTTTTCAAGATGAAAAGGAAGAGCAATCTAAGAAAAGAACATAACAGTTTCACATATAAGAAAAGGTTCCATTTAACACACTTTGCAGATCCAAGATCTAGGTCAGTTAAATACACCACGACACACAAATGGTGAGTTGCTAAGAAAGGGGGCAAGCTAGCTTAGCTTTTAAAATGTGAATTTAAATTTTGTTAAAACATTTCACAATCCCATTATTGCATACTTAACATACCTGACTGGTATCTATTGGACAAGGGATAAAGGAAGCTTGGGAGAGGAACTGTGTTGTACCCAGCAAATCCCTCACTCCATCAGAATCTCTCTTATACTCTTTCACTGGTTCAAGTTTCATCTTCTCTTTTGGAAGCAATGCTTCATAACAGGGAGCATAGCCAGCAGGAGGCAGAAATTTAAACTCTCCATGACGTCCACCCAATAAGAAACGAACTCTGTGCAATTTTCAATGAAAAAATTATAGTTTTACATAGTCAGCATATACTGACATACATCAATCATTTAGAAATGTAAACTTATTTGAATAACATTTATAAAACTGCCAGTGCATTTTATGCTTTGATAAACACCAACCAGTTACTAGGCATTCATACTATCAGATGCTGTCAATATCATCACCTACTCACCAGTTTTTAAAATTATTTTGGCTGAAACAAAACTGATTATTCAGAAATCAGAGAAAAAAGCAGATAAGCATAACAGTAGAAACATATGAGTTTGTGCCCAGTGCAAAACACTCTCCTCCACTCAAACTCATGATTCCCATGTGATATTTGTCTGATACAACAGACACAGAAGACATGTGACCCCTGCTGCCATCAGCTACTATTAGTTACAAAGGAAAGGGCTACCACAGAATACACAAACAACATCAAATAAAAATGAAGAAAAACAATTACACCAGTTTAGGCAGATTTCTTATGGAATAAAGTCAAAAAATTTTCAAAGTTCTTGTACTAATACAGATAGTAGGGTTACTCACAGAGGATAAATGAACATTGATTCATTCAGCCCTTACCAGGTCTCCCTGATTCTGTTTATTTTCTTTAGTATTCTCACCTAGGAGGTTCTCCTAAGCATGAGATACTCAAACTATTTTTGTATTGATCACAGACAGAAAAGCCCACAGAGAACTAGCTGTCTGATTTACTTCACCTCAGAGAAAGAAAGATTTCCTTTTTTCTTAATTGCTAAATGTGTGAGCCATTTATAACCTGAGTTTGCTTTCATGTATGAAAGCTATATACCATCTACTCTGGACATACTGAGCCTTTGAGTCTCTGAGGCAAGCAGTTCCAATGCCAGCATAATCTGCACTACAGCACTTCAGCACAGCACACAGGGGAGTTTCCAAACCCTGAGGGAACTGCCAGGAGTCCATAGCTCACACAACAGCAGCTCATGAGACCCAGGCAGGGTCAGGAGCCACAACAACCTGCAGAAAGGGCACTGAAGCTATGCAAGCTCAAGCAGGAAGCAATGGTACCTACCCAGCAGAAAGCCAGGGCCTCTCCAAGCACACCATGACACAGCTTCTCAGACAAAGCTCCCATCCAGATATCAGGCTGCAGAGTGTGCCCTACTCCTAATGTTACTCCAGTACAGGACAGCAGCAGTGAGCACACCTGGGAAGGTGTGCCCAGGTGGAGGAACTCCTCAGCTTAGTGGCAGAACTCCAGGAGGAGTTGAGTAGGTTGAGGATCATCAGGAAGTGTGTGAGAGTGCTAGACTACTGAAAATGCACCCCATCTTCCAGTGGAGAAGCCTAACAGACAGGCAGGCAGGCAGGCCATGTGATATTGAGGATACCCTAACATCTCTCTGCCTGGCAGTGACAAGTTCCTGCCTGGCACAGCAGGCACATCTTCTCTGTGACTACCCCACCTTCCTAGGTGCCACTGCTTAATAGGTCTGAGAACGTGAAGGCAGTGGAGCTGAACGATAAGGAGGATGACGGTTTATCTATCTTGGAAGTGTTGCTGTGTTTAAGATGGTCTATCCCCTGTGTCAAAATACTTCCTTAAAGGAAAAAAGATGAGTCATTGTCATAGGAGATTCCCTTCTGAAGGGAGCAGATACCCAAATGATGTGTCTTTGATTCTTGGAGCAATAAGCATTTCTGGAGTACAGACATTGGCCTGTTCAGGAGCCTGGTTAACAGAGTTCCTTGGGAAACAGTCCTGAATGGCAAAATAGTCCAGGAAGGCTGGACATTCTTCAAGAAAGAAATCTTAAAGGTGTGGGAAAAGACAAGCCAGCGGGGAAGAAGACCATTGTGGCTGAACAGAAAACTTTGGATGGAACTCAGGAAGAAAAAAAGAAAAAGAAAAAAAGATATTTGGAAGAAGAGGAGGCAACTCAGGAGGACTACCTGAGGTTATGCACAGAGAAAACTAGAAGGGCCAAAGACTAACTAGAACTTAATCTGGCTACTGCCATAAAAGACAATAAAAAATGTTTCTATGAATATATTAGCAATGAAAAGAGGGCTATGTAGAATCTTCATCCTTTATTGGATCAGGGAGAAACATAGTAGCAAAGGATGAAGAATAAGTGGAGATACTTAGTGCCTTCTTTGCCACGGTGTTTAGCAGTAAAACAAGTTTTCTCTAGGTACTCAGCCTCCAGTGCTGGAAAATAGAGATAGGGAGCAGAACAAAGCCCCCATAATCCAAGGGGAAATGATTAATGACCTGCTACACCACTTGACACACAAAGGTCTACAGAACTGGATGGGATCCTCCCAAGGATATTGAGGGAACTGGCAGAAGTGCTCACCAAGACACTTTCCATCATTTATCAGCAGAAATGGGCGATATTAGTAACAAGATTCCAAAACTGCTTCCCATCAGGTCTTTCTGTTTCCTACTGTGAACATAGTATTGGTTTTCCTGATATTTAGGGGGTTTTACTTCCTACTAAGAAAACTAGTGAGGATTATAATTAGTGCCAAATGTGGTGCTGTGTTTCTAATGTGCTTTTTTTCACTAAGAATTGGAATGAGACAAAATTAATTTCCCCTAGGTCACCAGACAACCATAAAATACTTTTCAGATTCTGTGACTTGGTCAAATTGCCAACAGGCTCACATTTCACCCTTAAGTGAAATCATTACCAAACAAGTCAGTACTTTCCTACCTCCCACTTTCCCAGCTGCTGGTTGGGCAGAATTGAAAAAGCAAGGCCATACATGAATTTGGACAATATTTTGTGTGATAGGACAGCAAAGGAAACAATTAAGTTATACTTACTTTACACCTGCTGATAAGCTTACAACAGGGAAGAAAAAACCCTCTGTACTGAAGTTCTCAAACATGCCTTGTACAGGCTGTCCATTGATGCGGAATGAAATGCTGGGTACTCCTAAATCTAAGCAGCAGCTAACAACATCATCAGATGCTAATAAATGCTGATTGACAGATGCTACAGCTCTGGGTACTCGACCTAGAATAGAAATGTTCAATAATTAGAAGCCTTAAGCAGACACTCACAGGTTTAACAGCTAAATTATTTCCTCAAAAACACCATCAAGATCTTTTTTGTAATCATGAATGGTTCTGCTTTTAGTTAGACAGTAAGTCAACCTTCTTTAAACTAATACATGGCAGAAAAGTGCATAAACTGAGTAAATCACTTGAGACCTCTGATGTAGTTTGAGAGACAGAACATGCTCAGCTGAAATGATGCAATTTCAAGCCGTAGCCTGATGCAAGCGTATTGAGGCACAGTAAGTAATGTCCTAATTAGAAAGGTAACATTGATGTAACCCAATTATTTTTCTTTAGTTATTTGTGAAATACATGATTTACATATCTGTGAATATTCAATGGTGAGGAACTGGAATGGGCTGCCCAGAAAAGTTGTGGATGCCCCATCCCTGGCAGTGTTTAAGGCCAGTTTGAATGGGGCTTTGGGCAACCTGGTCTAGTGGAGGGTGTCCCTGCCCATGACAAAGGAGTTGGAACTGGATGGTCTGTGAGGTTCCTTCCAACCCAACCCATTCTACGTTTCTGCTAGAGCTGTTATTATGACTAATATCCAGTTTTACAGTATCAAAAGGCAGAATGGTATGAATTATGAAAAAATGGGTCAAGAATTTAATGAGATGGGATTTCTGTATGAACTCTAGCCATAGACTAAAGAGAAGAGGCTTCATTTTCTCTATCTAGTAAGGTGGAACCTTATATCCGTGCATAGGACACAGCAATTATAATAGCAACTAACCAGGCATAAAATATCTTAAGTGATCATAATTATACACATTTACAGATAGCTGCAGGTTTTCAATTGCACTAGAGTATCTAAGTACATGTTTAGCCAAGGAGTAACTCTTCAGAATTTCTTTCAAAACAATCCCCTTAAAAATGTTGTATTTTAACTATAAAGCAAATCTTATTAAGCAATCAAACACTATTCCAAATTTCAATTTACTGCATTTGGAACTTCTTAAGAACAAGTCAAGTCAACTTACTCTGAATTTTTACTTACTGCAGAAAAAGAGATGTAAGAGACTTTCCAGCACAGTATTACCAAGGCTCAATTAGTCCTTAATGTTTGTTAATGATTTATTCAGCCATTTCTAATGGAGTATGTTACACATGCTTTTCAGCCTACCCCCAAAAATCATTATTTTCGTCATTTGAGAATTGGTCAGTAGTGCTAAAAAAAGCCATTGAATTATGTGTGCACACAAATACACAGATATTTTATATGCAAAATCCTATGATAGAACATTGCTAATACAATTCAAAAGTCAAATACATACAAATTAAGAAATGTTAATCAAATAAAATCAAATTTATTGTATTTATGTATGTTGTATTTGTAATACAGCTTTTTAATTGCATGGCCCCACACTATTCTTTTCTGAGCAATTGAAGAACACTTGGCTGTGTATGGCATTTCAAGGCACCCAGAAAAAGAGGAAAAAATAATCCATTTATTTTATGCATGAGAGATATGGAAGGAAAAATAACATGCTACTTCATAGTTAAAGATTGTACATAGAAGGACTTCAAGAATGTCTATAGTTTTCTCCAGACTTCTGAAAGCTCACAGATAACTGCACACTTGAGAGCAAAGCTGTTAAATTAAGACATATCTATAGAGTGTGCTGGTACTGAAGTTTTTTTCTAAATCTTTTAAACACATCTAAAAAGACTGTTACAGGACACATAGAAAGCTAAATTCCTGGTGAAGTGAACTGTAAGAAAATATCTTTTAAACCAAAATGTTATATTGAGTACCGGATGGTTAAGCATTTCAGAGAAAAGATGGTGGAGACTGTTTAAATTTAGGAAAAAAATATCCACATCTCATCCCAGAAATTGAACTCAGTTTTCAACTCGATTCTATCTTGAGGAAGAGACCCAGTGAACAAAATTTGCTCTTAAACATTTTATAATTTACAACTGTATAAGCTGGAGAAAATACAATTTGAGACTATATTAATAAAATGTTAATACAAGGTGATTCTCCAGTTTCATCTGTATTTTTAACAAAAGTTTTATGTGAACAAAAGACCTTTACCACTTAAGATAGACTGTTTATGTATTTTAAGTACATAAAATCTAATTGACAGAGCCCTCTTAAATATTAATATAAGTAGCATACATTCTACAAATCTTAGCAACTTCACTTCCTACTGCTTTTCTTTCTCCTTTCAGCACATATTGATAGTTTAATTAAGAATGTTACAAAGATAGCAAGTAATGTAATTAAGGGTATTACAGAATCACAGAATCATAGGGGTTGGAAGGGACCTCAAGAGTTCACAACCCCCCTGCCAAAGCAGGTTGCTTAGGACAGGTCGCACAGGTAGATGTCCAGACAGGTCTTGAATATCTCCAGATATGGAGACTCCACAACCCCCTGGGCAGCCTGTCCCAGTCTCTGTCACCCTCACTGTGAAAAAGCTCTTCTGCATGTTGGTGCGGAACTTGCAGCCATTGCCCCTTGTCCTGTCTCCACAGACCATTGAAAAGAGGCTGGGTATTTCCCCCTATGTCCTAAATATATTCTTATTTTACAGCCTTATGCATTATTTCTTCTCTGCTATGTTCCTTATTTAAAGATTATTTAGGAACTTTAAGAAAGTAAAAACAATCATCACCATTTCCTATATTGCCATTTGATTATTATAATTAGCCAATAGCTCTTTGCTGCTTGTTTCTATAAGAACATACATTGAAACAGTCAAAAGGTACTCTACTGTGACAAACCTTTTTACAAAAGGTATATGTTAGTTCCCTTTCCTTGCATATAGTATTGGGGAAGGGATAACCACAAACAACAACAACAGAAAGGCATCTGTGAGCTTCAAAGTAACTTTTTAGCTAACTGCGTCCCAGAGGCCTCTGACCAACACCTCTCCAATGCACCCTAAGCAGTTTCTTCTGTTTTCTCCTTTTTCCTTAGTGGTTATTCTTTATAACATATTAATTATTTAAAAAAAAAAATTAAAAGTTTAAGCTGCAACACTTCAGATGAACTGTCCTCATTTTACTCTTCTTTCTTACTCCTTTTACTCCTATTCCAACTTGAATGTATAGGTGACTTTCACTTCTTCCTTAACTCGTACCTTCCTTCCTTAACGCAGCCCACTAATATCTTCAATTTGCTTGAACGAAGAATGGTTAATAAGATCACAAGCTTACCATCACTGATCCTTAAGTGACCACAAAATAGCATTTGCTGGCATCCATTAACTCCCTTCTTTGTAAACTGCAAGTGTAACCACTTTGCTGCCTTACTAATTCAGAGCCTCTTAGGTTACTACACACATTAATAAGCATTCCTGGAAAAACTTGATTTGTTTTTGCTAAACCTATTTTAGATGACATATGAACACTTTTTTTTAAACAGCATAACAACTACAGGTTTTCAGCTTGGCATTTACACCTCAGAAATTTATGTTCTAAAAACAACTGAGGTTTGTATAGCATAGAAACTCTTATTTATAATTGCCAAAGATATCTTTTATGAAACTATCAAAATTTAAATTCAATTTATGAAATCTATCAAGACCTGTGAGGATAATATTATTTTGCCTCCACTGTTGATACAAAGTGAAAGAATACTGTAAATATAGATCTATATACAATGAAATTCTTTGAGATCAATACATTTATTCATTTTGAGAAAATTAATTTTAGTAAGTAGTAATCTAGATATGCAAAATGCCATTTTTTGATCAAAATAACAAAAACCTAAAAAAGCCTAATTGGTATAATTCGATATTGGCTAAAATCTCAGATAAGAAGTCTAATCTGAAATTCTAAACAACTTTACAGTATCCTCGGGTTTGAAAGGTAGCTTGCTATAAAACTGCATGTTATGTACACACAGGTACTGAAGGTAGATGTAGATAACTCCTAAATGTAAGAATAAGTTGAAGTGAATAAAGTACTTACCAGACCACAGATGAAGGCCATCAAAACCATAAGAGTACAGATCATCACCAACACCATTGCCTCCCCATCCTTCTCCACCTCCAGGATAGGGGGCATAACCTGAAGTAGAGGCCCATCCAACTCGTAAATGGGTGGGTTCTGCCGTCAAGAATGGATCAACCTGATCAATTATTAACTCAAAGTACCACTTCTTGTACTGTGCAGAGCCTTCAGCAACACCCAAAAATATGTTTGGCCTTATACTAAGAAAGAACATGTAAGCCAGTTAGTGCAAACGTAAAATGTGACATATCAATGACAACAAATCCAATTTGCAAATCCAGTAAGTGTATAGATGTCCACATTTAGCTTGTAATATTTTGAAGAGAGACCCATTTTATAACTTTATAAAGCTGCTCTAGAATCATATTTTATGATATAGGTTCAATGTTTGAAAAACTTACTGTCTTATAGCCAAAAGAGGAATAACAATATTATTTCACAAAATCAAAAGACATGGGAGTAAGAATGCGAGGAAATCCCTCTTAGAATGCACAAGTACTCCACAGTATGTTTACATATGCTGTAATGATTATTAGGTAAAACCATGCTCTGTTTTAAATAAGAAACAAACAACTTTAATTTTTCCATTTCTCGGATTGCACTACTAATTAGCAATTTCTATTTGAATGGTTTCCATTACAGTTGCCGTATCATTAGTAAAAACGGGTTTTTCAGAAGTTAAAACATAAACACTTCCTAAATTGTGTGTCTGAAAGCTGTGGAGCATCTCTTAGGTTAGAGTATTTTCTTCAATTCATTACTGAAGACATGTAAGTTCCAATTTTTCTAATATAACAACAAAATATGTCATTATACCTTGTCACATCATTAATCAAACGTGTCTGCAAGAGTAAGTCTCTTCTAGGCAGTAGATTGTCACAGATCAAGTTTTGATTGGCACGAACTGCAACTCCATTACAGACACAGAGAGAGCAAAGCACATCGAGAACCTTAAACAGAAAAAAACAAAACAAACAAAAAACCCAAACAAAAAACCACCAGAAGGAAATGGGGTAAAGACAGCTGCAAATACTATTGCTGTTAGTTTAATTTACATTTAGAACAGACCTAAAGGAAGGATTATAATACACATTATCATTATTGTTTTCTAAATACTTTTCACACATATGGACTGAGTGTAGTCTGTACTACTGATAAAAGGAAATCAAACAGTTGTGGAACACAAATTCAGAACACGGGGTTGAAAAATGCCTCAAAAACCTTTCCTTTGAGATTCCGTATTCTCATTTTCTGAGAAAAAAATCAAAGCTATAACAGCTGTATGTCAACTTTTTACAGTTTTTTAAAAGTAAATCTTATGAAAAAATTGAAATGCAAAATTAAATTCTTTGAGAAATTTACTGCAGCCATAAAAAGCTTTCTGTGCAAAAGTAATGAACAATTCTGAATTTTCAGACTTTATGAATTTTTTTCTGAACACAAGTTTTCAATATGAGAAGTAATAAATTTATTTTTGAAATGAAAAATATTTAAAATAATTCACTATAAAGCAAAATAGATTTTCAGGAAGAACTTATTCTAAAATTTCAGCTTGCTTCTTTTTTGGTCACAGCCTAAAAAAATCAGAGATGAACATGATTCTCCCAGATCACCAGAGTAAAAGGTTTTGGAAGAGAAACACAGTAACATACTGTTGTTTAATGTTGAGGGACAAAGTGGCACAAAGAGAAGTTTAAAGATGCACTTGAGCTCTGACAAGCAATCATTGAGCCAAAAAGGTCTGAACTCTTACGGGCCACCTCCAAGTCAAAGAAACATCTTCACTCTGATTATCATTTTGGTAACTGCTGCAGGACAGGAGGAGCAGCAGAACATAACATTTTAGCCGCTCCTATTCTCTGTCTGGAGGATTAGCACAAACCATCCTTAAGAGTAGTTTCAGCTAATATGGTGTGAATTTTGTTATGTTCCAGCCCAGGTGCTTTCCTTTCTACTTTTCCTATTTCTTATTGGGCAGAAACCTCTAGCAGAAGGATAGAGGTAGTAACTTAAATAACCTCAGAAACTCTGACCAGTATCCAATTGTAAAGTGTTTTAATAGCATTAATGAGAATCAATGACTAAGAATTTTCATATAAACTGTTTAAATAACCTCATCTTTCTGACACAGGGCTTTTCATTTAAAAAATCCTTCATGTCAATAATTGCCAAGATAATTTGGTTTTGCACAATTACTGTTTCTTAATTCCTAAATCACAATTTATCATCTAGCAGGAGAACAAGATATACTGAATCCAGAGTAACAAAGAAATTTGTTACATCACATTACTTCAGTGCTTACTGATTCTTAGTAAAAGACATTACAACTGTGAATACACAAATTCGTTACCCAGTCTAATTCTTCTCCTATATATATTTTCCTTTTCTGCTTTAAGTTCTCACTGTGAGGTCTATGTTAAGATGCTCCAGCTGGAAGGCTCTCTTTGTGACACAGCACAGTAATTTTGTTAACAGCTAAAAATAGTAAGCTAAACTTACAACTGTAATTTAAACTTTTTTCTTATGTCAGCTCATATAACTTCATACTCCTTAACCAAGCTTAAAAATACTTCCCTCTTCCATATCTGTAGGTGGTTAGGGTCTCCATATTACCTTCCCCTTAAATCAGTAACTTCATCTCACTAAAACTTTAGCTGTTCTTCCTCCAGGTTATCAGTCTTTCAAATAAAATTTTAATTGAGGAAGGAAACTCACATCAGAAAAATCACACATATAACTATATCCTCCTCTGTGTTGTGATGTCATCCTGATCGCAGCCAGAAACTGTGTTCACCTTCTTCTGTCATAATAAATTGCACATTGTTGTCTAAATTAATTTCCACCATTATTTCTTCTGGTATAACCCAGGGTTTTTTTTCTTTCTTCTGAACACCTGTGTTTTCAGATATTTGGATTATTTTTCTGATTTCTCATTTTATTTTGTTCTTTTCTGCTGTTATTCTTACTACTTGAATTAGGAATGACTTTGCAGGAATCAGATCTGACATTCTGCAGATACAGTGGTAGTTCACTGCTGCTGCAGAGCCCTGCATCACAAAGCAAGGTACTCTATCCATGTGCTTACAGACACCAGAATGCTTCATTTTCTCAGCAAAACCAAAGTTCTGACTGGTTATCAATGTTTCTTAACTCTTTGCTTGTCATATATATATATGCTGTATTTGAAATTGAAAAACAATTATATATTACACTTTTGTTTTTAAATTTCAGCAAAACAATTTTGCAGATGTACTTCAAGGTTATTTTATTCCTTTAAAGGTACTAGAATAATGTATTTCTGTTAGATTTTAATCTGTATTGTTTGTTCATTGTTTTTTGGTTTTCCCCCACAAATCATTGTAAGATTATAAATATATCCTTAATTTTGCTAAACCTACCTTATAATTACGTCCATGTTTATCCAACAATGAAATAATGGATTTTATGTGCTCCTCAGCTATTAAATTTAAAGCTTCTGGGCTTTCAATCAAAATGCAATGCAACACTTCCAAAATACCTGTGTGAAGGCCATGGAAATAATGTTGTCATTAAATCACTTGTGCAACTGAAGACAATCTAAAAGCTTAGTAAATTACAGTGTATCTTAAGAGATGTTATTTTTCCCCAGCCTAAAAAGAGAATGAAAACACTGCTAGAGTATTGATATGACTATGATGTGAACCACATTAGACATAAATGCATTATGGATCTGTTAATTTCTGTTTTCTTCTGAAAACAGCTAGAATTTTAAAACCTCTTTTTAAAAAAACAAGTTCTTTGCAAGGAGAGATAAAAGTTTTAATAGGGAGTGTTGTATAGTAATTTTAAATTTTGTTAAATACCACATGGGGGTGGTGTGGAAGAAGTATTATTTGTACTTGTGTCCACAAACTCTGGTGGTATTCAACAGTCTTGATACCGACACAATCAATTAATTCAATTTGCATTCAACACTGATTGGAGGCGATATGTGTGGAACAAAAAAAAAAGCCCCCATTTTTTAATGTAATAATTTGCTTGGTTAAAAAGAAAAAGTCGTTAATTTGTTTTCGAAAGCATGTTGTTCTGACATTTATAATGTAAGAAAGCCATGTATGGTGTACTGATAGCTGGTTGACATTGATAAAATTGACTCTCACCTGAGGAA
The DNA here is from genome assembly GCA_027925045.1 of Hypotaenidia okinawae. Taxonomy (NCBI): domain Eukaryota; kingdom Metazoa; phylum Chordata; class Aves; order Gruiformes; family Rallidae; genus Hypotaenidia; species Hypotaenidia okinawae. The sequence goes on from BSDF01000006.1 coordinate 34,129,601, forward strand.
GATTCTAATCTGTCCAATTTACTTATTAGCCAATCAAGGTTACTGGAAAACTGAGTACAGTTGTTTCTGTTGCCACGAATGAGAGCAGCTGGAAAAAACCCACAAGATATATATTTTATAAGAAGATGTTTTATTTTTAAAACACCAATGTTAATAATGTATATTTTTTTAATAACTTCACAAAATAATTAACAGAAAATTCCTAAATAAACATATATAACCATAATACAGAATTAAGAGTTGCTTTAATGTGAGTATCAGCTGAAATAACTTCTAAAGAACATACAGATTTTTAAGTTGACAGAGGTCTACTGGATGAAGAAGAAATCAAGCAAAATATATCTGCTTATTTATTGCAAATTTTAAGTATTATTATCCAGCACCCTTGTCTGATGCAAATGTTAAGTGCGGTCATCATCATTTACTAACATTTAAGTCTAAGCCTCAAGTGACAATCATGGATTCAGTACACCTGTGAGTTCTGAATATTACTTTTAAGCTTCTCTTCATGTATAAAAAATACTTTTCAGTTTTTCTAACTTTTAAAATAATAATTCACACCTATTTGCATACCACAGGTCCGTTTAGAAAAAAATTAAAATCTGATTTGGCATACAGCCCCAGGTTTTTTCATAGCTGAGATTTATTTTTCCTGCTGCATCATTGCTCTATTCTTTGCAATAAATATCAGTAAGTATATGTAAAAAAGTCCTGTAATTTACATGATAGAATGTAAACAGTCTTCATTGGTGATGAAGCAGAAAAAACAATACAAAGAATAGATATCTAGGGGAGTAGGGAGGGTGGGGGTGGGTACATTAGTAGGTTATTGAAGAACTTACCTAACAATTTGTAAAGGAGATTCAAAATTTCTTTCCATGCAGTACCATGTTCTTCTCTTGCAATTCCTGCAAAATGAGCTGCGCTGTTGTAGTCATTTAAGCGATCAATGCAATTTAAAACTAGTGCCAGCATTCCCTAAACACATGACAGAGAGGAAAACAAACTGTACATGAAAAAGAATTTGTTGTTGTCCTTTTAAAAGGCTTTTTTTCTGTACACATTCAAAATTTGCATCATCTTAGATTAAAAAAGAACCAACAATTGTGCTTAAAAGTTTTGAATATATATTTTTCTACATCAAAATCATGCATTCTAGAGAATGATTCTATGTTCTTCCTTACTTAGACAAGTGTTACAAAAGGTAAGGAATAAACAAAGCTGATAAATAAATGATAATTTTTTTTTTTTGTGAATAGTCTCTTTTTATATAGAATCTTCCTTACATAGCTAAAAAGCCACTTTAAACTTAAATGAAAAAGAATTTTTATTGTTTAAAAAAGGTAGAAATTTTAGTGTCCAATAAAATACCTACAAAATGAACACTTTCAAATACTAGAAGATCTTTTTAACTCAGTCTAACTGGAGCAATTGCAAGCAATCCAAACCTATTCTAAAACCTTTGTAATATATATTTTCTATATATAGGGAATATTCCATTTTCAGACAGGAGCAATTCTACAAATATGTAACATATATCTTACTCTAAAACTAGCATTTTTCAGGGTTTAGAGGTAAAAAGTTCTTGTTTCATAATCTGCCAGATTGAGAAGGCATGAGAAATTATGTCTATATTTTTCCAATTTTTATCATTTGCTGGGGGTATCCAAAATGTATAAATTCATAGAGAGAAAAAGAAATTTCTTATCACAATTGTTTCTTACATTTGTTTAAAGATGCTCAGAAGTATTAAGGCCAAATTTTATGGAAGAGTGCTTTTGGCCTGTGACAAATGTGGGAATGAAAAATATGTAACAGCAAATTATCATATGATATTACAATCTATTCTGTGTATATATTTAGTTATATATACACACACACATATATATCAGCTATGGTACTTCGCGTTATAAATCATATACATTTATCTAGATAATAGTGTTTAAGTCCTTCTCTGTGTTTTTGACACAATATATTTTAATTGAAATAATGCAACAATTCTTTTCTCTGTACCTCTTCTTTAAATAGATTTTGTCTGTTTTTGAGTGACCGAAGCTTGCTTTGCTTATCTTCATGTTCCAGGTCTTCTTCGGGAAGCTGGAAGTAAGTAATCAGATCTTGCAGAGTCTGAGCCATCTCCTCAATAGGCAGGGCAGTGGGTGATAGTGTTCTGTTGTTTCCACTAAGGAAATAAATGAGAAAGACTGGCAGCAACATTCATTTTTTTCAAGTTAATTTACAGTATTGTATAACAGCCTATTTTCTGTTGGTGTCTAAATCAAATCTTGTTATACATATGACACATATGTATGAGCAACAGTTGATCTGAACTGCAATTCATTCAAATATTTATTGTTTTTGTGTTCAGTGCCCAGAGCTTCCTGAAGTGAAATAATTTTCCTTTCTGTCCTGATGTAAAGAGTAAGATTAGAAAAAAAACAAAAACAAAAAAAAATCCCTGAAAGAAATGATAAAAAAAAACCCCAACCAGAGAAGAAAGATGTACCTATGTCCTTGCTTACTAACTGATTTTTTTCAGGTACTTTAAATCCTACTTAAGATATAAGTGTAATGTGCAGATGGTCTAAAATAGTTATTGAGGCTGTAAACCTCCAGTCTTCTAGATAAAAAATACAAAAGTACTAGGTAATCCTAGACGTTATTTAGGTCTTTTGAATCCACTCTTATATAGGAAATAAAAGAAAAAAAGTATGCTTTGAGTATTTAAAGCATTTCAAGGAAACTTATAAATAGTATAATCTGGGAAGAGCTGATTGCTGGCAGAGGTGGCTCTGCATTTTTATCTGCAGCATAGGACGTGCAAACAAGTAGTAGAGTCACTTGTGACATTGGCCAAGCAATATTCACCCTCTAGCACAGCAAAGATTTGGAAGATATGTTTTATTCAGAAGGTAATACTATTAATTCTACTCTAAAGTCTTAGAATCACAGCTTGAGTTATTCCTTAAAATCACCCCAAGATACATGGAGCAGATCCTTCTGAAAACTATGCTAAGGCATGTGGAAAATAAGCAGGTGACTGGTGACAACCCACATGGAAACACTAAGGGAAACTGAGCCAGCAACGAGTGCTTGCAGCCCAGAAAGCCAACCATGTCCTGAGCTGCATCAAAACCAGAGTGACCAGCAGGTCAAGGGAGGTGATAATGCCACTCCACTCTGCTCTGAGGAGACACTACCTGGAGTACTGTGACCAGCTCTGGGGACCTCAGTACAAGAAAGATATTGAGCTGTTGGAGTGAGTCCAGAGTAGTGCCAAAAAGAGGTGGATCACCTGTCCTGTGAAGACAGGTTGAGACAGTTGGTCTTGTTCAACCTGGAGAAAAGACCATACAGCAGCCTTCCGGTACCTAAAGCTGGAGAGGGACTTTTTACAAGTGACAGAACAAGAGGCAATGGAATTAAATTGAAAGAAGGCAAATTTAGATCAGATAACCTGAATAACAATTGGAACCTCATGAGGCCCACATGGGTCCAATTCTCAAGTGTTCAGGTCTCTTTGTCTGGCATCCCATCCCTCAGATGTTTCAATCACTCCACTCTTACGCTGTATAGAGTTCCACTGATCTTTAAATCTTCCAAATGTGATCAGAGGGGTGCTAGGGGGATTAGCAGGATGGGTGATTTAAGAAGTCCAGGTAAAATTCCGCATTCCAGAATTTAAAGGCAATAAATGGGCATTTTCCTCCCAGACACGCAGAGATCTATTCTGTACTTCCTTATACTCTTTATTTGTGTGGACTTGGGGCTGATATGGTTTCAATTATCTTCACAAATTTGAACAGAATTAACCATAACATTTGGTCTACCAAGAGAAATAGAAAAAAACCCCAACCTTTTATGAATATTATGAAATTCTAGTTACTGCAGAATACTTAAGAATGGAGTTACACAGAGATAATTCAGCATGTTTTCTTCAACCTAGATTATGATCCATTTTTCTTCTAGCTTCAAGGTATTAGATCTTATCTAAATAATCTTAAATATGCTGCTTTATCTATTTAATAGCATTACTTAATAAGATGACAAACTTTAATCTGTAACCTTATATTGTTAATAGCTTCTACCTACAAATACTCAAAAGCAGGAAATAAGGACTTTGTTAGAGAAATTCTTATAAATTCAGAATAATTTAGAAAACAAATGAAAAACTATTGTATCTAAGATGATAACAACTACCTTGTAAACTGGCTGAATAAGCTTGTAGTATTGCGGATGATTCGAGCAGCCTGTGATTCCTCATTCTGACATCTTTGTAAGGTCAGACCATCATCCATATGGCCTTCTTGGTGTAATATAACCTATTGAAAGTCATCAATTATCACAATAATTACTTTTAAAAAACCTTTGTGCTTTTATATATTTCATAACTTATTTCAATACTACTCTGAAAACAGTAATTGCATATAAACCAAGCTACTACTATTGAACTCCTGTTTATTCATTACAAATTTGCCAATCTCACATAAAAATTATTAAGTGAAAATATTTTAATACACCTTTTTTCTCCTGCAATTCATGAAACATATATACTTAGCAAATATTTTCTAACTGAAACAAAAAATTTCATACTTTCTATATCGTGGCTGCCTGGGAAAGATGTTCTTCACTATCCTATGCATCATGTACTAAAGGATTCGCATGTGAAAATGCTACTGACAAGACTACAATCAAGCTGGAGAGAAAAACATCATAAAAATGACAACGAGGCTAAAGGAGCAACAACATTTATGAATAACTTCTGTTTTCATTTCATTTCACTACAGATTTTGTTCGATTCTTACCAGAACCAAAGGTGAACTTCTTAGGAATTCCAAGCAGTAACAGATCTTTTGATGGGTTTTTATTTTTCCCTTTAAATATTTACCCAATTTCACAAAAAGACAGCATTATGTTTAGGTATCAAAACAAACAAGTCTTGATCATTTCGAGTCATTAAAAACCTGCAGCACTTTAGTGAGAATTAAACATGAGTTATCCTGCTGTTTTGCCTAAGATGTAACCTATTGAATTCTCAGCTGCAAAAATATATTTGTTTAGTTATGAATTGTAAAGAAAATCTGACTCCCTACTTAGCTGAGTAATTCTGAACTGTTAACAAAGAAAATAATAATGCTATACCAGTGGTTACTGCCACAAATGGGAAGGTCGTTTACTGGTATATAGGTATACTGAAGTATTGTAAAGTATTTTATTCATGGCAGAATCCAAAGTACACTTCCTGTGTTCCTTCCAAGATACTAAGGAAGTGCTTTAAAAGAGGCACACAACAAACTGCAAGTTTATCTGGACCCCAGAATCCATGGAAATGGGAGGGAGAATAGTAAGAAGACACTTTTGAATTAGTCTACTGATGGTATTGTCTTAAAGAAGATTAGTTTATATATTGGTTATCTTTCCTCTTTATAAGTATTTCTTTATAGAAAGTCATACTTAGGTGACTCTGATAGCTGAAATATTGTTTCCATGAAGAAAGGTGTCTCTCACCTGAACAATAAGTTCAGTTAGACATATTGTTTGGCAATCAGATAATGTTTCCTCAGGCCATTGCATGTAGCTCCAGATTTTGGAGCAACAAGATTGGTACAGGAATTACAGTTTTGACAGATAGGATATCAAAGCTGCCATGCCTTGTAAAGTAATTGCACCTTCACCCTTATGCAGCAGATACTCACTCTTCTTCCTAAGTACGCAGTAGATCAAGAAAGAGAGGAGAATTCTTTTAAGGAGGACCTATTCTTCCTTATTACTCTGGCAAAAAAAAAAATCCCCTCAACTAAATAATCCAGAAATACCACAATGACAGAAAATCACAATTTAGAAGTCCATTAATGAGATTACAGTCAGAAGCACCCAGCTCTTCCTACTCCAATTCTTCAGAGAAACCTTTTCCCTGCATATAAAGGGCATTTGGTACTGAAGTGCTGAAGCACAACAGGGAACTGGTATTAACCAACACCCTGGGTAATGGTCCAGAACATGGCTGCTAAACAGGCAGCATATATTTCTCATCACCACTACAAGACAGAGTCTTGAACCTTGGTTATCAAGATCTCAGAGAAAGAGAGAGCAACAACAGATCAAAATTCTGGCAAAATCATTCAACAGAAACCTCATAAATGAGGCCAGAATTTCTTACATATTTATGTCTTGCAAAGACAGCATGATAACTAGATACACGAAACTACCTCAAAGCCAAACAACAGACATTTTTACTTGGCATTTTGAATATTTTATAGGAGAACTAGCCCACACCATAGCTGTTTCCTCCTCTCTAGATTTACAGCAGATATCAGTGATAACAGCTAGGTTATAGGAACAGAAACTCCCCTATTCCTCTTTCCAAAATAAGGTATTTCTCGATCCTCCCTGCTGAAGTTATTATAGAAAGTACTGGTCAACTTGAGGAGGACTACAGTGTCTGAAAATCTCATGAAAAAATGAGATTTAAAAATCTTGAAGCCACATCACAATTATACCTAACATTTTGGCAGGATATTCTTCTTGATATCCCTTAAAGTCTTGAGCCGTTTCTAGGGCTATTTCTTAAGTAATGTATTTAATTGCTATTTCATGCAATATAATCAATAAAAAAGTCTAAACCAACAGTCAATGTAAGATGACCTATGAGTTTACACCTGCAAGCTGTTAAATGTAGATTTTCAAAAAAGTTATTTGACCATCCAAATCAGAAATTTCCATAGATTACTATGTCCAAGATAAAAATGAATGCCCAAATGAATAATTTCTTCTGGGAAGAAAAATAAGTAAATACATTTCTTAACTGCAAAGCTTTTCGTCATTAACAGAATTAATATTCACTATTGGTTTCACTTTTAGAATGAAACATTCACACCATTTACAATGAAAGAGCACAAAAAACTTTAGCCCATGTTGCCACATTGGTAGGATGTTGAAATACAGGACAAGTCAAAACTATTATGCAATTAACATGAATTTTCCAAGTAAAAAAAAAAACCAACCCAAAAAGTATAACAATATAACATATTACCTTTCTTTTCAAGGGAGCTAAACGTGCTGATTTAGCATCTTGTGCTTTGTAAGTCAACCATAAGGCACTGGCCACATGTTGAACAAAACAGATTGAATCACCATACTTTATTTCTGGGACTCCCATCCCATCAATGTCACGTTTAAGACTAGAATCCTGCTTTTCTTTTAGCTCCTAAGAAGATAAAATATAAATTGACATTTAAACTCCATACTGAAACTCGATAAACCATTTAATTCTATACTGAAATACATTCCAACATTGAGCAATATTTATGCTACTCCTGTTGTTAAGATTTAGCTAAAATTTAACTTTTCTGTTTCTAAGAAATTAATTAGTCAGTTTCTGATTAAAAGCCATTTCAAATTTGAAGAATCATTTTCACTGAAGCAAGAAAAATCAAGTAAAATCCATTAGAAATTAAAGATATTTTTAAAAACTTTAAATATATAATCTAACTTAATGAATTACTGATGTAATTCAATTCTCAGTTTATTAGTCTGTAGAATTCTATATTTTAAATATTTTCGGGTTTTAGCTTAAATATGAAAAAGAAAAATAAGCAGAAACATAAGCAGATATTTTATGCTTAAGACTTTTTTCTATTATTCTATATAGTATATGCACATAAAAACTTCAGTTGAAATGATGCCTCTGTATTGCAGCAACCAGCAAAGAAAATATTGCTTTTTTTTAAAGTACAATTTTACTTTTACTTTTTTTTTATTTTGCAATTTGCTTTTTAAAATATTTATTTGATTTTTACACTTATTTGTGAAAAGGATTGGATTATTTCAAATCTCTTTTAAGGACATTGCTCAATGCTTGGCTAGAATACTCAGTACAATTTTTAAATTTAAACTTTCTTAAACTCATTGTTTTTCATTCAAAACCAGATAATTTTAGGGCTCCAGCACAAAAAGAATTATCTTCTTTAAAATAAAATAGATTTCCTGTCAAAATAAATTCAGGAATAAGAAAAAAATTTTGCAGAAAATTCCATGATAGCAAATTGTGGATGCATGTGCATGATTAAACAAAACCACACTTAAAAATAATTATCAAATAAATTATTAAATAAATCAGATTATATCTCTTTTCATAATTTCAAATGCTCCAATGGACTTAACCTTGAACATAGGTAGTTGTTCATTTGTTGCTCATATGTTTAGACATTAAGGCAGAGATTACACTAGTATATGTATAATACATTTTCTTATTTCATTTCAGTTTACTGAATGTTCATCCTCTGTGGAGCAAGAAGTTCTATTTTAACTATTCTAATCTACTTCTATTTAAATGGAATTTAGCTGTCAAATTTCAGCAATAATTTAAGTTGAAACACAGTTTTATAATGCCAAGACTAAGTAGAATGAAATTACAACACATTCCTTGAGATACCATTACAATATCAAGACTATGGAGAAATAACTTCATGTCATATTTCTGCAGACTGCATCATCACATACATATAAAGAAGAACTCTCTCAATACACATTTACAGTGAGGCCATTAAATGAAAAATACATTTAAAGGGCACAAATTCAGTAACTGTCAGCAATTAAATATTGGGATTTACATAGGGCCTTGAGGATAAAAACATTTTTCCTCAAATATTACATTTGCATTCAAGAATGAAACATCAATGAAATTTTCAATGAAAGAAATCATAATACGGTAACAAGTGATCCTAATTATGTTATTGTTTTTAAAAAATTGAGTAATACCAATCATTTCTGATGACACTAAACATAAAGAAAACCCAAGATTTTTAATTTTAGAAATATAGCTTTAGAATTATTTTGTGGGCTTGAAGGCTGTTTTCACTTTAAGAAATACAGTGTTAAGTTCCTCTTCATGATATTTTGCTCTTTGTGCCCTGTCCAGTTTCTCTAGGATTTCAGCCAAGTCATCTGATAGCAGTGTGCAAAGAGAGGGTGTATTTTCTAACAGCTGAAAAGTATAGTCAGATAAAGATTATCAGCTGAAGTGGGGGAAAAAAACCTCTTATCTAGATATTTGACATATCTCAACAACAAAATAGCCAAGCACTTTCTCCTTCAAAACTCTCTTTTCACAACCTATCCTCAGTTTAACACCCTCAGGCCATGAATGAATCAAGTTGATGAAAAACAAATCACATAATGGGTCTGGAAGATGGCAAAGGCAAAATAACAGCAACCAAAAATAATTTAAAAAAAAAAAAAAGAAAAGAAAGAAGGAATGAAGAAAGGAACTTGAGGGCAAAACTGTCAAAGATGCTATTTTCACAAGTTATTTAATATACTAGAAGGGCAAGATTCAGAAAATAAGTGAATTCATAGAATTGTAGATTCCTACATGACAGAAGGACGGTAAGGAATGGTAGTGTGAACAGGAGAAATAAACCCAACTGTCTTTAAAAATTATTTTTCAGCAGTGCTGTAAATACACAGTAGGGAAAAAAACCTTAGTACTTTAAGGGCTTGTTCACGTACCACTAAGAATTTTAAAGCAACCAGACTGCTGAACTCTTATTAAATCTCATCTACACAGCTAATTAAAATTGTATTTTTTGGTGTTGCATACTGTTATTGCATTGCCATAGGCCACACAATTTATCAAAAGAAAATTATTAAAAGTCTACAAATATAAGAGTAGAGAATGGATACCTTAACCCTACATAACTTGCAACTTGGCTTATTGTAAAAAGAATTCTCCTTATACGTTTCTGTATACTTTTCTACACCTCAATAGTCAATGGAAAAAACAAAACTTTAATTTTACCTTCAATTTTCTCTTCCCATATAAAATAAGTAGAAAAAACCAGCTTACTATTTCATTTCAAATGTAGTGATTACTGTGAAATTACAATTATAAAATATTAACTTACAAATGCAGGTAAGGGACTCCATAATATCTTATCCCAAAACTTTATGATTACTACTACACTATTACGACATCCTAATGCCATGTTGAGCCCCTAAGATAGCTACATGCTGGCAGTAATATTAAAATATCAAATCCTTCTGCATGAGTCATCTGTGACTTTTGAATGTGTCAGAATGTTACTTACTCAGGCTACACCAATAATTTCTTCATTGTCAATTGCATATATCATCTTGAAAATAAAAGATGAAATCTCAAGTATTAATTCTGGACTATAACAAGTATTAAAGAAACAATTGTTTTCAATATGCTCTTTTTCTTCACTATGTTTAATCTCAAAGAAATTTCTAAGCAGAATTAAGGTTCTGCTCAGCAGAGTATATTGAGCCAAGTACTGTGCTGGAATGAGAACATCCCATTTCAAAACAGGATTCCATCTGCTGTAGGGAAACTGCTGTCTCTGTGGTCACAAGCCATTAATGAACTGTTGACTTAAAATATAAAGGTTGACATTTTAAAACTTTGTCAAAAATTTTGTTCCATATTAAATGCAATGAAAGGCATAATTTTGGGGAGCTTCTGTCAATTTCTGATGCTTGTAAATTTATTTTGCTGTGATTTGCAGTAAACAGACACATATTGCGTAAGTTGTTTTCACTGCAATCAGCACCATAATGTTCTTCAGCGTATTCTTTCACTTAAAAAAACCCAACAAAACAAAACAAAAAAAACCCCACAAAAAACCTTATTTACATAAGGACACATTAAGGAAAATTCTAATTTTAATTTTATAATTTAATATATCTATTTAAATTTCCAGTGTCACCCATCAAAAGGAAACAAAACAGTAAGTCAATACGTTATAAATACAGTTACAGGCTTGGAAAGCATGGAGCACACAAGACTGCTGAAGTGGTATGTAACAATACTGAGGATGAAGGTGTGCTTTTCCAACAAAAGGGTCTCCATAACAACTGTTAAGAAGACTTAAAAGTCATGTGTTACAGACTCTGGGGAAGCCTTAGGGATTTGCTATACTCCACATAACTCTGCCTACTGGCAAAGATAATCTCTTTTTGCTGACTTCCAAACTGGGAAGAATATCTCAATGGAGAGATACTTTATTTCCTTTTGGATACTCCACTCCAGGTATTGCAGCACTGTTTTTAAGGATTCATACATAAGTGCGTAGGAAGGTATTAGAGAGTTATCTTGAAATTTCCCTTTATTCATGACAAATAAAGGTCAAGGCAAGTGAAAATATTTCTTCACTGAGAAAATGAAGAAGATAAATCAAAGGTTAATACGTATGTGCTGAAATTAATATAATCACATTTACATATATCTAGTCTAATATTACTTCTACAGTTCTTTTTGCCCTCAGTCTCTATGTAATCAGCACTTGCCTTTAAGAGTCCTTTCCTTCTTACAGTTCAGATCAGTCTTTGGGGCTTATTCTCTTCCAAAACCTCACTTTCTTCAGGAGGAGTTATCACTGTTTGCTCCTCTCAACTTTGCAAACACTAATATCTCTACCCACGGGTCAGTGCAGCTCTCATCTGCTTAGACAATGAACAACTATTCCTGCTCTTGGCACAGGCAAAAGTGAATTTATAACCTATTGTGGGATAAAAATACTCTTTTCTATATAGGACAGCACAAATCCTAGAACAATGAGACACTGAACTTGTATTTCATTTAAAAATATACAAACACAGTAGAAGAGATGAATGCATTTTTGTTACAAGTTTCATTAATGTGCTTTTGGGGTACACCTCAATAATAAAAGAGTAAGAAAATAGGGCATGCTTATTCAACATAGCAGAAATTATTTATTTTATGAGTATGCATACATTAAAAAAATATTGTATTTAAATTTTAAACGTTTATATATATAGTTCAAATGTTAATAGTGTCCAGTTAGGCATTGAGGATGTTATGGGAATTTGACCACGATGTTAAACCAGTAACTGCACACTCCTGGTCTACTCACCAGCCTTACCAGGGTGCCATGATTTGCCAAAAATGGGAAAGAAAATATAGCTATAATAATGACACTGCACAACGCCACATGTATAATCTATACTGCATAGCCTACAAAAAACTATCTGGTAAGCATCTAGCAACCTAAGGAAATTTACTGGTAGTTTTTCAGTTATTTTGATTGGTTAAAATAAAAATCTTGGCACACTGTATGCGGTCACTAATAAAATAAATTGTTAATTTAAACATTTGGTTTACTGTATTTTAAAAAGTCTAGCATCTGTCAAGACCCTAAATGCTAGCATTGATCTAGGATATATCTAAATTTAAATACTCTTTTTCACTGCCCTGCAGGGACCATACAGCATTCAGAATTATATGGAACATTTAACTTCTCATACCCAATAAAAAAATCTATTGTAGCAGATATGAGAACTATTTATATGTAATATCATGAAAGCACATAGAAACATTTCATCATCTTCAATGTAAAAACCTTTCACTTTCTTGAAAAAAGTTAAGAATTCTGTCTACCTCCAAAATCATTCTTCATTCTCACTCATACTATTTTCTCAGCTGGAAATGATGAAAAAGCTAGTAACATGCAATTAACAGCTCACTAAAGAGCACAGTTGGAAAACATATGGTTTAGAAATCACTGACTTAATCTCCCTTGTAATTCACCTATCAATATACTACACAAAGTATGACAAGGGCTGAATTTTGCCCAACTGAACTGAATTCAAATTAATTCCATTATGACAGAATTAGTAACATTCTAATGAGATTCTGTCCAGCTAAAATGATTCTATGATGATTAAAGCATTTAAACCACTGTATTTTGCATTGTTTTCTCAATCTTTTTTTTTTTTTTCCTAACCTGTTAACATTTATTTTATTCAAAAGTTTATTCAACATCGCTGTTTTACCTCAAGGAAACCCTTGTACCCCTCGCCTCAGGTTGTTTGTCTCTGTGTTTAAACACAAAAGTGTAGTAATTAGCTTAAATTTAGAAATTACAAATAATTTATGAAGTCATTGAATCAGCTCAAATCTTGTAATTCAGAGATCCATTGATGCACTGATGTTATTTACCTTTGATGCTCTAAAACAAAAGGCAGTAGATGTTGTGTCTGACTTTTCTCTGTCTAACATTGCAAGTCCTTCATCTTCACTCAGAGCCAAGTACATTCCTGTTGTAATATGTCGAAGACGGAAAGGCTGTCCCCATCTGATGTTACTTCCACTCCAGCTAAATAGATGAGACATCAAAAGATAATTTATGAAGTAAGCAGAATTAGTATTTCTCTTTTGGGTTTTAAAGCATGTTCAGAAAATACACTGCACTATATACACTCCTTTTTGCTTTTGATTTCAATATTTGCATCAAAACAGACACAAAACTATTAAGACATTTCACTTCGCTTCCTAAACAAATTAATTAAACCTAAATGAGGACTCAACATTCCAAAGAGCTATCTTACATCTCTATTAGTGATGAGGATATAAAATTTGCAATCACAAACACAAGAGTAAAACAGAAGGCCATAAAAGTTAAAACATGTATACCCTTATGGTATATATTGAAATCTCACTTCAAAAAGAGATAGAAAATCACCAAGGAGTGAGATAGCGACTAAGGAAAAGAGACACGACACCTATGAGTGATATTATCGTTCTGATGTCTGCCCATGCTTCTAAAATTGCAAGTGAAAACTAGGAAGGCACTACTTTTGGATGGAAACAATGTCTCAGGCAGGCACATCTCATAGGCAACACTGCTTTTGCTATTGGACACAGACAGACAGATAAGTCATAAAATATTTAAATACTGACATTCCCCATGGCATTATATCATTGAATTATAGAATGTGTAAGGTTGGAAGGGACCTTTGGAGGTCATCTAGTCCAACCCCTGCAGTAAGCAGGGACATCTTCACTAGATCAGGTTGCTCAGAACTCCATCAAGCCTGACCTTGAATATCTTCAGGGATGGATGGGGCCTCCACTATGTCCCTGGGCAACCTGTTCCAGTGCCTCGTATATCACCCTCATATTGAAGACCTTTTTCCTAATATCCAACTTAAATCTCTCCTTTTCTAGTTTAAAACTGTTACACCTTGACCTACTGCTACATGTCCTCATGAACAGTTCTTCCCCAGCTTTCTTATAGGTACCATAAGGCCACTATAAGGTCCCCCCAGAACCTTCTCTTCTTCAAGCTGAACAAGCCCAAATCTATCAGCCTACCACTATATCATGGTAGATTATTTTTTATTATTGACAATGAACATAGCAACATATATATATATATATATATATATATATCTATCTCAAGACAAATGTATTTCTCATGTACTGCTTTAAGGGTCTGCAACAATTGTATGTCTGTTAACGTCATGAGTTGCTAACAAAAAAGTTCAAAAAATATCAGTACCTTATTCGAAGGGGTTCTACTCTCCACAAAGATCTTGCTCGGACACCAGCTCCTCCAGTTTCATACAGTACTTTCCTACAAAAAAAATTAGAAGATCATCCTCTTGTATTTATTTCTGCTACATAGCATTTATAACCGTACTCCTCTGTTAGCTGTTCAGGAATCAATTCTTCTCCCCAGCTAAATGGCTGGAATTGAATTGACAGAAAATTCCTGCTCATTGGTGAGCACAATACACAATTTGCACATCCCAGGTAAATTAAGCTACTTCCATTAAGCTATTTTCTCTCAGGATTAATTTGATAAAATATTTTTCCTTCAAAGTAGCTAAGAAACTTTTGCTATTACTTACTCAGTCGTAAAAATATGCAACTCATATTGTTCCCAAGAAGTTAATAATAATTACTAATGCTTTTAGACACATAAGCACAGTATTAAAATAAATACACACATTTTCATACATTAATGATTATTTTCATGAATACAACGTAAGAGACTTCATTCCTTCATTCTTTCTAAGAGACAAAAATGCTGGTGATAAATGAAAAAAATTCTATTATAATCCTGACAAAACAGAAAATACAAATAAAAGTATATATTAGTTTTAGGAAACTCAGAGAAATGAAAAACAGGAAGTGAATGCATTTAGCCTTTAATATAATCTACTTTTCTTGAATTACTGGCCAGGGGTTAGTGATATACTTTAATGCTGAAACAGACATTAAACTCAATAAGCAAATAGAAACAGACACAAAGTATGGTGGATTAATCCTGTTTATAGGGATACATGTAAAACAGTTTTACATCTTTCAGTAATCAATCTTCTTGTCATCCAAACACCGGAATTGGTATAACTCTTCTCATATATAATGTACATAGGAACTTTTTAAAATTAAAAAAAAAAAACCATGCATTTTTTACATTCTGCAACAGTAAAAATGTAGGACATAAACATCTAATCAAATTACATATTCATAATAATTTGTGAAGTCTGATGTGCACCTTACCTATTTTAAAAAATTTTAAGAATCTCCTAACTAAGTAAAACAAATAATCTCGTAGTACAGAGGAAAATGCTTTTATTATTTAAAAAATGTTTATATGTATCCTGATTTCCAGATCAAGACATTTCCTATTATCTTTTCTATTTCCTATACACATTAATGTGGGAATTGTACCTACAAGATTAAAAATACAGGTGTCTGCTTATCTCTTATGCAAATATTGTGGATGGAGATGTGCAATCTTGGTGTGAGAATCAGCCAAAAAGGGAGCCTTATGGCAGCAGGACAACCCTGTTTTGGCCCTATGATGTTGAATAAACAGATTGACAGTTTCTACACAGAATTTTGAAGGCCACGGTGGCTGGAATGAGACCTTTTGCTTCATTAACTGCAAAATTTATATTAAAGTTAACACCTCTAAATATGCTAATGAACAAAAAAGCAATACATGCTAAACATGGATGACTATAGTACTTGACTCACTACCCAAATCGTGTTATTACCCCAGGGAGCCAATGGCTAAGATTAGGGTATAAAGGGTATTGCAGAAGCTAGTCCTGGGGAGGGAAAGAAGAAATTGAAGACCCTGTAGAGGCAGTCGATGAGCTGTGCTCCTTCTCCTCCACCCATGACACGGACACCCTCCCAGTAAATGACTGCAATTTCACCCTTTTGGTGAGAATACCCAGGACAGTATTTTGCTAGCATTTATTATAATCATAGCAGTTTGATTATAATCGTAGTCATATATTAGAGCTATTGCAGTAAGTGCATTTATCAACAGCAATCATGAACTTTTATATCAGTCACTGTAATAAACTTTCTGTTAGTTTCAACTTGTGAAACTGTTTCAGGGAAACTCCTTTGGGAGCTCTGATGGGCAAATGTTGAGATTGGTATGTGGTTTTATATACAATCTTTTAGATAGAAACCACTGACCAAGTCTGGGACTAAGACTGGACCTAGCCACATCTAGGCTACTCCCTGAGGAGTTTGGAAAGTCTTTTCTGAACCTCTTGACTGAGTGGGAGGGCCTCCCCCTCGGCCACACATCAGACTTATACCCTTTATGTGACTATTATATATGAGAAATGTTATACAAATTCTGGTGTTTTGATGACATGACATGAATGATTACTGAAAGATGAAAAACTTTCTTATACATATTCATGTGAACAAGACAAATCCTCCTTAGCATGCACAGGAGCTTGACTTTCTATTGTACTTCAGTATCTATAAAAATATGCAGCAATGGTTTTTTAAAATCTGCCTTCCTGCTCTGGCAAACTTGACTGAATGCTGCAGATGCATACAAGTCACAAGCTAACTGTTAGACAGCCTGTTCTGAATGAAAGTAGCATTTTGAAATGCAGAATTTAAACCAGCTTTTCAGATTGTCACATTCTTTTCCCCCTTCAACAGTTAACAGGAAAAAATAAAGTATCTGTTTAACACAGTCCTTGCACAACTACGGGACCTGGAACTCGTGAAATTAAATTTCTGTTGTTCTCAAACAAGAGAAAGTGTTTCAACTTTTCTTCTATTGAGAACTCTTAAGATTTTAATTTATCTGATATTCTGCTTCTCGATCAATACTAATACATTCCAGGAAGAATCAATATATTAACATATATACTGGAGGAGTGTGGAAAACAATTTAAATCCAGTACCTTTATAAGATGATAGCCTTGTGGATCTACATCTGTGCATTATTTAGGAGTCACAATTAAGAAAACACATGCATTTTTAAAAATATTGAATCGATAGTGCACTACAAGTGTAAGAACATATATTCCTCATAATAAAGTTAGAAGCATTTCCTACATATCTTGTCTTTTATGATCTCCAGGCACAGAAAGTAACAAAACTGTAAAAAGAGAAATTCTGCTTTTTCAGAATAACATCTACATAATACTTTCTTCATATTTTCCTTGATTCCATCTATCCATCTTATTCTGAGTTTTTGCCAAGAGGATTTTCAGTAAGTCCATCCCTATATTTTCACTTTTCTTGTAATACAAGACCTTAAGGGCCTTGGCGGACAATAGTCATTGTTTGAATTGTTACATAGCATTCTCTACAGAAAACTTTGGAAAATTAAATGCCTGTTCTATGAAAAGAGAAATTATGACTCTTGTGTAACAGCTTATTTAATAGTCCTAATGGAATGTATGTCACTGATTAAACAGAGATGGAAATAATTACAATCATTTTCTACAACTCTTTCTCCTTTTCCTATTGCCACTGGGTTTTTTCATGAAAACATTTATTTTTATAGTGTAAATATGACTCCTACAATTATGACACAGTACAAACTTGGCCTATTATGCAGTTCACAAAGCCAAAAGACAGGATAACTCCAAATCATCAGTCTTAACACATTGTATCACTATCACACATTTGAAAGTGTTCAATATACCATTCACATTATTCTCCTATTTCACAAATATAATTACATAGCATTCAGAGATTTTTTTTAGGATTTTTAAAAGCAAGTGTTCCCTGCCAACACTCACTTACGTCTGCAAGTAATAGTAGTACACTTTAAAGACAAATAGCATAGCTGGCTGAAATCAACTACTTGAACTTCAGCAATACAAGAACTCATGACTGCCTGCCTGTCTGCTTAGTAGGTCTCAACTTCTTGCAACAATGTCACTGCCTAACTAAAAATTGCTAAGAAGAGTGTTTAACCTATCTAACCTCAAATTCACCTGACAATCAATGATTTAATTTTTGAGAGAAGGAAACATAAAAATGCACCACTACTCACTTGTGCTGTAAATCATTCTGATCTGTAGATGGAATTGTCAAACACTCATCATGGCCATGGAAAAAACGTACTACATGCCCACCAAGAAGATATCCTGTAGAAGAAGCACATTTACTCATTAACTTAAACATTGACAATATGAAAATAACACTGTAAAAAAAAATTTTAAAATTCAAAAGACCTATGTGAAATCCATTTTTCCAATTTTCACTAATAACTGAAGTCAAGCAAGAAAAATAAATTTAATATGAAAACATACATTTTTAGTTAGTAACTTTTTCAGTTAAAACTATTTTTTTCTGAAAATGAAGACAGAACCAAAGCAATCTCTTAACATTTATAAATTGAAGTAGCATTCTGGGACAGAAAAGGAAAACAAAAACTTCTGCAACAATTACTGTTTTGAAAACTCAATGCTTTAAGTAAAAGCCAAATCAAATCTATAATACCACAGTTTCCTCTCCCTTAAGGTCATTTAAATATTCTCAATACAAAACAATTTGGTGAGTTCATCAGTTTGTTCTGACATTTATAATTTGTGTCAAAATCAAAACTGCACTGCAGCAGCAGGAGACAGAGGACAGAAAAACACTTAGCAGTTCCGAAGATTAAGCTTAATGGAAGCTAACTTTCCAACCCATTTAACACAAAGACTACAGGTCAAAACCAGGCACTTTGCCTTACAGACAAAAAGAAAAGAGAAAAATGGTGTAGGAGGAGAGTGATTCATCAGACCCTCAGTCCAAACTGTTCTGACCTTGTAAGTGAAATTAATGCCTTTTAAAAGAACAAACACACATAAAGGAGGTAGGGTAGAAGGAAATTTTCATACTGTGCAATTGATTTAATATAAATTTGTAAATTAGGAAAACGGTAACTGGCAATTATCCTTTTGCCAATTAATACAAAGGTCAAGGCAAAGAAAGAATGAAAAAAACCAGAAAACTTGCTTGATATTTATGTTTAATCAAAAATACTTCAAACATCACAAAAAGTCTGTTGTGAGACTTCCAATCCAATTTTAGACTCAGGAAATTGCACTTTCTCACTCTGTCCATCCAACTTGAGCTAGGCTGCTAAGTCCTTTGACGTATGATCATCGCTCATGTAAACCTTTCTGAGAAGTGTATATACAGCTAAACCGAAGTGGCTGGAAAAAAACCTGAAACAGAAAAAAATCTACCTCTCTGCTTATCACACTCTCTACCTTTTTTCTACAATTATTATACAATTTTGGATTATGTATTCAATTCTGAGCTACACTGTAGAAAGGTTCAAAGTACAACACAGGGCCACTAAAATTATTAAGATACTGTGTGAGGAAAGGCTGAGACAAGTGGGACCGTTTGACCTAGAGAAGAGAATGCTCTGAGGGATCTCATCAGTGTAAGAGGACGGAGCTAAGCTCTCTTCAGCAGTGCCCAGTGACAGGACCAGAGGCAGTGGGCACAAACTGAAGCATGGGAGGGTCTATGTAAATATCAGGAAACATGTTTTTACTCTGAGGGTGCCTGAGCACTGGCAAAGATAGCCCAGAGAGGTTGTGTGGTCCTCAGCCTTGGAGGTATTCAAAAGCTGTCTAGACATAGTCCTGGGCAGCCTGTTCTAGGCAGCCCTGCTTCAGCAGGGGGTTTGGACCAGATCCCTTCCAACCTCAGATATTCTGTGTTTCTGTAAGCACTTAGGAAATTTAGTTGCAAATCGCTGCTGTTACAGAAATTTAAAAGATACCACTGATCTTCTATGATCTCTCTGCATAGTTCATTATGTTTGTCATCTGTTAAAATTTTTTAACTTTACTACAGAATGGCTTTTCTGTTGGCTTGGTCTTGTTTAACTTGAGAAACCTGCGAACATGAGGAGGTTTCCAGAGTTCTCTTTATGACTTATGATTGCAAGGGGCCATACAGTCATTTAGAAATATACTGCTCCAGCATAATACATGTCTGGCAACAGAAAGCAATCAGAAACTATTACAAAGAAAATCCATATCCCATATGCTCTTAAAATGAAAACCTACAAACACTGAGACAAGTTGCTTATGGGCAAGTGCACAGGGACACCGTGGGATGCTGATTTAAACCACTGGAGGTCCAAAGGGCCTGACCACAGTTCAGGTATGTGTAGTTACTGTTCGTATTTAGCACCAGGGTAATCTACTTCTGTCAAGACTTAGTACAGCTGATCCCAGGAAAATGCAATGTCTTTCATGTTCCTTGTAGCTCTATTTTTAACAATGATCCTGTATATTATTGTATCATAAGTGATTCATTTAAGGCCCAAGTGATACAAAATGTTCCTGACTTAAAGCCATTTACCATGCATGAATGTGGTAGGCTGATGCTTCAAACAGAAAACAGCAGAGGTAAAGTACAATGTTTGTTATGACAGTGTTAATGACAGAGTATGGCACTGAAATAAGGAGCACTATTGAGTGGATGAGCCTTTCATTACAGAACATTTCTCAAACAGAATAAGGTGATGCTTCTCCAAAAAGTGCAGTCAAGTACCTAAAAAGAAATCCTGACCCTGGGGGTGGGATTTAAGGCTGATTAAGAGGATGCATTTAGAGAGCTCATTTTCATTCAGAAAGTCTATAAGGAAGCATGGCTGTGAGATCCAGAAAGGATATTGAGCAAATACCCTTAAATACACAACTAAGAGACTGAAATAGATACTATGAGAAACCTGCTTTCCATTTTGCATGTTTCTTTATCTCTCTTCTGTTACCTCTGTCACAGGGTGATTGAAAATCCTATACAAATTTACATTTACTGGGTTGTTTATTCTGTAGCTCCTGATCTCCAAAATTAAATTGAAAACAATTAACTCATCTGTTATTCTTCCAGACTTCATTTCTTATGCAGCCATTTATGCTTTGCTCTTCTAATGTTACAGCACTCATTCAGTTAATCTGGTTGATGTATCTGTATTTCTCCATTTGCCCTTTCATTACTCTTCTCTCCTATGCCAATTTCCTTCATTTTCAGTAAGGTCTATGGTTTGATGTTCTGACGGTGAGGTTTTCTTCTTTGACTTCCACTTTTTGTGAAAAGCAATACAAAGCCATTTTAAAAATAAATAAAATGACAAACCTTCAGTAATATTGCTTCCTGAGCATGTAGGATGTACATTCCACAACGTCTGCATAAAGGAGGCATCCACCTGAATACTTCCATTTGATATGGAGAGATGCTGAGATAAGATGACAGTAAAAGAAAAATCAGTGAAATTTATGTGTTTAAAAATATTGTAATAATTAGCATATTAATCTCTCAGCAAAAGAGAAATACATATACAAATATTTTTCATGTTTTAAAATTAATAGTCACTTGCTTTTAAAACAAACTCTTTTCTAAATCTCATCAGCAGCCTCCAGCTGCAGCTAAGAAATCTTCCACAGATATAGAGGTAGAAACTCCCCAGGAAAGAGAATGCTGAAGTACACCTGGAGATAAGGGCATGTGAACAGTCTTGTTCTAGGGGAGAAAACTTTCACTGAGAAAAAAAAAAAAGTTCATTACAAGCAAGTATTATTTCCTAAATTAGAAAAAGTTCATTTGTAAGAACTCCAACCATTTTCCCCAACTCCTCATGACATTTTTGTATTTTCCCTCCATGTGTCCACTTGCTAAACAAACCAACCTACCAGGTATCTTTCAGAGGACACACTGACCAGGATAAGATCATCACCTATTCGAACTTTTTCTCCTTCTGACCTTTGTTTAGAAGCAGGGTGTATTGTCCACCAGCATGCCTCACCTAAAGGACAGAGATACTTATCAAGGATATACAAAACAGACAACTCCCAAGAAATTTAAGGCTGTCTTTATACAACATTGAAATAAAAGAATGAAGATGTGTGCCTTATAAAACCACCTCATTCCTTTTTTCAATCTGTTTGATTCTTTCGTGAAGCTTTTATCAACTAATCTTTCTGAGCACTGAAGCTGATATTTCTCTTTTCATGTTCTTTTTAAAAGCAACCACCTATAAAACACTGCTCAGTAAAAGGCTGACAGCTACCTCTGGCTTAATCACCACCTTTTGTGTCTTCTTTTGCTTAATGTTCGTATTTAATTCACTATCTTCTATATCATCTCCACTCTAAGTTACATTTATGTTGTAGAATACAGCATGTTTAAACAAATACTCCATGATTTTACAATATTGCTACGCTACTAATACAGTTCTGGGGAGTTCCACTGGCACTACAGACCATATGACTGCAAAACAGCTAAGCCTGAGGGTGGCAACCAGAGAACATTTCCTAGACACTGAATATATGATTCCAGATTACTTTGCAAACACAAACACCCCGATTCTGGGAATATTATCCCTTTCATTCCAGTACTCCACACCCTTCAGAGCTTAGTTAAGACCCTGAAGAAAACAAGTTGAATACAACTTTCTAACTGGGTGATGCAAAGTGGGAGAAAATTAAATAAAGGCAAAAATGATAGCATAAAACGAAGATAAAAATCTGTCTGACCAACTCAGAAGTTGTATGTATAAACTGCTTAAAAGAGAATTTGAAGGTTATGAAACTAGTTATAAAGAAGGCAATAAATAAAAGTTACATCCCTAAAAATGGGAAGTGCTAAATCTAAAAGAGAATGATTTTAAAAATCAAGTGTCTTTTCACTCAATACTTGCTAAGTGAAGAATACTTCCTGCAGCTAAAATTGATTCAGTGAGACAGTTTCATGCGTAGGGAAGTAGGGCAAGGAGAAGTGATGTTATTATGGTATTCATTTTATGAGGCTATTAAAATACTCTGTGCAGAAACACCACTAAGCACTCCTTTTATGTGTTGCTTTTTATATCTTATCTGTGTGTACAAGGGTCTTTTTGCATGTGTACAGTTAATAACAACATGAAACAACTACAGATATTTGTTACAAAATTTCAAGGTACAAGCAGACACAGGCACAAAAATAAGTGAAAAAAAACCTATAAAATCATAAAGACAGAATTCACTGAAACAATTTTCACAGAGACAGAACACATACATTCATTCTATCTACACCCCTAAAGAAAATTGTCCCCAAGGCAGGAACCAAAGATAAAAACAAGAAACGAGCTGCTAATATCTGTCTGAGACCATCTCCTTTATAGCTACAAACAACTGAAAGACAAACTTCATTCAAACCAGAAAGTTATGTAGATTATCAGAGTCACTTGGAAAGGAAGTTTCAAAGACCATGGTCCACAAACACTTTAACACCTACTTCTGTCGTGCCTCTCCATCATCAAGTAGTCTATTTTGATTTCAATTTATTTTCAAAATAATGAAAAAAAAAACCCAATAGAAAGCAGGTTGATAGCAATACAGCTGGCATTTCTTTACTTGAAGCTTCACATTAATGAGGTGCGTATACAGGCACTTAGATATTCCGTTCAATGTACATGTCTGGGCACCTCAAGGTCACCTGCTACTTTCTGATGAGTATTCCTCACTTTCAGTAACTATTAGCACTACGCATACTGGAGCGGATAAACCTATTTGTTGCTCTTTGTGACTGAATTGCTTTTAAATTAATTTAACATAGGTCACAGTGACTTTGTAGGAGCACAAATTTTTTGACTATTGACAGTCATCATTTACTTTCAGATATCTTATTTCTAATGAACAGATAAAGACAACACTTATAAGATGACAGTGCCATTAATCTCAGTGCCTCTTCTAACAGCAGAAATATGATACATTTTCCTTCAAAAATAACTTGCTATACCTGCTGCATTTTCTCGTAGTCCCACATCAAATGCAAGTTTATCCGTCTGAGATCTTGATGATGTTAAACATGTCAAATACTGCAAAACAGTAGAGTTATTGAAAGCAAAACCGCAATAGTACCCATTAACACATATGTCAAATTAATACTGCATCTCACTATCAGCCTGCGCTTAATTTTTAAAAATTAGTTAAGAATTATGTGATTTGTGTACAAGCTCTTCCTGACCTTAAAACATCCAAACCTTTTTCCACTTCAGCACATATTTCTCTGAGCAATTTAGCTCCTCCTTTCCAAAGTCTCACTTAACTTCATCAGATAGGAATGGCAAACATCTTGTTAATAACTTTACTGTAATATGTTTGCTTCATGAAAGCATAGTGAACATACCAAAAAGCATTAATGCTTGCAACTCAGGTATATCAAGGCACATACAATTTCTATGGTCCATAAACATAAGCAACAGAGTTTAAAGACTACTGTGGAGTATTTTAGTACAGGAAAAAGGAGTAAAGAAGTTTTCTTAACTTCTCATTTAGTCAACCTCCTATTACTTATACTTTCATGAGCTCTAATAAGTCAAAGATCCAGAACTATTAAAATTTTCCAGTTGTACAATGTAGTGAAACAAAATTGATACAAGGTAGTCTGAAGAAGCATGCTCATGGACATAATCTCTGTGAACTATGGGGTCTAAAAAGGAACAGTTTATCTTGTAAAATATGGTGGAAAAAATAGCACATATCACAACAAATTCAATTCCTAATGGAAGTATGATTAAAATTAAAACCTTAAGGACACGGAAATAATCCATAAGCTTTTCAGCTACATTTCTGAGTGAAATGGATTGAAGAACCTGAATTTAAAATACAAAGGACATTTCTATTGTGTTTAGACACCATAAACTCTTTTTTTTTAATCTAGTGCAGAAGACAACTTGGAAAGAATATCATTCTGAATTTACATAGTTTTAATTTTGATAAAAAGAAATTTGACTTTCATGCTACTCCTTCTATTCAAGTGCTGTTTCACTTACCATTTCACTAAACGAATGGCGAAGTAGTATAGCATGGCCATATAGCAGGGTTCTGTGACCACCCCCTTGAGCTGCCTACAGAACATGACACAGAAGGTCAGAACTCCACTACACTGCAGAGACTACAACCAGAATTATTTAACAACATGAAAAGCTACTGCAGTTCAATTAATAAGTGCAGAAATTCAAGAAAATTATGAAATTTATATGTTAGGCAAAAATCGTAATAATGACAGCTACAGCAACAGCAAATGCCTGACATGGGAACAAATGTTGCTCCCGGTGAAAACCATTTTCAAAAAACGTTTTAAATTTAGTAAGATACTACTTACCTTTCTTATAAACTTCTCAGATGCATTAAAAAATAAATAAATAAATAAATATATATCCACATACGCAAACTTAAATCTGAAACAGGCAAAACTCACCTACTGCCCAGAATAGTTCAAGCAATATTAAGGATATCAACTTACTAGGATTAATGTTAACTTAAGCATTTACTAACTTCATTAAAGTAACTGCATCCATCATTTCAACTAAGCACAGCTGTTAATTTCACATCTGGAGTTTTGTGCCAAGATCAGGGAGAGGCAAAACTGGCTTTTCCATATGCTTCCTTTAAAGAAGTTTACACAAATCTTTTGAACTCCATTTGGAGACCAGAAGAAAACAAATTCCAAGGGAAGAATCTTAACAAGGTTTTGCTTATGGAACAAAAGACTACAAGGTTTATAGGTTTTCAAGTCAGTCTACCTTACCCTTCTGCATCTTTCAACTTATTTCCTAATTATTTATAAATAAGAAGCTTATTCAAACTTAAATAATATGACAAAGAAATTAAATTATTGATTTATTATGGTGCTTTCCACTGAAACAAAGATTTTTATTTTTATATTCTTGATCCCAGATGGGAGGTGATCTCCATATTTTTCAGAATTAAGGATATCATGATTAATGTTAATACTAATTATATCCTACACTTTACAACATTTTTTGTTGTACAAACAACATTGTACTTCATCTTTTTTCTCTCAGTACAGATCATAGCCTTTACACCTGCTAAGTCCTAAGTAATAATAAAAGGTCTAACATCAGGATCCTGATAAGAAGTTAAAAATTGTTGATTTAAGAATATCCAACTTTTCATGTAACTGTTTGAAACTGTTCTCACACATGCGCAGAGGTTTTTTTTAAACTATAAAAAAAATTTACTTTATAATCTTCTTTCAGGTATATTTAGGCCATTGTTAAATATGAAAGATTGCCCAAAATACAACTTCAGAAACGGTGTCATCTCATACATTACATATTTCTAGAAATTACTGCCTTTCAAGGTCAGTTCTTTCCATTGGATTCATGTGTGAGGGACCAAGATAATTAAAGGTACTTCCAGGAACTATACACGTGGTTAAATACGCGTAGGTAAATTATTTTACACTCTATGAACAATACATTATTTAAATCACCAATTAGGTCAACAGATTTACAAGCTGTGTATAACTTGTGTTCTACAGAACAGAACCCCAACTTTAAGCTGAGGAAACAGCTATATTTTCTATCGCAACATGTAGAATACTTAATACTAATTCAAAGGATTAAAAGAGATATATTATTTGTCTGACCAGAAGCAATAAAAAACCTAAGAAATTTCGTGGAAGTACTTTTTTACAACTGCAATCAAATAAAAATCCCACTTCTCTTATATTAGCTAATAACAAAGATATTAACAAATAGGGAGTTGGGTTCTGGTTATGCTGGAACTTAATGCTGTTAACAGATAGTAGACAGTTTTATGTAATTTTATGTGATAAATTTTATTGAGAAAATTCTCAGAATTATATGGATGCTATGCATAATCTCTTTCAAAATACATTCCATATAATTATGGAAAATTTCTCAGTACACCCAGTAGTAAACTAAAAAATACTAAACTCCTGGATAATGATTTTTGGATCCACATAGAAAATGTGTTACTTTATTGGAAGAAATTGGAGATAAATATGAGATAATTATTGCTGGTCATTCAGAGGAGACAGCATACTTTCAGATATCATTATAAAAGGCTAATCAGAAACAATAAACAAAAATTTCCAAGAACTCCTCTAAAATATCCTTGAACAGGATTTTTAATCATATATCCTGCAGGAACCTATTACAGCTTGGGCAAGAACATCATGTAACCATGTATATAATACTTCTTTTATAAATTACAATTTTTTTAATCAATAAGGAAAACCTTAACAGCAAAATCAACTGTAATTACAGACAGGCTGTCAGAAGAAAAATTACATGTCAATTTTTAACAAATATACACATACTGAGCACAAGCAATAAGACACTTCATATTAATTTTTTACAAAAAGCTTTTAGGTGAATCGCTTGTAATTTTAAAGCTGATCCATGTAAAAAAGAAAAAAAAAGCAAATAAACACAACAAATCAACAAACCCCCCAAAATCAGATAAAGTATTTTTTTCCTCTAGGAAAATAGGAAACTAACAGGAGAACTCTATTCCAAACTAAATTTAATATGGAAAGCAAACCATTCAATGGAGTGATAGACTGAAGATTAATGTTAATAAAGTGAGGACAAATTGTATTGTTACCAATGCTGCAGTGTTGAGAACAGAATGTAAAGGAACATTTTAACATGTAAATTCCTACATTTCCCTCTGTCACTTTTCCTCTACATATAAAATGATTAAAATACAACATTTTGTATTATTGATCCCAAAATTAGCTTTACTGAAATCTAGTTTAGAAACTAGTTATCATGATTTTTTTTCATCATGCGAAAGATAGCACCTGATAATACAAAATATTTAACTTGATTGGTAATTATGACATGTCTCAAAACAGAATCAGTTAATTGTAACTGAAAAAATAACCTATCCATTATACCAAGAGCTAGTTGACAGAAGCTAATTAAGATTCCACCTCCTCTGAATATAACAAATGTTTGCGGTCCAGAAAGTAAGTTTCTTATATTATTGTTCAGGCTTTCATTTTTTTATTTCATCTTTCTATTTCATCTCTTCCAGCTCTGCTATGTTTCTATTATGATTTCACAAATGGATGGTACCCAGTTTCAAAATACATGCAGGACAAGCTGGTATCAAAATAAAAAAAGGACAACAGACTACACTTTCTTTTCTATTGCCCACTGCCCCCAAAGCAGTATGGTCATTTTTACTGTTGAGATTATTTGTTCTCTATTGTCAATCTCAAATATAAACATTTATATGTTACTAGTAATGCCAGATTAAATATTTTGGCTAAATTTATGGGTGAATAATTTGGAAATACTAAAAATTTTGTTAATGCTTAGAAGTCATAAAGTATTTAAATCAAACTTAATTTCCCTAATCAAATGCTTTTTTCACCAAAAGTTCCATTTTCTAGGAAGCAATGTAATTGCATAATATCAAAAAATACACTTTAAACTGGACAAAACAGTGGAAAGCAAAGGTTAATAACAATGAGGTCTGAAAACTGTGTGCACAAAGGCTGACAGTGCAAGATCGGAAGTGATGCAGCAGAACTCCAGCTTTTCTGAGCTGTGCCATGACATGGGCCAGTTAAGGATCTGGAGTGCAGAATAAACCAATAGGTTGTGGTTATCCTGCCAATAAATTACAGAGAAAAAAAACACTGGTTCTTCCACTTCTCAAAAAGTAAAAAGAACTTAATACCTGTGAATCAAACAGAAGCATAGGACATTTATCCTAATCTGCATCCCTATAGACTGGTGAGTAGTTGCACAACAATGAAAAGACCACAGAAGGAATGATGATTTATAATTGAACAGAAAAAGATTTGAAAAATTATTCTGTAGCCATGTCCATCTTTTGAAAAATAATACACATTTCTGTGTAGATGGATACGACATTCAAAAATTAGTCTGAAGTAAGTAAAACATTCTTTGATTCTCCCTTCTAGAATATTTACTTAAATAATAAAATCCCTGTCCTCCTACATATCATTCAATATTATTTTCTAAGCTTCTATTAATAAAAGAATAAAACACTAAAGCTGCGTGAACAATACATGCATTTCAGAAAAAAATCAAAAGAGAACTTTCAATATGAAAGGACTTCAGCATAAATTTCTATTTGACAAAAAGATTGGTAGAGAAACATTATCTTTAAGTAAATTTCTTTTGATAATGCTGAATTTACTTGTATTTTTATGCTTGGTTTCTTCCTCAGACATCTCTTTCTTTTTCCTTAATGTCACAGAGTCTTAGCTCTGTGTGTAAATACAATAAAAAACCCCTACAACTCAAAGAAAATATAATTTCTCTTGTTCTACATAAAATAAAAAAGACAGACTATCCAGCTCTGCAGATTATCTGCATCATAATTAGTTGCCATTTAGTCTCATAAAAGAGTAAACCCATAGAGTTTTTTCTCATAAAAAGCAAACCCACAGAGTTTTATCATGGTCTGTTCGTAAGAGAATGAAAGTTCAATTCAGTTAAGATGAAATGGGAGAATAAGGGCCAAAGCAATCAAATTAAGATAACTCTTTCAGCCAGGCTTTTGAACTGTGCTGGGAAATCAATTAAAGCACAGCATCATAGATGACAAGAACCAGCTGATCTAATCAGTCAGCAGAAATCTGAGAGGTATGCTAAACATCAATGTATGAAGTCACCCACAAAAAAAAAAGCAAGAATTTTGTCAACCTTAAGAGACATACACATGACTGCTAGAAATGTAACTCTAAGTAAGAGTGAAATATAAAATTTTCTTATTTACACTAGTTTTGTGGGTTTCATGGTACCAGAAAACAATTACAGAATTTCTCATAACAAATAAATATTGTAAAGTCTTATTTAATATTTGTTCGTTAATAATACTTCACCTTATACATTAAGTGGTATTTTGAAGGTTTTTTAGATTTCAGTTGTTCACTGAGTAGAAGAAAAAGGTGATGTCACATTTTATTTTAAATTCTTAAGGCTAAGACTGTTGGTTGTGTTCAGCCTGGGGAAACCTTATTGCAACCTTCCAGTACCTGAAGGGGCCTACAAGGAACACGGAGAAGGACTTTTTATCAGGGAATGTAGTGATAAGACAAGGTGTACTGGTTTTAAACTAAAAGAAGATAGATTTAGATTATATGTAAGGAAAAAAAAATTAATATGACAGTGGTGAGGCACTGGAACAGGTTGCCCAGAGAAGCTGCAGATGCCATTTCCCCAGAAATGTTCAAGGCCAGGTTGGATGGAACTTTGGGCTACCTGGTCTAGTGAAGGGTCCCTGTCTGTGGCAAAGGGGGTGGAACTAGTTGATCTTTGTGGACTCTTCTAACCCAAGCCCATATGATTCTATATCCTAAATTACCTACTTATAAAAAATTCACCAATGCAACAGCAAGAGTAACATCTAAAACTTCATGAAGTGTTAGTCTGTAGATGAGAAGTAAATCTGCCTCATCTCAAAAAGTGGAAATGAGGTTCAGTTTATCAATGAAAATTTATAATTGTTCATGCAGATTATTGTAAATACAGGAAAATCTGTATCTGGTATTTGGATTAGGCTTAATTTTTGTTTATAACACCATCTCCTTTTGCAAAAGAAATTGTTTAGAGGTTCTGTGCAAAATACTGTTCTGAAATTAATTTGACAATGATAAATAATTTACAATAAATTGCATGTGTCTTTTTTGGCATCCTTACTGCTCTGGTGTGGAAGTCCTGTTTCAGTCGTTCTTAGCATATGTTAGATTTGAATTAATAATGCAATCTAAACTTTAGTAATTTCAAATGGAAGCATAGCTACAATATTTCACTCTACTGCGTCACTTTACACTATACAGTAAGCATACAAGTAAGTATTCTTGTGTTAATTAAGTAAAAGATTAAGAAATCCTAAGAAAGATTTTTTTAAATAACTGTTCCTATCAACAGCTATTGTTTTTTACCACAGATGAAATAACTTGAAGTTATACTGAAACAGTTTATTTACAGAATTACACAGTAAAATATTGTATTTTTATATCTGAACTAAAAGGGACTTACATTTGTCACTTAGTTTCATTTATAGCTGTTAATTTCATGTGAGGATAAATAAAATTATATTTAAATACCTGAAATACTTTCTTAGCTCAGGGAAATGAGGTAGAATATTTACATGATGAGAACATTACTTTGCTTTTACTTTAATAAATAGAACTATAATACAATAATGCTTTTCTGACAATGATTTATGTTTTAGATAAAATATGTCTCATATACTTTCTTCAGGTTCATAAAAGCCAAGCTCAGTCCAAGGGTCCTTTTATAGTATCCAGTTCTGGACTGACAGTAATAGATGATCTCTGAAGATGACGTTTCTGTAAACTTTAGTTTTTTAAATATTTCAAAGGAGTAACTATACCTAATCCTCAATGCTAAAGAGAAATAAATATGATTATAGTAATGGAGGAAAAATGTCCCTGAAAAACTGAAGAATCTGACATGAGGCCCCTCTCCTAGAAAATCCTGGAGCAAGGAAAGAATTGAGAACAATCCCTATTCAGAAATTCAATCTTCTTTGATGTCAATTTACTTACCCCTTCACTAGCATTATCTCCTGTGTTGGCCAGCATTTCTTGAAGGGCTCTGACTGACAGGGACTGTTCAAGGACAAAGTTACAGATGCAAAGGTCTGGAGGAACATACTGTAAAAATAAATGAAACAATGCAAGAACAGGTCAGCAGAGCAGGTGAAGCATGATCAAAAGTGTGTTTGAATACACATGTATTGTAATTTCAAAATCCATACTTGATGCTTACTCATTTGGTTTGGGATATAATACTTCTCTGTATGAAAATAATATAAATCTATTCTTTATAACTTGTCAGTGCAGTAACTGAGCTGGATTCTTCACAGTAAAAAGAAATCTTCAGGTTCAAAAGCAAACAGCTTTTCTGTAAATATTATTGATTTTCTATCTTTTAGAATTACACCATGAACACGCTATGTTTTCTCTATCACAATTGACAAAACAGAAGGGAAATGGTATGATCTTACTTGGTATGTAAGGTTGAAGCTCTGAACATGTCACTAAATGACAAAGATTCAGAATCTTATGATATGAACTACTGTAGGAGATCTTCTCAATTATTGGATCAATATGTCTTCTGGGTTTGAAACATGAAACTTATATTCATTTCAAGAGCAGACGATTATTTTCTTTTTCAGTGTATTTGCATTGGTGTGCCCCAAGAAAAAAGTCTCAAGGGGAAACATTAATGCGTATGGATATGTGACAGGAAAGTACAAAGAAGACTGAGGCAGACCGTGCAGTGGTACCAACTGAAAGGATGAGGACATTGATAAAAACTGAAATACAGGAAATTTACAAAAACAGGAGGAAAAAACACCCTTTTTTTACTGTGAGTATTGTCAACACGGGGAGAGGTGCCCCAGAGAGGAAGTGAAGTCTCCATTCTTGGAAATACGCAAACCTTGACTGAACAGTGTCCTGAGCAATCTGTTCTTGCTGAATCTACTCTGAGCAGAGGAGTGAACCTGATGACCTCTGCAGCTCTTTTCCAAACTCAATAATTCAGTATTCTATGGTTTATCATCCTGGCTAAAAATGAGCTTTAAAGTAGATATACACTCCTTTTTCAAATCAGTGTGACAGGAGAGGACAAAATTATTGATAATGCTGAATTTTTTCTTTTGTCATCCTGTGGCAGCTTTCAGATTATGCAACATCCACTTTATTAAGACATTTTCAGTACCATACTACCCTTGAAGTATATTTGAATTAAAAAAAAAAACCCAAAACAAACCACCAAAAACCAACCACAAAACAAAACCACAAAATAACCCCAGGAAAAAACCCCAAAGAAACACTATCAAAAGTCAGATCAATCTTTAGAAAGTCTTCCTATATTTCAACAATGGAACTTAGCTTCAGAAACAAAACTGGAAGCTTATCTTGCAACAAAATAACATAGCTGGTGATAAAGTAATTCAGGCACTTAATCCCACTCCAAACTGAGTATGGCATAATCAACATCATCCGATACCTACTGACTGAACAAAAGAATACCCATCTCTTTCACTGGCCACTAGCTTTTGATCCACAGAGGCAGCAATTTGATTTGCAAATAGTTTCAGCCTTTACTTCAGTGTTGTATTAATAAAATACATGCTCTAAAAATAATGTACTGCTAGACATAGTTTGCATAAATTGCATCTTAGGTTAATGCCATTTTTCACTTCTTATTCTTTTTCATAGCCTACGGAGCATTCAGTTTTATTTAAGAATACTGACATGGAGAAATATGAAATGAATTTTTCTACCCCTAGACTAGCTAACCCCTCCTTCAAATTTACAGTGTAACACAGTAAGATAACACGTGCATGTTACCGCATATCCCATTTCTGTGGTTGGATGGCAACAGATTCTTCTTAAAATTCTACTGACCTGAAAAATACCAGGTAATTTAGCTACTGTCCTCCTTAGTTAATTGAGATTGCTTCTTTAAAAAAAAATAAAAAATTAAAAGTAATTATAGTCTGTCTAAGCTCATTTGTTTCCTGGTCTTTTTGCAAATGGTGCTGGTTCATAAGTTTGATATTCAACAGTCTCTGTGGCAGACAATTTTATATTCTTGATAACTACACAGATAAAAGACGTTTAATAAAATCTCAACCATCAGCTAATCTATGCTTTCTCCCCCTCCCCCCCCCAACTCTGAGCAATGTTGTATTATAAAAGAATCCCACAAAAAAGAAAAAGTGCCAATACTCCATGTTCAGTGAAATAAGAATACTGAGAGGTGAGAGCTACGGGTAGAAGATGGGGAAATATTAATGTCAGGAATCTTTATGCTGAAATGAAAACCAAAATTTATTCATTTACTAGAGAAAAAGTTTTAGAATTTGCTATAAAATAATACTCATTAGCAATTGTACCCCTTCTGGTTATGGGAAATTGAAGTGAATATACAGAAGTAAGACAACTCACTTTTAAGAACCATAAATAAAGAAAAAAATTCAAAGGGAGTAAAAAGTATTTTATTTTATAGTCATTTAAATATACAGAATAAGTAGACTGATGAGGTATAGGATAAAAGCAGGAATTTACAATAAATAGTACTTGAAAGTCACTGAGAGTTTTTGTGAGTTCTTCCAACACACCTCTGTGCAGTCTTGTCCATACAGATGGGAAGATAAACAAAAAGAAAAATTTCATATAGGAAAACTACACAAATTTGCAAAGTAAATCTGTGAAACAAGCAACAGTTCTACTCTGACAGATGCTCTTTTTCTAGAAAATATTTATTTCTGAGATTATTTCCAAATGTGTCTTTCATGTAGGGTTATCAGTTTTGCATCAACACACTCATAACACTTAATATACCTTTTTTTTCTGAATGAGGTGTTGAGATAAATAAAACTAGCTGCTGAACTACAATTGTTCAATCTACAAAAAATCTGAGTCTTAAAATAATGGTTTTCTCACAGAAATGAATCAGAGTCCAGGTCAAATTATTTTTATCTAAATTGATTTCTGGAGGAAGAGCAGAGAGCAGGTAAAGTATATTAATAGGTCAAATCTGATAGGAGACATGTCATAAAAAAGCAGAAACAAGCTACACAGTAGCTAGAGAGGAGCAACACAAGTAGTTATAGAAAAATGAAGACCTACAGCAATGAAAAAGGGCCACACTTTGTAATAAATAAAAAAGAGGAATCTCAAATAGTTCAAAATACTTCATAGAAAATACAGAATAGGACAGAAAGCTGCCATTGTCACATACTTCTGATACATTGACCACACTCATCTGCCTTAGATTTCCACTTAAAAAGGAGAGACAAGAGAAGAGTTTTCTCCTATAAGGTGCACTGTGATTAACTGATATAACATTGTATTTTCTCATTTTGACATTATTCATTAACATTGTAAACGTATGTTCATACCTGACCAGCATTAGTGAAGGAGACCTACCCATCCTAAGCCAGTCAATATCACATACTGGTTTCATTTTCACTTGTAGTTTCTTAGAATAGACAGCAAAATGGAGAAAGACACACACACACACACACACACACACACAGAATAATCACTGGTTGGCCACACCTGGAGTACTGTGTCCAAATCTGCAGAAATAGACACTGTGGATGTAACATGCTCATAATGCCTAGAGTAAAAAACCAGGAAATATTATGAAGCACTGAATGTTACAGAAAAACATGAAGTGTCTCAGTTACAGGAATTATTTTAGATAGTTAAATGATAGCAACTTTTGGCCGTTAACAGGTATGCCTCAAAGTATACCTAAAATCTCTAAGAACTCTCATGTTGCAGTCACAGAAAGAAAAACATACAAAAGGTGCACCTAGCATCGCATTAAAGAAACCACAATTAAATGTATCTGGGATAAGTAGGTTAACATTCACTGATCAGTTACACCAGTTTAGAGGTTCGACTTCTTACTTTAGCTTCTGATGTTGGTTCCAAAAAACACAGGCGATTCCCAAGTCCCTCAGCTGCCAAGCAAAACTTCCTTTGTTCTTTGTGAATACTGGCAACACACTGAAGTACTACTTCATCATCCTGTCACAAAACAAGGTACGAGAAAAAAGGTAAGTATTTGGAAGTTACATGCACACTATAATGCTAATAAATTCTGGAATACAGTTTCCTTTGAAATTGAATGTATACTCCTGTAAGTGATGTCATGTACATACAGAGTTTCTTTTGATGCATTTGTAAATATATGTTTATGTACAGATTTATGTTCAAGACTGTATCAAAGTGAAAAAGACTACAGGGTTTTCACAAGTGGCATGTCCTTCTGTTCCTTTAGGAGTGGCTTGCAATGCTGCCACAGAAACCTGTAAGCACACTGTTACTCAGCTTTACTCGGTAAAACGTGTTAAAACGTGTTTAATGTTTACAGTAAAAACAAGTTATTGGAATTTTGCAAACAACAGTAACCTACATGTAAAAAAATTATTTTTTTTTAGCACAGTAAACCCTCAACACAAATCCTCTGAATGCACAATCTTACTTTTTAAGGTCTCATTTAATTTAGAAATCTCTGATTACAACCAAAGATCTAAGAGGCAGTTTTCAAATAACGGTTCAAATAATTCATAAGAACTTGCTCCTCAAGACATATTCCAAGAATAAGAACACTCTGGAAAAGTGACAGGAAACAGCCCCATTGTTAGTTATCCTAATTATTCTAAAAGCTCTTTTATGAATTGTTATATAATGCAATGCCAAAGACACACTTACTTGAAAAGTGCCGAGCCCTTATTCACCTTTTAACATGTGATACTTAAGTGAGCCAGAACAGACTATTTTTAGTGTTCATCTGTGTCAAAGGTACATACAGAATTTAAAATATTTTTATTTTCCAAAGCTTGTCCACTAACCATGAAAAACATCATTTGTAGAAGAACTTATTTTTATACAGGCATGTAACTGTTCACCAAAAGACACTGCCTTAGAAGTTTTTAAGGGGGTGGAAGCTGATAAAACAAGAGCGATATGATATGTCAGTGTCCAATCCAGCTATGAAGTTATACTGGTGTCAATTATTATTGTCAAAGCAGATACCCAACAGCCGCCTGTACTGAAATCAGAGATCACTTGAACAATTATGTTCTAAAAGCAGCACTGCTTTTTCCAGTCCCATTATGCAACTGCAATACTATGACAGGAGCACAGCTACACTTGAAATAAAAGCTTGGAGTGACAAAGTGATTTGCACCAAAGGAATTAAGTGACACACCCTTTAAAGAGGGAATTCAAAAGCAGGTGTTTCATTTGTGTGATTTTGCAATTGTGTGTAAGTTATATGGCTTTCTTGTATACGGGGACGCTTAACCGACTACTTGCTACTACTAAAATGGACAGCTATTATATTTCGGACTAATCAGCAGTTACAGTGTTCCTTATCTAACTTTACATAACAATCAATAGTGCTTTTAACAGCACAGAATGGGAATTCAAGAAACATTTATAAACCATTTGAAGATGTGTAGACAAGTCATAGGTAGACAGAATGAACTCATTAATGCTAAATAAATTCATTTTCTTTTTCCCCCTCTGCTTCCATTTCTGGAAAATGTTCTCTGAAGTTGTGAGCTTTCAAACTCATTAGTAAAAACACCTCTGCTTTTCAATCATAAGTCAAATAAGTTGCAAAATATAAACAATACAATTAAGTACTCATTACTGCATCCCTCTGTTAATGATTTTTTAAAAAAATGACATCAGAAGCATGTATCTTAAGGGAAAAAATCGGAACATGTATAAGATAAAGAAAGATATTTTAAACTTTTTTCAACATTTTGTTCCTGCGTCAATTTCAGAACATACATATTTCAGAGATTTAATAGAATAAAATACTAAAATATTAATTTATAAATTACAAGATTTAGAATAAAATTGAGATTTGCCATTTACCTTGCACTTACCAGTGGATTACATTAAATTACTTCTAAATATATATATGTTGCTGAAGTTGTGTGTATTCCCCTACTATGTTTAGGGTCGCAACTAGGAAGGCTAAAGCCCTCTTGGAAACGAAGCTGGCAAGGGACATAAAGGATAATAAAAAGGGTTTTTTTAGATACGTGAATAGCAAAAGGATGACCAGGGATAATGTAGGTCCCTTGATGAATGAGGAGGGTGTCCTGGTAACGGGGGATACTGAGAAGGTGGAGATACTGAATGCCTTCTTTGCTTCGGTCTTCACCTCAAAGGACCCCCGGGACCCACAGGCACTGGATGTAAATAGGAGTGTTTGGGATATGAAGAATTTCCCTCTGGTTGAGGTAGGGGAGGTCCAGGAGCGGCTCAAAGGGATAAACGCACACAAATCCATGGGACCGGATGGGATACATCCACGTGTGCTAAGGGAGCTGGCGGAGGTGATTGCTGAGCCGCTCTCTATCATCTTCAACAGGTCCTGGAGAACAGGAGAAGTGCCTGAGGACTGGAGGATAGCCAATGTCACTCCAGTCTTTAAAAAGGGCAAGAAGGAGGATCCCAGCAACTATAGGCCAGTCAGCCTCACCTCTGTCCCCGGAAAGGTAATGGAACAGCTTGCTCTGGATGCCATCTCCAAGCAATTGGAAGAGAAGAAGGTCATGAGGAGTAGTCAGCATGGATTCACCAAGGGGAAATCGTGCTCGACCAATCTCATAGCCTTCTACGATCTCATCACCGGCTGGGTAGATGGAGGGAGAGCAGTAGATGTCATCTACCTTGACTTCAGCAAGGCTTTTGATACTGTCTCCCATGACATCCTGATAGCAAAGCTGAGAAAGCATGGGATTGATGAGTGGACAGTGAGGTGGGTTGAGAATTGGCTGTCGGACCGAGCCCAGAGGGTCGTGATTCGTGGAGCGGAATCTGACTGGAGGCCTGTGACTAGCGGTGTTCCCCAGGGCTCGGTGTTGGGTCCAGTCCTGTTTAACATCTTCATTGACGACCTTGATGAGGGAATAGCCTCGACCCTCAGCAAGTACGCCGATGACACAAAGCTGGGAGGAGTGGCTGACACGCAGGAGCACTGCGCTGGCATCCAGCGAGACCTGGACAGGCTGGAGAGCTGGGCAGTAAGAAACCAGATGAGGTTTAACAAAAGCAAGTGTAAAGTCTTGCACCTGGGAAGGAACAACTTCGTATCAGTACAGGCTGGGGGATGACCTGCTGGAGAAGAGCTCAGTGGAGAAGGACCTGGGGGTCCTGGTTGCTGACAGGTTGGCCATGAGCCAGCAGTGTGCCTCGGTGGCTAAGAGAGCCAATGGGATCCTGGGGTGCATCCGGAGGAGTGTAGCCAGCAGGTCAAGGGAGGTGATCCTCCCCCTCTACTCTGCCCTGGTCAGGCCCCACCTGGAGTATTGTGTCCAGTTCTGGGCTCCCTGGTATAAAAAGGACAGCGATCTCCTGGAGAGAGTCCAAAGAAGGGCTACGAAGATGATAAAGGGCCTGGAGCATCTCCCCTATGAGGAAAGGCTGAGAAGATTGGGACTGTTCAGCCTTGAGAAGAGAAGACTAAGGGGGACCTAATTAATGTTTACAATTATCTTAAGCAAGGGATGCAGGGGGAATCAGCCAGCCCCTTTTCAGTGGTTTGTGGAGACAGGACAAGGGGCAATGGCTGCAAGTTGGAGCACAGGAAGTTCCGCACCAACATGGGGAGAAACTTTTTCACAGTGAGGGTGACAGAGCACTGGAATAGGCTGCCCAGGGAGGTGGTGGAGTCTCCTTCTCTGGAGATATTCAAGACCCGTCTGGATGCCTATCTCAGTGAAATGTCCTAGGGAGCCTGCTTTGGCAGGGGGTTGGACCCAATGATCTCTCGAGGTCCCTTCCAACCCCTAAGATTCTATGATTCTATGATTCTATGTTAAAGTACTCATAATTCCAGATGCATATACATAGTATCCATTGAAATTCATAGTTTTCTAAATCATAAAATTATGCCTTCATACAATGAATATACCTTAAACTGAAAATTACATAAATTATTTTCTTTTTAAATCCATATGCATAAAAAGGCAAGAGTTTCTAGCAAAATAAAATCAATTCTTTAATCTTCTAGAATTAAAACCCCAAGCATTTTATTTCTGAATTTACACTAGCTTCACAAAATCTTTTATCAGTCATTAAAGGCCATAACCCCAAAATACAAACACCAAGAATGTCTCAAGAACAGTAAACATCAATCAACATTACTCCCCTAATTTTCCAATTTATCCTTTAATTTCTGCTGCTGCATTTAACAAACTATGTATTTGCTACATAGGGGGAACAACTTCATTAGAGTTTGTCAAAAATGGCAAAAATAGAGTATTACAGAATGATTTGGAGTAGAGTTTTAAAGATTTTATCATTCAGATGCAGGTGGACTGAGCATAAGGAATTCCTGGAATCTATATAATGTGCAAATAAGACAATGACTCGCTGTTAAAATGACTCAATAGCATAGTACACTTACCGAAGATCATTCTAGCTGAGGTCTGAAATTGCTTTTCTGGCCTGAAAATGCTAATAGAAATTAGTTTTATAGTTCCTATCCTATAATGAAATTGCTGACCACTTCTCAGAAGTATCATGTTTTCTTGAGTCTTCTCTCACACAAATTCTGATATTGCAAACTTTTTTTCTGGTAAACTTTCTTCTTCCCCTTAGTTTTTAATACCCACAGTGCTGGAGCCATTTAACTTTGATATTCTCTTCTCTTAAATGGAATTACATCCATTTACTTCAGTATACCTTTTTAACATGACAAGGAGAAGCCTGCATGCTCAAGAATATGCTGAGATTCATGCAATAAAAAGTGACAAGTTGTAAATTAAGCCATATACAGCCAATTCTATAAGCAAAACAAAGCTCTGACTTTCACATGTTTAGAAGTTTTTTCTAGTTCTTTTCATTTTGTGTGTGTATGTTGGGGACGGTTTAAATAAAAGAGGCTTAGAGTTCATGGAATCACAGGCTGGAAAGAACCTCCATAAGCAATGGCCCAACACCTTCAACTAGAGAAGGGGTAATTTCTGTCAAATTTCTTAGATGATCTAATGTGCTTAATAGAAGAAAAAAGTCCACTTCAAAGTTCTGATCAGCATGAAGTACTGTCACAGATTGACACCTCTTTCCACTACACATAACACCTTTTCAGATCAAAAGTCATAATATGCAACAATTATACCAATGTTTACTAAATTTCACCAGGTTTCGCTTCAGTGAGCAAAAAGGGAGACAAGTTCGCATTGATCAAAATGCTTCTACGATTTACTGAACACACAGAAAACTAATAGATTTGCAGATCATTGTACCTCGTGCCAGAACTGCCTTTGCTATTGCTCCTCAGGAAGTACACATATTCTAGGTGTGAATTACTAATTCCTGGAAATTACTTTCCACCAATAACATCATAAAAAATTACATAAAGTAAACTATGAAATCCATTTTGTATTACCATAATTAATATCTATTCACAAGAACAGATGAGTAGCATTTTTTAAACTTTGGGGGTTTTTTTCTGAACAAAGACAAGTGAAATTTTTCACCTGCTCCTGTCCAGAAATCACTTATCTAGTTAGGATTCATGAGTTAGTTGTTTAGCAAAAGGACACAGACCAGGTAAACCCAACTTTATACACACAAGCACTACATATATTTCAGGTGGTCTGAAATCCTGAAGAATGTACCAAGTGTTGTATAGCTAATGTGTCATAATTCTGTACAGTTTTATTCATCTATTCACACAAATGCATGACTTCTGTAAAAAGAAAAAAGACAGCTTTGGAGATTGTCCTTCATTATTTGAAAGTAGGTAACTGCATAACTGTGTATACCAAAACCATTCATTTCTATTTGCTTTGGCCAGAGCTGAAGCTGCAGTCTGAGCTTGCACTACATAGCAATGTCTGCATACGCTGAGAAACAAAGGTATTTCTACATGACAGCAAATCACTCAGTATCTTCTGCTTTAAAGATAGAATAGGTTACCAAAGTAAAACTTTGCAAAAAAACCCCTTTGATTCTTTGCAAAACTATGCCTAATGTTAAACAATTTCTTTAACAGAAAACTGTGGTTCCTAGCCTGCAGCAATGTATCATTAAGCAGCATACTATCTAATTTTAAAGAAAGAGCTTTTAATGAACTGCAGTCCAGTAGTTCATTACCAGACAGTGTTTTGTCTTGGTCTTCCTCTTCAGGTTTCCTTATAAAGTGATGATTAACTTAAACTGAGATTCCTGTGATGAAGTAATAAGGCAAATCATTAGCAGAATCTAGTTTAATTAATCAATGACTTGACTTGCTACAAGGTGAGTCAGTGACCAAGGTAGGTATGATCTTGCTTCAGCTCACGTCACTAGTTTTTCAGAATTTCAGAATAAAAAAAATTCAACAGCTAATGAACTTCCTTCTTAATTTATGTTACATATATATACCAAAATTATAGTGATTTATATGTTTAAGTCTATATAGAGCTTGTATTCAAAAGTAGACCCACTTCTGTATGTTTTATATTAAGCAGCGCAAAATCATAAGTACACTAAATACATACATGCATATTGACATATATGTATATAAAAATATATAAGTTTTGCTGGAAAATGACACTCTAGACTTAGTTTGTTCCCTACTGATTCAATATGTACCAAATCTCTATTTGCTGTATTCAGTACTGAAAATGAACTGATAAAATGAAATTTACATGACATTGGAAACTAAACAGTCTTAAAAAATTAACCAGCTTCGTTATTAAACCTGTAGAGAGTAGCAAGGAGAAGCTATTTCCTCAGAAAAGCATACACAATTTGCTTATATTTTATTCACAGCTGCACATACACATGCAATGGCTGCTTGCACATGAATTACTAACTTTGACGTAAACTGATACGGAACTTTTTTGAAAGTACAGTCTTTATTTGATAATATATCCTTTCCATGAAGAAATGACTATTACATAAAAAAAACCCAAAACATATTTGTTAAAGAAACTCATAGCTCCTGCTTTCTATGGTAAAACAAGCAGACCTATCAATTTCATGCTCTTCACTGGCCTGGATTAATGCAACACTTTCTGATTATAAATCAATGTGGAAAAGAAATGCATGAAGTAAAAATCTACAGCCGCCTTCACTCTTTGACAGACAACATCCTACTCGTATAACTTACTGTATCACAAAAGATAGGATATAAGCAAACATTTTGATTAGTATTTCAACACTAGCTACAAACTGATTCTTCCATAGCACTTCACTCCTTGAAATTTTTCTTGAATAATCTAGAAGAACAAGTAAAGTTCTCCAGAAACTGCAATTGACACTGACTGCATTCTTCTTAACAAAATAATAAATATAGGTAAGAGGTTACAATGCTCTAACCAAAGATGGATTTGGTAAATCTGTGGTTGCCCAACACTTCCTTTCACCCTTCCTTTCACCACAAAGCTCTTTAAAAACAAGTTAACATCTGTGGGTACGCTGTTGCATGGTATAGTCATTCTTTTCTTAGGTAAATGAATATATACACCATGAAGTCTCTTAAAGCTGTGTTTATTCAAGGTAATTAATACATAACCCTTCATGGTTAGTGTATGCTAGAACATAATTTATAATATACATTGGAGTATCTACAAGTTAATTCTGCAATAGATCTGGACCCTCATGCTCAGTTGATTGTCACCAGACAAGAAAAAAGGCACTCAAAATTTCTAAATGCTAACCTCATTTGTGCTCACATTCTCTATGAACCAACAGTTGACAATTGTATTATAAATCAAATTACGATATATATTCTCAAAAAGATTACAGGCACGTCTCACAATTGTCTTCTCTGCCAAATGTACCATTAGTCAGGACGCAATCAAAAAAGAAACCATTGTAATTTCCCAATGTAGAGTTCCAGAGAACAAATAACCTGGCTTCATGGACTTAAATTGTGCATATAGAATTTCAGTTTTTCTTTAAAAATATGTACATGCTAATATTTTAATATCTTGATAACAGAAGTGCTTTTTTTCTTTTTCCTTTTTTTTTCTTTTTTTTTCTTTTTCTTTCCGTTACTCATAGGGGAGCTCTTGCAGCAAAAACCTAGCCCTAATCTGACTAGGACTTTCCTTTGAAGGGAAAAAACAAAACAAATCCTGGGAGAATAAACTAAGACAACTGTTCATTTCAACAAGGGAATTAAATCCAACACTAAATTTTTTAAAAAAGAAAAATCAATATGCCTTTAAACACAATTGTGTTCTCAGAGATATTCCATGTCAAAATATTTGCTGACAACAATCCTGATGCCCTCAGTTACAAATACTTTGTACTTGCCCTTTTGCAATTCTGTTTCTGATTATAGATGTCAAGATTTATAGGGCAAAACACAAAGTTTTTTTACCCAGCACTATACCAAAAGGCTATATAACAATCAATAACTGTCATTAAAAGATACAGTGTATTCCAAAAAAGCTTATTATGACCAAAAAAGTTGGGAAACCTGAAATTGAGTCTAATTATATTTTCCTGTATAGTCCTGTAAACTATGTAGAACTCTTCAATCAGGAGTATAACAAATCCTAAAATTCATATGAGTGGTCAGTTTTTTTCTTTTAGAAGATTAATTGCAAATTCAATTAAATATACAAAATAATTTTTAAAAATTGTAGGAATTCTTTCTATTAAAATGATATCAAACATTTAAGTATTAAAAAATACAAACAAAAAAAAACCCAAACCAAAACAAACAAAATAACAACCAAAGCAGCATAGCCAGTTTTTATAAAAAAGGAAGATCATATAGCTTAACAGATATAGTCGATATCCATTTTCGTCATGGGTAATGCATCAGCTTTTAGGAAAACCTGTAGGTTAGACCTTTGAACTTCTAAACAGCCTCTTGCAGAGAAGAGCTCTAAATCACCAGAAGATAGTGAAAAGTACAGAATTAAGTGAATAGTCAAAGTGCTTTTTCACTTGATCTGACAGTTGGAGTTGTTTTTATTAGAGTAATAAATCAATACCCATTAGTTGAATTTCACACCTTCCAATATAAGGTTAACAATGTATATGAAACAGCTAGTTCTGAACCCACCTCACTTTCCACTCATCTATACCATGCTCTCTCAGCTTTGCTATCAGGCTGTCATGGGAGACAGTATCAAAGCCTTGCTGAAGTCAAGGTAGATGACATCCACTGCTCTACCTCGATCTACTCGGTTTGATGAATCCATGCTGACTACT
The DNA here is from genome assembly GCA_027925045.1 of Hypotaenidia okinawae. Taxonomy (NCBI): domain Eukaryota; kingdom Metazoa; phylum Chordata; class Aves; order Gruiformes; family Rallidae; genus Hypotaenidia; species Hypotaenidia okinawae. The sequence goes on from BSDF01000006.1 coordinate 34,174,194, forward strand.
CCTCATAACCTTCTTTTCTTCCAATTGCTTGGAGATGGTATCCAGAACAAGCTGTTCCATCACCTTTCCAGAGACTGAGTGGTTCAAATCCTCCTTCTTGCCCTTTTTGAAGGCTGGAGGGATAATGGCTATCCTCCAGTCTTCAGGCACCTCTCCTGTTCTCCAAGACATGTGGAAGATGATAGAGAGCGGCTCAGCAAACTCTTCCACCAGCTCCCTTAGCACACATGGATGCATCCCATCTGGGCCCATGGATTTGTGTACATTGATCCTTCTGAGATACTCCTCAACCACCCCCACCTCAACTAGAGGAAAGCTCTTCATTTCCCAGACTCTCTTTCTTCCAGGGTCTGGGAGTGCCAAGGGGAGTCTTTGTAGTGAAGACTGAAGCATACAAGGCATTTAGTATCTCCACCTTCTCAGCATCCCCCATTACCAGAACACCCTCCTTGTTCAAAAGGGGACACACATTATTGCTAGTCATGCTCTTACTGTTCACATACCTTAAAAACACCTTTTTATTATCCTTCATATCCCTCACCAGATTTATTTCCAGGTAAGCTTTAGCCTTCCTAGTCCTGTCCCTACAGGCCCTGACAACATTCCTATATTCTTCCCAAGTGCTCAGACCCTTTTTCCACAATTCATAGACCTCCTACTTCCCTTTGCGTTTACTCATGAGCTCCCTTCTCATCCACATAGGTCTTCTGCCACCGTTTCCCGATTTCTTACTCAAAGGGATGCACCAATCCTGAGCTTGGAAGAAGCGCTGTTTAAATGCTACCCAGCTCTCACAGGCTCCCTTACCTTCTAACAGTGTAGCCCATGAGATAGCTACTATTAAGTTGCAAAAGACATCAAAGTTTGCTCTTTTAAAGTTCAGGATAGCAATCCTACTTTTTTGGTTTAATTCTTCCACTCAAAATCTTGAACTCCACCATCTCGTGGTCACCATGTCCCAACCTGCTACTTTAAAGGATTTCACTACTTCCACATTTGAAAAGAACAGAACTTTTAAAGCCTATAAACTCATATATTACTGTAAAGATTTCTTACTTCAGAAATGATTATTCCAACACTGAGTAAGTCAAGATTTTATACTTTCTCTCTCATACATTGTAAAAAATTAATACAATACAGAAAAAAGTTCGCATGGCTTTTTATTTCTGCTACTACTTTTCTACTTCAGATGAAGGATATGGAAAATTCTGGCTTTTAGATTTATTATTTACCAAGGTAACACAGTCCTAAATATTTAGGCTTCCTAATCAATTAGTTTCTAAAAATCAGTAGTTTCTTTGGTTAAGTTTTACTTGGATTGTTTCAGTTTTGAGGCTATGATCTAGGAAAATAACTTAATGTATTCAACTGCCATCTAGCTAAAACAATTCAGTTTGTTTACATGTCTGCACTCAGAAGAGAGTGTAATTTTCTGGTAATTAATGACAATAGTTTAGTAATTGTGTATCACATGTCCATACAGAAGTTGGATACAGAGTAAAGTATACATCTGCAGAAGTCTTGCACTTTTGGTCTGCCAAATTCCCCTGAGGTATGACTCTCAAAAAAATCTTTAGGGGAAATTTTAAAAAACCTCAGCTGTATTTATTTAACTATTTATTTATTGTGCAAAGGGCAATGCCATTCTTAATAAATAAAACCATAATTTACTGTAACATTATGACTGATACTGACATATGGTATGCAGTATACAACTGACTAATTGCAGTTTTGGATATTGTTTTTGTTGAAAGTTTATTCCTAAGTACACTTGCTAATTACAGATACAAAACTAGTGGCTGACATGGATTTTTTTACTTCAACTTCTCAAAAAAGTTTTTAAGCTTCAAAAATCCCCAAACCAAAACATACATACAAAACGAATCAACCAACCGAAAAATCACACACTAAGCTTACAGAATTAGCTGTATTTATTCTAAATTCAACATATTGATGTGGCATAGTATATTCTTCCCAATGATTCTACATTGATCAGCAATCTCCAAAAATTACTACAGATGCCCCTGGGATTCTGAGATGCAGTGAATACTGATTCTTTATTCAAAGCAGCACATGGGTAAAGACATGTTACTGAAACAGTTACAGTAAGGAGCAGTAACCATTACTCTTGGTCTGTCAGCTTTGAAATGTAGGAGAACACCCAAATCTCCTCTTTGGACACAGTCTAAGAATGTATATAGGGAACAAAAGATATAGATTCTTTTGAATATTTTTCTAATCATTTTCCTTCTTCAGATAAAAATAATGACAAGATTGAAAAGTCAAGCCTCTTTTTTTTTTCCCCTTTTCTTTTTTCTCTGCCTCCTTTCCTCAGAGTACTAAAGGTTAAAACCCCAATTTTGTTTGCAGATACATTCTCAGGTAAAGAAAGCTTAAGTTTATCTTCCCTAGTTTGCGTGTGTGTGTGTTTGTGTGTGCAGGATGTGAGCACGTTGGTTGGTTGTAATTTAAACTGATAATATGATGACCTCATACCTTGCTTTTAAATTAGGGTTGCTACTTCTTTGCCCCTTTGGCCAATATAGCTTACAGAGGATTTAACTGGACTGAACTGAATTTAACAGTTGTCTAAACTGAACAGAAACATTTATAAATTCAAGACATTACTGAAAACTAGATTGGCAGAAAGAGACTTTGGATTAATTTATGTAAAGAAATCTCAGTTCAATTAATGCAAAAACCATTAAGTAACTCCTCATGAGAAAAGAGCATAAAATAGAATAACTAATGGTAAAGATGAATGTGAATTATCCTTCTTGTTTGTCTCAGGAATGAGTTAATACTGACTTGTTCCTGCCTCATTTATATTGTTAAAGCAGAACACTTATTTAAGTAAGTTACTTCAAGTAATATGAACTTTAATCACATGCTTACTCATAAAACCAGAAGCAAACAGAGCAAGGCAGCAATATGTAATACATATGATCTATACTGAAGCTATATGAACATTTAAAGAGTTCCAAAATTTTAATAATTAATATTTTTAACCTTACGTAAAGGACATAATTCATTATCCTCATTAAAGGTAACTTTACATTTCTATTCAACTTCAAAGATTATGTAACGGGTACACATACTACTGTATTTTATTCATTCTTTCCATGTTTGTTTCAGTCCTATTGACAGGCAACACGGGGGAAAAAAACAAACTACTCTTCAAAAAAATGCATAAATCAAAATAATAATGGAAAAAAATAAACTCCACCTGTAAATCTCTAAGAAAGATAAAGAAGTTATTAGGATAAATTAAATTATTACTAATTAAAAAAATTTCTACATTAGTCATGAAAACATTTGCATTGGTTTCTATCACACACGCCAGTAAAATGGACATTTCCTGTGTACACAACTCCCAATTTTATCTCAGAGCAGTTGCAATCTACTATTCTGCCAAAAGGATGTGACTCTTCTGTACATCTCTCAAGAGCACTTTTTTCCTCATGCTATCCACTTACAGTATTTAAGATCCAATTTTTCAATAAATTCTAATTTATTTCATACTTAAGTTAATACTAGGAATATTGTTTACTAAAGCATGTATCCAGGCACCAAAGTTTATTATCAGAGTAAGTTTATGAACGAAAATGGTTCATAAAAGATTCAAGATCTGTCTTTCATTCCTGTAAAATGAGAACTTTATACAGCCCTGCTGCAATATGATAAATCTTTACTGTAGGACCTCCACAGAGAATCACAGAATTGTAGGTGTTGGAAGGGACCTCCAGAGATCATAAGGTCAAATCCCCTAATAAGTGCATACTACAAAAATATATTGGTCCCAAAATACAGACACCACAGTCATGCAATTGAATTAGGAAGAGGTCACATGAGTAGATCTTAGGCTCTTCTTTGCTCTAAATGTCTATAAATAAATCTTCTGGCAAGCAGTATGTGTTAATTTCTAAAACAAAAGTGTGCTTAGACACAAATGTCATGTTGTAAATCATCACAAAACCCACAAACAAATGAAGGAAACAAATATCCAGAGCAGATCTTAAAATCAGAGGTGTGGGGAGGTGGATTATCAGAAGATTTCGCTTTACTTTTATACCTGTTACCAGTTTGTTTTAAGATCTTTTTATAAATTAAAAGTATTTATTTGGTAGTTACATTGCAAGTCCTTTCTTATCCCAGTAAGTATATTAATTTCTCCCAGTAAACACAGCCAGTTCACTGCAAATGGATCCATATGATGACAGCAGAGTTATTTGCTGGAAATTTACACACCACCATCTGACCGTTCTCAGAAGACTTTATAAATAGAGTCGGGGTTTCCGTTGTCAGTCTACTCCTTGAGCAGTGGTTGGATTGAAGCCTAATCTCAACTCTGGAACATATTTCCATATCTTATATCAGGACATCAGCAAGGCAGAATAAGCAACTCATTAGACAGCAATAAAGCATCATCACTTTTTTTTCCACATGAACTAATACTTCTGAATAAAAAATTACTTCAGAAAGTTAAATGTTTCAATACTGACCATGTTGTTTCTTTTTTCAAGACAATCTCCAGGTTAAGACTTGCCATTGAAGCATTTACATAGTTTCCAGGTATTTTGTATCACAGCTTTTCCCAATTCTTCGTGGAAGTGAGATAGCATGAGATAGGAACAATACATGGAAAACCACATCAAATACCAAGACCAAAACTAGCATCCAAAATATTTATTCATTATCAGTCATAAAAGCTGAGTACTAAATATTTTCTGGAATCACTCATTTAATTTCAATCTGCAAGGCAGGAAAAAAGAAACCTTATTAATAGAGTTGGGGTTAACTAGCCATGCAGACCAGCTTGATGCAAATCAGTGTCAAAATAAGTAGGTCCTCTCCTATCAGGCACAGTTCTCTCTTGCTTTAAGAAAAAAAGTGACTTTAAGTACACACGCTAATTCTCAGAATGGCAGACTGACTAAAAGCATTGAGATATACTTGACTGGATGATCAAGGAGGTGGTATCAGCCAATAAAGCTGTGTCCTGCATAAGTACCTTATCATTACTTAGTGAATGGACCTCTTAGAGGGGGTCCCAAGGACGGCCACGGAACGGTTCAGAGCATTAGAACACCTCTCCTATCAAAAAAAAGCTGTGGAATTTGGAGTTGTTCAGCCTGAAGGGAAGGCTTCTGAGAGACTATAGTGCATCCTTTTCAAGAATAAAAGGAGGTTTGCGAGATAGATGGAGAAACACTTTTTACTAGGGCCTGTAGAAACAGGATAAGGGACAATGGTTTTAACCTGAAAGAGTTAGACGTAGATTGGATACAAGGAAGAATTTTTTAGAATGAAGGTGGTAAGACACTAGAATATGTTGTCCAGAGAATTTGTGGATGCCCAGTCGTTGGAAGCATTCAAAGTTGGGTTGGACAGGGCTCTGAGCAAACAGATCTAGTGAAAAATGTCCCAGCCTGCTGGAAGGGGTTGGACTAGATGATCTTTAAAAGGTTCGTTCCAACCCAAACCATTCTATGATTCTATGAATTGCGGTGTCAGTATTGGCATGCTTTGCACCTCTGGCATTCGTGACCTCTGGCATAATATTCTATGAGCAAATTAAGAAATGACAAGATTTATTAGGATAGGAGGGTATTATAGTTCATCTTAATGGAATATCCTTTTGGAGAGAGAAATAAATGCAAGAAACATTACTGACTATGTATACACTTGCATATGTTTTGTTTGTTCTCCCCATTTTTTTACATTTGGTACAAGTGATATACCGAAAGACCAAATAGTTAACAACAGAATGATATAACATAGGTCATCCATAACAACATTTTCATTTCAGCAATTAAGTGATAACTGGAGTTCCCGAATATAAGAGAAAAGATTTGGCATCATAAACTCAACCAGCACGCTATCACTTATAAGTTTTTACTGTTTAACAGATGATCAGAAATATTAATGGAATAGCCAGTCTCTTATGTCAATTACAGATGAACTAATTTAAAAAACTTGGCACCTGACACCAAGAAGGAATCCAAATAGAAGCTGTCAGCCTTTTGGAATCTTAGTGCATGACCACTACCAGGATTAGTAAAGATACCAATAGCAGCAGACATTCAGGCCATATTTATTTCAAATGAGAATAGGTGTGCACAGTATTTAGCATATTGTTTAAACCACATATTCTGTATATAAGATCACTGTTATGTCTACACTACCAACTATGAAGAACTTAGTTGTTGATTTAACATTACAGTTTGTAAAGGATTGTAAGGTTTCCCTTTTGGATTAATGGGTTTCGCTAGGAAATGAAATATTTACTTTGAGGCAAAAATCCTCTGGATCTTTTTAAAGAACCCAATATCATTCAGGGGTTTTGCAGACTGTCTGTACCAACAATTGGCAAGAGGGATATTTAGGATACAGCTTTGAAAAATTGGAACCTGCAAGGGGACAAGCTATTGTCTTTCTCAAATTTTAGGATCTCAAAACAAACTGGAAAAGGTTTTACAGAAAGATGAAACAAACCAGACATTTTCTCAGTCAGCATATGAAGTTATAGGCCAACTGCTTCTTTCTACATGAAGATACAAGAAACCTCTTTAAAAACCAAAGAAGTATTCTGAGAGGAGGATTTGCAGTGTCATGGTTACCTGAATTTAAGTCCTGTCCTCGTCAGGTGTCAACAGCAGAACCACAGTGAAATAGTCAGTAGCATTTAAACACATACAGAGCTTTTGCAAGACCCAGGTCTTTGTATCAGGTCTCAGAACTAAAGCAAGTCTGTGAATAGCCAATAAATAGTTAAATACTACTTATCCATTTTTTAGAAGCAAGAAAAAAAACCAACCAAAACAGGTCATCCAGGAATACTACTTTATTTATAAAGAGTTGTTGTCAATGACCCAAAAATGGGATAACATCAACAATGAGACAAAGTAGGTCTGAAGTAGAAATACAGGACACCATTTTTTCTATCTAAGGAAAAACAACTACACATTTTAAAGGAGTTTTTGATCGTGAAAACAGAGATTTTAGACTCAAAAATCCCAGACTTCTACCCCACACTTACTAAAGACAAGAATGAAACCTGTCTGTGAATAAGCTGCCAGTTTTGCATTGGTTGGTAAGGATGGGAGAGGTATGAATCAGATTCAAATGCTTATGTGTACACGGAGAAGACCATAACTTATACAGAGAAACTCCTAAAGAAACAACAATACCTAGGGTTATTCTACACTTGTGAATATACAGACATATTAAGGTACAGGAATACATATTCAGTCACTGTACAGAAATATTAATGGTGTAAAGAACATTAAAGCACATTTACATGCAGTACTCCTAACAATTCATTAAACTTCTCTGACAATAACCTTGTCCAGTAGATATCAGTGTACACAATGCCACCATATAACCATATATATAGTAGTACATGTTACCTAGCAAAAAAAAAAAATTCTGGGCAAAGCTTAAAAAGTACAAGAAAGCCAATACATTTCCATGGCACATTCCATTCTGTGGATCTAGAGGCTAATACGTACATGTTTCATCATCAACAGTCTGCTTTTCCCAGTGTTAAACTGCAGAATGAAAGGAATCTTTTTAGAGAGTGAGTTATGGCTCCTACAAAATATTTTAAAATATACTGAATATGACGATATGATGCCTTTGAAAAATCCAGCAGCATCTTCCATTTCTTGGTCCATACTCCACTATGCTGATACTGCACTATGTATTTGCACATACCTGTTAGCTTACCATGTTTCGTATCAGTAAAACTTTTCAAACAAGAGTCTGCTAAGATAAATTACACTATTTCAGTAAAAAATTCTGAAAGCCCTGAATTACTGTCATGTATATTTAAACTTAACTATCTGTTACAATCCTGAATTATCACTTGCTGGGAATTTATTTCAGAAGTGAGCTCTGATATTTTTGGCAATTCTTTAAAACAAAAAACCTTGCTATACTCAGTAATCATCGACATCTGTTTCAGTTTAAAAGGCATCAGATGCTACCAAATTCTAATATAAATCTTTCAAATAGGATTTGAAAAACACAGCAGATATTTTAACTGCTTTCTTAGAAAATTTATTAAAAAGGACAGAATAGAGTAAAAAAATGGCACAGAAATAAAATGTAAAAATTGAAGTACATTTAACTGCTGTCCATCCCATGTCAAGCATTTATACATATGACTCAAGCTGGACTATAGAAAGTGGAATATTCAGGGTTTAGACAAAAACCAGCAGGGACGGGGTATTGAAAGAGCATAAATGAGTCTTATCCATCATACATATCCTCAAAAATAAAAAATTCAAACCACCAAACAGCTGCATGGCAGTTTTTCCTGCATAGTGATTTTATAGATGTCTTACTGGTTTTGCTGCCCTAGTAGGAGATACCCACAAATCTTTTTTAAACACTGCTACTGCTTGAAAAATGACAAATCAATTGGTACCCCCTAGCAAACTGAGGGGAAATATGTAAGCTAACTACATGTCCAGCCACAGTTGTCTTATGCATTATACTGGATCTATAATTGAGAACAACTACAATTAATGGGACTAAGAGGATTTTCCATAAAATCAAGACAAATATTTCTCTGTATTAAATAGACGATGCAAAGCATAATACAGGCATGTTAATTTTGCTTTGTTTTTTTCATAAATTAGATAGTGTATCTTGCCAAGGGAAAGTGAACATAATTTTGTAATTGAGTTGATTTCTATAGAAAAGCCAGTATCACTGTATTTCACACAGCTGTTAGTAGTGTAAAATATAAAGGTTTTTGTCAGTGACCCAAAGATGGAATGACATCAACAACCATGGATAAAATCGTTAGGCTTGGATAAAACCTCTAAGACCATCAAATCCAACCATCAACCAGCACCAACATGCCCACTAAACCATGTCCTGAAGCACCTCATCAAAACATTTTTACAACACCTCCAGGTTACATGATCACTTCGCTGGACAGCCTGTTTTGCTTACTTGCAAATCGCTTCATAAGGTTTACTTATGAAGTCTGTAGCATCTATTCTGTCCAAATAACAGACACCACATTCACTAGCCAGTTAGAGAGCAAAATCTTCTAAGTTTTCAGCACAGATTTCATCAAATTTTACTCCTGTTTAATAATCTCTTATATCTTTTGCACTTTAAATATTTTAACCACACAAACAAATGACATTGAGTCGGAATTGATCTGTAGATGTTATTTAGTCCTACCCCTGTGCTCAGAGTCAACAGCAGGGATGTGCTTAGGACCATATCCATTCAAGTTTTGAACAACTCCTGAGAGAGAAGCCCCACAGCCTTTCTGGACAGCCTGCTCCACTGTTTGGCCATCCCCACAGTAGAAAAAATATTTTATTGTCAAGAGCAGGAGTTCAGTTTTTTAGTGAAACTCCTCATACTCACAAGCACATGAAAGTTTGCATTTCCCTCAACTTTCAGCACAGGACCTCTGCCTGTCTCATATGTAGGCCTCATACTTGCCAGCTAGTTCAGTTTGTAGTTTGCTAGGCAAATTACACGCATATACCCATACTCTCCAGGTTAGCGTAAAATATGAACCCGACCCCCCACCCCACCCCAGCAGTTGGTGTTTAGGCACATGGACCCTGTGAGCCATAGTTCCCACTCTGGCTGCTCATACTAAGACACCCTCTTCAGTCACTCCAGATCCCCAAAGCTTGCACCTACCACACACAGGACCTATGACCCATGGTCCCATGCCAGCAGCTGACAGTGAAACCCTTGCTTGCTCCAGCTGCTGGTACAGACACAAATATCCCTCCACCCAAAGTCTGATTCCAGTTGCTGACTCAAATTCACTTACCCCAGTCTCTCCAATAGCTGTCAATCCTCCTAAGATTCATGGCCCTTCCAGCTACTGATAGAGATACTCTTACTTGCTTCAGTTGCTGACACCACAGACATAGGGGCCACTTTACCTGAGGTCTGATTCCAGTTGCTGGCTCCAAATGCACTCCCTCTAGTTTCTCCAGTTGCTCGTATTCATTCCTTACAGCACTCACGCAAAAAAAATACAGTATCACCATCAACCAGCAGAACATAATGGCCAGTGGCAAAGCCCTACCATTATCATAGAAATACATGGGTTGGAAGGGACTGCAAGGATCATAGAGTTCCAACCCCCCTGCCACAGGCAGAGCCGACAACCTCCAGGCCTGGATGTACACAAGGGTCCCATCCAACCTGTCCTTGAACACTTCCAGGGATGGGGTATCCACCACCTCTCTGGGCAGCCCGTTCCAGCATCTCACCACTCTCTCTGTAAAAAACTTCCCCCTAATATCTAATTTAAACCTTCCTTCTTTTAGTTTTAATCCATTCCCCCTTGTCCTGCCATCATCTACCCTTGTAAAAAGTTGATTCCCCTCCTATTTATCTGTTCCCTTCAGTTATTGGAAGGCTGCAATCAGGTCTCCCCGCAGCCTTCTCTTCTCCAGGCTGAACAACCCCAGCTCCCCCAGCCACTCCTCATAGGGGAGGTGCTCCAGCCCTCTAATCATCTTTGTGGCCCTCCTCTGAACCGTCTCCAACAGTTCCACATATTTCTTTGTCTTGCAGGCCCCATATCTGGACACAGTACTCCAGGTGGGGCCTCATGAGGGCAGAGTAGAGAGGAACAATTACTTCCCTGTCCCTGCTGGCAACCCCTCTCCTGATGGAGCCCAAGATACCATTGGCCTTCCAAGCTGCAAGAGCACACTGCTGGCTCATGTTAAGTTTCTCATCTACCAGAATCCCCAAGTCCTTCTCAGCACGGCTACTCTCAAGGAACTCTTCTCCCAGTCTGTATCTATGTCTGGGATATTTCCAGCCCAAGTGCAAGACCTGACACTTGGCAGTGTTGAACCTCATTAGGTTCACCCGGGCCCACCTTTCCAGCCTGTCAAGATCCCTTTGGATGGCTTCCTTTCCTTCTCTTGTGTCAACCACACCACTCAGCTTGATGTCATCCACAAACTTGCTGAGGGTGCACTCAATTCCATCATCGATGTCATTGATAAAGATGTTAAAGAGCACCGGTCCCAAGACAGACCCCTGGGGGACACTACTTGTCACCGGCCTCCACCTGGACATAGACCCATTCACCACCACCCTTTGTCTACATTCTGTCAACCAGTTTCTTATCCACTGGATGGTCCACCCATCAAATCCACATCTCTCCAATTTAGAGGTAAGGATGTGGTGGGGGACTGTGTCAAAGGCCTTGCACAAGTCCAGATGGGGGGAGGAGAATTTACTCCCCCAGTTCCCACCTAGAGGTCCAGGGATGCAAGGTTCTGGGACTTGAGAATTATGAGAATCCTGGCTGCCAGAGAAGACCAAGGCAAAGAACTCATTCAGTACTTGAGCCTTCTCCACATCAGTTGCAGCCAATTCTCCTTTCTCATTTACCAAGGAGGGTATGTTCTCTTTGGCCTGTCTCTTCTGGCCAACGTACCTGTAAAATCCCTTCTTCTTGTTTTTAACATCCCTTGCCAAGTTCAGTTCCATCTGCGCCTTGGCTTTCCTGATCCCATCTCTGCAAGTCCAAACAGCATCCCTGTATTCTTTCCAGGCAACACACCCTTGTTTCCAGAGCTCCTATTTGCCTTTCTTGTCCCTCAGTTTGACCAGCAGGTTCTTGCCTAGCCATGCTGGTCTCCTGTCCCTCCTGCCCACTTTCTTATTCAGAGGGACAGAGAGCTCTTGAGCTCTCAGAAAGGCATCCTTAAAGAGTAGCCAACTTTCCTCAACATTTCTGTCTCTAAGGACCACCTCCCAGGAGATCTTGGCCAACAAGTCCTTAAACAGCCTAAAGTTCAGGACCATTCTTGGCAGCCAAAGTTACAACCAACACTGAAAAATGGCTGGTATTAAAAATGTTAAAAAAGCCAACAAAAAAAAAATCCAAAAGCCCCTCCCACACCCCAAAATTATGGTAAAGCATATTCTGCCTACAGTCACAGAAGTGATATTAATGAGGTAGAAATTCTGTGACATAATGCCAGCAAGCCACATTACCCTTACATTATTCTTGATTCTCTGTAGTCAGTAATGCACCTTACCTTAAAGTGTTTTTTCAACACCAGGAACTGTTTCAAATCTATGATAAAAGGATAAAATTAAACCTATTTGTCTTCATATAAATTCAAGATACACTTTACATGTATACATGGTGGTGAAAACTGGCTGTATGTTTGGATCCTTGGAGATCCTTTGGAACGTGTCTTTCTCCCCAGACAATATTTTTAAGCAGAAACAGAGAGCAGTAGCACAACCATATATAGAAAATCTTCCAGTCTTATTTGATTGTTTAGTAATTAATTGAATATGTAAAAGGTGTATTCTCTTTAAATGACTGACTGCACCAAGGTAATTATATACAAGCACAAGGCAGTTTAGCCCCTACATACACACCTTTTATTAAATTAAGTGTACAGTGCTGAAGCATGTTGCTGCTGAACATACAATAACACAGAATCTTTTCACTTTTCAGTTATTTACTAAACAATGACTGTTCATGCGGTCAGCTGGAAGATTTCAGATGAGAAAAATCTACCAATAAAATTGAAATTTCAGATGATGGGCTACAGTGTATCTTTAGTCACCTATAGAAGCATGAAAACTCTTGAGAGTGGCTGTTATGATAATGCCCTAAGGATAAGCCTGAGTTAATTGCTAGGAAAAAGTATTTCCTTCACAGGGATAAAAAACCCAATATTAATTGAATCATAAGCACAGCTGAGAAATGCATAATAAATATATGGTTGACTGTTACAATCACAAGACCTCAGAACACAGGCACTTTTCACACTTAGAAGAATGAAACAGATGAGCCTTTCTGCCCTTTCATTCATGAAAAAGATTAGAAACATACTAACTACTCTTAATGATTACTCCACTGCAGTTTTGTAAGAGAACTCAAAAGAAGACTTTTTTTTTTAAGCGTCTTTTCCAAATACCATTTCTTACAAAATCAGATTTTACAGTGAGGCAGTGAGTTTTTTAATTTATTGCACAGTTAAATGAGAACTAACAGTTCTTCTAAACAAGGCAGGAATTACAAGACATCATTCCTCATACTTCATAGGCATCTGCAGCTTATTAAATACAGTTAGACAATCTATTATTTGTAGACATACATATATGTACTGTGGAAAAAGCCATTGCACTGTAAAGACACGAATCACTATCTCTTTTTAAAATCTACAGATGAGACTGTTGACATGATTTTAATTATAGTAAGAGATAAAAAGCTATTTCAAATAAGACAGTGTCACATACAGACAGGTATATCAGACCTCTTAATCTTAATTTTTTCGGTCCCCTACAAAGCTGATATGCTAAAGTATGAAAAGAGTTATAGACTTACAGAAAGGCAGGTATGAACATAATGATGTTAATTATCAAGTGAATTTTAATCATGGTACAACTATAAATTTCACTAATGTTCTCAGCTACTTCAGTCTTTGACATTAAAATCCTCTGGAAACCCAATCAGCACTAGAACAGAATTAACAAATGTTTTAGTGATACATTAATTTATTTTGATGCCACTGGATACTTACATTCCCAAAGGTAAAACATGATTCTGTCCAAATAAAATACTATTTCTTCCAGAGAGACAATTTAGAGTTATTTTAAACAGTAAACAGCTGCCAAAAATACGCATCTACTGCAGATGTTATAGGCAAATCCCATTCAGTAAAAACATAAATCAAATGAAAAACCCTCAAGTCAATCATAATTTATGAAAAAAACCCTACCTTAAAATGCATCAAGACTAAAAAAAATGCATTGTAAACTCTCCAATGTTAGCAGATAAATAAGAACACTTAAATAACGCATCATGTTAAAGCTTTCTCTTTGAATCATTGTCTGTTTAATCTGTAGCCCAACTAATAATTTCTCACGTTTGTGTGAAGAGTACCGGTCACAAACAACAGGCAAGCTTAACATTCTCAGTTTAGCTACTTATTTTGTGATGAGACAGACTTCTAAAAAACCTGAGTCTTGACTTCTGAAAGCCTGCTTTAAAAAAAAAATTTGGCAAGAAACTAGCTACATACCAAAGCGTAGATGAATACAAATGGGGCATATACATATACTGACAAAAAAATCCATCCTTCATACATCTAAAATATTTTAGTTAGGAACAAGGCATGAGATGACTGAGCCTGGTAAAGGCTGACAAAACAATTGTATTCAATACAGGAGTTTTAAAGGAAGAAAAAGAAAGACCTTCACTACCTGATACAGCTTCCTAAGAAAGTTCATTAGTACAAGGCTCAAAAACATCTGAAGCCCCAAATAATGATTTGGTCTTGCATTTTCAACCATGTCTACTAAAGGAAAGTATGCTTATGTAAACAATAAAACTCCTGAAATACCCTCCCATTTCTAGGCAAAGTTTTTTGAATCACTGCTAACTTTGGCCATTCTTTCTCCTTCAAGTTTACATAACTAGATCAAAAGTTTATAGAACATCAACATAAGACATACCAATCATTTCTTCATGGTCTTTGTTTTAACAGGAACTCAAAAGGTGCCTCCAAATAGTCACAGCAACCTACCTGACGCTACATTATTGTAAATTATTCTTTATACAGCATGAGCAAAATCTTAACAAATTTAGACATGCTTTAAGTGCTTCTCTCTGTGTATTGTCTGCCATCTCCCACAAACACCTTACATTTCTACCTCAGTTAAAGGAGAGTTCTAGCTGTTTTTGATGTGTCCAGACATACAAAATGTTCAACTACTGTTTTTAAAACTTCAATTTTCTTGCACAACGTAGACTCCTCTTGTTTGGTAATTTTGTCCCCAGTTAAAAAAAAAATTACCAAACAAATTGTTTTAAAGTATGTAATCAAGTAAGTTGCTGTAAACTCTAAATCACTGTTAATTTGGTTGCCAAATCAGCTACACTCCATAGAGCATATAAACAAATATGCACAGTTTAATACACAATAGAGCTATAAATATTTTTAAGCATGAGAAAATTTAGATCCATTTGTTATTAAAATAATTCTCTACTGGAAAACATGCAGCAAAGTGTTGTACTGAGTAGTGCTAATAGGTCTTCGCTATTTTCCTCTCTTCCTTAATTTGTAAATAGTCTCAAACGTAAGACAGTTCTCTTTATCCCTACACTAAGCCTGTTCTCTGAGGTGTACCATTGTATATATTCCATTCAAAACACACTTCATGTATGTTAAAGACAGTTGTTTGATCACCAGTTGTCATGATTAGCAAAATGTAGTGGGTTAGAGACTTAGCTACAATAAACTTGTCTCAGTTAATCTGTAAGAGTCTGGGAGCACCTGCTTAGAAGGCAGACACCAATCAGAAAATCTCCATGTCATACAAACAGATCCAAACACAAACAGCCTTGTGTATTCTCACGGTCACCTGTGACAAAGAAGGTCAGGGAGTGGCTTTTACCACCTCCTCCATGCCCCCTCTTCCAGCGAAACGCCAAGAGGGACAAAATGTGCCAGTTTTCTCTACTACTCTGTCACTGTGCCTCCTTCTACCTTAGCACATAGTCCCTTACTTCTTAGCAATATCTTTATTTCTACACATCCTATCTTCTCAGTTCTGTATGGGAAGGACAAATGGGTGAAGACGGGCTATTTGTGAGAGAACAGAACCCTTATTTTCTGTATCTCAGGAGCTACATATCTATCTCCTTCCTCATTGAGTCACTTCTCACACTGGCACTTCCTACCCTACTATTATCTCACATTCTTTACCAAGATATTAGCTCCTGTCTCAACATGGTCCGTGATTCTAATTTCTTCCATCTACATGAAATTGAAGAAAAAGATAAAATTCCATCTCAATTTATCAGAAATAAAGAAGAAATAGAAAGCAGATAACTAAACCTGACAGGCAACAAAGCGCAATGTAATCAAACAGAAATATTAAGTAGTAATTTCACTAAATGTATGGGACAAGTAATGGGTTCAAATAAATTTGAAGGGCTTGCATCACAGATCTTTTTCTCTCTGCACATTTCCAGTGCACAAATAATTGAGATCAAATTGAGATCTCCAGTCTAAGTATACCAGAACTTGTAAGCACTCACACCTTTACAATAAGCCAGATAGCAAAGTTACTTTTTTAATATGTGAAAATTTAAGCCTGAGAAAACTTCTGGCATATTTGCAAAGCACTTCCTATTAATTCCAGAAGTAGGAAAACTATTGTCTCTTCCACCCCTTCCTAATATCTTCTTGTCCACACAGCATAAAATGCTTCTCTCATATGACAGAATATCATATGCGATACATTGCTAACTTAAAAGACTACTTAAATAGGGCAGAAAACCACTGTTGAGGAAGTCTCAAAATTCTGCCTCAAAAACATTAGATCAACTTACTGAAAAACCTGAATTGAACTGCAAAAATACAATTTCCTTTTTTCCCCAAATCACATAAAACAGTGAAGTATAGAAATTTATACAATATTAGTGTGTTCCACTGCATATCAACAGTTTCATTTAAAATTTAATTTAAATAATCATTATTAATACAATAAGAATAAGAATAATATGGTGTACATAGCATTATAATAAATTTAAGATTATATACAATTGTACAAACAGCTGTATTGAAATACTAATCTTTGAAATTGTTAACAAATCCAGCTCTCTAACAAACAAAATTTGATTCATACCCACTGATAGAAACAAGGAATACTTTAAAGAGGTTATTATGTTAGAACATCCTAGTTTACTCCACATCTGAGTTGAGACATTATAAAACAATACAGTATTTGACAACTTTGGATAACCTACCACACAATCATCAAACATTAAGGTATATGATGATAAGTGATCGTGTACTTTAACCATATGCTGGAGAAAAAGTATTACTAAATCAAAGAGAAACCAATCAAAGCTTTGATGATCATCATTTGGGGAAAAATGGAGACTTTCCCCTATCATTAGTGGAAATCCAATACAGCATATATATGCAAAACCTTCAAGACTTTCTGATTCTACTGCAAATACAACTAGGATATCCATTAGCTGATACACTGTTACATTATTTTCATATAAAAATAATTTTATTAGTAATAGCTTTTTATAAACCACCAAGAGAAATCAAGACAAAGTTCAGAAAGCAGCAGTTCTTTGAATGAAGCTCTAGCTTATGTAGTAAACCAGGAATAAAATTTTTTTACTGCAGAACAAAAAAGATCATTAACATAAAATTGCTGCTAAATCTCTTCAGCCAACTGCAATTCAAAATGCAGTATACTTAAAGTGAATTATATAAATTAATTTTTACACAGAAAAATTTGAAAAGGGTTACATGGTCACCCAGACAGAAAGGATAACTAAATACTTCTGTAAGATCCATTAAGGCTGAACATGGATTAACATGTAAAATCAGCATAAACGAAACACAGCTGTGAATACTGGAAAGACGTGGACTAATCTTCTAGTGCAAGCCTGAGAAAACTGCTTTACAGAGACCTGCTGAACTTTTCAATTCCATGTCATGGTAGTAGGGACATCAGATTTCCTTTCACATGACTGGCTTGTCACTTGTTTAACACCAAGTGTAAAAAACTCTTTTATGGTTCTACTGAATGCTAGAAGACTTGAGAGGTTGTTTTCTGAATAGAATAATTTCAGAACTATTTAATAACTCCAAAGAAAACTTATTTTAATTAAAGGAATAACTCATCACTGGTAAAAGAAAAATATTTATGAGTTACTACTACAGAGTTACATAAGTTACTTAACACTATCATTTCATGGTGATTATGTGTCATTTTTATAAATAACCAACTAATATCTCTAAATAGCTTTTATTTTGGAATATATTCCATTAACTGGACATGAATCACAGCTTAAGACTATAACAAAAAATTGTCATTTAGGTTTGCTAAGCCTGCAATTGCTTAAGAGATCTTTAAAAACCTGGAGGAGTATAACATGCTTACATGTTACATGGGAGATTACACCATTAGTAAAACTACAATCTGCTGTTCAAATATTACATATATATCTCTTGTGAACATTATATGATTATTAAGATAAACTTTCACAGCTAATTTGTTCACATAACCCCATATCTGAAAAAAAACATTTATTACTCAAACATGAACACATGCAGATCTATCAGTCGTACATGACTTCAGCAGTCTTCATGGGACAGCCTTCATGTTAATCCTTTTCTATTTTAAAAAAAGTGTAAAAAGCTTTCTCCCAAAATTGATTTCACCCTGTACTGGGTAAAATATGCTGATAATTTAAAATAAAGTCTGTCTCCCAAATAAAGTCCTCCCTCTCAGAGTTTGACTAAACATCTCAACCTCAGTATCTCAGAACTGAACTTTCTGTTCTCAGTATGACCAAACTTCACTTGAGTATTTTATTCAAAGCTCTTTTTTTTTTTAATATTGAGACTTGTCAAGCAAGTTAGTCATACACTTTTCTGCTTCCTACTTTTCAAGTAATATATTTCTTAGACCTCAGTTTCCTCCTGCTTTGATAAACAAATTTTTTAAATGAATGAAGTGCAGAACCGATAATACGTATTCAAGACAATAAATTTCAAAATTAAAAACTTTGTTGTCTGAGATTCTAGCTCACTAAACATAATCAAACGTTGGTCCAAGGCTGTAACTCTTTGATATCTACATGGAAAAACAAACAAAACCAAAAAAGAAGCAGTTGAAAAACACATACAGATAATGAAATAGAATTTCCCATTCTGAATTAGGAAACTGATAAATTGAGATCAAGGCATGAAGTGATATGACTTACTATCAATTGTGGATTATAGTCACCTGGGATAGAAGAAGAAACCATCTAATTCCACTCCTTTCTATAGAAAATGAGAAAAAATGAGAACACTGTCTTATTTAAGCAGAATCTCTTAGAGATGTATTTGTTGGGGTTTTTTTTAAAGGAAATTTAAAAAATACTTAAAAGACTTAATACACTCCTTTTCTACCCCCTTCTTTGACACTTAAGAAAATATTGCAATAAATCAAATTTATTTTGCTATGAAGAAAATATTGCAGTAAATCAGATTTATTTTGCTATGCTAACGGAATAGATACCAAATTTGGGAATACGAAGAACAAGTTAATTTGTTAGTACTCCAAGAAAATGGAGGCAATAAAACTGCAGGTTGGAATTTCCTACTGTATGCCTGAAAATATTTACAAAATTCACTGAACACTGAACAGTAGCAGTTATATGTTGTCACAGACTTTAAGACATCAGGAACTCACAGTCTCAGCTAAAACACTGGATAAAGACTAGTCACAGTGGCACAGAAGCAGTTCCTGATTATACTAATTTTTTAGATAATGAGCCCGGCTTAGCAGAAGTTTACACCAAAAATACAAAAAAAGCCCCCAATTTCAGCTGTAATAAAATGTGTATGGTTTTCAAGCTGTGCTAAATTTTTATAGGTATGTCTTCCACTAAGAAGAAAAAAAAAATGTAATTCTGAATAATAACTTTTAAAAGGAGACAAAAGAAAAAAAATCCATCTATTGTGACTCCTATTAGCATAACAACATACAGATTAATTTCAACACAGAATGATGTGAAAGATCTCAGGTATGTCATCACTATTTCAGTATGGCTTTACTATAGTAAGTAAGAAATAGCACAGCAACATAAAAATGGAAGCTTAGGCAGAAGTACTGACATCAGTTGAATTAAACGCCCTTGAAGATTACCAGTATGGTATCTGCTTAAGAGAGAACATGTATGTAGAAAAAAAAAATTAAAAATATCTATATTCAATATGCACCAGGCATCAGACTTCAAGATGAGACAGAACTTTCGTTCTGTGGTTATATATAGACAACTGACTGAAAATAATTGAAATCCACAAAAATATTTGATCCACTAGCTCTTGGATCAAATAATTTCATAAGCAGTCAGATCAATGGTGCAGCTACTGACATGTCACTCATTTATAGTGAACAGTTGTTTTGGGAAAAGTAGAATATATTCACAGATAACCTTCCCTTTCCTTGTAAACTGCAGATTACCATGAAAAATCTAAAAAAATTGCTTCTCTGAAAACCTTCTTCTAGAAACTTCTTCCTAAGTCTTTGAATTTGCTGCAGTTTCTTTACTTAGGTGTAAAGCTCCCTGCAAAGCCATGGTACATTTCTTAATATAACAGCTATATCTTCTTTCTAAATGTGAGAATACAGTTCAATACAACTCTTCATAAAGGAATTTGTCATCTTTCACCTTCGTAATTAATCTTATGCTGTGAAACAGAAAGAGAAGCCTGCCTATGTAATTTACAGATTACCTCTGTCACAGCACTATTTCTTCTCTAAAGGTCTGAATTATTTCATACAAGGATATTTCCATACTCATCATACTTTGTTTCCTATGTCCTGGACGTCACAGGTGGCAACAGTATTATTTCTGCAAATTGTAAGCCTAGAGTCTGACTCATCATCTTTGCATTCCTTTGTCCTTACCATGTTTTTCTCCGCTTGTTCAGGAGGAAAACACAGAATTATTCTGAAGTGATTATATCCTAAACCAGAGGATCATTTGCATTCACACTTGACAAAAATCTTGCTTGTGGGAAGGAAAGGCAGACTGTTAAAATGGTACTGAAGTAGATTTTATCATTAGATAAGAGGGTTTCTCTACAGTGCCAAGATTCCTTAAGAGTTAAACACGATACAGTTACCATGGAGCTAAGACTCCCACAGAAAAAAAAATTACAGCATTTTGAAACATTTGTTGGAAGCACACAGGCAGCCAAATAAATGACACTGCACCAATTTCAGGCTTTATTAGGTCACTTAAATTTTACCTGGAAGTGGAAGCTCTGGGGAAGGGTTTTTTACAGACTTTTATAGAATGTTTCAACCACACCCTTTCTGATTTAGAAATCTTTGTCTGAAAGCTGCAGGTAAGTTTCTTGTGCAATGCAAGGCTTAACCAAATTAATATAGTTATTATCAACAATGGTTCCAGGTAAATGAAGGGGTATGGTTTAACTGTGAATGCAAACAAAAACCCACCCAACCAACAATAAAAAAACCCCTACGATTCTGTGATTAACAATCAATGGTCAGGAATGTCCTTCCTGCTACTTGAGGACAGAAATCCACCTAAGACTGTAAGCCTGATTTGGAAAGGTTTGGCCAAGAAAAAAGCTTCAGTGTTGTTCTTAAACTCTTCCGTCTGACTTGGCACTAAAGACACAGTTGCTGGCTGATTTGTCTCACTTCCAGAAAAGTCCTGTGCCACGTAAAATATAAAGCTGAGTGCAAACCAGATCAGTCAGTGATCACGTAATCTGCTAACAGACTCTTCCCTCCAAGTTAACTTACCTTTGCCTCTCATGTCATTCATCTCTATTTCCAACATAATGAGAAAGCAAGCAGTAGGATACTATACTGAAAACATGAGATTTTAGAATGACTTATATTGCATATTGTGATATGTATCAGAGTTATGAAGCACCTCGGCAGTTCCAGAGAATAGTCTGCCAGAGCTGTCATTTTCTCTGAAGTAAAACCCCTTTCACCTCCAGGGTCAGGAACCAGGATTGTTTATATAAAGAATTAGAAAAACAATGAAGATAAAACACATACTTTTTCAACCCAATAATAAATTTCAACCATTTCAAACTTTCTACTCATTTTAACAAGTTCTCATAAGAAACATTTCCCAATAGGGTGCACTAAAGATAGCCAGAAACAGCAGAACATACCTCACCTCAAAGTATTTCAGAATCTGATAGACTGCAGAATCTCTATCCACATCTTTAAAAAAAAGTTTATAACTAATGGTGAAAAATTAGTTTACATCTCAGGAATGCAATTTCAGATACTTCTCAACAGAATTATGAAAGTGTTTGTCCTAAAATGGATTCCTATCAGACAGCATAAGAAACAGAGATTTTCATCTACAAATTCTTCTTCACTACGATAATATAAGAAAAGATATTCCTGGAACTACTTAAAATTAAATTTCCTTCATAACTAAAATGCAATACTGAACAGAAACATAACAATCAAATAATAATACCCTTAAGAATATCAAAAGCAGTATAAAGCTCCTCTTTACCTGATGCCAATATATAGATTAGTTACTAACTCGAGTACCTGACATTTCCCTACCTTTCCTAAAACTTTTCAAGGACTGACTGCACTAGCAGAAGATCACATATTAAAGTCAGAATAAGCCTGAGAAACACCCTGGCCTGTACCTACCAAAGCCTTGCCAGAAAATATGTCAGCATGACTCGGGATACCAAACAGGCCAGGGACTCTTCCCAGTAGGCAGGACAGATGAGGTCACCCTCAGGAATTAGTTTAGCTGTGTGCACATAAACTGCGCTCTTCCACAACACGTCAAGGCTAGAGTACTGACTGTGGCCATTTCACTTGACAGTATAGTCCCAGCCTTTGCAGCCTTCAGAAAAGTGTTAGAAGTTTAGCTTGCTTCTTCTTAGACTGGTCTCTAGGTTGTATTTATATTTTTTGAAATGTGTCTACATAGCCTTGCTATGAAAGGTGAACAAGTCCTGGCCAAGGAAAGTATTACATCACTGTTCAAGAAGTGATTGCCATCTATGTTTAAGGGAGACTCAGCCAACAGGATTATAAGCAAGAGGTAACAAAACTGTGAGGAAACCAGAGATCTAGTAATAGGAAAATAAGCTAAACAAACTCATATCACTTATTCCAGAAAAGTCAAACTGGAGAGGAATTCTTCACAGAATTCTTTACAAATATATTAATAGGTGACACTGTTAGCACACACAAAAAAAATGCTCAAGAAATATATAAATATATTTAAGCTGAAAAAAATGAAGGTAGATTAATAGATTAGTGGATTGATACCATGATAAAAGCAATAGGTGAAAAGATATAATTAACTTTAAAATGGAACTTCGGTTCAAAAATTCAGTGACTCAAAAAGTTCTTTCCAGTTCTATGTTTGTGTGATACATAAATAAATGTTTCCACATTAAAGAAAAACAAATGCAAGACTAATCTAAGCAAAGATATTACAGATGGATGCTGTGTGATAAAAATAAGATAGAGGAAGTCAACAGAAAGACTGAAGCTATGAAAATGAACTTCAAGGATCAATGACGTATTTTCATACTTCTCAAAGTAGCTTTATCTGCTTGTATTCCTTCTGCATTCAAGATGATGGAGCCTTTCTCCTTTTTGAATGTACAATGCACTTTGCAGTTTTTCCTTTCCACAGAAATACCTACTTATTTGTTATTTTCCATCAAGACCAAGCAGGCTCTTTTAAAGACTCCCAATTTGGAAAAGCCATGCATGTCAAAATGAATCAAGCGCCTAACACTTCTTACAGTTTCTTGAATATTTTATGACCTCAAACAACAGGAGAAAGGACAGTTGTTCTCACCATGGATTTTACAGCCTCAGGTAAAGCTAGGGGCTAAATGTGCATGAACTGGTATCTCAGTCTCTCTTTCCAAACTCTCCTCGCAAATATTCACTATTAATGCATGCTCACTGTGACTGAATGTAGATTACTTGTCTCCCTAGACAAGCCTACCCCCATACTTCCTTTTTTGTTTTTAATCACTACAGTATTACTATCCTTCTTGTCACACCAAACCCCTCCATCTCTGTGGGATAATTGCACCTTAGTCTTTTCCTTTTCCTTTGTATCACATTGAATAGTCTTTTACAACTCATCCCTCCTTTAGCTGCCATCCCTCAATCAAGAAAATTCTTGCTTCTGATGAATATTTTGTAGATTGGCAATTGTGATTAGTACCACAAGTTTAATTTTGGAGTGATTTTTTTGTTTTGGTTGGAGGTCATCTACCACCTCCCACAGACAAAATTTCTCTGCAGATGTAACCCACTACCTCTTTTCCTTCTTTTATGTATTTTCTTTTATACCTTCATTTTGCAGTGTACAACTATGTTATGATTTACTCCTTTTCATACTGACCAAAGTCTCATTTCCCTTGTGCCTGTCCATCCACAGATCAAGGTAAGCTTTATGTGCCAGAGAAGATACTGTTTACTTGTATTTGTACATCACCTACTGATCCTACCCTTTGTCTGGATGAAACAGTATTCCAATTTTTTAAAGCAAAAATGCTTAAATATTAAAAAAGAAATAAAGTTGCTTGCCAAAATAGTCTATATATTTGTCTTTGGGTACTAGACATTATTTTGCTTACTTACATTAACACCACAGCTTGAAGAAGAACAGCTGCAAACATTGAGTCCTCCAAAGCATATTAATTAGGCTAAACCCCAGGTTTCAATCACGGTTCACTTGAGATGGTTTAAGATAATTCTCTCAAGTTTGGCCATCATTAGATCCCTGGACTGAAATTACTACTGCTCACTGTAACATAAGGAGTACTCATTCTACTTACTTAATGTTGAATCATTTTTCTCAAGCAAATATTTACATAAACATAGAAATGAAATTTCTGATTAGTTTTGGTTGTTCAGCATATGCTTTAACTCTCCCTTTTTGAATCTGCTAACTTCCATGTTTAGCACATTTGCCTTCCAACTAATTACTATTTAACAACAGTACACTTTCATCACATGTAGCTACCAAGGACTCTTAGGCACAGCTGTAACATTTCATCAAGTTCTACCTACAAACATTACGCTACCTTGCACATAACTCAAGGCAAGGCATGGAGCCAGTGACCCAAACACAGCGAGTAGTCACAAGAGCTATGTAAACTATGCATGTACTAGACAGAGAGTAAGCAGAGTGAACAGCGATTGCTATACATACATAATATTGTAACAGGAGAAGAAATACTTGCGAAGAAGCAGGTGTTGCCATTGCTTCAGACCACTATTTTAGGACAGGGCAAAACACATCACCCAACATTATCTAAGCCAACACTTCTGCAAACATTGTCACCTTGTGCATGCTCCTGAAATGCTTACCTGATCCATGCACAGTTATCCTACAATTAAAACACTAATGTTGCACCTAATCAGTATGAGAAAGTAAAAAACTCACAACCATTTAAAGAAACTGAACAGCAGTCATGCATGTCAAGAACCTTGACAACATAAACCTCTGCAAGAACTAAAAGGAGATAGAAATTACTTTTGAGATGCCACCTTACCCACCAAAGAAAACAGCACCTGGACACATCCAATGAGGGCTATCTCAGCACTGCTAAAAGCACTGCTCTCTACTTTGTCCATGTTTCTAAAATATTTTTCAGTAAATAACAACTGTGTCTTTGCCTCTGTCCTCTGCAGCTGCCCTTGAGAGGAATAGCTCAGTGACTTCTATTATAACCGCAAGCTCCAGTTTACTGTGAAAAAACCTGCCTCAAGAAATTATAGGAAGAAAAAACAGAGTACACAGAAAATGGTATCTGAATCTGGTATTCTGACATATCTAAATTACACGGGTAGCTGACAGGGTGTTACTCTGTGGCAATAGGTGTTGAAGGTTTAAGGGAAGCGCAGAAATAAAGAGATTGGATATTGTTAACTGATGTCACCTGGAAATAGCTTGAGGCCAGGATAATCTCCTGTCAATTTCCATGTTATTACTGACTTTTGTTACTGCTGAGGTTTTTTTAGATAAACAAAAGAAACACAGATGCGAAAAATAATAGTAAATGGATTAGGATAAAGTTAGATTGCATGAACACATGACAGAGGTATGCAATTACATGTTTAATTTTCTGGAAACGTGCTACTGATGTAACTGATTATCTGTAACAGAATATCATCGCTATCATCTTTTGACCATCTTTTTTATTTTTTCTTGAAGATTTTGCTCCCCATTTTCTATACTGTGATGAGTACATTTCACCCTTTTGAATGCTGTGATTTATGGTTTTAAATGGTCTTGGTATTGGCAAAGATAGGAAAGGTCATGTTAACGCTCTAATTGGCAAGTTAAGCCTTATATACAGGCCCTAATTTAGTCAATGATGTTATTTAAGCCCCAGCTCAACCTTTAGAGAAGCTGACTTAGGAAGATCCCTGGCAAATAAAGATGGGCATGTCTTTCTAACAAAAGCAAACTTCTGTCACAAAATGAAAGTTACATGCCCAGAACGAATCTAGAATCTTCCACACCATTGAGCTTCCTGAATTTCAAATTAATCATGAAGCGACTATACTACCTGATCCAACTTCTCTCAAAGTTAGCATTTCTTCAATAAAAAGACACCAGTGGATACAGCTTTACAGCTTATTGTTTGTGCAGCTGTACAGTAAGAAATAGGTACTATACTCTGGTGTAATCAGCAGAAGGTCATTACCAACAGCTTCTGTAAACTTCTTTGCAGTTAGGACAGCTACTATGAGTCATTGAACTGTGGCATTTCAAAGCAAAAATGGGCAAAAGCCAGAGCAATAAAAACATTTTCTCTTCTGATAAAATTATCTTCTGTAATAAATTATTTAATATTATCAATGTATTTTCATAAGTAGAAGGTTTAAATGCAAGTGACAACCTACTTTTTTCCTCCCTGAAGAAACTCAGGATTGCATACAAAAAAATAGCAATTCTAATGTATTTTATACTGGAAGAACAATCTGGTTGTTTAAACAATGTTTACAAGAAATGATACACAATACCAAGTTCTTCTGTTAGACCTCACCATTTGTTTATGTCTAGCTGGCTCAGTAGCTGCTATATGCTGCTCATAACTTTCACAATCATATGAGCATACCATACAGCGTAGTTAGTTTTGTGAATAAAGTGCAAAATATGTTACTGAAAGGATTCTGAAACCAACTCGTGTGAGTAAAGCAAAACAGTTCTTCACCAAGCCAACTCTGACATACTGTTTTTACTATTTCACACATTAAACTGAAGCAACAGTGAGCAAATGCTTACAACAATGGTGGAGAATATAATCCCCCATTGTGTAACCTTCTCCGGTAACACCATTATGTTCACTTCTATAAAATAAACTGTGGCCAGTAACTTTGTCTTTTCAGTGCTGCATAAAATACTTGCTTCAAAACCATAAAGAGGAGTTCTATAGTAGTTGCCAAATTTTCCTTCCCCTTGTAAAACACAAATTTATACTAAAATGCTACTATTACTGATTTTTTTTTTTTTTTTGGTAAGTGCTATTATGGTTGATTTAATTCTATATGTACAAAGCAACAATTTTTTTTCTACCTATATCAGATATTAGGAAATAATTCTTCAATCGTTGGAACAAGCTGCCCTGGGAAGTGGTTGAGTCACCATCTCTGGAGTTATGTAAAAGACATGTAGATAAAGTGCTTAGGGACTGGTGGATTTGACAGTGCTAGGTTGATGATCTTAAAGGTCTTTTCCAATCAAAAAAATTTGATTTTGTGATTCTATGTGTGCAACAGAGAATCTTTTCTTCTATGAATGTTCTTCATAAAAAGGCTACCTTGTTAAAACAAATGCAGACATGACACGATCAGATTGAGGTCTTCCAAATTCTGAAGTCTAACTTTTCCAAGGTTTGGTTCCACAGGAACTACAAAATCTAATGATTTTGGTATTTCAGAGGCACAACATAAAAAATTATGCATTTTAGAATCAGGTTATGCTTGTAGCTTGGAGTATAATACTGACAGTTTTGGGTATTTATTAATCAAAATATTAACTGTCTGTACATTATCAAACAGCTTCTGAATTCTACAAACTATTGACATTAAGTATCTTTAATAAATACCAGGTGTATAGGTCTTCTGGGCATTTTCCATGTACAGAAAAGATGAGAGTGCAGATAATGAATGTCAGAGGGAGTCTTGGGAAATGGCCTTAAGCATTTAAGTGAATCATCTGAGGCATTTTAGTATATATTCTAAGCTTGATGATCCTTGTATTCTCATTTCTACATGGTACTGCTGATGCAATTTGAAAGCATGTTAAATCTTCAGTGTTTTAAATTAGTTCTGCATCTGTTGCTAAACAGCTGTTTCATCTCCAATTTGAAATTCTATTGTTTGTACAAATAATTTGTAAAGGATTTTATTTAAGTTTCAGCTCTTCTGTATTATATTATTTTTGGAGAGAATTCAAGTTGTTGCAATTGGGTCAAGGGATGTTGGTTTTCTGCTACAAGGTACTGGAGCACCTGGTTGAGTGCTGAAGTTGAAATGCTCAAGGTTGACAGAGATGTTTGTGGTAGACTAAAAAAAGCTCAGGTGTGTACTGACTACTCATCTTACTGAGGAACTAGCACTTGCTTATTTGGATAAAAGCCCAGTAGAAGGAACCAACCTGATGTTACTACTTAATCTTTCACCTTATGTTGATTCTTTCTGCCATAGCTTCTACTGACTGAAGCTGCAACTTCTCACCATAGTCATGAGGTACTAGAAGAGGGAACTGGAAAAGAAAGGTTTGCTGATCAACGGTCTGGCCAATAGCTCCCATATACAGCTGAACTACATCTGTAAAGACTGAAAGCTGACAGCAGGTGTACAATGGCTGACAAACACATCTATGAATGTATCAAACTGCAGGTGACACACCAACAAAAGTAGGTCTAGGAGGAGCTGGGGGAGGGAAAATCCATTTCCTTGTAGATTTTTAGAATTCCTATGCATATCACAGAACTACTTTAGACACTCTCTGGGGATGTCACATTTTTGCCAACTGTGTTTCAGAATGTTACTTTAATTTTCCGGAAAGAAGTTTCTATAAAGTTACCCAAGAAAATTAAGTATTTAGGAGAAAACCATCTCTGCGATCAGTACAACATATATTTTTAAAAATAATTTTAAATCATCTGGCATCAAAAACACATCTTAATAACTCACAGGCATATCAATGGATCTGGTGACATTGAAGATAGAACATTAAATTTTAAATGTCTACATCGAGCAAATAAATCAAAATATTCATTGAGGCATATATTAATGCTTCATGTTTTCTTTCTGAATCTTTTAAACTTTATGTTAGCAATTGTTTTCTTAAACTGAGATGATAATTTTACTGTGTTTAGAGGTCTCTGCTTAGTATATATCTGCACTGTTATTATGTTCCATTTAGGAAAATATGTTTCATGAATGAAGTCAAGAAATATATGACTTCAAACTTACATCCTCTGATTGAATTCAATATATTCTAAATAATTGTGTGTCAAATTTATTTTTCTTCTCCTCTCTGCCCACAATTCTGCTTTAATTTTTTGAATCTGTATCTAATGCACCTGGCAGCATTTGTCTGTATGGTCACAGCACTGCCATGGGAACTGAGAAAGAAGCAATATTCACAGCTGGATTTCAATATGAATCATACCCAGTTAGCATGGCAGGGGATTAGAAAAAAAGACACAGAGATCAGGCAACCCGCTTGCTGCATTCTATAAAAATGTGGGAACATTACTTCTAAGCTCTACTGTTTATTACCAACAATATTAACTCCCCTTCAGCCCCAAAAAAGCAGATCTTGAGCTGAAGTCAAATCCCCACAACAGGCACCAGTGAGGGTAGGGAAAAATATGGGAATGTATCCTTGGAGTATTAATTTAGGATTACTGCATGTTCACAAATCTTATCAAAAAGAATTTCAACTCGCTAGTGTTCTAGGGTTAGATTAGAAGAGTTTTGCTTGATGGTAATAAAACTTATGTGACTTCAATAGACTTAAATTGACAGTGATTCACCCTCCCTAAAAAGATTTTAAAAAAAAAAGGGAAAAGAAAATGAAAATGAGTTAGATCTATCCTAGGAGTTAAATTGATTATGACTCTATTCAGTCTTGCAAATATTTAGTAACAATGCACATATTTATTATATTGTAGTGCACTGCTGATTTTTTTAAAATAGCAATTTTTAAATTTAAGCTGTAGAAAGAAACAGTAGTAAAGCATGATGTTGAGTTCATGTAGTGCAATGTTGCTTTGTTTTTAGCTGGTGTAGACTGGGACAATATGAAGCAGCTTGCAAAAGTGCAACTCTACATATAGTTGCATATATCCTACATATAGCTATTTTTGTTATATATATACACATATATCAGATGACAGATGTATACATCCATATATCATGCATGCATGTAGTGTCATTATATATAACACAACATGCATTGTTGTAGAACAAATCTCTGACCATCACTAGTCTGTGTCCTTGTAGGAAAAAACAGTCTATTCTGTAGATCCATTTTAAACAAAATCTAAGAAAGGTGTCAGAGAAAGAGGCCAAACACCATACCATCTCCAAGAGCAACCTGTGACTCCGTCCATAACTGACCTAACTTCAATTTGATAGAGAAACATACCAAACTACTTGTTTCCCTTTTCATCTAAACACGTTGCAACTTTCCCAAAGAACTATTCCTTAACAGGAACTTGATATATCAACTTAAATGAGATGATTTCACTCCAAAAAGAGATACACTAGTTGATTGAAAGTAGATATACTAGTGATAGTCCAAAGTTTAAGAAGCAAAGAGAAATCTATTTGAAAGACTTTTTTTAAAATGGAATAGAAGAGACATGGCATTTGTGTGTGTTGTACAATTTTTGTTCTTCTTAGAAGACTTACTATATATAAATTTCTATACTGTTTTTATATGATCTCATATGCCACTCACTGAGAACAATTTCCATACTTTTATTTAACCACTCCTAAAAACTCCTCCCTAGAGATATCTTCTGTTATTGTCCAACATTTGTCTAATATATTTGTTTAAATATATTATATAGTAGATATTCATACTTTACTGAATCACAGAGATCTGTGCTACAGAATATCAGCATGGGTAACTATTAGATATTAAGTTGGACTATTATGGATGAACTATTTCAATGTTAACACTTCACACATTCTTTGTTGTGTCACTAGGATTACACCGCTATGTACACAGACTTGATAAAACAGCATGTATTAAAAGCATCTGGTTTTATACCACATTAGTCCTGGGTAAAATTAAGTGCTTTAGTGCAACTCCTAAAATAATAAAAAGGCACCTTATAAATATTTTTTATATTTCTATTAGGCAACTGTGAAGGTGATTGGAATAAAGAAAATCTAACTCATACTACACTTGACAGTTCATATTGCAAAACTGAGATACATTTCCCATCTCACCTGTAATATCTGAACAGTAGAAGAGCTTATTCTCAAACTATATATATATGGAAGTGTATTCATATATAAATGTCTTGACTGAGCAGTAATTTAACACACAAATTATCAAAAACATACCTGAAAAAAAATTGTCAACTCATGATATAAATCTACATATATGAATTAGATCTCAAAAAAATTAAATCCAGATATTCTACGTCTTTGTAGTAACTGTTCTTTGCTACTTAAGTATAGGAGATAACCACACTCCATCTATTATAGAAAAGAGTTTTCCACTCCTATCTCTAAATGTTTAGACAGTGATTGAAGAGGTTTATCATAACACTTAAAATATTGTCACTGAGACAAGCTTTTAAAAGAAGAATCAATTGTTAAGGCCTTTGTCACTCAGAGAAATGAAGAATTTGTAACCAGCTGAGGAACAAAGGCATATACACACTAATACCCATACACACCACCACAGACTGTTCAATTCCATGAAAAAAAAAGGGAACACTTTCTTGGCTAATGTGTTATGAGCCATCTCAAAAAGAAAGGAAAAAAAAAAGAAAGAAAAGGTTTGTGTTAAAATTAAGTGGAAACACTTTCCATTACAACAAATTTCAGGAAAAGTAACAAAGCAATACACCTACTAACTAATGTTACCACCCTAATTCAGTCTCTAAGATGGCAAATATCTTCCATACACTTCATTACAAGTTGATTTGACTGCTCTTCAGGTGAGGGTGTGACTTCCCCCTCCCCTCTCCAATAATATTTTCTGTTAGCCAGTGACCATATAGGTATTTCTGATGGAAGATAATGAAAGTTATCTGCTCCAAGCTATCACCTCCTATTTGATTAATTTGGTAGCAGTGGGGATGACACAGAGCTTGGGAATAATTTCCAGAGAAGAGAGGATTTTGTCAATTTGTCACAGTAGTAAAGTCCCAACAACCAGGAAAGGCTCAAATGAGAATGCCTTTACACTCATTCATCCACATTGCCAAGGGCAACAGCATTCCCTCTACATCCCTCAGCAAGTGATCTCAAAACAGCACAAGTTAAGATACATGTCCACACCTAATGCTGCATAAATGTTACCTTCATTAATTTCTCATGTATTCATACCTTAAGAAGGAGTGGGAAAAAAACATAGGGGAAAGGCACCTAAAGAAGCACTAGCAGCTCAGGACACTAAGACATAGTAGTATTGTATATTACACATATATACGTGTTACATATGTAACAAGCGTTTTGCTTTTCCCTTCCCTACACAAGACACAAGCAGGAAGCACACTTGTTGCATATCCAGAGTAAAATCCAGATGAAAGCCACCAACTAGCAAACTAAAGAAACAATTCCAAACATTATTACAGAAACAGAAGTTCAAAGATTTCCTAACAAAAACACAGCAGCAGGATAGCAGTAGAAGAAAAACTGTCTGTATTTAGATAGTTATCTATATTTATACTAAATCTACAAGTCAGGGAAAAATTAAGGAAGTTACCCTGCATTTGTAACACCTTCCTTTAAATGCTACCATTACACACAAACACCTGACACAAGAACTTGAAAAGAGCCCTGAAGACATACTACTACTACA
The DNA here is from genome assembly GCA_027925045.1 of Hypotaenidia okinawae. Lineage (NCBI taxonomy): Eukaryota > Metazoa > Chordata > Aves > Gruiformes > Rallidae > Hypotaenidia > Hypotaenidia okinawae. Next base: position 34,206,817 of record BSDF01000006.1, read on the forward strand.
ATGATGACAATAGAAGCCTTCTTGTCCTCTCCTCTCCAGAATTTGTTGTTAAGGTCTTTGCCATTCCGAATATGAGGAATGTCTTGCAACAGACACTTAACAGGGAAAAGCTTTCCATCAAAGTTTATAAATATGCCCAAAAGACTGCTATTCCTTGGAATCAAATACAGGTATTATCTTCATGTACTACTGAGCTTCTAGACCATCTATATAAACAGAGAATCTAAAAATTATGCACAAAACTATACAACTTAGATCCATAAGAAAACAACATCATCATCATAACCAATAAACAAATGGGGAAAAATGGAAAGTTTCCCTTTAAAGAAACAAAATTAATTTTACTAGACTTTTAAGAGTCAATTCTCTTGCTCTTTCAAAAATATTGTAAGATATTTTTGGATCAAGAGAATCATCTAATCTTATTTTATACCTCACCAAGAAAGAGTTATCTCTGAGAGCCTAAAACATTCTAGACCACTTCTGTCTATAGACTCACAAATAAGAAAATGGAGATCAACAGTATCATAGGAAGATTCAGCTACAGAAACATGGGAAACTTTGGCTAGCAATACAAATTCCCAGAAAGCATTCTGATCTGGAGATGATCCTGACTGATTGACAGTTTCATTGGAAGAGTTATATGGGGCTACTGTGCTTCATGTTTGTATGTACAATGTTTAGGCTGCAATAAAAGCTGTAACTAATAAGTGTTGAAGGATCACTGTAGCACCCAGTACCTAATTAATGGTCCCTGTCTTAGCATATTGCAAAACAGTTGATCCTTTCTCCATAAAGGTGAAAGAAACTATAATGGTGACAGGAGTAACTGAGATGAATGTTCACAGCAAGGAGAAACCAGGACAGAAACCTAGTCCATATTTTCCTCTGTAAAATATTTTCTCACACCAAAAGAAACAGTTTTGCATAGTCTTACTTTTGCTGTTTCCATTTTTGGCCTACATTTCTGTTTAGGCCTTTATTTTACTCACTGGAAAGAAGTAAATTAAGACTTCTACTAATGTGAGAATGGGTCACAGCAGCAGAAATTGCCTTCTCATGTAGCACACACAGGCTATCTATGAATAGGCAAAGCTCCTCACTTAATCACTGAGGAAAATTCCTCAGTCAAGGCAACATCTTAGTGAAAGGATGAAGGACATTCAAAAGCTCTGGTCTTAGGTAAAAACACCTTCCCCTAATGGCTGAGTAATCTACTAAACTAGGTAACATAGACACCTTTAAAAAGTGGAGTGAAGGGAAGGGATGTTGGAAAGGGATACTTCATTGCGCTTATCCATTTTTCTCCCCCCATGGAATTCTCCCAAGTTTAAAAGTGCTAATGACACTTCATCACACCTAAACAATTTACATAAGCAGCAGTGGCAGCCATCACCACTTTCCAACATTTCATTCCCAGAAATAAATATTACCCAGCCTCCCAGAAATCAGCACTCTAATTTCCTAGTTTGGGCACTTAGCATGTTTTATTTTACAGACTTATCCTTTTAAAGTTGAATCAACTCTAGAGAGATTGATTCTGGATCATTATTTGTGATAAATGCAAAGTAAAGATAGCATGGAAAGAGAAGGGAATATACACACCAATAGCAGTTTTTTCCTGCTAGTTACACAACAACACACTCTTAGTGATGCAGGGTAAAAATGATGAGAGACAAGAGATGACACATGAAAAGGATCTTATCCTCTTCCCAAAATTTAATGCATGAACATTACTTGCTTAAAAGTCCAAATTGGTTGTCATACTAGATTTGTGTAAAGCTTTAGGAAAGAATGGTGTGAGGGCTCTTTATAGAAAATTACACCAAGTGAAGGCTATTTCACTAATTAACACCCCTGCCCAAAGAAATCCTTATCTCCTGTTAAAATAAGCTGCTTTTAAGCAGAGAGAAGACTTCAAACATTTGCAGAGCCCTGACTTCAACATCTGTTGGTATTCCCTACACACAAGTGTGCTTCTGTGTGCATGTTTATCAGAAGAGGTCATCAAGGGCTTGCTTGGTTTATTCATCATTTTAAGGTTCTCCTATTTGCAAAGCTTCTGTTAATGTCAGTGAAATCTAACCCAGACAGAAGTTTCAGAGGTCAGATATTTGGCATGCTACATTTAGAAACCCAAGTACAAAGTTGACGAGGACGCTTCAAACACAGGGGATTACAGCGGAAATAGGTCTCTTTATACCAAACTGGCTATTGAGCAGATTCAAGGAAGAACACACTGAGACTGCCTGATGCTATTAAAGCTCGTTTTCTTGCTTTATTTTTTCTACTGACTAAATCAATTCTCCCATTTGGCAAAGCCCAGCACAGAAATAACACTTTATTTTTAATACAACAGAGACAGAATAGACATGAGACATAAAATCATGTACTACATGACCTATAAAAAGCAGATACTTACAGTTCGTAGGAACTGTATTTCATCTTCCCCTCCTTCACCCCCTTCAGCCATGGCTCTTGAGGAGTCAGCTCTGCTGAGACTCTGATCGCCTCCACCGGCAGCTCACTGCGCTCCTGCACAGCTCCTCTTCTCCTATCAGTATTAGCATATAGCTAATCCACAGCCATATAGGGAGCTCAGCTAACTCCACTGCACTGCAGACTGTCAGTCAACCCCCTCACTGCCAGAGCCAACTGCGCTGCTTTTACAGCTCATAGCAAGCTATTCTTTTCCTTTTCTCTCTACCCTAGAGGCACAAAAACCCTACTGCTAAGGTATTGCAGGAAGCATGCTATGTATCACTAGGTGTTGATTTTTTTTTTCTCCAGATACTGTCTGGTCATAACAGCAATAATGGTGAAGTGTTAATGAAAGCAGAGCTTGTGCTTCCATCTTCACAGATCAGAGTATCCAAATTTGCACTGTATCAAATTCAGCAACTCTGATCCTACTGATTTCTGCAGCACAAGGATGTAAATCAGATGATCACAGTACAAGCTGATTTTGACAGCAGATATTTTCAGCTCCCTTACAATAACTTCCGTTTCTTTCCTCTCTGCATAAGCAGCTGCAAATCTGATTTCAAAGATGACTTAATGATCTGAACCTATTATGTGTAGTTTTTTTGTGCTGTCCTTTTAAATGGTGTTCATACCTATATCCTAAGGATTGCAAGGTTTTATTTGTACCTATTCAAAATTGTGCCTGAATATGTATAGAGGATGGTAAAAATTTACCTCAAAAACCTATAAAACACAGTTATGATAAGATAAAACTTTAAATTACTTTAAATTCTAGCTAATTAATATGAAATTAATGAAAATGGCTAGGTATTACCTCAATATGAGCAAGAAAAAATAAAAATATCAACTCTAGACAAAATTTGCTGAAGGGAGGAAAAGAAAAAGGACAAAGAAAACAGAAGAGAGTGCCAAGGAGGTTCTAGACAGGCAATTCACTATATCATCTTTCATTTGTGGTAAGGCTGCAACTACAGCCTACCCATACATTCCACCCCTGAGAAGCGTTACCCAAACCTTTTGCTATCTGTGTATGCAGGTGCATACCCTCACAGACTACCATATGTGTACGGTCTTTTTCTCAGTAAAAGCAAGCCTTTGTTTTACAAATGAGAAACACAGGCTTGAGGGCAAGGGAAGAATTACTTTCCCGGGGTCACAAGGACAAGTGTAGCCCGGTGAAAACTGAAACTAGATTCTCCATGTCCACAAGCTAATATGTTTATACACAACTGTCCTCTGGTCATGGAACTCAATGCAAACTGCTCTCTCCTCCCACCCCCCAAAAGTAAGTGTTCTGATTTTTCAGTAACTAAACATAAACAGAAGGCAAACAATGAGATGCCAAATAGTTTCTCTCCTTAAAGGGCAAAAATGTTTTGAAAAATGTGTTATTTCACTCCCTCTTACTACCCTGAGGAACTGTCCAAAAAATGACGACAATCTCATTACTCAGCAACAGGGAATTTCAAGCCAAAAGCAACTCAGAAACCTCCAGATGACACAGTTGCACAGGCTGGCCCTGACAATCCATCCGCTCCCCTTCACCCATCCTGTAGTTTTTGTCTGTTGCTGTGAGCAAGAAAGAGATAGATTTGTGTGAAACAGAAGCAATGCAGCAGAAAATTTTTTCTCTAAAGTGCCAGAAATCTGATTGGATTGGTGTCATGAACATCCAGTTTTGTATTTGATTTTCATGGTGTTTGAGTTGTGGGGTTTTTTTTTTTTTTAAATACTTCAGCCATATTTGAATGAATGCTTATCTTTTCATCATCAATACAAAGAACAAAATATAACAGATCTTCCTTATGGAATATAGTTATTCCAGGGAAAAATTAAAAAATAAAAAAATCAGAGGGGGGAAAACTTGCCTGAAGTCAGAGTATGTCACTGTGTTTTTACTGAAAAACAGATCAGGTAGAGAGTCCTACTGATGACACATGCTTATCCATACATTTATATTTAGAATGGATTTGATACAAGTAATTGCATGGCAAAACCTGGAGATGTAAGAAGAGCTTTTCTGTAGTGTTCTGTATGAGACAACATTTGAAGCATTCTACTTTACTCTGAAAGATTATAACAAGAAATACCTAAAAGCCCGAGAAAATAAGCGCAAGTCATGAAATTAATACCCCGAGCATTGTAATAGAGATCATGTAAAAAAATCTAAAATTCTGACTCAGATTTTACCAGCATGTTTATTTTCTTCTTTGCAAGTTCCTCTATTTTTCTTTGTTTGATACTCACCTTTAAAAAGTAGCCTGGGCATTGTTTTGGAAAACAAATTCCTGCCTCAATAAGCAAAAATTTCTGTTAGAGTTCATCTTTTTAAGATTGTCGAGTGAACTGCAAAACTATTTCACAGCATTTATATTCCTCAGAGTTTTGTTCTGCTTGGTATTATGCCTATAAATATCACATGAAAAATATTCAGCTGCTACAGCATGACGAAATGTACACCTCCTCAAAACATAGCTAGTTTTCTTTCAAGGATTTCTCCCTTGCTCTGAGATTGACATTTGGCTGTTTATGGACCTGCACTTAATCAGAAGTCTCATTTATGCAAAATATTATGTCTTGCATTTCTAGTTTCTTAACACTAACTTGTGTGAAAGAATCTTTTAAATGTAATTCTTAAATTTACCGAAGTTATGATTGAAAGAAAACTCTATCAGGTCACTACAGTAAATCAATCAAAAATGATCACGTATCACACACAGTGTGCAAATACGTACAGTGACTCTTACTACAGATGATTGTAAGGTGCAACATTCCTCTGTGTAAGCCACATAAGTCAAATAATTTGAATTGGGTCCGCTGTGCATTTTACTATATCCTATTCATGTCAGTCAAATGCAAATCTGTAATTTCACACTTTTGCTGCTGAACACATTCTAGACAGATTCTATGGTATTTTAAAGCTATCAAAAGAACTTGTCTACAAAACAAGTTTAAGGATTTAAGGAAAACTTCCTTTCTCTTTTCAGCACAAACGTGCTGCCTGCATATTCTCCTACATAAGCTCTTCCCTCTTCCTAAGGGATTCAGGCTGACTGACTGTTCACATGAGTTCTTGATACTAGGTTACCTTTTGGCAGGCTTCACTGCTGCTGCTGCCACAAAATAACTCAGAATTTTTATGGTGGCAGTAGCCCCGCAATAAAATAGCAACATGAATTTTACAAAAGGAACTAAACAATAATCCTGCTGTAGAAAAGGAATATCTGACTCTGTCACTTTTTGTGGTGTGTATTTTAACTTTCTCAAGATTGACCCACACCACAAAAGACAGATCAAACATTGAGTAGAAGATATTTACGAAACCTGTAATGGCTAAGTACATGCACGCAGGCATTTTCAAAAGCATAGGTATTATCAGTTACCTAGGTTTCTGTTGGGCAAGGAGTCAAAATCTTGTTCTCCACTGATAATTACAGGCCTAAGTGCTAAAATTTAGATGCTGCTTAAAAGACCAACATGTATTTACATTTTTATATGCTTCACTTAAATACAAAAATGTAAAATACAGTTCCTAAAAGGCCATTAAAAGAAACATCTTTTCCTTTGCAGAAACTTCACAAAAGTATTCAAATTCATTACAATGGCTGTTTCCACCCCAGGCATTAAAGCAGTCAACTACCTGTCCAGTTCACAAACACTAGGCACTTAGTACAAGTTAACACTTCATTCACAGAGAAGTAAATTTGTTTTGTCGGTGGGGTGGTTTTTTTCCCCTTTATTCTAGACGAATTACAATTTACTGTGGAAAATGCTGGATCTTAGTCTGAGGAAGAACCATCAGAAAATTACTAGTCTGAGTAATCTAAAGATACAATTGTTTTATTAATTTACACATATTACAAAACTGCATGCACATTTTTTCTTGTCACTTTAAAAATGAATGTTCTTGAGGCTTTACACATATCCTGTGCCAATGCTTTGTCATACAGCACAGTTTCATTTGGTTTTTAAAAGCTGAGACAATCTTGGATATCATTCTTTCTGCATTCAGAAAGAATGAAGTGCTGTATAGTGTTACAGAACCTGCAGCATAGTGCCAGTACTGCTTGTAAGGCTTAATTCAGTGACTTTCCAAATAACTTCATCACTACTTCACTCAAAAATGAGGAAGGGGCAGTATTTGGTCAAACTCGTTCCTTCCCCAATGATCAAAAGTTTTGTTAGGTTGCCATCTAGTGGTATAAATTTTTAAGAAAATTATTCCAGTTAAGGTAAGCATAACCTTTCACATTACTTTAACCTAAGACTTTGGGGGTGTTGTTTCCAGTTTTATTGTAGCTTATACAAAATTTTTTTTACTCTAATCTATGACATTGCACCATCGTTTTTCTTCAAAAGAAAAAAAAAAACGAAACAAAACACAAAGAAAAAGCATGCTCACAAGTTTCTTCCTAAAGCTAAAACGACAATACACAAGTAGGACTTTCTCTTGTTTCCAAAAACACAGTGATTCCAATCCCAGTTGACTTAAATTTACCAAAACAAAGACTTTCTACACCTGTCCAAAATCACCCATTCCACACAAGCAGAGCTCACTAACACTAGCAGATGTATTTAACCGTTGACCATAATTTTCACCTTAGCTCCCCATTATAATGCAGTCATAACATATTCTTGTACACCAGGCACTATTCCCACACCAAATAGCAAGAGTTTAAAAAAACCAAAACACCAGTGTCTTTTCCCTTAATCAAGAAAATACATTTCAGTTCAACTTCACAAATGGATTTCATTCAGATCAGATCCTCAAAGCCAACACTTGGAATAGCAAATAAATTAGTGTAAAACACTAGGACTGTGAATTTTGGATAAGCAGAATAAGAATTTAGAGTAAGTACTAATGCTGGTTTTGTGTCTTACAAATCGTAAAAAATTATGAGACATTATGAGATTGTCTCTGGGGAAAAAAAAACCATCCTTTGTATCAATCCACCAACACTGAATTTCAGATTTCTGCTCCAAACTACCAAGTTTTCTGTGTATACAATATGGACAAACCTGCATTTTAAATCTTACTCTATTCTTTAGATGTCTGTATTTTCCTGTCATATATTCCTGAAATTTTGTCCATCTGGCATAGATGAAATGAAGGACATGACATGAAGGACAGTTTCAGCCCTAATATTCTATAAGCATACAAATATAGACTGTTTCAGTGACAAATTAGGAAATTTTAGTATGTGATTTTCAATATTTTGAACAAAATTCACTGAAACTACACGATGATTTTACAGAAATGCTTGTAGCAACACATGATGAATAACTGGGAGTTTTTACAAAACATCTTCAGCCCATCAGCCCACAGAGAATTACTCTAATTCAGTTTGGCTGCAATAAAAGCCCAACTAACCATTTCTAAAGAACTGAGAGGGAAAAAAGTTCTGAATCGTCGAGGTAGAGTAGCTGACTGTCCTGAACATGGAGTACTGACATAAGTCAAGCAAAGTTATCAAAATATAACATGACAGAATTGTATCTACCATGTAATTAAAGTACTGCCACTGTAAAACACCAAGACTATATCAGCTAATTTTAGAGCTGCAACTATAAAAATAACACTAATTTCTCTACAAATCTCACTGTTTTGTAGCTCCTAATTACCTGCAAAGACTATTGTGATTGCTGCCAATACATTTACTGTAACTCTTCTGAATCTAAATGGCTAAATATTAATAGATTGTATATTTACAGTGCTTTGTATTCAGCTGCATTGTTTAGTTGTGACTGCTAAAATGAGTCTCCCAATACTGTTTTTTGGACTTCCTCTGGGAAAATTGTGGAAGCATTCTCCATTGGATTTACAGTGTTTTCCAATTTACCTTATTTTTCTCAGGGCTTTTCTATGTAAATAATTAATTCCCATATATAAAATTTTTATAGAAGAAATAATCCACATTCTTAAACTCCATGGAATATTTCAATATTCACTCCTTTAAACAGAATGAATAGTGTGATAATACACACTGACTTAGAGAGAATTACTTATGGTCATTTATTGAAAACATTTGAAATATTTTCCACTGGCATGACTCCACTTCAAATGTTGCAACTTTAAATAATAAACTTTTAACAATCATGAAGTACTTCAATTATTAAGAACTGAGCAGCACTATGTATCATGCTAGGTTGGTTGTTCCTAATGACCAAAATTACACAATATCACTTCCTTATCATATATACATTTCTAATACGACAGAGTGAGCTTTAGAATACACAACATGAATCCCCTCTTGATTCCCTGGCAGCTTGCTTCATAGCCAACCCTTGGTAGCATTGCTGGCTTGCCTAGTTTCACTTTTCTCAGAACAAATGCCAGCCATCATGGGTACAATTTGATGAGCTGTGACTGCTGAGATGGATGTGGATAATTCATGAAAGCAGATGTCTACGGTTATCTCAACCATCTCTCAATTGTCATTTATATTAATCTATTATGTACCACCAAAAATTTCGGATTACCAAGTTTACAAACTATGCGGAGAATCTGCATGCTTGGGAAAGCACTTAGCATAATAGATGCTAATAATGAAATAGACCCATTAGATTTTTAAAAAATAGAACTATGTTTCTGTTCGCATAGTAAGCACATGTTAATTCAATCTTTGAAACTACACAGAAAAGACTGCGTAAGTGTGGTTACAGATTGTCATTTCCATGTGCACAAGGAGGTCTGGTTTTTTGAGCTGACTTAAATTCAATACACAGCTGAGTTTCTAACCTCTTTAATCCAGATCTCTTTTATGCCATGTCAGCCTTCTATAAAGGGACAAGACAAACTAACACAATGGCAACACAAATTCTCCTAGATATATTTTACTACTAAACAAAGTGCAGAGTTCTAAATCAGCAAGAGCTAAAGGGCAAAGTAAAAGGAATGAAAAAAATCTCCCATTAGTTATGAAACCCCAATAAAGTGCAAGATGTTTCACTTTTTTAAAAATAACGATATACACTAAAAAAGAATATTTATGAAGAAAACATTATGTACAGTAGAAAAAACACACACAAGCCATTTGTAAAGCATCAAAAGCTTTTTCTGGTTTCATTTTCCAGGAATTGCAAGCTACAATAGCTCCAAAGAGTTTATTCCTCATGCACATTATCTTATTTTACAAAAAATTTAAGATCATTTATGGAAAAGAAGTATCTTTATTTTAAAAAGCACAGTAGCTAGAAGGAGTACATGATATTGTATTGAAAATACCAACCCTTCCTTTAAAGTCTTTAAAATGAAGAGGCTATGAATTGTACAGCTTGTCATCAGTAGCTTGTCATCAGTAGCATTCATAAGATTATTTTACAACCTTCCACCACAGAAAAATTATATGAATGTTTTTTCTGTACCACAAAAGAAAAAAAAAAACCAAAACCACACACCTACCCACCCACACAAAGGATCCTGGAACCATACGTGACAGCAAGCGAGCAACTGCACATAAGAAGGGTTCTCTGGAAGACTGAGCAAAGTAGACAACTCTCCAGACTCCTCTACCTTCAAGGCAGCTATTCCAGAAACCCACACATACCCATTTAGGTCTTTGAAATGCCCTCTCCCGAGGTAGTCTTTGCCAAGGATGCATGGAGCTTCTGGGCCGGTCACAGTGGGGTGCTTTTCGCAGTTACACTCATTTTGGCCTACTCCCTGGGCTGCTGAGAGTTGAACAATGGTGCCAATCACCACCACAACAGTGCACTGGTGGCAATATCACACCAAGACTCCCTGACTGCCATCCATAAGTTGATTCATCATCTGAACAGCCAAGGAGAGGTTCATCCTCTAACAATCCAATATGACCAGTGTAAGAGTCTAACGGAGAGTGGAGACTAACATTTGAATGACACTTTGCACTTGTGTCCAGTAGAGCTTTATACTCCTGCTGGTCTGATGTGACAGTCCATCAGATCCACACAGTCCAATTAACCCAGCTGTCCCTTTCCTCCACCTGGCTGGAGGCAGGGCCTAAACCGGCATAGGGTGGGTTTTTTGGTTCAGAAGCAATGTCTGCTGCCAGGGTGGGGGTACCCACAGTACCTCTGGGGCTGTTTCCCCCCACCCCTTCCCCCTGACAGCACTGCCTACTATAAAGCAGTGTTTGGTAGATACTGGCCAGGGCCCACCACAGCACAGAAAGTTGTAGCTCCTTGGAATAGCCACAGCATCTGCCTTTCAAATGTTCTGTCACTTTATCAGGGTCCTGTACTTGTTTGGGAGTGAAGTCCCAAACCATTGAGGAGAGAAGCTCCCTGGATACCTGCCCATAGTCTCCGACACACCATGGCACCCATGACCATCCAGCCTGGGGCCAGATTTGTAAAGCATCAAAAAACACTCAGGAGACACAGCAATAGGAGCAAGCTGGCTTAAACATCCCAAGGGCATTCAAAAGTCTCAAAAGTCATTGTGACTCACCTGAAGGAAAAGGGGGATGTAAAAGAACAGGTGAAAGGATCCCTTCCTATGACACCATAGATTGGGTGTGATTACAAATCAATTACAAGAGAGATGTCATCCAAGGGACAGGCATGACAGCAAGGCCATATACAAATACCAGCTTAACCTCATGACCAGCAATGTTACTGTATATCCATATTGCACAGTACAGCAAAATGAAGATCCTGACCCCTCTCCCAGAGGTGGTAAACAGTGCTGCAGTGAATGCACACTGCAAGTAAGGGTTTGCATACCACAGCCATGAGAGCAAATAACATTGTAAACAGTGACTATTTACCGAATATAATAAATGTATATAACAAATTTAACACATTATGGTCAGATCTGTCATGTTGAGTGCCAAAAGGGACTGTTGTGGCTTTGTCCCAGCTGACAAAACCATGGTCATGGTTTTGCAACCATGCAGCTACTCACTCACCCCTCCCTCCCTCATGGCATGAGGGGGAGAATCAAAAGAAAAAGGTTAAACTCATAGTTTGGGTTAAGGACAGTTTACTAGGAAAACAAAGGGAAAGGAAACAGCACATACAGAGCAGGTGATACACAACTCATTTCAGTCACTTACCAGACACTCATCTGCTCTGGAGACACCACTCCTCCCTGGCCAGCTACCACACTTGTACACTGAACACAATGTCATATGATATGGAATAGCCCTTTGACCAGTTTGTGTCACCTGTTCTGGCTGTACCCCCTCCCAACTTCTTGTGAAGATTAACTCTATACCAGCCAAAAACCAGGACATAGTCAAAACTAATTCTGAACATACTATGTATTGGACTCCTGAGTATTCCTGAGTAATCCTGACTGTTTTTGAGACATATAGCAATTAGACTGTGTATGACAAATAGCTTCTGGGTACACCAAATAGCAACAGAATCTCCACAAAACCTCCAACCCCCTGCTAACCTACAAATATAGCATTTCAAAACCTGAAAGTTGTATTTCAACAGCTGTATTTGGTAACTATGATTCAGTTGTAGGAAACAGCATTTTTAAAAAACAAACAATATTTCTGATAATTTAAAGATGTAAAAAAGACCAAAAACAATTAATCAAGACTTGCATTCCATTCAATAAAAAATTCCAACTTCTACATTTATGCTCCAAGATATGTGTGCCCAAGCAGCCTAGCCAGAATCACTTACATACACTGCTGTGTACAAGGGATGCCAGCTCCCTGAACCTCTTAACCAGCAGCAGTGCAGTAGGTTATGAACAGGCACTTTAAGCAAGACTGTTGTTCATTGCATGCTTTCTTCTATTTATCTGAAAAGTAGGTTTGAATATCTTGCCCCTCTCGTTAGGCTGCAGGGTCTGCTGACAAGCGCACTCCTCTTAAGAAAGAGTGGCCATTCTGGCCTCGATGTAAAATTCTGTTCTGAAGTCATGGGGAACAGTGCTCCTTATTATTGGTGGTATTGTTATTATTGTTATTTCAGGGCACTGTTTTAACCCTTACTTTGCCATTTCTTCTGGTGCCTTCAAACATTTTCATTTACTTCTGTTACTGATGAAACATACTGATGAAATCATCGTATGTCCATGTAACAGCCTATCTAACCTGGCATTTGCAAAAAAAGAATTGGCACTAGTACAACTCTGGCAGAGAAGTTTTAGAGAATTCCTATTTGGTTCTCAGAACTATAAAGCCTTATAGTAACATTATCGAAAACAAATTTGTGCCCAAGGCATGTTTCTCATTCCATGTCTCAGATTGTTCTGGACTTTGAGGATCTGAAATCTCAACACCCTTACTTCAAGACAGCAACAAAAATGGGATAAGCTTAATGGTAGTCCAAGGAATGCTAATGGGAGCTAAGATTTATTTTGAAATGAGCCTATGTAAGGCTTGTAAAATATCCAGTTTCTCCCACATTATTGTTATTCATCTCCTAGTTTTCCAATGCAACAAACCTGTTCTTCAGTATTTTTCCTCCACCAGAGGTCTCCTCCTCTACCTGTCTTTAATTGGGTTTTCATAATTGCATATGAAAGGATCTGTCTGCTGGCAACATTCGTTCAACAAGTGACTGCATGCAAGCATTGAAACACCTGCACAGAGTCTTCTTACTTCAGGGCTATAAAAAAATCCCAGTTGCGCTATTTGATCTGTACAAGTCTCATAGATTCTGCTAGTAAATACCAAAAAAATTTAAAATACTGTGTAGGGAAGCAATTTGCCAATGAATGTGAAAACCTGACCAAGATAAAAACAAGGCAAATGCTGCATGTGACAATTTGAGAAAAGGCCTAAGAAGCCTCTGTTTAACTATTTGCTAATGGCCCTTTTTTCATCAGTATATTCGTCACATGAATATTTCTACCAACTGGCAGCTTCTCAACAATTTTGCTAAACTACTAAACTCTTCTAAATAATTGTAGTGGTGTAGTCCCAGCTGCCAAGCAAATGCATTCAACTGCTTGCTCACTCTTTCTCCACCTCCTCCTGCCCTGGTGGGATTGGAAGAAAGAGAGAAACTTGTGGATTGCGATAAGGGCAGCAAAGGAAAACAACACCACCGCTAATAATAAAAGAACATACAAAGTGAGTGATACACAATGCAGCTTACTTACTGCCTGGAGTCTGATGTCCACTCCATCCCTGAGCAGCGATTCTTCCTCCCCAGCCACCTATTCCCCTTATGTAATGAGCACAGCATTATATGGTGTGGGATAGGCCTTTGGTTAATTTGAGCCAGCTGTCCAGGCTGTGTCCCCTTCTTGAGAAAATTAACTCCATCCCAAACTAAAACCAGGACAATAGCCATCAGGCCAGTTTCTGCTTTATAGCTTTTTTAAGAATAAATTAATCCTTATCTGTACTTTCTCATGATCTTTCTCCTTAAAACACCCAAAACCCCAATATAATAACCATAACAAAGTTTTCTACTTGCAACCAAAACTGCTGTGCTTCCTTCATAATTTCCCTCAGTTCAATTGTAAAACATACATTACCTGCAAAGATTTCACATAAGTGCTCCCTCACTTCTTAGGGAATAAAACCCAAGAATCCTAAAAAGTTTCTCTTACAGAGAAAGTAACTTGTTCTGCATTGATTGCCTTTTTGGCTTACTGATAAATAACTGCTGTGTATTGTGGAAAAATTAGCCTTTCTTACCTCTGCTTTACCTATACCCCAATTAACATCACCCTTTTTGTTTACATGATTTTATTTTCAAGTTCTATTGTTAATTTTCCACAGCTTTAAATAGGTCATTTAGCAGCCAAACTTAAGGCTTTTGTCACAAATTGTTATTTGGCTATTTTTCTCAACTGTACTTTAGACATTTTAAATTTAGTAATCTTACTTGTGTTGCAGCTAATGAAAATGTGCTGGACATGTTTTAATTAACTTTTGTAACAAGATTCTGACAGTATTAGATATGACCTCTTGGGAAAACACAGAAACCAATTATGCAATTAATTCTTCCAAGTATTCCCAAGATACAGGAGTCAAAATCTGAAAAAAGGGTGCTAAAAAACAAAATAAAATTTAAAAAATATATATCTATTTTCATCTAATACTTCAGATTAATTTATGCTCAAGAGTTCTCATAGAAATCATTTGCATTCATATATTGGCTATGCAAAAGGGAACATAGTCAGTCAATAACCAAGAGACATTGCACTCTAGACAAAGTGCCTAGGTAAAACCAGAGCTTAGGTAAAAACAAGTATTAGCCCAGCTAGAGAAGATCACCATCACTCAGATTATTAGACAGTCTAGTTGCAACAGAGAAAAAATTATATCAAGACATCTAATAAAAAGATAAAATAATAAAAAAACAAGACAAGGAAACCTTGTGAAATATTTCCATTAATTCCCTTTTCTATCAAGTCAAGTTAATCTCTTCAGTTTAGTGGAACTCAACTTGACCACAGAATGTTTTGAGATTCATTTTATCTATAATCCAGTCATTAAAAAGAACATCAAATTAAGAGGTCATAAAATAAGATTTTTGTACATCAGATTAAACAATAAGCAGGCAAAGGGGAGGGAGAGGTCTCCAAATTCTTTTATTGTTTAATAGATAGAACCAAAACAGCCTGAGCAACACTTATCATATCATCCCTGGCAAAACTTGCTGCCTGATCTGAATTTGGTTTAAAACAGGTATTCTAATATTCTCATTTTGGTTTGGGTCTTGCTCCCATTGCAGTCCAGCCTCATACAGAACTTCACAAGATTCCAGCCAACCATAATAACTGCAGCCATTCAACATGTTCAAAGTGTCTCTAAAGATCATTGCTATTTCTAAATTCTTAGTTGAAATTGATACATCTCAAAACCAATTGCAAATAACTTTATAATTGTTTAGAAGTTAAATACCATCACCTAACCTTACAGCATCATTAACTTAATCTAGTAACTCAAAGAAAAAAAAAAAACAAACCTAAAACTGAAATCCCACAACCAAAAAGCTATTTTCTGAACAGTACAGGCAAACTTTGCTTGCTCACTCTACCCCTCCTCTTTATTCATTACATTTCTGGAGCACCTGCTCTCTGCTCAACCCTGCAGCTACTGTTTCATGACTGCACACTCATTTCCTCTGTGACATTTCCTAGTTAATTCTTGTTGTTTTCATGAAACCACATAGTCCTCTTACCTGACCCTTGAGGAAGGCCATTTTAAGGAGCTTAGCTATGTAAGTATTTATTTGTTCTAAGAAGCCACTAAAAAGTGCAGATAGCAGCCTTCCAACACACCACCTGCCCTTTGACTCCCTCAGCTTCAACAGCTGGAGCTTGTTCTGCTTTCTGAAGGTCATCCTCACCTTCTAAAGATCCTATAGTGAGTCACAAGCAAACTGTTTTTGCAGTGATTGTGTAGAGGGAAGCTGGATACTCTTGTGATCTGAACTGAGACTTACGGTATAGGTGAAAGGAACTGCCTATTTTCTTCCCTCTCCTCTCTACTTTTTTGTGTGAAAGCAGAATCATTTTGGTCCTGGATCATGTGCACAGAGTTCTAATCTCAGCCCCCCCAGCAGAGTTTCAGGGGATGGACTTGGCAGTGGGAAGTGCAACGCTTTCCAGGCAGAGTGGTGGGGGCCTGGAGCAATGCCACAATGATGCCGCAGTGCTAGCTCTGCCGCCCGTGGAGCACTTGGGCAGGCCAGGGGAGAGGATGCGGCCCAGGGCTGCTGGGTGTGGCTGCACTGGCCACGGGCAGGGCCAAACAGATCACCAAAGTCTTAAGGAGTGTATGCTTAATTAGATTTATTGTGACGTCTCTGGGCTATTGGACAGCGTTAGTCCTCGCTGCACAGAGAGATCCTAAATATGTAAATGTTTACAGGGCAGGAAGAGTACATTATATTTGCGAGAAGATTTAATTGTTTAAAATAGTGCCTAGGATAACTATGTCTCTGTAAAATACTTCCACTTGCTGGCATAATAAGAGGAGAAATATAAAATTTCAGTGCAAGACAGAAGACTATTATAAATATTAGCAATATTAAGGTCCTGGTCCAGCAAGTTGAAATAAGAGGCAGTATAAATTGTTGCTGGTTATCTCAGAAACATTTATAATAAGTTGTAGATCTCTGACAACACATTATTGATCATTAACAAGTCATAAAGAGTCAAAGCAGAAGCTTTTTTTTTACCTTTTGTGGGCTTCTTTGGATTTTTTTTTTGCCCCTAATCACTGGGTTTTAAATGCACCGCTTGATTTGCCAAATTGCTCTTTGCTTTGGATACAAACAAAAATTCTCAGTCAGCTGGTTTTGAAACCTTCTATTTAATATGTAATTGTGTATGAACTGTTTTTAGAAAGAGTCTTTTTACCTAATTGTTCTTGTTCAGTCTTGCCCTGCCAAGAACCCTGCTATACAACACGTGCTGTTACTGAGAAATACATAATAATTTTCTATGTGAACTTACTGTAGGAAACAGAAGCAAAACATACCTACATTTCTGTTGTGAGGTCCTTGATTATATTCCTAAGGTGTCTGGACACTGGGAAATCTCTAGCAAAGATACTATTTGCTTCTGCTAGCATAAAACCTTCATGTTCACTATATTTCGTGTTTCCTTGGCAAGGGTTTGGTAGCAGGGGTTTGGAGAGGGATGGGGAGGCAGACACAGAAATGGTTTATGCAAGAAACTGCTAGAAGCTTCCCCTAGGTCTGGCAGAACCAATGCAATCTGTCTCCAGGATGGACCCATCACTGGCCAATCAGCAATGGTGGTAGTGCCTCTGCAATAACATATTTAAGAAGAAAAAAACCCCAAAAACAAAGCATCAGTTTTTTGCAGCCAGAGAAAGGATTGAGAAGATGGGAGGAGACCAACTCTGCAAACACCAAAGTCAGTGAAGAAGGAGGGGGAGGAGGTGGTCCAGGCACCAGAGCTGAGATTCTCCTGCAGACTGTGGAGAAGACTGGTAAGACAGCCTGTCCCCCTGCAACCCATAGAGGATGATGGTGAACCGGACCCCGCATTGGAGTAGGTGGATGCACCTAAAGGGGGTTGTGAGTGCATGGGGAATCTGTGCTGGAGCAGGCTCCTGGCAGGAACTTTGAAAAGAAGAGCCCACAGTGGAGTGGGTTTGCTGGCAGGACTTGTGACCCCGTGGGGGACCCACACTGGAATAATCCATTCCTGAAGGTCTACAGCCTGTTCCTGAAGATCAGCACCCTGTGGAAGGGACTCACACCAGAGCAGTTCATGAAGAACTGCAGCCCATGTTGTAGAAGGACCCATGTTGTAGAAGCTCATGAAATACTGTCTCCTGTGGGAAAGACCCCAGGCTGAAGCAGGCTAAGAGCATGGGGAGTCCTTCTCCTGAGGAAGGAGTGGCAGAGACAGCATGGGATGAATTGACCATACCCCCATTCCCTGTCCCCTCTGCCACTGCAGGGGAAGAAGGACAGAATTCTGTAGTGAAGTTAAGCCGGGGAAGAAGGGAAGGTTCAGGGGGTTGTTATAAGACTTGGTTTTATTTCTCATTACTCTTTGCTTCGTAATAAACTAGATTAATTCTTCCACAGGTTGAGTCTGGTTTGCCTGTGACAGTAACTGGTGAGTGATCTCTCCTTGTCCTTACCTTGACCTCTTACCTTTTGTTATATTTTCTTTCCCATGTGCAGCTGAGGAAGGGTGAGAGAGAGAGTGGCTTTGGTGGGCACCTGGCCTTCAACCAAGGTCAACCCACCAAAATTGTAAGGTGTGACTCAAGGAAGTAAACCTTGTTAGTACAGAGTTTCTTCTTACTAGGAAAGTGAAAAACACAAACCCAGAGATGAGGAGCTCTTGCAGACCTGTCTTGGATCTTCAAAATTCCAATAAGCCAAACAAAAATTTATTGTTATTATCTCAAAATACAGCAGGAGTATGATAGAGGCACAAGAATTTATTTTCAACTACTAAATAACCTATTTAGATAGGAGGACCTTCGGGAGAAAGATCTACCACTTTTGAGAGAATTTCAGAAAAGCTGCATATATCAGGAAGGCTATTGGTATGTCCTCAAAGCAGTCTTTGTGAAGGATTACACAGCAGATAACAGCAGTCATTATTTTATAACTTCTTTTGCTGAAAATGTGGTAAATATTACCATAATTTAAACTGAGACTGATTCTGAATTTTGATTGAACTTGGTTGGCATTTTCTAAAGTTATTATGGTCTCCTTCACATGTAAAATAAAGTATGTAAGTTGACTGATTGAGAGATTTGGATTTAGGAATTGCTTTTCTAGCTTTGTTTTTGTATTTATAGCTTCTCGGTAAGTTAACTAGCAGGTACTGAAGATTCATGGAGTTCTGAAAACAAATGCTGAGTTAATTTTGTGATTTTTTTTTTTTTTTTTTTAATGAATTGTGTGTGAGTCATGATGCTGTATATTGTGGGTGGAATGTTACAATACTTTTTTTTGCCTAGACAGCATTTCCAAGAAATACTTTATTTCTATTTTTATTAGAAGTATCCCAAGTGTAAATAAAGTATGGTTTCACAAAGGTACGGTGTTACAAGGAAATTCATGAAATGTTTGATTAATCTTATCAATACTGTTTTAAAACCCTATTGTTTGCAGCTGTCATTAGAAGTTCTAAAAAAAAAATTCATCCCAACTGTGAATCAGTTCCAAAGCAATTAGCACTTTAATGAGTCATGAAGCAATAACAAGCAAGAATCCTGTTTTCTGGTGGAAGTTAACAAGGAAAATCAATTAGTTAGATCTATTATTAAAAATTACCTATTTCATAAATATTAGGAAATATGTTCTAGTGCTCGTGCCTTCCCCTCCCCCAATTATAGATAGGGAAGAAGGATGATAGTTCAGTCAGGTTGGATCATTTTGAGATACCATTTAAAGTATGTTGGGCATTTAAAAGCATGCTGTGAAAGAGGGATAAAAGTTGAGAAAGGAGAATCAATAGCAGATTTCTTCATGAGAGAAAATAATCAGTAGTAAAAAGGGTAATGTTTCACCTAGACATTAAAAACTAATCACATTCTTGAGTTAATGAAAGTCATGGCTAAATAGTGTAAGCTGTCATATAGAATATGCTTAAGTCCTCAGTCAAGAAAGAGCCACACCAAATTTGTCCAAATAATGTTTTTAAATATTCTTTTTTCAATAATATGTGTTCAAGAGACTTGAATTTGCAAAAATGTGGACATTGTCTTGTTGCTACTTGGCCTGAACTTGTATATCTCTTCACATTTACAAACCTGCTGGCAACTTTTAGTATGTTCTCATAGTTTACATATGCAAGGTCATGTGCAACTGACCCTGTGAATTTGGACATTAAGATCTCTACAGTATTTATATATGTTTTGTCTTTGTCTAGCATATCCTAATTTTAATATTTGCTGATTTTATTGATTACACTTGTGCTAGACTATTTCAGTTTTAGCATTATCATACTTTAATCAAGGGACTAAGATCAATTTGTTTTCATGTCCTCAGTTCTAGATTGATATCCCTGTTTCTGGATATCAGATTAATATTCTATGAATCTAGATTCATATTGTATTACTATGTTTCTAGATTCATATTGTATGAGAATTTCCACTTTCTTTTTATAGGAGTTTGAAATTTTTAGTCCATTTTACAGTAAAAGTTCCTTCACCCTGTCCTGGTTCTGTCCAGGCCAGAGTTAACCTCCCCAAGCATCCAGCACAGGTGAGTTGAGTTAGCCTGGGCTGTTTTCCACACCACCTGACATCACTCCCCCATAAAGAGTCTCATACTCTAGGGACTGAGCAAGTCAGGCTTTAAACATTGGGAGTTCAAAGGGCTGGGGTAGAGCATAGGACTCTCAATTTTGAGCCATAAGTTAGGCACTGAGAAGGTGACTGTTTTCCTGGAGCTGCACCAAATGCCTTTCTCCAACAAGCCCCTTTTATAGGGATGTGATATCAGGTGGTATGGAAAACAGCCTGGGCTAATTTAGCTCACCTGGGCTGGCTGCTGTGGAGGTTAATTCTGGCATGGCCAGAAGCAGGACAAGGCCAATTTAAAAACAACCAAAAAAAGCTACTGTGGCCCTATCAAACTACACTTTAAACTGAAAAATTTTTAAAATATTATTGTTTACTTCAAAATTCTTAGGTTTGATACCCATGTTTGTCATTGAGTATGCATTAGGTATGTCATTGAGAATGCATATCTGCATTCCACAGTTACGTATTTAAAAAATATCTATTAGGAAATTCCATTTTATATTAACATCTTGGGAAAAATGTAGATGGTTGTGTTAGATGTGAATCTATTATTGTTTTTTCTCTATTTCTTTTGTTTTCTCTCATATTTTATACCCACCTCACTTTACAGATTTGTTAATTTAACTCCTGGATGCTGATTTATAGTAGTGATTTGCAAAACATTACTAGAGCAGAATTACTTTTCTATGGCTTCATGACAACACTGGAGATAAAGCGAGATACTGACCATATGTAATTCTCTGCAGCTCTGAGGAGAAGGACTGGTGGGTGTTGGTTGATGAAAAGTTCAACATGGGTTGAACTTTCTAGGTGGTTTGCTTACTGCAATGTCCAAAGCCTGCAAAATGCAATTCATTGAAAAATACTTGATAGCCAAATTGGTGCCTGCTTTCTTTGGATGATGTCCAACTAACTCTCAGGAAATGCTTAACTAGCAGTCGAACATGAAAGCAGTGAATGGCATCTTGGCAATCTTCCTTGCATGCCCTCCTGCCACATGCTGTTCTCAAAATCAATAGTAAGGGCCTTATTTATCCAGCCAGTGAACTTCCTTGTAATAAAGATCATTCTCTTGCAGACTGTGGTATCTTACATCTATATAAATGTGCCTACAGAAACAGCCTTCTTTTGGCATCTTGCTTCTTCTATGAATATTTGCATACTTTTGTCCTGGTGGCAAATTTGTGCAATGAATCATTTGGAGGCAAATTTGTGCATGAAAATGCTACTATGCAATTAATATATTAAAAGAGTTTGAAATATACTTTTTTGTTTGTTTGTTTACTGCATATATGTGTCTTAGAGCAGAAAAAAAGAAATTCAATAGCTTATTCTCCTAAATACTTTTGACACATTTTTTGGGACATATTCCAAGATGTTTCTTAAGTTAGGAAGCTTGTCCATAGCTAACCCTGGGATCCCTGAAAACCTGACTTTAGTGAAACAAGTTACCATGTAGCAGATTTTAACAACAGTATATGTGTTCTGTCACTCGTAAATACTATATGATCTGCCTTCCAGTGATTGTATGATATTCACAGTTTTGATATGTTTGTTCTTTATGTTGGAAAGTGACTTCAGAAAGGAAGTTTGATTGCTGGTTTTACTCCAGTTAGTTTTAAATCCAAATTTCAGGGGCCAAGTTGGATGTTATGGCCATTAGGTTGAACATCCCAAATTTTACCATTCTATTTCTACATTACTAAACTACTGCTGAGTAGATGTGATATATGTAATGACAAATCCTTCTTTGTGATCTGCTTTGAAGTACATAAACATTACACTGTGAACTCTGAGAAAATAACTGGCTTGTGTAAGTAAAATAGGCCCCTTCTCCCTTTTGGTATGTGCCTGTTATATATATTTAAATTTATTTATTTACACTTTTTAACAAAGTCAGGCTGACAACTGATCAGCTGATTATCCTATTTAACATTGTGTTCAAATCTGTTAGGATCAATGTTAGGATTGCAAACTTCCAACTGTTTAGAATTTGGAGGCAAAATAAGTAGTATTTCCAGTTCTGGTACCACTGCTACACATCAGTCCTTTTCATAGAAAAATTGAGAGTATTAATTGCTCTCCTCTCTGTTGCCTTAGACTTGGCTTGCTCTTCTTTTTTGTAGACAGTGTGCATGCCAAGTCTGGCCAGCCTGACAGTTACAGGAAGTTCAGAACAGAGAGAGCAACAGAATTAGAAGAAATATAGATATTAAATGTTTGAAGCATTTAATCTCAGTTGGATTTTGTTTTGATGCAATTACATAAAGGTGTGCTATAAATAGAATATTTTCAGTGACTTTCAGCAAATAAAGCTGAGGAATGTTCATTCAGAAATATGTCAAACTCACATGATCAATTTATGAAGCTGCTCATGTGATTAAAACATGCAAGGTTATCTATGTTTTTCTCCCTCAAAATATTTATAGTGTCTGCAGAGCAGCTGAATTTGATTTTTTTTTTTTTTTTTAATATCTGAATAAATTGAGAAAAACAAAATAAGAGACTTAAGGTAAAGTTTGTTTTGAATAAAGGGTTTTTTCCATAAAGAATATAATTTCTAGACTTAGTAGTTGATTGTGGTCTGGAAATACTATATTGTGATCCACTGTCACTGTTTGGACCAACATTTTTTTTCTGCGTCATGTAAGAAGAAGCAACACCCCATCTTTGTGAACTATGCATAGAATTGGAAATTTTTCACCTTGGCCATTTATTTTTGGTGACCCTACACACGCAACTTAGTGTGTTCCTTGATTTTCTAAAGTGTGAAACTGCATTCAACTAAATTTTGTATAGCATCTTCAGATTACCAGTTTGAATTATGTTCTGTTATTTTCAGAGCAGTTGCAAGAGTCCTTGTATGGTTCTGAATTTATTTCCTAACTATTTTCTTACAACTCTGCTAAAGATACATGTTTTAGAAAAGGTACAACTGTGTTTTGTTCTCCCATCTAGTATTTTCCTTTCAGAATACTAGCCCTGAGAAATTCTAATTTTGCAACTTATTAATTCTATTTAGTTGTTACTGTTGCTGAACTGCATCTGGTTAAAATGTTTTTAAAGCCTTTGATATAGGTAGAAAGATTATGATTTGTTTCCCATATTTTATTTTCTTTTTGCAGCATCAGCTGCTGTTTTATATTAAAAACATTGGTTCGTTTTGTTTGGATTTTTTTCTTAAGTCAGTGTTTGTACGAGACATTGTATGTGTTGAATAAGCTTTTGTTATCATCTTAGTCTATTTTATATCCCAACTTTTAAAATATTGAACATTAGCATATACACCAAGTACAAAAACATTATAGTGGCATACTGTATCTGGAAGACAGGGAGAGGTAGGAATAGAGATGTTTCAGCTGTCCTTTAACTTTTTTTTTCTTAAGACCATTTCTGAGGGCAGTTTTTCTCCACAGTCTTTCAGCCAGTATAACCTTTATGTACATTACATAGTTACATGGTACCTTCCTTTTTTGGTACAGCATTCCACCACTAGCCTAACTTAAATGGTTGCATCTACAGCTGCTGTTAGTCTTTCCCAGAAGAATTGAATATCATACATGCACTCACTTTTCTCACAATCTGAGTATCTAGTTTGTGTGAGTAGTAGTCATTACAATGTTACCGATTTCATAAGGATTCGATGGTGTAATAGCGTCACGTAAATCTGTCAGTATGTGATGTATGCCAAACAGTAAAATCCTTTCATAACATACAAATTGTCTGTATTTATAATCACTACAGAATGTTTGAAATCTCCATGCATGTGTTTTCAGACTACACTATGCGAACCAAGCGGAGGTTTTTTTCTTGGTGTTATTCCTTTATTTTCAAACGTTAATTGCCACAGTTTCTTTACTATCTTTCTTGTACTCAAGCCTGGCAGAGAATGCCTTGGTATCAATGTACTGACAAAACTGGTCCTACTAACAGTCTTACCATTAGCAATATTTTAGTCACTAAACACCTGTTCACCTCCAGAGACATCTTCTGATCTTCTGCATTGTTTTCTGTAACATCTTCTCTGTTTTCTGTGGCAGTCCTGGTCATGATCCTTTCCCGTAAAGAGAAGTCATTTTTCACCCTGCTCTCAGAAATTTGTGGACACACACTCACTTTTGTTGTAAAACTGACTTCTCTCTGGTCCAAATTCGGGTTGTTTAATAGTAAGAGTTGGCAGCACTGCAAAACCTTACACTTTCAGACGTGAAAATTATGAAGATTCTCCTCTGCCGACTTTGGAAGTTCCATATTTATTAATCAGACAGAAAGCCGATTTGGCCAAAGTCACTTCATCGTTTAGGTGAATTGAAAAATTAGATCTGGTATAATCTGAAATGGGCAAATCTGTATTTCTCATTAAGATAAAATCTTTGATATTGACAAATGGACTGCTAATGTAAACGGCAGTATTCGTGTATCAGCTGTTTTGGCGCCAAGAATTTATGAATAAACTAAATCAACACAATACAGTATAATATATGTTATGGGGACAAAAAACTCCACTCTGCTCAAAAAAAACCCCAAACCCACCACAAATATAAATGTATGCCAATATGATTGCATTTATATTGTTCATATATATAGTGTAATTGCCTTTTGTCTACTGTATGAAGATACAGATTAACCTAGGTCCTACAAGTCAAATTTTATTTTTTTTAATATTTTTATAGAAAATCGATGTGTCTTGCCCTTAACTAGATGATTTCCTTTTTTTTTTGTCTATCAATAATGCCTGAACTGTAATTGATCCTCATATTGACAATTTACTCTCAGACTTGCTGAGCAGAATCTCTATTGAATTTTAGACATGAGAAGGAAACTGACAGTGAGGGACAGAAAAGGGATCACAATCTGCAGTAGTAGTTGGTGCATGGAATCCCTGCAATGATGAAGGAAATGAACACAGCTTAAACTGCAGTCCAAAGGCATGGGATGGCATGGATAAAAGAACACGGGATGATGAAACATGGGGGATTTGAGAGGGTGCAGGAGGAGGAACTGAAGAATGCAGAGTTCTAGGCTTATATACTAGGCCATAAACATATTAAATCCACGTATCTAAACAAGTCCAGGAAAAAAAATAAATTCTTTTGGGTTCAAAATCGGCCATGCAAATATTAGTAGACAATGAATTGTTGAATTATGGATCTGAATTTATTGAGAATTCAAAGTGTTGCTTTCAAGTTGAAAATATGAAATCTTACATTCCTGCTATACTAAAGTGTCAGCTCTGATGTGCAATGTTAAAAGAAGAAAATAAAGACATTAGAAGGCAGAAAAACCTGTTCAGGGATGAGAATTTGCTGTGGGCATTTAAAAAAAAAAAGTAAAATGGAGCTGGTTTATACAGGATGTCTTTTCGCTTTTCACTTTGCAAGATCAAATAGACTGGTAACTGGCACTTTGTTAGCAAGACGCAATACCTTTCCTACACCCATTTCTGCATCATACTCTAGAAGATTGCTCATACATCTTTATGCATATTTTTCTTACAGTAGTAAATAAAAATATTTATCCTTTGAGGGAAGAGCACGAGGAGTCATAAACCTTCAGCTGGCCAGCCTGAATCATCAATTGTTAGCCCTTAGAACTTAATTTAGACTTAGATTACCAGACATCAAAGTCAGTCACTACCTTTCCAATTCAGATATGTTTCTGAAACCATTTTTGTTAAGAGTGATTCCTTTGATGATTAACTGCAATTTCTGGCAATAGTTTTCCAAATATAGGAGCAGCCTGAACAGGAGGTTCCATGAAGGTCTTCACTTGTGTAAGCCTTTGAACTGGGACTAAAACAGGTGACAACCATACAAGCTCCATTCAACAGCTTGGGTTGTTAACTGGAATTTAGCAGTTTATAAAAGCTCCTGAAAGGTTTAAGCAGCAGCTATCATTGCTTACCATCCACAAAGTCACAGATTAAGATATTACATGGTAGCTGAAAGTAAGGAGTGTTTCATCTAATGTGGGGGGCAGGGTCAGTTGGCATACTAGGTGTAGTGAATAGCTTTCAACTCTAATTAGTGTATCAACTTAGCAAATATATGACTCCCAACTTCTAATGTTCCTTTAAAAACGGAATGGTTTCAAGTTCCTTCCCAAACAGATTTCTACATAAGCTCTTACCGCTTGCTTCATACAAATCTATACTGGTGTTCTATATAGGGTAAATGAAGCAGAAGGCAGGTTACATTTATCCTATGACAAGATGAAAAGCTGATTACGCAGATGAGTGCAGATGAAGTGGAAACCTCTCAGAGATTAGGTTTTGCTCTCAGTGTGCCCTACATTGCAGCCTGACATAATAGTTTCATGTTGGTTGCTTTTTTGAACTCTGCCTCCATATAAACCACATGCTTGTTAAAAGGGAAGTTACTAAGAAAGTCATTATTAATCTTTGTTTGAAAATACTGAAGATCAGAAGAGAAAGCCTTACTTTCAGGTGAGGCTTTTTCTACTCCCTGGTCTGCAGCCATGTCACAATATGCAGAGTATGAGCTCGTATTTACGCATAGGTGGTTGCGTGATGGTCAGAAAATTTCAGGTAAAAAGCAGAAAAGCTTTCAAAAGGAAACAATGCTGTGACTGGCCAAAAGTGATAGGAATCTAATGATCCCCAGACGATTTCTGTCAAGCAAGATCCCATTTATGAAAAATCTGCACAGTGGGCTAATAAAGAATTTAATAAATCTACCACATATTAATGAAGCTCAGCAGACCCAAATGTGACATTTTTAGAAAGCTGTAAATTGAAATGAGAAAAGGTGTTTCATTGCAACCTTTCAATATTGGGATGGCTTTTGAACACCAACGTTATTCACAAGACCATTTCTTTCTGTCTGTTACTAGCAATATTTCAACCTTAACTCTGTGACTTCTGAATTGTCTCTATTATTTTCCCATAAGTAAGTTCTAAAAGACTTGTTTCCTTTGTGATGGCTGCCTTCCAGAATGGCGTACTTTCTTTGAAGAGTAGCAGGAAGATTACTTGTAGAAAAATAATGTTCAGACCAATAAACTAGGTCTTTTTTGCTCCATCTAAATTTTGTCCCTTGAATTAGCTAGGTATTTTATGAGGTAGTTTAGGAAACCAGTTGGTATTGTGATTTATGTCTTCCAGTAGTGTTAGGAGTAAAGGGTAGGACGAGGAATCCTCTAATGTTGCAGCTCAGAGTTAACGTCTGGTTTGCTTAAGGGTCATATTGCAATTAATGGGGTAAGCGGTAGCTACATGCTTGGCAGGGATGCTCTTCCAGGAGAACAGATTTGATGGATTATGCAAAGGCAGTTTATGACAAAAATAATCGGGCTGAAGCCTCGACGCGTTAGCTCCCCGGAAACCCACACTTTGCTGGAGAATCTGTTTTCTGACCCAGCAAGCGGCAAGCATAAACGGCACGGCGACAGCCAGAAAATACCTCCAGCCCACGGACACCCTTCCGGAGCAGAAGGCCACAGCAGCCCGCACGCACGTAACCTCGACCGGCAGCGGACCCGAGGGTGCTGGGGGCTCCGCGCCCCCTCCCCCCGCCCGCCTTCGATACCGGGCGGCAGCGCACCCCGCTCCGCCGCCGCGGGGAAGCTGTGCAGCCCGAGGATTGGTCACTTGTCCTGTCAGTCCTTTCGTGCCGCCTCCCCCGCCGGGAGGGACCGTTGAGGCGGGCGCACAGCAAGGGGCTCCCGTGCTGGGAACGAGCCGAGAGGCGGCGGGCAGGCGGCATCGGCGGCCACCGAGAGGAGGAGTCGGCGGCGGCCGGGAATAGCTCGGGGCAGCTGCAGTCGCACAGCCACTCAGTATCCCGTGTCCTTCCCTGCACCTGAAACGGCAGCAAGAGCATCTGAACCCCGGTCTGCGCTTCTCGCAAGGTAATACCCTCGCGTTCGCGTGTCCGCCGCTCTGTCCATCTGCTCAGTCCCCTGCGGGGGCTTCTGGCGCAATCGCATGGATTAAAAAATAAAACCACTAACTCAAGACTGCAGAGAAGGGATCTCTTTAGCGCTCATTAGCATCTCGTCTGCTCGCTCGGCGTTTATTTATAAATAGCTTCTGCGGGATCACAAACGCTGGGATCTCTTAGTTTCCCTTGCAGTCCTAAGAAAGTCAGTAGCGTCCCTCTCTCCTCCTTTTCTGTCAGCGCTATTAATGTAAATTGTTACTGGATTACTTGCCCCTGCCCCCAAATGACTCTTAAAACTGTGTGCTCTTCTAGTCTAATGTATGGGATAGGCACAGTGAAGTGGGCAATGCAGATTGTTGTGATTCTGTAGCATGTGATGGATGCCCATATCTTCATGCACTTAGGAGGGCAGATGAGTGGAAAACACGTGATTAATATTTACAGCGTTCAGACAGTCTGTTACTCTATAGTGTAAAGCTTATGGGGGTCACCATTGCAGATGAGGCTACTGAGCTGTACCGTGAGTTAGAATACATTTATGTAACGCTGTTTGCAAACATCCTTTACATGCAGGGAAAGGACACATACTGACATCCTGGAGAAACCCTTCTCTGTCTTTCTTGCCCAGTCTCCTTTCTTCAGCTGCAGTTTTAAATCACATTATGATACAACTGACAGGCAGTGGGCCTGAGAACTGTATATACTTAGTGCTCCTGGCTGTCGCACTGTCCTGTCTTTGATATTTGTTTTACCAAGAGCACGGCAGGAATCATAATGGGTCCTTACTTTCTTGAAGCTTCACAGAAAATTAGTATTTTTTAATTGCTGAGAAACTATAGAAGAGTTTTAGTTACATTCCTAATTTCAGTTATTTCTGTCCATCCTTTTAATCATTCTAGATAGTTTAACAATCCTTTTACTTGTAGAAATGCCTCGTGCAAGTGCTATCATTAAACCGATATGTATACATTAAATGGTATTGCTACAAGTATATCAGTAGGACTACCATGAAGTTCTGGTAAATCACTTGCACGTAACGGTGTGAAACTTTCACTTTTGCATGTTCTTTGCACAGGGTTTTGGCCTGTGCTTGCAGGCAATTTGCAGCAGAAACAGTTCAGCTGCTTTGGATTAAATGGGAAGTGGAAGAGAGAAAGAAGAAATGTTTGCTGTATCACTAAAAAAGAAACTGTCAACCTGTAACATCATTAACACAGTTTGAAAGAGTGTAGACAGAATGTCTAGGGATAGAGAGTTGCAGTTGAGTATGAAATCAAGCTGTCTCATGAAACATCTTTTCAACAATAGGAATTAGTTTTGAATTGAGTGCAACTTACCCCATCAAAAGGCAACTGCCATGAGCATGCATGTTCCCTTGTGTTTTTAATAAACATATGCATACAGTACACAGCTACATGGGTGACTTAGTCCTGTAGTAAGTAATGAACAACAGGTGGATGTTTCCCTAGTATTTTGCAACTTACTAGGATAAGACTGAAGTAGAAGCATGGGTAAAAGCATGTTACCTCTGTAGAGGTTTTCTTACATAGCCAGCTATTTCCAGAAAACTTGAATTTTTTTCTTTCCGTGTTTTCGGCTTTTTGTGTCTGTAGAGTGTACAGATCTGCCTATCAACCCTTGTTCATTTAACTTAAACTGTTAATACTCTTTAAAGAAGAAAATAATGTGTTATTAGAAAATGAAGATAAATTGGAGAAAAATCTCACTCTAAGAAAGTTTAGCAGCTGGAAGCGAAAAACCTTTTCCTTTTGTGGAAGCTATAGGCAAATATCAAATAGGAAATTGAGAAAAGCCAGCTTTTAAAAAAATGCCAAGGTAATAAATGTCAGCTTTATACTGACATTTTTCAGGATATAAAAACACAGTGAAGAGCCAGATCTGTCTGGGTTATTGTGGTGGTAGTGACGTGTGG
The DNA here is from genome assembly GCA_027925045.1 of Hypotaenidia okinawae. NCBI lineage: Eukaryota > Metazoa > Chordata > Aves > Gruiformes > Rallidae > Hypotaenidia > Hypotaenidia okinawae. Next base: position 34,236,789 of record BSDF01000006.1, read on the forward strand.
AAACAAATCTCTGAATCAATAGTTTGATTTTTGTTTTATAGGTTTTTTAACTATGAAAAGGCTGAATAATGTCCTGCTTTTTCTCTGGCATTATTTAATTTCTCTGTTCATTTATTTAAGAACAGCTCTTGATCATTTGTCTATGTAAAGAAGAATGTCAACTTGGGCCTTTACCACATAATTTATTAAGGTGATCCTTCCTGCAACTTTCATCCTGCATTTACTTGCACACATAAAAAGTTTGCAAGTGGAACAAGAAGTCAAAAGCAACCATTGTAAATTACCCCAAATGATAATCCCTAGAGACTAGTCAAGAATTAGAAAAGGAAAGCAAGAACAATCCTACAGAACTTCATTAAGGCTCTAGGGCAGGGTGGCTTTCTGTTTTTTTGCTTTTTACAGTATTTAAGAACTGAATGAGAAAAAACTTTCCATGTGCCTCTGTGGTACTGTTTCCAAAAACTGGTTTGCATCCCTTTTTACACCCAGCCTTCCTTGCATCTGAGAACGTTTGCCGGCTTTTAATTTTGTTGTAGCTATTTTGGCATGAAATAAATTCTTTTTCAAGCTTTGATCTCATATGAATTTTAAAATACATAATCTGAATGTATATTCCATTAGTGTTTGGGTATCATAAAAAGTAACAAAAAGGCAAGAAGCTCCATCATGGAGTGATCAAATAGATTTAACTCAGGGGAATTGGAGCCATAACTGAGTGTAAATTGTTTCTATTGTTTCAATATGTTTTATCTATTTATACATTACCCTTTTATGGCCACTACCCCTTTTTATGATTAAACATCATATCTCTCTGCTATCTTTGCTAGTTGTGACCATCCATGTTAATTTGCACATACTTGGGAGACAGTAGTAACAAAGACTTCATTAATATTTTAATGACCAAGCACAACTCAGTCCATGTGATATTCTTTCTTAATTTATTTTTTTGTCTGAGTGCATGCCTAGTGATCTGTTTTGTTGAACCTTCCTCCATGACAGTGGAGTCTAAAGCAACGGAGAGTCAGAGGCAAGGTGTATTGGTTTTTCTTTTATCATTTAAAGCCCTATGGAATTTTGTAGCATCTTTCTAGATTAATGTTTTTGATTTTGCTTTCCTGTAAGTGTTTCCTGTAAGTATTTCCTGTAAGTATGTGTAGAGAGACTCAGCACTTCTGCTGAGAATGGGGAAAGAAAGAGCACAAATGAGCTGCATGAATTCTTACCCAAGTAACGTCTCCTAATCATGCAGATATTGCCTTCCCTTTTCCATGGAAGGCTGAATCATTAGTTTGGACCTTCAGATTGATTTAAAATCTAGTTATACATGGTGATAATGGAGGGCTCATTATCTCCACAAGGCCATACATTGTTGAATTGGGCCCTTAGAAAGTTAAAAAAGACCTATAGAACCTAAATATTGAATTGCTTCTGTCCTCCATTTAAAGAGTTAGCAAATGTTATAATTTTAAATGGTGTTATTGAAATCCTGAAGTAGAATCTGAATTTACTATGTCAATAATTAAATTGACATTTTTCACAAAGTCATTCTTTTTATGCTGCTGTAATTTGAGTTTATTATACTGAAATACCGTGTCTTCATGGTTTAATCTTGCCTTTTTCTTATGAGGGTTGTCTTGTTGCTAAAGTTAGAACCCCCATGGGGAATCTATGCAACCTGTTTAATCTTAAAACAATTAGAGTTTTACAAATATTTTTAAACATTGTTATCGTTAGAGATACATTTGCCTGTTTACAGTCTTGCTGAATGTAATAAAAATTCTATGTACGGTCTTCCATGACAGGCCACAGACCAAGAAAATCAGTGACATATAAGCAACTAACATTTTCAAGACTTTTTTAAATGTTAATTTGTTTGCACTTAGGACAGATAAAACAGACTAAATGTTGTGTAAATAAAAACCAATACTTAATGCACTTATTTGTCTTACAGGCATTTGGAAAAACCTGTAATCTCTCCTCTCAGATGAATAGCAATTGTATCTATAACATTTTGTTAAATGTAGTCATATGTCAAAACCACTTAGCTGCGTATGAAATGCTGCTAGCAGAAATTTGCACTGAAGAAATGCAACCATAGTTCTCTGGTTTAACACTTCCTCCTCTGAAGTGTTAGTATGATCATCACAAGCCTTTATATCCCATTTTATCCAGTACAGCCAGGGTTTTCAAAGCTTTAATGACACATATGATTTTTTGAAGTAACCTGGTATTCCTTAAGGCTAAAAAAATTCCAAGATCACTCAAGTTAAGGAGAGGGGAAAAGTTAAAAAGCATTATGAGTTATACTCAAAGTTTGAATATTTTTTTTAAAATATTTTAAAATGTGCATGGTTAAAATAGGCTTGTTAACTTGTCAATACATTATTTCAGAAAATTCTTCTTGGTTTGTAAGAACTTAATGTGGGGCAGCATCTTTGACCTTTGATTGCAGAAAGATATATTCAAAACTTGATGGATTTTACGGTGGGCTTCTTCCAAAGGTATAAAATGTTCTTATGAGAGGTTTTTTTAATTGCTATTCTTTTGAATTCCCTTTCTGTCTTCGCTACTGAAGCTTCCTTAGCATTTACACCTCCTTTTGGAGTTGGTCCAAACTTTTTGCAGCAGGAATTACTTTCTTTGCTCATGAAATAGGTCGAAGATTTGCTCTAACATAGCCTTCTAGTTTTTCTTTATTTTCCTTAAATAATGTATTGTGTTAAAAGTTCAGAACACAGGAGTATTCCATACTCTGAAAGTGAAGTTTGGGGAAACACCTTTGATCTGAAAGGCTGTGTACTAAATGCTTCATTTAAATATCATCTTGACACTAATAAGTATGGACAAGCAATGATTAAATAAAATGTCTCATGTCTTGGCTTAGTGTAAGTAAAGATGTTAAACAATACAAAACAACACAAGATGCAGCTCTTACCTGATCAATTTACAGTCTGGAGAAGCAAAATTAAAGCTTTTGGACAAAGATTTCAAAAGATGACGATTGTGGTGTGTTGTTTGTTTTTTTTTTAAAAACCCAAACAACTTAATTCATGGGTTTTTTTTCTGTAGAGATATCTAGTACTTGCCACCAGAAGTTGAAACAGGCTACGATGTATCCTGTAAAACATATACATTGATGAAGTATTAAATACAGATGTTGTATTTGATGGGGGATTATTTATCTAGGTTAAAGCTGGAAAAAAAGGTTATGTGTGTTTAAGGCCAAAGTATAAAATACAGAAATATGATCTTGAAAATTTACATTCTTTTGTTCACTATCAATGCTTTTTTGTTTGTTTGTTTTACTTTTCCTGACAATATAGTATGTTTCTAATGAAATATGCAAAGAGATTACATTGTATTCAAAGGTCTGTACAAGCTATTTTGGTCTAGTATGGTTTTTTGTTGTTATTATCTGAAAATCAGCTGATTATTAACTCTGTATCCTAAGGAAATAGAATTTTCTTCATCGTATAATTAATTTTTACATTGTTATGAGTTCTGCTCAATACTAGTAACATACCTGTGTACATACATCCAGGAACACTTTACAATTTAAAGTTAGTAGATTTTATTGTGAGTAATCATCTTAGCTACAAGAAGTTGTAGAGGAGGGTTATTTGTTTGAAAAAGGTATATGCATGTTACATTATTGCATAATTATAAAGTACAGAGTACCATGTAATGCTGTTGTTGAAGAATAAACCCTGTTTTTAAAGATAGATGAAATAATTCTAACATTAGTTTTAATTTCCAAATTTGGTAAAATACTCTTTTCTTACCACCAAGGAGAATTTGGGGTATTGTTTGTTTGCTTGTTTTTAAATATCTTTTGAATCCCTTTGAATCATAACAGTTTGTCCATGTATCCTCCTGATACAGTGAGAGTATAAGTCAAGTTTCTATGATGATATACCTGCTATCTATGCCCCTCTGAATTTTGGCTGGATATACTCAATAGATTTTCATTTTCCTTATGTGGTAAGAAATGAAGAAAATATGGTCTGGAGTATGGTGAAGATGTCTTTGGGTTTTGTGGAGGAAGGTGTAAATTAACTCTTGTTTTTGGGTTGGACTGGCAGATGTAGGCTGGGAGGCCAGCCACATTCTGTGAAGTACTCCAATATCCATGAGCTACAAGAGTTTCTTTTAGAGAAGATCTGAGAGTCAGTGTTGGGTCTGAAAGCAAAGGATGGTTGGTGTTTCATGTGTCATGGAAAATAGAGCTTTGTCCTCTTTCATGTTGTCATGTAAAATAAAGTTGGTTTTCTGATAATTTAAAAAATAAACAGGACTGCTACCATCAATGCTGAAGTTGTTTGTGCACTTTTCACTATAAGATTCTCTTTTCATTTATAATTTTGTGACACTTTAATTACTTCAGCTGCAGTTCTCCATGCCAAATATTGCTTCCTGAAATTTTTTTCCTTCAGAAGATTTCAGTCAAAAACTAAGGCAGATGTTTTCAAGTAAAACTGGAGGAGTGGGGCAATAAATGACAGATATCATTTTGATGTTGTTATAATCTATTAAACTCATATAATATCTTTACATTTCAAATAAGTTGCTGTTGCCATCCCTTAGGAAAAACTCCCTTACTAGTAAGGCTTTGTATCTTGGACATTTTGCTTCAGATCCTACATATCCCAAACATATCTCTATCTGGAATGCAGTGTTTTTAGTGATGCTTTCCTTGCAGTTTGCCTCTTCCAGTAGTGAGAAAACTCTGTTCTATTCCAAAAAAGCCCTGGAAGCAAGATGATTGACTCATTTGTTCTGTTGGTTATTTCCCTGCTGAGTGCCCAGGAGCAAGGTGGAAAATGTAGAAACCTGACTGAAATGCAGAGGGATTTTGTTTGTTTGTTTAGGTGCTGTGCTTCTGGAAATGCAGACTGTTACTGTGTTAAGAGTGAATTCTTCAGGATATGTGTACAGATCTCCTTTGCTCTTTCTCTCCTTTAATTTCTGCTGGTTTAGTACTTACAACATTAAAGGCTTTTCATATTTATAATATCCATTGAAGAATTTTTTATTAGCAACCTCTTAAACCATCAAGTGGGAGAGTTTGTGATGGAAATCTCATTTGGTAACTTGTTGCAAATTAGTCACCTTTCTCAAACAGATTTTTGGACAAATACATTTTGTGGTGTAGTTGGAGTCTGCCAACAGAGTTTCAGTAGCAATGAGGACATGTGTCTCATCTTTTTTTCTTTTTTTAACTTGCTGACGCAGTTGTGTCAGAAAAAACAACATACTGCTTTGCTAAATTGAAGTAGGCTGCAGAAGGATGTGAACTGTCATGTCAGTCTTTTATGGGGAAGAGGCCTAGTCGCTTTCTGTAACTAAAATTGCAAAAATTGTATTAGGACAGAAAATATTAACAGAACCCCCCTCCACAAACACCACAACTTTTGCAAATGATTTTGTGTATTTCCAAATTTTGCCAAGTTGTATTTCAAAAAGAATTTAGAAGAAACAAACATTACTTGCTATCAGAGTTTCCATTAGCATCTGCCTGTGATTCCAGTGCACTTCCATTCCATTTTGCTTAGTCATAATACTGTTTTGTTCTCCAAGAATCAACTCAAACCCCAACTAAGCTCTTCAAAAGCAGAATTATTTGTCTTCCTTGAATCAGTACTAGTTTCATGCAGCTACTTCCTTCTTTGTACTCCAATTTCAAAACTAGAGCTAACAGGAAATTATTTCTTTTGAAAGTTATTTATAAAATAAATGAGACATTAGATTTCTTATTCAGACTGTGGTATAATAATAAAACTCTTGATTTTTTTTTTTATATATAAATATTAAGTATTGCATGCTTTTTTCTCCTTTTTTAACTGTAAAGACAGGAATGTCATGGAGGATCTATTTGTTTGATTTGATTGTTTATTTTCCATCAGTGTAATTTTTTTTCTAGTGTTGAAAAATCCAATGGCAAAAACATAATTCAGTGAAATTCTATCAGAATTTAAAGTTGTGACAATTTGGAACAATTACAGTGTAACACACACACCCCACAGCACATCACCACCCCACCCCCCACCCCAACCCCCCCCCCCAAAAAAAAAACAACCCAAAACAACAAAAAAACAAAACCAAACCCTATCTCTCCAGCATGTTCTTAATTTTGTACCTAGCTATGTCAGAAAATGGGTTTGAGGAGTTGAGGAAATAATTCTATGACATTTTACATATATTTCATATCAAGTTTCAAGATCTGTTTCAGGCTTTTCTTTTTCTTCTTTTTCCTTATTCCTGTGGTCTCTCTGTAATAATGCATTAACAAGCAAAATTCAGTTCAACTCTTTGACTGTCTTATTTCTTTGAAATCATGAAGTTCTGTTTCACCTGTCACCATCATCAGAAAATAGTGTTTTAGGAGAGATTTTGGTCCTGTGACCTTCATTCCAACATCATCCTTAAAATGTTCATCACCTTTTAGGTAAAATATAGATATTATAAAGCCTGTAATTATCACATGTCTAGCAATAATGATTTGCATAATCTTGTGCATAGTTTCTTCTTTTGTTAATAAAAAGTGATGAGTTGTTGCTCATAGTATGTGAAAGAATTGATAAAAAATATTTTATTAACAAAATTGTGAAAATCTCCATGCATGTTTATGGCACAGAGATTCTTTTTTCAGATAGCTACCCTACATCCATTTCTTTGATTCCTCTTGTGTAGACTATTTCCGCTGTTAAGAAGTGATTTACCAAGGCTGTTTTGTGACTTTGGACAGACTCGTGAGAAACCAGGAACATTGGGTTGTGGTGGTTCTTTGGATATACTGCTTTTATGAGGAAGCAGTGAAGTGAAAATGAGACTTTGTAATGGAGTGACGGAGTTTAAATGTCCTGTTCTGGTGATATGTTGATACTGTACTTTGGGAATCAGTAAGAAACTAAGAATGTGGCTTGATCAGTGATGATTAAGAGGACAATTTACCCCTCCATGGATTAATTTTTTTTTGTTGTTCCAAACACTATATAAGATGCCTGGTTCATCTGTGTCATGATAGTGGCCATTTAAGTATACCTTGGAAGGTGTGTTTGGCTCTAATGCATCAAGAGTGGTAGGTAACGTGGAGTTTCCATTAGTGTTGCAAGATCACCATTAGTTTATCTAATTAGCTGTAGGTTGTTAACGGTTTGTGAATAAAAACATTCTGCCTTACATAATTTCCTACAGATCTGAAATGAAGTCTAATTTTTGCATACCTTTTAATAGTAAGCAATGGGAAAGTTTCTTACAAAACATTGCCCTTCCTGCCTACAGTCCAGGCTCATCTAGCAAAAGGAAATTCTTATTGCTGGTCCTGCCTAAGCCAACATATGTTGCTAAGGAAGCATTAGTCTCTTTGAGCTATATTGGCTTATTTGTGACTGTTGGAAGAAAGATGAAGAAGGATGACACAATATTTTGCTGGAAGTAGGTACAAAGATTGATAAGGTAACAGACGTACTCTTTAAAATTAGTTTCTGTTTGGGAGATCTGGAGTTTGTTCAATTTGCAGAAAAGGTAGGCATGCTAGAAGAGCACTTACCAGAAAATGTCTTGCCTTGTTTAGATGGAATATTGATTTGTCACTAGGCATAGAAAACGAGTAGTGATTTGGCTGCTTAAAGTTTTGCGCTTGAGAGGTTTCAAACACTTATCTATATCTTCAGAAATCTTTGATTAACTTCTGACATTTGAAAATTGAAGTTTGTTTTTTTCTTTTCCTCATTCTGCAGCCCATTGAAACATCTCCATCTCTCTCTTGAGTTTCTGTTTTCTGTCATCCTGTCCTTTAAATCCAAAAGCATAGAGAAGAGTCAGCAGGCTTTTTGTTTGGTTTTCTTTTTTTGGCGGGGGGGGGGTTAGTGGTTTGGGATTTTTTTTAAGGGTTGTTTTTTTTAATTTGTAGCAGATAGTTGATTTTAAATAAGGATTGCAACACAAAATAACAGGAGAAACATTTTTACAGGAAGCGTGGTACTGGAAGCCTTTTTTCTTTTTTAGGATCATATATCTACTATAAAATGGAAGGTATAAACACAAGAGCATGTCAGAATTCTTATTGAAGGAATACTGTAGAGAGCGAAGCTGTTGTATAAACAACCATTATTAAGAAATGCACAATCAGTTTCAAGGATATTGTTGAGAATATATACAGCTTATTCTGAAGTCTTTGAAAATACAGGTTTCTAAAGCTACCCTTATGATATCTATTACCCTTAAAAGTACCCTCTTCTCTTTTTTTCTGCTTTTTAAATAGCAGTGCTTTAAAATTCCCAGTTCCTTGGTTGAAAGGCTTATACAAGTTTTCCACAACATGCGGCTTTTGGAAAGGGATCACTAGCAAGTTGGTGTAGATGGGTGGAACTAGTTGGAACTAGAACTATATGGTTCTAGCACGGAATAATTTTATTTATTTATGGCATTTAAGGTGGGTAAAATCTGCTAGAGGTCACTTGGCTCAAATCATAGTATCAAGAAGCTGAATAAAGAGGCTTTTTTGGTAAGAGTACAACTGAAAATATTTGTCAGGAATTTGTAGTGAGGGTCACTGTTTATAAAATGTGTTTATTACTTCAGAAACTAAGATATTAGTAAAGTCAGTTATTTCTATATATTTTTAGTTTTGCAGTGTAGGAGTTTTTTTAAACCAGAGACCAGACAGTATGAGTAATATATGTATTTTATGTTTGTTTCCCAACCCAATTAGTTAAATTTAATATAAATTTTAAGTATAAATGGTGAGCACTAGTTCTAAACCCCAAGGTATCATTATTGAGGGGTTTTTTCTATCTCCGGTGTGCTAAAAAAGGAATATACTTATTTACAGCTATTTCAAATGAGACAGTGATCTATAAAGAACCAAGAATGAGCATGGAGCAGTTTGGCTTCTGCAAATGCATTTCTTTCATCACATTATTCACTCCATTCAGGAACTTTTAAAAACAATTTTAATTAACTTTACAATTCGCTTTTAGATTACATTTTTGTTATATTATGGGTTTGGATTTCAAGACATTTAGATTTCCTTATCTTCAGATCACAAGGATTGTATATTCAAAGCTGGGTTTCAGATGGCTTTAGTCATTGGACTCTGTCCTGTGTTGGCTTAATTTGAACAGAATAGTCAAAGATTGTAAAAAGTCCATGGCATTTCAACATGCTTTTCTGGTTATTTCCATTTTATTTATATATTTGTTTGTATAGTTATTACATTTTACATTTATGCTTAAAAATTGGTTTTGGAATCCACAATGCAGCACATTTGTATAAACAATGACTTGCAATCTTATATTCTGTGTTACCCCCTTATGTTTCATCTGAATTCATTGGCAAGAGTCTAGTATGCTTTAATACTTCCTTTGTGCCATTGCATGAGATCTGAAATATAATAAAGCAGTTCTCTGTCTGGTATAGACAGAGATTTTTATTCCTTAACAAATCTTTGGTAGCGTGGCTCAGTACTTGTAAAGTTAAGAGCAGTATTTTAAATTACTATTGCTGATGCATAGTATGCAGTGTTATTGAAACTATTACACAAATAATTAAATATTCAAATTTTTTTTTTGGTCACAATACCGTAAATACAATGTGGATTTACAATTGACAAGTTCTTGTTGTTACAAAATTTTTATTTATGTCTTAAGTTGCTGCAAGGAGCTGTAACATTTTGTCTGCGCAAAGAGATAATCACATTCAATCTTTGTAATGATAACATTGTAAGTCAAGTGATAGTTTGAAAGAACCCCAGAGAAACATGGGAGTTTAAGAGAAGAAAATGCCAGAGTTTGTCTCTATCAAACAAGTTGTGCTCAGTAAGCAAATATTGCAGTTTCAATTTTTCTAGCTTGTGACATGAATCTTCCTGTCCATGTTTTTACTACCTTTCCTCTACCATGCTTTTTCTGTTTTGGTGTGTTAATTAGGTACATAACAGCACCAAAAATTAGCCATAGCATCCTCAGGAAATATTACCACTTAATAACAATCGGATATTAGGGAGAGCTGGAGTAAGCAGTTTCAATTCTTGCTTACTTAAAGATCAGGGAAAAGAGGAAAACCATCTGTTGGGCTGAGCAGCCAATGATGTGTCCTGCTAGAGAGAAGGAGCTACAGCAACAGAGACCTAACTTTCTAAGAACACATCTTGAACAGCAAGCTGGATGGATGTGTTGGCCCCAGACTTTGAGAAGCACTAAATCTTTGACATTTTTTGTTGTTAAACTTAAAAAAACCAGCAGCAGAGCAAGTTTGCTTCTCAACTGCCAATTTAACAATTTCAGTTGTTCTTTCCAGGTTTTAGCTAACTATCTCCAAGTGGCTGATTTTCTCCTTAAAGGAGTGTTTCTCAGAACCTGAATCCCACTGCTAAGTTACTATGCATTTGAAAGCTGCATGAGAGAAATGGTTAGAAATGGTGCTGAAGACTGATTTCATTGCTCCACACTATATTTGTAGTTAAAACTTTAAGTCTCCTTGGATTAATATTCATATTATTTAAGCTGTAAAGTTTGCCTGGATATGGCTTTAATTTCCAAAATTTCACTCCCTGTAGTAAGGTGTGAAAATGGAAGTAGGATTATAAACAGATTGCATGGTGAACAGAAAAAATGGGGAAATAGTGTTGTAATTAAGTTTGAAAATATAACCAGTTTCCTTCCTTAATATGATTCTCATAGTGTCTTATACTGTTCCTGCTTGGATATCAGGGAGTTAATTTCCTTGTTTTCTAATGAAAGATTATAAAAGGGCTGAATAAGGTGCTGTAAAGAGTATATCTATTAGTAGAATTAAAGCTTCAAAATACCACTGAACAATGCAGCAGTACATGGTATCACATTATCTTTTCAACCAATTACAACATCAATACAGAATCTTTTGTTGGCCTAATAGTAACCAGATGTAATTTCTGCTGCTAATATTGTTACTATTACTGGTTTCTGCTAAAACTCACTTTTAATTGATTGCAAAATATGTGGAATTTATTTTTTTATCATAAAGAAGGGGGTTACATTCTATTCAAGGTGGTTCTAGATTTTAGTGTGTCAACGATGCTACATTTTAATGTGTTAATATGTGCACCAAGCCTAAAGTTTATTTTGGTGTAAGTAAGAAAAGATTGGAGTAGGATGTAGCCTTTAAAGCAGGTCTACACTGGCATAACAGGTTGGTTTCAAAGATGCAAGATTAAAAGAAATCTTAAATAATTTTTTTTCCTAACTGAAAAAGAGTTCTTAGTTGACGTGATTTAAGGGAGAGTGTCAGTCTCATTTCATTTGTGCAATGATGCAGAGCTCTGATAAGATTAGGGAAGAGGGAAGCTGCTTGTGTTTGGAGGGGGGATAGCATAGCGAATTTGTGTGGCAGAGGCAAGGGCAAGGTAGTTCTCTCCTTTGCACATGTATTATTTTGTCCAAAAAAATCACATTACCAAGAGTAGTGTATTCTTCAGAATTGAGTTGAATTGCACCTGATGATGTCATAAATATAATTTGAGGATATTAAATTTGATCATAATGTCTATAGTTTCCATGATGCTGTTTCCCTGTAGTCACTTAATCATACTTCAGTGAGAAAACGTCATGCCAGGTGAGGTGAAACAGAGGAACACATGAAATAATTCATACTAATTTATTGCTAAGTTGTTTTCCAGGTAAGACTCTGAAATACAGGCAGTACAGACTGCCTTATTCCATGTAGTAGAAAAACCCAAACCTTTCTTCCTATTGCTTCTTTCTTTTTTTCTTTCAAATCAAATGCATTGACAAGTACTTTGATGCAACACATCCTCTTCCTTAAGTCAATACTAAACATAGATTTAGTCTCCTTGGGACATCCACCTTCACTTTAGCTAGGCTATTCCCAGTACTTGATCTTTCTTTTTCCTAGTTGAAGTGGTATGTTGCCAATGGACCAAAATACAGACTTCCCTGCCTAGCAACTCCCTTAAAATTCTGCTCCTCATTATTCTCCTGATTTAGCATGCAGTAGCTGGGACTGCTGAGCATCTATGGAAATGTCCACAAGTTAAATAGCTCAGATTGATGGAGCTCACCCCAGCGGATCACTGAAAGGGTGATGTGGTGCTACGGCTAAGCTGATGTATTGGTAAACTGCTGCTATAAGGGATGTTCCCTCCTTCTTGGGAGAAAACTAAGTCTGTTCAAGACCGCTCCTGTGATGGAAAAATGTACTTTGATGGTTGATATTTCTGTATACAGAAATACTCTTGGTTGCATCTGCCAGTGACATGTTGTGTCTGTGCAATCACTCAGTCCTAGACTAGAAAGGAGCAGGCATGCACAGCTGGAGACAAAGCAGACCAGAAGTGACCCTGCTCTTTTGGGCAATACTCAGCCTTGTCCATATTTTGAGCTCCAAACTAAGCCAATGAGTTAAAACAAGAATACAAGAAGATCCAGTATGGCATAATTTTCTCAGAAGTTCTTACAGAACTGTGAAGATCTGCTGGTGTGAAGAGTTATACTGTTCAAAATAAATGGAAAGTTCATGAACGACGCAATACTTTAACGAAATTTACTTCAAAATCACTGCAATATGTGATTACTTGCTGGTATGATAAGAAGTTTTGGGTAAATGCTGCTTGCTTTTTAGAGTTAGGATTCACTAATTACTTATGTTTTGTTACTGGCATCTTTTTATATCTGACTCCCTGCATAATAAAAACTTATACAAAACTTTGATACTGAAAAATATGTAAAACTGAAATGTGTGGCAAGGTAATGTGACAGCGTGCTTTTAATTTTTGTTGCCTGAGACTAAGTTTGACTGTTTTGAAAGTATGGAAAGTTCTACTGTATTTATACTTGGAAAGTTGAAAACTAAAATTCCTCTTTTTTTCACCAAAGAGAACCCTTGGAGCAGGTGTTCTTTTCCTTTGCATGCCGCTGGATTAATTGCTATGCTTTAGGTCCTTCCCTGAAGCTTATGCATTTTCTAGTGATCACAGACTTCTCCAGTTTTATTGTGGCAGCAGAGTTCCTTCTGGATGAAAAACCAATTTAGTGCTGTAAAGGAGTAAACCAACTTCTATCATGGTGTATCAAAAGAATGAAAATCTATCCAATCTGTAACAAGAATGTGATGCAAAGAAAAGGAAACAGCAAAGCTCAATCTGTCTGTAGTAGTATAATTGCTTTGTTGCAGTTGAACAAAAATAGGTTTATACAGTACTAATATGCTATCCAAGTTAACAGAGCCTTTTTTGTCTTGCAAGTTTTCTTATGTCACAGTAGTTTCATTCTGCCTTTTCTTATTTTTCAAATGTGTTCTTGGCAAAAAAAAGCAGCAAGGGCTAATTACATTGTGATGGTGTTATTTTGCTGGTTGTGCTGAGTAAAAAGGCAACATGCATGCTTGATCAGTTCTTTTGACTAAATGATCAACTGCAAGTTAACTTTTAACAGAGAGAGGGCAAAAGGTTACAGCATTAAAAATATAAATTCTGTTTGAAATGAGTGTTTTAGGGAACATCTTGTGACCTTACGGAGCAGCATTGACTGAAAACCCTGGAGATGTACAGACTGATGATGTATGAGGGAAGGATTATGCCTCTATCAGTCTTAGGAATGTCATCCTTTTTGTGTCAGATTTTTCAAGGTAAAAGATTTGTATCAGAAAATACCAAGAGAAGATTGTGCTTCTGCAGGCTTGTTATTTGTCATATTAAATTTGCTGTAATCAAGTTTGACAGGCTTCTCTTTATTTTTTCCAGCAGACAATATTATTGTTGAAGATTAGTCAGATGCCTTCCGTCCATTCCCTGCCTCTCATGCTATGTCATGCAAGCTTTGAACATTTAGCAAGTAATTTAAACGAGTGACTAATTTGGCAAGCATAATGGAAGGCACTTATACTATCCTTCAATTGCACAAACCCATTATGGAGCTTTGTTACGTCAGCTTCTATCTGCCAGAGGGAAAAGTCAGAGGATTTACTTATAAGGGCTGCATGACTCTGGATAGAACCAGTAAACGTTTCTGTAGCTGCTACCAAGTAAGGGAGAGCTTGGAGATGGACCTGCGAGAACAACCTTATGAAAACTTTGGAGATATTATTTTCAAGCAAACTACCACAAAGGACATTCTCATTGAACTGTATAAACTAACTGCTGAAAAGGAAAATATGTTATCCAGTCTTTTGAGATCACATCATACTCTGGGCCTTAACACGGGACATCAGGAGGGAAAGCGACAGGGTATTTCTGAACTCCCAAAATCTAAAAGTGATGATTACTCCAGTTTTACACATCAGCAGAAGTTCTTTCTGGATTCCACAAATAGAGACCATTTGAATCACAAAATAATGAGAAAGTGCAGAAGGAAAGAGAGCTGCGAGGACTTCAGACACCGTAAAGGGGGAAAAAAGATACACGAACAACTGAGTGCACAAGACTTGCAACTGGAAAATAAGATGATGCTCCCCTCAAGATTTCATACCAGGAGTTTTTCGAGTTCCTTCTCTACCTCCGGTTGGATACCAGTAAAAGGTAAGGAAGATTTACCAGTAGACAACAGTATACGACCAGAAAGGTGGATAGAAGAGGGGTATTTTCTCAAGAGCAACAAAGCTGTAAAACTGGATGCCGACTTACCAAGTTCTAGCTCAAAAGACTGCAATGCCATGGTTGCAGTCGAACTAGTGGATAATGGAGAATGCATTCCTGAAGTTGCCAAGGTACAACAGGGTATCACTTTGGTAAAGTCATCTCAGGACAGTCTGTCTAACAAACTTGAGACATTAAGTAAATCTGCAGCTGCAAAAAGCTTGAAGAGTAGCAAGTATACTGAGCCGATATGCAAAGAGAAACCAGGAATCTCAGTTGTTGCTGAAGTACAGGATTCAGAAGCTTATATTAAAAAAGTTGCTAAGCCCGCTGCAGAGTCTTTACCTGATTTTCACAGAGATAGAGAGACCACTTCTGCTGTTCTCACAGCAGTACGTAATGAGTTTATATCGAGAACTGATGTCTGCTCTGTAGATGAAGCTGCTGGAGACTCTAAAACTACTGAGCTGCAGGAAAAGGAGGAAGAGGGTTCTGGTTTGCAGTACAAAGCAGAGAGAGTGCACGTTACGGATGAGTCATCCAACCTTGTGGGAGCAGTCAATAAAGCTCTTCTGAAAGTTATACGGAGTGACAGTTTAGATGAAGCTGCAGAATGGAAGAGACTGCAACAAATTACAAGAGTAGACAGAAACCTGCCAGGCTCAATATATGAGAAAAGAACTGCGGTATCCTGGGGAAGCAGCAAGCATTTATTTTTGAACCTGCCTGTAAATGAAAGTCCTGATACTTCTCAGACGAGTAATAATCTTAAACTGGAACAGAAAAGGCTGCCTTCACCCTCGTTAGTAGCAGTGAGTAATGTTTTTAGTAATTCATATATGCTATCTAATACAAACAAACAAATGTCACCTATTCCTTCTCCATTATCTTCGAGACTGCCTAGCCCTCAACTGCATCACCGGATTCTCCCGTTGCCAACACAGAATGCTGAGGATGAATCTATATTCAGCAACTATGGCAGTGGGAGGCATGGTGCTTTAAACCTTTCCTTCAGTGATTTGGAGCCACAGTTTTATCTGAAGTTTTCTGAACCTGGAGAATTGGGATTTGCCACCAGACACCCAGGCCTACATCAGAATGCAGTGGCAGGGCATTTTGAAAAGCACGCTGTACAGGAAAGATTGACTACTCAGACACATCACAATTCCTGTCCAGGTCAGTCCTGTTTCATACATTTTTAAACTACCAGAATCTACCAAGCATGAAAGTATTGGAGTGGGGCTTTTTAATACTAGCCTTTGGTAATAAATAGTATGTTTGCAATGAAAGTATTTTCACTATTTAAGGACTGAGTGAAGTTGCTGAAGTTGTGGGGTTTTTTTTAAAAAAGGTTACAGCTATATAAGACTTCTTTTCCAGCCCATTTTTTATGTCAGTTTATATTCATTTAGTCCTGTTGTTACTGAATGATCTCTTAACCGAAGTTAATTAAATATTTTTCTATATAAAATTTACATGCTTATTTTCCTGTGTAGTGTTCTAGTCTACTTAAATGTTATGATGGCATTTATTATCCAAGATGTTGTCTTTAGTTTGTTTGGCTTAACTGATAGAATATTGTCTGGGCAAGCTATCTGAGATTGCCTTAACTATAGGACTGGTACTTTGGCCATGTAGCTACAAGCTGTTGATGTAAGTACTGTAAAAACAAAAGGCTTGCTTTTAAAAGGATTGCATGCAGGAGTCGTGTTACAGTGTATACATACAGTGCGTGGGTATATTTGTAAATACATGCTGTGAACATACAAATGCATAGATAGATGCCGTACTGAATAACTACCTCTGTTAAAGCATCAGTATCAATATCCTTAATTTTTTATCTAAGAAACAGGAAGGCTGGAGGATGTAATTCTAGTGATCTGGGTGTGGCTTGAACTAGTCTCTCTGTTGACAGTGCAAAGTGACATGATTTCACTATAAAAGGGAAAGAGGTGCTAATTTGCAGCATTACCACTTTTAGTGGAAAATTGGATAATTTCCCATCATCTCAAAAGGGAAACTAGAAAAAAATATGGAAAAAAACCCCACATTGATATCTGTATTTCTTAGTATTTACATAGACTTGAGCCTCTGGTGAAATGCATCTTCCCAGTCCCACCTCTGCTTCCCACCCTGCTTTTGGTCTCTTGCCATACTTTTGGCTGATTCAGATCACTAAAATTGCACCAGATTTTTATTTTTTTTTTGGGGGGGGGGGGGGGCCGGGTAGGTTGCAGAGAGTAGTCTGGTAATTTAGTTACCCAAATTGCCTCTAGGGTGGCCCAATGAGTGAAAAATAGCTGGTGCAAGATGATTTAGGCTATTCTGCAGTCTATACCAGCGAGGAAGACATGGGTGTAAGGAAGGGGGCATTCCAAAATGGGAGGTGTATAAGGATGTGAAACTATTACTTTAGCCAAAGAGATTTGAATGCTCCCTATGAGGCTTGCATTCATGCCTGCTAGTTAAAGAAGTTGTTTTAGCTCCACTCAAGACTAAATCAAATTTACAGTGTTGTTTGAGGAGTTAACAAAGCTGATGCAAAAACTCATTGGTGGCAAAAAAGGTGGGTGCTATGCTCTTGTTCTTTCATTCCTTTCTGGGTTCCTGTTGTGCTCTGTTACCCTGGCTCTCTTATTACCTACTTGTACTCATCATACCTTTTGATGAGCTGTTTTAGCTCATGAAATTTTGCCCCTCTGTAAGACTAAAGCAGTACAGAACATTATCTGTTGTGGTGCTTATATGCCCACTGGGGTTAACCCACAACAGCTCTATGGGAAATAACACAAAACACAATTGCACAAATACCATCTGCTGGCTGAACATCATGGCTATTAAGCAAAAACATCTTTGTGGAGAGAGCATAGTACAGGCAAAACAAGATCTTAATTCTTGTTCACAGTTATCTTGCAGCATCAATACAGATAGAAAATATCATTGCAACTTTCTGGAAGTTGTAATGCAGTTCTGGGTGGGGTTTTTTCATTGCTGGATATGATTGCACGCCAGCATTCCTGGTAGGTCAGAAAATCTGTAACTTCAAGGAGAAGTTTCCTACTTTGCCAGCATATGTAAACTGTAGGTATGTCTCTGGATCTGGGATAACATGACTTTCCATTTTGTTCTAAGACAGGGGTGGGATCATTGTTACTGACAGAGCATTTGGTGTGCCACTCTGTAATAACTAACAAACGGCGTGTGTCCAAATTTAGGCAATGTGGGTGGTATTAAGATTTACAGCTGTAAAATCCTCCCATGCACGAAGAGCAAAATTCAAAACTGTTGCGGGTTTGTCTTTAATGGAGTGCTGCTGTAAAATGATTCCTTTCAAATCTAGTCTGCTATTAAATCATATAAATATGTACAGCAAATCTAAGAATTATGGAGAATATCAGTTGACTATGAGCTGGGTTGGTTGAAGGATTTATTTCATAACAAAACCGCCGGGTTTATGAATGGCTTTTCAAAGATCTATTACTATCACAGTTATCACTACCTCACACTGCAAAACATTTGGAGCCTTTTATTGCCCATTTAACTTTGTGCTTGGAAAATGTCATGAATGGGTTAAAATCTTTTAATTTATTAGTTTAAATCATTAATGGGACTTATCATACAGCTGTACATATAATTTTAATTCTCTTTTCTGACTGTTTTAATCATGATTCTTCACTCTGGATAATTGGAGAATAATGCTGCAGTCAAAACTGAAACTTTCAGCTAAAGCAGAGTGCCTTTTTTTGCTGCAAATTCAGTTTCTTTAGAGGAAATATTTATGGCACAAATCTCCTAGTTTCATTACACAAAGCTCTATCAGTAACTCACTTCAAAGTACAGCTTTCTGGATCTTCCTGTTGAAGCGCGACTGCTGGCCATGAGAACATGCAACAGCTTTTATAGCAAGTTAATAGGTAACTGTGAAGAATTTATAGTTCAACAATAATTATTTAGCAATTTTCTCTGTAAGTGGAACTGGGAATTAGCATTCCTGTATTTGCATGTAATAGATCCATTTAAATTATCAAAATTCTAAGTAAAAGCTTTAGAATAAATTATGGCTTGCAAAGAAAGAAAATGTTTGGCTTCAAGGAGTAAAACATAAGTACAAACACTAAAATTTCTCATGAAAAAATATTTAAGTTCTCAGAAACATACTTCACACACTTCTGTAGGAAGTTCTTTCTATTCTAACAGAAAATACATTATGCTTTTTAGCCCTGGAGAAGCCAAGCTTCTTTTTGAAATGATCCATAATGTATCTGAATATCTGTCTTAGGGAAAGATTTTTCTGAGACTTTTTAATTCCTGACTGTGCTTCTCTTTTAAGTTGTTGACAGCAGTAGAAAAATCTAGGGAGAAAATTTTCAGAGCTGTTTTATGTATGGAATGACAATGTTTTACTAAGTATTATCTGAAACAGGAGGAAGATCAATGATATTTTTAGCAGTTATTGCAGTGAATTTGAGTCAGAACAGGAAAAAGGAAAAAAAATATTCTGGTTATGGTTTAACCTCTATGACTTAGGGCAAGTCAGCTGTGGCATCCTAATATTTGAGGATACTGACTGATGACTGTGCTTTTAGTCAGGGTTAGAGTGGGATGGGTCATTCACCACACTTTCTGGTTTATATATTAGTGATGCTGTACAAAAGAATAAAAATCTGGCCAGGGCAAATGGTGAAAGCAAGAAAGAGAATAGATGAGAATAATGTTGTTACCCTACCTCTGTAGCCAATGAAGATTGTTCCTTTTTTGGTAGCTAGTAGTTTTGAGAGAACTTGTCCAACAAACACAGAAATCCAAAGTTAGTAGGATAGTAGAGAAAGTGACACTAATGTGGACTATGGCTGAATGGGTAAGACTTGTGCCAGGTGAAGAGGCTGACCCTGTGGCACTCAGAGGGATACAACCATTCTTTCCTTATTACCTTCACTTCTCCTCTCTTATTATCCCTCCCCTTCTTTGGAACAACTGTGATGTTTTTTTGCCTTTTGGTAATTTGAGTCAGACGACTAAGCAAGTTGAAAAGAACTTTTGCTGGTTTAGTGAGCAGAATGGTTCACTAGTGGTCTGAAAGTGTGACCCAGGAGGCAGAGAGGACAAATGATCAAGACCACCCACTCTAGCAGGAGGAAATCATTAGATCTCCAAAACTTCAGCTGCATCCCAAAATTGGAAGCCAGGAAGCTGGCTGGGACTGACCAAAACAGAAGTTGTTGGGAGTGGGAAATAAGAAGTGAATGAAATTGGATGAGGATGTGGAGAGACTGTGATCTTTTAAGTGGGAGGTATTAATAGTGAAGCAGGAAGAACAAGAAAGGGTGGGTAATCAAGAAAGGGGAAGTCCAATGGACTCGATAGAATATATGGCCTTGGGTAGGATGGAGAGTAGGAATGGAGTACCACTAAACAAATGGAGCATGACTGTTTAGAGTCGAGAAAATTATTTTTTTTATTGGCAAATGTGCAAAAGGATATGTAACCATTAGAATGTACATTGTGGATATAAACCTAACAGTCTTGCTATTTATCTGTGAAGTCAGTGTGTAATAACATATGGAATTTTGGAGGTGCAGGGAAGAGAGAAGGGATGAA
The DNA here is from genome assembly GCA_027925045.1 of Hypotaenidia okinawae. NCBI lineage: Eukaryota > Metazoa > Chordata > Aves > Gruiformes > Rallidae > Hypotaenidia > Hypotaenidia okinawae. The sequence goes on from BSDF01000006.1 coordinate 34,256,956, forward strand.
GAAAAAAAAAAAAATGAAGTAAAGCAGTTTGGGTTTAAAGTCTTAGAAATCATAGTGTTTATTGTGATGCAGCAAAGGCATCAACTACTGGAAGGAGTTGGTGAGTGCAGTTCTTCAGATTTTTTTCAGAAATCATTTTGTTTAATTGACTAGTAAAATATATACCGAGAAGTTCCTTGTAATATATTCTGTATGCAAGTCTAGCTGCATTTATTAACTGCTGCATTAAACTTTCTGATTATTAGATGGAGAATGCTGTGTTTGCTTGTTATTGCCAATGAGGATTTCATGGCAGCAGATCATTTTCCATTAGAAAGAATTGAAAAGAACAATTTTGTGTGGTCCTCAAAAATTATGAATTGCCATTTGAAAACATGCCAATTGCTAGCAGCTGTCTCTTGAGTTTGTGGTGGGTTGACCCTGGCTGGACACCAGATGCCCCCCAAAGCCACTTTATCACTCATCTCAAATGCACAGGGAAGAGAAAATATAGCAAAAGGCTCTAGGTCTAGATAAGGACAGGGAGAGATCACTCAGCAGTTACTGTCACAGGCAAAACAGACTCAACTTGGGGAAAAATTAATTTCATTTTTTACTAATTAAATCAGACTAGGATCAGGAGAAATAAAACCAAGTCTTAAGAACACCTCCCTCAAATCTCCCTTCTTCCCAGGCTGAACTTCACTCCCCATTTTCTTTTCCCCCTCACCCCAGTGGCACAAGGGGACGTAGAATGAGGGTTGTGGCCAGTTCATCACAAGTTGTCTCTGCTGGTCTCTCCTCCTCAGGGGAAGGACTCCTCACACTCTTCCCCTGCTCTAGCCCGGGGCTCCTCCCACAGGAGACAGTCCTCTACAAACTTCTCCTGCACAACCCCTTCCCACTGACTGCAGTTCTTCATGAACTGTTCCAGCATGGGTCCCTTTCATGGGGTGGTGCAGACCTTCAGGACCACATTTCTCCAGAGCGCGTCCCCCTTGGGGTCATAAGTCCTGCTAGCAAACCTGCTCCAGCATGGGCTTCTGTTTTACATGGGGCCACGGGTCTTACAAGGAACCCGATGAAACTTGGGTTTCTCATGGAGTCACAGCTTCCTTCTGGTGCATTCACCTACTCCAGTGTGAGGTCCTCTACAGGCTGCTGGTGTAATCTCTGCTCCCCATCATCCTCTATGGGCTGCAGGGGGACAGCCTGCCTTACCATGGTCTTCTCCATGGGCTGCAAGGAAATCTCTGATCCAATGCCTGGAGCACTTCCTCCCACTACTTCTCCACTGACCTTGGTGTCTGCAGAATTGTTCCTCTCACATACTCTTACTTCTCTCTCCGCTGCTGTTTTCATAGAAGGTTTTTTTTTCCTCTTCTTCACCATGTTATCCCAGAGGTGCTACCACTGTCACTGTTGTGCTTGGCCTTGGCCAGCCGTGGGTCTGACCTGGATTGGTCTTGCATTAGCTCTGTCAGACCCAGGGGAAGCTTCTAGCAGCTTCTTACAGAAGCCACTCCTGTAGCACCCCCAGAAGCTTGCCACACAAACTCAAAACATGGTTCCATTTTACAGTCTTAAAATATAATAAAACTACTTAATCCTATAAAGGACTGTTTAGTATGGAGACACATTTGAATAGTATCATTCTTAAGTTTCTAAGATTGTGAATACTCATTTTAGTCAAAGGTTTTTATGGGAATGAAAAGCACAAAATTTTACTTTTGTTACTATCATTCATTCACTGGTGGCTTGAGAAACAATTTTCCTCTCTGTGGTACTACTCCTTAGGGCTTTTAACTGCAGTTAAAACGGCTTTTCCAGTTTTCTTGGGTTCATTTCTGTGTAAACATAACCTACTTTGACATGACCAAGAATACTCTGATTCTACAAATATAGCAGTTACATAGTCTTAGTTCTATACATTTGCTTAAATTCCATCATTAAAGTAGTAGGTTCAAGTATCCGTGTACGTAAGCCTCAGTTTTGAATTTGTTCAGGTGTATTATCACTATTAAAAACTGCAGTGCCAGTACTAGAAGATGTAGCCAATGATAATTGAAATATGGGATACAGGCAACATTTTATCCCAGATATTAAATGAAGGTAGCAAGAATAATAAATACAAAGTTACTATTTTGTCTTTTCCAAATTTACCTAATTTTCTACACTGAAAAGTGACTGATAGTCAGTTAAGAGAAATTCATTAATAAGACCTTATAACCTGAGCCATGGTTTTGGAAAATGAAGTTTCATATAAACAAAGCTCTGTTTGAAGGCTCTTATAACAGGAGACGGGTCATATTATATTGTTTTTGATGTTACTTTTTATAAGGAAGGAAAGACTTTATAAATACCTTCTCTAATTGAAGTGGTTCAGTGAATAGCTAATTAGCATTTTAAAAGTACTATAGCATTCTGTCCATAACAAGTATGCACTTCATGAGGTAAGTTTGCATATAGATCACATGGAGACATGATGCATAGTTTCTCACAGGTAATACACATTAAAGTAGTATAAATTAGTGTGTTGCTTCACTAAACCCAGCTTACTCAGAGTGCATGTTCTTTGAAGATGCTATAAAGGAGTTTTGAATTAAGAGACTGGGGTAAGAACAGAATTGCTTTAAAAAAAACCCAAAAAACAAAAAGAGATAACCATAGAATTTCAGAATCATTTAGGTTGAAGTGACATCTTGAGATTATCTAGTCTAACCCTCTGTGCAAGCAGGTCACCTGAAGCATGTTGCCTAGGCCCACATCCAGTAGGGTTTTGAATTTCCTGAAGGATGTTAGCTGAGCAGCCTCTCTAGGGAACCTGTGTCAGTGCTTGGCCACTCTCACAGTAAGTGTTTTCTTACATTCAGGTGGAATTATGTACATTTTAATGTAGGTGCAACCTCTTTGGCCTGATGAATTTGTGTACACCCAGTTTGCTTAAATGCCTCCTAACTTAGTCCTCCATGAATGGTAAATCTTCCTTGCTACTGAGTTTTCCTTTGCCCCCAGGAGCCTGAGGTTCCCGAGGCAGGTTTTATTGGTAGAGACTGAGGTGAAGAACGCATAGAGTACTTCAGACTTCTCCGTGCCATTTGTCACCAGATCTGCTACTCCATTCATTAGTTATTTCATGGTTTACCAAACTTGAGTGGTCACCACAGTTTTTCAAAACAAAGTGTGAGCTCATAAATGCATCAGATTTATCAGATTAATTATGATAGTGGTGTTTAGAAGTTTGGAATCCAAACCTGGATCATATAAAACCTGTCAATCTATTTTGATTATTTAAAGTTAGCACCTTCCATTTATGACTATGAAATTCTGCAGACTGCAGTCTGGATCAACAATAATGAAATTTTATGTTAAATCTGTTAGTGTCTTAATAGAATCAATATCATTCAGTGCTATATACACTTGTGAGGTAGCAGTCTTTGGGTTCTATTTTCTCCCAGTGTTTTTCCTGCAGATTATTATCTCTGCAAAATTAAATTACCATCTCAATGTTGTCAATACCATTAATTTCTATTGCAAGCTTGTTTCTTTTTACTAGTCTAAAACCTTGCTGTGTGTCTAATATCTTATGGGAATTGTGTTACCTAAAGACTCAGTATAGTTAAAATATAGGTAATTGTTTCAGAGATCTTTCTAGATACTGGCTTTCTGAATCATAATAACACAACTATCCTGACTGCCACTTAGGCCTGTAAGATAGATATCCTCTTTGATATTGGTATCTGTTGCTCCTTCTGTAGACAATTCCAAGCTGCATCTAAAATTTTCAAGTTAAGTCTGCATGTCCTTGCTTGATACATCATCATGCAAAGTTTGCTAATAGTATGTCCAACTAAAATCCGTCATTGCATAGCTCTTCATTGGATCTTTGTTTTCCTGTTACATTCAGTGCAGTTACTCACCATGTAGTCTGTTATGATTTCCATCACGGACATCATCATATGTTCTCTATTGAGTCTTATGACCCATGGTAATGATAAAAGATCATTAATACTTCTTCCTAGCCAGTGAAGCCAAAATCTTTTTCGTAGTAGCGTAAACAGAATAAGGCAATGCTGCACTGACACAGTAGATTTATGGTAGTTTGAAATGAATGTGGATAGGACTGCAAGTTCAAGACAAAGTTTCTGACTTAAAAAGACCCTCTGAAGACTGACCTTGGTAAATGCTGTGAACAAATAGCTCCTGTTTCAGTTGAATGACTTCCCAGCACGACACATTTAAGCAAGTGTTATATTTTCATCTCTCTTTGTAACATGTGACTCTTCAGTCAAAGGCAATCAGTGAGGGGAAACCAAGTGAATTAAATTGGAATGAAAAAACAGAGACAGCTTAATGTTTTATGCTGATCATAGATTAACAATTTTCTGTTTCATGGGAGGGAGAAAAGGTCAAAACATTCACACTGGTTTACAGTTTGTGCACTCAGTTTAAAAGATTTACCATCATGAAATGGACTTCTTTTTTCATGGGTATAAAAATAATATCTTGCAGTAAAATATCAGCATAATGTGGAAGCTGTCATTTTTTACATCTGTATTATTTTGTTGGCTATTTAAAACAAGTCAATAGAAATGGTTCGGCTGACATTTTTCTAGATGGATCAGGGTGATATATAAGCTCAGATCAAATTCAAGTATTTACATCTGTAAGTGCTGATTAATAATGTATATAGGATTTTTTTAAAGGTATAATAGCTACTTTTTTTGCATTTTATCTCTGAGAAAGGGTGCTGAACCAAATACAACTTGTAACAGTGGTGAAAAATTCTGCATATTTCCTGCTAAGTATGTACTTTACAATACATGCAATGAAAGATGTAATTTATGTGTTTGTGCTATATCATATCACTAAATAATTTATAGTACTTCGTTATTTAGATGTGAAATTGAATCTATAATAATACATTTAAATAATACTTCTAAGTAGTGAATATTACTGAGTCATAGCACTAAAATACTGCATCTAGTGGTTTAATGATGTATTTAATTGTTTGTGTCAGAGGAATTTTCCTTTGGGATTAGATTATGACTACCTTTTCATTTAGATTATGGTGGCCTCTCTCTTGCTCGCTCCAAGTGTTTAGGATTTTCCAGAGCATAGCCAAAGATCTCTTCAGGGTTGTGTGTTATAATGCCAGGATCACTGAGGTGAAAACAGGACAGAAAAGAATTGAGAACTGTGGGATGTGTTTTACAGGGGGAATTTTAAGGGCTGAGCAAAATTACTCTTTACCAGAACCAGAGGTGACTAAGGAAGGAAATACAAATAATTCATGGTCCTTGACCTGAGTGACATGGCCCATGTACTGCCATTTGTAGTGTCCTGTGTGATAAAGATTTTGATGCTTTGTAATATTCTAGCTATTTTTACATAAATGTTTTGGAAGTGTTAAAATTGCTATATTTCTCATAAGGTATGCTATTATAGTAAAGGGGGATATGGGCCATTTTTTGTATTTTTGAGATAATTACGTTCTCTGAAATAGTCCTAAGCAATCGCTTAGCATTTCTTTCCTATGAGTACACAATTTAATGGTTGTGACTTGGATAATTCAAAACTACAAAGATTAAGAGTATGAATGGTTTGGCTGATGTATGACCATGTTTAATCTCATTTCTCCTTAGTATGTTGGAAAATTAAGCTGGAAAAACTTTGTGTGTATGAAAAAAGACTGTCTTTATGGAGAAAGGTATTCTGAGCTTCTATTCTGTAACTTCTTTGGTGGCTTCTGTATTTGTATGTCTACCTTATGAGTAGAAAATATTTCCTGATTATCATCCCTGGTAAACTGGAACTTCTTACCTCACCAAAGTCATAAAATATTTATAAGAATAAGCAACACTTATTATGTACATAAACTGAAGTAGGTTGGTTCTTGCTCTTGAAATGTCTTTGTGTTAGAGAAACATCAGTAAAAGTAACAAAACTGTAGCACAGTGGAGTCTGGCCAATAACAAATTATTACTTCTCTGAATATATGCATTTATTATTTTTGAGGGAGAAGTTGCAGAAAGGCTTCCTTTTACCCCTTAACATGTTTTCAGCAGCTTGGCTAGCCACCCTGACAGTCCCAGGAGGCCCTGCCAGCAGCAGGGGCACACCCTCCACCCCCAAACTGCTCCCAACAGCTTCAGCTGTTATTACCTGCAAAATACCAGGTACTTCTGTGTGACCTAAGATGTTAATCATGCTTACCCCATATGCATAATTTGTATATGGGATCTAGTTCATATGATTAGTGTAGTTATAAGGAATAGTTTTATGTCCATGTCCAGAGAAACTGAATGCTACAGCTACTAAGGGTAGACTTCTCTAAAAGCTGCAGATTTTTAATAATTTTGCATACTTAATTATGCAAAATTAAGAGTATTAGTCAACAGAATTTTTTATTTTTGCTTTCCTGTGTGAATTTTATTTAACCTAAGACATATGTATCACCTGGAAATCTGCCTGCATTAGGACAGTTCATCTCACAGTAATCAATATCTAGAGATTACAATCTGTAAATTTCTTCTAAAGTATCTATTTCCGTCAGTAATGTAGTCGTACATATGCTGTAAATAGAGGAAACGTTCACCAGTTTCTGATTCTTCAAAATCAGATTTGTTTTGCATTAAAAAATTGAAGTAGTGAAGTAAGAAAAGTTTATTGAAAATATGTTATTAAAATAAAATCTATTCAATTTTTGAAAGTATATATTTATAAATAAGTGTATGTTACAGTTATGTGTAAATTTTAAATAATCATTACAGTTTAAATTTCAGCATATATTTGATAGCTATCCTAATTAATGCCAGTTGGGTTTTTTTTATTCTTTTTGGAAAATGATGGCTTTTATATAATTAAAACTAAAAATTCTCATTTTTAAAAAGTATATTAAAAAATGTGTTTTAATCATCCACATAGCATCCTTCTGAAAATAATTTTGTAGGTGAATAATAAAACCCAGGTAATATGCCAAGAACAAAAGACCAGCTTTGCATGGTAATACATCTTTTTTCATGGGCAGAATAGTCTTATATAAGACCTAAGTATTTGTTTAGATTGCTTTTGTACCCTAGCTTCCTCTCCTATGTTGCTTTCGTGGGATACAGACCTAATAATTTTTGCACTAGTTTACTGTAAGAGATAATTCTTTAAATCTGACATACAGTGAAACTATGGTTTTTAACACTATGAGTAAGATAAATACCACCATATGAATTTCCATTATGGTTTGCACCCTTTTTTCTCATGATTAATTTATATTCCACTTTTATAATTATTTAAGAAAGTTATGCTTATTTATGCAAAAAATGAAAGATGTTTGTCATCCAGAGCTGTGAAGAAAACTATTAGCACACACTTCTTCATTTTTTCACTCTTTTTCACCCTCTTACGTTTTAGCCTACAGTTGGATATTAGGAAGAAGCTCTTTACTGAGAGGGTGGTCAGGTCCTGGAACAGGCTCCCCAGGGAAGGGGCCACAGCACTGAGCTTGGCTGAGTTCAGGAGGTGTCTGGACGATGCGTTCAGTCCCATGCTCTGACTTGGCTGGCCCTGCGTGGAGCCAGGAGTTGGACTGGATGATCCTTATGGGTCCCTTCCAACTCAGGAGGTTCTATGATTCTAACCTGTCATCTAATTTATAATATGAGAGGCAGTGTTCCATTTTGATATTTTTCATATATTTTCCAAATCATGGGAAAAAAAACCCTCCCAATTTTTGCTTCTTAGTTTGACAGTCTTAATCCATCCTGAGGGTTTTTTCTCCAGTCTATGGATTAGCAAGAGGCCAAGCCTAATTAGCCCAAAGAACTGTATTTTTCATCTCTTTAGGCATTTAATATTTGTCTGGTTCTTTTCATCAAGGTAGTTGGATAACATTTAAACTGTTTCACATCAAAACCTAGACAAAAGATTTGTTTCCACTCTATTTGGATTTTGGTGGCATGTAAGAACTGTGAGTTTAAAGGCTTTGTTCAAAGGTTAGCAGAATGTGGGCTGTAGTTTGAAGCTATTTCAGATTTCCAGGATGACATGAATTTAGGGAGAGGTATCTCTCTTGTTAAAGAGCTACCTTTGTAATAGTTAAATCCAGTGAGATTACTTTCTTCTATAACAGCTCCAAAATAGAACATTTTTTATCCAGACAGAAGTCTGTTTTTAAAAATTAAATTTAGATTTTTTTAAAAATTTAGATTTTTTAAAAAATTAAGTATTTTTTTCTCCTGTCTTCCATGATATTTCAGACCCTACTCATTTGCTTTCACGTCCTACTTTTTCTACCCTCTGCGTAATTGTATTTCAGTTAGAGAAATGTAGATGCTTTGAATGAGAGCAGTCATGTAGGGTGTGTTTGCATTGCATGTCTGGTCCCTGCTAGCAACCCACTGCTTTTTCAGTTTGGGCTCTAAGAGTCACTGGATGGATACTCAGGCAGTTCAAAGATTAGCCTGAGCTTGAAAGATTCTTGTGTAGTTAGCACAGACCCCATACATCTATCAAAATCTTCACAGCAGGGCTGGCATTCATTACACAGCTTCTCTCTCACCCCAATGAGTTATAGTCATTCTACCCTTGTGGCAGAGAGCAAGGACCTTAAGCTTTCTTCATGTGGGTTAAGTGTGACTGTAGACTCAAAGTGGATTTCAGGTTACAGACAAGGCTGTGACACAGCCTGAGCTTGAGGCATTAATAAGGTGGATGGTCAATGAGACAGAGCATAAAAGGAGGTTGAATTAACTTTGTACAGTCAGTTGCAGCTGTGTCATCAGAGGCTTGGGTTCTCTTATGTGTAACTCTCATCGAAATTGATGTTGAATGTGCAAATTGGGCTAACAGCTGGGTGTTCCGGTGGAACAAATGAAAGGTTTCTTGGAATTCAGGTCTGCTTTAGCAGCCTTGGCTGTTAAAAACAACATGTAATGATACTAATACTTAAACAGTATAGCATTGAATAGTTGTGGAAATATTTCCACCATCCTCTTGGTGATGAGTTCATGAACTAGCTGTACAGCATACTGCTTCACTTTCCAACTCAGTAATCATCCTTACCACACTACCACAGCCCCTTCATCACCTCTGCTTTATTTCTATTGCTTTTCTCCTTCATGTGACTTGTGCTTCCCTACTTGTGCCTTTTGAAAGAAGAAAGCTTATACTTTCTTTGTTCACAAGAAATTATCTCTGCCACCTGTTTCAGTACCCTGTAAGATCATTTCACAAATGAAAGGAAGGAATTCTCAATTCATATTACCTCTTCATTCCACAATATCTTTGGCATGGATGCAAAAGTGTGCAGAATGGAAAGAGAAGTTTCAGATGCCCTAAGGTGTCCATATCTGAGGCACAGACATAGAGCTTGTAAATCTGGCCCAGAATGATCCACAAGTTTGCTGACTGGGGTAAATGAATTTTAGGATCTAGCATTCATTTAGGCAACTGAATCCAAATTATTTTATTGTAAATGATGTGAGAGGTTTTTATTGCAGCAATGTTGTTAACTTTCGTCAAGCCAATTTCATCAAAATTGGTTTTATTCTTTCAGAAAAAAATATTTTTTTAAAAAAAAAATCTCAATTTTCACCTAAAAATCTCATTATACATTCTGGTACTTTGTAGTCTGTCTTTGTTCATTGTTCTAAAAATTGAACTCTAATCCTGCAGGCTTTCCTCCAGGAACTACCTGTATTTCTATATTGCCTTTACAGCTAAGGGTAGTTTTTTCATTGTCTTTGTATCAGGGTAATAAGGCACTTCATTTGACATTTAACCATAAAACTTCACACATTCTGTCAGGATTTTCTGGAAGATTGTTTTATGGTCCTTGGTCCACTGAAATAGCATCCCTTTTTTAAATCCTAGTAGGAAATTTGATCAAGTGAAACTAATTGTTGTTCTTGGTGACACAAGTATAGAGCTCAGGAGAACAGACCTTAGAGGTCCTTGGCCAATGTGCAGAATTTGCATAACAGGTTTACTGTTACAGCAGAACTGTGAGCAAGAGAAATAAGAGGAAATTATGCCTCTCATTTGGTTCCTTTAACATCTACTTGTTGAAGATGAAAGAATTTTAAAGTATCAAGTATAGCTTCTGTATGAATCAGAAATATGACCAGTAGTATTTTCTGTCACATGCATATAGTGGTATGCTTTAGCATGGCGTATGTTATCACTGTGCCTTGAAAGAGAAAGCCACCCTTCTCAAGAACAGTGCTGAATGCATGCTTAACTTGAAGCAAGACTGAGAGCAAGCATGTGCTTATGATTGATTTAAATAGGAATGCTTTCCAAAACAAATTATACACTGGATGGTCAACAATTGCTAAGTTGTAATTTTATTTTCAAAGTAAATGTAACACTGGCAGCCTTGAGTTTGCTGGATTGCAGTAGTGACTGGCATTTACATCTGGTTCATTAGCATGCCAGTGAAAAATTTCATATGACAAAAATCCATTTGGCTAATGAACCACCTTTTAATTAGACCGTGAATTTTCAAAGGAATACAACGTTTTGGGTTTTTTTGGTTTTTTTTTACCCCTCAGTAATGTAGTATAACTGCATGGAACAGTTGCAAAAATGAATTGAATGACAGAAATACTTTCAAGCAAATTAAGCAGAATACTTTTTAGGTGCTCAAACATGTAAGGCTTTGTTTTGCTCTGCCAGACCTGACTGAGGCCAATAGAAAGCGCCAGGTTACACAAGAAAGAGTGTTTTCTTCTGTTTCATAATAGAACCCTTTGGGTTCGAGAAAGCCTCGATAAAGCGAAGATACTTGTGGATTCTTTGGGTGGTTTATACTGTTATTTTGATGTGCAAGCTGTAATGAACATGTGTATATTGTCTGGCAGACTTTATGCAATCAGTTGGCCACTAAGCCTGAAAAAAAGTCTTTCCAAAAAAGTACTTTAAAAAAATTAAAAGTTGTCCCCACACTTAACTCCTTTTAACGTGGAGATGTGTCACAGTTCAGACTGCAAAATACTGCTTGTCATTTCTTACACACTGCCTTAGGCATAGGGCTCTGTTAACTGTAGGATGCAAAGCTAGTCAAGCATCTCACTCTCATTTTTCTTTCATTTTTGTATTATTTTATTGGAAAAAAAGAGAACATATTCTCAGTTAATAATGCTGATTATACTGATGTTATCCACTGTCTTGTTGCAATGATCTAGTACTGTTAGGAATGTTTTGCAGCACATCCTTAATCTGAGAATAATTCTGTATCTCAGAAAAGTAATTAGTTCCCAGAAATGCTGCTAGGGATAAATTAAATGTTGCTGGCCAAATTATTTTGGGGAACTATTTAATTCTGTGTAGTTACTTCATTTTTTTGTTTTATGAATGATCCTGGAGAGAAAGAAAAGGGAAAAGCTGAGTCACTGTAGTTTACCTTACTCACGTTAGGTTGTTTCATATTGGATTGTTCTAATATCAGTCAATACAAAGAATTGAAAACTTTCCCTTGCTAAGAAGCAACACTTATTTTTAAGGAACTATGTATACCGTTCTTATCATACAGAAGTAGTTTATAATTGTTTTCTAAAGGTTTTCTTCATACTAATGAACCATTGATCTCTTTTTAATGCCTGACTAGCTGATCATGTTTCAACTACAATGAAATTGCCACTTGAGTCTAGAAAAGATCTGATATTACAATACAAGCTTGTCTGCAGGTAAGACGTTCAGTCCTGTGGCAGGTCCTAGGTCAGGTAGAAATAAAGGGAGGAACCACTGACTTTCCTACATTCTGCTTGGGTCTGGAATAACCTTATTTTACATAGTTTTGGGGTGTTTTTTTTGTTTCAATTCATAAGCTATTTGATATCATATTACACCCACCTACTTCCTGAGTTCTGTACAAATATCTAGCTTGCAGGAAGCAAATATGATTAATAGTATTTTCTGAATATTCTGAATTTATCCACTGCTCCAGTTATGACAGGAAATTGTGAAGAGCGGTCTGCCAAGGCATAGATTGAAGCTGAAGTTGAAGCTGGGATTGAAGCTCTTGAAAGGTTGTAATAAAACATATGTTTGCTTTGGGTGAATGTATGTGATTGCTGTATCGTGACAATCACTATTAACCTAATAGGTCACTTAGATGTACCAAAATGTTGGTGGTAAAATAACTATAGTAACTGCAAAGCACATTGTCTGAATGCAGAATTTTCAGTTGGCAAACATTTTTTAACAGTTGAAGAGAAGCGTCTCGTGGATGCCACTATAAATTAATCTTGAGCTCACAGATGTAAAATACTCTACAAAAAACCCACATACCAAACAAGATGACAAGAAAAGCTTAAATGTAAAGGAAATAGTTTGAGTCTGAATTTATTCAAAGAAGGCTAAAATATTTTTAGCAATCCACTATCACTTCTACACCTCCAGTTTTCACAGGTAGCACTGTTTGCTTCTACCTGCTTGTGAAATCTATGAAAGCAGGGAATAATCAACAGCTATGAAAGAAGAAAAAAAAAAAGCCCAGTGGCTGTGTGTAATGATTAAGTCAGAAATGGTACCAAGGAAAAGGAATAAATAAATTAAGTATTTTTATGGAAATTGAGAAAAAAAATCCATAGACTGTTTTCTAGCTGCTTCATTTTACCATGTTTAATGCAGCCAGGTTATGATCAGTTGGGGAAGTGGAGCTTTTGAATGCTTTAGATGAAATAAGAGCATGGGTAATAATAAAATAATGTAAAATCGACCATTCAGTATTACTGTTGAAGTTTAGTGGGAAGAAGAATGCAAAGCAATGTCAGTGACGCAGCTCAGTCTCTCATGCAAGCACTGACTGGAACTGAGGAAAAACCACATTTCAGTGCCCCTTGAATATGGCTATACTGCTTTCCTCACATTTCGGGTGAATTGAAGCCCATTTGTGAATCATGGTGTTGGGCAAAGGAGCCCAAGAGGGTTGGTTGCTCCTCAAGAAGGAAATCTTGGCGGCACAAGAACAGGCTGTCCCAGTGTGTCAGAAGAGGAGTCAGCGAGGAAGGAAGCCAGCTTGGCTGAGTAGAGAGATCTGGGAAAAGAGGGAAAAATATGAGCTTTGGAAGAAGGGGCAGGTGTCTTGGGATGACTATAGGAATATAGTGAGATCATGTAGGGAGAAAGTCAGAAGGGCTAAAGCTGAACTGGAACTCAGACTGGCCAGTTCTGTAAAAGATAATAAAAAGTCCTTCTACAGGTATATTAATGATAAAAAGGGGAGCCAAGGAGAATCTCCAACCCTTATTGGACGCAGTGGGAACATTAGTGACAAGGGATGAGGACAAGGCTGAGGTACTTAATTCCTTCTTTACCTCAGTCTTTAATAGTAAAATTGGTCATTCCCTGAGTACTCATCCACAGGAACCGGCTGATACGGAGGGGAAGCAGAGCAAAGCTCCCATGGTTCAAGAGGAAATGATTACTGACCTAGTTGGCCAGTTAAACACCTACAAATCAATGGGGCCAGATGGGATGCACCCAAGGGTACTGATGTGGTTGCCAAACCCCTTTCCATGACCTATTTGCAATCCTGGCAGACCTGGGAAGTTCTACTCCACTGGAGGCTGGCAGATGTTACACCCATATATAAAAAAGGTCGGAAGGAGGATCCAGGGAATTACAGGTCCGTCAGTCTGACCTGTCCCAGTAAAGGTTGAGTGTTCACTGTGAGCAGGAACAATTATTATCCAAATAACTGTATCCAGTCCAGAATCTTTTTAATTGGTGATGGAACTTGAATATACATGAAAACTCCATTCAGAGGATTTGCAGGATTGGTGATCAGTTCCCTTTGCTCAGTTATCCAGTTTTCCCAAGATTACAAAAGTGGGTATAGGTCTATCTGGGCCTGTAAGTTTATTAGTGCTTCAAGCATCAAAATGATAAGATTTAGTTGATAACAGTATAGCATGGTTTGAGGGTTTCTGTAGTCTCGTGATGCTCTAAAATGCCGTTCAGAGACACCTGCATTAAAAAAAAATCAACAGAATCTTTTGAAAATTTGTATGATGTTCACCAACTTAGGCTCGATAGTCAGTAGTGATACCATGTGTACTGATGTCAGAGTTACAAGAGTGTGAACCAAACTAATCTTTATTAGCTACAGCCCTCATGCTGAGATGTCACTGCTGCATATCTGACCACTGCAGGGAGGTGTTCAGTGCTGGCTTTCTGTTCCTGTCCTGGCTAAGCAGAAAAAGTAGGTATCACTTGTCACAGGACATTTAAAATAGTGTAGCTGTAGATCTTTGAGAGGTGAATTGTCAAATAATTTTAGGTGTCAGACTGGCTTGATTGCTCTTTTATAATTAGATGCAAATAATAATGTGCAGAAGAGGATGGAAGTTACTTAATGATTCTGTTACAGTTACAGAAATGCAGTTTTACTAGACTTGAACACAATTATTCACTTATTAATTTATTCATTTTCAATTTATATGGAGTGGTGATAGGCTTGTCTTTCCACTTGCACATATTCAGTACTCAAAGGGTTAAATGTGTTAACAGGCAAATTCTTACTATTAGGATTTTTTTTTTTTTATTGCTTTTATCCTAAGGAACCTGCTCTCCCAGATTAGTACAGCTGTTTAAGCTGTTTGATTGTATACTTGGCTAAGCAAATCTTGGAGTGGTACTTGTGGTAGTTACAGTACACCAAAATCTTCTTAATTGGAATCCTTTCACAGTCTGTTGCTTCTCCTAAATCTCCATCACCTTACTGTCTCATTGCCTTTTGTCTCATAGCTCTCCCTCTTTTTCTGATCCTAAACCTTGACCCTGGGCAACTTTCAGCCAACCCCCCCTTTATTACTTCCTCCCCTTTGTCTCTGTTTGGCATCTTGACTGGCTCAAACGCTGTCTCCAGTTCTTTCTGCCTTCTGTTCACTCAAATCTCTCATTCTTTGCACCTCGATTTTGAGAAGTTTCAGTGTTGTTTGGATACAAATGTTGGTCCTTCCCCATTAAATTTACGTTATTCTCCTCTTTCAGTCAGTAGCTGAGCCTGACCTGCTTTATGTTGTTTGAAATAATGTTACCTCTTTTTTTTTTTAAACTCTCAGTTCTTGTGCACTGTTATTTTGTCTGTTTAGCATTGAGCGC
The DNA here is from genome assembly GCA_027925045.1 of Hypotaenidia okinawae. Classification (NCBI taxonomy): domain Eukaryota; kingdom Metazoa; phylum Chordata; class Aves; order Gruiformes; family Rallidae; genus Hypotaenidia; species Hypotaenidia okinawae. The sequence continues at coordinate 34,272,037 of BSDF01000006.1, forward strand.
ACTGCCAAGCACAAAATCTTAGTTCTTTCTCTAGGTTAAACCCTTCCACCTATACCTGTCTGGCATTGTTGTATGGGCTAAATTACAGGATTAGAATGTATGAAGATAGAACTTTAAAAAAAAATAAAAATAATGCTTATAACCTTCAAAATTTTTTCACCAATCTTTGACTTGAAAGTTCTTATGTCAGTATATTTTTAAAAATATTTACTACTGAACAGAAGCTGTTGATTGTTATAATTAATTTTTTATTTCTTCATTGGAAAATACCTGTTCTCACTTTCCAGGAAAGCATCAAGATAGGTACATGCAGTACCTTTTCATTTCTTCTAGATAATTGTGTATTAATCATTGCTTATGGGAGTATATACTGAGGACCATATCTGTAATTTAATAGTTAGCATTCCTGCAGATGGGAATTTTGGACTGTCTGTAGCAGGGATAGGACAAGTTAGACATTTGGATGAAGACATATAAGATGATACTTTGTTACTTAGTAAGTAGTAAGTATTGTTATAGACTACAGTTGGGGCTGTTATTGCTGATTATCACTTATGTTCTTATGCTATAAGTTCTTATGAATTCATCAAACTTTAATAATTTCTGATAGAATTAATCAGCTCATGTGTTTAATTGAGTTTTTTTAATGGCAGATGAAATTGTTTATTTACATGTAAGAAATGGGTTGGAGGAAAATGCTTTACAATAAACGAAGTTGCTATATCAAAAAAATATTTGAAGGAAGCTATTAGATTTTTCTGGAAGATAATTTTTGTCAAGAATATATTTTTATCTTTCTGTCAAATGTGTCTAAGTAACATGACTTCAAAAAGAAAACAAAAATCATATATCGTTGAGTTTTATGCTTTTAATATTTTTGCAAAATACTACATCTGCAGGGGATGTAGTCTGTCCAACCTGCACTTTCTTCCCACCACAGTCCTGTGCTGGAACAGAAATAAGGAAAGGTAACCAAGGAAAGGAGCTAGTGCTCAAGCTCATTCTTGAATTAACAGTTGGCAATTAGCTGTCAGACAACAGACTGACATTGTGCAACAGCATGAAAATATCCAACTGGGGTGGAGTTCAACTGGTGCTCCAACATGTTGGCCAAAATCAGGAAGAGATACTAATCTATTTCCAAGACTAGTATAGCTATGTAACTAGCTATGTAGGGCTTCTTAAACTGAATGAAGGGCTGCACTAAGTATCTGTACTAGCTATTGGTACCATTAGCTTTCAGATTAGTAGCTTTGATGCCACTGTTTCAGTCATCCTTCCAGTTGGATGTAGAAAAAGAGTGTAACAAAACTTTTTGTGAGCCCTTACAGAAAAAAATGATGTAATGAATTTCTAAGTTGATTCTGTCCATTCACAGCATGTGGTCACTCTCACTTAAGATAACATGTATGCTAAAGCAATCTGGCCAATGTTGCTAATGAGGTTATAGTGAACAAGAGACACCAGCTGTCAAATCCTCACTACATTTTCCCTAAGGGTCAACAGTTAGTATGGCATGATCCTTTGCCCCAAAATTGTGTGTATTTTTTCTGTTGTGGGTGTTAGACAAGGTTGCCAGCATTGTCTTTGTTTCCTGATTTTCAGTATCTTTTGGGCTATTGTGTGTCTTCCTGTTGGGTGACAGGCAAAAAGAATGACACATGCAATGCGATGCTATTCCAGGAGGAGCAGGAGGAACGACAGCACGGGCCATGTGGTGTCACCCTGTTGCCATCCTCCTCCTCTTATCAGAGTGCAGTTTTCCACTGATGAATCATATGTACCATGGTCTAGATATAAATAACATCCTCCGTGTTAATTCATTTTGTTGCTGTCAGTAGTGTCCCTGGTTATCTATACAAGCTATTCTTTTAATTGTTGCTTCTTTGTGCATTTCTATCCATACTTCATTAATTCCAATCTTAATACTTGTACCAAAAATCTTTATATATAATAACATTTGTGCAATGTAGGAGCAACCTGAGTGACCGAAGTGACCTCTGTAAATAGATTTATCGATGTTAGAGCTTATTTTAGTAGTTCTCAACATTTTAAAGTACATTGTAAAAGATGTAGATTGGTCAAAGTCAATCTTACTAAATACATCCTGCTTTTTCACTTATCTAATGCCCAAACCAAATCTTGTGTGTGGTGGCTTTGTCTTTCTGATTGTCAACAGAAGAATGAGAGCCTGTGAGTAAAGAGAAATGTTCTAAAAAGCACATGAGGAAAGTAACGTAAACACTTTATGTCATTAAATGTCTTATTAAATTTACTTAACCTACTGACATTGTGGTCAAGGACTCTTGTAGCCTCTATTCCTAGCTTGCTGCCTAAAAGATGTTAGCTTCTAGCTGTGTAGTTTTTTGACTAGATTTTCTATGTACTTCTTTATTCTTCTTACTGTACTGGCCACAGGTTTCTAATCTTTTCAAAGACTATTGCTTGCGAGGTCAAATCTTGTTAAACAAATCAAGGTATAAATAATTTAAGCATCAGTCTCCTCCTCCACATTCTTTAGGTCACTGGCTAAGGCCACATATGAGAAAACTGTTTGTAAAAAGATACAGGGAAACACTCCCCAAGTAGCAGACAAAAAATTATGGTCTCAGGAATGCTTCAGGTTTTGATAGTTGATTTGAGTGTAATCTACAACAAATATAGTTTGTGCTATGACTTTGTAGAAATGGTTTCAGGTAATGAAAAACAGTTATAAACTGGTTTTGGAAAATGGTCATTATCTATCTTAGAACCCCACAAGACATTAACATATGCTTAATACCAAAAGCCTGAGAGACTTGTCAGATACTTCAAAGCCTTGTGTAGTATGAAGTTTTTATGTACACAAATTGCTAACTTGGGAAATGTTGTATAATTAATATGTGCTGATTGGATATTTAACAAGATTACTTTGGGTATTATCCCAATCTGGAAGTACTATGAGCACTGAAATTTGCTGTAATTTCCTGGCAATGCAGCCCAGAACCTTGGTCTAAATGATGATTGCTTGGTTTGGCTGTGGACACATGAACTCCTTTGGGAATAGTAAGGGATTCAAAATTCGCACCGAAAGGCCAATTGCTTCCTGTGTTATGTCCCCTTGGGGTTTTTTGTGCCTTCGTTTCTTTGCTTATAATGTCAATTGTGAACACTTGCATCTGAAAGCCAAATTTCTCTGGAAAGTCACAAGGCAGGTCCTGGTCCTTATATACTCAGTGTAAATAAACTGGTTACACTTGAATACGTGCTAAAGCATGATGTTGAATGGGGTCAAACTACCGAGTAGGTTGAAGGACTGTACCCTAAGCCAGCAAACTCGTTCTGTATTGTTACTGGAGTTTCTGTTCCTTGGGTTTCTTGAGCACTTATGGGATGGTTGCACAGCACTGGAACTCAAATATGTTTCTCTCATCCTTTTGCTCATGATCTACTGCTTTTTTTTCTTTTTCCTAATTCAAACTGTACCAGTCCTTTTACACTAAGTTAGTGGTAGGTATTTTCATTTTTGCTACTTGGGTTTTTTTGCTCTATTAGGGGATGGAGTTTTTCTGTTTAGAATAAATAGATGGAGGCGGAGGGAAAAAGCAGTGTAAAGTCTATAAATGACTGTAAATGTAAATCCTTAATTTAAAAAGTAAGTAAAATTCACTATCTAAATGGGAAGTTATTTTAACACAAAACCCACAAAATATATGCAAGTAATTTGTAAAATGTGATAGATGTTGCTAATCTTTCTTAGGTTTATGAGGATTCTGAAGCATTTTTAAAAGCTTGGTGGTTTATCACATGCTCTTGCAGTTGATACTCTCTGCATTGAAAAGCTGCACAAACATTTTTCACAAGAAAATATTTTTGCATTTCCTCCACATTCTTGTGTTTAGTAGTTTTACATTAAAACATTCTAGGCCAGAGAGCTTTACCTTCCATGTTTTTTGTTGTAGTTCTTTTTTTTTAGTGTTAGAGGTTCGTGTCAAGGCTATGTACAATGTATCTCCTGTGATAAAACATCCTAACTTGAGTTAGTCCTTCAGAATTGCACACTGATCTTTGCTAGCTGGAGAGGAAGGTCTCAATTTTACTTGGTAATAGAAGTCTCTGTTAATAATTGGATGGATTTGAAGCCACTTAAGCATTTTTCTCCATTATTAGAAGCACTAAAATGTATTTATTATTTGCTGGGAGAAATAGGACACAAGTCTGGATGTTGATAGTCCAGAGTCTTCTAGGTCTCTGAGCATTATAAGGGCCCCAATCCTCAATTGCCATGACAGGGTGTTGATGCTCCAGGGCTTTGTCCTTACACACACTACTTCCAGGGATTTGGTTTAGTAACTGTACTGTGCCATTCAGGCTTCCTTGTTAGAGCAGTGTAGCAAGCAGCAGGCCTAAATTTTTGTTTGTTTGGTTGGTTGGTTGGTTTGTTTTAAATCCACAAATTGTCATAATGCAAAAAAAAAAATAAATCCTTAAATCTATTGTGGGAACAGGCAATTTTTTGCTAAACTACTTATAGTATGAATCACCTCATGCTGCAATGCAGAATAGAAATACAGGAAATAAGGGGACATATGACAAAAAATAATGCGTGTCTTCATTTGCAAGAATGGCATTTAGCATCTTTTTCCTGTTTCACTAGTCTTGCACTTAAGTATGGATTTGCTTAATGTTAAGAGGATTTATTAGTCTGCCTAGTGCACAATGATCACTTTTCTGCACAGAAAGCTATCTATGGCTTTACATTCTATCCACCAGAATAGAAAGAACTGTACTGATGCTAAGATTTTGGTATCTTGAGTATCTAGCAGAGCAAAGAGGCTCTTCTATCTCCTTCCTTCCTGTAAAAGAAATTTCGAAAATTTAAAGTGAAGGAAAATTGAAAGCTGAATTCCTTTTCAGCTTTTCTTTTTTTTTTTCTCCCTACTTATTCATATTTCTTCAACTTCAAAACAGAGTTTAACTCTAAAAAAGCAAGTCTTATTCTCCCCTCTGTCAACTACATACATGGGAATATTTGGTACAGAAAATATGTTTGTACAGAATTAATGTATTTATGTACTAACAGATCTGAGTTAACACAGATGGCACGTACATGGAACTGTGCAGTATCATCTACGTACACTATCTGGAACTGCTGAGACCATTTCACAATGCTATTTTTAAATTGAAATTTATTAAATTGGTGTCTGTAGCAACAAAAAGAAAACAAAAATTTTATACAGGAAAAAAATCAAGAAGCATTTACTGTTTGGTTCCTGATCTAGGAAAAGGTCAGGCCAGAGGGATCGATCATAAAATCTGAGGCGCACACAGCAAAAACCAGTTTTGGTAGGATCTGCATACTTTGGATTTCCATATTCTTAACAACTATGTTGACTTTTCATCTGAGATTACCCTTACATTCCACCAATGCTTTCAGCAACTGTGGTCAAGCTTAATCTATTTGTGCAAGGAAGTATACTGAAGATTGTTTAACTGTCTTGGGACTTGCTGATGTAAGATCTTGCAACAGCTAAATCCCTACAGTAGTATCATTGTCTTTAGTTAGTAGTACTGCAGTCACTCTAAATGTAGTTCTGATGTTCAGAGTGTTCAACTCTGCAGTCAAAATGATGCTTTTAAATAAGCAACTTTGCCAGACTGCTTCAGTTTTGTGGTCAACTTGCTGAATAGATCTTCTCTCTCTCTCTCTCTCTCTTCTTTCTCTCTCTCTCTCTCTCTCTCTCTTCTTTCTCTCTCTCTCTCTCTCTCTCTTCTTTCTCTCTCTCTCTCTCTCTCTTCTTTCTCTCTCTCTCTCTCTCTCTCTCTTCTTTCTCTCTCTCTCTCTCTCTCTCCTTTCTCTCTCTCTCTCTCTCTCTCTCTCTCTTCTTTCTCTCTCTCTCTCTCTCTCTCTTCTTTCTCTCTCTCTCTCTCTCTCTCTCTCACACACACACACACACACACACACAGAGTTCTTCTTCCAAGACAGCTGAGAAAGTACAAACAGGCTTTCTGTAGAGAGACTGCCCAGAGAAAGCATGCTATGTCCCACAGAAACCATACTACGCCTCATAGAATCTGTAGAACTGTGGATCCACAATGGTAATTTAATAGAAATGTGAGAGATGTTATCTAATACTCCTGCTTGCTAATTTAAGAGGTTGTGTTTAAAAGACTTTGTATGACAAGAATGTACAATTTGTACCAAAAAATACATGTGTAATTATGTAGGTTTAGCATAGCACTAAAGGGTTCAGGAGAACCGGGAGATGCTCTTTATTATCACAGTCTGATGATATGACCATGCCAGTATCCCTGAGGTTTCAGTGCCTCATTTGTCTTACTTGTAAATCTGACAAGGTAAAAAAGTTGTTTACTTACACTTGCCAAGCCTGCATGATAAAAATTGCCAAGGAAACATTAAGTACACAGTCTTCCTGCATTTACTTTGTGTGTCTTCTGTTCCCTTGGGACAATAGATGGCAGCAAATCTGCATCTGAGCACTACATGTGGTGTTCATGGAAGACACTACCTAATCAGTATAAACTCTAAAACCTGGAAGACAGTTTCAGTAGCAACTGGACTCTCTTGGAAGCCCTTGTTTTTTCAACGGAGGTTGAGAGGGGGTGGGAGTGAATAAGGAGGAAGATGTCATATCACTTAAGTTGGCTAAAGTTACATATACACACATAAAATATTAGACCTTTTTTTAAACACACACTGAGATATTTTAGAACATTCATTATAAATTTATGTAGCAAATAATCCTAATTCAACCACAGTCTCTGTAAATACAGAAACAATCTAGATTTCCTCTTGGTGGATTACAATGGGTTGCCATTTAAAAAAAATAGTTTCCTGGAGTAAAATCCATCTGTCAAAGCTCTTAAGGGAAAAAATGGCCAAGTATTTAAGAATGTGCTTAAAATAGAATAGTTAGTTGGTTGAAGTTCTCCTTTCACCTTCCACTGTCTGCACAGGCAGACGGGTCCCTTAGCACAGAAGTGGTTGCATGTTAACGGTGCGTACAGGTGGTATTTGGTTCAGGGAAGAATTGGGGTCATCAGCTAGCAGGGTAAACCCACAGATAACAGAACAAAAAGTAATAATTGGAATAGAACGTGGAGAATAGAGGCTGGTAACAGGCTTGGGAGCAGTCTGGCAGCAGCAAAAATATCATAAATTAATATGATGATGCATAAAATTCAATTTGGACAAAAACTATCTCTGAAGCTGAGGGAGGTACTCATTTTTCTTGTAGCCCAGAAAACAGTTGGCAGGGCTGTCCGTTCTTAGCTTTGCCACAGTTAATTATGGGAAATACCAGCTGCTGCAAGGAGGCATTCTGAATGTGGCCCCTTGCTACAGCTCTGTATCACTTATGAATCAATGAAAATTATTGGAGTAACCACGTTATGGGTAAAATTCAGTGCCATGTAGGAATTTTCTCTTTAGAAATAGTTAACTTAGAATAGAAAACTTGAAAAAGAGGAGATATAGATAAAAAATAATTGATTGATACTGGCTGTAGAACGTAACTGTAGTCAAGCTCTGAAGTACTGGAAGTAATGCTGAGAGGGGTGGGCAAACAGTGAGTACGTAATTACAAAACCAAAATGAATTCCCAAAGAGCACTGAATTAAAAATCATAGTATTTCCTGGGTTTTACTATGTATATGTGCATTTTAGTGCTGTTTTAATGCTACAATGTTTTATGGAAACACATATTGTTTTTTGCAGGTTATATGACAAGATTGCAATTTTTTCAATATAAAGTCAATAGATAATCACAAAAACTGTAGCATTGTTCTGTGACAGAAATCAGGAGAAAGGCTAAAAGCTGGCATGATAGATTGCTAGCACAATACAAATACTTCCAATTACCTTAAAATTGGTGATTTTTACTTTTTCCTCTCTTGTAATTTTCTATGTAGTAATGTAAAATAGAGTAGGCAGAGGTAACTGAGTTAATTGTATGGAACAATAAAGATGAGGTAAAAATTCAACTGATACATTGTATTCAGCTTATGATACTACAAAGCATAATACTTGTATTCTTGAACTTATTTTCTAAATATCAGAATGACTTATATAATAACACAAGGGCCAACAAGATAAATAGTTTATCAAATGTGGAAAAATATACAGAAAAGGAATGATTCACGAAGTCAGAAAGCAAGTCTCTATTTAGATGGTTAATCTTAAAGATGGACTTCAGTATGACCTGAAATATGCTGTCCTGTGTTTGAGTATCTTGATACAGTTTCATATGATACGCAATGCATCATCTCAAAAAGTGTGAGCTATGTGAAATAGCTTTTTGCAGAAATGACGTCTTTTGTCATTTTCAGATTTTGTGGGAGCAAGATGAAAGATGAGTTTATTCACACAATCATAACTGATTTGTTCTTCTGTTACCCATTTTACTTTGCTACGCTTATTGATGTATGGCACCTAAATTATTTGGAGCCCTAAACTTTGAGCAAGCTTGAAAATCAGCCTATATTTAAGCAAGCAGGCTTTAAAACTCTGATCCTAGTGCTTCTTTTTTAATGTGGCCTTTTAAAATTAGGGAAAATGCAAAAAAATCAATTGCAAAATTGTAAGTGCAGTTGCTTGTATAACACTAAGCTACCATAGGTAGCAGCCGGGAATTGTGCTAGTATCTGAATTTTCCACCAGAATGTTCCAAGCGGGATCTACCGCCCAAGGAATATGAGAGCGGTGTGTATAGGTCATATGATGTCAGACATTATGGTTCAGAGAACAGGCTGACTTTGCGGAATTAATAGGTTTTCTCACAGCAAAATTAGAGGCTCTCATGCAGAAAAAGACTTCTTACTGTTTGGAGGACTAATACACCAGTGATGCTGCAAAGGGAAGGGAGAAGCTGGGTGGCTGTAGTGCATGACATAGGTCTGTACTCTTGTCTGTCAGGTTTTACTGTTGCCTCTTACTTCGCCCACTAAATACACATCTGTTTGTTTATAACTAAACCACTCCAAAACTAGGTTGATAATATGTTTAAGGTTACTGGAGCAAGGTAAAGTGTTAGGTATTACTTCTGATTGAAAGGCTCAGATTGTTATACATTTAGTGTAAGGGACTAATATGTATTGGCAGAGTCCCTACTAAGGCTGTGTTGACCCAATGTCAAAAAGTTTGTCTCATCAGTCTGTTGAGCCTCCTTACCATAGTTTTATACTTTACAGCCCCCTCTGAAATATGTGTGTGTAACAGGCATCTTCAGGGGGGTAAGTAAGATGCCTTGGTGCATAAGAGGTGAAAACCGTGTGTCTCTGTATGGGGAAAAACACAAGCAGCCCACTTTTTTTGCTAGATCTCTCCCCCAAAATTTAAGCACAAAACCATTTTTCCGAGTGAAATCAAAGTATGTACCTCATTTATGCCACTCCATTTTGTTTTAAACAAACAGGAGAACTCTTAAGTGCATGTGTTGGTAGTGTGTACCAGACTTTCAAAAAGGTACAGAACTTTCCACGTGCAAGGATTATCTGCAGATACATAGAATTATTTTATTTTATTTCATTTCACTTTGGCATTCCAGCAGAGTCCACTTTGAAGGATGACTTCACCGAACAGCTGGCTAACTTGGATGTGGCAAACAGAGATGAAGATACCTGGGTTTTGGATTGCAGATTGGGACACTCAAACCTGTCCGTTCATTCAAGTGAGAAAGAGAAGACCAACAGAAATGCGTTGCATTTGAGCCTGGAACTGAATGTGAGTAGGACTCTCTTCATGCTATATTGGGTTTAAACAAGCATTTACTATATACAATTACATTTCTGGTATGCATTTATTTCTGGTATGTCTAAAACCATGTTCCAAAATATCTGACAAACTACAAAATTTTGGATGGAATACAGTTTTACAGATGGTTTGTGAGTCCATATGCCTTTGTGCCGCTGAGTCTGAGAACAACACGTATGGTTTTTTTTACAAAATTATATAAATAGATTAAGATACATGATGTGTGATTTCTAAAATCATGATGTGTGTTTAGTTTAAATTAGTTGTTTTTCTGGAAATAGATTGCAGGAGCTAGTAACTAGGAAACAGCAAAGCTAAGAATAGGTACCAGGAAGACTCAAGTCAGCAAAGCAGGGTGTGTGTGCGGATGTGTGCTAGTGTGTGTGCCCATGCACACATGTGTATCTGTGTGTGCATGCGTGTGAGCATGGGCACAGCCTGGGACTGCTGGAAGCCATGCTGTTGCTTCTCAAGAGTTTTGGAGCACCTGAACTGGCACAGGGTTCAGACTGGCTGTGATGAATTTGACAGGAAAAGTTTCTGAATTTAAAAAGACACTGAAGCTTCAGATGGCAGCCTGAGTTAATCACAATTTGAGACACTTGTTCAACAGGCTAGCAGGAAATACTCATAGGTCCTAGTCTACAGATAGACACATTTTGGGACCAGTTATCAGATTGGAGGGAAAAGGTAACAGAATGTAGTAGAAAAGGCAAGAAACATGGAAGGGATGGAATGGTTGAAAGATAATGCTTTAAAGACTACTCTAAATAAGTTTGTTCAAAGAAACACTAACAAAACTTTGTGTAACACTGACATCTATTGGTAGAAACACCAGAATTTACCTAGAAGTACACCTGAAACGCTTTTAATAATGCTTACACTCACTGTTGCTATTCTCTTGAGCTTGTTATACAGTCAATTTCTAGTCCTAACCTCCTTTTCCTAAAATAATTCATTAGAATGTTGTTGTAGTACTGTAAAGCTACAGCTTTATCCTTCTAATACAATATTTATATGAAAAAAAAGTAACAGGACTGAAAGAACTGTGACATAGTGGTTATCACTGCTACAAATACATGCTATTAACAGGAAGAATACAGTTGTCCTGATTTCAGCTGAGATAGAGCTAATTTTCTTTCTATTTGCAAGTATAGTGCTGTGGTTTGGATTTAGTATGATAAAAATGCTGCTAATATAGTGATGTTTTTAGCTGTTGCTAGGAAGAGTAGCCCCTACACTAAGTACAGGACTTTTCAGCTTCTCAAGGCACACAAGAAGCTGGGAGAGCACATCCAGGACAGCTGACTCAGACTGGCCAAAGGGATATTCCCTACCATACAACATCATACTCCAGATGTAACTGGGGAAGTGAGCTGGGAGGAGGGATTGCTGCTCAGAAACAGACTGGGTATCAGGTTATTCTTTCCCTCCTGCACGCAGTGAGCAATTGCATTTTTGCATTAATTTCTCGTTGTTGTTGTTGTTGTTATTGTTATTATATCATCACCATCACTGTTATTACCCTATGTTATCCTATTAAACTGTCTTTGTTACAAACCAGGAGGTTTTTTTCTATTCTCCTCCTGCATGGTGCTCAGTTACTGGCTAGGGTTAAACCACTACACTAGTCCATGAGGATACTTTGAATTATGAAATCCTTATATAGATTAGGAGTTCCAAATTAAAAGCGATTTAAAAACAGTAAGTTGAGTAAAATAAGATACTTCTAAGAATAGCAAAGCAGCGTTTCCACTTTTCTTACTGTTTTCTGTCTAAAAAACTAATTAACTGCATAATAAAAAAGGAGTGATTTCAATTTCTTGTAGTTAACAGAGAAGGATATTTATTCCACTGTTTCTAAGATATTCTGAGCAAAAGTCTCAATTTCTGTAAAAAGGGGTGCTCAGCATGGATTGATGGGCTATAGTGACCCACCAGGACACTGCAGCTCACTCCCTGTGACTCTCTTGAAAGCCTTTCAAAACAGAGCTCTGGGCTGAATTACTCGCAGAGCTCTTGCATCTCAAAGCCTGTTTTTCTGCTTCAAAATGAGTCTGTGTCTAGTTGGGTGAAAAGGGATTGGAGGAGGAGCTGCCAAAGAATGGTAGTGAGAAGGATGCTGATGGTGCTGCCACCAGAATCTGTCTGGATTGCAACACTTCTTATAAACAGCCTATAAGAACAGTAATGGCCAAAAATAGGCTGCTTGAGTTGCTCTGGAGACAGCAGTCTGCTCCCAGATATTGTCTTCCCTGTGTGCTCCTCAGACTGTACAGCAAGACAACTGCGGTCAAAATATGTGCTTGTGTCTGAAAAGCAACTCTGAAACAAAGGTGATGTTTCCAGGAAATAGCGATTGAAATGGACGAAATTATTTACTCAGAGATGCACTACATCCCCCTGTGTGATCTGCTGCTGTTGTAAGAAAAAGTTTAGTCTGACTGATCAAAACATTAGCCACTGCTGTTTGAAAATGCAGCTATATTCATAACAGTGACAACGTGAGAAAAAAAGAGTTACTGAAGAGCCGTGCTTCTTCTGGATTAGAAGTATTCTTACATCAATGCATAATGTATTTGTATATAAGCTTATATAGATATACTAGTATTTGTCTCTATTATTGAAAAGATGTTTCTGTTCATTGGAGAGAAGCAGGTAAAGTATATGAGAGTGGATGAATTCTGCTCTGACAGGAACTTCAAATGTACAATCTGTATCACAAGCCTGAAAAAAATCCTGCATTAGATTTTTAAATCTTAGTTGGAGCATGCTGCATTCTCATTCACAATCCAGTGTAGAGGAGGTACAGAGATATGGAAGGTAATGAAACAAAACAGAAATGTAACTCCACTCTACGCTTTATACACCATTTCATCTCAGATAAAACGGCACATAAATGAGATGTGAAAACGCAACTAAAGTAAATATTACTAGCTAGTAATTACTTAGGAAATTCTGGTAAATTATTTGACAGTGACTCTGTGAATTTAATTTTATAAAGTTTTTTTCTTTAATCTTTATTACATCATACTGTAAATGGGGAGTAAAAGGCCTGTTGAAATGAAAAGAAGGTGAAAAGAGAGCAACCTAGAAAAGGAAAGCACAAAGGGAAAATATTAAAAATTCATCTCCATTCTTTGTTACACTAAGTGACGGCCTTTGTGCCTTAATGTACAAAGATCTTACTTGGTTTACTTACACAGTTTACAGTGATCTTCTGCTCCCTGTCTATGTTACTTGTATGTCTGCTCATTTTAACCAGATCAGCCAATACATCTCTTCTACAAGTTCAGCCTCAGAACTACCACTGTTTTTTCATATGGTGGGTTTTACAGGCTAACTGTTCCATACATTTAGAATACATAGTGTGTCCTGCTCTGGTGTACTCCATCCATCTTTGGGGTCGTCAGTGTAAGCAAGACATGGAGACGTTGGAATGAGTCCAGAGGAGGGCCATGAAGATGATCAGAGGGCTGGAGCACCTGTCCTGTGAACACACGCTGAGACAGTTGGGTTTGTTCAGCCCGGAAGGCTCCTGGGAGACCTTATAGCAGCCTTCCAGTACCTAAGGGGGCCGGTGGGGGGGCTACAGGAAAGTTGGAGAGGGGCTGTTTATCAGGGAGTGTAGTGACAGGACAGATGGGTGTGTGTGATGGCTTTAAGCTGAAGGAGAGTAGATTTAGATTAGATATTAGGGAGAAATTATTCACTGTGATGGTGGTGAGGCCGTGGCACAGGCTGCCCTGAGAAGCTGTGGCTGCCCCTGGATCCCTAGCAGTGTTCAAGGCCAGGTTGGATGGGGCTTTGGGCAACCTGGACTAGTAGAGGGTGTCCCTGCCCATGGTAGGTGGCTTGGAACTAGATGGGCTGTGAGGTCCCTTCTCCTATGACTTACTGATACAGTGTGTGCTCCTTCTAAATAGTAAACTGACTTGCTTAATGTGCTTTCTGGTTTTATAACCATATAACTATTATATCTTTTCAAATTCTCTGAAGTAGTCCAAGTCTCAAAGTCAAGCAGAATTTTTATGAAGATATTAAAAATCACATTGCATTTCTACAGCCTTCTATATCAGTAAATCTTCTGTACAGGCATTCTGTTAACGTCATATAATACTGCATTTTGGAAAGAGTGATGAAATGTTTCTGTTGCTACATCTAAACTTAATTGCTTATATTTAAAGTGATTATGTTGGTGATATCTCAGGAAACCTCAGGAAAATTCCTCACATAATAGTCTATAGTGAGGTAACAAGGCTGAGAATAACTAAGAAAATCCAGGATTTACAGGTTTCCTTCCATTTTCTGTACTTTCTACATTCGAGTACTTAAAGGATTAAAATACTAAATTTAAAAGGACATAAACAGCAAGAGAGGAAGAAAGGAGACCAGGAGAATGTTGAGATCATTATCAGTCAGCACAGTAAGCTTTGGGCTGGGGACAGGGCAGAGGGCAGGAGTGTGTCAGCTGAGCTTCAGATCAGTTCAAACTGCCTGCACCCGAACCACAGCCTGCTGCTTCACATGGCTTTACTGTAGCCTGACGCCTTTTGTGTCTATTTGATTCTACAATTATTTTCAATAAATTATGCCAAATTTTCTTGGTTTAAAGCTACCATGGTTTAACCTGGCCAGCAGCTAAAACAACCACACAGCTGTTCACTCACTCCCTACCCGCAGTGGGATGGGGGAAAGAATAGAAAAGCAAAAAATAAGACTCATGGGTTGAGATAAGAACAGTTTAATAGGACAGAAAAAACAAAAAGCCAATCAACAAAAAAAAACCCCAGAGGAACAAGTGATACATGGCACAATTTCTCATCACCCAGATCTGATGCTCAACTGGTTCCCGAACTGCCCCACCCCCTAGCCAACACCCAGTTACATACAGAGCATGACATCATATGGAATACCTTGTTGGCCAGTTTGGGTCACCTGTCCTGGCTGTGCCCCCTCTCAGCTTCTTGGGCACCCTGTCTTCTTGTTGGCAGGGTAGTATGAGAAAATGAAAAATCATTGACTGCTCTTGGCAACAACTAAAGCATCAGTGTGTTATCAATATTATTCACATCCTAAATCAAAAGCACAGTGCTATGCCAGCTGCTAAGAAGAAAGTTAACTCTATCCCTGCTGAAACCAGGAAAAAAACTATCTTGAAAAAAAGCAGTAGAAATTTTCTTTTTTTATAGCAATGTGTCTTCATGCACTGTTCATGTTTCTCTAGTTTGCTATTACAGGGATCTGAAAAGTCAATCTGAATAGATATGGGTTCAGGAAGCCTTGAGCCCAGCTGTGTAACAGTGATAGAAATTAGATTATTCTGGCCCATTGTATGCTTTCTTCGAAGCTAGTTTTAAAACTTGCTTCAGGGGAACTCTTAGACACCTCAAGAACAGAGCTGGAGTGAGTTGTAGGTGTGACTTCTGCCTGTAATGAAATGTAGGTCAGAAAGGGTGTGGATTATTGAATGTGCTTTAAACTGTAAGGAATGATTGTCCTTTTATATAATTAGTGTGTTGACTGCCCTGAAAGTTGCTATGACAGGTCTTAGGGGCTCTTCTGAGGCACAAGAGT
Organism: Hypotaenidia okinawae; assembly: GCA_027925045.1. NCBI lineage: Eukaryota > Metazoa > Chordata > Aves > Gruiformes > Rallidae > Hypotaenidia > Hypotaenidia okinawae. The sequence goes on from BSDF01000006.1 coordinate 34,287,365, forward strand.
TGTCAGTTTTATTAAGTCAAGAGACTTCTAACATTATCATAACTGATTTTTTGTAGAGATTTTGAAGGTGTGTGTTTCTTCAGAGAGACTTTCCTTATGAGACACATCCACCCAGCATTAAAACACAGCTGCCAACAAACTGGCTCTGTCTTATTTGCACATCACAATATGATGATCTCCTTTTTGTATAAAGATATAAGGGCACATACTGATGTATCTATTTTACCCAGAAACACTTTACTGGGTAAGTACTAATGTCTATTTCATTATCAGGAGTCCAGTACCTCAACAGAGGACTGTCCACTGGCATGATCATGATCACACTGTGAGAAACAAGTCCCTACAAAAGTGTTACATGGCCGGGAGTTCATGGACTGAACAGTGACTTTGAGAGACTGTCTGGCTTCCAGTTTGTGATTGTTTCTCCAGGGGCAGATATACAGGCATATTCCTTTGTTCATCCTGATGCTCAAAAAGCTCAGAAGTTTCTGCTCATTTCTTAGAGTTCATTATCAAGAGATAACGCATATATAAAACAGTATAGTTTTCTGCAGGCTTTTGAGATTACCTCAGTTTTTTAAGGTATTTTTCTACGTCTGGAGTTTAATTATTCACTGTTTAACTCTGGATTTTCCAGCATCTCAATACATTGCATGACTTTGGCCTGACACTCAAAGCACCCTCCTTTTCACTACTAATTTAATCATTGTCTTGTAAATTTTGTTAGGATATTGTTTAGATGTAAAATATGGTTTTCCTGCTTTTAAAGTCCACTTTTAAACTAAACTTTCATACATACTATTAAAACCTTAAATAGTGGCTGTTTTCAGTACCAGCCTGTGTACAGTATTCATAGGACTGTTACAACTTGGTGACCCTAAGTTATTAGAGTGAAGTTTTATTCTAAGTGTGGGTTGTCATTAATGCAAACAGCTGTTTAGAAGGTACCATGAAGTTGTTCATATAGGTATATTTTCTCTTAGTGGTCAACTGGACTGTTCTTGAAAAATACAATTTAATGTTTATCTATCCTAAGTTAACTGAACCCCCAATAAATAGGTACATAAATAAATGAGATGTAAGCATAGAATTTATCAGGGCAACGAACAATTAGTCCTGTGGTTGAACATAAAAATAGATGTACATGTAAACGTGGAAAACTTTGATTCAGTAGGGTCACTCAAGAAAGAGGGAGAAGACCAGTCCTGAGCTGCCTTCCACTTGTTTTACTAACCCTGGGATTGTAAGAGTAGGTTGGCATAGGTAGTGATAAAGACTCTGTGTCTCCTTCCTTACATAGAGATCCCTTTTGTGATATTAATCTATATTCAGCCTAGAAAACCAGGGGCCCCGTGACCCGTTGTCCATTTCTCTCCTTGGGAGCTGATGGTTAAACTCAGCAGAGAAGCAAGCCCGGTGCTTACTACAGGAAATGTGAGGCAGTGGACATTGTTTGATGTTAAAGCACACAAAGTTGGGAACGATTCCAGTGCCCTCTGCTATTGGTATGCATGCAGCCCTGTAATTGAAAAGATGACTGTAAACTTCGTCTAAACCCTTAGTATTACAATCTGATTTTCAGGAAACTGTCTTCCTGCAGTAGACACCTATCACTTTTGCCGTTTACTTTATGATCCTTTGTAGTGTACTGAAAAGGTAAGCATGAGCTTTTTTACAGTCCACATTTTTAAACATTAAACCAAAAGTTAAATGTGGTGGGGTACTTTGTGTAAGAGTCAGCTTTTTGGTAATTTGATGCAGCGGTGTGATCTGCAGGTGATTTCCCTGTGAAGGACAGCTTTGCCTATGTTCCTTGTTCAGGATTACTCATCACAGCTAAACGGCTGGACTGCATAACGACCCTCCAACTTCAGTGCAAAAAGAAAATGGAGCAGTATCTTTGCATTTCTGAAGTACCAATGTAGAAATCCAACTAAACAAACTTCTTAAAGGCCAGGGAATAAGTAGAATAAATTCCTGAAGATTTGCAGTCTCCATAGCTTCAACAATAAGAAAAGCAACACAGGTGAAGCCTTTTGACTGAAACCTGCCCTACATGCTATTGACTTAATGAATATCTGAGGGCCTTACGAGTATTTTATACTTTCTTTGTATATGTGTTATGAAAAATCTATATATTATCCCTTACAGCTTCTGTTAATATTGAGGTGGAAGATTTCTTTCAAGTGTTTTTGTCAGTATTAACTAAAACGAACCTCTCTCATGCATACATAGATGAAAGTTATCAAAAATCACTTCATCAGATTGTTCTGATTCGAAGCAATCCCCACTCGGGTGCAGTGCAGATGGCCAGCCTGCCCGATTTCTCAACAGCTAACTGCCTTCCCGAGCGCTGGCTGTTTACCCTGCCCACCCACCCAGGAGCTCCCAGTCACTGGGTGTGGTAACGGCCTTTGATAAGTACCTGCGTGCAGCTCGCAGACCCGGCAGTGCCGAGTTAGGACAGTCGTAATATGAAACCAGTCTCGTTGGTTTTTGCTCGGGGCCCTGGAGGCTGAAATCTGCATTCCAGATGAAACCTGCAGCAAATAGGAAGAGAGGCTTTCTTTCTTTTTTTTTTTTTTTTTTTTTCTTTTCCCTTTTTTCCTGCTTCCTTCGGCTTCAAGGGCGCTCGCCCGAGTTGGCTCCCGACTCCGCACGGGCACCGGGCAGTGGCGCTGGAAGCTTCAGATTCCTGACTTCAGGTTTACCGCTTGATGGTTTTTTGGTGATTATGGATTTATTAAAGAAGATCTTTATCCCCGTGGAAAGACTACGCGAAAGAACCCGTCAGGAGTTCACTGCCGAAACCCACTCGCAGCTCGTGTGCCGGGAGAAGGAAGTGGCAGGCGGCAGCTGCGCCCAGCCGCGCCGGGGAGGCTGGTTCCTATAGCTGCCCCGCGCCTCTTCGCCCAGAGGAAGCTGCGCGCAGCCAGTAGCGTTGCAGGACTCCCAGCACAAACCATTGGTCGAATTTCCAACCGAGATTAGTGCGCTGGCATACTTGCTGTAACAAAAAGCCCTTTGTGTAAAGGAACAAGTTACTGGCGCTGCTGAGAACTTTTTTGGGCTGTTTTGTTTTGTTGTGTTTTGTTTTTATGGTGGGTTTTTGTGGTTTTTTTTTTAACGGCTGCTGGTGAAGTGGAGTTTGGAGACCTGAGGGACGCCTCGGCTGCCGGCTGCGGCGCTGGAACCCGAAGGAGGGGCCGGGTGACCTGGGGGAGGCCGGCTGCCTTCTCAGGGCAGGGGAGCGCTGCCCGTGGCAGTGCCTGAAGTGAGCTCGGGCTGCTGTCTGAATGCCGGTGGTAAACATTTGTTTAGCAGTTAGTGACACTGCTGGAAGCGAGCCTGTTTTGTACTTCATGCAACATGGAAGAAGAAAATGCTGTCCCTGATTGTAGGCAGCTTTCAGACCTGGAGAATGCAGCAGAAAGCGAACCTGAGCTTTTCACAACATTTTCAGTGAAAACACTTCTTGGATTTACAACTAAACTTGAATCTACAGCTTCGAAAGAAGAAACAGTGCTTAAAGCATTTCAACCTTTGCACACCAGTATAAGTACTCATGCTAACACCTGGCATGAGAGGAATGATAATGATTGTAATGACGACTCAGAAAACCAGCACTCTGCAAGGAACACCAGTGGCCAAGCTGACCCAATGTCTGGCAGACAAGCTGGCCTGGAACTGGAGTTAGCTGAACAAAGTGAATTACTTCTTCCTCGGTTAAGGTTTGTACAGACTTCTTTGTCTGAGTCGGATAATGATGACAAGGATGCTATTCTCGTGCAAGGTACTTTGGTTAATACGACAAGTGATACGGAATCGGACGGGGAGAGTAAGGACCTAGACACCGATGGAAACAGTACAAGCGAATCAGGGCTAAATAATGCTGCTTTGTCTGCTGAATCTTTGTACGGTAGCAATCAAAATAAGGAAGAGGCAGAATCAGAAGGGCACAGCAACAGTGATTGCACTGTGGATACAGATGACATTGAGTTACACCCACCAATTTCTGAGCAGCTCCCAGCAGAGCCAGATGGTATTCCAGAACATGACTCCAATGGAAAAGACAAAATGTTAATGGATGAGCAGTTCAGTCGCTTGCTTGCTCCAGGGGAATGCCCTCAAGAACTTCCAGATGAAGAACAAAGACCTTCAGCTGATAATACATTGCTCCAAAAACAGCACTTGCTGAAAAGACTTTCCAGCTGCCCGCTTTCTTTAGTGGACTGCGTGTCAGGAAAAAGGGACTAACCACAGAGGATGGGGAAACTGTTACAGAAATTAAACCAAGGGAGAATGATTTAGCTCTGCTTAAATTACGACAGCCTGTTAAGAAATCCAGTATTACGTCAGGTTTGACCACTAAAAAAAGAGCAGCTGAACCTAAAGCAAGTCCTACTTTCCTGGAACAACTCTCGCACTTGTTAAACATAGACGTCTCCAAGAATGAAGATAGAACTGAGGACTCTGGTGAGGGATCTGGAGAGACTGAGGACAGTGATGAAGCTCAAGATAACAAAGCCTCTGGCAAAACAGAGCCACGATTTCCCTCTGAGGAAATAAAATCAAGCCCCGCTGAATCTGCACTGGACGTCTTCAAAGCTTTATTCACACGACCTCCCAAGAAAGAAACAACTGCAGATAATTCTGAGCTGGAAGCCATAAAACGCAAAATGAGAAATGAAAAAGAGTCCTTGAAAGCTGTATTTGAGAGGTCAAAATCAAAACCTGGGGATGGACCATCAGACAAATCCGTAGGTCAAATTACTTTTTTTTCCCTAAGATCTGGAATAAGGCGGTTTAAAATAATCTCTTGTTTAACTATTACTGGTGGGGACTTAAAGTCAAAAAGTTGGAATTGTCCTCTTCTTTTGGCAATCTTGAATTTTGGATTACCAACTGAAGAAGATTTAGGGATAATTTGCAAAAATTGTTCATCATCTACAGTTGTAGCGGAATTCAGTGAGAACTGTTGATAGTCGCAGCCTTTCAGTTAGAAGCAAGAACTTAAAAACCAGTTTCTTATTTTAAAAGATCACTACAAAACAGTTGCCCATATGTTGAATATGGCTTTAAATCAGTTTGGTGCAAATATTTACTGTAGTATTATTTAATAGTTTCTCAGTCTCACTCTGTTCTCTTTCACTGAGTTTTTTATTTTTAAAAGAAACATTTGATTTGCCTTCAGGAATACTATGATAAGAGCTGATACAAGAAATTATGGATTATTTTCCATTCACTGTGTCCAAGACATAGAACATAAAGTAACTTTTTCTTTATTTACAAGCACGTATCTGGCTTTGCAAATATTGATAAGCATTTAACCTTATCCAACTGTATCTTAGTGATTCCAACTTGACAGCTCAATCTATGGATTAATATAAACATTTGCAGTATTCTTAGGCATACTGAGTTTTAGTTAGTATATTTTAAAGAAATTTAAAAAAAGACAATGCTAAGTTTTCAGAGAAACGTAATTATAAATGAATTTGAGTGTGACTTGAACTCTTCAATAAAATGAGCAACTTTTGGGTTGAGGGAGTCCCCAAAATTCCCACAGCTACGTCCTTGGCAGATAGAATTGGTCCAGAAGGTTGTTCTTACCAGCTAAAGGGGGAATTAACTGAATGATTAAACTTGCAGTATTGGGCTCTAAACCTGAAGCTACTTAAGTTAACTTGCTCTGTTGGTTGTACACTCTTTCAAATTTTTATTCTTACATAAAATTAAGTACTTTTAAAAAATCTTGGCTGACACCTAGGTAGACCGATACTACCAGTTTGCATTAAATTACCTAAGGGGAGGAGAAAAGAGGCACTCATTTCTTGGCCGTGGCGTGTACAGCAATTGCCCTTCCCATTCCTGGCTTGCTCCTTCCTGCTTACACCATTCCCTGTGCTGGCGTAAGCGTTTGTGTAGCTCACAGCAAAGCTCTTCGGGAAGCTGTCATCACATGCGGTGAGGGAGGAAGCTCAGGAGTCAGCAGGAGTGGCTTTTATAAATGTCTGCTTAAGGTCGTGTCTAGTACAAAAGCACACTTTCTCAGGGCAAAGCCAGAGTAAGAGGGCCTTGCTTTTCCTTTCTCCCTTCTGTGGGCCATCTTTAGGGCCACTTTCATATAGGGTCCTGCTGATGCTGCTGTTGTGTCTATGCAGTTACTCGTAGTAGCAGCGTGTTGTAGAACAGATAACAGAAACATTAGAGATGTTAAAAAAAACCTCAAACTTACACCTCTAGAAGAATGTTTGTTTAGGGTTGTTTTTTCTTTTCCCCCCATTTAAACGGTTATTTTTGCATTCCAGTTGACAGCACAGTCCTATTACCAGCTGCAGAAGCACTTTGATGTGGTGGTATTACGTGGTATGTGGCTTGAGCAAGCTGCTGGGGGTGGGGCAGGAATTCCATAAACTAGCTCTGCTTCCAGAAAATTATATTTTCAAATGCTGTCTCATGTGAACCCCCACTAATGTTTACTTGTAAGAGGAGCACAGACAGGTGTTTTCTCTCTGAAAAAAAGGTATGGGAAAAAATTCTAGTGCTCTTGACCACCTCTATGGTTAACCAGGTGATTAACAACTTTCCACAAAGTTGTGGACAGTTTCAAGGAATCATTGTATGTCACGTGCAATATGTTATTTTCCTTGTCAAAGTTATTTTTTCTCCACTGATATCTTTGTATCCCTTTCAGCTCAATGAGGAAAACAGCCATTCTGGATTACACATGTGGAGCTGAGCATGTCGATTGCTGTTTTGGAATCAACTGATACTGCAGATATTAATTTTTTTTTTGTTGTGTAATTTTAACAGCCTGACCTGAGTCCCTCAGAGCAAGATGACAAGACTCCAGGAAGACTCCAGACTGTCTGGCCACCGCCAAAAGCAAATCACGAAGAAGTAAAAGTAGGATTAAAGTACACAGAAGCAGGTAAAACAAATAGGTGAAGCATTTGTGAAAATTAGTTTCTGACATTTTTAATCTTGTTTAATACAGAAGTGGTGATAAATCACACTATTTTCTTATCTGGAAAAACAGACCTTATGTTTTGGATGTGTTTGTTACTGCTACTTGTTAGGCACCTGATTTCTAAAGGCAAATGGCTAAATTGGTGTTGAAATCTAAGTGCTTGCCTGTACAAATTCATGAAAAGAAGTGTGGGGTTTTGATAAATTAGTTTATCCATTTCTAACGTGACTGTTCAACTGAGTGACAGAATCCTGAACAAATGGAAACCTAATTGCCCTTTCAATTGCCTTAGAATATGAGGGGCAGTGACTTGCTGGTCTTTAGTCTGGCTGCAGGTTTTCTTCAGATAGTGTCCAGAATAAAAGTAATGAATACCATAATTGCAATTTGTGTATAAACAGAGGGCTTAGACATACCTGCTCAGATGGGTTTTATAGCTAGCCATGTATATTGTCCTATACAAACCTGTCAGAGGGTATATCTAAAGTTCAGTGCTAACTGGTTACCAGATAAGCTTTCCACAGAAAAATATTTATTTTGTTGTTGTTGTTTAGATAAATACTTATATAATGTATTTACAAGGGAAGGTGTGATTATTGTAGACACTGGAACTCTGTTTCAAATCTGTATTCTTAAATACAAAGCAGGAAGTTCTTACTCAGAAATTAGTCATAAACTGTGGAAATGTCTGAAGTATCAAAATGAGAAACAACAGACCATCTGTTGTTCATGTACCTAGAGATTTTAGAAAATACCACCTAGAAAGGATTAGGTAGCATTAAAAAACAAGCTTTTCTACTACCTTGCTGTGATAAATTGTAGTGGGTAAAGCTATATGGTTCTTTCCCATTCCAGTTGATACCTATTTGGCCTTGTAGATGAGAGAATAAATAGGACTAGTGGATCTATTGCTTTGTGTGTTACTTCTTTCTCCTCCTTTCCTCATTTTTCTGTACCTTAATCTTCCCTTTTTGTAATGTGGGCATGATACTGGCAGTGTAAAAGTTGCTGGAAGATTCAGAAAACTTTGTTTCAATAGGAAGAACATGTTTCTATGACAGTGCATCTGATCGGCCTGAGGTGTGGGAGTCATCACTAGATGACCGGGGCAGGTATTTTTACAGGGAGTGCTGTAGGCTGTTTCTGTTACTCTTAGATCTTATGATAGGTTACATGTTTGCCATGTTTAATTTTCCCAAATAAATATTGCTTCTCCTAATGACTGTAATAAGGTGTGGCAAAAACATATGCTGAAATAAAGAAAGGAAACCGAATTAAAAAAGTTCCAGATTCTACTACTTGTAGAAAAATTAGGTCACGCTTTCCTGAAATGTGAGTAGGAAGGAAAGACTGGCTTAGCGCCCATGTAAATTGTTACTCTTTTGTTGCTGTGATATTTTGGGTGGCAGTGTCATCAACATGCTGATGGTTAGTTTGGGAAGTCAAGTTTTTATCCAGACCAGATTCTGCAGTTCATTAGTCACTCCAGTGTCTGGCAGAGAGAAGGGTTTGAATGAAAACAAACTGTGGTGATTCAGCTGGGATGAGACAGAAGCGGTGCTTTTAAAGTGTATTTGCAACTTATGTTAAGAGTGTAGCAGAGTTATAGGTGTACCTCAGCGATCAGCAGGGTGGTGTTTCTTTCAGCTGTTCATGGATGCCCAGAAAGCAGTTGTGGCATTGAGGACACTGCAAGCAGTTGCAAGTGATCAGCTACATCTGCTTTTCTGACTACTAGGTGACTGGTTTAAGCACTATGTGCAGGAATGATTTTATGCAGTCTCCTGCAAGTGAAGGAAAGTACCGTGTATGAGTAATGCTGACGTAATTAAAAAAAACAGTGTTTGCATTCAATATTGGTCTTATTGCTGGGGGGTAGGTGGAGGATGGGGTAGTGTTTGTGGGTTTTTTAATGAATATGAATGTGGCAATACAGCATTACTTCTAAACTCAGTATCTTCTCTGACAGTGGTTCGTACCTTCAAAATGTATGTGCATTTTCCCTCATGCCTCTTCCAGTCTAAAATTCCCTCCCAGCCACCAGTCCTTAGAAGCTTCTTGTCTTCAAAGTGGACTTCTTAAAAATGTGATATAAAGCAGGTTAATGATCACTATCAAACTGACTGGTCTCAACCTGAAACCCTATTTCTTACGCCAGTATCTTATTTTGAAAACTAAGATCAAATGAAAAGCTTGTGATTTCAGAACAGAGTTCAAAAACTGTGTGGCAGGAAAGTTTGTTATTCCGGTCTTCCTCCACTGATGTTCCCAAATAGATGGTTATCTGTAACATGAAAAGTGCTGAAGTGACTTGTTTTAACTTTCAGAAAAGGATTTATATTTTGGTTTAATATTTTAAATGTCTGTGTTAAAGAGTTTAATTACCAAAACAATGGGAATCTATATACAAATGATAGTCACGGGCTGAATTATTAGCTAAATATCCTTTTAGCACACATCTGTCACAAGTGCGATCACATCCAAGGATAAATCTGTGGATGTAAGTCTTTATACTTCTAGCAGAGTACAGGAATATGTATTTATTTTATCAGGTAGCATAGGTTATTTTTTTCATTTGTCATGATGACTTAGTATTTAAAGTAGCACTGGAAATTTGAAAGTTGGAATACTGTAATCTTTCTCACAATTCTGCACTGTCTTTGATTTACTTACTTCATCAGCATTCACTGTGGCAGCTATGACAGAAAAGTAGGAATGTAAGGAGAGAGGATTCCTGGCGTTTTGATCTTTTCTGACCTCCTTGCCATGTTTTCCTCATTGTTCTTGCTGCCTAGTGGAAGCAAGAAATTCAGGCTTAATTTGGCCTAAGCAGCAGACATCACAGTGACTCATAGCAGCTTGGAGGAGCAGCTAACTCCCTCCTGAGGCTCATAGTCTGGCTTGATGTGTGGGAAACCAACTGAAAAGCAAATGGACATAAATAGGAACACGTGTGTGGTGCTAACTAGGCCTGTTAGGAATATTAGAAATGAAAGAAGTTAGTGAACAAATACAACTCTGCAACAGGCTTTTTTCATCCCTTTGATAGCATCTTGTGTAGTCATACCCCCAACACCCAAATCTTCAGTTGTAAATTCTGAATTAAAAGGGTGATGTGATGGGTAGTTTGTATTTTCTTAATCCTTTAATTCCTTTGTTTCCATAGAGCAAGTGACTGCGTTGTCAACTGGCTCTCTGTAATTAACATGAGCTACTTACATATTTCTCTAGAGAAACTGGAACTTCTTTGAAGTGTGTCAGTCTAAAATTGTCAAAGTCCACGAAGTGTTTAGTATATTGCACCATTTATATCCTGAAAGACTAGCAAAGGGTGTTTTAATTTATAGTTACAGGTTTTTTCCATTCCTGTTTAATCAAATACATTCCTGTGCATATTCCTCTGGTTCTGAAATTCTATTTCTCTGTTTTCATTGAAAGTTTCTTTTTCATCCATAGTTCTTAGAGACATTGCTACCCTTCTTTAAGCACTAAATCTGATAGAAGGATAGATGTGTCAGCTATCACGTGTAGTGAAAACACCTAGCCGGGTAGAGGGGACAAATTAGTGTCTATACTAGATCAAGTAGAATTCACTTATAATGAATGTCTCTACTACTGCATATGACTACATCAGCACTTGCAGCCTTTCACATCCAAGAAGGGGAATTTAGAAATTCTGTTGCTCATAAAAATACTTATGTTTGAAGGACAGTCTCTACATTAACATTAAAGTGGTGTAGATACACAGATTCTGTGATTCCTACTAAAAATGCGTTTTTAGCCATTAGGATCAAAATAGTTCAAATAGAACAAAATAAAATAGATCAAAATAGAAAATAATTAAAAAATCAAGTCTAAACATTAATACATTTAGTGCTTTTTTCCATTACATGTTTTCTTGTTAATTCAAATGTGTCTGTATTTAACATAAAAAATGACTCTTCTCTCACAGTCTGTCTATTCATCATCCTTAACTCTGCAGTGAGGTGATGCTGTCTCTATGGTGCCACAATTTCTATAACAACGGCCTGTGATGCTGTAAGCACAACTTTCAGGGTGAATAAGAAAATCAGGAGGTGACTGAGAAAGCTCCTATTAAACAGATGGTGTCTAAGTAAGTGGCAAATGAAATATAAAATAAAGGCAGAGGTTTACTGCCAAGTCTCAACTATATTAAAGCCTTGGTTCCCTATGCTCTGGGTTCCCAGCAAGAGAAATCACTTTACGTTCATGATGTAAATGCAGCTTATGTTCATGATGTAATAACCAGCTTATGTGAGAGGGAGGGAGGCATAATGGTTTGAACAAAGAGATGAGAGATAAGAACAGGATTTCTTATCTTTCTGTAACATAAACTTCCTTTGTGGCCTTGAACAATTTGTGTTTGTCTCTAAAACAGACATAATGCTTGGTTTGTCCCCTGAACAGTGGCTGCTAACTTTTTATTTTGCCTTTTGATAAAAAACCCCCACAAACAACTTTTTTTTAGTTATTTCAGTTTATTTTATTTCAGTGAGGTATTTGGGGTATAGTTCTGGGACTCTTGTAAATTTTTTTGTACAGAATGAGATAAAGCAGAACTTCAGCAAGCTGCATATTATGCATTGGTTGAAGATGGTGGTTTTGCGATTTAATGGTCACTGATAAGTTTGATATGACCTCAGGCTGTGTAATAGTTTTGTAAATTATTTTACTACATTTTAATGCATTTGTTGTGTGACACGACAGGTGCTTTTGGCCATGTTATGTTGGTATTTCATACTCTAACAAATACACTACCTTGTTACTGAGAAAGCTGAGGGGTTTTATTACAAGCCAGATTGTTCTAGCCATATTATATTCCTCTAGAGTAACAGTGACATTTTTTTCTCCTTACTTATGGCATCTAAGGCTATAATTTTATGGATTTGGAAAGTATTAGGCATAGTGCTAGGAAATCTCTAGTCTTAGACAAATGGGTTGTGCATGTGCTGATTGATGCAGCAGCGACTTTTCCAGATATTTTGCATCTCTGTCTGCTAAGATTTACTTGGAAAATATTCTTGAAACCAAGCAGGCAAGAGAAACTCCAGCTGATACTGTGACTCACAGTGTGCCACTGAGATAGGAGCAAAGAGATAGGAACCTGTTAATGCTGAAGATTTGTTGTGGAGATGCTTGTGTTCCGTTTCCAGCCCTTTTGCTCCCTTTGCTGACTTCAGGAAAGTTGTGAGACTTTTCCAAGTTTACTCATCCATAAAATCGGGATAAGAATCCTGACCTATTTTTCAAGCTAAATTAAAATCCTTTTCTGTTTATGGGCTATTAGCATTAGGTAGAGATGCAGGATGGAAAAGCATACTGACTTCCTAAACTTAAATCTGAAAAGAAGTAACACTAACACTGTGGTAGCTGTGCCTAAGGCTGTGTCATAAAATGCTTGTGCTTTCCTGTGCACTGGGGGTTATATTATTACAAGGTGAGAAGAGTTACGCCCATTTTTTCAATAAAAATCCCTGCTTTGTTTCCTTTATGCATACCATGTATAGAAATGGAATAATATTAGGAGAACTGTTGATTTTGAATCTGGATGCATCTATTGCAGCCGATACCTGACAAGGACATGTGTTAAAACATTCAAAGCCATATCTGGATGCACGTGTCTGAGTTGTGTGCTTAAGAATTCACATACAGAACAGCTTTGGTTTACTCAAAAGTAGAAGCTTTACTTTTAAACTCCGTTTTTCCTATAATGTGACTATTATGACAGCAAATTCTGTGAATTACTTCTTTTACTGTAGTTTTTCTTTTGAATTTTAGGCACCACTATGAGTCCTACCAATACATTGCCAAGGCTCAAACTGGTCACAGGTTTTTATGAGATGATTCTGGTTATATAATTGAAACACAGTGAAAGACCAATTGTGTACAGGGCAAGAAGAGTAACATTGTATTTTATTTCCATGGTTCTATTTCAAAATATGAGGCCCTCTGTATAACAGAAATGCCTCTGAGTTTTACTGAATTCACTTTGGAGTTCTCCAGTCTGCTGCTCATGTGATCTGAAGTTCTGTTTGGCCCAGCATTTGGGCCAAATTGTGACCTAATCTAGGTGATCCTGCTCTGGCAGAGGGTTGGACTAGATGATCTTTCCAGGTCCCTTCCAACCCTGAATATTCTGTGATGAGAGATTGAGGACGCAGTGTGCCTATGTGTGTGGATATGTAGTGTGCTCACACTCACCCACATAACCACCCACATGTGAATAAACACACACGTGGGCTGCAGGTATAGTATACGTGCATTCTCAATGTATGCTTACTCTATGTAGTATACATTGATTGCAAAGGTGTTACAGATCTAGAGTAAGGGCTTTGTATTTTAAACTTGTGCCAGATGAAGTAGAAAGATTCTGTAACTCATCAAAGAAACTCTAATAAATTTCTTGCTCATCCTTGCTGATAAGGCATTATTTGTATACTGTATTGCATTGGTGAATATGATCCTCTGATACGGTGGTTTTGTAAATAGGAAGTAAAATGTTTATTGAGAAGGAGATGCTTCATGTCCCCATCAGCAGTACCTCTAGTGTTGCTTTCCTGGGAGGGTGAAAATGACAAGCGAAACTATTCATTTCTGCTCTCGGGTAAATGAACTGTAGCTGTAACCTCACCTGCGACAGGAGAGAAACAAGAAAGTAGGTAAGTTACTCAGGTGGCTGCTTCTGAATAGTGCTTTATACTGCTTTGCAGTCAGAAAGAGCAAGAACTACTTTCTTCATTTCCATAACAGAGAATCAAGGGGTTGCTGTTTTTTCCTGCTTTTCTGTGGGTATTCAGTGAGTGTATGTAGTTCATTTTCTGAACTAAGTTAATTCTTTTCTATATTCTGTGTTATCTCAGTATTTAGATACTGGACTCTTAGCTTGCTTAGGACTGTTTATTCTCCACATGTCCCTCTCCATCTGTCTCTTCCTCACATCTTCCATATTTTCACTCTACCAGAATCTTTAAGATGCTGAAAATATTTGAAATTTTAGGCTTGGAGGGTTCTTCCTTCCCTAAAAAAAACGTGCTGAAGTGAAGTATTTCACCTCATTTTCCAGTCTGTGGAATTTGACACCCTTGTATGTACTGAATTATGGGGCTAGTTCAGGTTCAATGGGAAGTAAAGAAAGGACAGGTACGAGTAGATGGAATAGTGTGAGAAAGAAAGGATTAAAATGATGTGTCAAAACTACCTTCAGCGTTGTTTTAGTCAATTCCCTATCCCTAAAGAATAGGTAATTCTAATTAACAAATCAAGTCATAAAGATTACTTGTAAGTTCCTAGTTCTGGCAGGGATGCTTAAATACAAAACTTAGTCACATTGCTGCTCAGAAGGTTTAAGAAATTCTGTCAACTTTTTATAAACATAAGCTTTGGACTTTCACGGACCAATCATCTTGTAAAAAACCGTGTAAACCATTTTTTTCTCCTACAAATGTCACATTAATGTAGCACTTCAAATAAACACCTGTTTCTTCCAGGGTTACTGCTTCTGTGTGAAAATTATGCTTTATAAACACCATCCTAGGGCTGAATAAACGACGTGTTCTGAAAGTTACCCATGTCTATGTTTATTGGAAGAAAAGCCTGAACATTTGCTGTGTTTTAGGACTGTAGCCTGAAACAGCCTGGAAGGTCGCATCAGTGGGCCTGTGAAAATAAATGCATGAGTAAATAACACAAAAGGTGCAGCGGTAGATTCCCTTCTGACACCTGGTGGTATAAGGGGAAAACTACATGGGGAAATGGAGGAGGAAACAAAGGCTACACTGAAAGGGAATAATGAAAATTATGGAACAAGGAGGGAGAAAAGATTAAGAAACCTTCACTATTCAGAAATTTAATGAATCTGCTTGATTAAAAGTTAATGATTTCCTTTATGCTACAGGGTGTGGTGCATCTTGAGAGAAGTAGATTGCACTCAAGTTTTCCGGCTTTTGTTCTCTAATGACTTTTATATTGCATTAATATTATCTTGCAGGTTTCCACATACTGAGTTTAATGTGTGAGATCTTTTTAAGTAATGAATGTACTGACCAGAAGTGGCTATATAGGTCATTTATCTTCAAAGTTTCTACTTTCTACTCGAAGTTTTGAGATCATTGCAGAGAAGGTTCCTAAAATGCTTATGTGAAGTTTGAGAAGTAACTTATCTGTGTGAAGTGTGAATTATGGAGATTCCTGTGGGAAAGGTTTTCAAATAAGATTTTATTTAAAATTATTTATGTACATAAGCTGTTTTAATATCAAAGAAGAAAAGGTAATTCTTGCATAGCACAGTTACCAACACAAATAGAATAGTACTGAATAATACTCGAGTCTGAGTACTTGCTTTGTGCAAGAGTTTTGGAGATGAAAGTTGCCTTTTGAATCATTTTGACCCACTTATCTAGTATTCACAAAGCTGCAGGTTAAACTTTCAGGTCACCAGATTTATCAGTGAATGCTTGTACTTTTTTGTTTTAGAAATTGTGATGAACAGTGAGGTTTGTTCAGTATCATGACAAAGATTTACATGAGCATGTATTGTGTGTATTTGTGAATGTATTCAGCTAATTGTTGTGTGCTTACACAAATGAACATACGTTAAGCGCTTGCATGAATTACATAGGTTGTCTGAAACGTTTTATTTCATGTTTGGTTTTCTGTGCATTAAGGAAAAACAGGCATGCTGCAGTGTGTATTTTCTTTGCAAAAGAGTGAAGCATGCTTCATACTTTACATGTTTTATTTTTGTCACCTTGTGGCATGTGTCATACATTGGCTACTGTTACTGCACAGTCCATATGTTTATTCTTTTTAAGTGCATGTTTTAGAAACAAATTAAAAAGCAAATAAGAAGTTCTTGAAAGCATTCTCACCCCGAACTTGTGTATTGTAATCCGTTTGTGTGGAATGACTCTGTCGGTAGAGTCTGAGGTTTCTGACCTGCATTGCTCTCCTTGCTTTACCAAGCAACATGAAAAGACTGTAATGAGTGAGCACCACTGTTACTTCCAACTGAAAATCTTCAGGAATTAATAAAATTCTTTAATCATTCTGTGATGTGCAATATGCAATTCTCTGTATGTATGGAGCTGAGAGCTTTAGTGCGATATTAGCAAGTTTGTTTTCACAGTGAGCGTGTTACTACACATAGTTGATGGTTAACTAAGGAATGTCCACAGGATTTTTCTGCATGGTAGAATTTTTTTAAATACTTGCTATTTGGTTTTGATTTGATGGACAGGACTAGTATCTAGGAATGCTTAAAAAATTAAGCAGTTCATAAAGAATTGATAACTTTTTTGCAAGACAAAATGATATAAATGGGAGCTGAAAATACCAGTTGAGGTGTTTGCTTGTAGTATTGAGTAAAAAGCAGGGAGTCTGATAGACTCCCTGCTAGGATATATATTTAATGACTGTAAAACTATAAATTCCCTGTGTGAAGCTTAAATACAATTTTACCTATGCTTTTGTCTCTAGCTCTCCTAAAGCTTTACAAGGAGGGACCACCAGGTGGGTGGAACAGTGTAATGTCGTCCGTCTGTGTGAAGTCTTTGGTCTCTTGTTATTGTAAAGGCAGTATTTACCTTTCCTTGCTGGAATAAAAGTCATAAAGTCAGAGTCTGTGGTATTTACCACTGTTTAGGACTAAAAATTTAATAAAGACGGTTCTGTAATACAGATGAGGAACTGTTTTCAGAATCCTAGCTTACATCAGTTTCAGTGGCCACCATCCCAGGGGAGTGAGTGGAACTTAGGTTGATTTCTTTGACTTTCAGATCCATTGCACAGGGCTGAGTGTGAAATTTTTCAAAATTAGGATTTGAAGTCTGGTCAGAACAACATCACAATTGAGAATTTGTGTATTACTACTTCTCCTCCTCTTCCCACCCCCTCCCCCCGCCCTGCACCGCCACTTTCTCCTGTCTGTGGGCAAACTCCAGGTAAATGTAACCTATGTTATATAATATGCCAAATAATTGGCCTTGCTATAATCTGACAGTACTTTATTTAAAAAAAAAAAACAGTAGACTGCAGATGTGGTTAAAATTGTGCTAGAAAAGTTCTTTCTGAATTGGTGGCTGAATTTAAGTAAAAAGACAAAATGAAGTGAACTAATAAATGATGAGAAATATTGTAGGAGCATACTTTTACCACTTTGAATAAATACTCGGTAAAATATGGGCTCTACAGCTTCTTGTACAAGAACAAAATTCACCCTGTTCGGTACTTTAGTACAAGTCAGTTTGGAAGGATTAAAGGTATGACAGCTTTTTACTTTTCCATAACCTTGATGTATTTGGACACACGTTGGTACTTATTCAAAACAAGAGAACATCTAACGCTGCCAAAGAAATAGAAGAAAATCCCATTGAAAACTTGGCAAGGGCTAGTTAGATACTGATAATGCCATTAGCAATGAATCAGTAGGGATATCTTTTGAAGGAAAATGAATTTTAATTGTGGTTTAAGAAAGCGAATGAACAGTATTAGTGTGGTTTATGGAGCTTTATTTCAGATATAACCTCTGCTGTGTTTTTTTGTGTTTTCTTGCTCAGTTTTGTATCCCACCAAGAGTGGACACGCATTACTCTCACCTTTGGATTTCAAATGATGCTTAAGGAACTTGTTATGTACAACTCTTGTGACTTGGAAGCTCCCTTAAGCAGCTTTTTTGAATTACCAATTTAGGTGTGATAACTAACAAGCTGAGTTGCAAGTCAGCTCATCTTAAGAGAGGCTTTCTAATAGTGTTCCTCTTTTCTCTACAATGAGTTGGCACTTCTGCAATCACTTGCTGAAGTAACTGACATAACTGTATCAGGCATGTTTCAAGGCATTGGTATTTTTTCTTCTATGTGGAAATGAGAGAAGGTGATACCTTCTGGAGTGTCCTTTCTGACAGCTGAGATAGCCTGAGCTTTTGTGATACTTTAAGTGCAGATTGACTAGTTTCATTCTGGTGTTGTGAATGTGGTGAACCTCTGTACTTTTTATAAATGTGCTGCATTTTTTTGATACTGATTTTATATAATACATACATGAAGTATTCTGAAATTTTGGTATGACTTTTGCTTTTAAAAAAATAGTATGAATAAAAGCTTCCTAATCATAGAATTGTAGGGGTTGGAAGGGACCTCGAGAGATCATCGGGTCCAACCCCCAATGACATCTCAAATGATGAAATAGCCACTCAAAAGTGATTAAAAGACCCTACTGAAGAACAAGAAGTTCTTTCTCAGTCCTCTTTTTAGTGGGATGTGTTTCCTCAGTATTTCTAGCCTATCTGCTTCTTTATTGCTGTAAGTTAAAGGAATTTTCATTATACTATGTACAGACGATCATTATTTATTTATTAAGCACTTTCATTTTTCATGCTTTTCAAATAATTACTGTATAGCAATATACTGAGTTAAAACTTTCTAAGGATTAAGATTTGTTTTGGGGTTTTCTTGATCCTGTTTTGCAGTTGAGTTACACCCACTACATGTTGTTCGTGAATATTCAATGTGATTATTTTACAAGACTTACAATCAAACCTTACAACCAGGCTAGACTCCTGATGTATTATGTCACTGAAGAACAAGTTAGTCCTTAATTCTACCATGAAACATCATTCAGATGATTGTTGCAGTTTACTGTAGCCACCATAATGATGATGCAAGTGGACATAATATTAGAAGAAATAAATCCAAAGGACTTTGAAGCCCTGTCCTATTTCCTTTGAAGTTTCACAATGAGAGTCCATTCATTCTTGTTGCAACTGTGTGAATACTTAGGAAGTATAATGGTGTTCAGAAATGTTTGCAATAATTAAAGCAACTTACATTGGAGTTTGTTATAATTTCCCTGCACATACATTCAATGATCTTTAGGGTAGAAAAGTTAGGTTGTCTGTATAAGCTACCATTAAGTGGACTTCTGAAGAGTCTGATCTGACAGACTCATCTCTCCCTGCAAATTCAATTGCTACCATTTCCCATTTCCCTCACTGGAAGTAGGCTTTACCTGACAGGACTCTGGTAGTGGTGTGGAAGTCCTGGAAACACTTAGGTATCATAGAAGGGTCTGGGTTGGAAGGGACCCCAAGGATCATAGTGTTCCAACCCCCTGCCACAGGCAGAGCCACCAACCTCCAGGCCTGGATCTACACAGGGTTGCCCAGGGCCCCATCCAACCTGGCCTTGAACACCTCCAGGGACACAGCATCCACCACCTCTCTGAGCAGCCTGTTCCAACACCTCACCACTCTCTCTGTAAAAAACTTCCCCCTGTGTATGTAGAGTTACAGACCACTGGGCAAGTGAGCAAGCTATTGTGTTTGCCCATCCCATAAAAATCTGAATTCCCCCCTCCTTTCCAATGGAACAAATAAGTCAATAGCATGTAAGACTTGTTGGTGGGACAGAGCAAGAATATCCTACCACTCATCTCTCTCTTCAAAAGCAGGGTTTCAGAGGTAAAAGCTCAAAAACTGGGGTTTGGTTGGCCTATGCAACTTCTTGAACACAGTAAACTATTTACTGATCATACAGATACACAGTTCAGATTTTGTACATTTTCTGAATATGTAATTGAAAGATAAGAGGTGTAATTCATTGGCATTTCTGTGTGCGTTAAAGAAGCCAGATCAGACTTAAGCATCCATTCCATATCCTTAACATTGCAATACCCCATATAAGTTTTCTTGGTAGAAGCCATAAATGGGCCCCAAATGGGCCCACAGAAGTTTACAGGTGTACTGTCTGGAGACCATGGGTACCTTAGAAGGCCAGGATAGTTGCTGAAGCAGAACAGTTGTGGCAATAAATATGGATGGACTCATTCAGATACCAAGCACCTATTAATACTGGAATATGCTGCTAGTTTACATAGTTGGCCTTTATGATTAGACAGGGTAGATTTGAGCAGTCCTGTGTTATATGTTTTATTTGCAAGATTAGCTTTGAAGGCCAAAATTTTAGAAAACGCTGTGCTCTAAAAAGCAGTCCAGTATACTGAATACATTTTCCTTTGTTTCATGTTATTCTGTGTTAAAGTTTAAAAGTCATAGTTATAAAATACAATAACTATTAAAAAGTATGTGCTTTTCATATAATTTACATCAGGATAAGCAACCTTTCTCTATTAACATACTTTTTGCCCCTTATCTGAGTTTTGACATCTGTCAGTTTTTTGGGTTCCTGGTACTTTTGTTTGTAAATTGTTGTTTAAGAGAACATGAATAAAACCTCCTGCTGTTGTGCCCGTACACCCCGAATATTCTTTTGTGTATTTGTACATTACTTGCTCCAGCAGATGTGATGTATAAGTGATTGTAGGCATTTGTCTACTGTTTTCCAATACATGATACTCTGTTGTTTTCACACAGTTGATGTTTGTGATTTTATAATGAATTCGATTCGTGATGTCTTAGAGCATTTAAGCCCTTTGTTCACCTCTTGTCCATCTTAATTATTCACCCATTTTTAATTGTTTGCATTTGCTTCCTTTGTTTTTCCATTGTGCTTCCACAATAATTCTCTTATCTGTTTGCATACTGTGTTCAACACAGAGTTGCTTCCTCCTTGCAGTGGGTATTTACTTAAAATATAATCTCATTTCCTTCTTGTACCTCATTACTTTGTTGTGGATGTTCATTCCGTGCTTTAACTGTATCATTTGAAATGTTGTAGTGCCTTATGATAAAACAAAAATTATCAAAAACCCCCTTGCTTTTAGATCCAAAATTCTATTCCTGGTATACCTATATCTTTCTAGTCAACGTTATCTTTATATGATCAATATTGCCAAAATACTTTGAAACCATGAAGCGGACTGATACCAAATCTGGAATTTAGCTGTGGAAAAATGTTACCAGATTTGCAGTGATTCTGTTTTTGCAATGTTCACTGCTAAGATATTTGCTTCAGATAACACACTAATTAGAATTTTTTTCCTGCAGTTGTGTCTAGACAGAACCAAATATAGTATGACTAGAAGTAAAGTTATGTTATTTTCTTATATTGACTGTAACAGTGTAACAGCATCATGACATTAATCTTATTAATCGCTCCAGAAAACTTTTTCTTTTCCCTAGTACCTTCTAGAAATGGGCAGTTGAATCAGGAAATTTCAAATATGCATATTGCTATCAAGTAAAACTTAGCAAGCTGATGATTAGAAAAATGATAAGACAAAAAACTGTATTAAAATTAAAATATGGGTGAAAAACTAATAAGATAACAAATTCATGTCCAGAACAAAAGTATATCTGTATCCGTATGCAAATTATAGTTTGATTTCAGAAAAAAGGAAGGAAAAAAAAAAAAAGAGGTTTTTAATTTATTGCAAACCTGCCACCCACTGGAAGTGGCTAATCCTACATTTGCTCAATCTCCTTCAGTTTTTCAAGAAATAAAAGATCTGTTTTCTTGTGACTGCACTGTATATTTACTCATTGTGGTAATTATTCCCAAATTTCTTGGTTTAATCTGAATTGTATTTATCTATAGTAGATAATAATGTTCCAAACAAACAATATCAAAAAAAGCCAATTTTGATTTTGCCAGAGTTAACCTTTAACATATAATGAATACTGGAGTACATACAAGAAAGGAGCCAGATTTAAAAAAGCTGTCTATGTCCCTTGAACTTGGGAGCCCAGAACAGGGTGAGCACTCCAGGTGTGGCCTCACCAGTGTTTTAGGTACAGGGGAAGGACCTCCCTTAAAACTCCTACTGGCAAAACTCTTCCTAACACAGTCCAAGGAGACTGTTAGTGTTCTTTGCTGAAAGGACACCTTGCTGGCTTGTGTCCAACTTGGTGTCCCCCAAGGTCCTTCTCTACAAAGCTACTTTCAAGCTGATTGGCCCCCAGCATGTCCTGGTGCCTCCCCAAGTGCAAGACTTTGCATTTACCCTTGCTGAACTTCATGATGTTCCTGTCAGACTGTTCTTACTTGTTTGCCTTACATAATGGACTGACATATTTAATTGTTTTCTCAGCAATGAAATCCGAATTTGCTTCTGGACTTTTTTCTGGATAGTAACACCTGTCATCTGATTTGTATCTGATTTGTTAGATTCAAAAACCCTTCAGAGTAATATTTGCATTAGGGGTAGCTAACCTATTTATTCCCTACAGCCACTGTCTTCCAAGCAGGCTGTTTGGAGACCCTGCAAGTATTCAGAAGCATTCAAAAGCTGCCTGGACATGGTTCTTGGAACCAGCTCTATGGTGGTGGTTGGACTAGATGACCTCCAGAGGTCCCTTCCCACCTCAGCCATTCTGTGTTTAGAAGCTTCATTTCCATGTCGTATTGAAGCACCAGAAAGTGGGATGTCATACGGTTCAGTCACAGCCTTAATATTTCACGTGGCTCACAGAACTATCCATGTATGTTCATGGGTCTTAAATAACAAGGCTGTATGAGTTACAATGACGATGCAAGAATCAGGCTGGATACGTACAGAGTCGTGTCAGATTTCTTAAACTCTGGTATAGTTAATTTGTAACCTAGTCAAATCACTCATTGATAATTTAGAGTTTGCAGTATTCCTGGATTGTTTCTGTGGTCTAAATGAATCTGTTTTGTGAGTTAAATGAAATTTAAGAACTCAGAAGTTTACAAAGCCTAACCTGTATTTTGTTCACAGCAGTTATTTCCATTAGCATGTCATTACTGTTTGCTGCGCTGTTGTGATTTTACCATTCTAAGTAGCATCCCAACACCGTTGCATAATTAAACTTTATTATTCCATTGCCAGTATGTTCAGAAACTGATTTTTGGATTTATATGGTTGCAATTATTTTTTCTAGTCAAATTCTTCAGTGTTGTAGTGATTCAGATTGTCATCTCTGTGTGCAGGGTATTTTCTTGGGATGATAACTATCCGTGTAGAATTATACCAAAATAGGTGACTTCACAAAAAACATGAAAGGAATAGATCTGAGTTACTTTGAATTATACAAAAATATAATTGTGGTGTGATTTCTTTTTCATTCTAACAACATTAAAAAAAAAAGGTTTGCTTGAGAAAAATGGAAAGGTACTTTGCTGGGTGTTGGCTTCTGTCCAATAGTTTCTTCTAGTTAAAAAAAGAAATATGATTGTAAAAAGAAACAAAAGAAACTTGCGTTGCAGAATGTTTGTTACATAGTAGGCAATTAAATATGTTAGAGTCTATGAATTTATGGTACATTTGTTTTTAGGCGGTAGCAGTTTTCTAAGTAATCAAAAGGGTTTATTAAATTTTATTATCCAGACTCTCTAAGCATATTTATAAAGAATAAGTAAAACATGTTAGAATTGCTATTCTCTATCATACCTCTGTTTTAGCACAAAGATTAAACAATGCAATCTCTAGAATTTATTTCTGAGGTTGCAGGTAGGAGGACTAATGAAAAACATGTACCAGCTTAAATAACTTAAAATTATTGCATCTTACAAAATGTCTATTACTCACATGACATACACTTCAGTTAAAAAAAAAAAAACAAACACAAAAAAACCCTTTACATTTTAATACCATGCCAGTTTTCATCCATGGGGATTCTTCCATCACTCTCTGACTGCACAAATATTTGTGCCAAGGTAAGAAAAAGAGCAAAAGAGAGTTGTAAGTGGGTAGAAAAGGTGAAAAGTTTGCTGTTGGTGTCAGTGCAGGTCTCTGTCATGTGAACTATGACTCTCTTACCCAAATCCCAAAGAATGTTAAGTACTGGGCAGTCCCACACAGAAAGTAGATCTTTTGTTAAGATAGATCTGTTGATTTGTGCCCTTCTGTTAGCCCAACTAAGAACTGATTGTTGGCAGCATTTTCAAAGCCTGTTGTTTGTTTCAGTTACCATGTGACCTTAAAGAGCTAAACCTCAAGTCATGGTCTTCGTAATGTTCATGCCCTGAAAGTCGAGTGCATGCTTAACTAGCTGAGGTACCAGAAGGGTCACAACTTTTTTCTGGGAATCTGCGGCAGGCTTGTTAAGTCGTTTAGGTGAATGGATAAGCAGAGACTGTGTCCAAAGGCAGTATCAACCAGTCAAAGGAATTAACAGTGGAAAAATCTAAAGTTCCATAGACCTAAACAGTTGTGATTCCAGTAGAGCAGGACAATTTTCCAATGCTGGAAAGCTCTAAGTAGAAACCCACTAGAGAGGAAGGAGAAGTTTAGATAGATACGATTACTAGTTAGAATCACCCAAGGTTTTTATTTTCTGTCTTGTAACGTATCAATCTCTTTTCTTTTTGATTTTGTATATCAACTGAGTTGCTTGCATACAGCTTCACCTGCACTTGAAAAATATACCTTTGCATTAAAAGCTTCCACATAATACAGATCTCAGAGTAATGACCAGGATATCTTTCCTTTCATCTTTCCTCTGTGGACTCTCAAGAGAAAAAAGAAAAAAAAGAATGAAAAAAAAAATATTTAAAAAGTACCTAAGCACTGAAATATTTTACTGATCAGGTGCTTTGGTCCATGCTTTATTCTAATGCTGTTATACTGTTCCAGGGACCATACAAACCCCTTAGTGTTAGAGAACGTTTGACAGTGAAATTTAAAGTCTTTGGACTATTTTCAATCCTTGTTTAAATTAGGATTTGATTCATTTTTTTAGTAAAGGAGGCAGAAGGCAAACCAGGGGACTGAAAATGCACTTTGGATTAATTTTGATTTGTAAGCCCATAAAAATGGGGCATTGATGGTCTAAGAATGAACTCCAGTTACTTGTTTAGGAGGACTGTAGCTTCTGGACCAATGTCTTACAGAAGACAGGCTTCTCTTAAATCATTAGAGCTGTAATAAAGGTCTTCACTTTCTTATCTGGTCAAATGTAGCCCTTGTATGGAATGAAGAAAACCATAGTATGAAGCCTGGGTTCTAGAGGTCCATGTGATAAATCTGGACCTCAACATTACAGTCATCCCTAACCCTGTGTAAGCAGTGCCCAGCCTCCTGATTTAAATTTCTGTGGCTTCAACTTTCAGGCTTTCAGTATTGTTATACCTTAGGATATTCTTACTAAATGGGAGAGCCATTTTGTATACTGTGACGGGATTTAAACCCTGTAATTAATCTTTACCTGATAGAATTAAGACAAAGAATTATTCGTATTTCTTGCTGTTGGGTACTCCATTTGTATTTGTGATTGCTCTTTTATCCTGTTTGCCTGTGTATAGTGTTTGTATGTTTACAGTTCAGTTTGAATAATTGTATTTAATGCATGGATTTTTAGCATTCAGATGTATCTGCATGCATGGGTATGTCATAATATCCTATCAGCTCTATATTTATCTGCAAAGTTAAGGAAAAACTAAAGTTTCCTCTTGCTATGTCAGTTGGACATACCTTCTCTGTGTTTTTCCCTCTCGGCATGGAAGACCTCTTTGCTTTATCCTCTGCTTTCTGAAACACCATGGAAAACCTGGTCATGTGGACATAGCAAATAATAGAAATAGTTATAGAAAATAATGCTAATTACTGTGCTCAGATTTTCTTTTCCATCCCCATGGTCTTTTCTATGAGAGCCTACATCTGTATTCTGGACGTGGTGGTAGTGTTTGAAATGTACTATGCTGAAGACAGCACATTTTTTTTCTGACTCTAATAGAATGTACTTTTCTTTATTTTTCCAGAGTACCAAGCTGCCATTTTGCATTTAAAGAGAGAACACAAAGAAGAAATTGAAACTTTAAAGGTATGTAATGATTTTTTTTTCTGACTCTAGTGCATGTTACAGATTTAAGTAGTGCAAAGATATACTTTCCATCAAATGTCAAAAGTGTGATTGTTTCTTTCTAAAAATTGTTTTCAGTTAACTGCCAAATCAGTTTAAATAAATCTAGTTAAAATCCATACACGCACTCATATGTGAAGGAAGAAAGCAGTTTTACATGTCTTCCCTTTGTAGTTTTATTTATTAATTGTACTAAAATTCTTCTAACTCAGCAGTGCAGTGTTTGTATATTTTGTTATTGTATTAAGGCATTTCACTACTCACAGTGAAACATACTTCTGTAGAAGCCATTTTCTGTAATTTTAGGCTGAAAAATAGGCCTGTTAAATGCATTTGTAATACACTGAAATCTTGTATTGAACACTCTTATTGATACCTGGTTTTGTAAGCGTAAACTTGACCAACTATTTAATTGTCAAAATTAGAAATAACAAAGTTTAATATTAGAACTCACTTTCTCTTGGCATGATTGACACTGATAAGCAAAGTGAAGTAATATACGCAGTGGTTTTATCATAAAGGCAGGACCTTAAATTGCAGTATACCTTAAAGTAAATTTGTTGAGTAGTCCTGTTAAAGAAAATGAACAGCATCTTTCTTTTGTTTTTGCCAATTGTGATATATTCTTAAGCATAACCGTGATGTGTTCTAATATTGGTCCATATGCTAAATGCTTAGTATGCAAGTCATCAAGTGCAAAGTATCCTGGGTTTTTTTCATCATCATTAAGGTAAATAGAATGGATTAAAAACAACAAATATACAAATATGTAGTGTCTGATAATCCAATATGTTGATACACTGACCACGTCATTTAGAAGATCACATATACCGATCATCAGACTAGTACAGTATTGGTGTTACACAGAGTGGTTATGTCTTTGTGTCTGCACAAAAGCCAGGACATAATGGACGTAAAATATGTGAAATTGCGAAAGCTCAGTAAGGTCTGTGAGTAGACAGGGTGGAGTGATGGTAGCAGCCTGTGGAGTAGACAGGACAGGCAAAGTGTCTCTGGTGTGTGCAGCATCTCTTAAAGAGACGGAAATGCAAACTAGCACTGAAGTAAATACAGCAGTAATGTGCAATAAATACTGTTAATAATTTTGGGGGTTGGATCTGATGATCTCTTGAGGTCCCTTCCAACCCCTACAGATCTGTGATTCTGTGATTCTTAGGAAGAATAGCATAGCTGTCCCACACAAGAGCAGTAGATCATTGCAAGGGGGATTTATTCATTGTGAGAGGGTATTTCAGAGAACACATAGTCTTGGTGATGGAGGAAAATGTGTTTGTGTGTCTCCAGTAACCTTGGAAACAGTAAAGGCAGAGGACATAGTTACTGGCAGACATCTGTGAAAAATCACACATCTCTCCAATTTCATCTTTCATTTAAAAAATACATTTTGTTTTCCATAAGACTACATCTCAAAGACACTGGAGGAGAATTAGATTCATTTTTTCACTGCTCATAACTTTGAATGATAGAAACATTGTCTTTTAAATCAGATTATTATATTTATCTGGATTATTTGAGTTTTCTTCAAGTGTCATTATGTTTTAGTGATTAATTCCGTTTATATCTTATCATGTTTAGTAAGAAGGAAATTGAGAGTGGGCTGTTTCCAGAGAAGTGAAATGGTGATGTAACTTTCAGCACCATAAAATCTTACCATTTTATATATGTATGTGAATATAATTAGAAATGAGCTAAAACACAAATATATTGCTGTCTGGGATAAGACTTACACACTCTTAGCAGCAGTGTCCCACAGATCATGTTTTCTGGTATTGCATGCATTTGACAATTATTTTCTTGATGATTACTGGTTTATTTTACACTATGTAGTTCCAAAAGCAAACCAAAAAAAGTGTTAGGATTGCTTTTTTAGGCCTTTTAAGTAACAGCAGTGAAGTGTAAGGTTGATATCATGATGATCAGAAAAATAATTGATTTTGATTCAGAAAAAAAACCACATTTATTGCATGCAAGAAACAATTCAAGATTTTTTAATTTCCATTTGGGAGTTACTCATAAGTTACTGGACACCTTGTGCAGAGTTCTGTTTCTAAGATTGTTGGACTGAATTCTTGAGATATAATATGATTTTTCATTTTACAACATTGAAGGACATAAAAACTTCCTATACCAAAGGCCAGTTGAAGCACCTGTCCTGTCTCCAGCAGTAGGTGCTTAGAAAACACATGTAAGAAATAGTGTAAAGGAAATGCTTTCTTCCTTTCTGGTGCTTTTTGTTTTGAATTTGTTGGATTTTTGGCAAGTCTTCATTGTCTCCTCCTTGTCACTTCTACTACCACTACCTCCGTGCCCCTTCCTGAACAGAGTGCTGCTTGATATTTGGACCTCAGCCCAGCCTGGTGTAAGGCATTGGCTTCATAAAAGATGCATAGTGACTAAATTACCAAGGCATGCAACCTAGTATGCCATTTCTAGCAGTTAGTGTTTTAAGGATTTCCTGAAACAGAGTCTGCATGTGGGCTATGGTATATAGTACTGATGAATAAATTATAGTATTGCAGCTTCTGTGACTTCCAAATTCTGTGCCATCTGAGTAGCATTCCTCTTCTTCTTCTGTATGTCCTTGCCAATGAATTCCTAGAATATGTGATCTGTCATAGATGCATCCTTTTTTGTTTGTACAGTTGTTTTGGAGCTGTTTAATTCTCTGGAATATGTAGGATGTCACGTGAAAATTTGTGTATCATGCCAGACTAATAATTTGAAGAACAGTAAAGCTGCAAATATTTAACTCCTATATTCTTAATGTGTCCCCTGTCTAAAAATCAACACTAAGTTACTAATTTTGTGAGGAGAATGACATACTTTTCTGCAGCATGCTATTTTTTATAGCAACTGAAATCTGAGTCAGATGCTGCTACGTTGTCCTGCTGCTTTGGTAAATCATAAATTGTTAGTTCTTCTAAGTTTTAGTAGTCTTCTAAATGAAAGATGGCGTTTCAAACTTCCCCTCCCTCCCCTTTTTTACAGCCTGTCTACTTCAAGAGGTTCTTTCTCCCGTGTCCCTGATGTTCAAAGTTTTTAAAGAGCAAAATTTCTTTTTTCCACATTTCTGCTCTTAGCTTTTATTATTTTGTCTTTAATTTCAAAGGGATTTTTCCTCAGTTTTGTGATTCACGTAAAAATTATTGCTTTTCCCTGAAATCGCTTCAGACTGTAGTATTTAAATATAATGGCAAAGGGACATGGTTTTTATTCATTCTTTATGTTACTAGTATTTCCACTGGTAAAAATGGAATGCATTAGAGACCAGACATTGTCTTTATACTCTCTTTCATGTGGCTTTTCATTATTTGAAGGAAGGGAAAGATATGTTTTTAAGATTAAAAAAATACTAATTACTACATAAAGCTGTACACAATTTCATATGGGAACATACAAGAAATTGTGTCATCATTTAATAACTTGTTGCATTTTATTCTTTCAGGGTATAACAGAAATACATAGTGGTAGGTATCCCAACTGTTGGAAATGCTTAAGTTAAATGTGATTTTGTAGCAACCTACAGACAGAAATTTCTCTGAACCAGCTCTTTTGTAAACAGATCCAAATCCCATATCTTGTATTAATGAATAGGGTTGATCATCATATCTTCTCTGTAGAAGACTAGGAGTGAGAACCTTATTGAAAGGGATTTCAAACCATGTTTGAAAGGGATTGGTGCTGATTCTGTAGACAGTTGAAGTTGCAGCAAATGTAGCGGTCTTGAAGGATGTGAAACAATCACTGGATAGGGAGAGTGAGTGACAATATTATATTTGTTTTATGTTGTCCTCTTCATGTTATCACACTAACTTGGAACTTTGTTCCTTTTTTTGATGTCACTTGAAATGATTTCCAGTCATGTAGCGTGCATATTACTTAAACAAGTCGGTGATTGCTGAATATGTACCGTATTGGGTAACAAACAGAATAACTGGATTCATTAACGGACATAACTCAACTGGATCATCCATGTGAGGATAAACTTTAGGAAGGGTAATTTTGTAGAGTACTTAGTTTTTACCCATATACCTTTAACTACATTTAATAGTTTCTGTGTTCAAAGCATTTCTTGAATTTTTCAGCTATTATTTGCAAAAAATTCAATTGTATATTCTCAAGACATCAAACGATTCCTATTCTCCGTTTAATTTTTTCCTTTTCCTTCTCCTGCCGCTAGATGTCAGCTAAGTCTTTCAGAGGAACCAACGTAACCTCTGCAGCAGCAGCTTCTTCACGAGTGTTAATTCCAAGCTTCCTTATGAACTGGGAGAGTACGTGTGGTCGTAACATCCTACACACTGTCGTGGGTCTGGCACGGTCTTAGTTATAAGTCAGAAGTTAGCTTGCACATTATGGAACTAGAATTGAAATTTCTCAATAGATGAGTACTAGCTGTCATCACTTTAATAGTATTTTTCCCTACAGAACCAAGTGTACAGTACTGAATAACCAACTAAGTAGATGACAACAGCCTGACATTCAATCAAAAAATTGTAAGTGGGCTACAGCCTGCTGAATGCAAGGAATTAACTTGAAGGCAGGGCTCTGATTGCAGTACTGCAGTATTTAATTAATCCAAAACATAGCTGCACAAGGGTATCCCTTCATCTTCAGCTACAAAGAAGTTTAATACTGCTTTTGGAAGATGGAATCAAAGTTCTAAGCTGTTCTATAACTCTGAACCCTGTATATGGGTCTTTCTCTCTAATGCAGTTTATTAGGCTTCCCCCAACTTGCTCTATCTTTTACATGTCCCCAAACCGAGAAAAATAGTGTCTTTAGCCATTAATTGCAGGTTTTTATAATAATATTACTATATATTGTATGATGGAGATTATATAGTATACTCTTTGAGAAATAATGGGTATTTGGTAACAGTAAAATATGAACTACAGGTAGATTGCAAATTATGTGATGTATATGATAAAATAATATTTCTACATCTCTTGAAGTATTTTATTGCAAATTTTAGAAATACATACCAGTAGTTGCATCTAACAGAGTTACGAACATATTATGGAAACTTAAGAAATAATGAATGGTAATGCAGTTGGTGTATAACTGCCCATGCCATCATGAAAGAACAGGGCGGCCTCATTTAGAGAAGAGTATGCCATGGGGCATCCATAGTGACCGTTGGGGTCTCCTTAGTAATGTTTGCATTTTTGTGAAAGTTTCAAGAGCAGCATTATAGCAGTGGATGGAAAGGTGTTTCCTTTTCAGAGAAGGGCTTCATTAACTATGTCTTATCTTAAATTGAGGTTAAAGACCAGTGCCTCTAAAGTGCCACAGAGAAAGATTGAAAAATGTGAAAGAAAATGGAACATGAAAGGGAAGTCAAAGCAAAATTGTCTGGTAATTTCAAAATTACTCATTTTTATTTTGTACTGAGACCACAAAGGCATAAAAACACTTTCCCAGTTACTGAGTGAAGTAATAAATCTTTACCTGTATGACTACATTTTCATTCTTTTACAGATGTGTTTTTTACATCTCTTATGCTTCACAGGTCCTTTCTTGGGCCTTTATCTTTTCACTTTCCTATTTGTGTTTCCTCACAGTCAGTTTTTTTCCAATTTTTAATGCTTGCATTTGTCTTTAATTATGAGTCTAACAAAAGGTGCTGCTTCTCCCTGCTATATTTTGAAACTTGCAATTCGGCTGTAGGAGGCAATGATGAATAGATTTGGAAGGTGTTGTATGCCAGAATGCTTAACAAAAAAAACCCCTCTTTTATAGAAGTGGGTGATTTCACTTTTATTTTGACAATTTAAAGTGTCTTTTACTTATATGTTAAAGTGAAATCTAATCTCAGCTTCAGAAAGTATATCACAAATTAGATGCTTTAACACCAAATCCAAACATTTTTAAATAGTTGAATTGTCTAAATCCTCTCTTTTGTAAATAGTCTATTACAACAAAGTGGATTTTGATTTTTAATAGATTCAGTTGGAAAAAAAATTCTTAGGTAGCAATCTTTATAATTCCTTTCTGGAAAAAAAGAATTTATAATATCCCTGTCCCCGGCATTTTCTGTGCAGATATTGATTCTGGTGCAGGATAGGCATCTCAGAATTTGTCAGAAGCCATTATGTTTTGAAATCTAGTATTAAATTATAGGGGCCAATGATGAACAGTGTTGAAACCTTAGATATGCCACAGTACTTAACCAAACAACATCTAAGTAGTGCGTAATACAGCTGACTTTTGGAAATAAAATTTTGCTTCAAGATGCTGAGACTGTTGTCTTTAACCTTTACAAGATGAAATGCATCCATAAGGCAGCTAGCTGCTTTGGGTGTTCTTTGCTGGATTTTCATGTCCCAGCATGCCAAAATAAATTTATATCATCTATGCTTCTGTCTGGTGAAGTGGGATAGCAGCTCAAAGGAGCAGCCGAGGTCAGCAAGGGTTTATTAATCAGTCTTTCCTAATGAACTGTTCAGGCTTTTCAGCATTTCCATGTGGTGTTACTGATGAAGGTCTCCCAGCTTGTGGCTAATTATTAATATTACTCTTGCCTAACCTGAAATGTTTCAGTCTTCTGTGCTTAGCTGTTAAATGTATGGTTTCACCACTGTGTGTATATACTGTGTAGCTTCATGAATCCATCATCTTGGTCCTCATGAGGTAATCCTACCTGTTCAGTGCAGAGTCTCTCTGTGGTGAGAGACAGTGAAAGTGTAATTACTGAGTAAAGCACACATAGTATGAGAAAGAGGAGACTGAAATCCTATGACATTGTATTACAGTATCAATTTCAGTACCCCTAGGGCTCACAGACAATGAATATCTTTAAAGTACATATTTCTTCAAATAGAAAAATCCCAGCGTGAGAAAAATCACCCGATAATGAACAATGTGCATGCACAGTGCTAGAGAAGGCAGGGTAGCAGACCACGGAATGATAGCAAAGGACAAGAGCAATAAAACAATAACTTTCTACAAGGTACATATAAGCTCACAAGGAGTGAGCAAGAAGCACCTTAGTCTCTTTGGAACCCCTTGTTGACAACTGCATCTTCATTCAGATTCTTCAAGGCATATGAAGACATTCTCCAGTTCAGTGCTTAATTATGTTTTTTTAAAATTTGTATTGATACTTACACTAAGCAAAATTCCCCCCTTATCCTATTTTCCATATTTTTGATGTAATGGGTGCTTTGCATCATTATTTTCCTTTAATCACATGTTTACTTTGTCATTGTTTTCATATCAGACAGCTTGCATGTCTAGGAAGACTTTTTTCTTTCATTGTGTTTTTTCACTGCTACATGGCATGTCTTATACTGCTGCTCTATTCTTTTTATCAATACAATTTCAGTGTAAGAACTTGGATTGTTTAGACATCATGTCAGCTGCAGAATGCTATTAATTCCACATGTTGATCCAAGGATTCTCCTGTTTATTTAAATGTTACCACAGACCATATTCTGTATATTGAATACAGTAAAAAACCTTTTAACTCTGTTTCAGCACATGGACATGGTATTATATAGTTAAAATGTGTGTAGAGATCAACAAGATAATTTATGGCCTTAAAATTTTAGCAAGACTGAGCTCCCACTCAAATTTAGGCACATTACAAAACACTCTGCTTAATTAAGGCTAGAATGAAACTCTTCTTAAAAAAAGTTATTATAAACCCATGCATTCATGAAAGTTAATTTATCCCACCACCTTGAATAAATATGTTATGCACTCAGGAGAATAAAGCAGAGCACGTACTGTGAACATGGTGACATTTTATTTTGACAGATTTGGAAGACCTCTGTAACATAGGAAACAATTGTCCACAAGAGAAATAGTGTGAAATGTGATCCTGGGAGTATAAAAGCCACTAACAATTAAATAGTATCAATGTTATCTTACCATTTGATTTTGAAAACATGTACCCCATGTCTTCTTGCCCAAATCGTCTGCTTTTTGAAATTTACTACCCCAGATATTTGAATCTAATAATTATAAGCTATTTCTCTGAATGAAATGCATAATTTTCCATAGCTGAAAAAGTCATATTCTAATATTCCTGGGTTTAGAACAGGAATTTAATTTGTAAGGATGAACATTTTGCTGATAGAGGGAAAATCTATCTGAAATGGGAAGTTAAAACTTTTGAAACAAAACAGTTTTTCTCATATTCAGGAAAGACCTCAGATAATAGCAGCTTCTGACTTTGCAAATCTGATGCTCATTGTAACTTTTACACCTGCTGATGCTGAACAGATTTTTAATGTGCCATTTCCACAAAGCCAATGAAGATACCAAAGCCACCAAATTTGTTATAAAATAACACTGGGGCAAAATTAAGTTCCACTGATTAATGGGTGCCACAAGTTACTCTTGATGAGGTTGGGCATCACCCTTCCAAGGATGCCTTGAAACTGAAAGCTAGGAGCCTGTCTCCTGATCCCTTTATTGATGATGAGGCAATGTGAAAGAAAAGCCATTAGAATTTGAAGCAGACTACAAGTGCTGGAAAGAAGTAAGGAGATGGGAGAAGCGGAGCTTTAGATGGAAAATGGAGTAGAGATACTACAAGAAGACTGGCAAGCTGGAGGGCGAAATGGTGTAGTCTGGAATTTAAGACAGAAAATTGTAGAAGATGGATTGCAGAGACTTGGATCTGGGCATCACGATACCAGTTTTATTTACAAATGGGCGATTTCCCCCAGACTATATATCCTAGAATGAATGCAGGCTATTCAGTATTTTATTTTACTTTAGTTGGTCAGTGAGTAATACCCTCCCTTGTTTATTATGTCATCTGAACATAGATAGTTTCATTCTGGATTTTCCATTTGTCAGGGTGTTTCGTATGTATAAATTGAATTTGACAATAAGTCTTCTGATAGTCATGTATTAGTAGTAGTAGTAGTAGTATTTTATGCACAGAGACCTAAGGTATAACAAACTTATTGGGAAGCTTACATCTGCGTATACGTTCATATCACTGTTCATTTCTAACTTAAATTAACTTGCTACTACAAATTGGATCCCAGAATCTCCAGATAGTTGCTTAGAAAAGAATGTGTATCTTTGAGTGCTGCTTGACAGTGATTAAAATGACTTGTGATTCATCTTGCTGGAACTTTGCAGTTCAAGCAAGTACAGAATCTGCTTTTCCAGGTCAGCATTATCACATCTTTGCTATAGTACTGTTGTATCTCTTGCTGAGGTTTAATGCTTTGTTCATTATGTTCCTTTCAAATTCAGCACACATAACGCTGCAGTATTAAAAGCTTGTACCTTTTCCACAATACATTTTTTATTTATTGTCTGGAATAACTCCTATGATCTTCACTGAATGAGATACCACTGAATGAGTTCTGTCAAACAGAACGTTTCCATGTAGCTTCTCTACATAGGAACATTGGTGGAGAGGGGGAACATTAAGGTTGCTCTGGCAACGACACTTGTAGTTTTCCCCTTTGAGTAACTGACCAAGGTTGGTTTTTTAACACATTTTTGTGTGTGTGGTATTTTCTTCAGTTTCTCTGATGGGAATGTCCAGAATAATGTGATGATGCATAATTAGCCTGTAGCATACCTTAGTTTAAAGAATGTATATCTTCTACGCACTGATAGAATTGTTTCACAGTATTGGATTTTCTTCTAAATGTTATCTAATCGGTGAATATCAATAGATTCTATTAAATCAATGTATTCTCTTTTTACCAATGTTGCTAACATTGTAGCATCTGCAGAATTGGAAGCTTCCTAGTTAAACTAAGATAGAAGTCACAAAAGATAACCTTGCTTGGGTAGGATCTCATCATATAGTTTGCCTTGACAAGAACATCTTGCCCTTTGAGTTTTCTCTTTAGTCACTGTAACTGAGGCAAGTATTATGTTGTCAATATGAAATATATACTTACATATTTCTATAATGAAGTTATGAGGAACAGAATAGATTTTTTTTTCCTTCCGTAGAAAGTAAGTTAATGAGAACTGTTTTCTGAATATGAGGCTGAATGTGAAATTAGCTTCTGCCTTCATTTCCTTCACTACAGAGAAAGAGGTAGTATTTCTTTGTAGTATACGTTTTATGTTGAAGGAAGGACTGTTTCACCAAGCATTCCATTTGTTCTGACAAGTT
Organism: Hypotaenidia okinawae; assembly: GCA_027925045.1. Classification (NCBI taxonomy): domain Eukaryota; kingdom Metazoa; phylum Chordata; class Aves; order Gruiformes; family Rallidae; genus Hypotaenidia; species Hypotaenidia okinawae. Next base: position 34,323,194 of record BSDF01000006.1, read on the forward strand.
GAGGTCCTTTTCTGTAACATATGAGGAATGTGATAATAGTTACTCTTTCAGGTGACTATGTTCTTTAAAGTAAAATGAAACCTCTGTTATTATTTTGCTATCTGGTGTCAAAAATGCCCCAGAAAATTAATTTCCCTCCATAGCTAGGAAGTGAATGGCTTGCTACACATCAAAATCTTTTAGTGGTTTTCATTGCATGTGTGAACTCTTTCGGTATTGGTGAAGCTAGTCATCTCATCAGCACAAGTATTCTTAGAAATTTTAGACCAAAATTGCATTTATACAGAAAGAAAATTTTCAATTTCAGAAACCATGAAATTACTTTACATTATGCTCATAGAAAACTCATAGCACTGTTTTGCTGAGTATTTCCTACTGAAAGGTAGTATTCAATGTTGCCCCTTATATTTGTATAGATGTGTAACTTTATCTTTGCTTATTGTTTTCCATGTGCTGTACTTGTATTGCTTTTTGCCTCGACTTTTGCTTCAGCCAAATCATTCATCGCAACTTAGCAAAATATGGTATATATATGTGTGTATATATATATCATTACTTTCCGATGTAGCTGTAGTTACAAAGCTTTATTATAATGGCTTAATCTTGGAGTCTGGTTGCCAAAGAAGTTAGTTCTTTATGCTATGAAGCAATGTTGACAGTAAACTCTCCTTTCCTTGCCACCCCCTCCCCAAAAGAAAAGGAAGAAAAGAGAAGAAAAACAAGGTTGCATTACAATTCTGGCAACATCAGCCACACCAATAAAATCAAATTCAATGTTGTTTTACGACTTTGAATTTATGTGACTGCACGGGATCAAAGGATTTGTATCCCACTGGACTGCGAGGTCTATAGTTCATGGCAAAAAAACTCATCAAAAAGAACATTTTAGTAGTAAGGCTTTTCATTTTAATCAGCCACAGTAATAAAAAAGCTGTTAGGTGTCCAAAAACATTCTCCCAAGATCAGAGACAACTTGCTCTCCACTACAATCAGTTTTCTTATTGGATCCATACTTCCTCTGTAGTTTTTTGTCACCAAAACTTCATCCTCAACTTGTTTTCAGCCATTTTTTGCATTTTTTTCGCATTTTACATTCCAAATCATTGTATGTATCAGTAAAAGTAATGATTTGTATAATTTCCATGGCAAATGAGAAATACTGTAACTTCTTTAAAGTAAATTTTCATCATAATACTAACTAAAATGGAGTTTCAAGTACTAGTCTATATTTTTATATATTGTATTTTAAAATAGTTGAACAACAATTCTTTTCTTTTTTCTTTCCTTAGATATAATGTTTTGAACATCACCAGAAAGCATAGGTGTTAATATTTTTTATCTATACAGATATAATAACTTCATCTGTCCTAAGACTGAGCTAGAAGCCTGAAGTGAGGAGAGGGAAATAATAACATTTGTATTAGGAAAGGTTACTGTTATTATCATTGCTGGATTTTGCATGTTATTCATGGTCTAAGATCAACAAAAGTTTGAAATTAATTTTTAACGCATGGTGTAGTTTCATTATTTGATTATTTTGGCCTCAGAGAAGTTGTATGCAATACAATACCTTGTTCCAGTCTATAAAATTTAAAAGTTTAACTGAATTTAACAATATGCAGAGATTTTACAAAACAAATTATGTTTTCCTAATTTTCAAATAATTGGGCTGTCTACCCCTTCCTTACAGACTGTGTAAGAGTTATTTTTCTTAGCATAAGCTAGCTTACATCAACACACAGTCACTTTCTGCAAGGTTCACTTCCTTTCTATGTGGCATGACACATATTGGATGTTGCATGGCCTCTTGGAGCTGCTGTACGCTACTTGCAAAATTCTAGTGGGTGTGGTATTCCCTCCTCCTTGCTACCTGAGATACAGGTGGGCTTGTACTGGGGTTTTTTTCAGCTGAACGTTTTAACAGTTTTATTTTTTTTTAAAAGAACATTCATTCAAATGAACAGAAACTTTAGTGTCGGTCAGAATTTTGTACGTTACTTACCACATGTACAAAATACACATAAAATGCTAAATTATCTGCTGTCAATGTTTATTAATAATCTGAAATTTACCCCGTTAAGTACACATTGTTAATTGTTGGCATTAATATTTAAGTATTAAGTAATATTTAGTCTATTTTTAGATGTGCTCTCATTTATCTCAAGGGATGACATTGCTTAGACAAAGGTTCTTCTGGCAACAAGTTAGTCAAAGGTATTGATTTTCCAAATTTTTATATGTATATATATATATATACACATATATATATATAAAATCAGATTAAAGAAGGGATTTAGATCCGGGTGAGATTTCTGTGTGGGTACAGAGATGCCGCAGTAGAGTGCATGACTTAGCAGGTGCTAGAGTTGACATATTATGATCCATAAATGTGGAGTACATTATGGGGTATGATAAACTTTATTAGAGATTTTTTTTGCATATACTGGAATTCATAATGTTTTCAGGAGTTTGAGAGATTACCAAGCAATTTCAAGGGTTCTATCTGGGTATTTGATTAGAAGTTACGGAGAGGAGGGGAGGGATTTACTCTTAATTAGAGGGTTCATCTGAGTTACATGTAAATAGGACAGCTGTAGAAAAGCAAAGACAAGAGATCAGCTGCTCTGAGTTATGTACTGTGGAACAAAATTCTACATGTCAGTTAATTTGTGTAATCTAAAATGTTTGGATGCAATTACTAACGGGATAGTCTGAGAGGTATATTTATATGCATAGGAAAAAAAAATAATGGGTGGGATTTTGCAGAAGCATTCACAGTGCAGACATAGAGCAATCAGAGTGAGGAAAGCAAACTTCAAGGCAACCTGGAAATCACTCTGTGAGGAGCATGGGAAGGAGGAGAGAATATTAAGAGAACAGCAAATAACTGAAAGAGCAAATGCTAAAGCTTAAAATAATGTAGGACTGTATACAGTCTATAATGCATGGGGTGGTTTGTGTCTTATATATGGATTTCTTCTCCCATGAAATACATGGTCCTGGTCAGAAAATAGCTACAGAGTCCTTGTGTCATGGATCTTGTTTGTATGGCTATTAATACTCCTCTGCAGTGACAGAAACAGAGGTGTTTTGGTTACATTTATGCTTACACAGTTGCTGAAAGCTTAGTACTGGTGTGAACAAATGAGCTGGTTCGCTTCACACTCCTATGTTCCATTGTCAGCAGACCTACTTCATAAGTTCCAGTTGTGGAATTTTATTTTTTAAGCTTATGATGCATATATATTAAAAAAATAAAAATAGCTATTTCTTACTTGCTGTCTTTTTAGAGCCGCTAGACTCAATACGTACAAATGCACTGGCCAGAAGCTTGCAGATCTTTTGGCAGGCACTTGTTGGTGGCAGGCACACAAGTGTTGCAGTGGGAAGGATGGTAGCCTGGATGGTAGCAATTCTGGGTCTGGTGATGAGGAGGAAGAGAAGGCAGAAAGCAGATAAAAAGCATCAGTATTTTAAGGAATATGATTTTATTTAGGAGGAGATTCATTTTATAGTATTATAATAAAAGTGAAGAGTAACATTAAGCCTTAGAATTTATTAATTTCAGTGACACATTTCCCATGTAGTGTACAGTTAAAAATGCTTTGAAGATGAAACAGAAAAGACAAAGCCAGAAAATGAATTCAGGGAGCAAAGCAAAGGAGTAATTCAACTGACATACAGGGAGAGGAGGGTGAAGAGTAGCTGAAGATTTCTTGATTTTTTTATGCAGAACTGAGTCTATAGAAAACAAGTTCTTTAAAATGTGTTCTGAAGGCAGCCTAATTCTGAAGTGGCATGAAAAACATGTTACTAGCTAAATCAAGAATAGTTTTGACTGAAACTAGAACAATGAATTGGAATAATATTAGAAACATATAAACATACAAGAAAATGTAAGACTGTTAATTTTAATGCTCTCTATAAAAATGCCATGCTTGATATGAATGTTTTTGCAATAGAGAGAGTAGATATTATTATGTTAATTCCACCAGTTTGTCATTGATTCTCTGTATTGTGAGAAGTTGCTGGGTTTAAAGTTTCTCTAACAAAGAATAAGAAAATAACAGAAAGAACAGCAGAGTACAGGACAGTGCTTTTCTTAAAAATCATTTTTCCTTAGGTTGCCTTTAAATACCTCCATGTATATTGAGTGCATTACTTTCTCATACATTCTTTCTGTCTGTTTTTTTGAAGTTGATCTTGGTATAGATGGTGTTTCTTCCTTCCAGACAGGACAACGAAAAGATGAAACAAAATGTATTGTACCAGTTATTTATATAAAAAAGTGAGAGAGAGAAGTACTAAAACTTCTTTACCATCTTCTTCCCTTTATGCCAGTCTAGAAATACAAAGTTTCTATTTTATTTTGTGTCTGTATAGATTGGTGACATAGGAATTCGTGAGTGAATTCAAAATTCCAGGTTGATGGCTTTATTTTTTCTGGTAGATAATTCACATGATTTGTGCACTTACATTGAGAGTCCTTTTTTACAATAGGCAGACCTTCAGATAGTATAAATATGAGTCTTACAAAGGCTGGACATGTAAACTGTACCAAGCATTCTGTCTTCTGTTATATTTTCTGTAACAGCTTCCTTAAGCTCACAATAATATGCATTTTATAATGAAACAGAACTTTTAACAGCTTTGCTTAAATATATGATCATACAGTGTTTAAATATAGCAACCTATCTAATAAGTACGGTAATAAAAATACTAAGTAAGGACAAGGAGGGTGTATTCTGAGCCATTAAAATTTTTAAATATTAGTATTTTTATCATAGAATATCAAACTTGATAGTCTAGGTTTTGTTTTAATAAATAGAAAATTTTATTATAATATTTTGCATATTTAATCTATTAATGATCTGCTTTGGGTTTTGGATGTTTAATGATATTTGTCATGACAAAATGCAATTTAATTACACTGTTGAATAGTTGGGCAACTTAATTTTGGAAGAATATCTTTTTTTTTCTTAAAGTGCAATCAAATAGCTAAATGCTTGGTGTCTATTTATAGGGTTTTTTTCAGTGTAGTAACCTAAGATTGAGGACATCTTCATAATATATCATTGTAGAAATGGTAAAAGAATCACAAACCAATCTCTACAATTTATTGCAGGCATTGTTAAATCAGAAGTTGTATTTTGTACCATATCAAACATGATATATATTTTCACAGTAAATATTTAAAATATTAAGTGAATTAGTGCTTAAATTTATGTGAATTTTAATCAATCTGTAATTATATATACATAATCATGCATATGATTTTTTTTTTTTAATTCTGTATGTTGCAGTGTAACTGAGTATATTGTAATGATGTGCTATACCAATAATTTTGTACTCCAAAATGATTGGCTCTAAGGCTGTGTTTCTTTCTCAATTACCCAAATGCCAATAATTGTTACATAATTAAATATTCAAAAATATATAGGAAAAAATTGTTCTGTATATCCATAATGATCAAATTTCCTGCCAACTACTTTTCCGAAGTTTCCCCTATAAAATTATATATGTAAGATTTTTAATGTAGGAAGAGAATTGGTCACTGTATACATAGCCTGCACAAATGTTTATAGTTCTGGAAATGTTTGAGAATGGTCAATCATTTACCTTACTTTTTTACTGTGAGGTGTAAAAATAACCCTTACTGCGTACCCGTGGAAATGGTGATATACCATATTTAACCAATTATGTTTGTAGAGATATTTGTTAGAGAGGAAATTCAATTTTTATGTAAATTGGCACAGGTTTGGTTTTTTTTTTCATTGAGAAATCCTTTGCTAGGTATCTGATTGTTGTTAAAATTTAAAACAAATGTATGTTTTTTCAAGGACAGAGATCTAACAAAAAAGGATTTTTTTTCTATGTCAACACAATACAAGAATAAAAAGTGTGAGCTCTTCCAAATACTGAAGATGAAATTACTTAGAAAGAACAAAAACAAAAAGTCAGAGGCTGTCTGTGAAAAATGTGTTTTTCCTCTCTTTTCTATGTACAGCACTTTAATTGCCAAAATGCTATTAAGAAAAAAACATCCGTAAAGTCTATAAAAATATTTTTCATCAGCAACTCAATAATTTGTATCTTTTTTGTGTTTTGTTTTGTTTTTTTTTTTTTTGTTTTGGGGTTTTTTGAACATACCTCCCTCCACCCCAAGCAGTTCCACTTCTAGAAACCATGGACTTAGCTACTTTGGGTCTTCTTTGTTCACATTTTTTTCATTTTCATGGCTTGGCATAAGTAACTAATTAGCTGTAACAATCAGTGCCTAAAGTCAGAGAAGGGAATAAAATCAAGCTCACTTTCTCTCTACTATGTTGTTTTTCCAGGCTAATTAGAGTAAAAACTAGTAAAAGTGTGTGTTTCTCAGTTAAAGTAGAAGTCTGTCTCTGATATACATAGAAAAGCTTTGTTCATTAAAGACGTGCCATTTTTACACAGTCGCTTTTCAGAGTAGAATTGCACTGTAAACACTAGTGAAAAAATATTATGCACTAGCAGAAGGATTAATTTGCTAGTTTCAAAGCAAAAGTTCTGCATATAGCTTTCTCTAAACAGTGATTTAGAGAACTTTTTAGGTCTTACTGTTACACCTCAGGATTTTGTTTAACATCTAGGGTGCAAATCAGTCTTGACTAATAACAAGCCAAGAACTGATTTTTGAGTGTAGGTTGCTGTAGACGTTTATGGTTTCCTCTTACTCATACATACAAATTATTCTCAAACTTTTCATATCAGTGCAATTCTATGTTATGGTTTGAAAGTCCTTAGTCATGTAAAATCACATTATATAAAGCAGTAACATAACAAATATACTTGAGCTGATTGCATTTAATTGACTATGTAGACTATAATGTGATATATTGAATGTATTAAATGAGTCTGTAATCTTTCTGTCACCTATCAGAGCACAGAGAAAAGCTGCCACATCAGTATTGAGATTTATCTGTGTCAATCCACATCATCGTTTCAAAGACATTAGGACAACCCTAGGTTACAGTCTGAGGATTTAGTCTTTCTGTTGTGATTAATTACATGCTTTATCACCTGAGCCTGTGACAGTACACTGATTCAATCTGGGGGCTTTTACCTTCTTTGAACATAAGCTTTCTATGTTCCTGAGTCTCACAGGACTGTTGGCATTGTTTCAGAAAATATATCTTGCCTCTTATGCCTGTGTTATGTCAAGTAACTTAGCAGGTGAGACCAGAACTTATGGGAGTCCTATGGCACAAGTCTGGGAGTAAGGGGAAAAGACAGGAAGACACTACAAAGCCATTCCAACACCTCTTATTTTCCAGGTCACCGTGTATCAATATTTTGGATATTTGCATAATTATCTTTGTTTCATGTCAATATCATGTATTTTAGTGAAAGGGGTGTTTGGTTGGATTTTTTTTTAAGGGGTGCCTTTTATTTTAATAAAATACAGTAAGACAGATCTTCTAAGCATGTATAGAAATGTCTGTGTTTAGGGTAACAGAGTCAGATGAGGTCATTTGCTCTGGTGAGGTGATTTTACTCAAAGTAAATGGATCATGCCCACTCCAACTGCAGGTACCAGACAAAACTTGAGAAACTAAAGAAACTTATTTGTCCTGGAGAGGCTTGAATAGCAAATAGGCAGGGACCTTTAGTCAGAATCAGAGGTGCAAAACCGGAAACCTGCAGCAGATTTGGCATCAAAATAAGACTTACCAGGGAGAGGGATAGACCAAACTACCTATTTATTCAACCTCAAACCTGATATTGGGTAGAAGCAGAGAGCCGAAGGAAGAATGGGAGGAGAGTTACGTTGGTCAAGAAGTCTGGTTTTAGTGATCAGAAGAGCATAGGATTAAAAGGACAGTTGACCACACTCAAACTCTGTTACATCTTTCAAAGCAAACTTATGGGTACAGTGAAAGTGCTCTTCAGCAATAGATACAGAAAGAAACTGAGTGGGGCATTATCCAGTAGGGATGAGATGGAAACAAAAGGGCAATGTAGATTCAGCCTGGAAAATTAATACTGCTTGAGCTGCACCAGATTTCAGTAGCAGTGATCTTGAATACAGGGACAATATTTTCCTTAACCTGAATGTACACACAGCTTTTAGTAACTGAGGAGAGCGCAAGGATTACTTTTTCTGAATATGACATTTCTATTTCTATATCCTGATACGGAGTTGTTGACTCACAATCAGTTTGTGATGTGCTGCCTTTCATGGGTCCTTCTGCAGTGGCCATGTATGCTGCATTTGTCTTTTCTTGAATCATAGCATGCATTTTCAGACCACTTGCTTGGCTGAGGATATTATGATGAATTCTGAATTCTAACAGTGTTCTTCAGCATACTCGTGTATCATTGTTTGCATATTTAATGTTGACAGTGAATGCAAAAAAGGCAATTTTTTCAGTAGCATAATAGCTGTGTGGATTAGGCTTAAGATGCCCAGGAGGTACTTTAAAATTTATGATTGAAATATGATTTCAGCACATTAAGACTTTTATAGTATATTTATCTATATACTTATATTTTCTTTTGAGCTGGCAATATGAATTGGAAATAATATTATGTCTCTGTTGAAATATACCTGCCTCTAATCTGGTATTTGTATAATGTAGAGAAAATATACCTCTACTGTTACGGAAATTTAGGCAGCTCTGGGTATGAGTTGTGTGTGTGTGTGTGTATGGGAGAGGGAGAAATATGTAACAAAACTAGATAATACCACTGACTGGATGAGAAGAGTCACTAATACAGCGAAAACTCCAAGGCCTGGGTCTTGATTTTATATACTCTCTGAAAGAGTGGATTAGTACTGCAGGAAAGTGAAATGGTCAGGGGAGTAGGAAAATGTGTTCCCTGTACAGGTTTGTTGGGTGTTGAATCTGTATATACAATCCCAATTTCTAATATGAATGTTTTTGAGAAGCAGGCAACCAGACTTCTAAACAAGTCAGCAGTGGCAGATGTGTTTTTTAAATTTAAAAATTGTTATCCTGTACATCTAAACCATGCTGATGACATCTGCCAAATTTTTCTTCATAATGTCTTGCTTTCATTCTATACAGAAATTTATGCAGGCGGTTTACTCTGATAGGTTTCCAAATCCTCTACCCTACCCTTCTTCAGGAATAAATCATGTTCACTTATGCTTCCTAGTTTCCAGTGTTCTTCCTATATATTCTGTCCCTCCAGCCTTCTTCCTGCACTTTTTCTCCCTCAGACATTTGCTGGTTTTTTTCCTATTTCATTCTGCTTAAAATAGCTGTGGCCAAACTATTACAGTCTGATGACAGTCTTTGGTCATTGTTCATCTTAACAGCGGTTCCCAAGGACTCTAGAAGTGTGATGTGACATGAAAACACACTATTACCAATGTGATAGTGGTAATTGCTGATGTGGTTTAGTAACAAGATACCGAACAATTTAAACTGTATCTATTCACATCATTGTAGATTTGAATTTAGCTAAAAATTGGTTCTTCCCAGCAGCCCCAAGTATTGTTATGCAGTCATCATAACCATTTTAAAGGAGTGTCGACAGACACCTGACTGTAGGCTTTGATATTTTTAAAAGCCCTTTGATTCCTTCAGATGAAAACAATAATTTAACTAGAAATGTTGTGCACAAGTGCTTTTAATGTTAATTTCTATTCAATAAAAAGTCTCTGTGTTCACATTATGTTTTTAATATTTCAGGATTCTGGTGACAATATATAGTACAAAAGTAATTTTGATTGATTTGTTTCCCACTTGAAATGTTGAGGTTAAAATAGTTCTATTATATTCCATTTTGGTATGTCAGATTTGTTTATAACAATGTATAAAAAAGATTCCACTGTTCTTATCCTTTGTTTTCTGAATTATACTAAAGAAAAGATTTGCCTGGATATGTTTTATGTCCCAAATTGCTGTAGCAAAATTTAGTGTCCTATCTTTATAATAAAAATGCTAACTGTAAATTTGATGTATAATGCATCAGAAGGATTCTAAACTAATACAAAATAACAACTCATTTGTAAAGTGAAGAAATCATCTTGCATAATGAAAGGTTGTATAGAAAAAGTGGCTGAATTAAAATTTATTTTAAACTTTTTAAAATTTAATTAAAGTTACTGAATTTTAGTTAATTTAGTTTTAGTTTGAGTTCTCCATAGGCTCCTTCAAGATCTGTATATTGAGATGTCATCATTACCTGCAGCTTGTATTCTGGGATTTCATTCTAGTAGCAAGTACTACGTAAATAGCTTTAAGGCATGTGAAAGCTATAATTTTTAATTTTTTTTTTTAATTGACTTATTTTAAGGAGTCAGAGTTGCCTAAGTTTAATGCACACTGACTTTATTATTTGTTGCTACAGACTGATAAGGTATCTAACTGGTCCTTAGTGGTGTAATAAAGAAAATAGTTGTCATGTTACATGACATAAAGAGAATGTTTCAATTCTACCTGCATGGAACGACTGGATGCTGTTTCATCTCCATTTGATTCATTATAAGATTTTAGGGTATATCATCTCTTTTGAAGAAGTATTTGACAGGATGCAGACCATTATTAAGAATATGTATGTATTGTTTTATGTGTGCGTACAATAATAGTACATTAATATACAGATATTATTGAGAAATTTGATGAAAAGGCTGTTATACAGATGTCAATATTAGTATTATTTTGGTGAAGAAGATTTATCTTTAGACATAAGGTAATTAAAATATGACGTGTTTTATTTCTTATTGCTTGTTTATATTGAAGTCAGTTGGATAAGACTGATCTTTTCTATTGATGAGATGTTCAGCACATTCTCAATGTGAAAGCATGAAAAGTGAAACTAAGTATAAAACTATAATATTGAGTTTAAACCACCAATTTTATATTGTAAATTAAAGACTGAGGATTTGTAGTTCAAAAGATACCTAATACTAATGCAGTTGCTTTCAAGCCCAGTTAAATGTAGTAAGCAGTTCTGTTAAATACTGTGCTTGTTTTACAGTGTGTTTTTAAGGTGACTTCAGATTTACTGCTGGGAAAATCTTTAACGTTCAAAGTAAATTGTTCTATCAGGGAGTTTTTGATGTCCAATAGGGGCAAAATCCTATGACAAAGAAAATAGCTAAAATCCCTGAGGCAAATTTAACCTCATTGCCTCATTTGTGGATCAGTATGCCAAGTCTAAAAAGAAAGGTGACTGCTCTGGAGCAATTCAAATGGCAGAAAATCTTTTTATAGTTGAACTGAACTAATAATTAAGCTGAGCACCAACAAACTTTGAGAGAGTAACAGTAGGAAAAGTAAAAAAAAAAAACAAAGCAAAAAATATCCCATTTGTTGTATATGTATTAGTCCTAGTTCTATAAAACTAACAGAAATTGGGTTGTTTGCAATACATGTCTGTCTGATCATCTCTGCAAGACTTTAAATTTGAATACCCACTTTTACACTTGCCAGTAAAAAAAAGAAGCATTTTGTATTTAATATTTTTAGATTGTTTACTTCAGACTTTATCTTCACAAATTGATAAAAACACAAGATGGTCATTCTGCTGAAAGTAATAGCATATATTGTTTCCATAGGGTATTCAAGCTTCTTTGTAGGAGATAAAATTACAGTATATTACACTCCTGTATTTGCCTTACTGAGCTATACATGCGTGACTTGACATGGATGCATATTAATTAATGCTGTAAACTATTAATTCTGGCCTTATATAAAGTTTGAACAAGGGATGCTACGTGGCCACATCTGACCAGCACTATGTGGGAAACAATTTTAAATGTAAAACGCTGTGCCTGCACGAATATGGGAAAATCAAAGTTCATCCCCTGCTTCTGTTGAAACATTGGCTTCCCTTTGTACAGAGATCCTGAAAGAGCCATGGAATATGCTCTTCCAGGAGTCAGCTGCCTGGTAGTACCATGGCATAACAGAAAAAACTTGTAGGGACCTAATTGTCTGAAGCAGCAGTATTAGATTGCATTATTTAAAGGAGATAGACTTGTGTCAAGTGCTTTATATTTTTATGGTATATGGTAAGAAAAGTGGGGGTTTTTTCTTCCTTACTTATGTATATTCTTCAAAGATTGTCATATCCTTCTACTTCAGGAAATCCTCTTGATCCTCTTGGTTCTAAGATACATTTTGCTGAATTGTAGATTAAAGTCTATCTTGTAGAAAGTAAGTTTTAATCTAATAATAAAGATAAATTTGAAGGAGAATTTATGCATACCTCTGAATTTAATCAATGGCAATCTTTTAATAGATTTAGAAAGTGTTCTTACTTGTTTATTTAATGTTTTATCTGGGGAAAAATGTCAACTTTTGTTGTGTTTAATCTATTTTTCACTTCCTAACATGTTAACTGTGTATATATATATATAGTCATACTTATGAAATGAAATATTCAATTAAATCATGTCATTAAGTGCAATATTATTCAAGAAGGTATTTTTTTTCCATAACGAGCAATTAAATATTGAATTCAGCAATTAAAAAACAGTAAATCTGCTTAAAAACAGGGTACAAGATAGAATTCACTGAAGTCATGATCTGGAGATTTACTCATAAAATATGTTTTTTTGAATCTCATGCTGCTTACATTTCTTTAATGACTGGTAATTGTCCAATTATGTAATAGCTTGCAAATAAAGACACTTGGAACTGGAAAAGTGATGTAATTCTGTCATTATGGTTTGCATAAAGTAAGAACATAGTCTAAATGTGAAGATTATTAATTACTACAAAATAAACACTTCAGAAAAATATTTACACTAAAGGGTTTTTTTTCTTTTGTTCTGCAGTCTCAGTTTGAACTCAGGGTATTCCATATTCGTGGGGAACATGCTGTATTGACTGCTCAGCTTGAGGAAGCCATTGCACATCTGAAGAATGAACTTGATAATAAATTGAGGAGAAGAAATGAGAAAGCAAAAGATGTATGTGTTTCTACTGAGGATGATAACCCACCAAAGACATACCGAAATGTATGTATACAGACTGACAGAGAAACTTTCATAAAGCCTAGTGAAGAAGAAAACAGAGCTGTGAAAAATAACCAAATAGTTCCCAAAAAGCTTAATATTTCTTCCTTGTCACATAGTATTTCTGTCCAAAGTGAAAATAAGGACATTAACAATGCACAGTCTTCAGAAAGTGTCTTACCTTGTCAACCAAAACAAATGCCTCCACCACCACCACCACCACCACCACCTCCACCACCTCCACCTCCTCCTCCTCCTCCTCCTCCTCTTCACTAACAGGTTTAATTCCTCCACCACCACCTTTGCCAATGGATCCGATTTCACTGACATTGCAGTTTGGATCAGGTCCACCACTGCCACCTCCACTTTCTGAAGACTGTAGAAATTTTCAAGCACCACCACCGCCACCACCACCACCACTTCCAGGGTTGGGACCTCCTGTTCCTCCTCCACTGCCTGGATCTGGATTACCTCCACCCCCTCCACCTCCTGGGCCTGGATTCTTTTTTAATAGCACTTTATCTTCAAACCAAGGTCCTCGAAAACCTGCCATTGAACCTACCCGTCCCATGAAGCCTTTGTACTGGACACGGATACAATTACAAGGCAGCAGGTAAAATATTTATTTGGATTTAGAGTTGCTATTTGTAGGCCATGATGCAAGGGTAGGGATACTATATAAGACTTAAGAATAAAAAGTTAATAGTCTGGGAATGTATTAACAATATGAATGTAGAGGCATGGAATTTAGATGCTTTAAGAAAAAATAAATCAGTCTAAAATATAACAAATTGTTAATTTAACATATTAAATATAAACTCTATGCACTATAAGTTAAAATTATGTGCATTATAACAAGAATAAATGTTGGGGTTTTTTTCCCAAAAATCCAAGTACTCCTTGGACAACTCTAGGGACAGGATGGTTCTTAGACTTAGCACTAAAGACAAAAATACAGCCAAGAGATAAGAAAGATTTTTTCTGTTTTTAAGGAAGAGTTTCTGAGTACCAATACAGACTAGGGGATGAATGGATTGAGAACAGTGAAGAACTGTGGGATACTGGTGCATGAAAATTAGGACACGAGCCGTTAAAGTGAGCTTGAAGCCTAGAAAGCCAACCATATCCTTGGCAACACTAAAGCATGGCAGGAGGTCAAAGGAGGTGATTCTGCCTCTCTCCTCCATTCTTGGGAGACACCACCTAGAGTACTGTGTCCAGCTCTGTGGTCCCCAGTACAAGACCTGTTGGAGTGGTCTAGCTCTAAAGGGAGGGCCATGAAAATGAGTAGAGGACTGGAGCACCTCTCCTGTGAAGACAAGCTGAGAAAGTTGCAGCCTTTCAATGTGTAAAGCAGGTTTATGAGAAAGATAGAGAGGCCTGTAGTGACAGGACAAGGGGCAATAGTTTTAAACTGAAAGGATGTAGCTTTAGATTGCATATAAGGAAAAAGTTTTTTACAAGCTTGGTGAGACACTGGAGCAGGTTGCCCAGAGAATTTGTTGATGCCTCGTCCCTAGAATTCATAAAGGTCAGATTGGATGGAATTTTGAGCAACCTGATCTAGTGAAGATGGCCTTGATGACTCTGCCCATGACGAGGCAGGGCAGGACTAGTTAATCTTAAAAAGTGTGTTACAACCCGAACCATTCTATGATTCTATGAAAGTCATCTGGTAGTGTATTGTTGCGAATCTGAAATTGATATGAAATGTATTGTTTTATTAATTTTTTATAAGGAATCCTTTGGTGAACCTGCATAAATAAACAAGTTTTGGACAGTATTTTTTAAATGATCCCATGACTTTGGTTTATGCAACCCATTTCTTCAGCTGGCAGAAGAAAAGAAGTACTCCCATTTACACTTTTTAAGCCAGTGTGCCACAGTGGCATGTGGTTTCAGTGCTGCTTAGCTGCTCTTTTGGATTTTACCTAATTGTAACTTTGCATCCAGTGTTGATTAGCAGAACATAGAGCTCCATTAAGATGATTGGTTAAAAAAGGGTTTTAGCAAAGCGACACAGACTATTTCTAGTTTAACAATGAGTTGCTAGAATCATGAAGTAAAATGCAGACCCTGTTTTATACACGTAATAAAATGATAAAATTATTTAGATCTTAGTATTCAAACTATAATTATCTGTGTTCAAAATTATTTTAGCACAGGTGGAGTTATAAAGATGCTAAGTTTATTTTAAACATTTAATAAACTACATTATCTTATACATAAGTCATAATGTATAATAGCATTATATATACTATACGATGTATTACATAACTCATTGTATAATGTTACTATATAGTATATATTATAAATTATCCTGCATATGATTTATTATATAATATTTCTAGTACTATATTATTTTACTAGAAGTTATTTCAGTACTACCAATTATTTACTGTTATTTTAGAATTCTATTCAGACACTGTTAAAGCAAATATCTGCATTTAAATGTACTTAAGTATGAGCTTCATTTTTTGGTTTATAGCTTTTTGCCTGAATTTGTTTTGAAGAGAAGAATCACTATTATTATCATAATAATGCATTGTAAGGTATTAAGATTTTGTATAAAATGTTTTACAGGAACAAACAGTTAATGATATTAGTTGTATTCTTTCAGTGACTTGGATTTAAAGGCATTGAAATATTTTGGAGCAGAAATTTTCAGTATTTTAGTTTTACTTTCCCAAAATTCTTAGTGAAAAATTGTTTCATAGTAAATAAATATATAAATTTATATTTTATATATATAAAATTGGCCCATCAATAAAACCTATCATAATTGCTCCTATTAATTCCCTGAAATAAAAAATTTTGTTCTGACATATTGCTAGTTCATTAAGCTTTTAATGTCTAAGTCATAGTGCTGTAGTTAACTGCTGCTCACCAGGTGCAATTGTCCGGTGTTTTCGCGGTCTGCACTAGAACTCTAAAGTTCTTCAAGGTTCTGCTGCTTAGATCAGCAGCTATGCAGGACTTCAAAGTTCTTGTTACAAAGCCAGAAAGAATCCTTTAGGGCATCCTGACACTGCAGCTAATATCAGGGAGAGGGAAGCTGTGGAGCTGTAAGCATGTCCTGTGACACAGGATATCAGGGGATGCTAATGGAAAAATTAGAGTTACTTAAAATCCACCATAGTAAATGCACAATTGAGTATTGGGTAGAAAACCTTAACTTTGGGGAAAAAACATGTCCCACTTGATTTGGTATGTATTGCATTTTGTTGCAGATTACGTTAAATAGAAGTGTATTTAGTGACATCAGCTGTTTTGGGGGGAGGGAGTTCGGGGGGGGTGTCAGGGGTTTTTTTTATTGCAAATAAATTCACTGCCTTTTAGTGACATCTGCTGGAAGAAGTGGGCCCACCTTCTGCCCATAGACAAGAAGAGCATTCAGTTTTGTCCCACGTATTTTCCGGAAGCATTGACATTTTGAAACAGAGCTCATTCTGAATGAGAAGTGCTGTGTTTGCAGCATTACATAGTATTTTCTTCACATCCAGATAAAACTGGAGAATTGTGTAAACAAGTTCCAAAGTGTTCCAAAACTAAATCTGGTCTTGGAAGGCAAAAAAAGAAGGAAAGATAAACAACAGTTAAAATTTACAGTTGGTTGAATGGAGTAGAATGCTGTTTAGTCTCCTAAAATATAGGCTGCATAACTCCAGTTTCTCAGAGCTGTGGCAAGGATAAATATGAGCATACATTTGCAGCTAACATGAAGTGAATCAAGTCCGATGCAGATGACCCCAAATACTCTTAAAATACGCTTGAAAAAAAGTTTGTTCGCTATTTGCTTATACGGTTTATTTTTATAGGTCTAAATAGGTTACTGTGCATTTCTCAAAAAAGCTGCTGTTGAAATGCTTCTAATCCTCCTGGAAGTGGCAGAAATCTCTCAGGATGCTATTTGCACAAACTCCAGGTGTAATATTTAGTTCTTGAACAGAAAAAACCCCAGATAATGCGGTTTGAGTCTAGCAGGCATGGTTACTAAATAGCTCAGCTGTTTTGCTCCTTACAGGAGCAAAGTATATAGAAGGAAAGCTCTTTGTATAGCAGCAGTGCATGCTGCTTTGAGTTTTAAATCTATTACGGATTTTCATCTATTATGGTTTAGTTATATTATGGTTTTTCATTGAACATTTCCCCTTATAGGAAAACTGCTATGCCAACATTATGGGAGTCACTAGAAGAACCTGATATACTTGATACTACAGAATTTGAATATTTATTCTGCAAAGACACCACTCAGGAAAAACGGAAACCATTATCAGAGACTTATGAAAAAAAAACAAAGGCCAAAAAGGTATTTATTTTATCTTTGTATTTGCTTTTTTGTGTCAATGCTTTGTTTTACATTTTATGTAAGCTGCCTTTTACTTTATTGTTGAACAAAGAGATAAAAAATAGGTTTATCTATCCTCATTTTAAAGCAAAATAGGTTCATTGCTGATTTTACTCTTGTTTGAGAATGCAGAGTTATTAGTCACTGTGGAAGCGAGGTAGAAAAAAATATTGTTTAGGGCAACTGAATGAAGTTTCTAATACTTTTAAAAAAGTAGAAGTGCTGGTATTTCAGCCCATGCCTGCCCTTGAGCTGATTTATAATTAAAGGCTGTCATTAGTTTACTCTAGTAAACCTCTCTTCCATTGAGATTAATTTTGTTGGAAAAATAAAGTATAAAGCAAGATAGGACTGCTAGATGTTTAGAAGTAACGACAAAACCCCTTTTTTTCTTCCCTACTATAGCTAAAGAGCTGTGTTGGGAAGGGACAAAATTTAGGCAGTTGCTACGTCATTACTGTAGTGTAGATGTTTTCAGCTTCAGACGTGGTCCGTTACAGGGACTGTACTTCTCAACTACTGTGTGCAGATTGGACAAAGAAATGGCATTGGTAGCATTTGCTACAGGAAAAATTCTAGGCTGAACAATAACTGATACTGTTTTCCTAAAACAATGCCATTATATATTAGAAACCCGCTTAAATATATACTGTACTGTAAAGCTTTTTGAGTAGACCTGCTTGGAGCCACAAGAGGGCACTTTTTATGTAAGCTGTGCTACCTGCGTTTTTCAGTTTTATAATGTGTATAATGTGAAGTATAGATACATATTGGTGCGACCAGCTCTTTCAAAACATCTTTCACCATAAAGTATAGGAAACGATGGTATAATAAGTACTATTTCTTGTGAGAAACCAATGCCTTTTTTTACAAAGATATCTTGTTTATTTATGTCACTGTTTGAATTACCTGTTACTAAAAACAAATTGTTTTGAGACTTGGGATATATTTAACAAAATTGATGACATTTTAAATGTTCCTTTAAAATTCTGTGTGAAAATACAAAAACAAATCCCTTGAAAGATTAATTTTAAGAGTTATATGTATTACTTTGTCTTTAGTTTGGTAAAACATAGGGAATTATGATCATGGTGAATTATAGGGCTTCCTGTGAAAATTCAGAAAGTCATGGTCAACAGTATTAAACTTTCCATCATTTTGCCTATTAAAAAATTAAAAATAAGTCAGCTTTTATGATTCAAATGAAATTTGAATTTAATTCAGTAGAGAAGCATTTTCTTACTCTAGGTCCTCTCTTTCCGCCTTTCTCTGTTAAATGGCTCATAATAGCAGCTGAATATTTTTACAGACAGTTGATCCTCTTAGATTGTCCTGTGTTTTGCTTTGTCTCTCTGAAAGCCCAGATGTCTGCATGCTGGCTCCGATGGATCAATCTTGGTGGGCTGCAAGTGATACAGAAGTAGAAAGGCGTTTTATTTAGTTACAGGAGGGTTTATGAGTAGACAGAAACAGAAAGCTACTGCTGATGAATTTAAATCTTTCAGTTCTGCTGAATTCTTTTTTTTTTCTCATGCTTTTTCCTGGCACTCAACTTTTCTTGCCTCTTTTCATACAATTATATTTCTCTTCCAGGGTTTTAATAAGAATCTTTTTCTTTGCTTCAGTTCAAAAATTTGTGCTTGTCTGGTCTTAAGAATGCTGCAAGTGTCATGCTGTATGGAGTTGTGTGGTCTGGTTAAAGATGCTTTCTACAAACCTGAAGAAAGGTGCATGAACATGGCAAGGTTAATTATGTAATTTTTAGCTGGTGCTGTGTCATTTGGTATTTGGAAATTCTTTTTTGTGTTCTATAAGAAAGCCTTCCAGAGCAATATATAGGTACAGCAATAAAACAGCTGATAGACATCTACAATTTTCAGCCAGAAGTATCTAAATCTTGTCCTACATAAATGGAACAGATGGTCTGTTTGCCAGTACCGTTTGGCAAGTTATTCTCAGAAGGGAAACTTCTGACTATACATTAATATTTCCAGATATATTTAGAATCATATATATATACACATATATATGTATATATAATGCTCTTAAATGGAATATCTAATTTATAAAATAAATATTTATAATATAGAATATATTTATAATATAGAGTATATTTATACTCATACTCCACGTCAAAATAGGAAAGTACATTGAGGATTCTGTGGGCATCTCTGCTTGGTCTGGTTACCTCAGCATTTTCTCTTATAACCTGGATAATGGAGTATATTATCCAGGTTTGTAGCCACCACCTAGTTGCAAGAGGCTTCAGATGTACTACTAGAGTAGAAAGCTTTCATGTATCAGAGAGATGGTCTGAAAAATACAGGTAGGCACAAAGCTACTGCAGTTAAAGATATTCAGCTACCAAAAATAAGATGGGGTACAAATGGCCTACTGACTAGCTAACAGTTTAACAGAAAGGATTATATTTGCTTGCAAGAGGCACACAAGTTGCCAAATCATGGTACTACTAAAAAGAGAAAACAAAACTGATAGATCAATACTAATATTGCTTGCAAGTCAATCTATTCAGCCATGTTTCTGTTAAGAACTGCATCTAGTTTTAGGTGCTACAGCCTTCATTAAAAATGTTTACGAACTCTAAAGCATCAAGAAGAGTGAGAATGATGAAAAGTGTAAAAGTAGTCTCTGAGAAAAGAATTGAATTATTATGATTGTTTAGTCTACGAAAGAGAAGGTTGATAAGTGTCATCAAGTGCGTGCAGCTGCCGCAAAGAAAAATTATGAAAAGCCTTCTAAGAGTAAGGATACCAAAGGAATGCAGAACAATTTTGGCTAGGGAAATTGTGTTTCTGTATTGGGAGGTCTTTACAAAAATTTGTTTAGAATGATATGCATATAGTTGATACTGTCTTGAGGTACAGAAATGCTTTGGATGACATTTTGAGTGCCTTTCCAACATCATGATTCTGTTACTTAGTTAAACACCATAAAGTCCACTTTCTGTCCATTGTCCCAAAGATGGAAACAGCTGGCTTTCCTTTTTCCAAAGTGGAAGCACTTTCAGGATTCCCACATTCAATGCTTCTGTGCCTGCCAGAAAATGGCTTGTTATTTAAGTTCCACTAGTTTCTAGAGGCTATCATACTGACATGAGGATGAAATTATTAGAATTTGAAATGCAGTTATTAAAAACTAAGGTATTCTAACAAGTATGTGGGGAAAAAAGGAAGGGAGGTAAAGAACCTGCCATCAACAATGGTAACATGAATTCTTAAATAACTACATAGAGGGTAATATAATTTATTTTTAGGCATATATTATCTGATTTTTGAAAAATAGAGTACATTCCCTTCATAGTGATACAATGTAAATATATTATCATTTAAATGAAGGTCAGGTGTATACATATATACTTGAAGTTTGTTATAGTAATGCTTATCTGGCTTAGAAGTTTGGCTTAGAAGTGTGTGTCTGCTTGTGCTTCTTCTATCATGCACTCCTTTGGAAAATTTAACAGCTTTGGAAGAACCTCTGGTTTTTATTTTTTTCCAACTCTACATCCTTTGAAATATTTCAGGAAACCCTTATTCTTGTGAATTTATCTGTTCTGCATATATGCAGTCTTGTAAATAAAAGTTCTACAGTTTTATACAGGCAATTGTAAATATTCTAGTTTTGTAGGTATAATGCCTTGAGAGTAGAATATGTGTTTTCTGCATAGGGAAAATTTAGGTTGTAGGTGAGTATATTAGTTATGTCCCAATATTAGAATAAAATAATGTGCAATATATTGAATTTATGAATTTCATTCTTCTCTCAAAAAAATGCTTTTGAAGTGTAAGGCTGGAAACATTATAATGCTATACAAAGAAATGCAATGCAGTGATTTTTTTTTTGATGTATCTGTGAAATGGAAAGGGGGATATTACTTGCATCCTGACTTTCCCAGAGACTCTAGATGCATAAATAATGTATAGAAGGAGCAAAAGTTATTTACTAGGATAGTTCTGATGTGGTTGAATTTGTAGCACACAAATTTGGTTACTGGAGAAAAATTGTGAAGTTCTTTAACACTTGAATATGAATCAAACTAAATGTGTTTCTGGCTTTGGCTGATTCAGCTAGCCTTATCTAAATACGTAAACTACTGGTATGCTGCAGCTTGGCAATATACCTCAATATACCTTACGCCATGTAAGATGTTGTAGTCTCTTGTTAAGCTTTTCAATTTACAGCTTCTTGGAAATAAGACAAAAAGGGCTAGACCTACTGGGTTATTTTTGTACGTAACTTCAATTTAACTATTGATACTATTGGACATTTAAACTTTAAATGCTTTTTGAATATGACTTCTATGTTTAACTCCCATCTTTAAAGTATCACTGACATGTTGGTGACAGTGCAATTGTTAGTCTAGACTGCATTGTCATTTCTATATTTTCTTGTGCTTAGATTTCAGTTGTAGCATTCTGGACATATGACTTCTGCACCTATTTTATTATACACTAACACTCACATTAAAGCATTTGTCTAGGAATATATGGTTTACTTAAAAAAACATACTGTAAGTTTGTGAAATTGTAAATGGACTTCAGTTGTAAAATTTTATGTACCCAAAACATTCAACTGTAAGCAGATTCAGTGCAGTACCATTGAGGTCCATGGCTGTTTGTGAAAACTGTAAACAATTAGCATATGAAACCTCTAACCCAGTAAAAAAACACACCAAAAAAAAACCCCCAACCAACCCAAGAACAAACCAAAAAAAACCCCAAACCAAAACAAAACACCCGCCAGCCATTGATTGCTTTTTTAAGAATTCATCTTTCAGGAGATTTGAATATATTTTGAAGATTTGAACATCTTTCCCAGCCTCTAAAAATCTTCTGTAGAAGTTTGTATATCAGACGAAGGACTGAAGTTTTATGTGCAAACAATTTTGCTTTCATTCATTCTAAACTGTTAACATTTATTGTTTATATATATATGTGCAAATTTTTAAGCTGATAGGCACGTGTAATTATTTTCAAGTCATAGATTCTCCTTTTCCTGCTAAATGTGCAGAGCCAAAATCTGTTCTTGTAGTACCAAATAGAAACGTGTCAGAATTAGGACGTATATTATGGAATGAAGTAAAACCCACGATTCATTATATGTTAAGCCTGTAAGCCTGAAAAATACATATTTTAGAAAAGACTGTTCCTTTGCAGTGACTTAGTCCATGTGCATTCTTTAGGTTCATTGGTGGACTTAAATGTATTTTGAAGTTGCATGAGTTTTTCCAATATATTTCAGCCCTTATTAGTAACTTATCTTCAAAACTCAAATATTTTCTATACGTTTTCAAGGAACAGAATAGTTGGATGTTTGTGATGCCACTCTGTCTTCATCTTACAAAAAAAATGAGTAAATGTCAAGTAATTTGTGTCAGGTGTATGCTCCAAATGAAAGTACATCAATCATTTTTGGCCCTTTAGTGCAATGATTATCATTTCAAAGACACAGGAGGACATTAAAGATAATGGCTTTTCTGTTGTCTATTATCTCTAACAGACTTCACATAATTATTAACATGTGTTCTCATTTAAGAAGAGTGTCAATATTTTGAGTGAATTGCATTTTTTTAACTGAAAGGGATATGTCTGTCAGCAAGTTTTTTGTCCATCTTAACTAAATGAGGGATTACAATTAATGAATTTTGTGTTTCCGCAAGAAGGGCAGATATTACAGAAAATGTTGGAAGCTTTGCAGGATTGAAACACAATGACTGTCTTCAGCTGTCTACATAAGATAATAAACAGTATTCAAACTTGAGTAGATGCAGTAAAACGCTAGTGCATGCTCTTCCAGGGCACTCTCACTTTCTTTTCATTTTTTGTGCTGTACTGAGAGGCATGAATACGACATTTCCTTGTTTGACACAAAGCTCTGCAGCCATGTAGGATACTGAAAGTATTCATAAAGGGTAAATATCTGTTTTGTGGCTTTGTCTTGTTTTTTAGAGTTTTGTTAGGAATAGAGATACTGAAATGTTTCTTACTACCTCATTTCCTACCTTGTATTTTATCCTCAGAAATTGCCATCTGCTTGTCCTTTAGCAAAAGGCTAAAAATAGGAGTGTGTTTTTATCCAGTAGAATAGCAAATAGAATTATGTGTCTCTTAAAATATTTTTTTAAATTTTTAAAAATAGAATGCTGTGGTTCATCCATGTTACATAAAAAGTAGTTAAACTTGGCTTTCCTTTGAGTAGGAGTAGAAGAGATAATGCCTTGTCTTAAGCTTCTGAAATTTCATTGGTAACTCTTGGGGTGTTTATGTAGAATGGCTTGAGGGGCTTACTTACTTGCTTCTTGTGCAGACTATTCTTCCTCTGTTTGAAGAGGGTTTCACTTATGGAACCAGGCTGTTGATTTCACCATAAAAGTTAATGAGTGGGAATGGAGGGAAACACTGTGATATGCAGGACAGCTTTTTAGCTTATGGTTTCTCTCAATAAATTTAAATATTATGGAAAGAATCCATGCACCAACAGGAGGAAGGATTTAGCTTTTAATCGGTAAAGTAAACTGAATCTCTTCAGATTTCAGCACCAGTAAGTGTTCTGGACAGAATGTAGACATCGTAGTTAGACAAAACAGTGAAGTCTGTCGTATAATATTTAACGAAATATATTTCTGGCTAGATTAGAGAGCCACCTTTTAATGAGAGTGAAGGGATAATTTATGACTGTATTCAAGCTTCAGTCTTTAAATTAGATGATAAATAGTTGAAAGATGTAGAAGGGGCATTTGTCTGCAGCAAATCAATTAAAAAATAGTTGGGGAACATCACATAGAGCAAATAATACTATGGATCAGTAAATTAAATGAGTTAGCACCAGAGGTCCTGATTTTGTCACTTCACCAGAAGATGCTGCATCTGTTACAAGGATACATTCATATTCTGGAGGAGTGTCCAGCAACTAGCAAACACTGCCAGCTGGCATCGCAGCATCAACTGGCGTCAGCTGGATTTTAGCTGCTTACCTGTCACTGTCAGCTACAAGAAACTCCCAATATGCTGAGAGGTGATCCATGATTTGTCTTTTTAAATCATAGACTAAATAGTTCAATGCAGTCTTTACAAACTTTCATTTTCTTTCCCTTATGGTTTTTATGACCTGGAAAACTGCTGATTTTTTTGTGTGTCCTTTCCAATAGGAATCTACACACGTATTTAATTTGCTGTTGGTGATTTACCCAGAATAACCGTAATTTGGGCAAAATTAATATCTGTGAAAATACATTCTCTGTTTTACTACTGATTATATACTTTGTGGCCGAATCTTTCAAGTTATGCAATGGTTCTAAAAGACCTGTGACAAATGTCGTATATAATACTTAGCTTTATAACTCTGGTTTTGGAGTAGTTTTAAGCCCAATTAAAACTATTCTGTTGTCCTGTTGCTCCATTTTCCCCCCTTTAATGAATAAAATATTAGGCTTCGGTTACAGATTTCAGTTGGTTGAAGCTATTTCAGGTAGTCTGACTCTAGTTTGATACCCAGTAATTGTGACCATGTGTACATTTGTCTAAAATGCATGTGAACATACAGTTAGTTGGCCATTTTAAAACATGAATATCTCTTTTAGATTTTAAAATTATACAGGGTCTTCTTTAATTTTTTTTCACTAATCTTGAAAGGAAGAAGTTGTACTTAACAATATGACCTAGCTTGATCATATCTGGAGAATATATTAGCACTTTAAAATACTTCAGTAAAATGATTTCAAACGTCATATTGCCTACAATGGCTATAATCTGGAAAGGTTTTGCCTCAAACTAGGCATTTCTAATGGGGTGTATGACAACCTATGAATTTGCCCCTGAACAAGGTCAACTCGGAGGTCAGTGAATGCTATACAAATTGTGTACTACTCAAGCCTGTAATTATCCCTGTAAGAAGTTAATGTGCTGTGGAGTTCAGTAAATTCATGTAAAGCTTCAGAAATTACTATGATAAACTGGGCAGTTACATTTGCTTTGAGAAATCACAGTCAACAAGATATGATGCTTACACAGTATTCATTTATGGTAGCTTGTAGCCATACCTGCTGGTGTACTCATGAGATAGATAGCTTTTATTTCTCATTTGTAGAAAACACTTTAAGTAGCATTACTTATTTAATATCCAGCATATGTGCTATACATACAGGCTGAAAAAAAAAACCCTCTCAGATTAGATTTTGTTTCCAGTTTTTGCAGAACATATGCAAAATCTACTTTAACATAAGTTCATTAAATGCTCGGTCCCTACTGCAGGGACATAAAATATTTGTCAGTCCTTTGTTTAAGGCAAAATGTATTCCAACTTGTTCCATGTATTGTTTAATTTCAGTACTCTATAAAAGAAGTGCATTGTCACATGAAAGTGTCACTATCATTTATCTTTTTCCTGTACTTTTCAACTACATATCTACTATGTTTGTATGAGGTGGTATAAATTTTGTCAGTTAACTGTCTGTAATGTGAGTATGTATAAGAATATTGCAGGGATAAAGGTTTTTATATTATTAAATATCCAAATGTTAGTATCACCGAAGTATTAAAATTAAATTTGTATACATACAGAATAAATGCTGTTCAGATACTAGGAATATAAATTTAGAGGAAAATTAGCTATTACTTTTAAGAGCTAGTATTTTTAAAAGTTATTTGTTCATCAACGCTAGCCAAGATCCAAGTGAACTGCTTGGATCTGAACATTTCTTATTTTGAAGAACCTATGTCTGTATTGGATCTGGTGGTGTGCTGCTGCCATATCTTCCATATGATGTAAATCAAAATCACAAACACCAATAGTCCATACATTCTAAGAAGGTTAGTTTTGACATTTCTGACTTCTGAACTACACTTCTAAAATTCTGATGGTTTACTTTTCATTATTTTATTTATGGACCGATCCACATCAGTATCGCTAATTTCAACCAGCCAAAATAAATTCCCCAAGTTTTTCTTCCTTCTTTTTTCTTCCACCCAGCCAACATCTGAAAAGGTTACAATCTGAATGTCAGTATATTATACTAACAAGTTTCTGTTACCAAAAATGTGAACAAAATCCTCAAATCCTTGTGAATTGTCAAGGGTGTGGAAGAAGCACAAGCAGAAAAGAGCAAAATGAATCCTTTCAGTGCCTCCTAGTGTTCCAGAAGTTGAGATGGCATGAGAAGACAATTCTACTATTCTCTTTGGTCAGGGATTGATCCTTCATGAATAAGCTAGACTTCAGTGTGTTCACACTGAAATACAACTTAGCAGGCAATCTAAGGAACTTCTGATGTTCTCAGTGTGTCTTAAGTAGTTCTGCCCTGATTGCCATGAGGAGAAAGGGAAAAAACTATATTCCAGAATATTTATTGTGTCTTTTTCTTTCATTCATTCTTACTATCCTGCAAGTGAGAGGTGTTCTTTACTAGACCTGGTGGGATGTCAAGCTTACGTTCATCAGCCATTTCCTAAAGCGCAGAGCATAAAGATCAGATGAAGGTGTGACTACCATATTTAGTTAATAAAAAGGTTTGATGTTTGGAGAGAGATTGTATTCATTTCACAAATTAGCTTCTGTGATTAACTTGATTGCATCCTTTGTAGAGAGTTCCTTTGATCTCAGATCATTTTGTATCATCTTTCTAGATTATCAAATTGTTGGATGGAAAACGGTCTCAAACTGTAGGAATTTTAATATCCAGTTTGCACCTAGAGATGAAGGATATTCAACAGGGTAAGTGTTTCTTATTCTTAATGTATCATATTTACCCGAATACTTTCTTATAGCCTCCTCAGAGAATTTTTACAGTACAGAATCCTGTGCTTTGAATATAGTCCTCTTCAAGATATCAGAAGAATCATTCTCCCAGTATATGTAAAAGTCTCACCTAAATATTCAGAATTGCATTTACGTACAACTCCTTCTGTACCTTGTCAGCTTGCATATCACTTTCAGTACAATGTTTTCTCTAAACTCTTTTGAGTTCCTCCTCTGCAGTCCCCTGGAGAGCTTATATATAAATCTTTTGGGGCTTCAAACATGCAGTCAGTATTTAATGAGTGTTTAAATGTTGATTCATTAGTGTATAAAAAGTACATCTCAAACTGATGCAGCTACCACATAGCAATCAGAAAGATGATTATTGGATGGCTTTTTCAAAGCATAGTGCTATTCAGCATATAAATTCCATTACTGGTAGAAATTATCTGAGTTTGCCAGTACAACTTTAGAGAAACACAGATTTTCCAGAACACTGGGGTAATTCAGATTCTGCTTATGTTCTGGATTTAAGAAGATATTGTTTAAGGATATTGTTTATTTCTTTTTCACATTAAAAAAAGGAAAATATTCACCATTTAAAACAACTTCTGGAAGAATTCAAGTTGATGTCTCCTTTTTGCTATTGTTTTCCCCCCATCACATGCAAATACTGGGTAGGGTGTTGAGATGCTGCTGGCATTCATTATTATTAATTTCAGAAGAGCCTTTGAGCATCTAGCACTTTAAAAGCACAAGGGCTTACAGATGTCTCTTGGGATGGAGGGAAAAAACGGAAAGAAGGAATAACTTTGTGCCTGCCAGTATTGTGTGAAAGGTATCAGAACGAGATGGAAAAAACCTGCTGTTACTAAAGGTCTGAATAATTTTCTGGCAGGAATTGCAGCAGCATAGGATAGGATAGCAGCTGTATTATAAATACTGGGTAGTATTCTTAAGTATCTTCAGTGGTGTTTTCATGAGTTTTTATTTTCCATGCTATGACATTCTACTAAAATAGAACTTCTCTCTCTCTTTCTGTTGTTTGCTGCACTTCTATAGCTTTTGAAGCTCTCTGGCCAATTTGTACCAAATTTAAGAGAAAAGAACAAGTAAAATATTCGGGTATATATACACTGGTATTTTAGCTTTAATCTAATCTACCAGTTGTCCCCTTTGCTGTATTTGCATTGCAGGGCAAGGCAGGGCAGTACCAGAGAGCACAAACATCCTTCAGAATTAAATTAAATGAGAAAGTATGCTCTAGGAGCATGCTAGCACTCTCCACCTATAGCAGGCTTTAAATTGCACAGTATCACATGAAAGAGAGTTAAAATTCCTTGAAAAGTCTGTAGAGTGAACACGGGATACTGGGTACCAGCTGTTGCTGTCTACAAATCCATTTCTAAAGACTACAGTACTTGCAGTTGTAGACATAGCTAATGTAATCCTACAAGTATAAGGACATTAGAGTCTTGGTAGAAGAGACACCAAAACAAGTGCTGTCACTGAAAGAAAGTTTATAACTCATCACCCTCTCCATTCTGAGGTAGCAAACGACTGGCCTGTCACCACATGTGTTGCTTAAGGCAGCAATAGAATATGCTGCCTCTTGCTTATGGAAACAGCTAAGAGATACAAACAGGATTTAGGAAAACTGTGGAACTTTTAAAAAAAATATATTACAATGCAGGAGGAGTGACTCTAAGCACAATCTGTGTGCAGAGACTGTCTAGGGAAAAAAACTACCAGACTCAGGGAAGACATCTATTCTCTTGAGAGGATCTTTAGAAATGCGTGTACAATGAAGACAACAGTAGAATTATGCTTGTTTCTCTTTTAGTTTGTCTCTTTTTCTTTTTAGATTATGAAGGCTTAAAAACCCTAGGGGTTTTTTTTGTTCAATATAAATCTGTGTGTAGTCCCACCTTTCATCGTATAAACTCTTGGAAGACTGCTATCATCAGAATACTGGATGAAAAAAGATTATAATAAGTTACATAGCTCATGATGACAACTAACCAAAAAAAGCATGATTGTTGGGTGATGAATGTCAAAGTTCATTTGTTGGGTTTTTTCAAAGTAAAATTACAAAGAGCCACCTCTAAGAAACATGAAAATTAATCACTCATCCCTTTTTTCAAGCTAATTTCCATTGTATAATTCAGTACGTGAAAGACATGAAAGATAAAAGATAATAGGTGGTAGGGGGATTGGACTAGATGATCTTGAAGGTCTTTTCCAACCTTAATGATTCTGTGATTCTAATGGTCTCTGACAACTCGCACCACACAATGAAGAAACTTGAAGCGAAAGGAAGTTGATAATAAAAAAACATACCTAGTTTTGTTTCAAGTTTTTCTGACCACGTTTATTGAAAAGCCACATGCAAATGAATGTACTGTCTATAGTGTACTGGCTACTCTACCTTAAGAAGCCCTTACGGAAATACAGATACAGAAAAACTGTCCTCAAATGAACTTCCCTATGCATACAGATGATTGCTAGATTGTAGAGAACACAAAACGAGTAATCAGAAAAATTACATCCTCCTCTAAAATAGTGTGAGATTAATATATCTACAGGGTTACCTTCTCAAATTAAATAGCTTCACAGCATATACTGTAGATAGCTCAGCAGTGCAAAACAAGCAAGTGACCCAATCTGGCACACAGATGTTTCAGCTCACATTTGATAGTGAGCCAACTGCCACACTTCCAGTAGGGAATCTCCATCATATGTTTGTTGGAGAGAGTGAAGTTTATCCTTTGCAGGTAAGTTTAAATTCTTGCTGTGTCTTAGTACAGTCTAAGGAGAAGACAACGCAAACTGAAGAATTATTTTGGCTCGTGTTGGTATTATATGTGCAGAGGGAAATGTAACATTGTCATGCTGCACCTGTCCTAAAACTCAGCTTTTTGGTAGGTGGGAAAGGAGGAGAAATCCAAGGTGGTGTAATGTTCTGAGAACACTGACATTGGTGAATCTGGTACTCAAGAGGGTTTCTGATTAGACCACTATTAGTAATATTTGCTGAGCAGAAGCAGCAGACAGAAAAATCTATGTATGGTATACAGAATCTGTATTTATGTTTAAAAATCATGTAGCAATAAACAAACTATGCATAAGGTTGAGATTATTTTCAAGGCTGTGTCTCTCCATTTTTAAAAAACATTTATAAAGAAGAGTTGAGGAATAGTGGAGATCAGCTGTTAGGTAAGGAACATGCTTTAATACTACACACTTAAGAGAAGTAATCTCAATTTTCTATCAATGCACTTCTGTCTTCTGTTATTATGATTCAGCTGATTACAACTTGTGAGGCAAAGCTGTGGCTCAAGACTACTTATGTGGCTTTGCTGTTGAAATATTACAGCTGTGTTGAAATATTACACAGTGAGGTGTTTGAGTTCTGTTCCTAATGGGAAATGCTGGTTTTAAGTGTATATGAAGAACCTCTGTGGGCAATAGTCCCAAGGTTTTAGAGAGCATCATTCCAGTCAGTCCGTTCCCAATACAGTAGCTAGCAATAACAGTATATTGGAAAATACATAACACTTTTCTGCAGTGTATGTCATCTGTGCCAGTTTCCCATGAGCTACTGAGATTTAGTGCAAGAATAAAATGACAAAACTGGGGCAGCCCAGATGAAAAAAAATGTTAGTTGCAGAAAATGGCATGTAGATAAAACGTAGATGCCTATTTCCAAGAGACTGATTCTCCAAAATCCCTCTCTACTTCCATAGTACCATCATTTTGCCACTAAAATCATTGGGCACCAGGAATTCTGTTTCAGTACATATCTGGAAATAGTTCTCTATCTAATAACTATTATTTCCGTCAGGATGCATTAACTGGATGGTCTCACATGTGGGTATATTTTCCTTGGAACCAAATCCATGAGATGCGGTAGATCATGCCAGAATCACACTACAGCTTGTTGCATTCTTAGTGGCAATAAGGTGCCCATTTACTCCATGCAGAACAGCCACAGGCTTTGCTAGTATATTTACCAAGGCAGGAGTTTGACACTGTAGCACTTCAATGTGGACAGAACTTAGCCCATGTGGAAAAGGGGAGATTTAACACTGATCCTTGGCATCGAGACTTTCTAATGGCAATTTAGTATTCTTTTTTCTTTCCTAGATATTAAGCAATTAAATATAATGTCTGAGGCTACATTCATTAAATCAGAGTAACACTGGCCAACTTGTAATAGCATGTATGGGGACCTGGTTTGTTAATTGTGCATTTGGCCTATTCTAGTTTTTACCAACGTAAATTATCTGTGCAGAGGCACATTAAGCTTTGAAAACATTAGATAAATATATTTGATCACATTTAGATGGGATGGATTAGAACGGATTTTGTTAAAAACCCTAGGTGATGCCTTCTGCTTTAGTAGATTCATCTGCATGATTGGTTTGTGGTTTTTTTTGGTTGCTCCTCGAATATGGAATTTTTTTATTATAGTGTCACAGTAACAGTACTCTGATGGTGAGCAATGCACAAGCTATCATGGCACTCTCAACCAAAGTTTTTTATGTCATGTTGTGGGAGGGGACCAACTTTATAGACAGAACATAGTTATAATACTGTAGTACAGTGTCAGTCAGCCAGTTGAAAAGTGTTTGGTTGGTCTTTGCTAACTTTGTGATTTACCCTCTTTTGTGAATGTTTTGGAGTAACTAACAGGTAGAAGGTGAACAGCATAGTAACTCAGCCAGACTGATGATTAGTCCAGTAACCATTCTAATTCTATATTACATTTCTAATCATCCTGGGATTTCTATAGAAAAACTGAAAATCAGTTTAAAACATATCAATTTGTCAAAAGTAAACCAGAGCGATTTGGATATTTTAGGCAGTTGTGCCAAGCAGGAATTTGTAGTTAACAGTTGTTTTCATTTTCTAATTGACTAGATCAGTTACAATTGAATTTGTATTTCCCAGCAGTAGGCTCCACGTTCCCATGAAATCAAGCCTTGCTCAGCAGAATGTGCAACATAAAAGGATGAAGTACTTCCAGGTCAAATAAATGTATCTTGGGAAGGCTTGTTTTATTTAAATAACTTATTTCTGTTTTATCATTAGGGAACAGATAAGGAAATTTCTTTGTACTTCATAGATTAATTGTCACATTAAGTGGTTTGATACTGCTGAGTGTATGTAAGCTCTGTCCACAGGACTTAAATCCTGATTTGACCAAAATGTGTTTAGTAGGAGTGAGGCTGTATATTGGAGTCAGCCTTAAGACTGACTAGGTAGGAGGAGAGAAGTATCTCTTTCATATTTAACTGCGAAGTTCTACGCTTGTGTGCAGACTGCACATGGTATTCTTGAAATTCTCAGCTTTTCTTGGTTTACATTTCCAGAGTATGTGAAAAATCCGTGCAGTAGGGAATCTGTTTTTACAGTTAGATTCATTTTTTAAAAAGTCAGTCTGTTAAAAAAACCTCTGGAACAAGTTTACATTCGAAGCAATACCCTTCGTATGTGAAATGTAGTTGGCAAGTATTTTTATGTGTGCCTGTTAGATTGAGTACATGATGCTGATCTGTTTTTTGTCCTAGCTGACGGTTATTATATCCTAATGGGTGCAACCCTGCACTAATGATCCTTGTGTATATAAATTCTTCTTGTTGTGAGCAGACACCATAGGCCACATAAAAATGTTTGCCTCAATTTCCCTGCAAAAAAGGATCTCAGAAACCAGACTTGGCCAAGTAACAGTTTTTTTAAAGGTAGAGGAACCCAATAAAATTACCAGCTTTTCACAGCATGAGTCTACTTCCTTTCAACATATTGTGAGGTGTAGGTGAAATACTCTAACTGAACTGACAGTGTAAGGAAGACAGCTAACTAGAAAGCAAGATAAAAGTTAAAACCAACGATGCTGATTGATATTGTAATAGCTATAAATTGTTTTGGAGCCTCTTTTGTGGATTTATGATATTTCACCTATATTACTTGCACTTATGTGAGTCTTGATATAATGAGATTTAATGCAGAAAAGTATCATGGTTAAATTCACTGTATTAGGAAGAGTGTTTTAAAAAACTTGTCAAGGTTTTCATTATTTTTTATAATATTGATATGCATATGATTAAAAGTGGGTTTTGTTTTCCACAGAAAAATGAAGAAGCTTTTGTTACTTTTAACTCTAAAAATTAAAATGATGAGTTTCTTTGATCTAGTGTAATGGGTTTTTTTTAGCTCCCCCAGTTCAAGTTTGTTTACACAACATACTGTGAATGTATTGCACGTACCATATTTTAAGACTGAAGAATAGCAAGACACCTGTGAATTTGAGAATCTTGTCCAACTTTTCAAAATCAGTGCTTCTTTTTTTAAAAACGGGTCAATCTTTGTTGTTTTAATTTTTGTCTTGTGCCCCAAATATGCATAGTATTAAGTTCAATCAGTTTGAATGGAAAAGGACAAATATAAAAAAATTAAAATACATAAAAATTAAATAAAAGAGGTTGTCTGGATTTTGGCAGTACTGCTGATGTTTTGGAAGTATGTCTTTACATACATTAACATCCTAAGATGTTCAGCTTTCATTGAATTGGGTATTAGGGGTAGATTTTTAACTGCAGCCTGGCTGCATGGACATTGCCAATAATAGCAGGACAGCTTGTGTAGCAAGTAAATTAAAAAAAATAAGTAGTTCTTGGTACTTCTATACAATCACTTGTCCAAAAGAGAAAATAATTCATATTAATATGTTTTCACACTGATTATTCCTAATTCTGTGGAAAATGTACTTATTTATCAGATTGCATTTTTTTAATCTCAAACTTTTTTGCTTTATCATGTCACCTCAAAAGAATGCTGAATTGTTTGAAATGATGTAGAGTACAGAACCATGGATAAGAAAAAGCATTAAAAAACACTCTGTGCTTTTGAAGCATTTATTGCAACAAATCTCTGAGTGAAAACTCCAGTTTGTAAAAATCTTTATATTCTTCCTAAAGTGTTCTTTTTTTCAAACTAATTCCTCTCATTATAATAGCTCTGTACCTAAAAAAAAAAAATCTGCTATTGCTTACGTGTTTTACATTTCTAGTACAAGTTCAGATTACCTCCAGTAAGTTGCTTTTCTGTATAACTCTGGACAAATAGATTTCTTGTAAACAGTTTTCCAAGTATTCCAAAATAGGATAAAAGTGAAACCACAAGGGGAAACTTTTGAACTGAGTATGCATATTTTAAAATCTTAACAATTAAATATATTGGACTGTGAAACCAATTTTCCAATAGATTTTCAGATACTATAGGTTCTTTTGAAGTTTCATTGGATAATACAGAAGATAACGCAACGGATGGAAGAGTCTTGCAAGAACCAACAGACAATTTTATACATTCAATCTCTAATGATTTTTTTCATTAAACAAGGATTTTTTTCTCAAGCTTGGCTGTCCAGGCTTTATATTTGGTTACATTCTTGAGCTGTTTCTGAATATTTTCAGTAGGATAAAAATAGTTGGCAATAATGTTTTTTTCACTGGTACTGTCTTATTCTGTGTAGTCCATTTCTACTAACCAAGGTGTAATGTCAACAGATGGAATCATAATTGACAGGCAGAATTTTAAAGCATTCTAAATGTCATTGGACTTTTTAATAAAATTAATTAGCCTGCCACAGAGAAAATTTACTAGCCTGCTGGTAAATTTCACAATGTAAAATCATGGGGTAGGTGGAAGAACAGGCAAAAGCTTATTACTTTTAAATAATTATTTAAAGATGTGTGCCTTGCCCTTCTCAAACATGTATTGCAAATGCAGAAAGAGCTTTTAAAATCTTCTAAATTCACAAGCAGTCAAGTTTCCTTTGAAGAAATATAATACAGTTGAGATTAAAAGTTATCAGGTACTAGCTAATGATGAGTCACCGGTTATGTGAAAAATTGGTTGAGTCTTGACGAAATGCCGGTTTCAGAAAAATGAAACATCCAAAATTATTTCTGTTCCTTTGTGCATCTTTCAGCTTACTGGAATTTAACAGTAGCGAGCATTAGAAAGCACCAATCTTGCTTTGTTATCAGAAGAGTCCCAATACATTGCCTAAATTGTAATGGGATTTGCAAATGTTGGAAACACCTAATGCTGTATTCCATATATAGTAATATTGGGAACTGAGATAGGAAACTTTTTGAGACTTTTCGGTTTTGGTAATGAGGCATAATTAATCATTGAAGAGTACACTTTAGGTGTCTCTATATGATGTTTAATAATATTTATCTGGAAATAGTCATGTGGGTAGTTTTCTAGTAGATAAAGCTAACAGATTTAAACTGCTCTGTGAAGATACTTTAAAATCTGTAGCACAATCTTTTGTGCTTGCAAATGTGCAACATGCAAATCTTGCAAACTTGTCTACCTGTCTGCTTCCTAATATTGCTAGTCCTGAGATAAGCAGATTTCTCCATTTTCATATATCCCTGATCTCCCATGCATGTGGGGAGACCTAAATACCCAAACTCTCAATTTGTTCCTATCCACCCTTCTAAACTACCGTGAAATCTGTGCTGTTCGTTGTCTGATATCAGTTGTTCTCATGTCCTCTTGCCTGGCCAGCTATGCCATCAGCAGACTACCTGGAAGGTCATATCTTTGACTGTAGAATATAGTGGAAAGCAAAAGTAGAATTCTGTTCTCCTGAGACACTTTATAGTAAGTTCTTCCATGAATGCTGCAATTTGAAGTCAGAACAAAAATAAAATGCTGAAAATAATAGAATATTAACTAGATATAAATGTGTCCTTTAGCTAGGTCAAGTCTCTTTAGTACATTTCTCAGGAAACAGAATTGAATTCTTAAGTAACTTTTCTAGCATCTAATTTTTGCTTCTATTCTATACAGCTATACTGTGTGTTGATGACTCCATAGTAGATCTGGAAACACTGGAAGCACTATATGAAAATGTACGTAATCTGGGGTAAAGCTGTGGTTAATTTACATTTGACTGTTCAGATATCAGAACTATCTCTCCTACCCGAACTGTGTGAAGCATCCTATAGCAATATTTTCAGTGCTGTGCTCTACATGGGTGCCCTGCTTTCTGGCCATTGGTAGTCCAAGGCACTGAAGGAATTTATTATGGAACTTTATGCCTTATTCTTTTGTATAATCTAAATGTTTCCTTATAAAAAATATAGTAGTTACTACTATTGCTATAGTTAGTTATTAATTACTTAAATTTAATTCATTCAGAGAGCACAAAAGGATGAACTGGAGAAAATCAAGCAATATTATCAGACATCAAAAGAGGAGGAACTGAAGCTTCTGGATAAACCAGAACAGTAAGTTTTCATCTTTTTACTAAAACATTTATAGTTACATATTATAGTCCTTTGTTGGTATGTTAAAAGAGATATTGATATATAATTTTTGGTAGCTAATTTTTAATTTTTTTTAGCATTTCAAGGTATTATGTAAACCGTCTTTAGCACTTAACTCTTTTCATACATGACAGCTTTTTACTATGTCAGCTTGGACCTCCAGAACTGATAAAATGGCCTTGAATCAATAAAAATCTGTGTTCACATTCTCACATTTGTAAAAGGCTTGTCCTTTCCTTATGGCTTCTAGGGGTGAATTAATGTGTTATAAAGCAGGGCCAAACTGATTTTGGTTGTTCATTATTTGAAAGGAATACCCAAACAGAGGGTTTCAATGAGTCCTATGACAAAGACTCAATATACTCTAGTCATATGGATTGAAGACCTGCAAGACTGATTCTACGGTTCATGTCCTGTGACTGCTGTGGGCAGTGACAACTGTTAAGATGGAAAACTTAATTATTACTCCTTCTGTTGTAATAATCCTTAAACCAATGTGAAAATCACAAGAATGCATGAACAGAATAGTAATCCTGAATTTTATTTTAGCTTATACATTTACAGAATCATAGTATCATCAGGATTGGAAAAGACACTTAAGATCAAGTCCAAGCATTAGCCCTATACGACTGTAACTACTAAACCATCTCCCGAAAGCACCACATCTACCCATTTTTAAAATCCCCCAGGGACAGCAAATCCACCATGTCCCTGGGCAGCCCATTCCAATACTTCACCACTCTTTCAGTGAAGAAATTATTGCTAATACCCAGTTTCAACCTCCACTGGTGCAACTTGAGATCATTTCCTCTTGTCCTATTGCTAGTCACTAGGGAGAAGAGGCCAACCCATACCTCGCTACAAGCTCCTTTCAGGTAGCTGTAGAATGTGATAGTCTTCGCTCAGCCTCCCCTTCACCATGCTGAAAAGCCCCAGCTCCCTCAGCCTCACCTTTAAAGACCTGTTCTCCACACCCTTAATCTGCCTCGTTGCCTTTTTGTGCACCCTCTCCAGCACCTCGATGTCCTTCCTATACCGCTGCACTCAAAACTGCACACAGTACTTGAGGTGCAGCCTCACCAGGGCTGAGTAAGTACAAGGGTAAGATCACCTACCTGGCCCTGCTGATCACACTGTTCCTGATACAGTTCTTGGCCACCTGGGCACACTCCGAGCTCATATTCAGGATTTTATTTCAGATTTTGGCCTACCAGTGGTGTTTGTCATCTTCTACGTTGCTACATTCCCCTTTGTGCTTCCATCTTCTAGTCACAGTGCAGCCTCCTGCCCTGAGGCCTCTCTGCCATCATTTCCTTTTCCCTCTTCCTTCTGCTGTCTTTTGTGCAAGAAAGAACAACTGAAACAGCAGAAATAGTATATGATTGGTTGATGTCAGAAGCTTTACATTTTTATAACTTTTCTCCCATTAAAATGTTAGTGGTGAGGAGCAGAATCTTTTTTCCCTCTTTCTTGTAACACAAGGCAGCTAAATACACATTTGTGATTGTCCACTAGGGAATAGGTTAATGCTGGGAGATGAAGATATCTGTAAAGTGTATATACTAGCTTGTTCTTGCATCCCATACCCATGGCTTTCATCACATTGGCTTGGGGAATAAGAATACATTGTGTGAGTAGTTGATGTTTTCCAGAGCTTGAATATTTGGCAATCTGTTTGCTGTATGCCTGCATGAAATAAATATTAATGCATTTTGTGTTCTGGAGAATACGAATCTTGTAGAGCTCTAGAGTTATAAAAAGTTGTCTACTTTTGTAAATTATAGTAAATTATAGTGAAGAGAGGTTGATCTTAATTAAACACAATGTTTAATTAATCATCATTCCATAATTAAAAGTAGAGAACTGCAAATAAAGCAGTTGTACTTGATCTTTCAGAATGAAACAGTAGTGTCAAAGACAAAAGCTACTTTTTATCAATTATTACTCTTTGTGGTCTCTCTGAAAGTCTTAATTATCACATTTTGACCTATTATTAAACCACAAAGGTTAATAGGTTAAGAAAAGTGGCTTTTTAAAATGTTGCCTCAAGGGGGAAACAAGTTGCTGATGATGCACTTAGGTAAATTTTATTGGACCTTCAAAATAATGTCCTTTCTGAAAACTCAGTAGATTAAGTGCTGCTGGTTTTGTTGTCTACGTCACTCTCTACATCAACCTAGATGTGAAATTGGCGATCAGTTGGAATTGTATTATGCCTAGTAACTCCATATAAAGGTTAAAGGCAGAAAGGTACTAAATTTCTATTTGTGATTTAAAATGTTCGCTACAGGGCACATGTCTCATACATTTTCTTTAATGAGCATCAGAACAAAAGTGCAAGCTGAGCTGTTTATCAAGTAGTTGCGAACACTAGCTATAGGCATTCATATAATGAAACCATTGAAATTAATTCACTCAAGTCTAAAGGAAACCTTTGCCATTTTTAAATTATTGGATTACCAGACAAATACAAAGCTTTAGTGGTATTACTGATGCTCACCTGAATATGTTATTTTGATTTGTTTTGCTGGCATGTTAAATTTGCTATTGTTGGCACAAACTGTAAGTATGGTAGCAACATGACAAGAACAATGCTCCCCAAATTATACCTTATAATAATAGTTGTTAAAATACTACTATTCATTAACATGATAAAGATTTAGATGCAAAATTTGCTACAACTTGGGGCTTTGCTACCAGGATACAGATGATGCCTTAGCTAGTTTCAAGAAGACCCTGTGAAGTCCTCTCTACTGTGAAAGAAATACTAAGGAAGGAAATCATAGCAAAATATGGTACTAAGCTTTCCTGTTCTGTATACAGTTGGAATTCAGGAAATAGTAAGCTATTGGTGATTGCTGTCCAGTAATGCTATTTGCTTTTATTTGAAGACAGCTTTCCTTTTAGTTCAATTTAAATCCTGCTGGCTTATCTAGAGGCTTGCAGATACACCTTCCCCACCCATCTCTCCCCCCAGATTTCTAAATTATATATTCTTCAAATCTGCACAAATGTGAACTGATAAATATCTTACCTCCATGGAATCACCCTTCTTGTCTATCTTCTGGGAGAATGTTCTGGCTTGAAAGTACTGTCGTCTTTACTGCAAGATTCTTTTAGGGTAAAAACAGTTCTTAGGTAAGCACGTTTTTAATTTATAGTTTCTGCAGGAGAGGAGTAAATTTGCCCTCAAATGGATGAACAGTAAATTCTCTCCTTTAGGCCCTAAGAAGTATAGCAATGAGAAACCCATCTAAAAACTATGTCATAGTCATGTCATTGTTACATTAAGTCAAAATCATACTATTCTAAGACTAAAATTGCAAAAATGATTGAATTAAGAATTTACTTTTCTCTCCAAAAGTTTCTTCCACCAGAATTGGTGGTTAGCTTTGATAACCACAGATTCATTCAATGACTTTGTGTTTAATAACTACATTCATAATCACTAAGATTCCTTTCCGTGACAGATTTCAGTTTTAAGTGTTCTGTCTGATTATTTACATTGAATACTTTGAACTCCAGAATCTGGATTAATTTTTTTAATTTTGATGCTCTTCTAACTCTTGGCACAATTATGTCATGTTCCGATAACAAGCAGTGTGGGAGAAGGCAAGAATATGGGTCATTGATGTTTTAAATTTAAAAGCTTTTAAAATGTGTAAGTGTTAAAACTTCAGTGAAGCAGTTTGGGCTTTTCTTTCTTTTGTTTCTCTGACACAAAGTGCAAAGTATCCTCTTTTTCATTTTTTTTTTCGTTTTGGGTTTTTTTTTTCCTGGCAATACCATTCATTCCCAATAGGAAGCGTTTTTATTAATACCAGCTTGGCATTTCTTTTTTTCCCCACTGCTTAAGTGTAAGAGCCAAGCCAGGCCTCCCCAGTCCCTCTCTCACAATAGATTTTTTTTTTTTCATCAGGCGAGAAAGAAAAAGAAGGGAAAAAATAATATTCCAATTAAAATGTAGCATTTCACACCAGGTGGATTTTGCTGATTTTTTTTGACAGTTACAATGTATTCAGCAAAGCATTGAATGCATGACAAATCTGTAAAACATGTTTGAAGACACTGATATTTATTAGAAAGAGAAATAAATTGGAGAAATCAGGAATTAACTTGAATTCTTAGCAAATTTATTTTAATTATTTAAGCTAATAATCGTTCACGCAATTTACCGTAATTAAGTGAGGTAGAAAAATTGTTATGACATTGTATTAAGGGGTATCTAAGGATATCTGGAGACGAATTAGAAGGATGTTTCTAAAGTGATATTGGTGTAACAGACAGCTTGTTTCTGGATTTAAATAAAGTATGTGTATCATTGTAATCCTAGACTCAAAACCCACAAAGTAAATTATGCAAATCCTGGTATTGTAAGGAATGCTTAGATTCTTGATTAGTTAGCCAAGTTCTTACATTTTAAATTAAAGAAAAGGGAGTAATTAGTCATGTCTTTGGGATGCTTTCATTTTGTGATATCCAAACTGCAATTGTTGAATGTGCTTCTATTTATTTTTATTTATGAAAGAGTTAAAGGAAGAAAGCTGGAATAGACTCATGAGGAAAGTGTATATACGAGGACAGATAAAGAGCAGTTAGTAATTCCGCTGAATGGTGACTGAAGAGAGTTGTAAACTGCATGTTTTAGAGCTAAATACACGGCTAGGTGCATAACCATAGAACATGCTGCTATGTAATTGGAAGTGTGGTGCAAATTAGTAAAAGAAAATTGAGGCTAAGCATCAGAAGAAATATCTTGGCAGATGTTTTATATGATGAAATAACCTTGTAAGAATATATTGAGTTACGTATTGCTGGGCACATTTTTAAGAGAAGCAAAACCACATGGGTGAAAACAGTAAATAGATAGTATTTCTCTAGCTCTTCCCCTTTTCTTTTCTTCTGTTTTTTTTTTTTTTTAACCTATGATCTGTTTATGGTTCTTCTATTTATAACTAGTCAGATGTGATAGCGGGTTAATGGATTAATGTGACAATGATTAATGTCTTGCCTTTTTCTAGGTATTAGTAGGATTTCTTAACACACTGAGGATAAAGAATATAAAAAATATAAATTATGTTATATTTGGTTTGAAGTAGGAAAGATTGCATGTATATTTCATGATACTACAACTTTGATCTGTTATGTACCCCACTGATAAGAAATATAAAGGTTTATTAATAATTTTTTTTTTTACCCCAAAGATTTTTATATGAGTTATCTCAGATCCCTAACTTCACAGAACGAGCTCAGTGTATTATCTTCCAGTCAGTTTTCTCTGAAGGGATAACATCAGTGCACCGAAAAGTTGATATCATAACTCGTGTTTCCAAGGTAAGTCTAATAATGAAAGCTGAATAAAAACATAGATATATTTATAGTATTTATGCTTTGGGTTTTTTTTACCAGAAGAGATGAACCTTAAGCCTGATTATTGTCTTTTTAAGAAAATAAAAATATACTAATTTTTTTTTCTGCTTATAAGAGCAAAAAGAGGAGGAAAGCGGTAGGGTGAGTTGAGTGTGATGCCTTATACCTTACATAGGAAAATTTATTCTTATTTCAATGGCAGAATTTTATTACTTTGCATATTAAGCAGAGTAATAATCTCCATAAACCATAATTTAAATATCAGAGCAGCTTAGTACAGGGCCTTGCAAACTTACTTTTTTGTGTATTACTTTGATGCCGTCAGCAATAGAAACATAGCACTTTCATTAGCATATTATTTTCCCCTGATATCTATACATTTCTGTTAAGCTCGATACAGCAGAGTTTTTAGTACCTTACAAAGCTTTACTTCAGATTTCTTTATTATGAATGACTAAAGATTTTGAAATTATAAAAAATAAAACACTAAAAGTAGAATGAGATAAAACTTAGAAGAGAAATTAAATAGCAACCTAAACATAAAACATCCAGGCCAGGCCAGCATTTGATTTTTTTTTTTTTTTTTTTTTTTTTAAATGTGATGATTAGCTTTTAGTTAGATTTGCTTCCACAAAATATCCATCCTCTACCCCTTTGGATTTCTTTGCACATTCTAGCAATAAAAATAGTTACTTAGTGTTTCCTTTCCCAAGGAGACATAAATAAGGAAATATGTAATAGGGAAAGTGATATTGCTCTTAGTTTACTTACGAGGAGCTGGTACTATAATTGATTTATCCAATGGGTAGTGTAAGACTGCATAGCTAAGAATTAGGCCCATGGTCTCAGATTCTCAATTGTCAAGATAGACATCTTTATATATAAATTAAAATAATTTATTAGTTCTCCACTGTGTTTCTGAATTTTTCTGGTTTGGAGCATAGTGATGTAGTCCTCAGCCTTGGTGTATCTGCATTAAGAATGGATCCAGCAATGTGAATTTCCAGAGCTCCAGGACCAATGAGAAGCAGACTGAATATGACAGGCTGAGTCTAACACAGTGACAGCAGTAGTACATCTCCATTTGATTGTTTAT
The DNA here is from genome assembly GCA_027925045.1 of Hypotaenidia okinawae. Lineage (NCBI taxonomy): Eukaryota > Metazoa > Chordata > Aves > Gruiformes > Rallidae > Hypotaenidia > Hypotaenidia okinawae. Next base: position 34,366,075 of record BSDF01000006.1, read on the forward strand.
TATGCAAACTCATAATAACCATCTTGTCTGTAAGAATTTTAAAGGCTACTGAGAATGTTTAGTAATCCTCTTCCATTAATTTTTGTTGTCATCTACGTTGTATATGATGGTATATAATTTGCTTCATATGGATTAAGTTAAACGTAGTATCTTAAGCAAATAAATGCTTCTGTTAAATATTTGATTATTGTACCAGTTTTAGCTTCCTTTCCCTATAGTGGTAAAACCAGACAGGAAACAAACTTCAAGCAAAAGTGGTTTGTGTTTTTTTAAAAATAGAAAATATTTTAAATAAAATTTTAAAAAGGGTTTTTATATTAGTCATTATAATTTTTGTGCCAATGACAGTTACAGACTACTATCCATTTTCCAGGCTTTGCTGAATATGACAAGCGTCAAGGAAATTTTAGGGTTAATTCTGGCTTTTGGAAATTACATGAATGGTGGGAATAGGACCCGAGGTCAAGCTGATGGATTTGGTTTGGAAATACTCCCCAAACTTAAGGATGTCAAAAGCAGAGTAAGTACTAACTTTTAGTTAAATATGCTTGCTCAAGTGATCTTTTTTTGTTCCATCATCTGTCAAAAGTTAGTACCTTCTTACCATTCTTACTTGAAAGAGCAGGGCACTTTGTACTCTTTTCTCGGTTTTTTCTTCCAACTTTTCACCATTCTCTCCTGCACATGTGCATATTTCCATAATCTCCATTTTCTCTGACTCAGTATTACTAGGATAATTATCTGAGAACTTCTGTGTGTATCTCTTACTGCTATAGACTTAATTACAGTAGGTCAGAGAGAAGTGAGCACAAACTGTTAAAGTCTACTCCTGTAAATGCTCCCATTTTTTTTTCTTGCCCTTAACATAGCTCTGAGTCAAAATCTGTTAAAAATCAGGTTTAAAACAAAGTATCAGTAAAGTGTCAGCACATATACTAGGGAATTATGTGTAAAAGATATAAATATGTAGTATATAGGATTTTTGTTCCCTTCAAAGATATGTGTCAGAGCCAACATGGTACTGTCACTCTTTCTTTTGAATTGCAGTTAAATTAATGTAGGGCATGAATTTTGAATGACATGGTTGAGAAAAATGTTCCTAGATGGCAGTAACTTATTTTGGCAAAAATTGAGAATCACTAGCAGATTTTTGATTGGTCATGCTAGGATCAAAGCCAGGCTCAAACATTTTGAGATGAGGTTTCTTCGTTCCTTATTTCAGTAGAGCAGAGGACGAGGTGCTAGATAATGTATACAGTAGAAACAGTGCTTGAAGTCATTCTTTGCCAGAGCATACCTAGATGACATATAGATACATGAAGAAGCAAAGAAAAGGAGGTATTTTCTGCTGATGTTGGTACATGCTTTTGAGGTTGAGGGGAACTGTTTTTCCTAGGTGAACTGCTGTCTTGAAAGGTAGATTTTAAGCTTTTGCTCCCAGTCATGCTTCATGTACATAGGAGTGCATTTACAAGACAAACAATATCAGGAAAGCAGATGATCAAGGGAACTTGTTATTTTGCCTGTGAATGTCATTAACAAAATGTAAAAACACATTTGATGAATTTTCAGTGGACAACTGTATTAATGACAGTTTTTCCAATGGATTTGAGTCTTTTGTTTCCTAAAGATTTTGAGGTGTCGGAGCATGTCCAAGGAGGAACAATGAAGCTGGTAAAGGGTCTGGAGAACAAGCCATAGAAGAGCAGCTTGGGGAACTGAGGTTGTTTAGTCTGAAGAAAAGGAGGCTGAGGGGAGACCTTATCACTCTCTACAACTATCTGAAAGGAGGTTGTAGCAAAGGGGATGTCAGTCTAGTCTTCGAAGTAACAAGTGATAGAATGAGAGGAAAATGGCCTCATGTTGCTCCAAGGGAGGTTTAGATTGGATATTAGGAAAAACTACTCTCTGAAAGGGTTGTGAAGTATTGGAAGAGGCTATGATTCTAAGTCTTACTTTCCTTTTCACTGCAATGGGTCAGCTGTTCCCAATGACCATTTTCCTTCCAGTCCTACTCCATGGATGAGACACAGTACCAGCTGCAGCTAAACTAGAACCAAGCCAGATTTCCCAGTACTCAGGTGTTCATTGCTTGGGCAGCTGCCATGAAGAAAAATGTAAAATAACTGAGCTTTCCCTGACTTTTCTCAGCAGAAGTATTAACCTTAGCCTTGCTTTTTTATATAACCATAAACTTGTAAGAATTTAATTATCTCTGGGACTTTCCAATTTGGCTGAATTTAGCCAATACGTTCCAAAATTATGAGTTATGAAAAGGAGTGACAGATGCACAGTATAATTGTGTAAGACTTGTTTCTTAGCAAAACAAGCTAAAAAATTACAGTATTTACAGTTTCCTGGTAGCCAAAATAAATATATTATTAGTTTAGACTAGTCTCCAAAATGCGTAAAAACTCAAAGGGGCCAGCTGCTACAGACAGACATGAAACATCAGAGATAATTGGTAGACTGTATTGGCAAGGAAGAAGAATGCAGGGTCTTGGATATTTGATCACTAAGATATCCTTCCGATGTCCAATTATTTCCTTTTTGGGAATTGCTAGCAAGCAGCGTTATGTCTAGGTAAGCTAAATTCCAGGAGCTAAGGTATAGAGTCTAATATCTCTTATTTCACATAAAAATCTTTCGTTGTCACATGAGCCTAGAAAGATACTTGATACAGACTTTTGTTTTTAAAGTGTACCTCACCCATTCAAAATCTCTGTGTTCTGTCTTCTGCAAATACTCTGTAAACCAGAGTAACAGGTTTTGTAGTGTAGCATAGAAATAGAAAATAGAGTAACAGGTATATTTTATTCTAAAAAGGCAATCAAAATGTTCATGAGTCACCTCAGTTCCTTTTTGTCACATGACCTGCCAGGAATGACTTCTAAAACCATTATACAAGCAGAGTGGCTTTGTCTGCATGACAGCAATGACTTGCTTGGTTAAGAAGTATGCTGGTGCATGATAGTAATAAAACATAATGTGCTGCAGGCTCTAATGTAGGTGAGGCAGCTCTGTGCAGGGAGTCAGACATTGCTCAGAGCGTACAAATGTTTGACCTGATACCTGTCAGTATACAATATGAAAACATATCCAAAAAAACTTCATAGACGTTCCAGTTTTGTTGAATGAAACCTTGTAATGCATAAGTCACAGTTTTACACTTCTCCGTTAGTTCATCTAGCCTATGCTGACCCAGTGATGTGTAACAAATCAAAATGATGTTGTGTACGGTTGTTGTATGCAGGACCATCAAAATGTTGATTCTATGAAGTAAGTATTAAAATTAATAAGGCAACAGTTCATGAAATACACTTGTTAGGTACATGGTGTCTGGTTTTATGTTTGAAGTAAAATATGAAAAATATCTAATGCTTCTTTCAGATCTCCAGAATAGATGAAATTAGTCTAGAGGAATCAAGAAATTCAGTTCACCTTAATATATCTGAAGTGACTGAAATATTTTGGTAATACTCGAGAATCATATTATTAACAAATAACCAAATTAATATGATTATTCAGTAATGCCTTGCATTATTAAAAAAAAAGATGCAGGGAAGGCTTCTCCCAGTGCATGTCTTCTAACCTGGTATTTAGAACCAAGAACCACTCTAGGTCCGATCTAGGTATGATCAACCATATGTTATGAAAGATTTTTTTTTTTTTTTTTGGTCAGTAGTTCTAGTGCTGAGTACATTGTCAGACAGCAATGCAAAAGAGTAATATATTTATATATTTTGAGATAGAAGATTTTTTTACTAGAACAGCATTAATCACACACATTTTTAATAATTCTGTTTATTTTTTCCTAGGATAATGGTATAAATCTTGTTGACTATGTCGTCATATATTACCTACGCCATTGTGATAAGGTAAAAGATTTATTTGTTATATCAGCCTCTCCAAAAGTGGATTTCTTTAGGAAACTGTAAAACCATTTGTATTAGCTTTTTAAAATCTGAACACAGTAGTTCTGATGGAAAAAGAAAATCCATTTCTGTCACTTTCTTATAGTAGTATGGACTTCCAAAAGCCTGAAATTCGCTACAGGTTTTCTGAGGTGGCTTTGGAAAATTTTACATTAATTTCTGAACTAACCACTGCAGGCAATTGCCTGTAACTGTTGCAGACTGGACAGGTGGCCACTCCAGTCCTGTCTTCTTGCATCCTGATTACTGTAGCATTGTAAATCTGCTTCTGGTCTGGTAATAATGGAAGACAGAACTATGATTTCTCTCTCATGACAGAATGCAAGGACAGGTTGGTATTTTAAGATAGGATTGTCAGCTGACAGTGATGAAGTTAGAGGTTGAAAATGTGGGAAGAGGTGTGGCTTCTGCTTTGAGCAAGTTACATTTATGAGGCTTTTTGATAGATACCAGCAGAACTCAGAGTTTCTGAGTGGAAAATTTGAGTTGCTGTCTTTTAAATGAAAATGTCACAATTAATGGATTTTAAGTATGTAATTGCTTATACTTGAGATTAGAAGATGCCTTTATGTAATCTGTGAATATAGTATAATTTTCATGCCCCTGTTTCTGGTTGACTACAATTTTTTTCTTTTTTTTCTTTTTTTCCTTTTTTAAAAAAATTCTTTCTTAAGAATGTTGATTTGATGACTAAGTTGTGATGAATATTTTTTCGAGAAGTAGGACTAAAGTAAATGAAGACATTTCCTTGCGCATGGCAAGGGAGTCGGATCAGATGATCTTTAAAGGTCCCCTTCCAACCCAAACCATTCTATCATTCAATGATCTCCAACAGCTGAGGGCCTGTATATCAGGAGCCCATGAAACAGCTCCTGGGGCTTAGCTGTAGATGAGATTGAAAACTAGGATATAGGTAGATCTATACTTGTTTTTTTCTCTTTTTTTTTTTTTTTTAAGTTTGGTGTTGGATTGGTTTTGATCAGGAAATAAAGTGTCTTTAATTTAATAAAGACCCATCTTGTAAAATTGGGTAATAAAACCCAATTTTGTCTAATATTTCTCATTTCTCAAGGTATTGACATAGATTTTTTTTCTTTATTAATGCTGAAGCTAATGCTAATTAATTTCTTTAAATATTTCATATTTCTGCAAACATGCCGCTATATTGTAATTTTACTTCAGGGAATTTTGTAAAAGAAAATAGCATATCTTCCTTGGGAGGAAATAGACATAGTACAAATGTCAGCAATTGTACTTTTTTCCCCCAAAAATCTTTATAATAATAAAATTATTTTTTCACAGTTCAGCAAAAAACTAATTCTCCAAAATATGAGTTTTCCTTTATTACATACTGAAATCTGTGCACAGGTAGCATTTTAAACTCACTAGCATATGCTATTACACACCAATGTCATGATTATACCATTCATAGAAGTGTTAGATTTGCAGTGGACATCATGCTTTGAACCTCATAAGGTTTTGTTTTGGTCTGCTTCTGAGGTGTATTTTTTTCCTTATTGTGCTGAAATGAGGAGTATGTACTTAGGAGTTCTGTACAGGCATTAACCCTTGTGATTTGTTTAGCTGCATAAACCTTCAACTGTATATTTCTATCTCTGTAAAATGCTTGAGGCAATTTATAAATACTGTTTTCAATTTATGCTTATAAAGCCCGTATATATTTAGTGGATTGAGAGAGAGTGAAATCACAAACTTTTGGTGTAAGATCACTTGTGGCATTAAAAAAGGCATTCGTGTTATCTGTTTTTAAGAACATTCTAATTCCTTATCTAAACTTTTATTTATATAAGGTGAGCTGAGAAGTTGTGAGCTCAGTGTTTTTTTGTAGTTTAAATTGAGCACAGTTTGCTTTACAACATCTAAAAGGAAGTTTTAACTCAAGATGGTCTGGATTTCACCTTAAACTATGTATTTGTTATTTAAGCAAGAAGGATTTAAAATATATTACTTTTGTACTTTTAGAATCGTGTTTCATAGATGGTGTTTCAAAGAAAGTAATTTATTTCACTCCAAATGCATTTCATTTTCATAGTGGCCTGTTTGTTTGTTTGTTTGTTTAGGAAGCAGGAACAGACAAGAGTATTTTTCCTTTACCAGAACCACAGGATTTTTTCCAGGCCTCCCAAGTTAAGTTTGAAGACCTAATAAAAGACTTAAGGAAACTGAAGAGAGATCTAGAAGGTAACTGGGAACTTTCACATTTGCTCTGTGAACAACAAAGTGCCTTTTAAAATGTGACCTTTATGAGGTTTTCTTATTGCTAATTAGGTTTATAGTGTTGATTCATTTAGAGTTTTTACACTGTGGCACAAATTACTCACATAAATTAAAAAGAAAAAAAAATCAAACTCATGACTTAATAAAAATGAAAGTAAAGATACTGAAAAGTAATTTTCCCTTTTACAATTGAAAGGCCCCTAAAGAAATGTTTCTGAAATTTTCTTTACTTATGTGTGAATTTTCCTCTGGCTCCTCTAGAACTGTGTGTTTAAGTGTAGATATCTGTTAGTTCCATAACATAAATACTTTCTTCAGAACTTGTATAACAACAATTTAACAGCTACAAGAAAGAGTTGAATACTATTAATGTAGAAATAAAACACAGCTTGCCAAGGCACAGCAAAGGGAAATGGAAAGCTCCAGTTCAAAATATTTTCACCCTGGGACGTAAAATAAACATTTAAAAATGTTTATTATAAAGAGGGGCTCAGAAACCCAACTCATCTATCAATCAAGGTACTGAGTGGAAATAAAGTAGGAAGGATTGTTCTCTAAGTGTTCCAAGCAGTTTCATTTTTATTTTGTGCTTCATGTGACTTTCTAAACTAAATCCAGTGAATGATGACTGAATATTTTAAGCCTGTATTTTTTGTTAAGGAAAAGCTGCTCCTTTTACTGAAGCAGTTTTGTATAGAAAATAAGAGTTTGAGAGCGAATCTGCATAAAAGCTTATAAAAACTTCTCCATTTCCATATGCATCAAAATGGAAGAGTCCTTTTAGAATCAGAGCTGAACAAGAGAATTGGTTTTATTTTTTTTTTCCTATCTAATGCAATGAAAACTGTTCCAAAGTAATTTATCCTTACAGTTAGAAATTGTTGGATTAGGTCACTGCAATCTTTAGGGTAGTTTCAAAGGTTAAGTGTGGTAGGAAAGTATCAGTTGTTGTTTGTTCGACCCGGGCATAAGTGAGTGCTCTATCTCCTCTCATCGCTTGGCCCTGTAAACCCCTTGGCCTGCCCTCTTTTGGGCTAGTTTGTGCAGAAACGTGATCTGTGTTTGATCTTGTACTTTTTCAGCTTGTAGTCATGCTGTCATGCATCTTAGTCTTGCAAGATCTGCATTGAGGCTGTGGCATTCAAATCATATTTATTCTACTTTGCAAAGACACAGAGCAAGTAGGGAAAGCTAAATGCTTTAACTCTTAAAAGCTGAAGCTTTCTTGTAATCACTGATTTGTTTTCTAAAACAAATATTCTTAGGTATATATAGAAAATCTGGAATAACGTTGAGGTGGTTTTCATAATTCTTCTTTATAGAGACGTATTTGAAACTCAGCCAAACCAATTAACATATAAAGTTAATGACAGCAAAGATTTGAAACAAAAAAAGTTGTGGAAATGTTTTCAGATGCTGGTATTTTATCACTTAAAAATGTGCAGCAGAATTCTAACAAGCATTCATGTAATTAGTTTCTCTTACATTTGAACAAAGAAACAATCACGCATATAAAAACGTTGTATCTCTTTCAAACATTCCCTTTCAATTTTTTCTTCAGATAATGCTGTAGGTTTTTTTAAATCAAAATTTTAATTGAAGAGGTTATAATTTTAACACGTACAACAAAGATTTGATGAGTCTCTGTAGTTTATTGTAGCCATTAAAAAGTTGTGGCTGCTGGCAGAATACCAGTGAAAGTCTAAAGCTGAAACAGATGTGAGTAGCAGAAACCAAGTCCAGAGAAGCGTCGGGCCCAGCTATCCAGACAGGCGCGGCCCTTCAGATGTAAATAATTTGAACAATATTAACTGGGGCTGCCTGTGTTATAGGGTACATTGGATTTATTTCACAGTTTGGTTGGCTAAGGTAGTCTTTAACAGATTACCTTGGAAGTGGGATGAGACAAAGGTAATAATTGAAAAAGAGTTTTTCTTGTGTATCATTTGGGAACGAACTAATATTCTTGTTAGTGATATAGTTTTCTGAGATGTGTACAGAATGATTTTTTTTTTTAAAAAAAAGATAAGTATCACTTCTTGTGCCTGAAATGGCATTTTTGATAGCCACTTTTCCTAATAGTTGTCATTCAGCATTTGAAAATATTTTTTCTAGCTTTTCAAGACAGTCATTTATTTTTCTAGCATGGATATTAACATAGGAAAGATTGAGTTATCATGAGTGGCATGTCTTAATGGTGTAAATCTCTGGTTTGGAATACCTAGACACTGTGGAACCAAAAGTTCAAATCTAGATGGAACACAAACCCTTTCATCCTTTTCAGATAAACAGATTGAGTTCCATACAGTTTGCTATTTTGAAGTATTTCAGATCAGACTTTAAAGGAACAGACTAACTTTAGTCTAAACGAATTGGCTCAAAAATTCAAAAAAAATTTTTGGAGAACCTTAATCCAACAGGTTTTTAATGCATATTCCAGACCAAACTTTGTAATCACAACATTCTTTTAGGTTAAAAAGAATGATAAACAAAAATATGCCTTTAATATAGGCTTTTAAGGCAGAAGAAGTGCAAAAGAATGCAATTACTAAATAGTGAGATGAAAATTATAGAGTGAAATCTGCTTCCAGTTTAAAGTCACAGGAAAAAGAAATGTTCTCTCTAAGGTCACGTTTTCGCTCCATGTCTGTATAGTCAGTGTATTTCCAAGGTTTTCAAATATTGCAAAGTAGCATAAGCAGAAAAGATTATTTAAAAAAGTACTAATTTTACAGCTGATCTTTATGGGGAAAAAAAGGTTTGCTTTGAATCCATATGATAAGATGTCTTATTCCTTGTCTGGGGCAATGTTTTCTACTTTTTCCTTTGCCTGTGACCAAACTTCTCTAGTCTGGGCAATGCCACTTGATTGGTATTCTTCTGAAACAAGCACAGAAGACTTTTGGTAAGAAAACCACTTTACCAAAGTATGATAGAAATGCATAGGTTTCACCGTGAGTCTTTTATTCACCTCGCTCCAAAGTTGAACAATGTTAATTATTCAAAATTAGTTGCATTGTAGATTGCAACTCATTGTTCTTTACAATACATGTTGTGAAATTTTAAAATGCTGCTCCGTTAGCCAACAGAAAGTATATGAGTTGCCTTGTATCATTTACTGTAATGGTCATTATAACATAGTATTCTTGACCCTAACAACTGAAAGAACAGAAATATGTATTGAATGGTTAAAAAATGGAAGCCAAGGTAGTTCCACTCTGAATATTTTCAAGAATCACACCTTTCTTTTTCATAATACTTTACATTTCGTATAAGATTGTAACATTCTCATCCTATTGAAAATCCACATAACTTTTGCTTTCACCTTCTTTCATGACCACCAGTAGAGATACTAGTTTCGATTTTCGAACCAGTATTTTTTCAGCACATTACTAACTTGACTGAGTGTGTATGAGTATACATGTAGATATTTACAAACACACATACGTGACTGAAAGGAAACAGTTTAATCTAGAATAGAAGCAAACATGGATCAGCTCCCTATGACTCTCTTGGATTTCAGTACTCCAGGAGACATGGTTTCAAACTGGGGGTCTTTTAACTTAATTACTGGAAGATCTGTGTCATGTATAACTATTTTACCCGCAACTTTTCCACATTTAAGTAGTGGAACTTCATCAAAACTTCAGTTTATGGCAACCCCATCTTTTGAAGTTACATAACATTTACGGAAAGATTAAAAGGGAAGCAAGTAAAACTATGCATGAAAAAATGAGAAATGACAGTGCTGCACTGGCTGTTTTCATACTGGTTTTCATACAGAAGTATTACAAGTATTTCAAAATCAGAGAAAAATGCAGGCTCTTTTGTTGGAAGGTACATCTGGAGGTCCCGTGGTCCAAAGTCCTTGAGCACAAGTAAGTTCGTATTTAGATAAGGTTGTATAGGGTCTTGGCCAGCTCAGTTTTGAATCTTAAGGGTGGAAATTCCAACACTTCTCTGGGCACCTTTTCCAATGCTGAATCACTGTTTTGAAAATTTTTCTGTATCCCATTTGAGAATTTCCTGTGCTGCAATTTGTGGCTATCACAGCTTTTTCTTTAGATGTGCATTTCTGAGAAAAGTCTGGCTCCATCTTCTCTATAGCTCTTATTTAGATGCCTGAAGTGGAAAACTAACTGGATTCCCAGTTAGCTTTCACTAGGCTGAGTAAACCCGGCTTCTTCTGTCTCTTCTTCAAGTGCTTAATTCAACTTTCATTCTCAAACTGTGGTATGACATATATATATATTCTTTTTCAGATATGAATTTGTGTGTATATGTATTTTTTTCATATATATATTATATATATTTGACTGCCCTAGTGTTGCTGTACCAGTACCAGCATCATGGCTAATTAACCCAGTCTCTTAGCATGGCTGACTAGATCAGACTAAACTATTGCATCTACATTGCTCTTATCCAGTGCCTCTTCAGGGAGCATGTGTAGCAAAATTAAGACAAGAACGGAGGGTAATGTAAAAATGAGAAATAGTTGGAAATCAAAGAGTCATTCATTTTTGATTGCTGTAGCCATTGTCACTATAAAGAGAGACAAGAAGGAAGCTGAAAAAAAAAAATAAATAATCAGCTCATGCTTACTTAAGACTAAAGCTCTCTGGTTTTCCTGCTTTAAAATCCTGAACATCTGTTTTTACCAAGTATTATAAGGGAATATATTTAGCAATAGGAAAATATGCAAAAGCAAAAGTAAAATATTCAGTATCATTCACAAAAGTTAATTTTAAATTCTTAAATGTGTGCATTACCATCAGTCTTCAAACTGATTTCAACATATCTGCAATCCAATGTCAACCAATTAAAAATTGGTTAATTCATGTTTAATTGATTAATTCATGTTTTCAATTAATGAATTGGGACATTTTCAGGTTTTGTTGGATTTCTATATATGCAGAGTTGGAGAAATAAATGGAATGTCTTATTTTTTTACATGGAGTTATATATTTACTTCCTACATAATATGGCCTCAGATAAAGTCTGGTTTATGGACTAGAGTTTTAGGATAATCATGATACAATAATTATCAATAAAAATAGACCAATAGGATTACTGGACCACATCATGAAAATTCTAAATATTATATGGGTTTAAATGTTAACTTTCTAAATAATTTGTTGGATCAGTCAATATTAGCAAAAGGTGATTTTTTATTCATTACAGGAGAATAGTATTCAAAAAGTATCAAGGCCTTTTCTTAAAATATTTTCAACCAATTGAAGCTTTAGTCTACTTTAAGTTCAAAACTGGGATTTAGACATTGATTGACCTACATATTCTTGAAAAATTTTTGCAGCAGGAGCAGAGAAGTGGTATGATACTTTCCCAGAACTAGTCACTTTAATTCTTCGTGTTACTTACACTTTTAAATTTATAAATTCACCTTGACATTTTGGAAGTGCAGGCAAATAGAAATTTGAACTGGAGGGTGGAACATGAGGTCTCAACTAGTTGCATGTGGAATTTCTTTAGACATTAGCACAAATGGAGCATGTTCTTTTATATCTGGTGAATATCGCTACATTTTTGCACTGTCCAACCTTAACATCATGCATTTTGAGGCAATGCAGAATGGTGTAAGGAAAAGAGTAAAGGACACCTTCATACAGGAACAGTTATTTTGTTTTCAAGAATTGACAAAAATATGCTCTTTTCCTTCTCAGAGTTTTCTGACCTCCTTTGAATAGTCTTCTGCCTCAGCAGGATGAGATACATTTCAGTTTGTTTTGATTTGGCAAAGATACAACGCAGGCATTAAAAAACACATTTTGTTTATGTGCACTGGATTCTATTTTACAATAAAACTAACATTTTGACTGTGTTCCATTGGTAATGTTCATATGTGAATACATTAAGTGGAATTTTTCGTAAGTGGATCATTTCTTAAAATTCCATTAGATTTTCTAGTTTGTGATAATAGAGAATAGTGCGGAATGGTTTTAATAAGATTCAGAAATATAATAGAGGGGCAAAGCAACGATGTTTTAGAAGAGTTTATTCCCTGGAAGCAGATGTCTGCATGTGTGCACAAAGGCAAGAGACAAAGCGTTCTGTTGGTTAAACAATGGCATGCTGTTAATTTTCTTCTTTTATATTTTTTCTTTGGTTAAAGAATCCTCAGAAATTTCTTGTTAAAAATAATCATGCAAATGTTAAGATTCTGAAATGAATCCTGGAACTACCACAGTTGGGATTTTTGTGCACTTTTCCATATCCCCTTTATATAAAAATATGTGTGTGTTAAGCATTAGGTACATAACTGTGTAGTATACATCTGGGAGCAGGTAGTGTACATCTGGGAACAGGGAGAATATTGTCCCTATCAATATGTGTGATGGATGATGAATGATGTAGTTTGGAGAGTGTGTAATGCTAGTGTTGGGAGGAAAAGTGACTTCACATACTCTTTGAGGGAGTATGCACCAAAAGAAGAGGCAGATTTCTGCTAGAATGTAGGCAGTTGCTTATGTATGTATTGCCAGTGATCAAAAACAGTGGGATACAAATTAGCAGTAATAAGGCTAATGAGGAAAAAGGGTAATTAGGAACTGAGAAGTGTTCCTACTAATACTGTAAGTAGTTTATGAAATTACATTATTTTAAATCTAAGCAGGATGCTCTAGCTGAACCAAAGCCATAAACTTGGTAGAAGAATTAATTAGGTGGAACTTTATGATCTTTCTTGCATAGAAAATCAAAGATCAAGCAGTACCGAAGGAAACGTGAGATCACTTCTCTGGCCTCTACAACTCCAGCTCATAAACATAGGGTTTCAGCCATTGCCCAGCAATTCCCTTCTATCTGACCCTTTGTTCAGTAAACTAAGTAATAATGTGTTTGTGTGTTTGAAAGGTCTTTATTTTCCTAGCGGTGTAAAAAACTTAGCTCTTTTGACTGAAAATATTATTATTGCTTTTTTTTGTTTGTTTTTTGTGGTACTGTTAAGACAGAAGAGGAATTTCTCAGCAGGTTTTGGTAGCGCGTATTTTTGCACTCCTGACGGATCTTAATGATATGCAAAGATCCATATGTTTGAATCTCGACACTAAACTAAAACTTTCTACTAATATGTGCTGGAGTTACTTAAGGAGCCTTGCAAACTTGACTGGAAAGTTATGAGGGTTTAGTCATTATGTTCATTTCTATGTGCTCCTCAGTCCCTCACAATATACTTCTCTGCTGAAGGACACGCTGAATGTAAACTACCATTTCAGAGAGAATACATTAACCAGAGTCTCAGATATGTTGCTATGGTGTGAAAAATATTTAGTTTTACTAGCAATCTCAGTTCTTTTTGTTAAATGCATTCTTAGGAAACAATCTTAACAGAAAGTTTTTTAAATTATTTACATAAAATGTTGATACTCTTTGACAAAACGAGGAGCAAAACCAATTTTTCTTTTAAGTTAGTGATAATTAATGTAGTCTGAGAGTTCCTCTGCATGCTATCACATACTGTAAAAGCTCAAGCAAAAAATGCTCACAAATCTTTTCTCTGAAAGACAAAGCTAGAATATCTGATGAAACTTGTGAGAATTGTCACTTCCATTAAAGCTCCATTACAACAGATGAGCTTTACAGGGTGTTTTGTGTGCCATTAATTCAATTGTTTCACTTTTTGCAGCCAGGACTTATCACTGAAACGTTTTGTTTTCCTGTCTCATTCACATGTGAGAGCTTGAGCACCTAAACAGATACTTGTTTCTGTGAGGAAAATGTATTTCAGACAAAGATCGAACTGTTTAAGGTTTTACTTATTAGTTTCTAGCCTCTAAAATAGCTTTTTAAGAAAACTGAATTATTAATAAGCAAAGAAAATAGTTGTGCATAGAAGCACATTTCTTCTTCTAAATTAGCTGAAAAAAACTTCACAGAAAAGTAACTATGCAGGCAATAATAGTGTATTTAGTAACATAATTGTGCACTTACTTTTATGTGTGATAATATTTTTCGCATTAAATTGTTGACCTTTATTTAAGACAATAAAAAAAAGCTTGAGAATAGAGTACCACCGCAATTTTTCTTAGATACTTTAGTGTCAGAAAACCTCACACCCTACCTAATGGAATTTCCCTCTCTAGATTCAAAAGCTTCTGTATTATGCATCCCAGCTCTATCCAGGTTGTTAGTGATTGAACCTTTGTGTGTTGCTGTCATTGAGATTTGTACTGATCATCAGTGTGTGTCCAAAAATGCAAATAAAATACTGTCTCTCAAACTTTTCTGGGTCAGTAGCAGCATAATCACTTGCAGTTAGAAGCTGTCAGAATTCTTATACTGTACGCCAAAGGAATCAAGATAAATCTCTTCCCTTCTCTACATTTAAAATTCTATCTGAAAAGAAACATTTACTTACAAGATTATAAATAAGCACAAGAGCAGAGATACAATGGATTGTAATGCTAACATTCTTACTTGCATACGTGCAATAAATACACATCTAAGTTGCGTGTAATAACAAGGGTATATAACCAAATCCAGCAACAGTGTCCAACCTGCATCTCCTGTAACTTTTTGTTTAACTTGGAAAAAGTTTTTTGCAGGGCAGAAAAGTGTGATAAACTAAGTGTAAACAAACCAGGTCATGAGGCAGTCATATAGTGTTTTCTGAAAAATTTAAATTTTTGCATTTTATCTGATGTTTATTAGATTCTTGTTTGGGTATTTAGGCGCAAATAGTGTAACAGGCTTCTGCACTGTAAAAAGTCACAGGTCCTCTCATACAAAACTTTGGGGTTATTTAGTGCTACACTGAATTAATTTGCAGTATGATTTCAAATGTCCTTTAATCCGGTACTAACCCTCCTGTCAAAGATAAGCCTGCATTATAACAAGAAAGTATAACAGCAAGCGTGGCAGTATAACCTGACAGGCTCTGAGCAGACAGGGGTGGGGGGCAGTTTAGCATCTCTCGCAGTGGCATAACTCATTGGGGATAGTGTCAGTGACAGGTTTATAGGAATTCAGGGTGTTGATACTTGGTTTCACTGTCAGGATGATTCCTGTAAATGCTACTGGTGAGTTCTGGTGAGTAAATAGTTAGTAATTCACTTTTATCAACATAAACTATTTCTGGGTTTGCCTTTAGTTTAAAAATGGTGCTTAAAAAATTCCAAATCCTGTCTGATTGACACTGAAATGCTCTTTACATGAAAGTTTGTTTATGGGCAGTGATTCTTTTGACAGATTTACAAGTGTCTGTGGAGTTTTAAAAGACTATTGCCCAATAGGCATTAAGTGAGAAACATTCTATTTTGTAAATATTTTCACTTATATTGGGGATTTTTAAAGAACTTTTGAGCCAAGTACTGCATTAAATCTGAAGACAGTGGCAAACTGATAATCAGCAGTTTCCAGATTTGTTTTAATGTTTTGCTAATGGTTTCCATTTCTATGGCCAAGATTTGCAGTGGGTGAAGCATGATGTGCATCCAACAATTTCTAAGTGCTTTCAAATACTGTTGCACACTCTTTTTTTTTTCTTTTTTTTTTTTGCAATAACTCATTTAGAAATAAACAATTTTTGAAGTAGCGTATTACATTTAATTTCACTAACATGCAATGCATATCAAGAAAATGAACTGAAAGTTTATTAGAGTAATGGAGAATTTGCATGTGTCTGAACCGAGTCATGATGAAACAGGTTGTTTATTTGATCAAATGATTAGTTTGGAATGAGATGGTGAGAGAAGTGGTGTACATGTGGTGTGCTAGCTGTTGGATTCCTCAGAATTTCTTAAGACACCTCAAAATTTCAGAAACAAATGTTTTCAGAAAACTTTCCAGAATTTATTTCCAAGAAAGAATGCATAATAGCATCCTGTACCTCAGAGTCATTCTGTTAAAAACCTTACTAAAATAATTTTATTTTAAAAAGGAAAGGATTTCTATTGTAGTGAATATGAGAACAAAATATTAAAAAATTCATGGAATGTTCCCTCAGATGTGTTACAGCGTTTTTAGCAAAGAAAATTAGAGCAACTGATGGAACAGGACTATTCAGTTTTAATTTTTTAGATGTTTGGAATGACTGAGTAATTCTACTTTATAAATATTAGTTTTATTTTTTTAAACAATATATTTACAGTAATTTTTTTTAGTAAACAAGCAACATTATATTGTGTAGAGCTGAGTCTGGCCATAGAGTTGTATGGTAGCCTTTCACCAGTATTAAAAATCTTGATCAACAAAGGCCTGCTGACTTTAGTATGTAGAATTACAACTGCCATTTTAATCAAAGCCTTTGATTTATCCCTGTCATGAAAATCTTTTTCTCTTCCAAGTCTTTATTTGTATCTGATATGTGATTCTTTTGAACACACTTCTGTCATTCTTTGCCATACCTGTGCCCAGGCAAATTTGATGATGTTCTTCAGCCTAAAACATACATATGGTTGGTCATCGTAGCCATCATTTCTTTTATAGGTATTGGGCAAGAATTATTCTGCATAGGACATTTCATTATTGAAGGGAAGACCAAGAATGGAGAGATTTCAGCAGGAATATACACTTTTTGAGACTGCAGTTCCCACTGAAGTTCATGACTGCCTTCAGCCAGTGACACTATACCTATGTGAAGTGTTCCATACCTATGTGAAGTGTCTTATTTTTGATGTAAACAGGCTGACACCCACTTAATGGATGACGGGAAGGCTGTGGATGTGGTCTGCCTGGACTTCAGGAAAGCCTTTGACACGGTTTCTCACAGCATTCTGATTGAGAAACTGGCTGCCACTGGCCTGGACAGGTGGACCCTCAGCTGGGTTAAAAACTGGATGGATGGATGGGCCCAAAGGGTGGTGGTAAATAGAACAAAATCCAGCTGGAGGCCGGTCATGAGTGGCATCCCCCAGGGCTCAGTCCTGGGTCCAGTTTTGTTCAACATCTTTATTAATGACCTCAATGAAGGGATTGAATGCTCCCTCAGTAAATTTGCAGACAACATGAAACTGGGAGAAGTGTTGATCTGCCTGAGGATAGGGAGGCTCTTCAGAGGGATCTGAACAGACTGGACCGATGGGCTGAGACCAGTGGGATGAAGTTTAACAAGGCCAAATGTAGAGTGCTGCACCTGGGACATAACAACCCCATGCAGCACTACAGGCTTGGGGGAGACTGGAGAGCTGTCAGGCAGAGAAGGACCTGGTGGTTCAGTCACCTTCCCTGGATGTGTTTAAAAAAAGGGCAGATGAGGTACTTAGGGATATGGTTTAGCATAGGACAGGAACGGTTGGACTTGGTGATCTTAAAGGTCTTTTCCAACCTTGTGATTCTGTGAAGTAAATAGACTTATTTCTTTAAATATTTCAGTGCAGTTGACTGACTTTAAACAGACTTAGTTAACCTTCAGTTGCCCTGATACTTTTTTGTCTGTTTGTAGACCAAAAGTATAGGTTAAAGTGTGAAGTTCAGAGTCAGTTAAAGGAGGATTAAGCAGTATAGGGCAACACATAGCTTTTGTGCTTAACAGATTTTCACTTCATCACTCTTGTCCTTAATTCCTTCAGCTGAAAGCTAAAGCTTTCTCAGAGCCCTTCAGCCTATTTTGGCAGTTATTTGAAAGAACTTCAGGAAGTCAGATGATAGATTTTAGGTTTTGATAGATATCATCTAGCTAAATATCAGCAGCCGAGAGAATCATCCAAAGGTCTCTTTTTATGGCTTTCCAATAATATAAATTCTTATAGTCTGCCAGCATTTACTTGACATCTTTTGTCTCTTTCAGTTTCATTGTTTCAAGATGACTTAAGCAATTCAAACTGGTATCTCATTTCATCTTGTCTCAAACTTCTAGAGTTTTAATCAGCACCTCTGATTCACTTATCCCATGACATCTGCTTCATTTACTCTTCTGTGCCTTTCTGCTTACTCTTCCTCTCCTCTCATTCCAAATATGAAGGATGTTAAGATTCTTAAGAATTCTTATTCAAACCAGCTTTTTTCTCTATACGTTGGTACTTCTTGTCATCTGATTAAGTTTAATGTTCATCATCTCTATTTCACAAAAAAAAAGGAGGGGTGTTTAATATGTGCTTTTTATTTTAGAAACAATTAATTATAGGCATGGTCTTTTATATTTTTACATGGGATTTATCTAAGTAACCTTTCTAAATCTTGTCTTATTAAAGCTTGTATGAAGCATCTAACCTCCTCATTAAATAATTACTGACTTGTAATCATTGCAACCTTACGTGATTTTAAATCATGTGCATTCTATAGCGACTCTTTACCAAATGCCCAAACATAAAAGATGTTCTATTACTTTTACACTTTTTTAATTTACTATGCATGAAAACTCATTTATAAATACTGCATTTTATAATTTTCTGTAGGTTTTATTTAAATGAAAAAAAACCCCACCACTATCTTGTAAATGCTGCTTTGTTCAAGCCTTCAGCCAGAAACTTAACAATGCTCTCAGTTATTTTACTAGATTCTCCCCCTCCTCCTAATTATAATTTGTCCATCTGCTTCCAAGGTGAAGTGTTAGAATTTGCTTGAATAGCCATAGAAATCTCCTTCTAATTCTACAAACATAAATGTTATATATATACATAAATTTCATTCAGTGTATGATAACAGTCATGGGAAGTTCAAATTTTTAATGGTAAGAGCTATGTATCATAAGAAAATAATCTTTAAAAGTCACATAAACTTCCCTGGTTTCTGATTTGTTTTGCTTAATTTAATTTATTAGAGACACATAACTCAGCACCTAATAAAAGCTTTTCTTCCCCAATCTGTTATGTTTAAATTAGTGCTCCATTCTGCCTACTGTCTGGCATACAAACAAATATCCATTAACTTTACTCTGAATTGTTTCAGAGGTCTGTCACATGCTACGGTTTGCAAGACTAGAGATTAAGGATAAATTCTGACTGTAACCCAGACCATTTTACATAAGCTCTGGAGCTCCCCACTAATGTCATAGTCCATAGCCTATGTGAGTCGTGGAGGGATGCTAAATTAAAATATACACTTAGGAGGGATCAGGTATCTTGTCAGCATTTTTCCATAGCAACAACTTTCCAAGTGTATTTCTTATCCTGTGTAAGACTGAAAAGCTGTCTTTTTTTACTAAGTCCTGGTGGTCCAAGAGTATTAAAGGCACACTACTAGTTGTACAGATTCTCAATTTCTGTTTCCACAGGTTTGGATTGGGTTTTTTTTAGGGAGGGCGGTGTTTGAGGCTGCAAGTTGTATTATATAATGGGGGTAGCAATATGGCATGAATACGTTTCATGCAGCCAAACTGTAACTCTTGGGTTTAACAAATTTCCATCTAAATTTAGTTTCTTGAGGATGAAGAGTTGTGGGGAAAAAAGTCTCATAGTAGTTCATAAATTCAGTTACTCAATGAAAAGTAATTGCATTTTTATTTCTAAGAGTCTCTTTGCATTTTTAACAAGGAACCCTGAAATCTACAAAGTTTACTAGAAGTTCTAGGTATTGTAAAATGGGCGAATAACCTGGGGTTTTTAGAAATTGGCATGGCAACAGGTCTTAAAATAACAGATTAAATAGGAAATAAATTGCAGTTAGATGTAAGTTAAGTTTCTTACGGACTTCTACTATTTCATATCATGGCCTGAAATTTGAATACTGAACTAAAGCTGAATTTCAGCATCTGCATTAGGAAAATGGTTGAGTACAGGATGCCTGACATTGGCTGATTAAGATCAGTCCAGATACTAGGCATCCTTCATTCACCACAGAAACAATGTATAAAGCTTTAAATGCATCTAGAATTTGTGTGTGAGGCACACTGTTAGTAGCAAGTCTCAGCACACAGCTGGAGTTTTAGAACAGAGTCATCACTAAAGGCAAATTCCATTCTTTAAGCATGTATAAAATTTTCTATAGGTATACTAGAACAGTATCGGTATTTTTTATTTTAATGTAATTTTGGATTCCTTAGTGCTTATTTATTTCCATTTCCTCTAAAGTATGTCTAGGTGACCAATTTAGATGTAGGCTTCTCTTCTTCAGTGTTGGCATCTACTTCCAGTAGACAAATTCTGCTACAAATGCGTCTCAACTTCTTTTTTTAGCCTCTGAAAAACAGATGAAGTTGGTTTGCAGAGAGTCTTCTGAAGAGCATCTCCAGCCCTTCAAGGAGAAATTAGAGGAATTCTTCCAGAAAGGTAACCACATTTGAAAAACAACAACAAAAAAAATTTGGCAAATAGTATAGTGATTTACAAAGTTATAAATAATATAAGATGCTTTAAATATCTGTTGCCTCTGAGAGTTCCTACTCTTCGTTATGGATTATGTTCCCAATGTGCCTAATACATGTTTAGAATAACGGTTACACGGATCTTGGACGTCACTTGTCAAAGATAATTGTTCCTTTGATCTCACCCATTTCCTACGGCGTATTTTCAGTTTGGTTCTTTATCATTACTTCTAGACAAAATGAAATGTATATTCACCATAGACAGAATTTATCAGAATGAAGTTTCAAGTTTACAGAAGACTAGAATGAAAAAAACCTTTCTAGAGAAAGTCCACATAATAATGGCATCTGTTATAAATGGTGTAGGCTTATGAAATAACTAGCTTGGATTTAAATATTTTGTCTCGTAGAAATGGGCTAAGGAAATGATTTACCAGGATAAAGTCTGGAGAAACAGGGATGAGATACACAGTATGATGTGATCATGTTCAAAATGACAATGTAAATGCAGATTTCTGTTGTGGAAAAGAATAGCTCTCACGTGTTTCCCAGACTCTGTTCACAGCCATCTGCTTCTGCCAGCACCATTGTCATGGCAGCTGTGTAAAATACATAGGGGAAAACAGTATTTTTTTTCTGCCCAGATTCTTTGAGTACAGACTAATTGGGTAAACACAGTAAGTGCTGCATTTCTGATGACTATATTAAGAATTTTTATGAATTAAATATTACCAAAGAGTGAGTTTTTCTCACAAAAATCGTGTGAACAGTCTAACAATTTACTGTCTGAGAAGTTAAGTGAACTATCTAAATCTACTAATGAATGCGAATGCTTACTTACTGTTAGGGATTATTCAGATTTCTGAATTAGCTTTAATCCTTTTTGTAAAGTTGGATGTGTTATCAACACTCTTGGTCACAAATCTAATGCAACAATGCATATAAGCTGCTATGAAGAAGGTTAACTCCAACCCAGCTAAAACCAGCAGAAGGAATAGCAAACATCCCCAAAAATAAGGCAATGCAGTACCTGGTTTCTCCTGCAAAGCTGAGCTACCTTTCTGTTGAATGGAATGGGATAAAATATCCAGTTGATCTTGGAAAAAGAATAGCTCTCCTTTAGAGGAAATTGCAATTTAATTGTGCATTAACATGTCAAATAAAAAATGTATTCCTCCAAACATTTGCCCACCTTATTCCTATTGATGTGAGTGAGAATCAAGGTATATTTATATTTGTCAGATGTAACAGAAAATTCTATCCTTATGCTGGTGAATAATGCATAGTGTCCAGGGACAATGCATCTTTTATATAATTATGAAATTTATTCATAACTTTCTAGTGTTTCATGGGTTTTATATTCTACAAAGAACAAGGACACACAGTTTACTAACTTGTCAACTCTTTTTCTTACGTTCTCTTGTTTTCTCCCTTTGCTTTATAATGGTGTGTTGTATGGTATCTAATCATATACATTTTGTCTAATTTACCTTCTCATCTTTTTGATTCATCTACCTTGTTCTGAGATGAGTTGATAGTAGGTTCAGATCTTATAATTATTACCCTGATGGATATGAATCTCCATAGTTGGTGGGTGGTACTTTCTGTGGCATTAGAATGGAAATCTTTTAAAATTCTACTCTAAAGATAGGTGAAGATAACACAGAAACCCATCTTGATTTATGGTACTAGAACAGGTATTGAACAAATGTCAAACTCAGAGGTTCAGTTTAGATAAGTGTCTGGAAACTCAGCTGCTTCTCTGAAATTAGGAGTTAACTGATAATACTGAGCATCCGTTAAGCATCTGCTTTCAGTTTTGTTTGTTTTAAAAAGAGTTGTGGCTGGTTTAAGCAAATGTAAGAAAAAAATTGTCTGTTATCTTTCTGCCAGCTCACAGCAAGTATCCAAAGCTCTGATGCTTTTCTGAAACTTCTGGCTTGAAAATAGGGCTGAAACTCATAGATATTCAGGTTTTTCTCACACGCACGATTTCCCATCATTTCTAGTCTATGCTAAGTTGGAAATGCTGTAAGAAAAAAAGAAACATACTGTACTTAAACAGAACTGTTTACATTTCCTAATTACAATTAATAGCAATTAAATCTAATACTTTGCTCTGTTGTAAGAAAAAACACTGTGAATGTTATGGAGACTGACATTCTAAAATGCTAGAGGGGATAAACTGTACTACTTCTGATGTCAGTGCTGTTTTGTATAACTGGTGCCTTCAAGAGGGAATTAGGTGTCAGAGCCTTTAAGTTCTATTACTAGTTTTGCTGCTTGATATGTGATGCTAGAATAGTTTTCAGAGAGCATTGACTGTTCTGGTGCACAGAATGTTAAGTACTCTTGGTTTTTCTTTTTTTTTTTTTTTAAATCTTGTAGTGAAAGAGCTTTGTCATGGTTCCCATATGAAAGGCATCATGTGTAAACTGTGTTAATACTTCTTTAGCTGTATTTGGTATGTCCATGCTTTTTGAAAAGGATTTAGATTATTTTCCAAGTGGATATAAACTTTAGTAGATTTAGTTATATTATATGCAACAAAATACATTAGCTTTGATATAATATGGAAACATAAGAATTACTATAAATTATTATACACTTGCTGTATTTTCAGTGGAATTACTGTGCTTTTTTCAGAATATGTTCATAATGTTTCCCATTTAAATTGACAAGATATGCAAAAAGAACTTTGAAATTACTAAATGAATGGTTGGTTTGGAGTGCTCCTTAGTTCATTAAATTCTTGCTCATAATTGTTTAGAATAAAACTCATTTGATATGAACATCTTTCACACAAAAATTCAGATTACATGCAAAATACTCTATTTTGAAAAGGAGAAAGACTTTGATTATTGCAGTTTTGAACCTCACTCCAAGAGATGCTGGCCAGCAGCCATTGGAGTTAGTTTTTCATGACATCTTTTGTTCTGCTCATGGATTGTCTCAAGAATAAGACAAACCAGTGAGTAAATGGCATATAGGAGTTGCTGACTTGCCTTAATATCATTTATTTCTTATTTTACCACTCGACAAAATTTCATATTGTTTGCCCCTTTTAATAATGTGGAAATGCATAACACAGATCTTGCAAAACGTGGTACCAAATTCACCTTCATTGGTGCCAGGTCAGAAAGCATGTAAAAACTTTAATCTGGGCTTGATTTCCTCTCTCATATACTGGAATGTGCAAATCAAAACCTCTTTATTTTTTATTGCAATTATCATAGGAAGAGCATAGCTGCCTTTCTTTGTTTCTCTAAGAATATAACATCTTGATGAAGACTTTGCTATTAAAGGAATTCATTTAGTTTACAGCAGGGTCTGGGAAGCAAGTAGTCTGATGTCAAGGCAGAACAGTTTTTGAAAATCGTTAATGGTGGAAAGCAAAGCTGTTTGGGAAAGGCATATGATGCATCTAAGTGTCCAAAGTAACAAGCAGGATGGAAAGGGAGGGACTTCGTCAAACAAAACCATCTCTCTGTAAAGATAACCAGTTCTACAGGGCATCAGACTTTTTCAGATTCTGTAAATATACAGTCTGCATATCAAATACTGATTCTTCCTTTTGTGAATAAACTGTACAAATGCGAAGACTTTTAACTTCAAAGCTTTATTTTCCGTTCTACTTATCATAACTCTTTTTTTCCCTTCATTTGTTTTCACTGAGATGTTTTATTATCTCTGCCACACATATGCAGTTCTCACATTAAACAGTGTGGGAGGATATTTATGTCCAGTGTCAAACATGAAAAATATGTCATATTTCCTTGCAGTGATAATGTTTGCTTAAAACTTTTTATCCTTCCCAGCAATGACATTACAGACCAGGCAAAGTTTGTGTTTAGATGTGGAGCACTGTTTTATATGCCAGCAGCAGAATTACTTTAATCTTTCAAACTGTTTGTGACAGTCATAACTGTTTTCATCACTCAAAGCTCGTTGTATTTAAACAGATGAAAGAGTAATTTACATAAATTGGCATGAGGCTGCAGAGCACAGAACCTTATTGCTGTGGTACTGTGAGACTGTATAGTTAGACAATAGCCTCAATCCGTAAGACACCAAATAAGGTGTCCTGGAATGTGATTGCATCCATATGCCTCTAACTAATGCAATATTGACAGTGAGCTGATTCAAAGAACAAGAATTTGCCCTGAAATGAATGTTTCCTCCTACATTACCAGAAGAATTACCAGCATCAAAGTCCTGAAATTTTACGTTAATTGAAACTATGACTTTTCAGGAAACTTTCAATTGCTTTTTTCTGAGGCAGTTATAGATCAAATTACTATAATCACTTCCACTGTATCATGACGTACTATAAAAATTGGAGGGTTACACTCCCTTAGAATGTGTAATATGAATGCAATTTAGAAGGACTTGTAATTAAAAATGCAGTGTCATCCTCTCTTAGAAGACAAGAAAAGAATCTCTTGGAGAAAGCAGCTCCTTCTAGCTTCTTTTCAATTTGATTGTGTTACACTGAATTACTGTGGCTGCTGCAAAGTCACTGGCATTTCATGATAGAGGATTTCCTATTAATAGCAACTGAGTGACATAATGAATGCTAGTTTGATACTCAAGATTTAATAAAAAAAATTACGATGTATATGATAGTTATAAAATCTATACCTAGAATTACCAATACCTTTAGTATAACTGCTGTCAGCTGTCTGGAGTCATAACATTTCTCTTTGAAACTCTTATTTTCTGTTCAATTCCACTGGATTTCTTCCAGTGCCTGTATCATAGGCTTATAGGTAAACAGAACTGTAGTTTTTTCACAGGGATCCTATTAGGCTATTCTTTTAGTCCAGCTGCTTTCTTCTTCTTTATGGTATTCTTATGAATTTTCTGCATGATTTCATGTTTATCTTCTTGTGTCATTATTCTCTGCATTTTGGTCAATGCTGCTAGCATGCAGTTTATCTGGATTTGGTCTGCTATTTACATCTTTTTCTTACCCTACGGATATTCAAACTCTGTGAACCAATAGAATTTAAATCCCTGTCAAAGCTTTTGTTGGCAGGAAATCAGGATGCTCACTGACTGGTTACTTTAGATTATGTATCTTGTGAGCAAGTGTTTACAAATATGGAAGCTATTACTGCAAGTCAAGAATTGGGAAGGACTGAACAGAGGAGATTAATGCCCTTAATAAATAAAGAAGGGCCCAAGCACACTGTTTCAAAAGACTTCAATACCTACCATCACATTGGTCACTCTCACCTTATATTTGTCCCCTGTATCCTGTAATTTCACACCACCGTCTTTGGATTAAGCTTGAAAATACCCTTCACTGTTACCATAACACAAATTGATTATGAAAATAACATGCTTAATCTGATATGCATTTATGTAGAATTTCTCTGAAGACTTTAGTAATTTTAGTATGCTGATCATTTTTTCTCAATTGTGTTTTCTACCTGTGCAAACACATGGTACAAAACCTGGTTTATTGCTTTTTGAGCATGATTGACAAAAATACTAGGTACTGAAAATATCATCAGGAGTTTGGAGCTCTCTGTAAATTTCTTTCTTAAGCAGTGGTAATAGGCAAAATCTTTAGGCCAGACAGGAAGTAACCATCAGAAGGAAGCTTTTTCATAAAGAAAAAAAAATTAACATGGAGCAGGTCCATTTGTTTTAAGAACATAAATAATAATCACAATATTCCCACAAACTTGAAGCTATTTAAAAAAGAAAGCACCAGATTGCTACAAAATTCTCTCTCCAAACACCTTACAACATTTCCAAAAATGTTGCAAATTAGTTGTCATATTAAATATTTGACATAAAGAATATTCTGTCATTCTAGATGTAGATGCATCTAGATGTAGTCTGCCTTTTGCATGGACCTACTGTTATTTTTGAGAAAAATTCAGTTCCAAGACATGGGGAGGTACCTCATAAACAATGAGGTAATAACAAAGACCCAAAGGAACAGTCAGCAGAAAGTCTGCAGTCAGGGGCTTAGCTGCCACACTCCCATTATCTGGGCCTGTTATGTAATACTCATATTTTATTATTTCTTTTTGTATGAGGAAAAACATGAAGTTGTAAAAAAATTTAGATCCACTGGAGGTGGATATGGGAAATTCAGATAATACCAGCATAGGGTTCAGAAGAAAATAAGCAAGTTATAAGAAACCCACATAGATGACGAAGATGCAATAATAATTCTTGGTTTTTTCAGCCTTAAATTAAGATTTTTTTCATTTTGTATACACTCTTATTTCTCTCGTCTTAGTAGTATCTGAACGCACCTTAGGAATGAATGAAATGGCCTGACTAATAGGTCATTCATGCTTTACTTTCCCCATCATTCTTTCCCCATGAGGACAATAGTAGGGATTTTATTTGGAAATGTAGGGCATTTTTTAGAAAATATTCCTCTGTATGTTTATCACAAAGGAGGCACACTCAGAAAAAATACATGCTTTGAAGTTACATGTAATTTAGTGCTTCTTGTAAAAACATTGATTAAAAGAATCCTAAAAAAATACTTTTTTTTAAGTTCGTATCCTGTATTTTGGCAAGAAGAAGAAGAAATATCACAGGTCTAATTTGCCTCTTTTTTACATTTCATTTCATATTACAGGCTTCTCAAACTCGATAAATTTTCTGCGTAATTCTAAGTTGTAGAAGAAGTTTGAGTTAAAAATAAGATTTAATATATTGGTAGTATGAGATTATTTGAAAAACATTTCTGATTTTGTAGAGGAATTGACTATATTGAGCCTATATTATGATGATATATATATTTTATCTGTCTGTCATAGCTATTTGTGTAGAATGTATGTAGTCCAGCAGAGGTGACTTTTCTATTGATATGTTCTTTAAGACACACGTGCTTTTTCATAAAGACATATGTGATTTTTGAGCAATATGATTATTTTATACTACTTCTTTCTTGCTTAATTCTCCCTATTTAAATTTCATATTTCTCAAGCTACTTCTGGAGTTTCATACTAATTACAAATCTATATAAACAGGAAGGTTCCTGGTTAAATATTCCAAGTTCTATTAAAACACTTTTTCTCTCTTGTATAAGGCATACGATTTTTTGTTTTCTTACTAAGTGTTCTCCAAATTCAGTTTGATTTGGGTATGATGAAGGCTAAAACACTGACCTTTAGAGGTTAAATTTTACCAGGTTCCGTGATGTTAATACATAAGTGTGGAGAATTTTGCTGAATACTTTGTTATACATGATCTGTAGTTTTATAAGAAATTTTCAAAGCAAGGAATGTTCATTTAGCAAGTTCCATGTCACTAAGATGTAGTTATTGATGCTGAAGGAAAAAAAATGTCTGCCTTAATATTTCACCTTACATTTAAATGTGAATAACTTAGATTAATTTGATTTTCATTTTATTTGATTTACCCTTAAATGTGTGTAGCTGTATATTTGAGAATCAGTTTGGGCTTGAAAATCTCCTCCCCCATCCTGTCTATATGGCTGAACAAAAAGGAGAAGGTGACTGTCATACTTCCAAGCAGCACATTTTTAGAAGGTCAGAATGATTAAATTCATTCTCAATAGTGTATTTTTTCTGTTCATGCTTTTTTATTGACAGTCTTTGTTTCTTGGAGAACCTTCATTGCATTTTTTATTTAAACAAAAACGTAGCAAAGAAACAGATGTGTCCCATATAAAATATGCAATAAATCTTGTCTCACAAATTCTTTGCTCTGAACTTTCTGACAGAAACTGTCAAATATCCACTTTAATTCTAGTATAAAATGTTCACTTTGTGTCATGGCGCCAACCACCATATGCTAGAATAAAGTCACTAACCAGCAATAAAAAAAGGCAACATACGCACCTTTGAAACAGTACAAGCAATCAACAGTGAGAAAGGTCCATATAAATCTATGGAGAATTAATCTCAGCTTTGCCACTATCCTGCTGTGCATTTACAATGAGACTTTGCTCCCGACCACCAGAAGTGGCTTACTTTGCAAGAGGAGTGTATCCTAATGAGTGGAAAATGTATAGAAAACAAAGCAGCGGCTTTTAACCCCCTACCCCCCATCCTCTGGATCACCTAGAAGAGCATGTCCTAGTGTGTTCAAACATGTGGGGCCACTTCACATCACGCGTTGCTGTACTTAGCTGATCATGTGAAAACAATCTTGACCAAGCTCAATCAGTAGAAATTACATTAGCTTCATAAATCATTGTTACCATTCCACAGGAGGAGGCAACGCAATAGCTAAAATTTTCAGGCTACAAATTTCACAAGCTTTTCTGAAATTAGTTTAATTACATTTGTATAATTTTCCATCCATTACCCACCAGATTAGCTTCTAGTTCACCATCACATTGACTAAATTTCTTTATATTCTTCTTAAGTTTTTGAGAAGACTTTCTGCTTCTTAGTGGTTTTAATAATCATTCAGATATTTAAAAGTATTGCCCTTGTTATAAAAATTTGCTGCTCCTTAAAGTTTTTACTTCTGTTTACAACAGGAGATTGTAGTTACAGATAATCTAGATAGTTAGTTTTCCCAAACACAGAACAGATTGGATTCAACCTTGTTCTGTTTGAAAGGATTAGAGCTAGTTTTTCAGTTCTACAAACTGTTTAGATACATTTAGTCACCTCAAAGATTAATCTTGGAATTAGGACACATTATAAGTGCTTATTAAAAGAAATTAGTGGAATATATTTCTGTAACGTTTAAGTATTAATAGGCTTTAAAAATATTTATTCTCAGGAACCACAAGTGTGGGAGAATGAGAGATTAATGGCTTGAGTGCATTTTAACAGAATGTAGTTTCAAATAATTTAACTGGAATGAATTTTAAAATGTAATGCTGATACTTGCTTTGTAATTAAAACTCCAGGAAAGTAAAACTAATGTTAGTCCTAATTTTAATGAAACAAGTACCTTTCTGTGTAGATGCTATCTTTTAAAATAGCTTTACTTTAAAAAAATACTCTCATAGAATACAATATAAGCACAGTACTAAGAGACGTATGTGTTAAGAAATATAGGAATTTATGAAAATAAATATTTTTTTAAAATTCAGAATTGGTACTAATGTTCTGGTAAAATTACCTTCAACACTTTTTCTGGCACATTTATAGACAGCATTATCACTTTTAAAAGAAAACATAATTCCCTAGGTTTTTTATTACCTATGATAATAAACACTTACTTGAACGTGTTGCTTGAGTGTGTTTTGCTGGTGGTGTGTGCCTCTGTGTGTATACAGATGTCTGCAATTTGTTATGGTTTGGTAACTTTAAAAATACTGAATCTTTAATAATGTTTAATTATTGGTATATAGTAATTGTTAATTAGTCCTTGGCCAGTACTTAAGATACAGGTCAGTAACTAATATTCCCAATTATGGGGAAACTTGTTTGTTAAGCAGCTTTTCAAGACTGCACAGAGACTCTTTGTATGATAGAAACATTTGTACATTTTCATCATTGCATGTGGGTTTCTTAGTTAAAAATAGTTTTTGTACCACTGCAAAGGAAAATAAACTTGTAAGGACTGTTTCAGGGAAGCATGATTAAGACCTCATGGCAGCAAGTGTTCTGAAGATTGTTTTGAAAGGATTTAAGATGTCTATACCAGTATTTAAACCATCTAAAAAAAAATTGCACTGCCAAATCCCATGTTAAAAATGTGACATTTTCTAATTTAGAGAAGAGGTAAAGGAAACAAGGCTTATGTGATCACACTGCCCATTGATTGTTCCCCTGCCAGTAATTTTTTAATGCGTTGGCCAATTTTGACCAAATGGGACAGAGTTAGAGATCCTAAGATATTAAGCTCCTAAAATCTCAATAGAAATATATGTCTAAATAGACAAGAGTGACCCTATTAGCCTTCCATGGAGAGAAAGGCTGTATCACAAACTCAACCCTTAATTAAACATTAATGAATCCAGCTGGGAACTAACTCTGAAATACAGACCTGCAGTAGGCCAAGTTTCATTGATTCGATTGCTCCCAGACCTTCTTGCTTAACTAATACAACAGAAGAAAGATCTCTTGATGGACATGGGATCCTTTGTTTGAGGGATTTTTGCATTCTGATATACTGTGTGTGTGTATATATATATATATATATATTTATATATATATATAATATATATATACACACTGTATATATACTTTTATATATTTATACATATATATATAAAAAAACTATATTAGAAATACTATTAAATATTTACATGTCATGGAAGTTTCATGCCTGGAAAGGCTGTCTGTTGAATTCCATGAGTTTGTAAAGCATACCAGCTAGAAGTAACTAGATTAAGAACATTAAGCAAATAACACGTTAGAAAAATTAGTTGCTAGGTTCTGTACATAGAACACTTAAGGTGGTAGTGGTGGTGGTGGTGGTGTTATTGTTATTATTATTTCCAAAATATAATATTTATATTAGACACAAAATCTCCTGCATGAGAAAAGTGGACTGTAGTCACATTAAATAATTTGCAATTATATCAATTATGTATTTTTCAAATTTGAATTTTAATATAATTTTTTAAACCCAAAATCAAATGGAAAATATTTTACACTCAATGTATTTTCTCTTATTTGCTATGGTTGTATATGAAATCTATTCTTAAGTAATAAGAATTTTTTTGTATAAAACTAAATTAAAAGTTAATAATATTTCTCAAAAGATAGTTGTATTAAGAGTAACTCAATATAATAATGTAGAAATAGCTTAAAATTCAAGATTTACGTATAGTTCTAGATAAATAGTTTTTCTTGAGTACATGTCTTCACAGAACAGGATGCAGTCCTCTTCTGGAATTTCTGAAACTTCATAGTTTGAAAACTTGTTAAGGTTCTTGAGAAAGCCTTTTCAATAATTAGAATGAAGAGTATAAATGTCTGAAATTACAAATTCATTTTTACTGTGAGTACCTAATTTCTGAGAACTTTTATGCCCTCTCTTGCTATATGCTTTATTATAGGATGTGTTTTCAAAAAGTAAAAACATTTTAAAATTGGATTCAGTCTGTATGAAATGTAAAACTTCATCCCAGTAGCACATGATACTAAACTAGAAATTGAATTTCCATGTCTTTTAACAATTCCAAACCGCCAATTTCCATACGCAGTACAATACTTACCCTTGTTAGTCAAGCCATGTTTTCAAAATGCAGTATATTCCAGTTTGATAATGAAAGAGATGATCCATTATCTGATTTTACATTGTCATGCATTCCTATGTGTATTTTCATGATTACTTGTTTATTCACACTTGCTAATTTGTTGAAAAAGATTCTAATTTGATTTCCATTCTTTTAAAATCCATGTTTCAAGAAAGCAAATTATGGCAATACATTTTCATGTGTTATAGTATATAAATTGTTAATTTATAACATTTGCATTCTATTCTATCCATGGCCTTTTCATCTAGGGCCCTTTTTCTAGACAGAAAGATAACAATAACAACAAAAAGATTAAATGGCTACTTACGAACACTGTAAATTGTTAGGCACGTGCAGTTGGCTTTGCTATCATCCATTAAACAATAAAACAACATACTATATTGAAAACTACAGACTGTCTAAGCTGGACACTGGCTATAGTTAAAAAACGTAACTATAGACTTGATTTTTATGCACGAAACCTTTATTCCCAAGTGACCCAAATGATCTAAATCTTAACATTCTAAGTACTTAGATGTATCTTCCAGCCTTAAATATTCTATGATTCATGTACAATTTTTCTATATGGCTACGTGGTGTTGTAATGGGTCTGCTGAGATGGAGTTAGTTTTCGTAGCAACCAGTATGGGAATGTGTTTTGATTTTCTGGCTAAAACAGCATTCGTAACATGGGAGTGTTCTGGCTGGTGTTGAGTGGCACTTGCAAAAATGTTGAGGTCTTCCCGTTTTCTGACTCTGTCCGCCCCCCTCAGCAAGTAGTCCAGGTGTGGGGAAGAGCTGGCTGGGGATGCAAACTTTCTACTACTATAGTGTCTAGGAGTTTAAGCATGTCCAGAATTTTGTACAAAGACAAAACATAAAGAACATCTATTCTATATTGCCTCTGAAGATTTCTTCTAGCCTTTTTACCCACCTTGAAGGTCGCTTTAGAGTTTTTTCTACCCCTCTATATAGTCTGTGATTAAACAGGGTTATTAAAAAGTTTCCCTGATATGACAATTATACTTGAGAGTGGAGATCCACATATTATAATCTTAGCCAGAGAGTCTTCTGACTTCAACTTCTGATACCCAAGTGTATTGGCAATGGATAATTTCTAAGAAATTTGGACCTCTGTTATCAAATGGTGTTATGTCTTCATGCTTTAA
The DNA here is from genome assembly GCA_027925045.1 of Hypotaenidia okinawae. Classification (NCBI taxonomy): domain Eukaryota; kingdom Metazoa; phylum Chordata; class Aves; order Gruiformes; family Rallidae; genus Hypotaenidia; species Hypotaenidia okinawae. The sequence continues at coordinate 34,398,760 of BSDF01000006.1, forward strand.
AAAGACCCCAAAAAATAAGGTCTGTTGTTGCTTGTTCTCCTTACTCAGTCATAAAATGTGACATTCAGCTCTTTGGAAAAAATAACCCAGCTGAACGTCTCTGCGGATTTACCTTTCTGCCTCGGCCCCTGATTAAGGAGCTAGTATGTTTCTAGGATGGGTTTCATTTTTTTACTTCCTTTCAGCATAACTACTTAAGAGGTTTTAGTCTTGATTAATAAGGAAGGTGAGTTTGTGTGAGCCTAGAATATGCCATAATAACATTTGTCACCATTTTAACAGTCTCTGTCCAGGCTCTGTAAAGTTTAGAGTAGAATGTCATTAGGGATTCTGTTTTACTTTTGCATTGTTTGTTTTGGTGAGGGGTTTGGGTTGGGTTTTTTTTTTGTTGGTGGTTGGTTTTGCTGTGTTTAGGGGGTGGAGTTGGTGGGGTTGTAGCCTATGGTTTATACTAGATTCTGTCTTAATCCTAGCTGTGGTAGGTTGGAAGACATTAGTCAGAAAAGACCTATGTCCTTCCTTGAGAAAAAAAAAAAACAAAAAACAAAAAAACAAACCATGTTTTAGGGTCTTTTTTTGCCCCCCTCCCTCCCCTCCCCCCAGCAGAAAAACCTGTAATTTACCAATCTCCAAAAGTTCATAAAGCTTGAACTCAGCCTTGGAATGTAACACTGAGTTCTGACATCTCCATCCTAACTGCCAATTGTCTGAGTGTTCTCATAATTTTGAAGATTGTTATTGCTTAGAAATTTATGCATAAGATCTTTCAATTCTGAAAACAGTAAGATACTGAAGAATAAAAAAGTTGTAATGGGTACAACTAGATCATTTGACTTATGTGAAGTATCCTTCTTACATGCATTCATATATTTAAGTTCAGAGAGAAATACCTATCCAGTCAGACTCAGTAAGCTTTATAAAATTTTCACTAGAGGGGCACAAGTAACTGAGATCTTTTTGTGTGTGCAATTGTGTCTAGCCTTTTTTTTTCCTCTTTGCCCTCTCCTCTTAGAGCATGTAATTCCATCATTATGTGCTTATGTCTGTTAGTTACAGACATTTTCCAACTTTCAGTCTGTGCCAGTATCCAATATTTTCTTTCCTTTGTTCTTTGGGAAACTGTTTCATAGCAGCCTGATGCATGAAGAGGTCTTGGTTCTCTTGTAACTGGAAGCTGCTATGCATATATCAGACCCATTAAAAATAAATATTTTATTGTAAATTCTTCTTTTTAAAATAGTGTTTCGCATGCTGTCCCATCCTCAGGAAGTAGAACATGTAGAAGAAATAAGTTGGGGTTTTTTACTATTTCACTCTAGTATTGTTTCACTTTTAGAACTGTTACAGGATCATGACTCTTCAGATGCTTTCCTCTGTCTCACCTTACCTCACCAGAAATACCTCACATTCATAAGGCAAATTCATAAAATCCAGGTCCACTTATTCTTAGAGCTACATACAGATAGTAAGATGAATAAGACTAGTGCCTGGTCTTCAGAGTCTGTGTTATGAAAGATTATTGTTAGAGCAAATTAGAATTGTGTATTGTGTAAATACCTGTTTTCCTTTCAAAGCTCTTGTCTTGAGAAAACCAGAAATCCTTAACTGATCTTGGCTTTCCTGTCTATATTCAAAGAAGATATATTGATTAAGATTTTCTGCTTGTCACAGGGCAAGATCTGGTATTTCAGTCAGGATATGGGCTTAGCCAAATCCAAACAGTAGCGGATATTAAGAACTTGCAATTATCTGTGAGACCAGACAGCAAACTTTACATTTGACAGTTCCCTCTCCTTTTCAAAGCTGGATCAGGCTAATGACTTCAAGACCAGAAACAAGGGTGTCAGTGTACTTGAATGCAGCTTCTGAGAAGTAATTTTGAAGGACCTCCATGTGATCTGTATACATGTAATGTAGAACATGTACAACTACATTATGGAACACTTCAGTGCAGTAGGATTGGATCAGCAGTTTGAAGCAGTAGAATCTTAGACCAGTGTGTTTACAGCAGAAGTTTAAATTTGAGTTAGATTTAATCTGAGGTGGATGTCTCCACCTCCTGTGTCTGAAAGCTCAAACATTATTTTGGTCCTGTTGCCCCTATGAAGTACTGGCATGCATTTGCTGCGGTGCTTCCTGTTTAGTTTCCTCCCAACAGAAATGAGTTTGCAAGCACCAAAACTTACTTACAAGCCAAACTGATGCTCCATTTATGGGGACAGTGAGAAAATACACTTCAAAACCATCCTAATTGAAAAGCTAAAGCAAATAGATCTCATCCCAGTTGTGCTTTCCTCCAATAGAAGATATAGTGATGTCAGGAGTTCCATTTCAAAACAAACAAAATGTGCTATATGTAATTAGGTTATAGAACACATGCTACAGTATTTGTAGAAGCTAAAAACCTTATAAAGGCTTAACCAGAAAATGATCAGAGAGAATCCATCGAGAATTAAATAAAAATGGCATTCAGAGCAGGAAGCATTTTGTATGAACTACAGAACCACAGAGGCAAAGAGAACGCTCAGGGGAAGGATTGTTTGCTTGTCCTAGTCTTTAACTCTAACTGAGCACCTAGTTCAGTGTCTGCCAAAGACAGGATATTGAACTAGAGTAATCCCTAGAGTCATCTGATGTGACTGTTACTCCATTCTTAACTTAAGGACACTGAGGAAACTGGGATCAAATACGTGGTCTAAGATGAAAGAATTACATGATCCCACTTGAGCAAAATGGAAAGAGCAAATGTGATGTTGGCAGAGAAGTAAGAAAACATAAGTTCTTTCATTTATACAATTATTTCAATTGCCTTCAGTAATTACAGAAATTAAGGCAAGGATTGATATCCTGACTATGGGGTTTTGAGGGCTCTGTTGAGGAAAATACAGTGGGGGAGCAAGAGCAGAATATTGCAAATTCTGAGTGGAAGATTACTTGGAAATTTTATGGAAGATTTGAAAATTGCTCTGGTTTCTTGTCTTACACATTATGTTGTATTCTATTTACTTAGAATTTGTTGCAGAGTTGTTAATTTGTTTTCTTATCAAGTCTGAGCATCTAAATTTAAAATAAAGGCTTTTAAATAGTTCCTTGGTAGACATGCTTATAGTTAAAAGTATGGAAAATACTATTTGTCATACGGTGCAGTAATTTTCTTCCTTCCTGTTTGCCCTTATACTGCTATGCAAACACACTTATTGTTATATTAATATAAACTTTGTGTGTTTCTTCCTAGAAGAAACTACTTTCTATAAAAAGTTAAAATTTAGTCCCTCTATTATCCCTTGTTCTTTTCTTACAAGATTAAAAAATGGTAAGTTGCGTCTTACTACCTAACTATAAACATATAAGCATGTTGTCATTGTTAGTTACTGCATTCCTGTTCATGTGCAGGGACATGAGGATATTCAATTTCTGTTGCAGCTGTGAATGTGGCTTTGTCAGGAAATTTGCCTTCCTTAACAATTTTGCATCTCCTTAACAAGGAAGAAATCATCATGTAGTCTTACAAAGTACAGTTTATTCACAGTTTAGCTTTTAACCATCTTTTTCTGTATGTAGATAATTTTGTATCCTGATGAACCATCAGAATTCCAAACTATTTTTTCTACTTTTAATGATATTAAATGAAAGTGATGGGGAATTAATTAATTATTTGTAGTAAGTTAACTTCAGGTGAGTTTCTCAGGATTCTGAGATGAATGCAATAAATCAGAGCTGCCTTATCTATTTCAATTGCAGCTGTGTTGCCATCGAGATTTGAATTGGAGAATTTAGTGGCATAGAAATAATTGCTTTCCTTGCAAAGGCTTTTTCTGTGCTGAAATAATCTGAGTATCACCAACACGCTTTCCCAATATAGGCAAATATACAAGTTGAAATTAGTTTGTTTTGTTAACAGCAAATGTTCTGAATTAATAGTTTTTAAATTATTTGAACTATCTTAGTACAAACCTTTGTCAGTAGCCTTATAATGAAATGGAATCATTCAGGCTTGATTTCTCAGTGTCCTTGTCTGTGGTGTCAAGTCTGTAACTGCATTTCAACCAGCCAATGCACTCCAGTATACTGAACAGCAAAAAAGATACAGTTCTTTATCTTTGTATAAAGAAGTGTCTGAGTTCTGTTTATACTGACATTCACACTTACAGGGTTATTATCCTGTAGAATAGGAATAACTTTTCCACATTAGTATTGTTTTACATATGTGGTATTTTACTGTAGCTAAAGTTGCCCCAGTATACTAAGAAGAATTGATGAACGTTTTGTGAAAAAAAAAACTAGTGCTTTTGCCTGAGTATTCAGCTGAGAAAACATTTTCAAAAGTAGAGAATGCCCATCCTTTGAAAATCCAATCCTTTAAAGTAGTTCGTGTGAGCATTCTGTAACTGAGGGGCTCAGATGCACTAACCATATTTCAAACTCTTGGCTGCTTTTAAAAAAAAAAAATCATGTACATACCATACATTTAAAACTTAGTACATGTGTTTTCACTTTCCAGCTTCCTGAAGAAAATGTGATAGCTATATGGAACAGTTGGTGTAAACTATGCTTGGTACCTGTTCAATTCCAATTGAACTTCCAATTATTTGCACTGAAAAAAAACAGGTTTAAATTTTTAAGCTCTGGTCTGAAACAATTAAAAAATTACACAATTTAATGTTCTTTTCTAAAATCTGTAAGTTGAGTTTGATTATTTGCTTTTTATTAATGTCTAAGGCTATGCATTATGGTATGGATTTTAAATGACTGTTGAAATCCTGTACACACTATTGGTACATTAGAAGTGTTCATTTAGGTCCAGGAAACAAAAAGAAATTGAAAATTACCAAATGCTTGTCACTTTTATTATGCTTAGTATACAACCTATCCATTTTTTAATGTAAGAGATGTTTGATCCTTGGGATCTCTGCAACAGTAAGGCAGTAATTTATATCTTCGAAATGCTTTTCATTGGCAGCTAAAGAAGAACGTAAAAAAGAAGAGAGCAGTTTGGAGAATGCACAAAAATGGTAAGGTGTTTGCTAGTGTTTTCTAACAGTTTATTTTGGTTGAAGATGTTATTGATCTTAGGAATTACATTAGATACGAAAAAGGATCTGTACTTCAAAGAAGTAATATGTTTTCTGAAAAATTCTTACATAGTCTTCCAGGAAAAAGTTCAGTCGAGTTTTTAGCTAAGCGGTGTACTTTGTTTGAGGTTTTAATTACTGTCAACATTGAATTGAATCAGAGTTTACAGAATATTGTAATAACTGATTAACTACTTAATGTAATAAACATTTATTTCATCATCATTGAACATTTTCAACACTTTGGGCATTCAATGCAGTATACTAAGAAACCAGTTAAATCCCAATGTTTTTATTGCCTGAATATCTGTGTGTTACTTAGGCCAAAGGATGTAAAATAGGGGGAGATGTGAGAGAAATTGATTTACTGCTAGATACCAACATATTTCATGTTAGTATTTCTAATAAATTTTGTTCTACATATTACAGTTTTGTGAGGATGAAGGATCTGCCTTTGTTTGTGTTGACTGCTATAAGATGGTGTAAATTAATTTTTAACTTAATGTTTTTTTCTTCATGGTCACGAAAGGTAATTTGGATTTTTATGCTACTTTTCTGGAGCCCAGGGTCAAACCACCTGAGACACCCAGGTTATTCTTCCCAGACAGTCAGGAAAAGGGTTAGACAACTCCCAGATGCAGTTCAAGTCTTAGGTGAACTGTTTCATTTGCTTGCAAGGAGTGCCTAAATTGGCTGAACTATTGTCTGACATCAACTGGGTTTATTCAACCTCCTAATTTCATTTGCCAAAGGTGGCTGGCTAGCTTGTTTCCTTTTACCTAGCTACAGACCTTCCACTAGTGGCACAGGCTTTTCCATATTCTATCTGCTTTGTAGCCTCTCTGGAGCAGAGTAGACTCTCTGGGGTATGGATGTACACTTAATTTGCAGTTGACTTAAGGAATTAGTTGTCTCATAGGGAGTTTGGCTTTTTCAATTGCTAACAAAACATTCAGCATTTTAAATCACTGCTAAAAGATCTGTTAGTTTTGAAAGTAAGAAAGCAGCCCCAGAAGCTAGATTAGGCTAGGTGAAAGCAAAACAGTACTACTGGGGGAAGGGCTGAAAATGAAACACAGAGAGGAAATTATGAGGAAGCGTAAGGATGAAGGCAGAGAGGGAGTGTGCAGGACTTCAGTATCCCAGAGCATGCAGAGACAACTGTATCAGCTACAGCTGGGATGGAGAGGGATTTTGCTAGGAAGAAGAAAGCAAGATGTTACCGGGGCTGCTGTTACATGAAGTAAACCTGACAAGAGTTTCTGGCGCAGCTATCCTTGCCGAGGGGTATGAACAGCTGAGGAATATTTGGCCTGAGTGAATGTAATGGAAATGACATTGCCCAGCAGACATGAACTTTTTTAGCCATGTCATCATGACTAAGGTATTTTAGAAGTTTTTAGGATTTGAAAGCCCAGCATGGTTTTTACATGTATTTAAAGTTGTATTAGTTTTTTCTTTATTTATTTGTTTTTCCTCGTAGCCCCACTACAGACCCTTCAACTCTGAATTTTATGGGCTTATTCACACTTATTTCATTGCAATTCCTTTACCATAGATCACCAACTAACTTGAAATATAGTTACATGCTCCATACAAAACCCGTGTAAGAAATTTTGATGGTTAAGTTTATTATATATGAAGATTTAGAAAACTATGATGCAAATAGTACATGTCATGCAGTATGTGACCTTCTTCAGCATGTCCTAGAAGCTATATTCATCTTCAAAGTACCAAAAATCCCAAAGCATATCGGTCCATGTTTCAAAAATCCAAGCTTCTTAACTTTGTGAAGTGGCTTGAGTATATATTCCTTTACTTTTGGGGATAACCTCTGTATTTTGAGAGTTAGTTTATATCCTTCAAACCCAGCTAAAAGCTTTAATCTCAACCTAAGGTAAAAACTTGACCAAAACTTTGGCAATTCCACATGAAAACCTGCAATATGGACTGTACAAATGCAAGTTAAGAAAGAAATATTTGCTGAATCTGCATCTGTTACTCAGGTAACATCTATTGAATAGCTGAGGACTCCTTGCAAGTCTTTAAAATACCTCTTACTTATTTTCAAGATTTACACTTCCTGTGTAGATTTAGGACCTATTGGCAACTACAAAGATGAATATAACTTTATTTTCCTTAAATAAAGTCAGTATTTAAAGAAAAAATAGTTACTTTGAAACATGTTGTTCCCTTTCTTTTTAAATTATAGTATTATTTTTCATAAGTATCACCAAATCTTTCAGGATTGTTACATCTGCTCTGCAGAGAAAAGTGATTCAAGGTTTCCAAAAGTGAACAAACCTTTCTTTTCCTTAAATAAGTCCTCATGTACCTAGTCATGTGAATCATTCCATTTTATCTATACAAAGCAATATCATATAGGTTAAAAATGCACAATTAGGTAAAATGCTATTGGAAGTATTGTTTATAGTACGACTACTACTCAGCTGTATAGCAATTCAGTAGCTACATTATAAAATAAAAAAGCATTAAATATTGGCAGCGTATTTTCACTAAATTATTTGCTTGTTGACACATGTGGAAGGTGATTTATTTTCCGTAAAATCTTTGCAAACTGGTTTTTGACACTGTCTGTGGCTTTTTTTAACTCTAATCCCAAGTGCTCAAAGGTTATTTTTAACCAAGCCTGGATAAGTTTTTTCCTGACTTGACCTGTGATTCTTCCATTGTCCTCCAGTAAAGGTAAATAGGAGAATGAGACTTTCATGGAGTGTTGCAGAATAAAATTAAAGAACCAGATATAACATGTAATTTCCAGAAATGCAAGTTAACTTTTTCTCATAAAAATTTAATGTCCACAATTTACCTGTGTGGCATATCTCTTATGATGGCTCATGCATCTGTAAGTTATCCTCTTGGGATTGAGGTAGGTGTTGGAAGGTTAGTTACACTCAGCGTGAGTTGCTGCTATGATTTCCAAGGCTAAGGCAAAGTTACGGTAATTACCAGCCTTGACTACTGAATCAGGAACCAGACCTCAGAGAAACTGTTTCCCCAGTGGGCTTATGTGTTGACAGTTTTTCCCCCTCCCTTTTAGCTTTGAAGAAACAGTGGGATACTTTGGGATAAAGCCAAAGCCTGGTGAGAAGGAGATCACACCAAACTACGTTTTCATGGTGTGGTACGAATTCTGCAGTGACTTCAAGACCATTTGGAAACGAGAGAGCAAAAGCATTTCCAAGGAACGGTAAGGTTCTAATAAAGTCATTAATACCATTTTAGATGTCTGGGAAACTGTTCCTTCTCAAACCCAACAAATTATACTCCTATATTTCACAGGCGTCATTGTTTTCTTTCAGATCTAATGGACATCAAGGAAAGATTATTCCCTCAGGGTGCGTAGGAAAATTCACCAAAGGCATGCTGTCCCCACAAAAAGATAAACACATATAATCTGATAAATTACACTTTTGTAACCCCTTCCAATTACTAGCTAGTAAAATGAAAGGGGAGCTGTGCTAATTTGTAACAGATTGCTTCTCTGTGCATTTTCATGTTGAACTAGCCTAAATGAGGCGATATTGCTGTCGCAGACAGTACAGACAAATAAAAGTGAATGCTTTTCCAGTTAATATACTGCACTTGCATCAAAGGGAAGCCCCAGAGATTCAGGCCACACTTAGCACAGTGTCGAAGCCCCACACTGAATTTACAGCACTACTTCTGACTTTTGGTGTCCTGCTGAGGACATCAAACTACTTGCCGCTAGATCTCACCACAGTCTCCTGATTTTATTAGTTAGAGTAAAAAAAATCCCAAACCCCAAGTCCCTTCAATTATTTGCTTGGTTTTCTTAAAGAAGGTTAAAATCTATTACAATGAAAAAACAATTCCAGTACAAGCACTCTGTGCTTACCATATCTCAATTCATTTGAAAAGATCTAAAGAAGAGTGGTAATGTGGTCGTGCTTTGGAAAAGAGTGGATTAATCACTTTCAGCATGAAATGTAAATCCAGGTATTTGTTCCAAATTGTCACAGATTTAGAGTAAAAAGTATTTAGAGCAAAAGTAGCAAACTCAGTTGCATTTTCCATTTTGCTCCAGATTATTGTAGGGCTTTTATGTACATGTAGATGTAGGTTTTGAAAGGACAAGACATGGAAAATACAAAGTCCTATTTAGCAACCTTATCAACCTTGTTTTACAGGTATTATGGGTTTTAAACATTTGAACGTTTTCCCTTTTTGTATGGCTTATGTTATGGTTGGATTGAGTTTTAGAAGCTGACAACTGAAAACATTTAAAAAGAATCTTTTATTTCCTTGTCTCTAGATGAATATGCAAATTTGGTTTACATGTTAAAAACTGAGATAAACAGTCACTAGCAGATTTCTATAATCATGATAAGGATCATTTTAGGGATATATTTTCCAGTGAATTGTGATATACTTTTATTCCAGAAGCAGTTAGGAGGAATAGAAAACAATTACTCAAGGAAATAAAAAAATCTAGAGCATACATCCATTCTTTTTTATGTAATTAGCACCTTGCTGATGGCATACAGTGATCCCTTCAAAGAAATTGATTTGAATTGCCTTGTAAAAGTTTTAACACTACATAAATTAAACTTTCATAATACAATAGTTAAGAAATCTTGGTAAGTTAACTGTTATTTTCTGTGCTTTCCTACTGGGGAGAGGAGAATTTTTCATGTTTTATTTAGATAAAATGTACACATAAAAATACAGTACAAATATTTCACCAGCTCCTACAATATATAACTTTATTACGAATGCAATACCAATATAATACAGAGCACCCATTACTATAATACCTCAAAGAGCTGACATTTTCTGGATTATATAGACTTTTTCAGAGTTACTGAAAAAATTATTTTTACTATGTTTTAGGAATGTTAAAAGGACAATTCATTGTCCTGTATGTTCAAAATTTGGGTGATTCATCAAGACAATGAGCTGCTGAAATGAGGAGCCTTGTATAATAAGTATATTAGAATGACAGAACTGTTTTCATCATCCTAAATTGTTTTGTGATGTGCTACTGAAAAGAAGAACATCATGAAATCAGTAGATTAGAATTATGGAAAAGCTATTTTCATCACCTGAAAATGTCCTGTAAAGTCATGACCAGTTAAGGGTTCTGTTTTACAAAGTATGAGATGATCAATTGTTGAGCTGCTGTCCAAAAAAATTTGAAAGCAAGCTAAGAGTCATTGTGCACTTTGGTAACTAAAAACCTTAGTATGACAGGAATGGACAGCTGTTTTCCTTAACTGACTAATTAATTGGATGCACTATTTAGTTTGCATCCTTAAAGATTGTATTATTTCATTTTAAAATCCTGTTTACTATGAACCAATTATTTTGCTTGGAAGGAACCTTTAAAGAGGCAGTGTAAATTAGTATTTTCAAACTTGGGTTTTGAAACTGTAGTATTGATATTGTTAGGTGAATTTGTTTACAATTGGATTACCTTTTGCAGTTCAGGAGGAGCTGCAAGAAACAGCGTAAAATGTGTCTAAATTAGCTAGTCACATAGACACCTAAAAATGGATTTCATCATTTACATTTTATAGGAATGTTAATATTGGATTATAATTTGTCTCTCAAGAAATATGGCTTAGAAAATTCAAAGTTTAATTATAATAAGCAGAATTGTTGTTATGCAAAAGTATAATTTAAAATGTATTAGGTTAAAATTAATAGTAGTAAAAATAGCTCAAAAGATCCAAGATTCCAAAATTAAAATTCTATACTCAAAACTAACTGCTTTGCATGGTATAACAGAGAACTTTAAAATCTCTGAATTTCTTGGAAAAAAAGAGTATTGCCTTGAACTAAATGACAGCCTCAGCTGCAAGAGCCTGTTTTGTCTAAAAACTACTTGGTTCCCAAATGTAACACAACTGTAGAAATCTAATTAGATTTCTATGAGACTTTTTCTTAAAGTAAAGGAAACACTTCAACTGAGCTGCCCTGCATTTAACCTACCATGAAAATAAATTAGCTGCCTGCAAAATACAGTTGAATCATTGTCTCTTTCCTGGGTATAATATGCACACCATTTAGGAATGCAAGGCAGAGTTATATATAGATAACAAACCTAGATTGATGTGATACAATATTTAAATTACTACAGAGATAAAATGAAGAAAATCTTTAAAACCTTAATCCAGATAGGAATGTCATTACAGTTTTCTTTCAGACATAGTATTCCCGTCAATACAAGATTGAAACTATAATACAGTAAAATTTGCTCTGTCAATCACCTCATCATCTTTGACAAGCAGCTTCATGTACCAAGGTTGTCTAGCAATACAAGCAGAAGAAAGAAAGGAGGAGTTTCACATGTTTCTGAGTTTGAGGTGTAACTATGGGGCAAATTGAGGAGATAATTACAAGTTACAGGCCTGTGTTGCAAAACAGAAATGCCTTTTTCCCATAGACCATATAACAAATCTGGTAAAGTGTTGTGTCTTTTAAGAGGATATCTTTGGAAAGGACCCTACTGAGAAGGACATGATAGAGCACTGTACAAGCATGAATGGTGTGCTTTGGTTTAACCCAAGCCAGCAGCTAAGCACCGCACAGCTGCTCACTCCCTCCTCTGCAGTGGGATAGGAGAGAGAATCAAAAGAGTGAAAGTGAGAAAACTTGTGGGTTGAGATAAAGGCAGTTTAGTAATTAAAGAAAAAGCAGCACACACAAGCAAAGCAAAGCAAGGAATTCATTCCCCACTTCCCATGGGCAGGCAGGTGTTCAGCCACCTCCAGGACAGCAAGGCTCTGTCACGCGTAACAGTTATTTGGGAAGACAAACACTGCCACTCTGAACATCCCCTACCTCTTTCTTCCCCCAGCTTTATATGCTGAGTATGATGTCATATGGTATATCCCTTTGGTCAGTTGGGGTCAGCTGTCCTAGCTGTGTCCCCTCCCAACTCCTTGTACACCCCCAGCCTACTCGCTGGTGGGGTGGGGTGAGAAGCAGGAAAGGCCTTGGCTGTGTGTAAGCACTGCTCAGCAGTAACAGAAACATCCCTGTGTTATCAACACTGTTTCCAGCACAAATCCAAAACACAGCCCCATACCAGCTAAAATTAAAATTATCTCTACTCCAGCACAGGTAAATGTGAAATAGCTGTTACATCCCTCAATTAATACAACAGTTGAAGAGCATCAAATGAAATTAGCAAGGGGTTGGAATGAGCAGAATGCAGTGATGCCCCTTTAGAGTAGGCATACTTAAATATGTGGAACACTTTGCCACAAGATGTCACAGATGCCAGAAGCTTGCATTGCTTCCGAATGGTGACAGTACAAATTTATATTAGAAAAAGCCATGAAGGACTGTTATACTTTAGGAGAGTTTCCAGCTGCAAAAGTACTCTGGGGATTATCACTGTATGCTTTGATTGTCTTTATATGCTTCTGCCATCATCAGCTCAGATGTTCTGCCATCATCAGCACAGTTGTTCTGAACTGGTGTAACCTTTTTCTTTCTATTGTTTTTGGTGCTGGGTTTTTTTGCAACAGCTCTCCTAAAGGCATAAAAATAGTTCTATTTTCTTGTGACTACTGAGCTAAAATTTCTTACCCACTTTATACAGATAACAAAAAACACTGTTGGTAGATCCAGAAAAAAGAAAAACATATCAAGTGCATTAGCTATCTGAGGTTTGGAGACAAATTCCACTGGCAACATGCATTTTACTGTATATAAAATGTACTGATTTAGTTAGTGAACTTTTACGATAAATGCAAGATTTGATCAATAATGACCAAGGTCTTTCCAGAAGATTTAAGCCTGACAACTTGATCAGACATTCATATTGTACAATACAGTAATAGAAGTGGACAGTGTTCAAACTTCATGGTCTGTTACCATGCTTCTAACTGTGAAGCTAACAAAGAGCTCTATAAAATCATCTGCCAAGCTAGGTAATGCACAGGCATCTGTCTTCTAAAATTTGTAGACGGAAATGTATCCTGTTATTGCATGGGCTAACAGTGTTTTCAGGAAATGGTGCTGTTACTCAAGGATTAATTTATGGGCTACATGCAGAAATTATCTTATGACTGAGAACAGTAAGGCGTGTAACTCATGAAAGGAATTTGAGCTATGGAGATATTTCTGTCTCTCAAGGGGAGTCACTGTTCAGCTCTGTTAAGGATTTGGGCTGGATATGCAGCTCGGGTTTAGGTTGAGCAGTTGATGTTGGCTGTAGGTGCCTCTGCTCGTTCATCTCCACCCGTATCTGAAGATTTGGACTGCACAACAGTTCCTCTGCCAACACAGTCTTGTGGAAGAAATTTAAACCTGAAGTCATGGGAAGCTCAGGTGGCACAGAATTGTCATTCCAAGCTATTTCATAACCCACAGAAATCCACATAACCCACCAGCTGCCTGGAAGGGGGCTGTAGAAGCAAAGAGAATGGATTATTGCAGAATATCAAAAGTTTGAGAGAGAACTAGAAAACTTGGTCTCTGCATTCGCACATCAGCAGAGCCTGAACATACAGGAGGAACAACTGTCTTGTTTAGAAACAATTCTAGTTTTCCCAACTGGGGGCTTCAGTGAGTGTCTGACTGTCTGACTTGAAAGCAAAGTAGGGGTGAAAATTATAATATTTGGTTAGTCCCTGCCTTGATAATATTTCTTTTCCTGTAAGGAGGAAAAGTATTTTCATGAGCTGATGAAGGACACTTTTAATAAATACGGGTTTATGTTTAGATTTAGTTTCTGTGTCCCTAGTTACAAAATAAAAATTATAATTTTGAATAAAAATGTCTTTATTTTTTACTAACATCTTCTAGTTTAAGAGGCCTGACTTGCATCCAGTTTACAGAAGACAACACCTGCCACAGAGAGGCAGCAAAAAGGAAAATTTTGACATGATTGTTAATAGCAAAGTTCTATATGCAGTAGTGGAGTCATGATTTTTCTATTTAAAAATACACTGCTTTGATAATTTTACTCTTTTTCCTTGTTGTGTGGTAACATCTAATACTGCTCAGTATTACAGCTGATGACACATCTTTACTTGTTAAGGTATCTTGGCCTCTTTTGCTCACTGTTGAAGGAGAGTAACTTTTCATCTTGCAGCTGGTCAGATTTCAAGTCTTAACCAGCCTGCTTTCCTTAATTTTTTGGCCTCGTGCTATTTGCTAAATTAACACCTGCACACTTTTTTTCTCTGAGTTGTAATTCAGGTCTTCCACCATCCTTTCTGGTCTCTTTGTCCTCTGTAGTATTCTCTGTTCAATAATTCCTCTCACCGTTTCTCTAGCATGTTTCACTACACAGTTCTATCCCTTCTCGCTTTTCTGGTTTAGATGCACTTCCGTTGACTTTTTAATTGCCACTTTGTTTTCACATATATTAGATTAGATCCCAATTTCTCTTCCATGAAATCACTAAAACTTAGCTAGACTACTGTGTCCATCCATGCTACTATATACTGATACAGGAAGAAAAAAATCTCTACATTGAGTCTATTCCTTTGTGCATTTCCAAACTCCCTCTCATGGTCACACGTCTGTAAATGTCCAGTTCATGTGAGCTGCTCGCTTGTCCGTTCATTAATTCACAATACAAAAAATCAGAATAAGGGGGATTGAATGGTTGGTGGGATGCTTAGTTCATGTTGTTCAGCCTACACCTGCAACTTGTAGGTTATGGAGCTCAGGACTTGATTCTCTGACGTTTTCTCCAGGTTAAGCTCCTGAGGAGATTCATGTCAGAAAACAATATAATTGAAATTCCCTAAGTTGAATAATTTAACAATCCCTCTATCTTTCCAGCTGGTTATTGTACTATCTTAATGAGTTCCCTTCCTCTCTAGGGAGCCCTTCTCCTATGTAAGGTTCTGCATCCTCTCCCAACATGTAACACTTTAGTAATAAATGAGCTTAAGTAATAAGATGAAGTGAGTAAACATTTTAAGCCTATACTTTGTAAATCTCACCTCCTAAGCAGTGTTGCCAAGACATATGTAGTTTAGTAAATCTAGGCAAAAGCTAAAGTTTATGTACCACCTGATTTCTAGTGTTAAAATAAACTACCTTTGTTATCATCTGATTTAACTGCAGTTCCTCACAAGGAAGAAGGGAAATATAACAGAATATTCATTTACCTTGCATTTTGGCATTCTATCACTTAGTGTTTGTTTTACTTCAGACAGACTTTGAACAAGTAATTGCTGAACAATTAAAAGTAGTCAAGGATGTTTATCCTTTTATAAGTAAGACAATTCACATCTGTATAAATTCTCATAAACTACAACAAATGGTTTAACTTTATAATACATTGATAAGTTTATTTTAACCAAAGATAATAGTATGCTGTGAGGTATATCTGCAAACAGGTTAACAATGTAATGTGTGGGTCTAAGAAAAGATAAAAAAATAATTATCAGTTTAGTTCTATCCCTTTGAATGTACTTCATTTGTAATTTTGTTCTTTGTGTGCCTTAACTCTAATTTTACTTCTAAATTTAATATAATTCTAATTTTTAGTAGTTTAAAATATTTTGAAACAAATTTATAGTATCATATGGTTTATACGAATGGGAAATTATTTCTAGTTGTGCTAAGGCAACACAGTAGAAAAAACCAGAGAGAACAGAGAAGAGGCATACTCAAGTAATGCCTGCTGTTGGCCAGTTTTATGATTTTGAATGTGATGGTTTTCATTCTATTTCCTTTTTCTCATTTCAAGGATAGTACTTTGAAACACAATAGCCAGTTCTGGTATCCTGACCACATTTAACAATAAATTCTTTTTATTTTTATTCATAAGGCACCTTTACAGCATGAGTGCTTCACTGATGCATTTACTGAGCTAACTACTTTCTTAAAATTGATCCATCTGATTTTTAAAATTCCCGAACACTTAAATTCCTTTTAAATTATGCACTTACATTTCTGATAACGCTTACTAATCTTATCATTCATGCGTTAGCAAAGTGATGGCTTTTTTCCCCCAGAAGACCAAAGTGTAATATATAATTAGTCTGTCATTCTTACAAGCAAAATATCACATGATTCAAATCATGTCAGTGAGCTAGTTTAATTTTATTTTGTACTCTGAACTATGTGTTCTGTTTTATAAAATCCAGATTTCCTGGAAATTATGCAAATAGGAAATAAAATACACAGAGCTAAGACTCAATCAGTGACAAGCGTGATTTCCTTTTTAAGTCTAAAATTTTGTGATCCCTAGAATTCTCTTTAAGATGAAAATATGAACTGTAAACATTTTAAAACGTTGCAGAAAACAGTCCTAGCACCAAAGAGAATGCAATTAAAAAAGAAAATGTGCTCAAAATAGGGAAGAGTTTCGAGGTTGATCCCTTGGTGTGATTCTGCTGACCCTGAATACTGTCACTTGAAACACATCATCATCTTTGCATAAACTTTGTAGCTGCTGTCCAGTGGCTGTTATTATCCATCATTAAGAAGCAAACTGTGCTGATTAACAAAAAATTGTAAAAAGACAGAGTGTTGTCTTGCCATTTAGTTGTTTACCTGAAGAAACAGGGAACTCTAAGTTTTAAAAAGACTTCAGATATATTTAAATATGTACAGAATAGTCATTTCATATTTGTGTATTTGAGGGCGTGCCTACAGCTTGAGTCAATATTAAAGCTAAGTTGTGCTGAAAATAAGTTTACTTAAAAGTAATGTAACTGTTTCCTCCTGTTCTTTAGCACTGAAAGGTGAGACAACACGAGTAAGTACCCAGAGGCAGCTTCTAAAATACATAGCTCAAAGAAGGAATTCTAGTTTCCAGCACTGAGCATTGATAAGCACAGTAATGAACTTATGAATGTGTTCTGTATGTTTAAAAGAAGTTGTCCAGAATCTAGTTTGCTGCTAGTGTTACAGCAAGGAAGTACACATTAGTAATTGCAGCTATAATCCACTTTCCTTTTTGCTTTTCTTCCAAAATTCCTCAAAAATTGTGTGTGTCAAAAGTGGTTTGAACTGGACGTGGTATTTTAAATACTTTTTGACTGGCCATAGCAATTATTTCTGCCAGTGGAAAAAATTAAATAGGAGAAGAAAGTACAATTTTTCAGTTCAAGAGTGCCAAGAAACGTGTTGTTTATAGTAAAAGACTGATTTAGTGTGCATTAGTGAAAATTGGTTTGCTGGGTTCTCCTTGCTTGTAAAATTTAAGCTTCTTTCCCACTGCATTTTGTGTATAGAATTGTAAAGTAGGTGTTTATAGCATCAGCATTTTAAAGGCACTGATAGCTGGGCTGATCTTGCCTTGGGACTGCCAAGAATTTTCTTTCATTTTATCACTGTTTAGCATATAATTTCCCCTGCCCTTTCCACTGTCTGTAAGTGGAGAATCAAGTCCCTTTTTGTTAAATCCTCTTTTGCCTTTTCCTCCGGATTAAACTTCTTCTTGTTAAATCCCCACAGAAACAAGGGGTCTGTATGCAGGACCCTATGAGCAAAGGGCAACAAATCAAGGATCTGTGTTCTTATTTCCCCTTATCTCAATAGTTTTTCAGTAGACTGGCCTGTATCTGCACACAAGACAGGTTTAACTACCTCTTGGCACAAATCCCTTCTAATTTGCCTCTCCTCCTATTTCCACATCAGTGGGGCTGGTCAGTCAAGTCCATGTAAAGCAATGGGGAAAACATTAAGGAAAAACTGGCAGATGCTTTCGTTTCAAACTTTTCACAGGAAATATAATGTGTAGCCTGGCAAATGGCCTACTAAAATAGTATATTCTATATATACAACAGATTGAGCCAACTAGCTTTTGATTTTTTTCAGAGTGTTTCTTGCCATGACACTGCAGCTTTTTTGGTGGGAAAGGTGCTCTGTAAAACCCAGATACTGCAAAACCAGAGGCATTGTTGGCCTGGTGACATTTTCAGCGAGCAATACGGGCAAACTGTCCTTTTGCTTTTGCTTTTCTTTATTTCATGTACTCTTATCTACTTTTGATACATATATTAAGCGCCTTTGTTGTTGGAAAAGCGGATTTGTTACCCAGTGTGCAGTAAGCCAAGCTCCCTGGCACAGGGGAGATACTGCTTTTATTCAGGCCTGGGTGCTTGGTGGATTTCCACAAATCAAACACACACAAAGCTGTCACCTTCACTATATTTATACACAAATGTTACAAGGTAGTACATTCCCAGTTACAATGATTGGCTAGCAATTTACATGTAAGTATAATAATTGTAGTGTCACCTTCTTCAATCACTGTGCCTGCATTGTCTTGACCTGTGGGTGTGGTTTTTTTAGTTTATAAGGAAGACACTTCAGTTAGGAGCACCTGGACTGCACAGTTCACCACTAAACTCCCTGTGTGTGTATTAGATGTTCTTGGTGTTCTGGGACAGTCAGTTTACAGGTGTTCTCTTAGACAATTCCTTTTGATCCTTTTCTTAGCAACCACCTAGCAACTATCTATACTCATTCTTAATTAGGGAACCACTGTAATAGAGAGCCATGGTTTGATGAAAGATACCAACTTTGAATACTAATAGCAGTCTATTGGGCTAATGTGCCTAAAAAATGTTTGGGTGATGGCTCTCACGGATAGAGTATGTGCCAAATAGAGCCAGAAGAACCATTATTTTTTCGAATCTAATCATGTATTTTCTGTGTATTTTGTTTCAGAATTAAAGTGGCTCAGCAATCTGTAAACAAGTTAACTGGAGAGAAGAAAGTTGAAACGAAGAAAATCAATCCTACAGCCAGCCTGGTATGATGTGTTTCTCAGTATGACATTCAGAAGGGTTTTTGAGACAATATTCTCATCATTCAGGGTGCTGACGGGTTTCTGCTGTTGTTGAGATTTGACATAGTATGCTTAGCATGATGGTAGCAGAGTGATTTTCTTCCCAAGGAAAAAAATCTTTACGTTTATGCCCTAGGATAGTCCAACAGTTAAGTTTAAAACTTAGTTTAGTTGTGCCTAAACACAGCTCTACTATTTTAGATAACAAAATATGGCAAAAGTGTTCTTTTTCTTGGTTTCTTCTCTCCTTCCACTTGAAGTCTCTGATGTTTTCTTCCATGCTCCATAGTGCACAGAGGCTCACTGTGTATGTTTGTCCAATGGCGTAGAGTGTGTTTTCAAAACCTTACAAAATCTTCTTTGTGCTGTTAAATAATGGTGAAGAAAGGATTAAATCCCCATTTTTTTTCCTTGCTGTATCCCAGGGTTTTTTGATATGACACAAAAGAAGGACTAATAATTTATACTGTAGATAAACACTTTTTGACTGTGTGCAAGGCACAGAGGTTAGACCAGCATTTCTCAAACTGTAGGAAGGAAGAGTCTAAGGGAAGGGAATGCACCTGAAGGAATATTATTTGCATTCCCAGCACACCATATCAGTTGCAGGGCTGGCAACAGAGATACAAATTACTACACTTGCTTGGGAAGAGATCATTAAACAACAGAATCTAGTTAATGCTAAATTAGAGCTAAATTAGTCAGTAGAAGCCATTCCAGATAAGAAGATTCGCATGAATTTGAAACATATCTGGTTTTCTCTAGTTGCACTTGTCTTCACAGAACTGCGTATTTTTAAAGGTATGCAGTGTTTGACTAGCATGTAGCTAAAGCAAGCTCAGTTTCTCTACAGTAAGCAACAAACTGGTTTTGAGCCTTCCTTGAGAGCTCCAGGCATTGATTTTTTTTATTAATAAGAAAACTCTAATCTACTGTGACTCGTTTATTGCATCTCAGCTTCTACACCAAAAGTTCACAGCACCTTGAGAGGAGAAGGAATATTGTAGGCAAGAATGATAATAAAACTCTTTCATTTTCTTTAACAGAAAGAAAGACTACGTCAAAAGGAAGCCAATGTGACTGCCAACTGAAAGAACAACGATGAAAATGAGTGTGACTTCATACTTTGCATGATACTTTACTACACCCATGGCCCAGGGAGCACCTTATATTAAATACTGAATTCTGCTTTGCTGATCTGTTCCAAGACAATCCACTAGAGACTTTTCAGTTCCTTTGGAGGGGTTTGTACACTCAGTGAAGGGAATTCTAATAAGGTTTTTACATGGGAAGGCAAAATTATTTTCTGTATCTCTTCCTTGCATTGCTTAAAATGCATCTGGTTGTTAATGGTTATCTAAAGTACTCTGAGCATAATGCATTAATATGAGAGAGCTAAAATGAGCATTTTGGATGCTGAATCAAGTAATGACTAACAACCTGTAGGTACTTACAGGTCTTTCTGTAGATAAGCGCAAATATGCCATTCAGCTCACAAAAGACTATTACACTGTACTCTTTTTTTTTTTTTTTTTAGTTCAGCAGTAACTGAGATTAAATTGACTTATTCTAAATCATTTTACTATGTTAAAGTATTGGATGCATCTTTCTAAAACTGATTAAATGTAATTATAGATTTATGCTGTATTTTACTATAAATATTTTTTATAGACGCTTCGGCTTATGCCATACATTGAAATGGAAACAATATTTTGCACAGGAAAAAGAATAGCTTCAAATTCTTTAGTTTTATGATTGATAGCATAACTGATTCATTATTTTTATGGTTTTAACCTAACTTTTCCTAAATTTTGAGCTTTAAAAGAAACATTATATAAACATATTTTTATTTCAGGAAATATGGAAAAATAGCAATTCCATAAAATGTTGGGTTTATTAATCATTATTCATTGAACTAAAATACAACAGTATGTCTCCATGAAGTTACACGTTTACCATTAAATCTCTGGCTTTCAATTCTATTGAAAGTTTTCTTCTAATCACTTTAAAATATATTATGCAACCTTCTCTCATCACCCTATATTTTTATGAAGAAAGTGTCTAGCATACATATATAAATATATAATTTAATAAGAAAAGCTGGAGAAATAAAGGGAGTCTTGCTGTCCTCCTGTAACATTATAACCATTGCCTGTAAAATAGCAGCACCTGAAAAAAATCCTACAGAATATCCACTGTTACTGTAAGATTCTTTGTTACATTTTAAGGATTTGGACTTCCAGGAGAGATCTTTTAGCAGAAGTTAGCTTAAGATAAAACAGAAAGTGATTTTTAAATACAAGTAGGTAACAGTCTGTCAATAGGAACAACAAAGCGGAGAAAACACGCTTCTGCCTGCTGTCCATAAGAGAGAAGTCCCCTGCTTTATGATAATAGTGCCTGAAGTTGGTTATGAAGATAAATTAGGTAAAGCAAGAAATTGCAAAAAGGTAATGGGCGAAAGGTAGTAATCCTTTCCTTAGAAGCTGTAGAGAATAGGAGGGACCAAAATGGGTTATCCATAAAGCAAATTAGGTAGAGAAACTGTGATGAAATCTAACGTAAAGCCATTCCTAGAAGCAAGTGCTTATTAAGGAAAAAAAGCAGTTTAACTTGAAGACTTCATATATTGCAGGTTTCTTAAATGAGTATCTCTTTCATTCCTGCATAAATCAAAATAAGGGAATCAAGATTCCTTTGTATGTTTTGGAGTTTCTAGCTGCTGCAGATACACTCAAGATGTCCAAGCAGTATTTTTTATGAAAACAGCCAATAATATACCAACAAAAATAAACTGATCTGTAGTTTGGTTATTTCTATTGCAGAGAAATAAATTCCAAAGATTTAAGGTTTCTGTCTTCCACCAAATCAGTAAAGTATATTTGTTTCCAATATCATGATAACTAACAGGAGCAATAAAGCTTATAAAAGCCAAAGATCAACAGCAAGCAAGGTAATTTTGATAAGTGTGTAAGCAAACGAGTGATGAGTTTTGATACGGTTTTCTATCATGAAGATATTATATATTGCCATTTGAGTCCATCGGGAATTTTTCAATGAAATGTTTTACTTGAAATATTAATCAACAAGAGTAGCACTTTTTGTGAAAAAGGATTGGTCTTGAAAATTCTCATTAGAAATACATTATGGAAAAAAGTTTTTAAATTATTGAAATATCCTGTTTCAAAATTTCTAAATGTGAAGTGTCCTTTTTCAGTTCAAATTGACTTTTCATTTTGAAATGTTAAAAAATGTATTTTAAAAGGGATTAAAATTAAAATTAAAATTATTGATGTAAAGCATTGCTTGATCAGATTTATAATTTTTTTTTCAGATTATCAGTTTGCCAAAGTTTTGAGAACTTAGGCTATTTTTGTCAGAAGATTCAAAGAATTATATTGCACAGAGACATGGTTTCATCATCTTGCATTGATTTGCCTCTCAAGACAGGGATTCTGATTCTAGCTTGACCCATGACTTAAATCCTCTCCTACTAGTTAAACTATTTTTAAGTGTAAAAAAAAATATTGATTCATTTTCTTAATCAAGGCTTAAAAGCTCTTGTATGGAATTCATCAGCTAAATATCAAATTCACACCCCTAGTGATACCCAGAAGTGTCTTCAGACAGTGATTAAAGTGACAACGGTATACCTGCTGACCCTAACTAAAATGTTGTATTAGAGAATAAATATTAACAAATACTACATAAGTAATTTTTTGTTTAATTATGATACGTGTAGACACTAGAGACATAACAAGTGGGAATCAACCAGTATTCATCTTGGGGTCACCAAGTGTCACCAAAAGCTATGTCTTAAGCTTTCATTGATGTATATATAGTGCCTGACTACACCCTGTTTTTTGTAGTTCGGGGGGGATGAAAGGAGAGAAGGAGAAAAGAAAATTAAAAGAGGGAATGGAACAGGAATGTCTGGTACATGTCTGTGTTGCTGTCACGGAAGTAAAAGTAAAGAGTGGGCTAAATTCTGACAAGAGGCAATAGCGAGACAGTTACAGTTTTCCAGTCTATATAATTTTAAATACCTCTCCACTACATAGAAGTCACTTCTGTGACCACAGAGTAGATGTGTCTTAAGAGGGCGTTTTTTTCTCTGTTTTTTGTTTTGTTTTCAACTCTTCTATTATTGCCAAGCTTCTCAGAGTCTGTAAAGTAAAGCACTGTTAAAACCCCTATGACTTAGCAGGTGCTTATTACACAGGACAAGTATGTATATTATTGATTTTTAAGTTAAATTATTAGGAAGTATGCAGTTCAGATGAGTAACTACTAATAATTTGTGAAGTGCTCTTCACCCTATTTACAACATTACCACTGACTGATTTTAAAATAAAAGACATTTTAGCATCTTTGAGATATTTTTGACAATATGAATTATATTTTCATTATGGTAATATTAATATATGAGAATTACCCAGGCATTTTTCCATGACTAACCCATGTAAATGTTTTATTGTGCTTTGTTGTAAATGTATAGATTGAATATTATCATACTTTTGTATTTATTATTTTTTGCAGCAAAACAGAAACTGTATGGTCTTCAGTTTCTATACATATGTAAAATTAAAGTAGAATGGATGGAATATACAGAAAGCAGAAAGAAAAACTATTTAACGTAAATGGTTCTAGGAAGGATAAATTTTATATATGGATTTCAACCTTTCTGAATTAATGAAGATATCTCCTCCAAGCAGATATAAACAGCCAGGTTATCTCTGACCAGTCTCTTTTTTTCTACATGAACAAAAAACTTATTTTCATATGATGTACAGGGTTCTTATTGCCCTGATTTTCCAGTAAGTTGCTAGCAATTTCTTTCTTAGATCTAAAGATCTTTCCTATCTGAGGAATATGGGGCAGCGGAAGACTGTGCATACTAATTTATTAATACTATTTCTTCATTGCTTCAGGTCAGTATCTTATAAAATGGAAGCCTTAATCTTGTGTGGGTGTGGAATTCCAACCCAGACAAGTTAGAAATATTCATCTCATTAAAGCATTAATGTGTTTTTGAAAATCCACTGCCTTAATCCATTTTTAGGCACCAGTCTAAGCTTCTAATTTTAGAAAATCATACCCACCCAATTTTTGCTCATTCATGGCCTTGTCTTGATCTTGTTCAGTATTGTTTTGGATCTCTTTTCTTTCCTCTTCTCTTTTCTTTCCCCTTTTCTTTCCCCTTTTCTTTCCCCTTTTCTTTCCCCTTTTCTTTCCCCTTTTCTTTCCCCTTTTCTTTCCCCTTTTCTTTCCCCTTTTCTTTCCCCTTTTCTTTCCCCTTTTCTTTCCCCTTCCCTTTCCCCTTCCCTTTCCCCTTCCCTTTCCCCTTCCCTTTCCCCTTCCCTTTCCCCTTCCCTTTCCCCTTCCCTTTCCCCTTCCCTTTCCCCTTCCCTTTCCCCTTCCCTTTCCCCTTCCCTTTCCCCTTCCCTTTCCCCTTCCCTTTCCCCTTCCCTTTCCCCTTCCCTTTCCCCTTCCCTTTCCCCTTCCCTTTCCCCTTCCCTTTCCCCTTCCCTTTCCCCTTCCCTTTCCCCTTCCCTTTCCCCTTCCCTTTCCCCTTCCCTTTCCCCTTCCCTTTCCCCTTCCCTTTCCCCTTCCCTTTCCCCTTCCCTTTCCCCTTCCCTTTCCCCTTCCCTTTCCCCTTCCCTTTCCCCTTCCCTTTCCCCTTCCCTTTCCCCTTCCCTTTCCCCTTCCCTTTCCCCTTCCCTTTCCCCTTCCCTTTCCCCTTCCCTTTCCCCTTCCCTTTCCCCTTCCCTTTCCCCTTCCCTTCCCTCTTTACTTTTCTCTTTTTTTCCTTTTCTCTTTGCTTCTCTTTTCTCCTTTTCTTTCCTCCTTCTCTTTTCTTTTCCTCTATTCTCTCCAGAATTTATTCATGACAGTGAATTTCAGGATTTGCAATCTGGAGAATTCTTTTCGGCATTCTTCTTTTGAATATAAGCCTATATGTTTGCATATAAATATAAAGAAAATTAAAAAGTTAAGAGGTAGCTTGATTATGGACAATAAGTTGTTTCTAAATGAGAAAATACTAGGAACTAAATGGTTTCTTGAGCCAGTAAGGAAAAATATAACACAAACACTTAAAATGCATATTTCTAAATATAATATAAAAATTAAAACCAGATAAATTAAAAATAGAAATAAAACCCAATCTGTTAGTAATAAGGCTAGGTAACAACTGGAAAAAGTTAGCAAAGATAGTTAGGTTTCTCCATTTTTTTGATGCTTTCAGAAATCAGGATAGAATCAGTTTATTGGATTCAGTTCAGATGTACCTAAGTGGCATCCCATATCCACCGACTCACCAGTTCAAATAGTTCCTCTAGACAGAAAAATTTAGGAATAAGTATGTCAAAAGACCTAACAATTTTTATATATTCTCAGTTTTAATGAAATATTCTTATGCAAGCTAGAAGAGCTTTTTGTTGCGATTTTAAATTTAAAATATTACAAATAGTGTGGTGAGAACATCATAATGTGGGAAACCATTGTCAGATTCTTAGCATTTGTATTTCAAATGATAAATTAACATCTGTCCAGTGCATCTTGTGGTATTTACAAGGTAACAAAATTATATACTCAGGAATTCAACACTGTTTTAGAGATTCCTAATCTAGGTCTGAGAAAACTGGTCTTCTGTATTGCACAATGTGAAATTCCAGAATCATCAAAACCCTAGTTCCTTACCATTTGTCGAAGGTTTGAGCATATGCAAGGGAGTTTACAGCTAAGATGATGCAAAATTTTAGTAATACTCTCTCTATTCAGTGAATTAATAGATATGACTGGTTAATATAATTACCAATTACCAATCATTTCCACTGCTCAGCAGGGTTTCAGCCATAACAATTTTGTGCAATGGTTTTAGAGATTTAAAGTTCAAAAGTTGTGCAAGCAACATCAGTAGAAATCTTTAAAAATACTTGGTTTTGCAAGATTTTTTTCAACTTTTATCTCTTGCGGATTTCTTCAATTTTTCCAAGTCAAAAAAGATTTTAAGAAAGATTGCTAAAATTAATATCAGGGTTTTTTTCCCTACATTTCCCTATTTCCCAAGCTCTGTAATTTAGCAGGATTCAACTGGCTTTAAATTATTTTGATTTGATACCTCATAGAATTAAAGCATTTAAATTAAATTCTTTTTATGAAATTTAAACACTGGGTAGAAGAAAACATTTTTTTTAAGAAGCAATGAATTAAAAATGCTGAACTGATAACGTACACCCAGAATGAACAAATTTCCTGGACATTATCAAGTAGCATAAGCTTTCCTTTAATGTTAGAACAGCATTGAGTTTCCTGTGGTTTGTTTCTGCCAGATGTCATCGTAGAGTAAAATATTTAGTTAGTTAGTTTTAATTAGATATTTCTGATTAATTTAATTTCATCCCCTTGTCACCTCAATTTCATCTTCAACAGTCAAATATTGAGGTAAGACTATAAGACTTAGCTTTTCTATAGAGGCTGATAGTGTAATTGCTTATATATACAAGTAGTTTTATTTAGGTAAGTTTTACCATGGCCTATACAGTAAAATATCGATAGAGAATATTATCGGGTCATGGGATGGAATAAAGTCTCTCTTACAATCCAGTTACGAAAATTATCCTGATCTATCTCAGTATGGGACATGGATTTCTTTTCTGTGGTAGGATCTGCCTCAAAAGGTTTTAGAGCCCTGGGAGCTTTTGGCAGGTGGAGGATGAGGCTGTTGGCATGGCATCTTTGCTTTAGCCATCAGTTGCTAACAGCACAGCTTCTCTGCAGTTAAACTGCAGTTGAATCCCCTGAGCCAAGATTGCCCCAAGGACTCCTGGAGGGGAGACTGGAAAATACCATCAATGGTCATACATTTTGAAAAGGGAAAGACATCATACTTATACTTCCATATTAAAGTAAAAGCTAGCAGACTCTTCCAAAACAGTGGAAACTTTGTATAGTTGCATGTATCCTGTACTTAGGTTCTATAGCTTTCAGAAATTCTGCATTCATATGTGAACTTCATTCTGTGATTATGTTCTTGTATTTATTGCTCATATGGTTATTTATACAAATAGAATAATGTATCTGTTCTTACTCATTTATTGTGCTGCAACCTCTAAAATGTTGACTGCAAAAACTGTTAAAAGAGAGATCCATTAATAGAGTCCAGACAGGCAGTTGTATTTCGAGTTTCCTGGTGTCGTCCTGCCAGGAACCTTCATATTTTCCTAGAGGTAAGAAGAGTTTATCTGCCATCCAAGTTCTCAGTTTTTCTTAATCATAAACTAGTACTTGTACTACTACTAGTGCTAATCATAAGCTACTGCCTGTTCAAGTACCAGTACTTGTAGCTTAGGGCTAAATTCTTTCATCACTGATAACAATTGTCTTCACTGCAATCAGAAGTTAAATGGGGCACAAAATAATCCTGAAGATGGTAGGTGAGGTGTTTTTGTGATACCCATTAAACCCTAATGTATTTTATAAGCTCAAAGTCCAAAAGAGTACCAACACAGTCTGAGATTCAGGTACTAAACTGACTGTGACACATAGCATCCGTATAGATTAAGCTCAAGCAACTTTAGAAAGAGGAGCTGTAATACCTGTTCACTGGTTGATAGTGTTTCTTAAATCTTTTCTTTAATTAGCAACAAGATTATTTTTGTCAATCTGTGAATTATGCAATAGAAAATTTTAAATGGTATATTTTGTCTCAGATTTCTTCCAGAGGGGCCAAGCTTATAGTTCTGTATTTTTACTTTCTCATGTGGCATGCTGTAAATACATTCCATTGTAGCTGAACAAATGCTCATTCGAGAACCATTCGCAAATAATATGTTATAGAATCCGTATGGAGATCAAAGAATATAGCACAATTTCCTACTGCTTGGAGCATCAGTATGAACATATATATTGTATAGCACCTGATGCTCATTTCTTAGTTTTAAAGTACCTTAAGGAATGTATTGCAATTAGCAACTAATTGCTATAAACTGGATAAAAGCCATGTTCTTCATATATATATATATATATATATTTTTTTCTCTTTGTTAGAGTGAGTTTTTGTGGTGTAGATATCTTCTAGATTCTAGGGGGAGAGAGACTATTTTGTAATGAATCGAAATGGAACAAGGTCACAATTTATACTTCTTTCATATCTGACAGGAAGGTGAAGGAATAAAACTGATTTCTTTTCACTCCACATAAAACCAGTATGGTTTTCTGATTCCTTTTCGTTCTGTTACTCATTTAGTGTTACAACCCGGTGTGCCTTAGAAGGGCTGTAAAGAAATCAGAAGGTCCATCTAAGGATCTCATTCCTTCAAGTTTCCTTTGTAATGTTCAAATTCAGCAAACTGGCATGGGGAACTCCTCCACTGTCACCGTTTTTCCTCTGTGATTCACAGAATTAGCCCCTCTCTTTCTTTTGTTGGACTTCACATAATTACCAAACAGGTTGCTAACGGTCCAATAAAAACTCACCTATTGGGTGAGGAAAGGTCAATTAGCCTCCTAATCATGATAATGACTTTACTGAGCACAAGTTGAATCTTCATGATTCACCTAAGTGGAACATCACTCAGTTTCAAAGAATTAGACAATCAATACAGTGTGTTCATGCCCTTCTGTTACTTAATGTCTTACTTCAAGAAAGCCTGTGTCTCTGAGTAGCAGGCAGAACTTGTGCATTTAGTTACATAATTGACTTCTTCTTGATTCCAGAGCAGAAGTATTTGTGATATGGGAGATGTATATGAGTGTTTTGGCATTTTGTTTTATACACATTTCCATCTCCTATCACGGAGCCAAGTAAAGA
This sequence comes from Hypotaenidia okinawae, assembly GCA_027925045.1. Lineage (NCBI taxonomy): Eukaryota > Metazoa > Chordata > Aves > Gruiformes > Rallidae > Hypotaenidia > Hypotaenidia okinawae. The sequence goes on from BSDF01000006.1 coordinate 34,427,405, forward strand.
GATTTGGTAACATACCTACAGTGAAAATGTTGGTAAAAAATGCCACTGAAACAATATGAAGCTCACTGTTTCTTTCTAGTGGATTTTGATACCATCCTCACATTACTTCCTATTGAAGTGTTTGGATTTTTGGGGGTTTTTTTCATTAAAAGGTATCAGATAATCAAGTCAGCTTGTCTTGGACAAGCTTCTGTGGGGGCTTGAGTGCTGGTCAAGTAAAATAATCTGTGTGCATGCTCAATAAGTACACCTGTAACTACAGTAGACTGAACAACACTGTTTCATCTGCATATAGCTCAGAAAAGGAAGAGACTTAAGCAAGAAACTGAATGGATTTTCAAGTTGCCATATTGAACTGGTTTGGAGAAGTCAATGAGACCTGTTGCAAAGGAAGAGAAAGCTCATGCTCCATGTCAGATGGGATTACAGAATCACAGAATTGTAGGGTTTGGAAGGGACCTCAAGAGATCATCCAGTCCAATCTACCCGCTGGGCCCCCACCAAAGCAGGGAAAAATAGAGTTGGTAAAAGCACTGTTTCTTGTAGGTACTCTCGTAAAAGCTGTTAATGCCCAACTGTTTCCAGGGAGAAACAGAATTATTTTTATGAGGTTTTTTTGAAAATATATATTTAGTAAAATGGCATTTTGGGGTTTGGGTATATCAGCCTTAAGGAGAAAAGGTGCCCCTGTCACTATTAGCCCCTGAAGTAGAAAGCTATAAGTGTCGCCATAATCAGATGTTACAGAAAGCAAAACTGGAGAAATACTGTTTTGGGAGATAGGAGCTGGCCTCTGGAAAGTGTTTTTAGTACAATTATAGTGTGATTTTCAACTTTCATTTAGTTATTTTGAATTTTTCTTGTTTTCCTTTTCAATCATTTTGAGTTGAATAGCTGCACTGTTGAACATTATTGTTGTTGGTACTCTTCCCTCTCTTCTCCCCATATGAGACAAAAACATCAAAATACTGGCCTCTTTGGCTGGTTAACTTCTCTTTGAAGACGTAGCAAAATGGCACATTCTCTCATAGTACTATTAATATTCTCTGTGTACCTAGCAAGTTTCACAGACATAACAGGTTTTAAGTCACTTGTGTCCATATGGGATTTGCTTTCATAAAATCATAGTTTTTCTTGAATGTTAACACATTCCCTCAGCAGTTATATATTTGCTGTCATTTGAATTGAGCTCAACATTGCATTTTCCATCCCACAAAATGTACAGCAAAAATAATGGAATATTAGTTTGTTTTAGAATTTGTTTTTCAGGATTCAAACTCCTTTGGGTAGTTCTTGACTAAGTATGTTACAAGTGTCTTAAAAGAATAAGCTAAATAGATTCAGGTGCTTTCTTCTGCCTCCCCCCTCCCCTTCACATTGTAATTGTGTATGTGTGTGAGTGTCTTTCTACTATGTATCTGGAAGTTTAATTTTGTCAAAAAGCAAGATGTGCATATGATTAACTTTGTAAAAGTTATTGTAGTAGAAGGAAGTATTTATTTTTAAACTAAATTCTTAAGAACCATCAACTGTAAATAAAAGTATTTTCCTCCTCAGTATTTTTATTTATTTTATCAATTCTACTTTTGTATGCAAAATACATAGTTGAGATACTGTTGGTTTCTCTGTTTGAGTAATTCTGTCTAAATAACATTTTTAATTTACACTGCTTTACTGATCCAGTTAATATTCCAAGTTCAGTGTGCTTCTTAAAAAGATACACAGTATTTTGGGGATCTGCAAAGAGTTCAAAGAGGTAGTTTACTAATATAAATTTATTGAAGCTATTTTAATAAGTGTTGGGAATAGGGGGAGTTGCATCTGAAACAATTTTCACACATGTCTGGGGATGTGGATTTCCTTTAGTTCCCATGTGATTTTTGAACACTTGTTACATTTGCAAATGCATACCATTGAAAAGCTCCTCAGTGTCTCTCAGTAACTTAAAATATACTGCCCACAAAATTAAATAGTATCTCAAAGTGTTGCATCATTCATGTCTTCAGGCACTAATATTTGAACTCCAATATCTAAGCGGGGAAAAAATCTATAACATTATCATTTTGTCTATATTTTACCATTACTTGAATTTGTTTAGACTGATAGCCTACGAAACCTTACTATAGATCATTAGATATTTTTTTCCAGTTTCTCTACAGTCAGAAAACAATTACAATATAGACATACAATTATGCAGTAATTTCATCCAGCAACTAAGTATTGGGGGAGTACAGAAACATATTACCAGAGTGCTCAGCAACTCTCTAAAACTGGCATATTTTAACCAGTTCTGAGGTGGGTTTTTTTGGCAACGCATATCACAGAAATGCCACATGCAGGGAAGTAAATACTTCAGATAGATAAAGCGAATTTATTTCCAAGAAGACACCTACATGATCACACCAAATTTTAATAGAAATCCAAAATAGTGATCCTGACCATGAAGTTCTAAAATAAATGCTTCTCTCCTGAACATACAAAGTTCTCATCAGACACAAACCTCGTTTTCTATGCCACAGAATTGTTCATTATTTAATTGCTAGTGTATTTCAGCTCTAGGGTGATTGAGAAGTGTTATTTCATTAATACGAAATGAATTTATGATAAACTGCTGTTAAGTACTATGATACAAGTACACACATGCATCTATAATGCAAGCCATGCTTGTATTAGACTAGGTGACTTTTAAAGGACACTTCCAATTGAACACAATCTATGATTCCGGGATTCTATATTGCAAATTATATTGATCCAGACATAAATCTAATATCTATATTTCAGTAATATATAATGAATTTTTCATACCTCCATTTGTTCAGGAAACAATAGCACCAAATCAATATTAATATCCAGAATACTCTATAGTTCTTGAAATAATTTTAAAGCAAATGAGCTGATGACAGTAGCATTTGAGATGTGCTTGTGAGAAAACTTAAGTCAAAGCAGACTGTGAGTTTCTATGTGTAACTTCTTACATGAGACTCATCCCAAGGTGCTTTGCAAAATAATGAAATTAACAATACAAATATTGATGAATACACTAGGTCAAACAAAGCAGTCCTTGGTCTTGGGAGTGCCACTACCATGAAACAGCAAGCCAAGGGTTTCCAGATGCAAGAAAAGTACAAGCCACAAAGTCAGCCAAACAAGGTATCTGAGTTTCACTCTATGCTGTGTTTTTGGGAAGGATGAAAAAATGTTCAAAACAGGTTGCAAGTCTTGGTTTTGCTTTCTGTATAACTGTTGTGTTTCACTGGGTCTACTTGCTGTAGGTTTTCTGCAACTTGCATACAATCTGTGCCAAATCTTTTCCATAAGACAGTGGATGAACAGGTGTTTGGGCTTCAGAAGTTTCTGGTTTCTGTATAGGCTGTTCTGCTGGAAAAAATACTCTTCCTATATATGTAATTCCCACACACTTAAGAAAAGTTAGTATTTTTCAATTTTGGTCTTACAATACAGTTTAATCTATCCCTGACAAGAGAAACTAAAACTCTGCAGATCACAGCTGAAGACAGGCTCAGAAGAAATGAGTGGTGATTTAACTTTTACAACTTATTCTTTCTGAGTGAAACTTGTTTAGGCATGCTGAGCCTTCATGAAAACCCTCTGCAGTTTCTTAAAAAGAATGTGAGGGGTGAGTGAGGAATAATTTTTTCAGTCGCAGTGTGTTATAAGACATCTCCCCTTTTTTTTTCTTTTGCATTGTTTCATCTTTGTAAACTTTTCTGTCTTCCTCTTTCTCCCTCTGTGTTTAAGAAACCATTGCTGGTTTCATGTGCATTTATCCAGCTCCAACATTTGTTCAATGCTAATAATGAAATTTATTCAAACTGTAAATTCCAGGACTGCAATGATTAAGCCATTTGAAATGGGTCCATTAATTGACCTCCAAAGTTCTCAGCCAAATTACTGGTCATATTGTAAGTATATCAAAACAGTGTCAATGGAGAATTCTACAATTGCACACTTAGCTGAGCAGTTAAATTTGAAATTAACTTCTTGTGTCTTGGCCCACAAATGGCCATATAAAGTTACCTCCAAAGGACCATTGTGTGAGTTAAAGGAAGCATTTTTAAATGTTGATGTCTCTATTCTTCATCTTTCGCTTCTCTTATACACCTCAAAACATGACATGAAGATGTTTGAATTAGGCAATGTGCTCTTTGCCAGTCTCACTTGTAGCATCTAAAGCAGTATTTTGCACTGTTGATTGATTATGAATCAGACAGAAGTGTGCTGTGTCCCTTTTTTTTAACTTGAGCATCTTTGACAGTGTTAGTTTGACATTTGAATTGAAGCGGTTGTAACGACCTCATCTTTGAGAGATGCAATGGTATCATGCAAATGTTTTGAGGAGTCTGTGAATTCATTGTACAGGAAAATAGTCTATTATAGAACACAAAATGCTTTCAGATGTTTGCTGTGTATGCATTCCCAAAACATTTTGCCTCTTAGGGTCTGAAGTTCAGTGATTTTGAATATCTGAAAGATTTTTAAAGAATTTTAAAGGAAAGCACAATATAAAATGTATTTTCTGACTATTGAAACTAGTTCCTAGAGGATGAATAAGAGACAAGCTTTGAGAGAGAGTGAGAAGGTGTTTTTTGCCCTTGTGACTTTTGCCCTTTTTCCTAATTTAAAGTCATAATCAGAAACTCATATAATGATCTTCACACACACATGCACGCACCCACACCCCTTGGATGATGCATTCCAAAACCCCAAAATGACAATGCAGATCCAAGATGGGTTTCTGAGACTGCTTTGTGCGCACGCTTCTGAAGTTGTCATCTTTAATGCTTAGATACAGTAGTTTTTTGGTGTTTTTTAAATTTTTTACAATATCACAAGAACATGTCTTCTTTCTACTTCTTGTTCTCTGGTGATACTGCCACAGAAAGCAAGCTATGGGACCATAGGCCATGTCCTGGCAATAAAAAGAATGCCTTGAGATTTTAAAAGAAGTTTTGCATCTCTCCTGGTCTTAAGTATCTTCTAAAATATTAAACCAAATCTATCTGCAAAACTAATGTGAAACTATTAAATTAATAAAAACAATGAAGGGAATATAGTTGCCAGAAGCTGAGACAAAGGTTAAGATTCTTAAAATGAGAACAACTTGCATATGAATCTAAAGATCCTATTCCAAGCCAGGCAGGAAAAACTGTATTTTGCAAAACCAAAATTCAATATAAACTGGCATCATGCTGTGATTTGAGTGTGTCCTTTCCTTTAGAAGCACTGAACAGCTGAGAATCATTCACCTTACTTTAGCAGACATTTTTTGAGAGAAAAGGGGCAAAGGCAATATTAATTTTTAAGTAATGTGAGCACAAGAAATCTGATACCAAACTGCCCTTTTTGCTCCTGGGATTGTGTTGAGCTAATTCCCAAGGCATCCTTCTGAAAATGTATCCTTTGGACCTTAAAAAAAAAAAAAAAAAGGCAAAACCCACCCCCTTGTACCCTACTGTTTTAGTTCCCTGTGTGAATCTTCTGGTTTGATTTAGGAATGTGCTGCTCAGTTCCCATGTGCATTGTTGTTGTAGTATTTACTTTGGAAGGAAAAGTTAAGGCGGTTCACGCCTTAACCTTGTCAAGCTTCCCCCTTACCAACTTGAACTGACACCATACAAATTCTGAAAGGAAAGGCCACAGCCAAAATTAATCATAAACATTAACCATAAAATATTACTCTTGACCCTACCAAGGGGCAGACCTCTAGGAATAACATCCTGCTCCTTAAGAAAATAACATCCCTCTCCAACTGAGAAGAGCAGACAGTCTCATCTATGCATGACGGACGTGCTGACCTGTGCCTCAGGGAGTAACATCCAATTTCAACTCAGAGGGTAATAAGAACCCCGGGCCTTACATTATGGAAGTCCTTCCCCAAAAGCAAGCCTACACATAAGCTTTGGCAGCTTGCACCATCTGCATAAAAATAGTCCTGTACAATGTTATGCTGCAAGGTTATGTTTTTATGCAAAGCCAAAACAGACTGAGGCTGAGGCAGGAATAATTAAAGCTGCCACTCCAGCTTCCAGGCTGTTTTGACCTGAAAGAAAACTGTGTATGTACTTCACGTCACTGTATGAAGAATGAGCCCTGAGGAAAGGCTACAGTCTGTAACTCCTTTGTAATGTTTCACTTGCATAGACTCTTAGTTTATTCTTAGAGGCATGATCCACAGATTGGAGAACCTATTACCATAGCTATCAGGCAGGATATTTTCCAGCAGCAAATAGGAGCAGTTAAGCCTCTGTAATCTGAAAAATCCAGATATAAAACACATTGCCCAATACTAATTTTATTTGGAAAAGAAATAATAGATCAAAGAACAACTGTCTTTATTGCAAGTCACTGGTGATGAGTCTTAGGTGCCTAAATAAAGACCTGAATTAAGTATATCCTAAATTATCATGTAAATCTGGGTGTGGAGCAATAAACCAGACTAGTCCCCGGGACATGTTGGCTGTACTGGCACTGATGGTGAGAGATTCCAGCACCAAGCTGTTGAACTTGTGTCAAGGATGCCCTGCAGATATATTTCTGATATTGCAGTCCTCCTTGAACTGCCAGCAGTAAGATGGAAGCAGCAGCACCAAAACCCATTTTGCAGAGGGTTCCCCTCATCATGAAAATCCTCAGCATAACCTCACCAAGTGATTTTGGTCTTCCTTGTCCCCGGACAGAAGCTGTGCTGCTGTTCACACAGGCGAGTGAAGTGAGAAGAGAACTGGGGAGAGGATAGAATGTCATTCCTAAATGTTGGTCGACTCAGCAATGATGTGACCTAATCATAATAGAAGATTAAAGAAAAATATCTCTGATAACCCTTATTTTTCCCTATGCTGGGACAAAGTAGGGTTTGTTTCACCCACTGAGTGATGTTAATTAAACGTCAGGCTTTTGCAAAGAATTTATTGCTGGTATTTATGTTTGTGACATTAAAACTTATCTGTGATTTCTGTGCTATACTAAAATGCAGCTACGTTCCCAGTAAGTGAAGGTGATAGATTTGATAGAGGTGTCAGAGGTTACTGCAGTGTCATCTTCTGGATAAATGCCTTGAGGTAAGTGAATCTTTTCATGGGAATTGATCTATACTTGATTTGTACTTGCAGAGCCTATTGTATCTAACAAATATAAACTGCACTCTACAATCCTCCTTTCACACTAATGCAAATCTCTCATGTTATTAATAAGCTATTTATACACATTCTGACAGCAGACTAGACCTCATCTCTGAGATCAGTACCTGACGCTCATATTTCTTCCCTCCTGCCCTCTGTTTCTTTCCACCATCCATCACATTGACTCTTACTTCCTATCCTCTCCTGTGAAATAGACACTACCTTCTTTTTTCACCAACAGTAAAACAGATCAAGGTGGTTCCATGTGTTGGTTAAAGATAAATGTCGAGGCTAAAATCTTTCCTTGTGTGGCTTCCATTAAATTTCATTGGGTAGCACTTGCACACCTTTCAACTATGATGCACAAAGGCTAGTGTTGCAAAAGATTTTCAGAGTCTCATAACATCATGCCTTTTTAGGAAACGAGTGCTTCTGCACTCCTTTTAATTGAAATCAAATGCCATTTAAAACTCCCTATTTTCCGTGACTTATTTGTGCAGTCTTTCCACATAGCCCCTTCTCTAGTGGTACAGGTGGTACGTTTCATCTAAGAGAAGACTGGCAAAATGTGCCTTGGGTTATGCAAACAGTATTTCAATGTAATGGTGATAAATAAAGATAGTAGAATACATTAAAGATGCTTTAGCTCTGGAGATGCAGCAAAGATAGGAAGAAAAGCCATGAAGATGCATTTGAACCTAAGGCAATTCTCACTGAGAGACTTTTTACTTTACCCAGCTTCCCTCTTGGAGAGAGGTAACAGGAAGTCTTCTTGCTTGTCCTGGTAATGGGCTAGGAAAATAAGGGTATTTATTACCATGCGCCTGTCTATGCTTCTTTCTTGGCAATGAACTAAAAATTGGTTCTAAAGGAGGTATTTTTTTTTCTTTTGGTTTATGAAGGACATTGCTGTAAGAACGAAATTTGTTGGTAGAGGAGAAGGGAGACTGCCAAATTCTGATAGCCCATCAGCACTGCCAGTTTACAGAAACCTGTCAGGGTAGTTGTTCTCTCCACTGGCTGAGCGATGACAGTTTCATCAGCAAGCAAAGTTCAGAATTTCCTTCAGAGCAAAACTGACTCTGACTTTTTGAACTTTCAGACTACAGGGCTGAGCAGAGTGAAAACAATTGTTTAGAGAAATCATGGACGGATCTAAGAGACAGATGGCTCTGCACTGTGCCAGAGAATTATGATAAGATGCTCAGGATGCATACCAGGATTTTTTCTCTTAGTTTTTTTTTAATCGTTGTTCTTTCTCTACTGTTTGTTCTCAGTCTCACTTGCTTTTTATTGTTTCTATTTAATAGTGAATACAAGACATATTCTGCTAGAAACGTGAGGCCACTTTAATAAGCAGTGTGTCCCTGTAAGATGAGTTCAACTCCCACAGGCAGAGCAATGGCCTACTTGAACATGATGATCCCAGCAGAAGGCAAATTGGACACCTCTTGGATGTTATGGTTTCTAAAAGGCTTTCACTGGTGTCCATTCAGTGTCAGCTCTCCTTATGAAGCATTATCTGTACAAAAAGAATCTAAAAGCAACTCAACAGTGAAATTAAAGATCTACATAGATAAAACTTCCAATGTGAGGGAATGGATTAATTTTTCTTTCGACTCCTGCTGTTAATGTTGATTTAATATATTGTCTTGACTTTTAATAAGGTTATTGAAAAGGATGTAAGGAGCTGTGCCACAGATGCAACAGCCACAACTTCATATGCAAAATAAAAAGAGACATTATAATAAAAAGAAAATTGAATGTTGCTTGTATAAAATCTGGCTTTGTTTTGATGCATAAAACAGCAAACACTATTCCACACTGAGGTTTTCAAGAGTCTTAAGTATACAACGCTTCTGATGCCACCCCAATTGCCTATATATAGATCTGTCTTGTGTAAAGAATTTAAAAAGCATTAGAATGGAGAAATCAAAGAGACAATAAATTTTAAACCAATCTTATTGTCTGCAGCCTAAAGTGTTATTAAGATCAAAGTGGAGCAAACATCTGGCATTTGCCTTTCTGCAAAAATTAGATCAAATTACCTACCATAGGATTTAGATCCATTCAGTAAGTTCTTTCCATTGTACACATAGTTTTCTGTCTACTTTTTATTTGCTAGGTCTAACTTAACACCCAAATTCTAGACTCTTCATTCATTTGGAGTTGAAACAAATTAATAACAAAATTGGAAATGTATGTTCGGCATGAACATCTGTTTCCCAAGAAACATTCAAGGTCCTTCACATCCTAAGGAGAGAGGTTGAACTAGCCTTCATCTTTGCCATTAAGTGTAATTATCTAGAAATAAACTATTTCTACCTACACCCCCGCCTCCCTCCCTGAAAAATACATTCTTCATGCCTACTGTTCTAATTATTGTTATTGGTGACTTTATTCTGTACTAGTCACTCATAAAGTATGTTGTTAAGAAGCTTTCTGCACTGGTCCATACTTTTATTTATAAACTTATCAAATGTACTTTTTCCAGACTTTTAAATACTATCTAATATATTCCTAGACTTTTGATACCTTTGTTTAAAGAAATAAATACATCTATGGTACATCTATATATCATCTGAGTAGAAGCATACATTAATTGCTTAGATTGAGAATATGTATCTTTTCTTAAAAACAAAAAATTAAGACTGTGCCTTTATACCTCAAGAAGCTCATGCAAAATAAAAATTCAGTACAGTTTAATTTAAAGGAAAACCAATGATAAGGTCTGCAAAACTGCAATTAAATATATGCTACAGAGTATTAACGGTGCTCTGTAGTGATGCCATGCCATAACTATAAAATTATGATTAATGGATTTGAGTGTTGCTGTCCCAGATGAGCTGTAACTGATACACTAATTCCTTCCAATTGCCTTCTTGCTGGAATCCATATTGATGCAGAAGGATAAGATATAGCTCTCAATTATTCTAGAGAGATGGAGATATTAACCTTTCTTCTTTTGATCTCTTATAATATGAATTGGAATATGGCTGTTTCCATGGAGCATTCTTTAAAAAAGAGATGCAAACATGGTGATTTCAAATTTTATTAGCAGAACTTTTATTGGCAGTCAGTGTAACTTCTCCATTTGATTCACCCCCAAGCTATGTTATTTACATCTGTAACACAGCAAGGAGGAGTTATTGCTTATTGCAACTTAGAAGTTTGTGGGTTTTAATGTGATCCCAAGCCTTCTTTTATGCAAGTATATAATTTGATCCTCATATCTTGTTCCTTGATCATGCAAAAAAGACAGATTATGAACTTTTTTCCTTTTTATAGGAAAGGGAGTAAGTGACAGTTGAAATTTCTATAGTCCTTCCCCCAGACCCATAAAAGCTAGGGAAGGAATTCAGGCAGCCAGAAGCCACACATTGTCAAAATGCACCTTAAAGTCATCAGCTACATTCCCAGGCAGGCAGTGCAGACAGACTTCAGATGTTCTTATGAAGCAACATTACAAGGTAGCATCAAAAATCTGCACTGGGAGTCACTATCATACCTGTACGTTGCTGTGTATTTCTGGTTGTAAGTCTCAAGAGATACAAAAAATAATAAAAATAAAACAAGGTTTCTGAACCTTATTATGGTTTATCTGTTTGATAAGGCCAAGAAGGCCAAGATCTGTTGCTTATTAAAAATATTTAGCAGTGATATCTCCATTGTTTTGACTAAACACATATTAATTTTTTCACTCCCTGAAATTTTAAGTGATGCGGGTCTCCCCTTCAAAAGCCTTTGGTCAGTGCAACCATTCAGGTAAGCAGAATAACTCAGGAAAAATTTTGGACTCTTCTGCTGGTACTGACTGCTGTATTTCAGCAATTAATGAAGTGTACTGTTCTTATGCAGATTTCAGTTATAAGATGTATATTTTTTTAAAAAGTGAAGGAAGAGTGTATAAGGGGCTCATTGAGTTAAGCAAACCAGCACTCTCACCACTCAGTGACTTGAGACTTCTCTTTTATGAAACCTTCTGGAACTAATGGCTCTAGGTTTATTCCTTTACACTGGGTAGCACAAAGAACCATCAGTCCCCAGGGTACAGCTCTCCATCACTCCTTTTTTTTTTTTTCTTTCCTCAAGATAAGGTAAATTACAAGGTTAAATTATTGCATCATTTTTGCAAATTCAATGTCCCTCTTCCCAGCCAGGCACCACTGCTGACAGGCAGCTGGAGCAGAGCCACGATGCTGTCTGTTCCACTGACCCATCCAGGATGCATCATACCTACTATGTGCATGTGTTGCTCAGATGTCTTCCACATGCAAGACAGTATCTGACATGTTCTTGATGCCTCAGCCCTATAACTTGTGTGTGAATCAACTGCACAGCACATGGATGACAGAGCACACACAGAAATCCCAAACAGAAATCTAGCCTACTTCACTGGGGAGAAAGAAAAAAAAAAACAGTCTCATTTCTATCTGCGCCCCTGAAAGCTGATTCAGGTGCATGAATTCACTCTCATACCTTCTTTTGATCAGTAACTATCTACAGAGCACACAGGACTTGTCAGTGGACATATCTTCAATGCAAAGCTGGTATGTAGGCCAAATGTAAAGTATAATGGATGTCTGAGTTTGTTAGTATATAAATAGCAAGACCGTGATACTACAGAGTATTAGAAAGGTAAGTCCAGGAGCTTTTTATCTCTGTTCTAAATATTCAGATAAAGATAGATATGCATACCTATGTACACAGAATAAGGAAATGTATTCTGTCCAACTGTGACCATATCTCAGATAACAAAAACTCAACTGCCTTCTAAAAATATTTTTTATGTTATTGTCCTTTTGGCATGTTTTAGAAGCACAAAAAAGCTAGAAGAGAAGGAAGCCTATAACCCAAAAGCCTTTAAAAGTCCCCCAGGCAAACAGCACTACTAGACAGCTCAGATCCATTGTTGCATGAAGGAAGCACACACCAGATCTTACCAGCACCCAGCTTTTCAGAGCTGGAAACAGGACATCTGACCCTTTTCTCTGGTTACCTGTGTGCACCATGGGAAAGCCCTACATGCTGCTCCCTCAGATGACTGTATACCTGGCTATGTTATCAACTTCTTTGAACCAAAAGGTGTACATCTGAAAATGGCTAGGTTTGTATCACAGCTCAGAGGTTTATGTGAAATCAGAGATGGCTCTCTGGCCGATTGTTGTGGTTTTGCTCCCAGTCAGGACACCGGTTCAGCGAGCTGGCAGTCCCTCTCAGAGCACCATTCTTCTCCAGTGCAGGAGGTGCCACCACTGCTGCAGGCAGCAGGACTGCAGGTGGGTCTGCAATGACAGACCGAGTCCCTCACACATCTGATGTGGTGAGAGGCTGGGAAACTAAAATTTAAACCGCTACTGCCTGTGTCCCACCGGTGGGGTGGAAAGCTTGGACACCTGTTCTCTGTGGTTCCAGTCCTTCCTCAATGCTGGCCTTGCTCAAGTGCTGCCAGCAGGGACAGAGAAGGTAAAAAGAGACGAGAGAGTAAAAAGAAATGACAGATCTTCCTGTTGTCTTTTATACTTATTTTTCATCTCCTCTATCTCTACTTCCAGCTTGTAAAGTGCTGTATTGCGAAGGTGGGGGTTTTGTTGGGGTTTTTTTCTTGCTAAAAGTCAGAATAAACTGCTTAGCTAGACATAAAACTGGGATAAGGTGTAAGGCAGGCACACTAACTTCAACTCTACAGCAATTCAAGGCTGATTCATATTTTGAACTGTCACTATATAGTTTAGAAGGGGAAAAGTGCGAGTGAAGATTGAGATTTTCCTTCTATGAATTGTGGATGGGTGAGGAAGAAGTGACAAATCTCATTTAGAAACCTTATTGAAGTAGCCATGTTGAATGATGGTGCCATTGCTTGTCTCTGTGTCTCATTGTCATGATGTAAGCCCTTTTATAATTAGAAGAAACCACAGAAGTCAGAGTAAAGTACAACAGATCCAGAAAGAGCTGGAAACTTAAGGAAGAAATAAAGAAAAAAAATCCAACAATAGACATGGGCTGGAGAAGATATTTTATTTATGTGTTACTAGTAGTTAAAATGACGTACAAAATGCTGGGAAGAAAAAACTCCAATTCTATTCAGTTACAAAATAATTAAAACTTCATTTTAAACCAAGTTTTGCTTTGTGAGACCGAGCCTGAAAATACTGCAGCCTTAGGTTATATAGTCCATTGTTTTTAGAATAAAGCAGACATTTAAATACATATTGTGGTTGATATTAAATATCTCATATAATTGTAAGTTAGCAGAACTTTCTTACTCTCAGGCAATAACTAGCAATTCATAAAAGTTCTTTATATAAAATTTACTTTGGAGGGGGGAGAAATCTGCCTCAAGGGGAATTCCGTCATGATCTATGCAGGCTGTTTTGGAACGTAAAGATTTGTAACACTTTTATCAATTTTCCTTCAGAATGCTAGCCTAATCTTAAATGAAGGAGTCAGTAATGTTTGAAGCTTTGTTTAATGGCTAAGGGTTCAGGGACGTAGCAGTCACTGTAGAAGGCAATGGGACTTCTAATGTCAATTTTACAAGAAGAAAAAAATTCATTCTTAAGGTGTTCCCATTTCTTGAACAGAAAGGTTAGCTAGTACAAAACTTTCAGCAAAGCCTGAAATTGACCCTTTCCCCTGCAAACCAACTCAAAATAAAGAGTATTTTAAAGGAAAACAACCCCTGCTTATTATCAGTGAAAGAGGATTTGTATTAATAATAACATTAAATATCCATATCTTTCTGTTTAACTATTCACATTCCACACGGTGGAAATCTACCTCCTGTAATTCCAGATTTTAAAATTGGATTTTAAAATCCATGAAGAAATGTGTCAAACCTGCTGAGTGAGAGTACACCAGATGAAATGTATTTTAATAACAGCAACAAGAAGTTGCAATCACTTGATCTTGCAAATGCAGACCTCACAGCAGTGGATATTACAGTAAAAATATATTAATTGCAGAGATGCAGGATATCGCCAATAACTGTGTGATGCATTGCGTAACAGCTGAGGCATCTAATATGGTGAGGGCAAAGCACATGCATCCATGACATGCCACTCACAATATTTTCCTCTTTGGACATATTAAGTACGATCGGAATTGTCTTCCTCAGCATTCAGTTTTTGCAGATGCTGTCAGGAGAACCAGGTTGTGGCTGGGAGAGGCATCTGCTGTGCAAGAGAATGGTTACACTGACAGTGGGTACTAGAGACTATTGCTAGTGAATGGGGAAACTTAGTCCTGGCCTACACAAGGTAAGTAGGGACCTTGTAACTTGGTAGTTACAGTAACTTGGACCTAACTCTCATTTCACTCACATCAGTGATGTCTGGGTTGCTTTTAGGCCTGGTACTGACTCTGGCGTACCAACATACCTTTCATTTGATACCCCATGGGCCAGGAACTGCTCTTGGGGTCCCACAGGCACAAGCAGGAATGTGTGAAGCACCCTTTGACCTCTTCAGCAGCTGGCTGGAAAGCACCCTTGCATGCAGGACAACATGAGTAGTCTTCACACCATGCGGCATGAGATGCAGCCAGCTAGACAATCCCCAGGCTTCCCATCAGACCCCTAGGCAAGTAAGGGCAACATGCATGGCAGGGCTTACCCTCAGGTCCTGTGGCCCAAGGTCCACCTAGCTAAACCAACTTCTTTTGCAGGACCTGCTGCACTCATGCCAAAAGCTACAGCCCTGATCAAGTATAAGCTCCTGATCCTGAAGGGAAGAAAAGGCAGGATAACCTCATAGGTGAGATTCATCAAACTGCTGGAAGTTGTGTGTCCCCTTTTATGTTGGTGGGTTGTTTTTTTTTTCTCTCCCCAAATGAGAGGGGCAGTTAGCCTTTCATTTTCAGGAAATTCTCTTTACTTAGTCCAAATCCAGTTTAAATGCAAGTCTGTGGTAAAAGATATAAAAAGAGGATTATTGCTGGCAAAGTTCTGCATCTCTTTTTCAACAAACTGCATGCCTGTGGCAAAGCTAAAATAACAATAACAATGCAATGTTTACTAGTCATGAATGTCGTGTCTTTTGTCTCTTGTGTGGTTATTGCATTTGCAGTCACATGATGCTTGTTTTAATTTTTGCTTTGCTCTTTATGTACTAAATTACTGCCATTCTGTGCTCGATCTTGGTTAGCAAAATTTTTGTGCTGTGGTTATGTATGTTTCTTATGTATGTGTGTGAAAAAAAGGAGAGAGTTCGGTTAGGCACAGTGGAGTATGCATACTCATTGCATGTTCCTATCAATACCAATGACTAAAGGATACTGCATATACATAAATATGTAGATATGAAGAATAACTGATATCTGAAATACAAGACATCACATGGATCTAGTGGCACAAGAATGCGTTTTGATTGAGTTAGAGAGCCATTAGAATTCAGAAGTATATTTATAGCCTTGTATATAGTTTCTCTTTAATTTACGTAATATATGACTAGGTATATAAATTAAAGCAAAACGTAAACAGAAGACAAGATCTCTTCCTCTGTGTCTTCCTATTTATGTATCTTCCCTTTTTCTACTCCCTTTTGTGCTCCCCCTGTCTACTTACTTTGGCCTTTTGCTTTCTAACTTTCCGCAGCTCTGTTTTCCATCCTCCCATACTGACTTTTCAACACTCCCACATCCCCCCATTGCTCTCCTGACACGGCCTTTGGATTAGTTATCTTTTTTTGAAGAAACATGTTACAAACTCTTGATACACCTGCTATTTTCAGTGTTGGTTTTGCTATGCTTTAAACTGCTTTTCACCGACTTTGTAGTTAAGAATAGATCCATGCTTTCAAACATATTGTACTCTCACTTTCATGTTTCTCTTAATACAGTAAAAGCAAATGGCATGGCAGGTGAACATTAGCATAAGCCAACGCTCCACTTTCCCAGCAAGCAGCAAAAATCTGAATATGCACTACAAAACCTAGTTTAATTAATGACTGTGGGTAAACAGATTTTTTTTTCTTATTTCATGCTTTTTTCATTGTAGTGACCATTTCATTATTTGTTTGTACACATCCATTCTGTCCCTTACACACAAGCATAGGCATATGCCCTTCCCTTACACCAATTCTTTTTTTTCTTGTTTTTTGGGGGTTTTTTTGGTTGTTTTAGGTAATTCACTAGATTCCTTTCAGTTTTGTCCAGCTCCGAAGGTATGCTAGTTCATGCCACTCACTTTCATGCTGGCAATGATTGCGTACAGTCAGAGTGCAATCAGTACAATATTTGTCTCAGTTTAGTCCAAGTCAATAGATATACACCGGCATTCCTTGACTCGGGTGATTCTCTTCTTCTTTCTCGGGGGCTGAAGCTCAGGACAATTGAGTGTAACAGTCATGGTGGTGAATTTCTTGGGCTTGCAGAAGGAACAAGACTGGAAGGAGCCTTCTTCTTTACGGACATGCCTAGGGATGTAGAATGAATTGCACTGGCCATAGCAGAACCTGTTGATGATGGTACGGCTGTTGCAACCTTCTTCATGGATAGTTTGTTTTAGGGGTTGAGTTTTACACCAATCCCGCTTTAGGTATTTGCGCTCAGTGATGTGCAATGCCTCCTGACTAGACTCCAGCACCTCTTCAGCAGGCATTGAGGTGCCTTTTCCTCGTTCTCGATGCCTAGAGCCTGATTGCTGCTGTGTCTGCATTTGCTCTGAATCATTGGGCTGATCTTTGTCAGGAGGGGGGATAGCACCTTGAGATCCACGATTCCTCTTTCTTCCTTCTGTGGCTGGTAGCAGCAATCCCATCAGAAGAAACACGGCACCGATGGCATACAGTGTGCGGACCATCCTATATGGAGGAAATTAAAGGAATAAAACAGCACAGTTGTGGATTTCAGATATCAACAGAAGTCAGGTATGCAGTAAATTTTCAGTCCCATAAAAGAAATAGGTGGGTGGGGATGAGGCGTATACACACATACTTAGAAAAGATAATCATTTAGTCTTTACCAGATGAAACCTGCTTCTGAATTCCCAAGCAATAAAAGTTTTGATATACAGTGAACGAAAGAGACTAAAGGAGTCCAAACAGAATTTTATTTTGTGTAGCATGCATCTTTTTCCAGCTCTTTTCTCTGTGAATATTACCCTAGTTAAGAGTTCTCATTCTCTGGTCATTACTCACTGACTTTGGGCAGGTTGTTCCTGACTTAATGCTGACTTAAGCTGGTGAAAGGACACATTTTACACTGCACAAGGATTTATATGACATAGCTATCTATAGTACCAGGTAACTAAACTCTGACATAGGAGATTCGGTCTGGCTATGTGTTCCTTAGTCAGACTCAGACGCTTTGTACAGCTTCTCACATGCTATATCCATCTGTTGTCTGAATTACAGCACCCCAAGCTCCACCACACTGCACCTCTGAATTGGTGCAATGCATGTGAGTGTAATGACGCATAAGGTAAGAGATGTGCAAGAAGATAGGCAACTACCATGGAAGAATAATTAATTACACATATATTTATTTTTGTAGGTTAAAAGAGGTGCATCTGTAATTTCAAATTACACCTTCTTATGCATTATTCTGAATTGTTGACAGAGGTTACACAGATGCAGTTACAGTGTTCAGAATTTTTCAGATCTCAGGTATCAGTATCAGAAAACAATGTAATTTGTGCACACTTCAAGAAATGCATCAAATGGAGACTATCAAGTTCTTCAAAACAGCACCCCTGGTCCAAACTGAACTACTAGTGTAGGAAGAGCCTTTCTTACTTCCCTTATTCCACCATTTCTGATCCTTCCCAAAGCTCTGAAATCTTTTGGCTGCTCAGTCAGCTCAAAGCACCAACCAGCCAATCTCATTGGAAGTCATGCTTTCCCACTATCCAGATGTACCACAGTCTCCACATTGCTCTGAAAGCAAGGGATGTGGCAGCAAGAGAGACAGAGTCGGAAATGAGGATCCCATGGGACTCTCCCCATGGAAGCTTGGAAGAAGCCACCAGAAGTGAGAGACTGCTTGCAAAAACCCCAGAAAAAAGGAGAAGTGCAAAGAGGCACATGCATTAAAAAGAATAATTGCGGGGGGAAACCAACAATGAGGAAGTTGATGTCTTTCCTCTACCTTCTTGAAGTGCTGAACTTGTATCCCTTATTGACTCATTTTTATCAATAAGGGACAAATCAGCGTTGGAACCAAAGAGTCCTGCTCATCTTGCTACCCAAGAAACATATGTGAAACCAAGGCCACCATCCTGGATGGCTTCATCCGCTCTGCCCGAGACCACACAACTAGGCAGGAAAGCAGCCAAATGCCAGTGCTGGAAGGGCCACCTAGAGACTCAGCAGAAGCTCAGGGTAAGTACCATTTGCTATAAAAGATAACAGCTAATTTCTGTTACCAGGTCTTTCCAGCCACACAGAGAAAACACATGTTGCAGTGTGCTGTTCAGAAAGCGTTTCTCACCGAATGGACTGGGGAAGGAATCGATGGAGTGGAAAAGTCTCATAAAGGGGTTCCACTGTATTCAGGGATTTGCTTGTGGATCCAACGTTTTAAGAGTTCGTCCACAAATTGTTAGAGCACCTAGAGTTTATAATACATATGATAAATATTTGCATTCAGTTTATTCATTTATGTTTGGCAGAAGCTTCAGGCTTCAAGCAAGGGATGTAAGAATGACACTATTGCCAACTCCAACAGACAACTTGGAAGGGCTGCTTTTAATATCTAAATGAAATATGGTACAGAACATGCAATTTTAATAACCTTAAGGCTCTGACATAGAACAACAACAACAAAAAAAAGCTGGGAATTCTAATTGAACACTAATGCAGCATAATTTCAAGTATCCCACATTTGCTGATTTTTTTCCCTCTTTCTATTACAACCTGAATGTTACTTAAACATGTTTCCTTTTAAATTTAATTTTGTCTTTGAAATATTTTTAAGAGTTATAAACCACTGCTTATTTCCTCAAAAGACCATAATGACTCCTTCTAAAACTATTCCTACTTCTTCTGTGACTGTATACCCATCCTGTATTTAGACAGTATTTTAATATGCACTTTATTTACTCAAATATGGTGTCTGAGCCTTAAAAGAAAAAAAAAAAGAAAAAAGTCATTGCATGCAATTGAAAATAAGTTGCTTGTTTATAAGTAGTGCCAGGAAACTTCAGGTGTTGGTTTAGTGTTCCAGAACCAAGTTGAAGTTCCACCAAAATGCATATACTACTTTTATTTCTAAAAATTATGACCTCCTCATTACTTTACTTTTTTTTTTACTTTTTTTTCCCTTCCAATAAATGTGCAATTGATGACACAGTACAGTCTACTCATATGAAAATGAGGATTGGAATTTGGGTGAATTTGATAGTAATGGTTACTATTGTAAGATATGTATCCCAGATATATGCACCTTTATTAAGCATGTGCTTAGCCCTATAAGGATTGTAAGCATGTGTTTCCGTATAAATCTAAACTGGGGGAGGAAAGGTAGTTTTTCAGAGTTAGTTTCCAACCTTAAAGGTGGAAAATACATTTCATGCTCATAAAAGAAATTGTGATTCAAATAAAATATACAAAACTCAGCAGATTTGTTATGATCACTTCAAAACATACATCTAAAAGTAAAAGTAATCCAGCCATTTAGGGCTAAATACTGTTTAAACATAGACCCAAAGAAGAGGCTGTGTGAACTCCATGATCCCCACAGCAGCTCAAGGACCTTGAGCAACTAGGACCTCCTTTTAATAACAACATATTAAAAACATTTATTTAAAAAATAAAGATTTTTTTTTAACACAAAAGCAAAGGAGGTGGTATGCCTCAGCAAGCGAAGCAACCCAAATGCAGTGTGAGCATTCTGCACCACCTCTGGCCCCTGGACATTTGCTTATGAGAGAAGAAGACACATCTGTTTCCTTACATTAGCAACTAGAGTGGTTTAATCCATCTATGAATTCGTGTTTGTGAATGTTTCCTCAGCAGGTTTGTTAGGGTCTTTAATTGTTGTAAAAAAATCCCCAACAAACAGAACACAGAAGAGTCCAAGTAGCTAAAACACTGTTGCCATGCCCAAAGTTTTAGCAAAAAGAAATTTATCCTGGAGTAAATATGTTTTTCCTTCTCTCAGCCTTACTTCTGCAGAACTAACAAATCTGGAGATGGGTAGGAGCTGTGAGGAATGAGGCTTTAACATCTCATATTCCAAATTTCTGCAAATTTTTCAGTACTTGATACGGGCACAACCAGACATGCTTTGGAGAGTCTAATTGAGAATCCTTTGAACAAACAGATGACTATAACCAAAATGGTCAATGCCCATTTATTTTGTTCAGATCCAGAGAGGTCCAATAGAGCTATTTTTTAAAAGTAAAAAATACTTCCAAAATCTATTCTTTCCATATTTCACTGCTAAACTGAGTTCTACTCTTCATCATCTGTAAGCTCTTAGTCATAAAGCCAAGAGAAGTTTTATTCCTGACTTCAAACAGGAGCAGAATTGGGCCCTAACATTCATATCACCTCATATGTGGTTTATCTAGAGCCTGGGATCACATCATCTAAAACAGATTAGGAATTTTGTGGATTAATACTAGCAACTGTTCATAGAGAAGTGTAAAAGCTTTCAGGTTTATTATTTCATACAATTAATCTGTAATTTATTCGCTTATACTTCTTCTGCTATAAATTAAGGACCTCCACATGTCAGTTCATAAACAGCACTTCCTCATGAGTTCCCAAGCAGAGCTAGAAATTACCAAAATTTCTAGCACAAACCAACTTGTTTAAAAGAACTGGATGGAATCCTGGTTCTGTCGAAATATACAGCAAAATTCTCACAGACCTCAGCAGGCCCATAATTTCATCTGTGAACCATATTTACCAGGAAAATATTATGATGAGCCATAGGCTCATGTGCTTCACAGAAAACATGAAAAATAATCTGATGAGGAACCTAAAAAAAAAATAAAATATATTGGGTGGGCTTCAAATACCAGCCAAAGAGGCAAAACACAACCCTCTGACTGCTGAGAAAATTGAAGTGGTTTATGTCCCAAAGGATCAGAACAATTTTATGCCTGGCTTATTATATATGAATTGCAGAAATAGACTTACATAGTGTTTTCATAGTTCATGGAGATGTATTTTTAAATATACAAGAAAGCATGGCAATGGCAGTTCCCAGAGAGCATTTGTTGTTTGGTTTTGGTTTTTTCCTGAGATCAAGACAGCAAAACTAACATCCCTGGTAGAATCTGGATACATTTACATTTCATAATTTGTTCTTGCAAGCCATGAAGATGGCTTTTTTTTTTTTTTTTTTTTGAGAGACGCAATTAATATAGGCAGCAATACAAGAAAGAAAAAAGAACTTTGAAACTTTGAGAATTCCCCATTCAAGAAAACGTATCACTGTAAATAAGACATCCTATGGGACTACAGGAAAGTTGAACATCATGGTGGGCATGGCTGGTACCAAGCCCGTATTAGACTTGCCCTGAAGACGCCCATGCAGCCTGACAGCTCCACTCCCCTGAGCCAAACTGCCTTTAAACAGATTTGCTTACGGAGCCCTAGAACCACCAGCGTTTTTGCTCCTGCGCACAGCCACGCGTACTCAGGAGAAAGTCTTCAGGAGAAGCTACGCGTTTCTGGGTGACATCGCTGGGGAAAAAGAAAGGTTTTAGCACAGCTTGGGACTGAATCCTAAAGAGGAAGAGAAACCTACGGGCGTTGGCACCCTTTATACACAGTCTGCACCGCAGGTGAGCTGGTTACTCCCGGGCTTTTCAGCGCGGAGCGGAGGAGGGGCAGGAGAGCAGCGGTTCTCCAGCGCACGAGTCGTAGCTCAGAGGCAGCCGTGCCTCGAGGTCACCGTCCCGGATCCGAAGATCTCCGCGCATCCCACAGTGCTAAACCCCGCGTGGTTTCGGCACACGGGCAAAGCCGAGCGCATGTCGGTGTGTCAGAGCCCTTGTCCCTGCGGGTTTCCCCAGCAATGGACCTCAGCGCCGATGAGCGAAACGGGGCGCGCTCACGGCCCTTTCATCGAGAGGAGCCACGACCGGGACACCAGCAGCGAGGCCGCAGCTGGCGGCCGAGGAGGGACGTTGCGGCTCGGAAGAGTGGGCCGGTGCCATGCAACGCAACCCGACAGGATGCGGGAGTGGCCCCGCACCTTCCCAGCCCGCCGCGGCCGCCCACCGGAGCGGACAACGTCTCCCGGTACGGCACAGAACCGTTGCGCCGCCCGATGCGCCGAGGTAAGACCGAGCTATCGCTGAGCGCAGGCTGGGTGCGCCGCGGGATCGCTGGCGGCCGTCGGGGCCCAGAGGCCGCCGGCTTGGCTTGTCTCGGCCGGGAGAGGGTCACCCGGCTCCCGGAGGACGCTCCTTGCGGGTGGCTGGCGACACTGCCCCGGTTTCTTCCCGGGGGTAGGCGGCTGCCGTTTAGGTTTACCCGGCGCAGGACGAGCTCCTAGAATTGACTCCCGAACCTCCCGGGGGATGGCCTTTGAAACGGGGCGGCTGAACAAGCGCCCTCCCGGAGGAAAACGCCCAGCGTTATGTCGCGCCGCTGGCCCGGGGCGGGGAGGAGAGCAACCGGTCCGCGCCGTCGGGGCCGCACGGGGCTGGCGTATTTCGGCGAGGGCTCCGGCCGGACCGGGCCGAGCCTGGGGCCTGTCAGCTGGGGGAAGGGGAGCGGTGGCCGACGCATGCACGGAGCCGTCGGGGCGGCAAAACGCCTGGCTCCGAGTCAGGTGGGAGGGCCGGGCGGGGAGGCGACGGAGGGCAATTGGGAGAGGCGCTGAGCGAAGCCGCGGTCTATTCCGCCCGACGGCGCCTGAGGACGCGCGGGTGCGGAACGCGCGGCGCTGCCCGCGGGTGCGTTGCCGGTGCAGACCCTCCGCTCCGCGGCGGCAGACCCCGCCGGACACACCGGTTGCCCCGGAAGGTACGGCCACCGCCTTGGGGGGCCCTGGAGGCCCAGGCGCACGCTCCGTGGAGAAGCAGATATCTGCAAAGGCAGCGCTGGGGGCTGAGAGGTTTCGGAGAGGGAACTCGGAGGGACAGGAGGAGGACGCGGCCGGCACCTGGTGACCTGCCCCCGCCCCGCGCAGACGCCGGGATTTTGCCGTGGGTCGGGTGGGCGCCGAATCCAATTTGTCGGGAGTGATGCTGTAGGCGGGGATGAGAGGCAGAGCTAACGGGGTTTTTGCAATCCCTGCGTTTGCCAGGGGAGAGAGATGCAACGGTGCCCTAATCCCCAACACTGCAGCGGTGGCCTCCTCTCTCCTGCTGACGGGAGGGGCCGGGTGACATCCTCTGCAAAACCGAGGCGCCCAGGAGTTTAGCTAGGCACCGATGTACGACTCCTCCCTTTCCCCCTCCCTGGAGGTAGGAGAAAGAGATTAAAATTTTGCCTCCCATAAAGACTAGGCGAACTCTGCAGCTGCCTGAACCGTTTGCGCCCCCGCTGTAAATGCGCGCAGCGCGTCCCAGCTCACCTGAGCGGCGGCGGCGGCGGCTCCTCGGCGGGCCCGGCTCGGCGGCGGCGGCTCCTCGGCGGGACCTGGGGCTCTGCGGGGCTCTGCCCGGCGGGTCACTCGGTGGAGCGGGTCGCGTGGGATCCCGGAGCTGCCCGGGAGTCCATAGAGGGAGAGAGTCTGGGATCCTGCCTACAAATTGCAGCAGCGCCGAGCTGTCTCCCATTTAAATGTCTGCCAGCTGAGATCTGCTCTCCAAGCCCCTCCAGATCATTGGACAAGCGCCTCCAAAGCCCGTGTTATCCGCCCCCTTTAACACTTCCATAAACTTCCACCAGGGAAAGCTTTCAGTCATCCAGATAAACACTCGACTACTTTCCTCTTTTAAGAGAATCGGTGCTAAAGGTCACCACCCCAAGGAATTGTTCCTGGAATGCACAGAAAATTCACATTTTCCATCCCCATTAAAGGATGACATTTAAGAAGAGTTAAATTCCACCCCCTCCGCCTCCGCTGCCCTTCCGTGCACGCCGCCCGGGGCCGCGGGCTGCGCTGCTGAGAGGCGCTTCCCTGCCCAAAAGCCGGCCGGGAGAGCGGTGCCGCCGGGAGCCCCTTACCGGCCTGCCTTGGCCAGAAGGTAGGGCGCCAACTTTCCGGCCCTCCCCGTTACAAACTGGCATTGATGAGTTTTGACTTTGGCAAGTATGCCGTGAATTACGCAGCTTTAGCGCGCGCGCACACACCCCCCCGCCACACGCCCCTCACCTTTGAGCGTGTGTGTCTGCAAGGCGGGTGTTGAACCGTGGCTCCCACTCTGCAGCCGCTCTCATAGATTTTTATCACTGAGGCTTTTTTTTTATTATTACTTAGAATTTTTTTGCCCCGCAAGATAGCTTATCCCCCTCCCGTCGGTGCCCCTCTCGGAGCGCTGCGGGCTTCTCAGGCATCCCGCGAAGGGCAGGGACGGCGAAGAAGCGGCGTGTCCCGCCTGGGTTGAGCCCGGAGGCGGCCGGAGTCTCCCGCCCGTCGGGACGGCCGCCGGGGGAGCCACC
Organism: Hypotaenidia okinawae; assembly: GCA_027925045.1. Taxonomy (NCBI): domain Eukaryota; kingdom Metazoa; phylum Chordata; class Aves; order Gruiformes; family Rallidae; genus Hypotaenidia; species Hypotaenidia okinawae. The sequence goes on from BSDF01000006.1 coordinate 34,452,051, forward strand.
GCTCCGCACCCGCGTTCGCTCCGCGGGCTGCTGCTCTGGACCCCGCGATGCTCGGGCCAGACCACACGGGATTCCAGGGGTCGCACGGAGTTGGGCGAAAAGCGGCGGAGGCCAAGCGGGTCGAGCCCTTCGCGGCCGTAACCGGGGCTTACCCCGTCTGCAGTTACCGTGGAGTTGGGGGATATCGGGGGGGCGGGGGACACAGCGGCAGCCTGCAACTCTCCCGGTGCCACCCGGCCGCCCCGGGCTCTAGGCGCTCCAGCACCGGCGCTCACCTCTCAGGAGCATTTTAGCGCGGAGGGCTGAAACGCTACCGAGGGATGGAAGCGTTACGAGCGGGAGCAGCTTCTAAAATACGGGCTGACCTCCGCGCTCGCTAATTAAACCGAGACGTTTGTCAGCTGCCGCTCTAGTGGCGGGCGTCACCCAGCACAAAGCAAAGCAAAGCCAAGCGAAGCGCCCTCCGAGAAAGCCGGGCTGTGCAGGTGGTGCTGTAAGCGCCGTTTCCTTTTCTTCTGACTGTCCCGTAGGAATTGCTGTCTGTGAACCAAGGCGGCCCTGCACGTCAGAGACCCAGCCCTGGGAGTCAGCACCCACCTTGGACCTCCAAGTGGCCCGGATCTCACCTGGCAAATAGATAATTTTATTTTCACTGGTTTTGCAGATAGGGAAGACAAGATCTGCTATGTTACGGGTGCTGGGATTTCTGACTTTCCAGAATGCTTAGCACCAGCTTGCTCTTTACTAATGCCGAAGCATGGCTGCGCTTAGTGCCAGGTACACGGGAGAGTGCTCAGCACGGTAGTAAAATTAGGCCCGTTGCTGTAATTCACACACACATTTAGCGATAACTTGTTAAAAAATAATCACGTTAATTACTCAACCGGCAGCATTTAGAAGCACTTGAGAAGCAACAGGGCAAGCGTCTGTAGGGCAGTGGTAGGTGGCAGCATGAGAGAGAAAATGTGTTGGTGTGCAGGGACCACTGAAATCAAATACAACGAAGAGGGGAAGGATTTCTGGCAAGGAATCACAGCAAATGACATCTAGATGGATGGAATGAGAGGCCTAGGGAATTTTGGGGATTTTTTTTTCGTTATTTTACTAAAAAAACCTATTAAAATTAATACATGTTTTTAATTAGCTGGGGTAATTCCTTTGTGAATCCAGATAGAAAGTCACAACTCCACCTCTCAGTATGTTGATAGATTTTATGCTCCTTTCTCTTCTGTTAAGTGGTTGTGCTGATGTGTATAGACAGGGTCTGTTCTCCTCTCTTGTGCTCTCTGTCTCTCACCCTGTTTACCTGCCCTAGAACCTACTGGGGGCAGCCCCTTTCCCCGGGCCATGGTCCAGGCATTTGGTGCTAGAGGAAGTGTTTCTGTGCTTGGGTTTTGCTCCTGTTGGTGCCTGATGATGGCACTGGCACTGCATGCACTTCCAGGCATTGCTGTATTTTTTTCTGGAATGTAGTTCACCTGACACTCTGGCATAGACTTTCCTAGATGATGGTACTTCTGGTCATCTATTGCAGAGTAGTTATATGTGCTTAATGTCTCACTGCAGTCAAGCGTCTAGCCAGAGTGGCTGATCTTGGGTAGATCTCAGTCTGACTTAAAGCAAACTAAGAAACCCTTTAGGTAGCATGTGGAAGGTGTGTTACCTCCTCAAGACACGTCTCCATTTCTTGTTGCTGAATGTTTTGCAGTATGTTTCCCATCTGGTTTTTTTACTCTGTTAAATCCAGGGGGTTTCCAATCGAGGGTAGGCGTTAGCATCTTGGGGCCAGGAAGACAGTTTTTCAGATTTCTCTGATTGTTGCGAAGTGGAATTATTCCTGCAAGAGTTGCCTGCTCATTTAGACAAACCAGTTGGGTACCAACAAAGTTAATAATTGTGCCTGTATCTTTTTCCTTGGACTGAAGGAAGGTAGAAATAATTAAAAAAAAATTTCTGGCCAGAAAGAATAAACATTTATGTCTGGTTTTATTTCTTTGTGGTTGAGGGAGACAGAGGAAATGCATCTTCTTCCTCGTCTTTTTTTTTAACATGCAGATCATTTTCATCCTGGAAGTTTGTGTTCCTTGTACTGCTGGATTCTTTAACAAAACATTCTCCGAGTTTACTCCAAAGACTCATCTGTGCTGGTCAGAACACAATTGAAGATGAGGTTCCTTCTATCTTCTGGCTTAAAAAAACCCCACTGCTTAAGACAAAACACTTCCCTTCCTCGCCCCTTATCCACGCTTGAAATTCTGTTGATGCTCACCAGTGCTGCTACTTGGAGTTGGAATACTGTATGGGGTAATCTTACATAATTGTTTATTATAAAATAAGCCTATGGGAACATGCATACTTTTTTGGCATAGGTCTGAGATGAAGAGCTTCAATGCTATGGGGCAGTAACAGCATGTACTGTGAACCTGACTGGATTCAACTACTCGCTCACTATTGTTTTGTTGGGTCTTTTTTTTTTTTTTTAAATTTCCTCTCCCATTTCTTGCTGGTATTCTCTGTGTGAGTTGCCCTTTGTTTTAGTGGAACAGTAAGAATTGTTTTAAGCTTAAAAGAAGTGCTGTACTTAATTCTTGCAGAGAAAAATGTTATTGGGCTGAGCTCCTGTTTGCTACTGCTAACTTTGAGCTCTACTCAATATATCTTCACTGCCAGGACAGTTGGCGCCTTATTAAAAGCCTTTGCAGAGAAGCCAAAGACTGAAAGGGGCCAGATCCTCTTCTTGAGTAAATTGGAATAGCTTATAATAACTTCAGGGAGATGTAACTGATTTATGCCAGCTGAGAATCTGGCCCTAATATACCTAGAAATCTAATGTCTCTCACTCCTAGACATGTTGCTCCAGGTCAGAAGTAAGCCAAGCTGTCCAGGAGAGACTGGGCACATCTGAACTGCTTTATTTGGTATTTTGAACTGTTCTGCTAAGGAGTGTAGTTTACAGGGCTATGAATCTGGCACCAATTTACAGAGGAAAAACTAAGAGGGTGCATAAAGCCCAGCCATCGATGACAAAAACCTTAATGTTTTCAGTACTTTTTATATGGCAGCAACTTGATATATTTCCTTGCTCTTTGTAACATTCAAGAAGAGTATCACCAAACCACTCTATTCATGTATTTGAAACAGAAAATATGAATGAACACATCTACCTATCTACCAGAGTGTCTCAAGTTCTTGTTAATACAGAGGCTGTGATGTTTTGCTGTGCTTTTTGCCTTATAAAATTCCAGTAGTGCTTGTGAAAATCTTGTGACAATAAGGGAGCAAAGTGTTAAGGAAGAAGTTGTCCCTCCAACACAACCATAACTTCCCTTACTGAGCTCATAACAAGGCTAGAAGCAAGTGTTCCACTGCAGTCTGCTGTTCGCTGCCTGCTACTCTGGGTGGAGTTGAAGCTCTCCGGTGGAGGTGTGAGGTTATGAAGTTTGGCACATTTGTTATTTGATGAGACAAAAGATGTGTACATTGCAGAGATGTCTGGGTTCAGAAATTAGTTTTGCAGGGCATGGTCTCAACGATGAGGGATGCTTTCACTTCACGGGGATTGCAGCCCTTTCAGTGGCGTGCACAGCAGATCTTGCTATCTTGATGGGCAAGCCGAGCAGTGTAATTCATGATTTAGAGCATAAACAAGGTTACATGTAGTGTGTATTGGATGTGCTGAGCATGGAAATGCTCCATCGTTACTTTATTGCCCAGGTGTGGGAGCTTGCTTACTTTACATAGGACCCCCCTCTGTGCCCATGTCATGTGCCCCCCTCCACGCCATGTGTTTTGTGATAGAAGAGTGATACTCAAAGAATCCAGTTCTGTGTGGGATTTAGACATATCCAAAACTAATGGACAGAAAGTCTTATGATAAACCAATTAGGAAAAAGATTTTTCAGGTTTTGTTTCAAACCTAAGTAGACAGATAGTAATAAATGGCATAAGATGAGGAAAGGAGACGTTGTGGACTTTGGTTTCCAGATGCTCTCTTAATATGCCAGTCCTGTGGTTCTTGTTCAAGTTCTTCTCTATTTATTCTATTACAGATTATTATAAGAAAAAAACCCTCATTTAAATAGGGTAGCTAAACTTTATCTGACCATTGTACTTAGAATTGAGCCATATAAAATAATACCAGAAAAGGCTGAGGCAAGTCTGAATTCAGTTGGATTTCTCATAAAATTTGCTAGAAAATTCAAGTCTGAGACTGTGCAAAACTTACTAGCTAAGTTCTGTTTAATTGAAGAATTTTAATTTTTACCTTGAGTTTTAGTATTAATGTCCATGTGGCTGAGGCTTCACCCCACAGCCTGAGAAGAAAGATTTGTGTAATACTGCATTTATTAAAAAAACAGTATTTTAGATTTAGGTTGACAGAACACCAACATTTTAATGTGTGGATTTCCATCAGCTGAATGAGTAAAAATTAAGCAAGGGAAAATGTTTATTTTTGTGGGTGTTAAAAATGAAATGTATAGAAATACACCCCCATTTCATTTGTGAATGTTCCAAAACAGAACATTGGAGATCACAAGAATGAATGGGTTTGAGGTAAAAATGCCTAACTTTTCGCAGCTAAATACTTTAAAAGTCTGGGATCCCTCTCTGAAAACTATGGTAGGCCCGTATGTCTGAAAAGCTTTCTTGTTTAGCATATACTGCATGTAGAGTCAGGTTGTGGACTTGTAATGATCTCTGCACCTAGATACATGGTCACCCACCAGCATTCCACTCTGCTATGTGCTGCAGACATAGAACAAAAAATATGTTTTCTGGCCTCAAAACACCTACATATATAATACAATCCATATGTGACTATTTTTCAAAAGTGCTTTAGAAAAGCTTGTTTTATTGGGATGAAGTTTGACTGCTGGACAAATACAAACTTTCATGCCAAATGAGGAAGTATCATTTGTCAAGCTAAACTTTTTATAACACATTTCACAGTTTGTTGATGCATCTTATGCATTTGATGGCTACAGAAGAATTTGCCAAGAAAATGAAAGCCATAAAATACCCATGAAAAATTCCTCTGCCCTCATGCATTTGTTTTTCTTTTTCTTCTGTCTCGTGAAGCTGTAGGAGGTGTTTGCTGACACGTTTTGCTTTCAGGGCAGCTCTGGAGTGATGTGATACAAGAAGTGACTCAGCTAAGCAAACTGGGTTTGTGTGAGTATAAGAAGCCCTTATAGTCTGAAGGCGTAACTGGGTATTATAAGAGGAGGCATCTGGGGAGCTCAATGTGCTATTTGCTTACATATTTCATACCAGGGACATGACAGCTATGAAATACAGCTTCCAGTTATGCCAGAAAACTAAAAGACTCCCTTCCCACACCTTACTTCGTCCCAACATCTTAGACAGATTACCTGTACTTTTAAGACCTATCTGTTTATCTCACACACAGTTCTGGCAGAACAGCCCCTTTCCCTCCTTTCTTGCTATGAGGAAAGGCAGTTTGTTGTTGCAGAACCACCTGTAACTCAGGATTTTACCTGGAAGAGGAGTGCTTTCTCTTCCCTGTGGTGGGGGATGAGGGTCTTCTGTGCAACACCTATAGGATATATGATGTCAGCCTGGCAGGGAAGGTAGGTTAGATAGCTGGAAGTTAAGAAGTCTGGGCTTTTTTCCTGACCACTGCTGTTTACTGCCTCTAGGAAAAGAAGAAGAAGTGAGAGGGGCAGGAAAACTATTTTATTATGTAAGAAGTCTTGCAAGGCTTTTGTTTTGGTTTGGGTTTTTCTTTTATCCCATTGCTGTCCTTTCAGAATTCAAATTGTATCAGTTCTTTTTGTTTTTCCTGGCAATATTCCGGTACAAACGGAATACCAGATAAAAAAAAGTAGCTTTGCAGGAGTGGAAGAGCTGAAAACCTTTTTGGCTGAGACAGCAACCTATGTAGACTGCGTAGAACTACTGCATTTTATATTTTGAATCCAGTGTCACAGTTATGGCTGCTGTGTTATGGGAAGGAAAGAACTCTGTTCAACTCTTGTACTTCTCTGGCATCAGTTAGTCCACTTCTGGGAGTGACTAACCAGGTGGAAAGAAACAGGATTCTTCCTCACTTCTATTTTTTTTAGATGGTCTCTGTGTGAAGAAGAAGGGGTGTGAGGTGCAAATATAACCCCCTAGCATCATCCTTTCCCCTTTTTCACCCACGCTGGTGTGCCCTTGACTCCATTTCCTGACCTATAAAACTGCGATACGGAACAGAGTTTTCAAAGGAGCCAGAATCACTTTGGCCTAAATCCTTAAAGCCCAAACTTCCCATGAAATACACAGTTAATATGAGGAGTTGAGAGTTTGACTTAATCCGGGAAGATAAATGGTGTATTTTTAAGTTTCACCTATTTTGTGACTACGTGCTTCAATATATCCATTTTGAAATTCCTAAAAGCTTTTAACGGGAAAGGAGGCGGTTTAACTTCTGTAATTCTCCGCAATAAAAAAAATTGTATTTCCAGCGAATAAGCCAAGTTTTCACTGTTGTGGACAAAAAAAAATCTAAAGGCAGACAAAGAAGTGTTTAACTAGTTGTGGTTAGCTAAAAGAACTGCTAAAGATAAGGCTCTGGTTTAGCAGTCTTTGTTGATTTTAGTAGCATTTTAGGTTTATACATAAATGGGAACAGCACGTTAAGTGCTTTAGTAAGAAAGGTAGACTTGCGCGCATACTTCATTTTCTTGCTAAACTTAGATTCGGATTCAAATCCTGCAGAGGCTTGACAGATGTTTGATTTTGTCTTCAGTGGGGCTATTTGGAGTAGATAAAACGAAACGCACAGAACCATCCAAGAGACTTGAGTCAGGAAAGCCTTTCTAAAAGACCCCAAAATAATTTATATAGACATCTTTCCCCTGTTAAAGGGCATTCTAGTTCATGTGCATATTAGAATGCTAAACTTTGTGAACTTAAGAATTAAAAGTACACAAATTAAAGTACAAAAATAGTCTATTTTTTATCTGTATGATTACCAAAAATTTACTCTTTCAAAAATTGCCAAAAAAAAAAATCACTTCTGGGAAACTACACAGGCAAGCCTAGGGCCAAATCTCTTGTCTTGATATTTCCAACTGCTCTGTTTTGCTTCTTCTGTTTCCTTGTCAAAAGCATCCTGCTTAGCCTGTTTGGCTAAAGGCAGTTGGAATTCATTGCTCTTTCCCTTTCTTAAGATATCTTGAATTCTAATTAGTGTTTTTCAAGTCTTTTACTTTATTCTCCAAATACAGTTACATCACATGTCACCCTTCCCTTTTGTGGAGCTGTTCAGAGCCACGGAAGAGCTGTCATCTTATCTTCTGGGACTAACCGCACTGCCCAGCAATGCTCCATCAGCTGCTGATTCATTTTAGTTTCTTTTTTTCCCCACAAATAATACGCAATTCAAAGTGCCTGGAAAAGTGTAAAATCACTTGATGTTAGAGGAGATTCTGTAAATAGTTTCGGGAGCAGTCTTCTAGGTATTTGTAATTAATCATCAGGCACCAAACACTTGGAGCTTTTGGATGCACTTTTTAAAAGTCTAAAAAATGTAAACAGTTTTCTTTCCCCTCCCCAGGAAGTCTTAATGCACTAAAGACGTAAGCGAAGAAGTTCAATTGCAAATGACCAAATCAATTACACTTCAGATCAGACTGTGGCATGGCTTTTTGGTTCTCAACCAGATGGAACTAGATTCCTTGTGAAGGAGGTATTATTATTTCTTGTCAGGGTTTCAAAATGAGCATATGAATTCACAGTAAAAAATACATATTTTTCCTTTTGAAAAATATAACAGAACATTTAGAGGAAAGAATCCTTAGGAGCTGGCGTCACCAAAAGCTATCAGACGCATTAAAAAAAATTTTTTTTAAATCCTCATAACTGTTTCATGTTCACAATGTTTTGCTGCAGTGTGAGGCAAAGATGAAACCCTCCTTTTTAATATAGTTGCAAATTCTTTGATTCAGTGTTCGTGACTTCTTTTGGCTATGCCTTTCCTGTAAGCTGAAGTTTTTACATCCAGATGGCTATTGTGATGTAAAATCATATCAGAGACAAGGTGCAGTGGTTTTGATCTTGATGTAATTTGTTGAAATAAATCCAGGTGAGGGCACAGGCTATCTGAGGGCAAAAAGCACTTTTTTATCCCATGGAGACAGGAGGATTTGTTTAGAAAGCTTCTGCGTATTAAGGGGTGGGGAGGGGAAGGGGGAAGAAGGTGACTTCTACAACCAGGTGTAACAAAACCACCTTCCTAGATAGAGAAAAAACTCCATAACCAAATGTGACTTCTTTGTGTCTGATTTAGAGAAGTACTTTGCAAGACCGAGCCCTTTTATGTTTCCTTATCTCCAGCCAATTTTTTTTTTTATCTGGAGTCCAGATCCCTGCTGCTTCGAGTATACTACCACCAGCTTCTGAGTAAATTTTGAAAACACCTCCAGTAACTGGCCCTGCATATTTTAATAGAGAGGATTCCACCTGAAATCACTTTGGAAAAAAATGATCCTGCTGGTGTGGAGACAAATATTTTATCTGAGCTTCTACAGTGAAAATGCTTATTACAAGTCATACCTTGCTGTAAGGAGATGTGTTATCAACATTAACAGGGTCCCTTAGGATCACTGGAGCTCTTGGTCAGCAAACCTTATGCATGACAACAATTGCAAGACTGAATTTGTCACTGACAATGAGAAAGAAAGTGAGGTTTTAAAATACTTCCTTTTCAACAGATGCAAAATGATCTAAAGATATTTTACAGTTACAAAAACAAAGAATGCAGTCAAGTAAATGAACCCTTTCTAATTTCGAGGTCAAGCTAAATGTAAAATTATTCCAATTATTTCAGTAGCAGCTAAATACATCTAATTTTCCTGTAAAAAAAAAAAATCCAAACCAAACCATTAAGAGTGAAAGAAGGCAGATAGTGTTTCAGGAGTCAGAAAATAAAAGATCGTGGTCTCCATGTAGGTGAGATCACATGGTCTCACTCACTGGAGACTTTCAAACCTGTGCTCCATGCACCTCCAGATGTGTAGCACCCCCTTAGCCATAAGGCAGGAGCCTATCTGTAGGGGAGGGCTTGACACACCCCTGCCATGCCTGTTCAATGATTCAGGAAACAATTTAATAAAGACAGGGAGCCAAAATAAGCCATCTACTGGGGAGGATGGGGGGAGGGGGTTGGCTTGGTTTTGCCATGCGCTAACACTACCTTTGTGTTTTTATCCAGTGCCTGGCTTATTACCCAAACATTCCTTGAAGACTAGCTAGACTCCAGGTGCTACCCCATCATTCCTCATGTTCACCTTGCCCTACTAACCACCAAATGATAAATTTGTATTATTGTTGATCCTTTTCTCTGGCACTGATGGAACTTTAATTCTTTTGCCATACCTTTTTCCAGACACTTTTTTTTTCCTCTTTTAATTAGACTGTTTACTTCTGCTGTGGTGTTTTGTGCAATTCCTGGTCCTGTAGACCTTTGTGAGGTGAGCCCTTACCAGGCTGGTTCCCCCAGGGAATATAGGGGAGGAATTGCCAAGTTTATGGATTCAGGCTGGGACAAGAACTGAGATAGTTGTAGAGCTATGCAGGTTCACCGGACAGTCCTAGGCATGTACAGTAGAAGTTTAGTTGCCTGAAGTACTTCATTGACAAGAAAACATAGTTGTGTATAGACTTTAATAGCCTAAGGAATCAGGCAAGGGAGGCAGGGTTTGATGGAGCTTGAGCATCATCATTTGTATTCTACACAAGGCCCACTGTGGGCACTTAAACCTTCAGCAGAGCTGGCCCTCAACCTCTTTGCAACCATTGACCCAGCTGTTCATTGGAAATAGTTCCAAGTTGTGTAAGCCTCCAGATACACAACAAAATAAAAGCAGTGTTTTTCACAAGCAACAGATATTTTAGAGGCAGTCTATGAAGGTCTTCAAGCTTCTGTACAGTTCTTACCCTTTAAAGGGCTCCTAGGTGGTTGCTGAGAACATAAAAACACAGCAGGAAATAGCCAATATTGTTGGCAAACTCCAGAAATTAGAATATAACCTCAACTACTAAAGCATAAAACAAATACTGTATTTCAAATTTAAAGGAATGTACATTCTGACATACATTGCTTGCATACTGGATAAATTGCACTCATGAGAGCCCCTGAAACCAAGTCTTAGGAGACCCCATAACTTCAGACCCATAATAATCTGAAAAGCTGCAACAAAGCTAGAGAGACTGTGGGAATAGCACGAAGAAGCTGTAAGGAATAAGAAGCAAGAAAAACTTTTTGTGCTTTTTAACAGTGTGCACAGGTTACCTGTGCAGCCACAGATCCTTGTGGCAGCTGAGTTGTATGGTTGTTTGGGAATTTAACCAGTAGGCAGGGTCTGTGCATATACTATGGCAGCAGTGCTTATCTGTTATAACAATGACTTTGAAAGAACTTACTTAAATAAGTTAAGACAATTTAAAAATTGATAAATGGTTCATGCAACATTAAAAATAGGTTTCTTATTTCAATTGCAGTAACACAGCTTTAAAGCCCATAAATCTTACAGCCATTGCACTCCCCATTGGAGTCACTTAAAGTTTTGCAATTGAGTTAGTCACTGGTTGCAGCTTTGTTAAAAAAAGGGAAAAATTAACCAACAGTGAATTATGAGTGTTTATCTGGATGACCTGACTTTCAAGAGTCTGTTATGTCCATTTGGAAAATACAAAATGCCACAGCATGGTATTTTATTTCTCAATGTAGAAAGGTGTTCTATGTTAGGGTGAGGAATCAGGATGACATTTCCCCATAAGGACTATCCCACTTGAATTTCATCCATTTTTAGAGAACGTTTGGGCATTAGAATGTAGATAATGAAGAACTTGTACAATCTTTTTGTTTGTTTCTCAGAATAAAAAATCCGTTTTAAAAGGCTAAAACTGAATTCAGCATCAATGTGATATGACTGTTCTGTGATCTAACAAGTATTCAAATGCCTAGACCTAAAAACCCTGCTATCTCTAACAGAGATATTCCATGACTCTGAGAAAGTTGGACTGTCATATGGTGGTTAGATTCAGAACAAAGATCTGGAATAAAAGTAGTCAGCTTTTATACATTTAAAATCGGGGCTTAATGGTCTGCAAATGAATGATACTGGTTAGGAAACACGGGACAGTTTGAGGCTACTAGCAAATAATGCATTGTTTTTCTTTGTCCTTTCTCCTTTGCCTCAGTTTACAATGAAATTTAGCCACTGACTCCCACCAATATTTTTCTTGGAGAGTAGAGTAGGATGAAGAAACAGAGATTCTGCAATAGAAGCTGGGTTTTGTGCATTTTGGTAGCAGGAACTATAGGAAAGAATAAAAAAAGGGTGATAAAGGGTCTAGCTAATCTCTAAAGCCTGAAGGCATCTTATTTCCTATAAGCTCTGATTCCCTCCCCACCTCTGCCCCACATACAAAAATAGATCTTGTTAGTATTTTTGTCAAGATCTTTTTGTTCCAGTTGGTAATGCTGCTGCCATGGCACTCTTACCATTTAAAGTTTGCTTTGCTCCCATGTGTTGAACACATGGCTAGCAGCTCTACCAACCATCAGGATCCATGTCATCACAGCAAAGCAGTTGGCAGCAAAAATAAAGCAAACATTAACTGATACCATGTACTTCTTTCTCATGGTGAATTAGGAAGACTTAATTCTTCACCTAATAGTGGAAGGTTTGAATATGGTAGACCTGGACCCTGTATGTGCCTGGGGAATAATTCACTTAACCTTTTCATTTTCTCATATTTAGAAATCTTGCCTTAGGACCCAGTCCTATGCCAGTCAGCCATATATGTGGTTCATGGGGCCCTTCACGATGGCAATGTCACCTTTTCTTCTGCATTTCCTTTTGGTAGTTATTTAGTTTGCATCTAAGTAGGTCATTGTCAGTGGCTGAGCACTTTAAGGAAGCTTGTTATCTTTGCTCATTGTTGCAGAGATACCTTAAAACTTACCTGTGGTGCACTTAGCTATTAAAACAGTGAACTCACACATCTTCCTTACGGGACACGTGAAAATGTACTTTCCTCAGAAATTTTAAATTGTTCTGTGGTCGTGGTAGCATCTTCTGCATCTGTCTGCCTGCCTTTTCTTCCGTAAATCTAATCTGTGACTTTGACTGAAAAGTTATCCTTGAACTCCTTGGATTAATGATCCAGACTTTCCAGACTTGTATGTAAAAAAGAAGTATTTGCTTCAAAATGAAGTCACAGGACAAGTGCTACAGCATTACAAATGAGGTAAGAATTGGTTTAGCGAGCTTACCAGCAAAAAGACCAGAAGATTCCATTTGTTCTGGGTTGGTGTTTTTATGGGCTTTTTCCCAACAAAATGAAATGTTGTTTGTAAAGCATGAAAATGAAAACAAAACCTTTTCAACACTTTCACGCAGCTACTGGCTAGAGACCTGATTTGAGGGCATGGACTCAAGACTCCTCTTCATTGTCAAAAAATACTTTTCTTCATGCCCAACTCCGGACATTTAGAGTCAAAAGGGCTTGAATTTTACTTTATCCACAATGAAGCTAAATATCTAATTGATTTGGTAGTCATCTTTCTGCCTGTGTCCTTCCTCAGTTTAAAAGATGAAGATACACTTCATTATATTTTGATAAAATAAGCTTCAGATCAGCTTTACTTACAGCCCTGTAAGTGTCTCTCAGGACTTTGACATCCCATTCCCAGGAACTGCTTCCACGTTCCTTTGGTTTGCTCACAAGTTGCTGAATAGATTAGTGGCGTGGTTTTGTTGGGTGAGTGTAAACGTGCCAATAAAAAGCAGCATATCGCTATTTCCCCTCCTAAATAATTCACTAAGCATTTATATATTGCTTTCTTCGGTGGGTTGACATCTTTATATTCTGCACTACTGAGTTTATTATAAGACTATATTATCTTTTAAATAGTATATTTTAGTGTGTGTGAATATATATATACACACACATGCATATATACATGTACTGTCAGAGTAAGTTTTGTGTCATAAATCAAATACATTATAGTATTTGCTCAGTTACACAGTGCTTTTTTTAAGCTAGGGTCATAAATATTTCTTTACCAGACAAAAGCAACTTTGCATGGAAATATGCTTTATTTTGTACAGCTTCTTTCAAGCACATTGCCTCTCAAATGCATTAGAGGTAATTAACATACTTGCAGATTTTAAAATAATCTAAAAAGGTTTTAATTTAACGAAAATTCTAAACAACAGTAGCAATATATGCATTCCTTAATTCACATGCATTGTAAACATGAAAGGGTCACTACACCTGTAAGAGCTGAGCTAGTCGTTCTTGCCAATACCGGTTTGGTGGAGTGAGCTCTTAGTGATGGGGGTGGTTGGTATCTTTGCTCATTGATTCCAAAAGACCAGCGTTGCAATGATTCTCTATTAACAAAAACCCCAAATTCTATGTATGTGTGTTTAGTCTGTTGTTGGAGCAGTAATAGGGACAACTTTTTGTGGTTGGTTATTGTTATTTTGTTTTGGTCTTTTTTTAAATTAATGCGGGACTACCAATCCCAGTATGGAAAAGTAGCTCTACGGTGAAATTTAGAGTAATTAATCTCTATTGGGTGTAATAGCTATATTTTATTAAAATTTCACAATAGTGCTGTTGAGTCTTCCTGGTGAAACACTCAAGCTGCCTGATGGACTCAGCAGGCGGCTGCTTACCACCACACGTTTGATTTCTTCCAGCAGACAGTTCCTGTAAGTCACATCATTGCACTGTGCAGCGTAAAGGGTTGGTGGTTTTTTTCGCTTGTATTTAAAGACAAAAACTCCATCTAAATTGCGCAATTTTTCCTTTGCCTGCTCTGGGCAGATCTATCTCAGGCAGAAGGGCAACTCCTCAGGCCGCACCAGCCTCACAGGCAGCCACTGGGGATCCATTTGAGGTCAATTTGCAGCACCAGATTATCACATCTCCAAGTAGGGGGTGTAGCAAGTAAGCTGATGTGCTTCAAGTATCGGATACTATTAGGCAAACAGCACTTCTTTGCTCTTCCCTTTCTAAGACCCCAGTTAATGTACATGCTGCCTTTTATTATGTGCTGATCCTTACTAAGAGCTTAAAAAATGAAATAAATTGCCTTCGTGGCTGCTTTGTTTTTGTGATAAAAAGGCTTTTAGTGGAGCTAATAAGGACAGAGTATACCTCAGCTTACTTTAGAAGTATTAAGATAGCTGAGTACCTGAAGAAACTTGAGTTTCTCAGGGCTGGTATCTGGCCTCTGACTAACTGGAGGCTGGCTGTGGGGTTGGGTTGGACGAATGACTACTTCACACACTCTGGGCCACTGGGCATCAGTGGGTTCTGATTTCAGATTCATGCTGGGATATACAGTTTTTTCTGAGTTTGGAAACAATCTTTGCAACTACAACTGTCAATACTTCTGTGAAGACTAAGCAGGAGTACAGATAAAGAGTAAATTTAAGAAGCAGAGAATATAAATTCTGTCATGTGAACAGATGGATTACTACTGCCATCCCATTCCAGGCACTGGAAGTGGAAGGAGCTCTTCACACAAACACCTCCATTTTATGTCACATGTGAGAATAAACCCCAATGCACTACATACTATTCAGCTTTCTCTTCCAGGGTTGTTGTTTTTTTTTTTAAAAGAGGAAATGTGAAAGACATGAGAGTTCAGCCTAGAATGTTACAGAGTTTTGCAATCTACCCATAAATGACGTGAGGGGACCAACTCTGCATACATAATTTATTACAAGTTACTAAGTGCTGGAATAGAAAAAGTCAACGGCATACAGAGTTATATTTGTGCCATCCTGTTAAGTTTAATTTATGGAGGTAGGACCTTTAGTTTCTGTTAGTTTCTTGTCTGATTTTTCTACTGGGTCATCATTATTTTACAGTGTCTTTCTGTGGAACACAGAAGGAAATTTTTTTTTTTTCCATAGATTTGAAGTTCAAAGTTGCAAGCTAATGCTGTTTTCCCTAATTCCAATGTTCCGTACGCTTGTCTTGAAATATTTCAGATGCAACCTGAAAGGAACAAAAATTTCAGGCAATTTTATATTGTCATCTTTCAGAAAGGGAGAGCTCTGTTTTCTGGAACAAAGTTCTTCAGCCTCCAACGAACAAAAAGGCAATTTAAATTAAAAAAAAAGAAATTTCAAGAACAGTGTCACAGTTTTAGAGAAGATCATCAACTGTAATGACTTTCACATCCTGAATTTAAATTCAGAGGATGTTGACACAATCTTACTACACAAACATCTCCATCTTTGCTTCTGATATCTCAGGGACACAGAATTTAAGAACACTATAATGCCTAATCACTGCTTTTACTAACACAAAATACAGTGGTGGAGATTAATTTTCACACAACAGTACCATGGATAAGGAAGAAATATGTGCAAGTGGTCAGGAAAGTCATGGACATGGATTGATTAAAACTAAGAGAAAAATATTGCAGTGGATAGAGTCAAAAAGCAGTTCTTTAATTTTTAAATTTGCACAGCAATAACCAAGACAAACGAGCCTCTGAAATATTTTGGAAAATGTCACATTGCAAATCTTGTAGATTGCTTAAATGTTTATTAAAATGAACCAAAAGCCAAAATTCTCTGGGTAAAATAAATACTTTGTCTTTGCTAAGTAACAATATTTGTGAACAAAACATAAAACTATAATTTTCATGTGTCAAACATAGTAACATTTAAGATTAAATGTTGGAGTCAAACCAGGCTTTTTTTTTTTTTTACATCTTCCTATTTACAAGCTGCTCATTAAGACCATTTACCTCACGTTAGCTATTAAAATGACTAACATTTTTTAAAGTTTGCTCCATGACTAAAATAAAACCAACAGAAATGGCCTTTTACCATAACTTAACAAAAAACAGAACCATATTTTTGTTATCTAGGAGAACATACTGTTATAAATACAGCTGTTTTTCATCTACAATTATATAAATAATAAACATGCTGCCATTCACAAGGATTTTAATAGATTATTATATATATATAAGCAATAGTACGATCTAGCAGAGGATGGCATGAGTTTTCATCATTCATTTTTATTGTACTTATTCAGGACCCTTGTCTTCCTCTGAAAAATGTGGAACAGACTTCTTTGCTACAACATTATCCAGTCGTTGTCCTTGCAGATACGGGTTCACACTCTGAAAAAGTTGAAAATTATTTATACTTATTAGAAACAGGGAAACATAAAAAAGGTAACCAGGATTAGTGGTTATATTAATATATTTCTTAGGTGTCAAATATTTGCAGACTGGAAAAAAAACTGCTCCCGGGGAGTAAATCTACAAGTTAATCAATGTTTTGTCTTCTAATACTTTCTGTGTGCAAGAATTTAATCCAGTCCACTAAAAAGAATACAAGTGAAGGAGGACTACTGAGAATGCAGGGCAGTCTGAATTAACACTGCCTCTTCACTCCACACTTCCTTTCCTTGGTTCAGCGGAGAAGCAGCAGTAGATCAAAATCTCTAATCCTGGAGGCAGGACAGAACCCGTTAGAGAAGTCAAGGTAAGCTTTAGCTACAGTCACAAGCCTGTGACAGACCTTACGCTGGGAGGCAAGTTAGATACCACGATGCCGTTTTTTGACCAAAGTCCCTTCTTCAGCCCATCTCCTCTCCAGGAAACCCCTTCTTGCTTCCTCTCTCGATGCTGAGATAAAAAACTGCTGGCACAGAAGCAGAGCCAAGCAAGGTTTTGGCATAGGAAATGGGTCTCCTACCACTGCCAGAACAAGGGAATGCTGGAAAGATGATCCCGGAGAGGGTTCAGCTTCACTTTGTGCCATGTAAGCAGCACAATGTGAGACTGAAGAAGAACAGATCCTGTCTCAAAATTGTTTGGAGATCATAGTAATGCAGAAAGTCCATGCTTGAATTTTATCTATACCCATGGAATAAAACATATTAACTGTATTTGCAAGTATCAAGCAGTTTAGCGGAGCTCCAGAATTAACTTAAATATTATTTACACCCACTTTCTGACCTGTTACAGTGTCAGTGTAAACAAAATTAAAGTACATATTTTATCTTTTACAGATTAGAGATAAAAATTCTAATGTGCTGGTTTTTGATGCCAATAAAAATTGTTTGCCTAAGGACAAACTTTGGAGGAAAGCAAATTTTCCAGTATCTCCTGATTCTTGTCAGGCTGGCTGTATCACAGAAGTGACTTTTCTTGTGATATTTCTGTGTTTCTTTCACCTAAATGTAGGAATTCAAAACTATGCAAAAAAACAGCAGCTCCTGCAATAGGGATAAAAATACTTATTTTCAAATATCCCAAGTATTTGTCAAATCTCTGGAAAAGATCTGAGGTTTGTCTGTCTTTATGACGGCTTCTCCAGATTTGTCCATGCTATCATTAATACTTAATCACAGTGCAGAGCAGCCCTTTTGCTTACTTCTGTTGGTTTTGTTTTAAGTACTTTGCCTGCTACAAGTGAAAAAAAAATTAAGAACCAGAAATGACTGTGGAAAAATCTTTGAAAATAAAACTAACACTCATTTAATGCTTTAAATTGTTAAAAATAAGACACATGTAAGTGATTTGTTTGTGTTTGTTTAAAGAAGTTCTGTTTAATGTTAATTTAGTGAAATTCGGCTGTTGCATAAACTTCTAGGAATTATTTGAAGATTCTTAGGAAGATTAATTTGCCTTATTTTTGGAATGGTACTTCCTTGCTACTTTTTGAAATAAAAGTAGAAGAGAAGGACAATACATTAAAAAATTTAATCCTTCTCAACTAACAAAAGAAAACACAAGATATAATGCAACATTTTTGGCCTATTTGACTAAAAAAATATTTAAGCCTATATACAGCTGTGCTGAATTCAAAGTAACGTGGTTCCCGAGTACCTCTGAGCACAGCTCTGTGCCCATGGCAGCATGACTCAGTGATTACAGAGCCACTCCTGTCACGTTTGGGATACTAGATTCTGGACAGGGTATGCTCAGACACAGAAATTAAAAAAGCAAAAAAGAGGGGGAGAATTGCAAGTTAAATTAGAGGTCACTTCAGGCTTCCTTGTCTTGCACTGCAAATGCTGCAAAAAAAAAAACCACAGTGGCAAATGATAAATATACTGGTAATGGTAAATGTAATGGTAAATACATACCTTTGCTATATGTACTGATTATGGGTACATACGCTTGGTGATACACACACACATCTAAATACATGGATATGCAGATATAAATAGAATATGTCACTTTGTAGACTCTAGCAGTGCCTCTGCCTGTGTAACGCTATAGCATCGCGTAGACACAACACAGTTACTGTCTACTTAGTTGCACAGGACTTGTGTTAAGCTAAAATTGGGACATTTTGACCCAACAGACCAATCTCTTGCTCAGAGCTGCGTTCCCCAAACTCTCTCAGTGAAGAAGGGCAGGGAGGAGCAGCAGGGGTGCAGCCAGGAGGAGAGGAAACCAGTGGGCTTTTTAGTTTCAGGAAAACCAGGCTCTGCTGCTGACAGCTGTAGGTTACCCTTCCACTGGTAAAGTGAAAATTCAGTCTCGTTCATTAAAACATTAGTAACCATTATGATAGTATGATACTCCAAATAATAAAATACCTTAAATGATAACGAATTTGCCCTTAAGTGACATGCCCGTGCTAAGAAAATAAATCTGCTGCAAAGCAAGACACTGAAGCTTCACCTCCAAAATTCTGGGCTACCCCTGGCCACGCGGCTGTCGTGTCTCCCTGGCCATTATTCCTTTTGCATCTGGTTCCTTCAGTCAGCACACAGACTGTTTTTCTTTTCTCCTTTCTCTCTCATGTATATATTGCACTAATCCCAAGTCAGCATGCTGTTCTAGCTATTAATATTCCACATAACTCTTTCAACAGTAAATTCTGCTTAGAGTTAAAATCAGGTGGCTACCCTTTCTCCTTCCACTAACAAACTAAAAAAGCAAATGTAAGTGGGAGCCAGATACTAAGCACAAGACAGGTTGTTAAGTTACGGCTGAGCAATGTTTATTACCAGTGATGTGTGGATCAGTAATAAACCAACTCATCTTCACTCCTTCTAGCGAAGACTTTGTGTTTGAGAGTTAAATCAATAAATAAATACACCCTCTTCGCTTACGCTTCAGTTACTGTAAACCAAAATTTACTTCATTTACAATATAAACTGTGCTGTTATATTTTGTAAAGCTACTTTCTGGAAGAGAACTAGACTTTTTCTTCTGGTAAAAAAATGATACCAGCAGCAAAAGGACTAAGGACTTCAGCTCTGCCTTAAAGTGATTTTTTTGATAAAAGAAAGGCTGCTGCTACCAAAAAAAGAGAGAAAAGATAGTGAGGTGGAGCGTGTGGAGATTCTCTGCGATATGTGAATTGCCTTCCTCATTTCAGGGGAGCCCATTCATCTTTGTCTTTCAAGCAAGTAGGACACAGATAGGAGTTTGGTCTGAGCCAAGTCTAAGGATGTACGTGAATCAAATTGTATCAGCTAAAGGATCAGTTCTACCATCATTTACACCCCAAAACATTCACATGCATGGACCATGGTAATTAATTTTACCAGTATTAGGAAACTTTTAAAATCAGTTTTAAAGACATTTAAATAGTTTTAAATGTTCTTATGCAAATAGGATCAAAACCATAGATAATAGAAAATTTTTGAAATTAACGCTCTGCATTGAAGTGCATCTTCTGAAAGCAACAGGCTATTTAGAGAAATACATCTTGTACTCAGTGGACACTTGTGAAGCCTGCTCTAGTATTTTATCACAGAGATTCCCTGCTTTACAAATTATCTAAGGCATAATGCAGGATCATTAGACTAACTTGATTTCAAGAGTATTATTTTAATTCTGATTAGCTCTCTAGAAGATACACAGGCTGTAACGTATTTTGATAGTTACCCTCTTTCTTCGTTTTGGACCACCATTAATCTTCTCAAAGAGTAAATTCTTGCTCTGGAAGTTGAGAAAAAAATGCAGCCATTAGACTCATTGCACTCTTTTTTTAAAATACTTTTGCTGTTACATGTTAGGAACTTTGGAAGGGTGTGTTTTTTATGGGAAAGATAAACCACAAATAAATATGTGGATATTCCTGCAGTTCTTCAGGAGCAGTCAGAGCCTCATCAACAATTCAAAAGCCAGTAATTTTCCATTATGTTGGAGTATATTATCATCCATGTTCAGGCAATCAGTACATCAAGTACATTTGGTTATATTGATATATATTAAAAAAAAATAAAATAGTGTGAGGGAGAGGAAGCAGGAGACCTGCCTGCCTCTAGTACATACTTGTATACATTTGAGATGACAAGAACAGAAGGGGGAAAAAAAAATTCCTTTACAAAGGATTTTCTAATTCCTTTTAAAAACAGCAATCGGCATAATTCCTACTGTTCTGTTGTCTTTGCTTATTCCCTTCTAGATCTCAACACTTCCCAGTGCAAAGTTTTGCTGAAAGGAGTTCAGCGCCAACTCTTTCTTTGTTTAAGTAGTGCCCTCAATAACCATTCTAAAAACCATTTGGTCTATAACATTTTTAATGGTGAACCTTTTAAAAACTGCCAAAAACATCTTGGCAGAAGAGAAAGTTATGATGATGAGAAAAGAAAAAAAAAAACCAACAAAGAACTCCAACTCTCTGACCATAGTTTACATAAGTGCATCCACATATTGTTGTATTTCATACAAGTAGTGAATTCTAATAAAGTCTGGAATAACACACACATGCTCAACACATTTTGTTTCAATTGTGGATTACGAAGAAAAACAAAACCAAACCCTAACCTGAAAATGGAAGAAGAATTACATGTGTAAAAGCAGAACACTGTATAAACAAGGCCATTAATTCTGTTATAAACAACTGACCTAACGTTGATTATATAAATAGAAAGTGTAATTCTAGCGCGAGACAAATTCACCAAACACTTCTACCCTCTCTGCAGCCTTGATATGAGAAAAAACAAACATTTTCAAGTGTTACAATGAAATCTGCCAAAATTGTCTGTTCTGTACTTCTCGTGTTCATTAAACCCCAAATTCACAAGGCCTATCTCTTGCCCAACCTCAGTTATTTTGTCTGAGCTGTGCCAAAAGGGAACAGAGATGAAGTTGGCCAAAGGAGATATTCTTAGCTAGTCGTTTATGCAAACTTACTTTGGGAAAACTTAAATTTAACATTTTAAAGAAACCCGTGGATGCATAAATTATTCTCTTTAGGAAACAAAGTACTGCCGAAGCCTATCTTTGTAAACTATTTGACTGTATGCTTTTTGAGAGAGAAAGAACAGTGTTTCTGAACTAAAAAGAATTTAACATCTACTGGAGCTAACGTTTCTGTCACTCAGGAAAATTGCTTATAATTGAACTGTTCCTGCTCAGGAAGACTGTATTTTGTTTAGTCTGTTTAGGAATGTTTTAAGACCATAACTACTACTTCAGCATTATGTGGAGCGCAAAGCAAATGAGGTTATGGAGCATGAGCTAAGAGTGCGCTTGTACGCTAATAGCAATCCTGAAAATACGTTCCACTGCGTAAGGGCTTGAACTCCTCAGCCACCAAACTTTGTCTATGAAGTGCTTACCGTTCTCATCCCTCACCTGTGAGCTGTTAGGAGTGAAGAGGCACCTCTGGAGAGATTCCACATGTGAATTACTACTTAGCCCTCACTCTTGCAGTTTCTTTTGCACCCTCACAGCTACTTGAATTAGATAGAGTGCTACAGCTCAGGATTTGGGTGGAAAAAAACACCCCACCATATGTTAAAATGCTTGCAACCAGCTAAATAATGTGAGAAAATTACCACTAAATCTTTCAGAACTCACTGAAATTGGTTGAAGTCAGTAAGAATCTACAGCTCTATAATCTGGACCTGCACCATTATTAAGCACAGCCAGAAAAGAAAACTGCAGAGCTGTGCCCTTTCAGGAGGGCTTGTTTTTCAGTCAGCTTACAGTCTTAATGGAGATCCCAAGCATGACAAATTCTAGTACACTAAATATGCTACACTGAATTAAATGATCTGTATTTATTGCTTGAAATTGAATACCAGGCCTGTAATAACCCATCCTAATAATCACCACTGTCATCTAGATCTCTAAAAATGTCAGTTGGCAAAGAACAATGCACTTAATGTTGCTCACTATAACTGAAATTGGAATAAAATGAAATTTATGAGTGACTAGCTTCAGGATTTCATTGAAGTTAGGAAGCCAGAGCTGTCAGCTTCATTAACAAGGACTAGAATATTTTATCCTTGCTTCCCATTTGCTTTTCTTTGTACTGTCTTGGATCCCTCCACCATATCTGATAAGCAAAACTGGCATTATTTCTACCCTGGGAGTGAAAAGCTATCCACTGCTTCAGTAAAAAGAAGAGTTGATGAAAAATATAATTACTTTTAATTTTCCATTTGTACTTATTCCAGTATCGGAACACAGAGCTGAACCTTGCTCATCTTTTTAATACTTTCTATTTCAATAAATATACCGCTTACATGCAAGCGGTTTTCAGATTTGTATTCTAAATTGTGTACTGTAAATTATCTTCATGTAAGTCTTTCTGGATGCCAACAGCACTTCTTCAGACCATCTAAATAGTCAAGTTGCAAGGTGTGGAAAAGGCAGACTGAAATGGAAAGTACCTGTCCCCCACAAGGAAAAGTCGGAACCGATGAGAAATGAAAAAAATCCCAGAAATTGTAGAAACTATGGTCACGCACTCAGGCAGAAACCTCCAAAAGTCCCTCATCTTACTATTCCCACTGTCCCCTCTGTTTTCCATATCTGAGAAGGGGAGTGTCTTTGGGTCCGCGAACGAGAGGCTAAGTTCTGTGTCTAGCCATATAAACAGAGCTTCTTCCCGACACTTCCCACATGTCAGCATCATGATATATGGAGAGTTCTCCCAAAGACAGGAAAAGTCTTCCTCCTTCTTCCCTCTCCTAACGCAGTATACGTGATTTATACATTCAAGTCTTCCTATGTATTAGCAGTGTTGGCACATAATATTTAGCAACTACACAGAATTACATAAGTACATAGCTTCTAGACTTATTTTACCTACATAAAATGTGTCTGCTGTGCACAGGGTACTGCAGACATCCCACAGCTTTGCAAGCATTAGTGCGTCACCAAAGCAAACCAACCTGTTTCTTTCCCTTTATTCATGAACAAGCAGGTCTTTTTCTTCTGACCTGCTGGTGCAATTTGGGTTTTACTGTGGTTACGCTAAGGAATGCATGCTGGATCCTTGAAAGGACAAGTCAGTGGGAAATGTAACACTGCCTCAACCGCTCCGTGGCAGGAAAAGGCAGGGGAGAAGTTCCCCTGAGAGCTGCGAGCACACGCCAGCTCACGCGGGTCCAGGAGACACACTGGCTCCAAGGGCTTCAGACGGTGGTGACAGCCCAGCGCCTTCACAGCATGCAGGAGCTGGTGGAAATGCAGTCTGTAAATACGCAGCCACTACAGCCTCTGGGGCGTCTGGCCCCCGACTCTTCCATGGGAAAAGGAGGAACGAGCTGCTGGAGGGCAGAGGGAGTTTTGGTGGGTGGGGGCAGTGGGAGTATGAGGATGCATGCAGTCACCTGCCAGGCAGCCCACAGTCAGCTGCCTTGGTCATTTACAACCTAAACCAGATGACGGTCAGTGACCTGAAAAATCGGATCTACTTTATAAAGTCTCAGACAGCTGATTTCCAGAGTGCTTTTCTGCTCTTATTTTTCCAGAGAGATAAAAATAACAAAACCAACCATAAACCCAGATAGTGCTGTATTTGTCTTTTTAATGTGTAGTAACATGGAGGCGGCGAACAGGGCAATTCTCCTGGATCTCAGCAGAACGTTTGCTCATGCACATTACCAGCTGTTTCATCTCTAATTAAAAAGATCTGGAGTTGGCTATGCTGCAGCTAGATATGATTACTGTTTAGGACCTAGCAGTCTGTTTTAATCCATGCGTGAGCAGTTTTTTCCCCTGAATTAGTAGTGATGGATGGAGAAATGAGAAAGGCCAGTATTCACTAATGATTACCTCCCATTTTTTTAAGTATATATGTTGCTGATGACAACGCAGTATGTAAGCTAGATTCAGAAATACTGCTATAGGCCAAAGATTTAAAGGAGTGCTTTTATAGTCTTCAGCGTGGTATTATGAAAGTAAATTACTTATGAATAATAAGAAAACTAACAGCATTATTTGGCATAAATAAGAAAGTTCACCATCTGGTGTTTTTAAAATTAAAACCTTTGATGGTAATTACTTCAAATGCAAGAAGAGTTTCCAAAATTTGGATTTTTGGCATGATTCTCTCTTGAAATTTAGCACTCACGTAAGTAATTAAGACTATAAATCTTACACTGGTTTGATTATGAATGATGAATCATTGTCTCACAATTACAGCAGGAGAATACACTGCCAAACGTCCGTTTATCGATATATGCTTACAGAGCACTGGTTGAGGGCAGTCTTAAGTAAAGTGTTATAACAACGTAAAATGAGATTCCATGATTTGTTCTAGAAGCATAAATTATGATCATTGTTATTGTTTTCCTGGCGCCTGAAAATGGATTTGGGATTGGATGTGCAACTGATGTAACCTAAGATTAAGAAGCAGAGCTCTTTGGAGCCTCTAGCCTGCAGAAATAGTCTAGCTGGAGTTGTTAAAGTCCTTGCACACTCGGAGCAAGATTTTTGCCCTTAGTGTAGCTCACTGTATTTATACAATGTGTAAAAGAATTTTTCAATATAATATTATGCACAACCTGAATAGAGGAGGAAGCAGCATCAAATCCTCCAAATTCCTTTAAGCCAGAGAGGATTCCTTAGTGCAAGTTGTCTGGACCTAGGTTTTTGGTTCTGGGTTTTTTTTAAAGGTGTTTAGGCACTGCTGTACTCCATCTTGGGATTTTTTGGTTGGTGGTTTGTTTGGGGTTTTTTTAGCATCTAAGTAGCTTAACAGTGAATAGTCACTGAAGACAGATAATCTTTCAAGTTGGGGGTGCCATGCTCTGAAATCTTGGCTGGAATCTGCACTAGTTTTGGTTTTGCGTTCCCTGTACTTTGTAATGTGGTTTGTTGCATTCATTAAGAACATACATAGTTGTCAAGCCTAGAGACAGGTAACAAAACATGGGTTTCTACTTTTTACTTTTATGGTCTTTTCATTTTTTTTTGAAGAGCAAGTTCACCTTTTTTGAGAAGGTGATGCTTTTTTCCAGCAATAAGCACAATATTCTCCTCCTGGTTTCATAGCATCCCACACAGCAGACAATACCCAGTTTTCACAAAGATAAGCAAGAAGCACATACTTACCCACTTGCCCATGTTGGGATAGTCATGCTCCGGATCAAAAAGGTGTTGGTGCAGCTGGTATTCCCTGCTGAACTCTGCTGTGTCTGGGGTGTTTTCTAGACACCCATCATCAACTACAAAAGCATGTTAGAAAACACTGAGTGCTTAGTAGCTTTGAAACACACAATATATGACACATTTATCAGCAAAATTCTTGAATACAGTTATGCAGTTAAAAAAGCCAACCAAGTATTTAAGGAATTGGATGACTAGGAAATAGCAAATATTTTTTTCTTTTGAAAGGAGTTTGTCAGGGTATATTTAGTTATTGTTTAAAAAAACAACAAAACACAACCCACAACTTAGTGAAACTTCAGAACTGAAATTTATTTCTGAGCTCTCCCCCTCTATTTTGCTTTTCTTTTAAATTAGTGATTGAGCTTAATTTTACATAGAACTGCATGTTATTCTGATTCAGAGGGGATCCTCATTTCATTTTGAGATGTACACAGGAAGCTGTAGAAGTTGTTTAGGCAACAGTTTTGACACTCATGGTAAAACGATGCTGTGAACAAAGACAGAATTTCCTTCACCAAGTAACTCTTCTGTTTTTTTACTTTCTTCAAAATGGGTGAAAATCCTTTATGTGTTATAAGTTTTCAAAAAAATGTGATGTGGCAGAATTTTTGTGCCTGAAGACCTTTTTCAGATTGATAACTAATCCACGGAGTCCAAAAACCTCCTCTAATCACAAGGGATGGTTTTGCAGACAGTGTCCGCTTACAGAGTTTTTTCCAAAATAAGTCATCTTTAGATTGTTAAACAAAGATTCAGCAACTTGAAGCCAGAGTAGCTCTTTGGGTAAAGTTTCTCCTGGAGCTCCTGCCTCATCAGCGCGGGGAGCTTGCGGCCCAAGTTCCTCTCAGGTGGACCCAAGGAGATCCTACTGCCTGGGGCACGATGCTGGGCATCCAAGCAGCTACATCTGCCAGAGCATGGGCATTCCAGAGGACACACCTCTGGGCTTTCCCTTCTGCCCTTGTGTGATCGTGAAAAGGTTGGCAGATGGATTCCACCCCCTCTCCCCCTTAGCTGTGAAACTGTAAAGACTTGACTTAAAAATTAGTTAATTCAATGATCTGAGGAGGTTAGTCTTAAGTTCAAGAGATCCTGATTTCTCTCTTTTCTCCTTCAAATTGGGGGGAAGTTGCCAATAGCAAACAGGGGAAAAGTAACCACACTGGCTAAGTTAACTCAGAAACTATTAAAGTTAACTACAAGCACTTTAAAATTATTTCAGTCTCAGCAGGGGCAGGATTCCATCAAGAGAGAAGCAGGTGACAACAGAAATGTGGTAGACCTCCTCAGAGCTTCTGTGCCTTTTGGTAGAAAACACAAAGGGCAGCTGGACATGCGCATGCCCTCTGCCACTGCTAAGCCAAAAGTCTTCAAGCTCAAGTGCTCCAGGCTTATGTATTCCCGCTGTGGAATGTACATATGTAGACAGTGACTGGAAAAATTGTTTTCCATTAAGCAAATCCACAGACCTGATTGAGGAAGGCCTCCAGTAATTTGTATGCATAATACAGTTTTAACAGTCACCACTTGAATTTCCATTTAAGGCTCTGAAAAACATTTTACTCTAATCCCAGCAGATACTATCTTCACTCACAGCGTACCTACGACAGAGCCATTTATCTGAGCAGGCAGCACTTCCCTAAGAATCCCCGCTGTTTTCATATCTGACTGTATTAGCTTAGCTAACAACTTTTATTTCACCTAAGAAAGAAAAATTGAAGGGATTTTCAAAGGCACTTGAAATTGGATGCCAGGGTTTTATTTTATTTATCTAATCACTAACAGAAGTCTAATGGACAGACACAGAAAACAAAGTCTCTGTGTGTGTGTGTGTGTGTGTACACGCTTGTGTATGTGAAGAAACCTAAACCCATTATTTGCAACCTGTCAGACACAGCTATATTGAGCAAAATGGAAGATTACATATTATTTCAGAGGACATACAGCCATCATCACCAAATGGGCTGCAACAGAAAACAGCAAGGGAGAACTGTTCAAAATTTGGTCATATTTTTGAATGGAATGTAAAAGCACTCTTTGGAAAACTCTTTTTGACATTTACTTTTTATCAATTCTAAGCTAGTTAGAACATTTTTAATAAGAACACAGACAACTGTTTTGCATTATCCAAATAAAATAAAAGAAAACTAAACAGACAAGATTTTGAAAGGATCTCTTAGCTCACAAATAAAAAATGAGCAAAAAATAGAGAGTTTATTCCCAGTTCCAGCTCCCAAGGCAGCCAATGGGTGTTTTACTACTACTTTCAGTACTGAAAATCACTCCTTGGCTCAAATAACAGGAAAAGGTTCAATGTCCTGAGGATAACGTTGATATCATGCTCATGCAGTGCTGCTTTAAAGACCCTTTGGCTCTAGCCACCCGCATGGCTTGGTATATCCATGCAGCTCCAAGATGAGGGATATGGTGGGTGTCTCCGGTACTGTACTGCTTCGGCACTCTTAGGCTGCACTGCTCCTCTGCCAGAGTGAGCCTGCGTGCAAGGAGCTGGGGTATGTCCACGTAGTTCTCCATTTCTTGGCATGGATGCACCCTCAGTGAGCTATAAAGCCACATGGATTAGAGCCAAGGTATCTTAAATATTGACTCATGGTCTGAGTTGGAGATCAGGGCAGACAGTTTCATTCCTCTTGGCACAATGAAAGTCTCTAAAATAAGGGTAAATCTCATCTGTACAGAATGATAACTTTTTTTCAGGGGCCCGCCTAAAAATTAACTCCCCCAGGAACAAGACACTATCATAAATCTCGCCACTTCTAAGTCTAAGGTCAGGATGATTTCTTCCACCTCACCTTCTCTAGCAGTCATATAGCAATAAAGAAGGTACACATGCTTAAAAAAAAATAATAATCTCATCTAAACCACCAGATTGCTTGACCGTTCTGCTCTTGGGGTAGAGAATGACGGAAAACACCTATTGCTGATCAAGTGCCGTGCTACCTAGTACTGAAACAAAAGACAAATATGTACAGTGAAGACAAAAGTGCAAAGGCTTCAGCAGAATTACCTGTTTTTCCAATAGGGCAGGGATTTGGAGGGTCAGGATACCCTTGATCTTCACTGAAATCCTTTGGTACATTATCTCCCGTCAGCTCAGCCACGATGTTTGGGATATTGCCATAAGGACCCAAGTGCTGGAGACCCTCATGTGCACCACCTAGCAAAGGCAATTTACACACAGTCTTTTTACAAGATTCAAAGTGTAAGTGCATTAGTTGCTTCAAGTAATCCAGATTGATTTAAAAATATATATATATGTAATCGTTATAGAGACAGATCCAAGTTTAGATTTCGACTGTTTGTTTTAGAAATATAAATCTGTGACCTAAATCAGATAATTTAGGTAATGAAAAATAAAACTAGGCAATAAAATAATCCACTTGTTAATTTTATGGTGGTTTTTTTCCATAACTAAGTTATAGGTAAGAAAATACAAAGAAACATAAGATGTCTAAATAAATTTACTTCACAAGCATAGTCTGTCACCGATACTGTTACTTTGCATTGTAGCAACTAAAAATTGAAGAGGATATGGCAAGACAGCATCACAGCAAGAAGTGTTCAAGACTGGGTTGGATGGATATTTGGGCAGTCTGGTGTCCCTGCCCATGACAGTGGGGTTGGAACTAAATGTTCTTCAAGGTCCCTTCCAACTCAAACCAAAGACGACAAAGTTAATGACTTTAGAAAGAAATAATGCTATTTGTACAGCCTAGAAATACACTGTCAGTCATGAGGGGAGCCAAGATATTATAGTAAATAAGGTTGTATGCAGCTTGGAAAATTATTTTTAAACCAAACCATTTCTTAGAGGCAAATCTGAGTTTCCTGCAGCAATGGTGAAAAGTGATTAAAAGTAAATATTATTGATGGGAATTCTTGTGCATGTGACTACTACACAGTAGCCATTACAGTATGGAATGTCACATTCAGTGATGTTTACACCTTCACTGAAGAGCTCAGTTCTAACGCAGGCTTTTATATTTGCCCTGCAGGATTTGGAGCGCCATCCTTGCAGGATTACAACAGCAGCATGCAGCAGGTTTTATGACACAGTGGTGGAAGGCTCAACGACACACTTCCTCTTCTTCGGCAAGTGCAGACAGCAGCAGTTTGCTACAGCCCTCTTCCACGCATCTCAGCTTGGGCACCTTGCCTTTGACAGGTAGGGTCTTCCATTAAAGCTTTGGGAACCAGGCTCAGGCCATTCTCTCTATATGTCTCTCCACAAATATTTATCTGCTTCAGATCTTTTCTGCTTGCTTTACTGGCCAAATGCATCTACAGGCTAAAACCCAGCTGCTTGTGGAGTTTTCTAAATACTACTGCACAGTACTCTTTTGAAGTTCAGACAAATAAAAACTTCATTTCAAGCATGCTCTTTTTCCCTGCCATCAGACAACCACCACACACACTGCAGCAACAGCTAATGTAGTTAGTGAGCACTGAGATGGTTGTGTGACAGCAGAGCAACATTTTTTTAAAACCCTATAAAATGAGGGATAACAACATACAGTCAACATATAAATTCCACTAACAATGAATAAGAGGAAAAGGAATTTGAAAGATTGGAAAATGCGAGTTGAAGAGTGAACACAGGCACAACTGTTTGGGTAAATAGCACGATCACCATATTATCACCAATTTTATTTTCAATTTCTATAATTTTCATATATCCAGAAGATTAGAGTAAAGCCTCTGAACATGAAAACTGTTCCAGAAGAATCATTCAAGTACCCCTGTCCCAATTTACAAATAAATACTACCAGCCTAAATCATTATTTATACAGCTAGGCATTGTAAGCTAACATAACCACTTTTAAAAACTGATAACATAAGGCAGTCTTGACAAATTTGGCCTTCATTCCTACATTTACGAGTGGTGGTTGAGTCAATATTTTGCAAATAATCTGTTGGAACATGGCCTTATAGTACCAGAAGCAAGTTAGTCTGTAAGCATATATATTTCAGTTCTGTTTGCACAATGGACTAAAATCTAATCAACACGCTAATTTTCCTCCTCAAGTAAAAGTTTCTTATTTTGTAATGAAATGGTGAAAGAAAGTTTTACACATACATAACAAATATAAAAGTAGCCCTATAAAAAATTTGCATCTGTGTTATACAAGGTTTTTCCCTTGTAGCTGACCGTGACACCTGGTACTAAAACCAGAGTAGCATTATACATGCTATGGACTTTATCATGCATTTACAGTCCATAGTTAACACAAAGATGATGCTTGTAAAGAGTTTCATAGATTCACAATAACGCTATGGTGATGAGGTTAAAATAAAAGTATAGCATACATTTAATATAATGTTATTTAATCTAATGTCCAGCATAAAAGATTTCTATTGAGCTTCTTCATAGGAGGATTGATTGCATATATGTACTTAAAAGCATCAAGTTATGATTCTGCTGTAAACTACACAACTGCACAATCAATACGTGTTTGAACATCCTGTATACAATGTGGTTTGCTATTGGACAATCCCTCAGATAGAAGCATCTGTCTGCTTGTATGTGGTGCAGACCTCTTGGCACCAAAGCTCCATCCATAAAGAAAACAGAGGTACTTAGCAGGCTCCAGTGTGCTATATATACATGTAAGCTTAAACTGGCTGCCAAGAATTCCCTTGACTGAGTACAAAACAATCTTTTTATATATTAATATAAAGAATTGTTTCCTTTAGGTATAAATGGCCAGGATTGTTTAAGGCTTTTTTTTTTCCTTTCTTTCCAAAAGAGCTGGGAACAACAGCACCTGCTCTGGTGCCATAATTCAGCACACTTCAGCAATTTAATAGCGTTAGCAAAGCTCATTCCTTATAAGCTCTGATAAATGACGCATTCAATATAAACTGCAATAATGAAAATGTAATGCTGTGAATATACTAAATCGGGGTATTATGCACAGTATTTTACAAGTTGTGCTAGTTTGGGTATTGCAGTGTTCTTGATTTGAAGAAACATATTAGGATTAAAAGCACTGCAGCTACCAAGTCAAAATATTGGTGTACAAAGTTGTCTTCAAAACCAGCACAAGATGGGTCGCTCGAACCCAGACCAAACCTTGAGGCAGAGACTGAAAGGAAAAAACAACTATTAAGTATCAAGGAACTTTTTGTAATTCCCTATCCAAGGGAAGGATGAGAGTGGGAGACATCAGTGTTTAAACTATTTGAACTTGGACTAGCAAAAATCCAGAAGAACAGTACATAGAAGAATAGCACTGAGCAAGGATTGGCTAGGTAAATCACAGGTTTTGCCATCTCACCTTATGTCTTGTATGAACTGACTTGTGTGACACACACTAGCAAAAAAACATCCCAAACAACCAGCTTTCATGAGCATGATTTCTGCATGAGCATGCGGCTATTTTATGTTCCTAAAAGATAAACTAGACATTTAAGTCTCTTGGACTGAGATATATATGTAGCCATCTTCTGGCACTGCACTTGAACCGTTGCCGAGTGGAAAACAAAACATGGCATAATACCTCTCCCCATTCCTTTAATTCTAGAAAAACCTTTACTTGCCTCACCAACTACTGCCATTACCTCAACTGGAGATACTCAGAATGACTAAAAATTTTAAATGCACACATTTTAGCTACTTTTTTGGTAGGACTTCTACTATCTCTGTGGGAAGACAGTAGAACCACTCCACTCTTTGAGGGAAGGGCAGGGTAAGGGGGGAGGAAGAGGAAAAAAACCACAAAAAAGAACAACTACTTTCCTGCTAGTATTATTTCCCCTGATCCAGCATATCTGATGGAAAAGCTCGTAGCCCACTGAATTTCTGTTTGCTGCTACCCACCTGTTGAGAGTGTAAAGCACAACTGAAACAAATCTGCTCTCAGAAGCACTCCTCCACATCAAATACAAACAGACAACACAAGTCACAGTGTAGATAGGGTTACACACTTACAAATTCAGAAAAGAGATGTTTTGGCCAATCTTAGCACCAAGACACAAAATAAAACAGATCATGAGTGTCAGTGTCGACTCATTACATCCCAGATCCTAAATTGAAGCCCTTTATTACAGAGTCATGCTAGCTGCCTTAGTTTTCATAGTTTTGCTCTTAAACAACATGAAGCAGATTCTTAAAGTGTCCAAGCCCTTCCCAGATGTAGAGAGGAATAATCCCCCAAGTAAGAACTGCACCTCGAAGGATCTTGGCCTGTACAAACTCCAAGCACACACAGCTGCAAGAAAACCCTTGGTAACCCTGGGGACCATTTGGGTAAGATTCCTGAGGGAACCATTGCCAGCAAGAGATGGAGCATACCAAAAATGAATCTGATGTGCCCCTTTTTGCTGCTTTTCCCTATCACACAATACCAGGTACAGAGAATGACAGAAGGGAAATGCTGTGCTGGAGAAGAAGCCTTCACAGGGGAAAGACTACTCTGGCAGCTATTTGCAGCTGCCTTGTATTTCACTATACATGCAAAGCAACTTCGCTGTCTGAAGAACTTGAATAGAGAGCACCCAAGACTGTTCTTCCAAAGTCAGTATACTATATTACATCTTTGCTGTAAGTTAGTTTGTGAGATGCAAATAGAAACTAAGCAGAGATGCAATACTATCTTTGCCGCTTTGCAAAATCTTTTGTTGATCTAGACTGTTAGTTCTTATCACTGGGAAAATCTTCAAACCCATTTTCCACTGCATCCTCTCTGATACAGAGGTGGCTCTTTTTGCTTTCATTGTGACAGCTTGCTGCACTATCCTGCATATCCACCCCCCAGTCATCTTGCCATATCTACCTGTACTGTGTCACTGTCACACTCGTGAGAGATGCCTCATCCCTAAATCAAAGGCAAGCTTGCAAGTATGCTTACTGGTGCTCTTGTGTCTCAAAATGGGACACCATCCATCAGCTTCCTTTTTCTTTCCATTTATTATGTGCAAGACTCCCCACCGTGTAACCTGATTAATTCATACTGTCCAAAAAATCCTGAAAGCAGAATAGGCATTTTTGTTTTCCTTACCCTTTCTACCATCACTGAATGCTTTACAGTCCCAATGCCATTTTCAGTCCCCATCTTCAGGTAGATTCATCCTATGGTCCTACTCCTTGTTGCTGAAATTGATTACAATCAGGAACTGAAAGGCTCTGAAAAAATTGCAAATGATCACATTTTCTCTGTTCCACAGAAGCTTCTAAACAAGAGAATAGGGAAGGAGCAAAACATAGGGGAACGGAAAAATGCAGCCCTAGCCAACTTCCTTCACCATTCAAGAGCATGCCTGGGGAAACCTGAGACAACTACAACTGTACATACTCAGGCATTCCAGACTCAGCTTCTCTTCTCCTTAATGACACAATTTCTTTTAAAACTATAAAGACTAATTTTCTTCTTCTCTGCAGAGGGACAAATTAATTTTGATTTGTTTTCTAAACCCTTAAGCACACACATCATGTAATTACCGGCTTTGCTTTAAAAGACTGATTCCATTTTATTCCATATTTTAATCACAAACAGTAAAAATATTTAAGATATGTAACGCTTTTGTTGCAACACTGTTAGGACCAAAGTAATGCCCATGCCTCTCTCAAAATAAATTTATAACAGTAGCTTATATGCCCTTATTATTCATTATTCAAATTGTATACACAATAAAAAGAAATCCATCCACTCAGTTGCTGACAGAGCACAAAAACCCTATATTCAGTAGCATTGATGTTGGTGCGTGAGAAGCCCAAATGCTCCATCAATGTCAACATACCCAGAGAAAAATACTCCTTTCAATCCTGTAGTGTGAAGCCTGGAGGCATCAAAATTGTCCAGAACAGGACCATATTTTCTACCTACTGCTCCACTGAACTTCACAATCTTCCTGTTCATTTCCCATTCATAGTCACTTCAATCCTATTTACCATGTAGATGGCTCAAAGTCTCAGCTGGTTCCTGAACAGAAGCATTTAAAATCTTCCCGTGTGTGACAACTGCCACCAGTGTAATTTGCTAACTCCCTCAGGTGGCCTCATTGTGAGCAACTCCTGAGTCATTGTTTGGTGAGCCTGGTATATAACCTCACAGCTCCGGAAGCAGAGGCTTTCCTATTCAAAAATTCTGCCAACACAGACCAAGGGTTTTTTTGCACCTCAATAAAAGCTCTGGCACATGATGAAGAGGCAAGAGAGCAGTGAGATAATGAAGAGCCCTGACAGATAAGACTTGGTCCAGCACTGCTCTTTGGCACTGCAAGCGGAACTTCAGCCAGCGAACCTGATGTACTAAAGCATCACAAGAGGAGAAAACATCTTCTTCCACCCTCCTGTTCAGCAGCTGAGAACATTCTTACTCATCTGTGAGGGCACTGCTGGAAGCACACAGGATGGGAAACCTCCAGAGCATGCCAGATATCCTATCTCCTGCACATACCACCACCAAGAAAAGCAAGCAGCTCTTCTTTGTCTAGACTTCTAAAGTATCTTTTAGTAGAACCAATTATATTTTAAAAAAGCTTTTCTTACTGCAAGCTAACTTAAAATGCAGATGGGAGCAGGGAAAATACATAAGCTTTTGAAAACAATTACAAGAAATTATAAACTCCTAATTATTGTGCCCAAGCTTTTACCTTACTCATGTGAAAGACAAGCAGGGAAAAAAGTCTCTGAAAACAAGAGCTCCTCGCAACTTGGCCAATCTTCCCCTGGCACATTTTTTTTAATACTTATGAATTGTATTTCATGGCTAGATCATTTTTTACAATTTCTTAATAAATTTCTACATAGCATCTGCAAACACCAGAAAATATAAGTACTATAAAGCATCAGACAATACAGAAGTTACATATTTCCTCTCCTCAGGTTACTTACCTCCCTTATTGGGTCATTCCCCTCTAGTAACATGTACAGGAAATATTCTGGATATGTTTGTCTAATCCCATTCTAATTGATTAATTACCTTTAGGTACCTGAGAATCTACTTAATTCTGAATCCCTACAGACCTGCCACCTTTCTTCCCTGAAAAACTCCCATCTCAACCTGCTTTTTCCTTTGCTGGTATCTATTTGGGCAGCTCCCCAAATTCCCACATGGCAAAGCCCATGATGGTCACACCTGCAGCCTTTGCTGGATCCTGCCCTTGCTCCTCAAGAGGGAAAGCTGACAAACACATTGAGGTAGCCCAATACCACATCCGCATTGCAATACAAACACCAACTTTGTTTTCTTATTATTCAACACTTGTCATGGCTTATAAATTCATATGGAAGCAAGGATATCATGGGTCAAATTTTCAAGCACTTAATAAAGAACAAATAATGTCATATCACCTCATTTTCCTGTCTGCAGAGTTACAGTTATAATCATTTTACATTCAATTTCCTCACAGAGCAGAGCCGTATCACTTATTCAGATGAAGAAAACCCACTGTAAACCATGGCTGCAATTTGGCAGTGTCAGTTGGCACTGTCATTAACTTTTAAATCTCCCGAGTTAGCATTCTAAATGACCTTTCTTATGACACTGCCTGATAGTCAAATTTCACCTACTTTCGATGTTACAATGTGGGGAGTAAAATACAAAGAAGAAAATAGGTACTTTTAGTCAGTTCTATACAAATCCAGGTGTCTGCCACATTAATGTATAAAAAAGTGCAGCTTTACCACTTTAATTTTATGTTACGAATCTGAGGTGTCCATATTAAATTGTGAAACGGTATTTCCTAGGCTATTTCAGTAATGTACAAAATTAAAAAAACATACCCAACAAAAGAAAAACCCCAACCCAAACAACAAAAAACCCCAAGCAAACCACCACCACAAACCAAAACCCTAAACCCTGAAAACAGAGACCAGGAGAGTGACATTGGGGTTCAATTTTTAATTACCTGGCCCATAATGCAGCATTTGATTAAAGTCATGTGTGCCTCAGCAAGAGCAGTCCCACTGTGAAGGCAAATTTACATTTCCATTGCAGTATGGCTTTCTCTATAGAACAGATACAATAACCCAAATCCCAAGTGACTGTGTGGTCCCTTTACGCTAACTGGACACTACCAAGTCACCCTGAAGCTGCAAAATTGTCCCTGGGAGGTCTGCCCCAGCCCAGTGGCACTGCTGCCTCCAGATGCTAGCACAGAGGTTGTTAACTAGAACCATCCCATTGCCAAATTTGCTGACCTCCAGATATTCTGAGTGGCAATGGATATCCTAGTCACCCAAGGAAGTCCAAATATGTTTGTGCAGAAACACAGCACACACCCAAAATCAAATGTGTGCAAAGGCCATTTCTGCACTGGTTTCACTGAGTGCATTCATAAGTGAAAAGTTTTGGCAACTTTCTCATAGAGAGATTTTACAGTCCTTGTAGGAAACCAGTAGCAGTCTTGCTAGGCATGTTACAGGGCAGGCAGCGAGGTAATTACAGCACTGTCTGTCCTAGTTTTCTTATTAGGAAAATGTAAACAAAATAGGCATTGTTAACATGCATGAGAAATCTGCATAACTTTACAGACAGGGATTTCATGCAAAATGCTCTTTGTAGAGAGTCTGTGCTGATAAGCCATTAAGTACCGTTTGTTAGTAGGAATGTTAGCATAATGTTCCAGACTCTCTGAGTTTTCTCATCAGGCAAACAGTAACTACCTTTTTCTAAAAAAAGAAACAGGTATTTATTTGTTTCCAAAATACTCAAATAAACCCAGCCTTTTCTCAGTAGCTACGAGCAGTCTCTGCAGGAGTCAAAACCCTCCCAAAGAGGCATCATATTTTCTCATCCCTACAAACGCTCAGGATTTAAGATTCATATTTAGTGTTGTCGTTGAGGCTGACAGCATTACTCCTCTTTGGCGGACTGAAAACTTGAGGCTTTCTGGGTTGTCATGCCAGCACCTTTATCAACCATCACCTTGTTTGAAGTGTTTCTAAGAAAGAAAACCAAACCAGCCAGATCCAACATAAACAAACTACCCAAGAGGTTTCAAAAGGTTTCCCATTACATTGAATTGTCCAGGAGGTAGTGAAAATGTGAGATTATATTTGCCAAATGAAAACAGGAGTTCATATCTCTGGGATGAAGTTCAGCGCTATAAACTGCCCGAGCTGAGCTACTGGTGCCCTCGTGTGTTTAAGTGAGATTTTACTTTTCTCCTATGCATGGCATAACAGTCCTGAAACACACACAATGTACATAATCCCTCCCTCTTTCCCCAAAAGCCCCATAAATATTGGCCCAAGCTTATTGTAGCTTATTAAGGAAATTAGAATTTTTTAAAAAGTGGTTGCTTACCTCAAACTCCCTACCATGCAGAAAAAAAATATTAAAAAATCCTGGTTTTGAAATGTTGAAGGCATTTCTTTATTCTTTTGTCTTCTATTAACACAGATGCAGCACTCCTGTCTATAGGAAACTTGAATATAGCACAGTGGTGTTAAACCTAAATGGTAACTACAGAAACACAGCTACTCATTAAAAATTCCTACTCTGTTTTTCTATGGGGTTTTTCCCTCTTTTTAGAAATACCGCTGAGCGACTCCAGTACAGCTTCTGAAAAGCTAAATTAACAAGTAGAGCGAATATTAATAGAGAAATTAGAGCAGTTAATATGGGTTTGTTACTTTTAGGAATCGGGGGTGTGTGCAGAAAGACAATCTGTTGCGCGGCCAGCAAAAGCCAACTGCTCCTAAGATATCTCCTCGGGTGTTAAAAACATCTTCAGTCATCACGCAGGATCTGCCTGGCTTCTGCCGTGCTGACACGCACCATCTGCCGGCTGCGGTGCACAAGTACAGGGAATCAGCCAGCAAATTCCCATTTTCGTCATGTAATTATCCTGCAAACTGCTTCCATACAGCTAACGAATGGCGCTGAGGAGGAGAGCTTGTGTGGCCTCCATACCTCCCTGCAGGCTCCGGGTGGAGAAGCCCACTCCACCCAAGAGAGAAAAGCCATCATGCTCACAGCCCTCCAGACCTCTGGGCTCTCCTTGGATTGCATACAGCTTCAAGTTCAGAGTCATTTCTTTGTAGCTTAAGCTCTCGATAGGGCATTTTCTAGACTCTACTATTTTAGTGAATTGACCTTAGGTCACAGGTATATGGACAAATGCAAAGGGAAAGAAACAAAGTGTGTATTTGTAGATTTCAACGTAAGAAAGGGCGGTAACTTCTTTCCATTAACAGGCTGCACTTCTTCTCCTACCCGTTCACAAGAAAAATACCCGGTCACTTAGAAAAGAGAACACATGCTGCTAAAGGCATTTGCTGAAAAGCGTCCATCTTTTAGTTGTCTTCAACACACAGCAAGTTTGTGACTTCCCTTACTGCAGCCAAGGCAGCCTTAAGATTTGGTTTTTTTAGTGGCGGGGGGAGAAAAGAGGGGAAGACCATATATAGTTCTCTGCAACACATCCACCCTCTCTTTTTTAACATTTTAAAGTCAAATATGATGATTAACACCGGAAAAAATGTAGATAGCTGAGATGGAAAATCAGCATAATTAGGAAATCTGCAGATGCATTAACAGCAACAGTATTTTTGCTACATATAAAATTACTGAGACCTTCTTCAGCTGGAAAAGGTTATTATAATAATCACTCAAGTGAGCAAACATTTCATTATAATCAGGCTGGTAGTATGAATTTGTCTCAATTATGGCAGCCTCAATTTGTTTCCAAAATTCAAAGCTGCAGAAACTAATTTTTCCTGATGGCACTTTGTTTGCAAGTGTACACATATAATGGGTGAAACCAGTGCTACTTCTGGAACCCTGGCCCGGCTGAAGGTGATGGCATCCACAGCTATCAACACTGCTGCAGGCCTACACTGCTGGGGATGCTTCTGACAAAAACATTTTGTTAAGTAAGGCAGTTTTCTGTAAGAACATCCTAAATTTATTAAGCTCTGCTTGATAAAGGTTTTTTATACTGAGGTGAAATATCTGGTTCAAATGAGAAACCGACATCATCCAGAATGGTCAGTGGGTTGATGATGAGGATGCGGGCATGGGATGAGCAAGGTTTTGAATTGTCTACACTGGTCACTGTGAACTACAGCCTGAAAAGTGGCTGGAAGTAGATACTGCTGGCAGCTCTGAATTTCTCATAAAAAGTAAGTTTCATACCCAAGTATACTCTCCACTACTTTCAGGGAAAACACTTCCCAGTGAAGGCAGCACCTCAGTAGAGTAGTTAGCCAATTATCAATTTGCCGTCATGGTGTTTAGGATGAAAACCCTATTTTGCTATGATAAGCTCCAATTACCAATAAACTTTCCTTTTCCCTTCCTCCTTAGTTTTCCCTTTCATTATCCTGCAGACTTCTGTAAGCATTTGCACACAGAATCATTAGCCAGTGATAACAGTGTAACTGTGTTGTGGGGAGTTCATAGGTGAAACCTTCAGAACCTGAAAACTTGACTGAAGTATTCCAAAAACACATGCAGTTATTTTTTTCTATAGCTCAGCCATAAATCACCTAATGTACCACTGGGAACATCAATCACAAGTCCTCTCTCAATCTTCCTCAGTACCCCTGTGTCAGCCAACACCTGTGCTACAGACACAAGTTGGTTTTGCTTTAACATTACAACCCATGACACTGTTTCTTGCACTGTTCAGTTCACCTCCTTGCACACTGGCCAAGAAGTACCTGAGATACAAGCAAGATGTAAGAGCTTGGCACTTACATTGTACACACTCAGGACTTCCAGAAAGTCCTACAGATCTGTTAAACACGAGCAGTGATTGGAGCTTCCTTTTCCAAATAAATTATGTTTCTAAATCCCGTGATGGAATTTCACGAAACATGCAAGATCCAAAAACTCCAAAACAAAACAAGAAAAACCAGTTCAGAAGGTTCAGTCTTTTTACCATACTGAGCATTACATGTCATCTGCCCACAACAAGGCAACCCGTCACAGGATTCCTTGTTCAAATTCCTCACCAGAGGACAAGGTCCCTGCCTCAATCCAGCTTCAATTCTGTTTTGATTAAAAAACATCATCTGACTGGAGTCACTAGCAGGTCAGAAATGCCAGTCTCCTGGCAGTAACTGTGTACTGTGAGACCGTGGGGAAAATGGTGGAAATGGCAGTTTCTCAGGCAAATGCTGTATGTGGAAGTACAGGAATCTCTTACAGAACAGGACTGTTTTGAACAAAGGTCTTACCAGGCCATTTCAGCAGGTCTGTTTCCAAAGTAGACCCCCTAATAGAAAGTGAGACCCATTGTGCAGACTTTTCCCAAAATCATGCAAAAAAATAAAGATTGAAAGAGGATAAACTAGAGCACTGTTAGCTGATCACTTAACCGGTATATTAAATTCTGAAGTCTTTCACAATGTAATAGTTAAAATCACTGGTAAAGAATAAAATGCGAGTTTTGTTGGATTAGCTGTCCTGTAGTTCATGGTTTATATTTAAAGACAAATTCATGGTTAAAACTAACTGCATTATATTTACATTTTTAAAAAGCACTATGAGAATGCATTGTGTAGAATGACACAAAATCAGGTTAATCTTGTAACCCGAACCAATGCTTTCAAAACACTTTCTTAAACTGAAGTTTCTAATCATATATTTCAAGAGATACCTATCTACAGATAAATACAAGAAACCCAAGAAAGAGCAAGGGATTACTATCTGAGAAACTTACCACAAAACACTCTCTGGGAACGTTTATTTGCACATGTAGTTCTACACTGAGTGACAGCGTTCATGTGACAAGGCTTTTTTGCTTTTGCAGAGATTTCTTAATAGGCTGTTAAATGTTAATGCTGGACTGGAAAAGTCAGTCGTCCTCATCTAAACAAGGGGGAATGATAGATGTGACAAATAATTTGTCAACTTTGTGCTTTACTCTGTTCTATACACAGGAGTTTTGAGGTTTTTTTAAAAAGGAAAGAAAGGTGAGGGTGTGTTGTTCAACTTATATTTTGTGGAAGACCGTATGGATGACTGCAGACCTGGTATTATTCGAGTCTCACAAGCACCTGGAAAGTTTCAATACTTAAAGAGATTCTTAATTTAGTTCTGCTAACATTGTAAGTAGAAAATAATAGCAAACAGCTGAGATTAAATATTTCTCAGAGAGCCAGATTTCCTTATCTTTTCTAAGGTGGGTTTTGGGGGGTTTGGTTGGTTGGGTTTTAAGTCTGGGGAAAAAAAGGGGATGGAGAATAAAATTACTTGCTTCTACCAGTCTGTCCCAACTTCTCTACATACAGACTCATAAGGAGTAAAATGTGGCCTGTGCCCTTTCCTTTAAGATGAATCTCTGTCATTTGTTTGCAGAAAGTGTATGTCCACCAAAGTTTCTTTAGAAAACATGTGTCCTTAGAAAAAATAAGGTCTGCAATTATCTCCTAGAAATGCCAATTCAGCTTTTAACTGCTCCTTAACCTCTATTAAGGTAGCTGCATCACTTTGACCAAGATAGCCTTAGATCCCAGAGGGGACAAAATAAAGGGCATAGATTTACAAACTGTCAAGACTTGCTACATTGTGTCAGAGAGGCTTAATTCTGAGAGCATGGGTTTCTGCTCTGTTTTGATGTTGGTGCATAGACTATAATATTTGGAGTTGCATACCTTGAAACTTTTTCTGTAACTCGAAAACAGAAGCCACCTTAAACTATACTTCAAAGATCAACACATTGCAACATTATCCTTAACACATGAGCCAGATAGTTCAGATGGTTTGCGTAGATAGAAAACTGATCAAAAAAAATTAAAATAAAACACTTTACTCATACTGAGTGAGACCAGATGTACTGGCCAAAAAAACCAACCTGAGCCCTGCAGCCCTGCGCGCTCCTGTCCCATGGAGGGCTGCGCAGCACTCTGCAGCTCGTAGGAAGAAACCCCTCATAACAGCTTCCTCCCTTTATCTCCCATGACACCACAAATTTTTTTTATATTTTTTTCCTGGCCTGCAAATGTTTCTAAAAATCCATCGAGATTCGGGTTCTGTAGTTCACATTTGTTTCATGTGAAACATATGTATTTCTACACACTGTTGAGAAAGAATTTAGTAAACCCACTGTTTCGAGGTACTAGAGACCAGACACTTTTAAGATGATGTGACTTTTTCATAAAGCCTGTGCTTTTTAATCCACTACTACTTCTGCCAAAATCATTACATTAACGAAGGTAAAAGATGGATGATGATTTTTAAAACAAGGATCAGGCAATGCCGTTTTGAAGAAGTCCATTATTTTTAAGCTCAGGATATTCTGCATCTATATGAAAAACAATAATTATTACCAGAAGATACTAATAAATTCAGCATAGCTCAAAGTAGAAATTGACTACCTTCAATGCTCTGTGGACCAACTAGATTCATAGCCTGGTGCGCTGGATATTCTACCCGGGGCCTGGCAATGCCCAACTGCTCCATAACCCCATGGAGGAGCCTCTGAATATCTGCTTCAGAAACCCTGTCAGGGGTTCTAGGGCTGTGGCTAAAAGCTGAAGCCAATCCAAACACCATCAGAAATATCATGTTACAAAGCAAGGTGGTCATCATCCTGGTAGCCACTCTTCTCCTGAGAAAAAGAAAGGAAATTGATTATAAATTATTGTGGGGGAAAAAGTCCAGCACATATGCTGCACGTAACTTCTGATCTTACTACTTACTGCACATCACAGTTAAGTACCAGAGCTTCTAGGAGCAGCTGAAAGCCAAGCCAGCTGAAAAACGGGCTGGAGCAGGGGGTGGGGATGGAATAGGGTGGATAGGGTCTTTTAAGAAAATTATTAACTAGTAAACTGCAGAAATCAATTTTATGATTTGCACGTGCCCATAACATTCATTAACAGTCACTGCACACAAAATGGATCCAGTTTCATTTAATCAGAATATGGAATACATTTCTCCTCCCTCCCCCTCCCCCATGTTTATTATGTGATTTTATAAGGCTTCGGCCTAAAAGCAGAGAACTCTTCAGCCAAGAACTGTGTTTTCCAAGCTCCGTTCTTGCATTGTCTGAAAAATTAATCACTAGAAGCTGCTGAGCAACCTGGATTATATTTTATTTGTCCTTAAAACAAGCAGCTTCCTACTTCACATGCATCATGCAGGTTTCATTTGTTGATTGAATCCCTTTCACTAAATGGCTGCACAGCAGTTTAATCGGGCAACAACCCAACGCAAGTACCACTCACTGTCCCCTCGAGGGAGAGGCTGAATTTTAACGGAGATGCTTGTTTCTTAAAGCTCCTTTTCCTCTCGCATCGAAGAATAATTAAAATGCATCACTTCCAATCCCCTGAGTAAACAAAAAAGTCCCTCAAATCCCCCAGGTTCGCCTTAAAACATACACATCTGCCTGATGTCCCCACGGCAGACACTAAGATGTCGCCTGTCCCAGCGCCCCTCGCAAGGCACCTGAAAGCGCCCTGGAAGCAAAAATGGCTGAAAACCCCGGGCTGGAGATGCTCCCCGCTCCGCCTGTGCGCGGCTCCCCACCCCACATCTCCGTCTCATCAGCCTCTGCGGGAGAGCGCCGCACGGGAGCCGAGCTGCCCTTTCTCTGCTGGGAAGGGAAAGCTTGTGCTTTCGGCACAAGCTTCCCCAGTGACATGCAGACGAGCAGGGCTGCTGCTCCGCCGCCTGCTCCACCCCGCACCCCCGCGCTGCGCCCGTGGAAAACTGGACTGTGATCTCCGTCCCGTCCCACCCAGGGCAGCTCAGCAGCGGCTCGTAGCCCTCCGGCCCGGTCCGGTCCGGT
Source organism: Hypotaenidia okinawae (assembly GCA_027925045.1). Taxonomy (NCBI): domain Eukaryota; kingdom Metazoa; phylum Chordata; class Aves; order Gruiformes; family Rallidae; genus Hypotaenidia; species Hypotaenidia okinawae. The sequence goes on from BSDF01000006.1 coordinate 34,496,140, forward strand.
CCGGCCCAGGCCCCGCCGCCGACCCCCGGGAGCGCCGCACTCACCTCCCGCTCCTGGCGCGACTCCGCGGGGTGCGGCGGCTCCACTCCGCGCATCCTCCGTGCGTAGCCACGGCCCCTCGCCCCGCTCCCCCCGCTGCCGGCCCCGCCAGCTCCTCGCGGGTACCTGCCATGACCGAGTGTTGGTGCGCGGATCTGGCCGGTTAAGAAGATGACACAAAACTTGGGGTGGGGGTACGGGGATATTCGAGATTTCCCTTTTCAGCTCAACACAATAAATGGCGGTGGATTAACAGCTGCAGAAATAGAATATGACACTCCTAGGGCCATGCCCATTTCCCCAGTGCAGTTTCTCTGCCCAGGATAATAACCAATATCGTACTTACAGAACGATAGCTTTACCACCAGGTAACGACATGGCAACCATGTCTAAGCACTTGCAGGTAAAGGTCTCCAGGGTAAGCAAATCCACACGCATCATCCATAGCAGAGGTTAGCAAAGAGGCAATTTAGCAATATCCTTTTGCAGTTAAGTCTTATCATGTAATAGGAGTTGACAAAATAAGTAATTTCTAAAGATGTTAGGTAACATCTTCACTGCTACTGGCATGAGCATGACATGCTCCCTTTTAGGATAACTATCTGCAGAAGAGCTCTGACTTTATAACCCACAACAGGCCTATGAACTACACCTTCAAATGCAGATTACTCTGGCTTTTTGCTGGTCTCTAGTACATCACGCACTTGTAACTTGCAGGTTTGGGCTCCTTCGGGCACCAATGTCTTTCTACAAAACCTGATCAACTTTACATAATGGATGTGGGCATGTTAGAGTTTGCATGGCAAGGTTTGGGGGAGTGGGGGTGCAGGGGTGGCTTCTGCAAGACACAGCTAGAGGCTTCTCCTAGGCTCAGTAGAGCAAAATACCATCTGGGCTAAAGGCTGGACCTGCCCCCTCCAAGACCAGGCCCATCAGCAATAGTCATAGCACCTCTGTGAATCACATTTAGGAGAAATGAAATAACTGCAATCCCCATTCCCGATCTCCCAGCTTGGTGGCAGGAGAGAGAGAGAAATCATGAATAAAATTGAGTGAGCCTGGGGGCATGGGGGGAGGTGTTTTAAGATTTGGATTTATTTCTCATTATCCTACACTGTTGTGATTTAGTAATAAAATTAGACACATCTTATTCCATGTTGAGTCCATTTTGACCATGGCATTGGTCAACATGATCTCTTCCTGTTCTCATCTCAACCCAAAAGCCTCTCATTTTGTCCCATGCCTAGCTGAGGTGGAGAGCAGTAGAGCAGCTTTTGTGGGCATCTGGCCTCCAGCCAGGGTCAACCCAGTAGTGTGCAAACTGTTGTGTAAAAACCCTACAACTTTCTTTGACAATCTTTCCTAGTGTTTAAGGGGGTGTTTGCTTTTGACTATTTTTTTTCAGGCCCCTACCACCTTTCAGTCTACCGTGTCAAGACCTACTGTCATTGATGATCAAAAATAGTTCACTGCCCCATCCATGACAGGTACACTTTAACAGAATGGGGTGGTTTAGGCCTGGCTGAAGGCCAGACACCCACTGAAGTCAGTCTATCACTCTGCTTTTTAGTTGGACAGGGGAGAAAAATATATATTGAGAGGCTTCGGAGTCAAGATAAGGACAGGGAGAGATCATCCTGTAATCAATGTCATGGGCAAAACAGACTCAATACAGAGTGAAAGAAAACTATCTAATTTATTACACTACACACAGTGAAACCAGAGTCAGATAATGAGAAGTGCAACAGATCTTAAAGCACCTTCCCTCCCACCCCTACCTTCTTAGCAGACTTCACTTTAGTTATGATTTCACTCCCTTCTTCCCCCACATTGTGGCACAGGGAGGGGCAGGGAATGGGAAACTGGGGGCTTTGGTCAGTCCCTTGCAAGTTGGTTTCCTTCTCGGCTGGGGGGGGGCGGCATTCATTCCACACCCGCCCCCTGCTGCACTGTCAGGTCCCACCCACAGGAGACGGTCATTCACTATCTTCTCCAATGTGAGTCTTTTCCCACAGGGCTTTATCTCTTCCATCAGCTGCCCCACCATATATCACTGCTATTGTGGGCAGCAATAAATCAGTGTCTCTCAGTCCCAGTCCTCCACGGGGGTCACAAGCCTCCCCCCAGCAAACCTGCTCCAGTGCAGATCTCTCTCTCTCATCTCTGTCTCTCTCTCCATGGGCTGCAAGTGCTGGCAGGGTCTTGCTCCAACATGGGTCACAGCATCTTCTCTATGTCTCCACCTGCTCCATCCAGCGTGGAGACTCTCCACAGGCTGCAGGTGGGGTCTCAGCCTTTTCCATGGGCTTCAGGGGGACACCCACTCCACTGTGGGTTTCTCCACTGGCTGCTGGGGCATTGTTCTCTCCATCACCTGGGGCGCCTCCTTCCCCCCTCCCCCACCTTGGTGTCTGCACAGCTCCTTACAACTTCTCACTCCCTTCCCTGGTGGCAAAATGCACCTGCCTGCAGGTTTTTTTCCTCCTTTAAGTAATTCACAGAGGCACTGTGACCATCGCCAATTGGCTCAGCCCTGGTCAGCAGCATCTCTGGCCTTGAATGGGATGATGTTTACTGTCTAGGGCCTGCAGAGAGCTTCTAGATGCTTCTTACAGCAGCCATCTTTTGCAGTCGCCGTTCTCTGAGTACCCAGCTATGCAGAACTGTGACACAAAAAAACCTCTCAAATCTTGCTCTTTCAAACACAAATTGATGTGACTACTCACCATTTCAGAAGGAGTAAGATCTCATTTTCTTCCTCAGAACATTGCCTCCATCTCCTCCTGTCCCATTCCTATCTCCAACCTCCTTGCATCAGCTATGACCCTTACTTGCCTCAGTAAAATACAAAGTGTGGTACTCTGGTGCCCACATTCAACTTACCAAGAGATCAGCTGGCAGCAGCTAGAGACAGAGCTTAGGAACATACAGCTGAGAGGAGCAGCTTCCTCTTTGGACAGCAGTGAGCTCCCTTATCCTGAAGCTCCCAGTGCTTATCCATAACACCAAGCAATCCTGCTAAGGCGCTCTCATGGCTTTTTCCCTAGTGATCAATCTTAACAGGAGAATGAGGCAGCTCAGCTAGGCATGGTGGGGCAGGTTTCCATCAGAGCATTGAGCTTAACCAATTCAGCTAGTATGGTGGTGGTTATGTGTGGAAGGAGGTAAGGAAGAGAAAGCAAGTGGAATTGTTCCTTTCATTGACATATATATCACTCAAGAAGCTTAGAAGCCTAATCCTGCTAACTTACATTGCACCATGCTAGTTGTGAGAGCCACCAACATGTATTTACAATAAAAAAGGAAAGCCAGAACAGCCACCTTCAACTTCAGTATTTTCAAACTTACTCATTTATGTCCACAGTCTACAAATGACAACATAATCAAGTTTCTAAATCGTTATAGAACAGGCTCAGAAAAGGGACAAAACCAATGGTTTTATTAAAACCAAAAGTATCCAATGCTTTCAGCTCTTACATTTTGCCAATAAGCTATTTGCACATAAAGCTCATTAACAGTTTAGTTTCAAGTGTCCACTCAAATAATTTTACCACTGATGACATAGATAAACAGTTTTCATTCCCAAAGTTGTAAACATTTGCTTGTGCAAGTCAACATTTAACACACTATGGCTTCTTACATTTATTTCTTGCAACATTATCAGCATCTAAGACCTGCTTCTGCATCTTCTAGTCAACACTAGTCTATTGCCCTAAAAATAAGTTAAAACCCTCCTCTCATATTAAGGTAAAACATTTAACTGCTCACAACTGAAAATACTTGGTACCTATTGCAAAATATATTGCTGGGTGAAGTTAAGTCTTTTCACTTCTTGCATAAACTGCACATTTTTCATCCTCCAGTGTGCATACACACACCAGTTTACCTACTCAAAGAAAGCACCTCCCAATTTACTCCCATAGAAGTTAAAGAACCGTAAGTAGTAGAGGTGGTGTAGAACTACACTATACTTAAAAACTAAGTATCAAATCAATTTAACAACCAATACTCAGCACCAAGACATTTACTTTTCACCTCTGTTGTTTTAAATGTCTCAGGTTTTTTAAAAGCTCAGTACTTGGTCTAACCACTGCAAAAATAGTCTTGGGAGACACATGGTTCTTAGAAGCCGAGATAATCTTATATGAGATCAACAAAAGTTTGTAAGACCAGGTTACTTCTGTTTTAGAATAAATTTGGAGGAACTGACTAGCATTTACAAAACTTTCAGTAAATGAAGACAACCTCAACATAAAACAAGTTTTTAAGGGTACAAGTCACAGACTTGTACAGTTAAAAAATAAAATTACAAATAATTAGAGCTAAAAAAAAAATCATACAGATTTCGATTTTCTAAAAGTTGACAATAAACCCATTTAGCATTCATATTTAATCTTACAAGTCTACTGGCTTTGCAGTTGGTAGCAGTTTCCCTTTTGATATTGGATTCTTTGGAGAGCCTCTATAACGAACTCTTTCTTTGCCTAAAGTATTTTTTGTGACTGTAGATTTTTCTGAGGCAGCACCTGGAGTATTTATACTTGCATTAACTTTTAAACTGGATTTCACTGTTTCATGGTTTGTTAGATCTTCTAGAACAGACTTTGATGGATGAACAGTTGCTTTCTGTTCATGGTTTCCAGCAGTTCTGACAGCAACATCAGGCTTGTCTGATTGATTTAACAGCCTGGAATAAGATTTGGATGTTAAGTCCAAACACTTACGAGATATAGAAACTTGGTCATACATATTTTCACTCCTCAGTGGCAAACCCACAGAATTCTTTGAGGGTTTTTCTGTGTGGGAGAACAGTGCAGAATCATAGCTCAAAGATTTAACAAGGGGTGAGCCAACATCATTTGCTTTAAGCAGCTGAGAGTTTACAGATCTTCTGTTAGACTCCAATAAAGAATTAATTCTTCTCACAGACTGTCTAACAGGAGTACGTTGAAACTTAAGAGGTGGTTTAGCTGTGCTTGCAGAACTCAAATCATTTAATGAAAGCTTGTTGAACCACTGTATATGGTCAGAAACCTTTCCATGGTCAGAAACCGTTGATGTTTTAGTTAAAGTTTCAGCACAATTTTTAGCTTGCAAATATTGGTTGCCTACTTCATTTTGGGATTTAGGCAGCTGCGAAGTAGGAAGCTGTCCCACTGCAGACACTTGAGAGGTATCTCCTTCCAGATCACAGCATTTTACTATACTGTTTTCAGCTGTTTGTGAGTGTGATAATTCTATTTCCTCTTTTCTTCTGAAGGAATCTAATTTGTGTAAGCCCCCTTTTGATGAGCTGCTCTGAACAGTCAACTCGTTTTCCTTAGCCAATGCTCGTGGCATAGGAAGTTGTGTTACATTTTTTATATCTGGTTTTGGGACCTCAAGTTGAATCTCTATAGAAGTTTTGAAGTTTCTCTTCTCTAAAACTTCAATTCCTTTTTTTGTGATTGCTGTTTATCAGTAGCATAAGATTGATTACATCGGTGCAACAGCTCTCTGGATTTTGTATTTGCTGAACTTTCAGAAGCTTCTTCAGCTAACGATTCTTTCTCCAAACTGAGCTCTGTGTGACAAGGAATTTCATTTAATGTTTCACCTTGTGCATCTGAGAAGGAAGATTTTGTATCACTTATCAAATTGTGAAGATTACTTCCAGATGCAGAGAAGGCTTGCTTAACTTTCAGTAATGTTTCCGCAGTTGAGTTACTTCCCTCTTCACAAAGTAAAAGTTCTAAGCTGTTGTCTTGTCTGCTTACAGTTGTGGGTTTGAATTCAACTGGAATAACTGGTGGGTTCCCAAATATCAAAACAGATTCTGAAGAACCGTTTCCCATTTCAGGGTGCCCTGGCAGAATTCCCTCATTCCCGCTGATTGTCTGAGATTCTTTAACAGTAGGACTATACCATGACATTCGGTGAAGTACTTTATCATGATATTTTGGCGTTAGCAGGTTTTCTTCTGACTTGCTCACATTCTTTGAACCTTAAAATAAATATCACCGCATGTAAGTACAGTATGTTGTGATTTTAATGATTATCGGCAAGATTATTGCTAAAAACCCCTAATTATCAAAGCAGCGCTGAATTTAAAGATGACATTACTCCCTTAAGTTTGAGATGTGAAAAACGTTGAAATGTTAAGAACTGAAATAACTGATTTTGTCTTGCTTAACTAACAGCAGAACAAACTGCTAAAATACTAGAAATACAAACAGGCCTGTCCTAAGCAGAATCTTTTTCCCCAGGAGACACTAACATTCAAGTAACTTTTGTCCTACTAGCTAGAAAGGCTTTTAATCCAATTGCTTTTATACGCTTATCCATAAAGGTCCTTTCACTTTTTATAAGGTGAAAAGCTTTCCTTATCTAATGCATCCTGTTACTTACCTTTCTTAGGGAATTTTTCACCGATACATGGGCTGAAGGGCACTTCTCTTTTTGCACGTTCAGTTCTGCTTTCCAAGCCTTGTTGACTTGCAAGACGCCTTCCAATATTTTCGGATCTATTACCAACTGCACATCCTGACACAATATTCTTGAACAAACAAAATGTGTTGATTATTTCATATAAACTTGTAATTTAGAAGCTCATTTACAGATGAGCCTCCAGAAAAAGGCTACACAAAAAAATTAGTCACAGCAGCTTTTTCTTGACCATACTTCATCTTCCCTTGATTCTCAATAGATCTAGGTAGGGAACAACCCACCTGCAGTTAGGTTTAACTGCACTCTGAACACAGTGATTCTGCACACGGAGGCTCTGTAACATCAGAATTTAAGGAACAGCAAGACCTACTGATCACAAGTGTGGTGGGTTGACCCCAGCTTGTAGGTAAGCTCCCATACAGTCACTCTTTAACGGGATGAAGGAGAGAAGTAGAAAGGCAAAAAGGAGGTGTGGGGGGGATGGGGGTTGTGACACGTGATGGGACAAGGACAAAAGGACTCCAAACCCACAAGTGATGAGGGGAAGAAAAAAAGGGGAAAAAAAAAAGACTCACAACAGGTAGATCGATGCCCAGCCAGCCCCTGAGCAGTGGCTACTTTGCAAAGACTCCCTCCCCACAGGCACAGAGTATTTCCTTGGTCAACTCAGGTCAGCTGTTCCATCTGCCTTTCCACCAGCCAAACCTAGCACAAGCTGATCCGTTACTGACACTACTAAATACTATCAGTTAAGAAAACAAGCCTCAGGCTTCCTCTTGTACTTGACAGTAGATCCAGTTATGTTGTGAATCCTCCATTATCAAGTTTTCCTACTGAAAAGCAATGCCCAAAATTTAGGAGGATTAAAATTTGCACAGTAACAGGAAGACTAAGTTGGAAGCAGAATACTCACCACTTCTCTGTTGCTTTTCCCCAAACCGAACTTCAAGCGTAAGGACCTACGAACCATTTCTTTTCGGCTAATCTTTGGAGAAAAACAACCCGTCTTTCCTGATTCAGCTCTGGGAGGATAGAGGGGAAGAAGCAACACAAAAAACTCTTTAGGAGGGTGATGAAAACATCCTAAGACTTACGGCTGTTTCCTCTAGTTTTACTACTTCTATTGCCTTCTTGACAAAAATTTTTAGTAGGCACAGAAGGAAACTACACATCTTATTTTGGTTTGAGCTCTACTTTGCCACATTGAAAGATCTGATGACTTTAAGATTGATATAAAAATTGGTATGCTTTGAACACTAACCCAATAATTTTAGACAGATTGAGATTTTACACAGCATTAAGTCAAGAGGTCTAGACCTGCCTCTCCAATTTATCTTTAGTTTCTAAGAGTTATGGTAAATTACCTGTATAATTTTTTGTTTGCATGTCTCTTACTTCTGTTTCCTGTACTAGACAGATGATTTTCACCAGCAGTTGAAGGAGACAGTGAGGTTTGTGATGACTCAAGAGACACACACGGGCTTGCTTCAAACTTAACTACAAGAACAAAACCATCAGTACATGACCTTAAAATAGTCACATTTTTCATATAAAGACATAACAGGTAATACAATGAAGACTAGGTTATTAAACAGCACAGATTATTTGCTTATTTTGCAGAGTCCTGGCTTGAAATTACTTTGAATTCCATTTTTTAATATTAAATGAAGCTGTTGCTTGTAGCATCCATAGAAATGAATGGATTACAGTTAGTTGCATGCTACTAATATCACTGCCTAAATTAAGTTTCCACACTATCAACAGGTGAGTTCCTCAAATTTAAGAGCTTAAGAAAAATCGATTCAGTCTTCATATTATTTGTAGCATGTGGGGTTGGTTTTCTTTACCTAGTTAAAGCAACAACAAAAGAAAGAGTTGCTATTCTAAACTTTTTACCAAAGAGATGCATTATTACTGTTTTTAAAAAGTGTCATTGCTTTAGTTGGCTTATCCATAGAAATAAGGATTTCATAGTGAGTATGAAATAATAAACAAATCTAGGAAGTCTTATACCATTCAGTTGAGGGGGAAAAGAAATATTTTCCAGGAAAACAAACATACAGTAAAGAAGAATTTCTAGATTGGCTAATTTCAGCTGGCAGCATATTAAGGAACCGAACCAAAACAAGATTCACAGAACAGCCTGACAGTTGGAAGCACTCTAGTAGAATTAAGTGAAATTAAAGCACTGTCAAACAAAAGTATAAAATTTTTCTATAGAATGAAATTATTTAGCCTCTAGAGAAAAAACTGTATTCAAGAAAGAACTTTTATAATAACAACAATTACATTTCACACAGAGCTAAGAATTAATATAATTCTATTAATATAAGCATTTAGAAGACAGAAGGCGGCCACAACTTTCAGAAGGTTGGAGGTAAAGCTAGCCTTCATAGATCTGAGTGCCAAGATAGAAACATGAGTCTAAGCTAGGCGCTACAGAGGGGCCAAAAAAGATAAAAGGACATCACAATTGCAAATATGAGAGATTACTAGAACAGAAGACAGAGCAAGGTTTGCTTTTGCTAAATCCATGTGACATGGCAGTCACTATGAACACATACACCTTACTAAGACAAGAAAGTAGTGCAAGGAATGCTCTTAGTTGATTAGCAATAACTGCTTAACAAGAACAAAAGATTGTACATTTAAAGTAAAGGCCACAAACAGCCAGTTCAAGCAGCAAGAAGAAAACAAAGGCACTGTACCTGATGCTGGTGTTGAGCTACTATTAAAAATACTACTTGGTAACAACTCAAAAGCAAAATTATGCTTAAAAGATCTTCTCTTCTTGCTGGACAAGCCCTGATAGCAATCAGTTGGAAGCTTACGCTTGGTATTTGGAGTAAGAACCACTGGAGTCACCGATGAAAGGACTGAAATTAAGAAAACCAAATTTGCTATAACAGCTTAAAAAGTTGCTTACTAAACTATAAGTAGTTGTTTTGAAATTTTTTCTGAAGTCTGAAAGAAAACTGTTGTAAAAAAGTTTAGCCAAAACGCATGCATTCTGAACAGGCAAAGCGATCAGTATAGCTTAATGAGGTGGCGTTGTTGGGTGGGGTTTTTTGGTCTTTTGCAAGTTAAGAGTACCAGAAACGAAAATCCAAACTTACACATTAATTACATAGGCACTAGGAAGGAGGAAAAAAAAAAAGTGTAGAGTCATCTTCTGTAAGTTTAAGAGACAAATAAAGAATGAAATAAGATTCGGTCCTGGCAAGTCATTCCCGAGGTGATTATCGGATGCACACTAAGGCCTCAGCACTACTGCACTGAAGCCTTAGTGTGCATCAGACAGAATGGGCAAGTTCAGCTGTGCAATCCTAGAACCTTTGGGTCCGCTGCTGCAGTGATTGAAGCCGCTCCAAAAACTACAGTAAATGCAGTATCCTCAATAAATACGTACTATATTCAAAGCTTTAAACAATTCAAACCTAACCATTTCTGTTCAACTAAGCTAGTTCTTCAGTTTTAAAAAACTGAATTATAGAAATTCAGAAGATACTGCATGGGCTTTATTTAGTACAAATACACCAATACCTACCGCTTCTGCCTTGTTGAGGTGTAGTGGAGGGTGTTCTGTTAGATTTAAATTTATTCAATGCTCCACTAACAAAATCTGAAATGCAAGACACACCGAGCAATCAAATTCAAATATGAAGTTTGTCTTGCTCTATTTTAAACTCTAACTTGCAGTCTTTCAGAGAGAAATAAAGCACATCAGTTTAAATGGTTGCTTTCTGTAGGGAAAGTTACAGTCCAGATCTCACCAACATGGTGTTTGTTGCTTTCACAATAGTTGAAAAATTATATCTTCCTTTTAAAAAATAGTTAATGCATAGAAAACAGATGTTTCTAAAAGAAAATTCTATTCCCATTACAAAATTTTATGCCTTCTGATTTCTTCAATAATAGTCTCCTGAGTTGGAAGGGACCCATAAGGATCATTGAGCCCAACTCCTGGCTCCACACAGAGCCAGCCAAGTCAGAGTGTGTGACTGAGCACATCATCCAGAAGCTTCTTGACCTCAGTCAAGTGATGCTGTGACCACTTCCATGGGGAGCCTAGCAGCCTTGCCAACCAGGCACTGGAAGGCAAATCTAGAAAGTATCCAAGGAAGTCTGTCTCACAAAGTCTCACAGACTTCCTCCTCTACTGGACAGTCATCTTGAAGCTGAAAGACTCCAAGAGCTTTGAAGTTACACCCAAATAGGAGCATGAAATTTTGGTCATGCAGAGTAGCAACATACATTTTTGTGAACTATGTGTTTTTGGCTTGGGGTGTTTTATTTTTGTGGGTTTTGTTGGGATGTGGGGGTAGTGTGGGGAGCAGTTAAGGCAAAATTAAACCCAGCAGAGACAATACATGAAGTTTTACTGTTTTTCCTGATCTCAAAAGTGTAAAATTGAAGTATTTTTATTAAGTGCTATTGCAATCTACATTGGTATTTCCATGTGTTCATAGCACAGCTTTACAGTACTACTTATGGTGTATGGTAAAAATAGGGTAGTTTTTAAAAACTGATCTTTGACAGTAAATAGTGTAGTAATACTACTTTACTACCCCTTAAGAAAGATTAGAAGCTGCCTACTACCAGAACCTATTCTATAGAATTAATAAATTCTAACCTTTTCTCCTCAAAGTTTTAACATTCACAAATACTTATCACTGCAACTCCAGGGTGATTTCCCTTGTTCAGAGTAGAAAGTTTTGTTACACAAAAAAATCCAATCCAAACAACCCAAGCCTTGGCTATAATAAAAGTCTTAGTTTCAACTGCTGTCAGGTTTAATATTCCAGGTACATACTAATTTCTTTTATAGCAATACACACAAGAACATGGATTCAAGTCAAGCTAAGCACAGGTATTCCATAGTATTTCCTCAAAGAGAATGCAGAAAAGCAAAGAATAGACCATTTGATTGTCCACATTTGCTAAAAAAAGAAAATCCCCGAACTACTCAATAGCTACACTGTAGCTACTACATCAGATCAGTATCAGAGGACAGAGTATTCGATACTCAATTCAGAATTAAACTTCAAAACACAAACCACTCTAAGTCAAAACATGTGCCATTTATATCCTTGCCTTCTCATGACCTGGCTTTAAGGTACACAATGTTTTTCAGTGGCCAAGTATAACTTCAAAACAAGCAAAAAAATTTTTTTTTTTTACTTTGTCAGCGTTCTGCAACAGGGTCTGAAGTTGACTCAAGAAGCTGGAACATTAATTTGGCTTCACAAATTGGTAGACAACAGGCATACTAAAACTGAGAGTAAATACACAGTAAAGTGATGTGATTACAGAAGTTTTATCTATATTTTGCAAATCAAACCTGCCAGATTTCACAGGAATCTATGCTGCTTGTGGAAGAAGTGAGTGCTTAGGATCAGCATACCTGAAGTCTCAAAATAACCCTATTTTATTTGCTGCAAGTTTCACACAACATACCTACCCCCAACACTTCGGCGCCTCCTCTTCTTACATTCACTGGGAGATTCATTTTCACTGTCTTCACGGCCCCATAGCGAGGGAGTTGATTGAAAGGCATCAACACCTAACATCACGGGAATCTTTTCCAAGATAAACTGTGGTACTTGTCCTGAATAAGTTGAGAAATATATATTAAAAAATAAATAATTGAAATTTCAACAGTGAAGCTGTATACAAACATGAACAAGAAGAAATTTTGATTAGTATTTATCATCTTACCTATTTCTGCTGCATGGTCAATAAGTGTTTGCACGACAGCAGCTTGCATGCGAACTTTTTTCTCTGTACTAGATGACATCTTTTCATTTTCATTTGAGTGTAAAAGGTTGGGAGCAAAAATCACTGCCAGATTACTGCTATCCATTCTGTTCTCATCAGATCTGAACAAGAAGAGTTTGTTGGTTTGCTTTTGTTTTGTTGGGGTTTTTTTAAACACAAATAATCAGGACATAATTAGCAGAGAGAGAAGGGACCAAATAAGACAAATGCAATTGAAAAAAAAATTGCTCACATACTAAGATTAATGAGATATGCACTCCAGGCTGGGCAACTGCATGACTGTGGTATTGAAATCAAGAGGTTCTAGACACTGTTCGGTTTTGGGGAATGCAAGGGTATCAGATAATGTTATCAGTCACTCCTTTTGCTTTCTAAAGAAGGAAATATAGCTATGAAAGAATGAAACAAAGTTGAGTGTCCAGGAAAATAAGGTTTCATAAAGCAAACACGTTAGTCTTAAGGAAAAGATCATGACTGAATGCTGGTGAATGACTGCAGATAAAGTCTGAAGTCACAAACTACCCACAGAAAGCTACAGCAGTTGCCTGGGAAAAGAAGCCATTACAGATACCGGGAGCTGTTTACAAGCACTCTATTTACACTGACCTTAGGGAGACAGTTCTCAGAAAGTTGAAAAAGTATCTCAAAGCTTCAATTGTTCTGTCCGCCATCAAACAAGACAGCAACAGTGTTGCAGTTTTCTTCTCATTTCCTAACTGCTGGGCTTTCAAAAGGCCTTCCTGCAGGTGAGTTGGAAGGATGGGTTCTGGTAGCTCTCTAAAGAACTGCTTAAGAAGCCCTGCAACATCACATGGCAGCGCAGTCGAGATGCAGTTTTCACCACGATCCAGTTTACTCTGAAATTGTTTGTAAGAAGCACAATTTGAAGTCTCCAACTTACCATCAAATTTGTAAATTTGGGCACTAATCCTCTAGCCCTTATCAGAAAAGACAGTCACATCTTCCTCATTTTTAGTTTCTGCCTTGTAACATTTTACTTAGCTACAGCGTCTACAAAGAGCAGCAGACAATGTTCTCGGATCACATGCATTAATTCACAGGTTTCCCATGTACACATCCTGCTGGGAGAACACTGCTGAACAAAACCCCTCGCAGTACTCAGTGTGCAGAACTGCTAACAAGTTTGTTCAGTCACCATGTGGACAGCCGAAAAGTTTCCCAGAAAAAAAACCAACAAACAAAGCCAAACAAAGGCTGAAGTTCATCAGTTTCTGGACTAGATCCTCTCAATTCTAAACCAGGTAATGTCTACTTCCAAAAGCTAAAGCACACCAATGGACCAACAGAAATGCAGCTTATTAAGGGGAAAAAAAAAGTGAAAGAAAAAGGCTTTAGAGAATACCTTTAAAGTTTTTAAACGAATAAGAGATCCAGACTTTCTGAAGAGTCCCTCAGTATGAACATGTTCTTCCAAATATGCACAAGTCTCAACAAGAAAACTGAGGAAAGAACAGTAACATACTCTGAAACTCGGAATAAAGCTTGTATTTTCCAGAAACACTATTTTATGATAAACAGATAAGACAATGTATAGAATATAGCTTTCCCCAGTGATAAGAAATAGCAATAAACCAGAGAGTGCTGTGGCTCTGAATTCCCCACCTAACTTCTGCATCCCTCCTTCCCCACCAGAACTATTCTTATATCCCCCATGAAAGTTTTAACATGCCTGGAATAAATACTAAGTTCCCTCTTCTGACAAGAGTTCAATGCTATAAAGAGAGAAGTAGTGTAAATCTAAATATACAATGTCGATTTACCTTGGAACATAACCATATTCTGGCACAAGTGCTTGTGGTAATGCATGAAAAGATACTCCAAAAATTTTACCCTAAAACACAAAATTCAATTAATGTTATTTAAAAATTGATAGGATTATCAACTACATATTACAGGAAAGCATGTATTCCACTCAGTACAAACAGAAGGTAGTTAAACAAAAAAAAAATCCCCAACAACCAAACCAAAGTCTTTCAGGTAAAACAGATAAGAGGTATTGTCAGGAAAAGCACTAGCCTCTCTAGATAGCTGAGCTGATTGATTGCTCAAGCTGATTTGATCATAGTTACAAGTAACACCCTAGATTACAGTGAAAGAATAGAAATGTTTGCTGCAGTCTGTTTTTCACTTTGTATTTTACAAGGAATGTTTTCCCTCAAGTCAGTCAGGATATTAAACAGATTGTTCTGAAATCTCACCTTACTTTGACACTTGAACTAACTTTTTTTTTAAGTATTTTTTGCTTCATCTGAGACACTCAAGATTGCTATTTCAGGGAAGATTAACTCCACAGAACAGTCAAGGAAACTGGGAACTTTCATATTTAATATTTGTATTTAAGAAACCATTACAACTTTACTGTCCTATAGCAAGACATCCAACTATGTGTTACATATTAGAAAATAAGTGATTGCTTCAGTCATTACTACTGATGTCCACCTACAGCACTTTTTTTGGATATGCTTAGGCAAGGTTTGTGAGCAGTTGGTTCTGTTGTGTTACCTGTTTCAGCGTAACAACTTGTACGTTTATTTCTTTGCCCCACTTTTTTATTTACAGAGCATGCAAGCCCGTCCCTCCCCCAAGCATAAGAGGATTGGGATCTCACCCAACTTGCTATCAGAGATGAATGCAAACTCTTGGCCATTTATACCTGAAATTCAAAGTGCTGACCATGTTGGGAAATAGTTAATAACTAATCCATTAGGCCACCTTGGGCCTATCTGTGCTACAGAAAACAAGCACAACACAATAAGGAAGGAGAAGCAACATGCGATTGTCATTGCATTCCAGGTTGCTACTAGTACCTCCAAGATACCATATTTTTCTGTATTTACTAGATTTTGTACTAGAGAATTGCAGCAGCTTGTAATTCAACATTTAAAACTCATACCAGATATTCTTACTATTAAAGGTTGTGTTTGAGGTATCAGAAGCTGTGATTTAAGAATGTAAAATAAATTTATGTCCATTCCCTTACAACGGAAAAAGAATGCCCCCATGACCCACAAGTCTATTTCTGTACCTTTTCCTACCTTGCTCAGTTGCTATTTAAACATACATTTTCTTCCTTGTGTAAAATTTAAGCAGCTACATAGGCAGCTTTTATATTCACAGCTCTTGTTATTTTCTCTTTAAGTAGGAAGGAAAAAGTCTAAAAACATATGCTCTGTTATTGACAAGGGGGAGAAACTAACTCTAACTTTATTCCTGCTCTCTCCCTTCCCAAACAGCCCAACTAATGCATAAAAAACTCTCGCACAGACCAGAGGCATGGGCGCATGCCTGAGCGAATATCAGCTAAACGTTAACTAAAAGAGGAACACGGGTCGTTCACCATCTGGTCTGCCTTGCAACACTGAGGACACAAACGGAGCGGGGGCCGGGGAGGGGGCTGAATTCAGCATCACGAAACCATTTCCTACCAACCCACAACACGGCTACCCTGACGGCACTTGCTCCCTGAGGAAAACGGGGGAAAAGCCCGATTTTGTCCATTGTCGGGACTGCGACTGTTGCCCACGGAGGGAGGCTAGCATGGGCAACAGCGCTTTGGTAACGGCACCGGTGGTCCGAGGGGCGGCCCCCCGACCTCGTCGGGGACAGAAAGGCAGCTTGGAGACCTCTGCGCTCGGCCACCCCGCCCCCGCCTCGCCGCAGCGGAGCACCTGACGCCGCCGTTCCCCAACCCAGTAGTGCCCTCCGTGAGCGCCACAGCGCTGCCGCCTCCCCTTACCTCACCGGCCGCCACTCCAGGTTGTTTGGCCGCCGCCAGGCAGCTCCCGCTCTTCACCTTAATCCCGTAAGAGGCCCGTAGCTCCTCCAGCACCGCCAGTCGCACCAGCTTTCGCCTCTGCTCCGCCATCCCAGCACTCACCGCCACCCCCAGCCCCTCAGACCCTGCTCAGCACCATCACGACATTCCAACACCAGCCCCACTCCCACACCACCGGTTACCGCCTGGCTCAAACCCAGCGCCCAACCCCGCCCGCGCCTCTGATTGGGCCGCTTGCCGTTCGAAATCAAGCCCCAAACAGCCCAACGGACGCTGAAGGCTGTCCCAGCAGTGCTGGGCTCCAGCGCCGCCTTTCAGTAACGCTCAACTCCTTCTGCCCTGCGCGCCGCCATCAGGCGATCGCGCTAGCTACCTAAAGGCCCTTCCTCAAGTCGCCTGCGTTCTGGCGCAGTGGCGGCCGCGGGGCGGTGTCGGGAGAGCGTCTTCCGGACCTGCTGTGGCTGGTTGCTGGGCGGCTTCGGCGAGCGGTTGGGCGCTGCGGAGCTGTCCCGTCCCGTCCCGTCCCGTCCCGTCCCGTCCCGTCCCTGAGCAGCGGGAGACGGAGCGTGCCTGCCAGCACCGGGATAGAATGAGGAACGCGGCGAGCGGGAGGGCCCTCCGGCGCGAGGAACGCGGCTCCTCCCTCCCCGTGCCCGCATCGGCTTCAGGCCGATGCCCCTCCGGGTGGGCTTGATTGGGTTGGCGGTTGACTTGAGTGCCGCTTGCGGGTTTGAAAATAAAGTAGCAAGCCACCGCGGTCCTGTGAAAGAACTGATTTCTCCAGGGAGGAATGAATCAGGCGTGCCAGCCTTACGTGATTGTATTGGCGGTGTGCATTGGGGTAGACAAAAGGGGAAGGATCTTCACGTCTGCTTTGGTCAGTAGCGTTAGCGCTCTCCAGCATTAGCTCTGGTTGGTTTGGATCCAGCGGAGATGATTCTTCATTTCCCGTGGACAAAACCACAGCTCATTCCACAACTTAGGTGGCAGTTGAACCAATAGCACTGGGTTTGTTTGTACTTTCTAAATTTGGAAAGGCTTACTTAATGCCAAGCTATGTTCTCATACACCTCCAGGAGGGTCATCTGGGGTTTGTGCTAGCATCATTACAGGAAGAATAGCTGCTTTGTTTTTATTTTTGCTTTTTTTTTTTTTAATTCTAAAGGTATGTCTTCAGGTGTTACTGAACAGTCAAATTAATGAACTGCAGCCTTTCTGGTTAGAGTCAGAAATGCGTGCTATGGCAAAAATAAGCTTTCTGGCTTTTCTTATGTATGTATTCTGTTACTGGTGCCAAAGTGAGTTGTGCTCCATTGAAAGAAGGCCACAAAGCTTAGACACAGAATGCTAATAACAACTTTACGGTGCTCTTAACACCAGTGGACACAAAAGCTACAGAATAAAACAAAATGAGCATAGCTGTAGAGTTTTTCCAGGAGTCATCAAAACATAAAGAGAAAAACAAAACCCTCTATAAAAGTTATGTGAAAGAATGACCTAGCAACAATAACAAATAGCGGATTAGACATGAATTTTTTGAAGTAAAGCCCCAGGATTTTGATTATGGGTGTCAAAATCATGTCATTGCACAGAAGTAATATTCCTCTAAATGTAGTTTTAGTGCAGTCTTACTGTAGGTATAATAGTCTGTCCTGGCATTGAAATTACATGAAATAAATTCCAAAACCTAAAATATCACTGACGAGAAAAGTAAAAGAATAAAGTAACTAGTTGTCATAGAATTTAGTTTAAGCAATCTTAATCCAATTTAGTTTTCTGTAGTAATGATGAATTACACAAGAGGGAGCTCTGATCTATCAAACCTTTTCATGTTAAGTATTTCTAGTTCTAAGAAAAACATGATGATAGTACATGCGGTATTTTTGTCTCCAGAAAAGTGATGGAGGTTATCTTTTTGCATTTTGCAGAAGGTATTTAATCCCACAGCATTATCTAGTAATTTTTTTAAAAGTATGACAAATATGTTAGTATCTTTTAGTTTACTATTTTACCATGTTTCTGCTTTATTTGCAGCTAGAGGCTGGAGTGGAAAAAATACTTTGCAAATAAGAACTAGGCATATAATTTTGGAACCAGCTGTAGTATCCCAATTCAAATCTATTTCACTCTTTCAAAATTGGGTCAGAAAAAGTAAACAGCTTTTTGGCTACCTTTTTCCCCCCACAGAATTGCCTAAGAATTGACATTAGAAGCTTCTGATATTTTAAATAGTTCTTATTTAGAGGCTGTGGGTGAAATCTTGTCCTGAATGAAGTAAATAATGTAACTTTTGTCATGAAGGACCCAGGGTTGTATTCCTTTCGCATCCAGCACATCATACACAAATGTGTTTGTACACACACAGTGACCCTCATTTGCACTATCCACATATAGCTATATGTTTATGTTTGGGGAGGAAAAAAACCCACGAGCACCTATATCTGGTGTGACTTTTTGTGAATTTTGGAAGCTACTTGAGAAACAAGAGTTTTAAAAAGAAGTCAAATGTTTACTAATAGTTTCATTTCAGTAACTACTCAGAGCAGTCAGTGGTCCAGCCAAGCAGAAACTCAGGCAGAGGAAGCAGAAACCAGCTCCTTCAACAAGCAGAGTAACATCATGAGGATTATGGAAAACAACCCTTACTCTGAAGTACCCCTCCCTGAACAAACTTGGGCCCTGGTGGGAAAGAGTGTATCCCTCGTTCTGGCAATACAAGGGTGGGGTTTGCCTTACTTCTTCAAGCAAACAAGCCAAGGGCAGGAAGATTGTGAGGGAAGATCATGATGAAGAAAGATCACGAGGGCAGAAAGTCAGACCATACCATCCAGGAGAACCTGTAGCTGCACGAGGGATGTTGATGCACTGATGTCCTCAGACTCTGACTATTAGTACCATTTATTCTGAATATCCTTACTCATTCTTGTCTCTTCCTGGCTTTCTCTCTTAATGAGGAATTACTTACTCCAGTTCCCAGTTGTCATCTCCCTATGCTGTTTAGCCTGCATTTACTTTGTGTCCTTTTTCCATCTCGCACTCCCTCTGCTGCTTTGTGTTTTATTCAGTAAACAGTTTTGCCCAGGACTGAAAGTGTTGGGGGAGGATGCACTGGTGCGGTGGTGTCCCTACTTGCAACCACTCAGAATTATGTCAGAAGGAAAACAATCTGGATACTCTGAATACCTGCAACATTTATGGTATCTCCTACTTGGGTGACTAGCTCAATGAAAACCAGTTCCAGATTAAGAAAATAGTAAGGAAGAGGAATTGAAGTGTGAACTAAGAAAATAAGGGTAGAAAGAGTGTCTTCCAAACTGACGTTCAACATGAATTTCCTCTGAACCATGGTTTGAGGGTAGAATAATTCTATTTAACCCACGTTTCATTTGGGTTACAGATTTGGTCTCCACTTACCATCTTGTCACTTCATGTTTTTGAAGAGGCTATTGCAGAAAATTATATACAACATCTTTAAAACCTTAGCATTAATTGTGTAAATTGTTAACTATTCCTGAGCTTGCTTCACATACAGATATGGACATTTAGCAATTTTTTAACATGTATTAACAAAGCTAACTCATTCAAATTTGAATATTCCACTCCAAAAATCATCAGTATTTTGTCTGAAATATTCTAAAACTTGATTTTGTGAAAAGAAGTAATTTAATTTGATTTTTTTACACTCACCAGTGATACAGTTAAATAAGTTTTTCTAATGAAATTTTGGGTCAGTGCTCGGAAAACAGCAGTAATACAGCATCCCTTTCCTCCATTTACTCTGTAAGACTGTGTATTTGAAGAACAGAGGAATCATCATGTGAAAGGACAAGATACCTGCATCTGTGATTTACATAGATGAAATTTTGTAAATGCCTGAAAATTTCAAAGGAAGATTTTAACATATGTAATGCTACGGTCTTGAGCCAGTGAAAGCTTCCATGCTTACTGTACAGAAGAACCATTTTGCCTATTTGTCATGGCAGCTGGAGACAGTGCTAATTAGAATAAATCCATCTACTGTGAGCAGGTTTCAAGTTCACATCATCTGGAACTCTGCTAGAAAATAAAGAATAAGAAAATGACTGAAAGTAACAAGATATGTTGATTAGACTGAGAAATCTGAAAAGTTCCTTTTACCACACTGAGGAGAGGGACTAGTGAAATTCACCTCAGCAACTTGCAAATACTGCATTAGAGGTTAAAATATACAAGAAGCCATTGTTTTGCTTCCTACCTTAGTAGCAACATAAAAAAGAACAGAGGTGTCTAGAAAGAAAAGAGTCAAAATGGAAAGACAGGAGCTGCATTCTCTAGTTTAAGAAGTGTTTATTTAACTGAAAACTGAAAGGTTAAAACTAGCACAGAAGTTGATGATGAATATTTCCATCTTAACACTTATGTATGACAGCTCAGAGTCTGGGTGAGGACCCAAGTACCTAAATACATCCAAAAGTCCAGGAGAGTTTTCCCAGAAAACATTTTTTCTTTAACAATACTAGAAAAAAGCACACATCACTGAAAAGTTTTAGCAGTCCTACAAATAGTAGTGTATACTAGACAGAAAAAACAGTTGGTGCTTTATTGACATTGTAGGCAATGCTGATAATTGAGGATAAGTAGCCTCAGGGTGGATAATCTTTTAGCCCCATTCAGTTTTCCTAGACTGCTCCATTTTTTATAGAAGACACTAATTTCTGGATAGCAGATAGTGATTCTGGATAGCAATTTCTATTCTAGATAGCAATTATGTTTTTAGGTTTTTACTTTCAAGATGTACAGAGCAAAACCAGTTTGAAATCCCATTTATTTAATAAGAATGTAAAATAGTTTCTAAGTTTTGTTTTGGATGTTGGGATTGGGGTGGTTTTCTGGAGGAAGGGGATTGAGGAGAGTAGCTTTTATACCCAGTATTTGTATTTTTGGGCTTGAAAAAGAGCCTGCCTAAAGGCTTAACTGTTTCCCCAGTACCACCACCTATACCAGTTGGTGTTATAAGAGCTATTATCTTCAAACCTGATGTAAGGATACAGGTAGGATAATGACAGTTACCCTGCCACTAGCATACAGAAATGCTTTTGTTTGTTTATTATCTTGCAGAGATACAAACCTTTGTAGAAATCTGGGTCTTGGCTGCTGCTGCACCTCTTCCCGCATCAGTGCAAAGATTGCAGACTTCCCCAGCAAGTTTCCAAGGCAAGTCTGCTTATTCTCAAGGCAGGGACAACAGCAGTTTATTTGGTCTCCTCAGGGCAGAGCAAAATGGTGATTACTTCCCTTTCACAGGAAGAAAAACAAAAAGAGAGAAAAAAGGGAAGAAGGATGCAGTGCCATAGGTTTAATGCTGCTATCAGACCGAAAAACCCTGAACCAAAATAGTTTCCTCTAACCAAGTCTGAATCAAGGGTCTGTAGTGGTACTCAGAACAAAAAAAAAAATCTCTTCCTCTCACTTACCCATTTTTTTTTTAAACTCTACTTAATACAAGCTCTTTTTTTCGGCACACCTCTTTCATCAGCTTCCTGGTAGGTAAAGGAGAAGGGTTTTTTTTCCATCAACTGGGTCCCCCAATATGTTG
Source organism: Hypotaenidia okinawae (assembly GCA_027925045.1). Classification (NCBI taxonomy): domain Eukaryota; kingdom Metazoa; phylum Chordata; class Aves; order Gruiformes; family Rallidae; genus Hypotaenidia; species Hypotaenidia okinawae. The sequence continues at coordinate 34,517,754 of BSDF01000006.1, forward strand.
TGAATCCTAGAACTTAGGGATAATACTCAGGTATTAAGAATTTTAGTGTCCTTTTAGCAACTCTATGTAAGTAGAGACTGCATTTAGAGGACCATGGAATGTGTCTGTTAAAATAATTTTGAAATAACCATAGAATCATAGAATGGGATGGGTTGGAAGGGACCCCAAAGATCATAGAGCTCCAACTCCCCTGCCACAGGCAGGGACACCAACCTCCAGGCCTGGATCTACACAGGGTTGCCCAGGGCCCCATCCAACCTGGCCTTGAACACCTCCACAGATGGGGCATCCACCACCTCTCTGGGCAGCCTGTTCCAGCACCTCACCACTCTCTGTAGAAAATTTCCCCCTAATATCTAATTTAAACCTTTCTTCCTTTAGCTTTAATCCATTTCCCCTTGTCCTGCCATTGTCTACTCTTTTAAAAAGTTGATTTCCCTCCAGTTTTGTATGCTACCTTCAGGTACTAAAAGGCTACAATAAGGTTTTAATAATAAATAGTTATTTAATTGAAGGTTTGGAAATTTTATATCCAAGGCAAAATCCATGTTTTTGAAAATTCTGTGTTATTATGTTTATTTGGGTAACCAGTATGTTAGAATATAGTTGTGTGATGCTGACTTGAGCTGTAAGGGATGCAGATGCTTGGCACTATGAGGTTATTAATGGAGTCAAGTCACCAGTTCTGTCAGTAGGTGCCATATGGAGAAATGATTTCTCATCCACTCTCAGGAAAGAATGATGGGTGGTGTATTTTTGTACTTTTGCATTAGACTTTTAAGTGTCTTAGTCTGTTATATGTGTACCAGAGTTCAAGACATATATGTACCCAGTTCCCACTTCACTCAGAAAGATATGGACACATCTCCTAGTTTGCTTGAAAAATAAACCAAAGGCAATATGGTTTTGTTGTGGGTTGACCACGGCTGGATGCCAGGTGCCCACCAAAGCTGCTCTGTCACTCCCCTCCTCAGCTGCTCAGAGGAAAGAAAATATCATGAAAGGCTTGTTGGTTCAGATAAGGACAGGGAGAGATCACTCACTGCTTCTCATGGGCTGCAGCTCTTCACTAATTGCTCCAGCATGGGTCCCTTCCACAGGGTGCAGTCCTTCAGGAACAGACTGCTCCAGTGTGAGTCTGCCATGGAGTCAGAGCTGCAGGTGGATATTTGCTCCACCATCATCCTGCATGGGCTGCAGTGAGACAGCCTGCCTTACCATGGTCTTCTCCATGGGTTTCAGGGGCTTCCCTGCTCTGGTGCCTGAAGCACTTCCTCTCCCTCTTTCTTCCGTGACTTTGGTGTCGGCAGAGTTGGTACTCTCAGATACTCTCACTCCTCTTTTCTGGCTGCTGCTCCACAGCAGTTTTTCCATTCTTAAATATGCTATCCCAGAGGCGCAACCACCATCCCTGATAGGCCTGGTCTGGGCTGGCAGCAAGTCCATCTTGGAGCCAACTGGCATTGTCTCTATTGGAAATGGGGGAGCTTCTGTCAGCTTCTCACAGAAGCCACCCCTGTAGCCTCCCCACTACCAAAACCTTGCCACACAAACCCAATACAGGTTTCCCCTCCGAAGACATGCAGTTTTGATCCACTGCAGTAATCATGCTGAGAATCCATTACAAAGGCAGCTCATTCTTTCTGCAGACCTGTGTTTTAGTTTCTAATGGTTAATGAAACTTCCTTGGGAAGAAATAAGGCACTCAAAGGCTTTAGTCAGATACACCAGAGTATGTTTGAAGTAGGAACTGTGCTGAAATCTTCAGAAGTTTAACTCCAGACCCAGATCTTGATGTTTTCTCTTCTGATTTTGATCTTTCCCTTTTGATTGGTGTGGAAAGGAGAAATGGTAAAGCAAGTTGTGTTTGGGAAATTACAATGAGAACAAAAGCCTGTACAAATTATGCAACAAGGATCATTATGCTATAAAATTGCTCTTCAAATGTGTCTGTCATTGAAAGATATTAAGATTTCAACAGTTATTTTCTTGATGAAGAGTTAATTTCTTGCATGAAGAGGTTTTTAAGCTCAAAACTATGCCTACACAATTAATGTCCTTTGGTTTTTGGAATGTTTGAAGGGTGCTAAAGGATTTGAATGTTACAGAAGTATTTTCCGTCACTGCAGATGGGTTGTCTCAAACTACTTTTGCAATAGCCTTATAATTTAAAAAAAATTACCAACGTAACATATGGCTAGATGCAATGATCACTAGATCATTTTGCAGCAGATTGTATGTAGCTTTAGGAACTCAGTGCAGGCCTGAGGATCGTGCTGCTATATCTAGGGCTAGAGTTGGGGTTGGACAAAACCGAGCAAGAACTAAATTTCACCTCTCAGTTTGAAAGAAAACTTTTATGGAATGATGGCATTGATGTTTAATTTCATGAAGTGCATAGTGATGTACATGTCACTGGAGAGCTCTGCTGTGTGGATCTGTAATCGAAGTGGCCTCTGGCCTCAGAACAATAACCTGATGTGGGGTTTAAGCGAGCTCCTGTTGAAGATCACGTGTGGGCTTTCCTTCCTCAGTATTGCCCCTAGTCATCCTATCTCATCAGTTACATAGTTGTTCATTGTGGGGTGGTTATCATACCCCGGTGCTTGGGATGGGAATTCTGGCCCCTGTTTCTAGCTCTGTCTTGCTCTTGCTGTGCAGTCCTGGGCTCCCATTAAACCTCCATCTGTAAAGTGCTATCTACTGAACATTTAAAAGATAGTAGATAATTATTTTGTTGGTCTATTTAATATATTTCCCCAATTCTTTTTAATTTGTTTTAATCTTTGGAGTTGTCTTAATCTAATTTGTTTATATAAATCCCCCTGCTTTTATTTTCCTCCAGTAGAAAAAGTAATTGGATATGAACAAGAATATTCACTATTATTTTTGTTACTTCTTTTTTACCCCTTCCCTTTCTTTTTATACATATATATTACAGGTGCGCTGGCTGGGCTCAGCTAGTATTTTAGCCTCCCTGTGCTTGATGCTACATAAATCCAATAAGAAATAGGACCCATTAGGAGAAGCTGGGAGTATAAATAGACAAGGCAGCACGTAATATTAGCTAGAAGAGATATGGAGTGATGATATGGCTGTCTGGGAAGGTCAGTGGCTAATCTGGATAAAGAATCCAAGTCCCATGAAATTTAGTCTCACTGACCTATGCAGCCTCTTTTTTCATAAAGCATCAGTAATTCTAACTGGGCAGAAACAGTGGCACCGTGTGACTCGGATGGTTCTCCTGTATGGCCTGACCCTGTTACCTTTGTAATAAATACAAAGACTTCTAATGGCTTCTAAGGATTCAGATCAACCTGTACTGAAGAGCAAATCAGTAAACAGAGCATGCTTATGCAAACAGTTCAGCCATTGCACCAAGAGTGTTTTCATAAGTCAGGTCTCATTAGTAAATAGGGTGGAGAAAAAAACCAAAGCCACCCAAATTTAGACCATGGTGACTGTTTTAACTGACCACAGTATGACTTCTTTATCACCCATTTTTGGATCTGGAACAGTCTACTGACAAACGTGGGAGAAAGCCAGACACAAACATGCAGCATTATTGTAGGTGGCAGTCATAAGGTCACATTTATTACTCCAACTTTCATTAGTTACTTTTACAAACAACACTGACATCTCGCTGTGATAAGGGCTATCCATGAACGTAGTTAGATACAGTCTTGCTACTACGAAGCCACAATCCTGAAACCTCTTACACATCTGGATACATTTCTTTTGTGAGTGCATCTGACTCCATTCCACAGACTCAGCGTGCTGAGAGTGCAGAGCAGCTCAAGTCAGCTTTCCATGTATGACTACAGGAACTGTATCTCTGCAGTCGAGGTATGTCTGGTGTGGTCAGATGTGACCCAAGCTTGGGGACAGGTTTGGTCACTTGGGAGCAGCACCACACAACCGTGGCTCTGCAGCTTCCCCTGGTGACATCCTCAATGTGTGACCTTGCAAGCTTTTCAAACTGCTCTTCGCAGATGAGCGTTAAATCTTTTCTTTATCACATCTCGTCATATATTCTTCTAGCTTTATAACCTAAATGGTGTAATGTGTATGTTTTAACTGTGTTGTTTTATTCCTCATCCCCTTAGACAAATGAAAGCTGACAGTATTTAATGTTAACGTAGTCTGTGATCCTATTAAAATAAACTTGGAATTTCATTTGGTAAAAGTGTTTATTTTGCAGGATTAGAATTAAGTGTCTGCTCATCTATTATTTTCAGTTATTTCAGAAGAAAACATAAAAGATGACTGTACAAGACTAAATACATCGAGAATGAGAACTTAAGGGAGGGCAGCAACTCAGAGGAAAACAAAAATGTCTTGAGACAATTAATGAAAGAGGCAGCTAAGAACCTACTGCTAAATGCTTAACATTTCCTCTGTTCTTTGTGATCTCTGGAATTTTGCACTGTTTCCAAGATGACATTTCCAAATACCTCATTTTTCCAAATTGCCATATAAGACCTTTTCCACAGCTTTACTAAGCAAAATAGTTCTATGTAAATATCCCTATTTTTACCCATACATTATTTAGATACCATTTTAATATTGTAAAAAAATTTTAGTTACTCAATTTTGCTCCTAAAAATACACATAAAATCAGCTCTCATGTAGAAAATGCAGAAGTTCTGCTTTTTTTTTTTTGTCTCGTGACTACCGATAAGTTTAGATTCTTACGGCATCTGAAAAAAATTACCTACCTTCCACTTGAAGGCATTCACGCTGGTGTCAAGATGTGTCAAGATCTTTTGCTGCGCCACCTCCAGTGAAAGGCTGTCAAGGTGAAAACGCTACATGTCATCCTAGCTTCCCACGCTACATCCAATTTTAATTTACTCTTAAATTGCCACAGTATCTTACGAGTACCGCAGTCTATTGAGTATATTTTTATAATCAATCCATGTTTCCTTAAAAAATAAAATATAAAAGAATACAGCAAAATAAAGAAACACTGCACTTTTCAGACTGTGGTATTTGTCATTTTTTTTCAGCAGAAAGGAAAAGTGAAATGAGACATTTCCAATAGAAACAGACTATGAATTTCACCTGGTTTTGGAGGAAATTTTGCTGGCAATGGAAGGCCGGCATCCACCAGTTCCAGTGTCGCAGTTATAGGACTGCTCTTCCCCTTTTCAAATAGTTTTTCCTTTGCTAGTCAGATAGTTCTTTAAATAACCTACATCATGTAATCCTCGAACAAGCAGAACTCCCCATGTTCATGTTTTAGATGAAACAAAAATATTAGCATACTATTGCATAAGCATGTTTTTTCTTCCATTTTGTTTCTATATTTCATATATATGTAAGCTTTCAGGACAGCTAAACTTAGAACAAAAAACTGGAATGGGAAGAAACAATCATTTCAGTAATTTCAGCATCCATTTATTTATAGCTTGATGAGATATCTTCAGGTAACTACAGAGATACCTAACTCTCTCCATTGACTCTGTACAAAACTATCCGTTTAAAAACCTGCAGAGATCAAACAATTCCTGCATTGGTTATGTGAGCTGCAGAAAAACCGCCAGCCCTGAAGCTGATTTCCTGCTTGAGAAACCATAAGCTAATTGCAGAACAAAAGGTACGTTTTGAGAGGTCTGCCACTTTCAGCAGTTACTGCGTTCAAGTGTATCTGCTGCAGAGCAGCTTGTAAATGTTTTGCATGTTCTGTGAAGACGATATTCTGGTTGATGCATGCTGTTAATACTGCTGGGTGTGATGATACAGCATGAAGAAGAGCAAGCTGCATCCTTCAGTGTCAAAATGTTCAGTTTCAGCTGCTCTGAAGAGCACATATTTGGGTGAAGAGTAGGCAGTCGCTTTTTTTTTTTTCCTTCAGTCAACTGTCATCTTTACCAAGTCACTTTCCACCTGCTGGTTTTTGAAAAAATTAAAATCCTTCCCACTCTCTTCAAGTCAGTTACTAAGAGCCAAACGCAGGTTGCCAGGATAATGTCTGTTACATGCATGACATGAAAAGAACAACGTGAAAAGAGCATCAGGTAACTTGTGGTACTTAGCAGACTGGGTTTGTGGTTTTTTGTTGTTTGTTGGGGTTTTTTTTTAAATACTAATTGGTATTCATTATATATTTATTTTCTGGTGGTGATGACTCCTAACTTTCTAGTCATTTTTCAAAGCCAAATGTTCAGTGTATTTAATGTCTAATTTAAACTCAAGTTTTTTCCGTTATCAAAATTATTATAATTAATTAATGAAAATAGTTTAGACTTTAACATCGTGGAAATACATTTTCCAAAACCAGCTTTGTTATCTTAGGTGTTCAGCTTCTAAAAGTATTTGGGTGATACTGTGTTCAACACTGTGTGACGTTGAGGAGCATTTCACTTCTGAAACATGTTGGGATGCCCTTAAACCCAGACTTTGTACCTGTCCATTTTAAAGTCTCTTCATCTAATCACCAGGAGTTTTACACTCCACTCGCTGCACCTCTGAAATACAGTCCATGATGGAAGGACACAACTGCTTCATGGGGCAGGGCTGGCTCTATTAGCATGACATGGCCAGACAAGGGACAGGATATAAAGGCACGGAGAATCAAAAAAGGGGTGCTGGCAGTGATCTCACCAACAATGAGCATAGTCAGAGGGTTACAGTTACCACTAGGACCTGGGCCCCCAAGTTAAATGGATTTCATAAACTTGTCTGGAATAGTGCTTAATAATTTAAAGAAGGGATGTAACAAGCTGTTTGAATTTAAATGCCATTTGGACAGATTATATCATAATATCTATGACATAATATGCAGCAATAGTCAGAATGAAGAGTAACTGGAGTGGTCACTAATGGGCACCCCAGATACCTGGCTTTGTCAGTCGAGCGCAGAGAAAACTGAAATATTGAGTGACTGGCACTTCTGAAAACAAAGTTCATATGCAGATTTAAGGTTTTAAATGCTCTGCTTTCATCAGATTTTCAAAACTTGTAGATATGGATATGAAAACTCTTCTTATCCACTATTATCAGCACTCTCTTGTTTTTCCTGGTTCTTACTGATTATGAACCTAATTAGCTTGCAAATCAGTGGCAACTCCATTAAAATCCTTCAGGCTTTGTAGGGTTCTCAGTGGTCTAAGACAAAATAAATTTATATAAACATATATTTTTATACATACACATACGCAAGCATTTCAATTTAAGCTAATCAGAACTCATAAAAACAAAATAACTGTAGACTTTAATATCATACAGCCACGATTTTGTACAAGTTATAACACACGTTTTGATACCTATATAACTCTTGCTGTTGAACTAATACTGTTGTTCACATGCATCAACATTAGATACCTGCTACAGGTAAAGTAAAGTAAGTTGGATTATATTAACCAGGTAGGAGCAGAGCTTAGTCCTCTTGGCCTAGAAAAATGTAACTCTTAGATGGAGGTCTCTGTCTCTGTCAAGTGATGTAAAATCTGCACTTTGCACTATAAGCAGGGATAAATAGGATCTTCATTCAGTTCTGTTGCAAATGTTTTCTCATCATGGAGGTTTCATTACAGCAAGTGAATTCCTTATATACTTATATAGCAGCTTTCCTCCTAGAAGTTCAAAACATGACACAAATGGCGTGTCACTCTTGTGAAAGTCCATCCTTCTACTAAACTAAGGGTCGGCAGCAAGACATGTAAATATTTTGTTGTTTGTGGGGTTTTTTTAGACAGACTAAAAAAGCTTGGCTTCCCTTCTTATCGTTTGGCAATTATTTATACTTTTCTGAGGCAACAATGTAAAGAGCTTCTGGGACGATGAAAGGAATAAAGAGCATGTATTGCAAGGGGAGACTAAAATAACTGTCTTGGGTGGAAAAAAGAACAAATTCAATTGCTCAGAAATGCATTATTTAGAGAAACTCTTCAGAAATAAACTAAGGTATTATTTATATTAAGGCTAATGATGGTCAAGACACAACCAGATGTATGGAACAGAACCACCTATATTGTAAATGAGAAGAAAATGTCCAACCAGCTGGAAACTAAGGTTCAAAAATAGTCTCCCAAGAGGACTAATCAGGTAAATATCCTCACTGGCTTTAGGATGTCACCTTATCACTTTACAAGAGAGATTTCATGGTTGCCTATAAAAGGGAACTAGAATGAGTGACTCAAACAGTAATTTCTAATCCTATGTTTCCAAATTCCACTTCTTTCTTTGGGTGGAGGCGGTTGGGCAGGGAAGAGTTTATGTAGAAAAGTGAATCATTAATGTCATGTCAGACTTTAAAAGGACAAATAAGTTAATGTGTTTATATTCTCAGCCATCTAAATTTCATTACAGCAGTAAGAATGTGCAAGATTAGGTTCAATCGCAAATAAATACAGTATAGTAAAGATGATGCAGTGGCTTTTATTATACCATGCCTATGAAATGCATAACTGTATTTCCTTGTTCTTGTAGAAAGAAATTTTAATAACAATGTCCAATTTATATGCAGCTACATTAAGCTTCTATACAGGTGAGCAGGCTTCCTAAATTAATGGGGGAAAATGGGAATCTTCTGTAAAGTGATTCGGACCAGCTAAAATGGGTCAGGAATTTGACTTCTGACACAGATGACCTGAACAGCCCCATAGAAGTGCTTTCATTCTGTCATTCTGTCAAACTGGGGGCCTAAACTTAAGAGTGGCAATAATCCTGCTTCATTTTCCTAAATAAAATCTGGAAGCCCTTGTCCTGAGGATCTTATGATGAGAAGGCAGAGCATTTAAACCATTTTGGTGTTTTATGGGAAGTTAGCCATTACACTTTATCAAATCAATTAAACCTGCACAGTAATATAATAAAAAATATATTTCTGTGCAAGTATGCACCAACATCATTACATGTGTACTTGTGATGAAGTGAAGATGTAGTTTTTATAAAGTAATGGAAATGTAGTTATATATACTCTTAGAATTACTAATTTTGTAACTTGTCAAATAATGCAAACAAAGCAATTAATGTTTGTTACTGCTATGGGACCAGAGTTCTAGTTTGTTCCTATTCCTTCCTCCTCCTTTAATGAAAAGATTTTTAAGCCCCGTTTCCTAAGAAATAGCATCCTATTAAAAAGAGCTTACAACTTAAATTATTGCTTACCTTTGTTGTGGGCCCTACCAATTACATTGTACTTTATAGAAGAACAGAGGAGAAACAAATATTAAAATTACATGAGGTAAAACCACAGAGATAACAGTAAAAGAGAGTTAAATAATCTAATTTTATTTCTAACATTTTTTTTCTAATTATCTAAATACTAACTCAGCTGATTTCCTTAAATACAGGTAAGTGTTTATACACAACTTTCTTATGTGCCTCTTCAGCAGCATTTCATGCTGAAGTTTGCTTACTACTATAAAATACCAAATAACTGAAAGGAAAACAGAATTTCACTCCTATCATCAGGAATGCCATTTGCATCTGTGACAAAGTTGTGTCATCTGATGCATGGGTGTTATTTCTGATGCTCAGAAATTAATTTTTCTTCTTTCTTGTTCCCTAATGGGAAACAACACCCTTGGTCCAGAGCTCAGGAGAAAATGGAATTTCCACCCTGCCACATTTCCCTGAAACCACTTTCAGATTGTGAGTCTCCTTCTCTGCTGGTAATGGAATCCCACACACAAGTCTGTCTATACTAATGATTTTAGTTGCCTCCAGTACCACTTATGACTAAGTGCAAAACCCTCTCTTCTACCTCACTACCCCTCCACCCTGATGAACCACAAATTTAACAAGATAACCAAGCGTTTTCCTTCTCAGGACTTCTTCACAGTGTAGCTAATTATACACAAAGATGTGAACACTTTCTTTGAGAGGTAGCAATAAAGACATCATGTCTCTCTCTGTCCTCGGGAGTTAAAACTACTATGCAAGTATTTTTACAGTCTACAGGCTGGAAGGGCAGAGGATGCTAAACTTTAAAAAAATCAGAATAAATTTTCTATTACTTTATAATGTTATATATTGCACAATGCCACCCAGTGTTGTCAGAGTGTAGGAAACTACCTTCAGAAATGCGTTAATTTTGGGTCACACCTGAGTAATTTACAGTATGAGAGTTCTTGTTCTGCAAACTCTTAACTGAGAAGAAAGGTCACCTGTTTTTTGACCTGAAAGTTAATGATTCTGTGTCAACACAGTGCAACCCCAGTGTTAGCCAAGGGATCATTTTTGCTGTGCAGGAGCTTGGAAAGTTTTTAAGTGTTTCTTCACCCCTCATGCATTGCACCAAGGGTAAACGCTGGGTTGCTTCTACAAAGCTTCAGTTTTGATGTTATTGTACTTTCCTAACTTTTGTAACTTTATTTGGACTTTTTAGTTACCTAGGCTAGTAAAGATATCTTTTCCTCATTTTTTTCCCCTATTGTTTTTCCTTGTCATTTCCCCAAAAATATTTCTTAGATGTTTATGCTCTCTGGTTTCATCTGTGTGTGTGGAAGAGAGCCATGCAGTGAATGATGGGCAGATTGACTTGACTGTCCGACAGACTCCTGTATTGCTGGAAATGCACTACACATCCTTTACTTGGCATGTTCTTAACAGATGCAAAGCTGCACATCCACTTCCTAAGCAATCCGTGGCACTGGGTTTCTGGATATTTCAGCAGGGAACCTAAGAATGTCAGTAAAGGTTTCCTGCACAAATCTTCACTTTCAAAACTGGAGATAAAATGGGAAGATAACCTCAGCACGTTCTCCCCATTTCTATTCAGCAATATCTCATAAAATGGGCACGAGAATCACCTTGATGATATCACATTACTGTGTGACAGGGCATGCATATCCATGCTACAGAGCATGCTCTCAGTAAAGAAGCATACACATACGTTAGATCCTAGGGTGGCTAGCAAGGTCTTCATACTCTTTTAACATTTAAATAACTAATACAAGTTATGAAAACAACACTCTAGCTGGTTTCATCTTAAACAAAAAGTCTAAAGCAAATAATTTCACATATCATGAATCAGCAAAGTTCTGAAAAGATACATTGGTGTAAGATGTATTGCTCCAGGGAGATGTACCATAAATTTAGCATAATGCAATATAAACAGAAATTTCTCTTGAAATATAAATTTAAAAAATTGCCAGGATTCAGTCATGTAGTTTCCCAGAAAAATCTGTTTTCAGAAAAAAAAAAAAAGGCCAACAAAAAGCACCAAGTCTCTGCCTTCTGGGTGGTGTTGAACTCATTCCTAACTGCATTCAAATTACTACTGTAAATAACTTGTTTCTTACAGCAGAATATGAATTGTTGGTCCCCTGGCAAATACACTAAGCAGCACTAAACAGCAATTCAAAACAAAAATCAGAACTGAAAAAGCAAACTAGGAACTTACTTCTTTTCACCTGCTTTTCCACACTCTTTGACATTGAGAATTTTTTTTCTACACTAATTTTTTTCTGAAATACAGGTAATAATAAAAAATATATAGAAATAAAATGTGTCCATATATAGGAAAAAAATTTTTTAAATGCGCTCCATTTGTTTTTCTAGCAGTTAATTGATAATGTATCTAATAACATTTGAGTTATTAGTGTCCTGATTTACAACTGGACTTACTCTGGATTATACAGTGAGTCCAGTATTTGAATTTATTCCTCAATTACTAATGCAAATAATTGTAGCTACACATTAGACTATTTTTAACACATCGAGCTCACAATGTAGGAGATTAAGAACTAATCAAACCCCAACAAATTATGGTATGGTATATTTAAAACATTACCTGCATGATTAGATGTTCTTTGTAACTGAGTTCTCTGAGGAGCCTGTAGTAATGAAGAGCTTAATGGGCCCTTTACATCCATCTGAAATGTCCTTGGCTGTTTACCCTTCACATCACGTTAAGATTATTTCAGTTAAGAGGAATTGCCATGCTGAATTCTCTTACTACGTTGTGATACTGGATGACTGGATAAAGTTGTGCTCTTGCTTGCTTGCTAGAGAAAGCACTTCTAAAATGAAGGATGTGCACCTCAAAATGAGTCCAGATTCCAACCAACACTACAATTTGAAGGAGCTTGGATCTAGGTTCAGAATGAACTTTGCGTTTTAGATCATTTCAAAGTTTTCAATACCTAAAGGTTAGCCATTTAGGCAGTATGTTCTCAGAGAGGCCATTTTTAGCATAGAGACAAATAACACATATTGAAAGATTTTACTAGATTCCATGGAGAATACAGTTTAGCAATATTTTTTATTAAAAAAATATTAGTTAACTTGAGTGTTAAGTGATCTCGGATGTTATATATCAAATTATTTCATTAAGGGGGTCATTATTTTGTCAACCAATGTTTCCATTTAATTAACATGTTTTCTTATTTACTAAGCCACATGGAGTTTCTGGTGTTTTTGTTCAAATGCATTAGTATGACAGATGTGCTGAACTCTTTTTATCTATATTTTTTTTCAGCCTAGAGCAACCAGCTCTATCTGTATGCAATATATGAATAAATCTAAAAATAGTAAATTAATTCCGATAAGTAATAAATACTTATCCTTTGTTAAACCTTTTTAAAAATCAGCTTTTAGCTAAAGAGAAAACACCTCACAGGCAAGTTTTATACATTTTGTATGTTCTACTGCTTTCACAATGTAGTCAGGCAGTTCCATTTAGTAGATTAATACTATTATTCTCTATATCGCAGTGCCTGATTATTTTGCCATATGCTACCATCTCCTTTTTAAAAGCTCTTTCTCTAATGGCCTTTGATGTTTCCTTATAGAACTTCCGGTTCTTTTCCTCTCTCTCCATTTTAGTTCCAACACATACTCAGGCTATAAAGGGAACATCTATTTAAGATCTCTTCAGAGCCTAAAGATATGTATTCTTCTTTGGGTCAGTGCAGAGTGACATAGCTTCTCCTTTAATCAACCATTACAAAGATCCGAAGCACTGCTGATAACATCTGAAACTTGACATTCTTACCTACAGTAATCTCTGAAAATTGCTTCTTCCAGATCATTACTCCTTTGCACTGCTGCTGAAAGATATATAATGGAGATTGTCTCTTGAATATGTAATTAAATATTGAATGCAAGGCAACTTAGGCTCTTAGGACTTTTTTCCATGACAAATATATACATTCAATTTTCCTCGTGAGAGTGAAAGTAGATGAAAATAGGAGGATATATCATCTAGTCTATTCTTGTCTTAGTTTTTGACACCCTGTAGGAAAACAATATTCAGGCCTGCTCATTATCTCATTCACTTGGCAAGAGATGCAACTAATTGGTTATGGTATTCATGCAAGAGCAAGACAGAGGTCCACATCCCTTTTTTTCCTCTGAATGCTTGTGTATATATTGGTGTGGAAATCAGAATGGAGAGGATTACTCTAGACAGTAGACTACAGTTTAAAGCTGAGTTTTTAAATTTAATTTTTAAATTGTAAGTGTTACTTACATGCTTAGGTGGCTAAGTTTATAGTAAACAGTGTATAATGAAGATTATAAGGTACAGAACTGTTTAGGCACACACTTCAGGTAAGAAGCCTGTAGTCTCCCATTAAGCACCCGTGGCATTCCACCTCAGCAGAATGACCACATAGTTCCTTCCTCCTCCTCGAACTGTAATGTTGCTTCCATCTATTCTTTAAAGAGTGTATAATATAATTGTTTATGTATCAAGGGACACATTTGTGATATCTTAAAAGACAGCAAATAAATCACTACTATGAGAGGAGAGGGAGAGCATGGAAGAGAAAAAAGTGAAACCAAAATGATATTTCTGGTAAGATAAATTCTGCATTAGGTGAACCAATGCCTGGGGACTTTTTCAATAAGAAACATGCTTTTGTTTTCTCTACTCAGTGGTGCATGTAGCACTGAACTTTGCTCCCTCCTCTCCCTCACCTAATTTGATTAACAAGTTAAATACAGTTCTCAATTGTAGAATTTTTATAAAAAACATCTAGTCTTATTTGTCGGGTGTTGTATGTCATACAAACAGAAAGATGGAGTTTATCTGTTAAAGAAATGTATCTGGTGTTCTTTTACACAAAACTTGGATTGACAGTAGGAATTGAGTTATAGGTCATTTATAATTAATGCTTCGATATCTATTTGGTTTTTATTTTATTTATTTATAGCTTTCCCCCATTTCTAAAGTACAAACCTCAGCTATAAATGAGCTAAAGACTTCTAGATGTCACAGTGTTGTAGCATGTAGTATTAACATTCCAGTTAGGTGAGTTCAGTTAATTAGCTCCATCTGTCAAATGTGCCTTTTTCAGAGTCAAAATAAGACCACAGTTGAGTTAGCAAGTAAATTGGTGAGTAAAAATACAAAAAGACTGCAGCACAGCAAGTAAGTTGGTGAGCAAAAATACAGAAGGATTGCAACACAGATTTATCTTTAAGCAGTCATTCCCAGATTCCATAATTAAAGTAACTTGAAGGGCTATCCTTCAACTTCTCATAGCATCTATGAGAAGCATATGCACAAAGGAAGAGAATCATTTTACTATAATTAATCATTTTACTGTAATTAACTCATCTACTACAATTTCCAGGTTTTGCCTTCTGTTGGAAAGAAATAGTATCAGAAGCAGAATGATCCCCCTTAGTTAAAGAATACAGCAGGTAAGCTTGATACCATGCTGTAACATGAAGTTCACAAACATACAAATTCTGGCTTAAATACAAGACTTCAGTAAACATCTGAGCAAAAACACTTCTCAAATGAACCTGCGCAACCTGCAGCACCTTATAGTGTGAGAAAAGTTCAGGTCTGACTGTTCAGGAATTCTGACTAAATAGAAACTACTTGCACATGACTGAGAAAGAAAGTTAAAGAAGAAACTGTTATCTGGTGATGAGCTTAATGTGCTCTCTTTTGTTAGATTTTACAAAATCACTACCTGACAGGCACAAAGATTTCCCAGAAGAACGCTTTAAAAACACCTATCGTATCGCAGCTTTTAGAAGAGCTCGTACAAGCTATGTCAAAATCAAAGCAGAGCATGTAAGGACAAAGTAAAACCACAGCTTCAAAACAATATTCCCGCCTTTTAATTTTATTTTTTTTTTCCTTTTTCTCAAGTAAGGCAGTATTTTTGTAAGTTAGATCGCTTGTATTTTTCCATAATAAGGACTTACTTTTTCTTGTTTCTAACTAGCACACCACAACTATTTGGGCAAATTCTATTTGCCATTGTTTGGGTATTTCTGTAGGTTTCAGCTACCACAGTGGAACCATCTCTGAGAGTAAAATTGAGAGAAAATACATTGCATTGTCTGTGTTAAATTATATTCTAGACCTCTGTAGACTGAGAAGATTAAATAATAGGATCACCCTATGCACGGTACCAGTGGATATAACCAGTTTTTTCATGCTTTCTTAAATTCACCAAGGTGATGGTCTGGATTTGCCTGCCCTGGTTATTCTTCTGGTAATTTTGTAATGACTACAGTCACTTTTACCAAACAGCAAGGCACAGTTGAACTTTTTCTACCCAAGCAACAGTCACACATCTAGCGTCCAAGGCAGATGTACCCAGAAATCATTGTTCTGTGATACCATGGCTTGAGGAGCTGTTCAGGTTGATCGTTCCTCGACCTATGTGGTAGTGCATGATCCCCTTCTAGGTTAAGCCAGAGCAACAGCTTGTGAGTGATTCTGTGAACTGTCAGACTTCACCGGTTTACATTAGAAAGAAAGAAAACGTGCACACACAACACGGATTGGCTGACTTAGTTCACAGCATCGTCCCACAGTCAGCTGTACAGGTACGAGGCAGGGGACGTGAGTTGCAGTAATGACTGTCCAGGCATGGGCAAGACAACGAAGCCCTAGACTGGCATTACCATTGAAGCCCTGTATAATGGAATTAGAGCCTGGGGGTTGGGGTCTATCTGCTAAACTGAAACTCAGGGATAAGAACAGTGACTGGTAGAACAGCTAACAAATTATCTAATTCAATCACATTAAGATATCCACAAAGGATATCTTTCCTTTACATGAGCTGCATATCAGCACCATTTCAGTTTCAACCCTTAACAGTCACCTTGAGAAAAAGTATTTATTGGATAAACGTCTCTACTTCTTAGGGACCAATCAGGGGAAAAGAAATATGGTCTTTTGCTACAGTGTAAACTAGTGTTACAGAACATGATGGAGGATTTTATATTGAATTGCCTCTTCCATAGAGTTTATCAATCTAAATATCACCGAAGACACAGGAAAAAGAAGATAAACCAATGTTCTGACTTGCAGCAGAGCTGAGTTTCCTCAGCAGAAGTTAGTGGTAAGTATGATTTGAATATAAATTTCTAAATACTTGGAGAACCAGATTATACGTATCTTAAACAGGACACTCAATATTCCATGATTTAACAGTTTGGGTTTTACTCTCAGTACTTTGGTATTCCATATATGCAACATAATCAGTTTTACTTAGAATCTTTACTAAAATGAAGTAATTCATTTTAGTAAATATTCTAAGTAAACACAAAAATTGTGAAATGGAATCTAATTATTCTATATTCAGTGCAGACTGCAATAAACTGCAAATAATTAATGGAGCAGTATACTGCAGAAAATAGCAAACTGTTCATAGGACCATAGAACTATCAGAACTAAATTATGCTATGGGTCACAAAAATCTAATTTACTGCAATTGCAGGCAATTACATAATCTAATCCTTTTCCTAAATGCTTCAAACTGGTTTTAAGGATTATTGAATTATAGGAGAAACCATAACCCAGACACCTCTGGATTATGCTGACTATTTTGCCAGAAATGTGTAATGCTCAACCTGAATTTTTTCACAGGAAAATTCCATCTGTTCTTGTGCTGCTGTTTTCCTTTAGAATAAAATTTCATTATATTCAACCAAATGAACTAAGATTTCATGACAGATTGGAGTATAACAGAGAAATGAAGGTCGTCTTTCTGTAACATTTGTTTCACTCTGAACTCATCTTTCTTGAGCTTGGAGACCAAGAACTATCATAGGTGAGAGAGTTCCTGCACATTAAATAACACAACGGCTTTCCAACACTCCTGTAACCTACACTTGCCTCTTCCACAGCCATACCGCCCCAGTGACTCATAAATTATTCTGTGATCAAGCACTCACTACAGTTGTCCCCACCACAGCTGCCTCCAGTCAGTTAGCTCTCAAATTAACAGAAACTCTCAGAATTAGTCCCAAAAGGTACTTGTACTTCATACTGCTAAATTTCATTCCCTGTGTCTTTTTCCAGTCCTTACTATCACCCAGATCCTCCTGGATATTGCAGTTGCCTTCTGTGTTAGTGACACACAAAATTTTTTCTATTGTCTAACTCAAGCATCACACTTGTTTCTTCATACTAAGCTTATTAATGAAATTATTAAACAGTATCTATTTAAAGACTGACCCTCGAGGAGCTCTTGTAATTATAATCTCATAACAGCACTTTCCCTTTCAGTGCCGCTTCTTATCTTCCTTTTAGCGAGCTTCCTCTCTCACAGTATAGTGCTTTCAATAATTAGTGAGCATTGATTACCACGTGCACTGAATGCACAGTAATTAGGCAGGAGTCCTGCAGAAATGGTATGTTCTTGTTTAGGTAGAGACTTTCTAATGATGCACATTTACCTAGAGACTAAAGTAAGGATTTATATAAATCTAGGGATTATTTTAATAATAAAAAATGTCTTTTTCTACTGTACTATTTTGCAAATAATTGCAAACACTCGTTGAATCTGATACATAATACTAAGAGCTATGGAGCATTACATTCTTTTTTTTTTTTTGCTATTATTAAGGCAAAAGTTTCCATTTCATAAATGAAGAAATATTTTTGATGTTTCATTTTGAAAACCATATGCCTTGTTTCCTTTCTGAGTTAAATTAAAAGTAATTGAAAAGACACAAATGTTACGTGGAATAAATGAATAAAATTCATAATGACTCACAATGAAGTACTTTTTGTGAAACTGAACTAGGAAAAACATATTTTGAGTTAAAAAATAAAGAAGTATTTTGTATTGATGTAAAATGAATGTACTTTCTGATTGTTTTTATTTTGCAATGTAATAAAAAACAAATCTTATTTATCTTGCCTTTAGTTTTATAGGCAGCATGAATTCTTGTCTCCTCATATGCTGACACCATCACTTTGCAGCTTAGTGTTCTTTCACCATAGGTTGCTCAGGACACAAGTTAAATGAAATACCAGGCAGAGACAGTTCTGGTCTTAAAGCTTGGACCATGTCACACTGTCCATGAACATAAATTGTGGAGAATGTTTGTGGAGGAACAATTGCACCTGCAAATCACCCCAGTCTCTGCAAGGAAACATTTCATGCAGGGACAAACACAGTGACATGTGAATAAACAAGCCCGTGGTTCTAGGATGAAGGCATGAGACTGCATATCAAAAGCCACGTGCACACTTGTGGTAGTGTTTTTCTACGAGTCCTCAGAAAAAGCTAGGAGAACCTTGAAACAATGATAAAAATTGAACATGAGCAAGCAACAAAGTTGACAGAGGGGGCCAGCAAGGAAAAAAATTAGTCAAGGAAAATCACCCAGGAAACTATTGTTTCACACGCATATGGCAGAAATAAAAAGTTGTTTACTGAAATGGAAAAAAAAAAAAGTCATACCTCTCAGCTAGAGATTGCATACAATGCAACTCAATATTTATTTGAAGGCATAAAACCATAAAATGTCATACTGTTTTGCATAATTAACTATATGCAGAAACATTTATTGAATAAAAAACCCTACAGATTTGTTCATTATATAGTTTTAAAAAATCTATTTCCAACTGATACTTTACATGTCAGAGTGATCTCAGGTACCCTAGCAACCAGGACGTTATTGAAATTCTACTTACAAGCGCGTGAGTCATTTTAAGAGATGTAGTAAGTCTAATGAATGTTTAATGAATGGCAGAATCAGTAAATTACAAGCTAGATTTTATAAATGTGCAACGCTTGGTAAATTGAATTTGTTCATAAATGTGCTGATAAGGAAGGATAAATATCTGCACTATTTATTTTCAAAAGAACGTTAAGTAACATTTTCTATGCTGTCAAGTTATTTCCCTATTTGTCATCTGAAGCTTTTTACACATCAACTTCACTTATACCAGTTGTAAGGATTTGTTCTAAAACTGTAGATCATATCTCTCTTATCCTGCCCCAAACTTGAAAAAGAGACTTCTCTGCCCCATGTACAGCTGTGTGTGGTCAAGTGTCATATCTCTGAGCTACAGAAAACATTCATGTACTTTATTTGACAAACCTTCCTTGACACAAGTTTCCTGATGCTTCAGGCCCAGTCTTCAATGCACAGAGTCATAACCCATGTTCTGTAGTTACCACACAGGATTTGCACAATGTGCTGCTTCAAAGATTGCAACGAGGCATTTTGAAAAATAAGTGGAAACAGAATTAAGCCTGAAAGTAAGATTTCTTTCCACCTAGGGGAACTGAAAAGGTCCTGTTTCATGACAGTACTGCTGCACTAATTACAAGGTTGAACCCCAACTTTCTGGGATTCTTTCCCAAGCAGAGGTCTGAGTACAAAATAGCTTCTTATAAAGTCTACAACAATACATGGTGGAAATGTTTGCTTAAATAAAAAGTAAAAGCGCACTTTTTTTTTTTCCTGAGTCTTTCTTGACGTACTCAATGCATTTATATAAATGCAAGGTACGGGATTGAAAAGAAAGCATTGATTCATTCTAGGATGACAGTTCTCACCATCCTAGCACAGAAAATATATTTGCGTCTCCTTACTATTCCAACTCCTATTCATCTGCTTAATTGTTCTCATTGCTACCGCTTTCAAGCTAATTTGCATAAAGCATCAGTTAATGCCAGCTTAAAGGTTTTTTTTTAGCATTTGCCAGTTAATCGATACTGTGTATACAAATCATCTTGTCAAAGATTTTTTTTCTTAAAATTCCTGTTACGAATCAGGAAGAAATTCTGGTTAGTTATCAGTGAGGTAGGAAAATTAATCTGAACTTTCTGAACACTGGAAATTCCTAGAGGAGTGCATGAAAGAGAAATAGGCCCGTGTAAACACACTGTACATAAGAAAGAGACCTAATAGTAAATGGAGGAAGGAGGTGGCTTTGTCAATATAAGATGTGTTACTGATTTAACATAAACTGAGAACGAGGGACATCTAAACCAAACTAAGCACAAGTTTCACTGACTCTTCCTCATAATTTGCACAGGCTTTGCAGGATCACTGTTATATTAGTCCAGAACACAGCACGCATCTTTCATGAAAACTGAGACTATCCAGTTATGGTTAAACCAAAGACGTCTTTTTAACAGCTCAGAGCCCATGTTTACAGACATTAAACTTGAGGCACAAACGTATTATTTTAGTCTGGCCTGAAAGAAAAGCAGAGGTAAACAGCATCTCAAAGAGGCAGTGTGAATGAAAGCCTGTCACTTTTTCTGATGTAACTGAATCTAGGGCGTGGCACTTGCTAACTTATCGTAAAACCCTCCCTTGGTCTGTTTACAGTAAGGTACTGAGCAAACCAGGCTTTTATAGCTCTTATGAACTCACTTAAAAAAATTCTGCTCCAGTTGTCAAACCTTGCACCACCAGCAACAACAAAACTAGACGGAATTTCTCAATGCAGTTTTCATTCTCAATTTAGAGAAAGGAGAAACAGCAAACAAGACTGAAATTCAACTCTTAGGATCCTTGCATTTTCTGAACAGCCAAAGAAATGTGTGCTTATGAAATGAATCCTTAAGAAAAGTGCTTAAGAAGAGAAGAAACCAGGAAATTGGATTAGTTCTTCATAAGGAAGATTTTTTTTTTCTGGTTTAAAATGATCCACAAAAAGATGTACCAGTTTAAAATTGTCCACAGAGTTGACAAACAAACACCCTCTAATCTGCAGAAAGAGTTCAAAACGTTAGCTGTGAACAGCTCTTATTGCTGGTGTCTTGGTGACTGCAGCCCTCAGATGTTGCTTCTCTTATGGTTAATTATGCAATAATCAACTAGAGGAATGCTACACTATGTATTTGAATTGGTTTTGAGAGTCTTTCATGTGCATCAGCATGCTAAGCACCTAAAAAACATGAACTTGCCTGACTGAAGTGTGTCTAAACAGGCAAAAGAGGAAATGGGAGATGGCAATTTGACCAATATTGCATAACTAATACCAAACAGAGGAATCAAGATTTCCTGCATTTGAGCACGATAAGCAGTCAATCAGGATGTTTTAACATGTAGAACTTACAGGGGAAACTAAATAGTCCATTTTTTCACTTGTTAGAATGGGGATAGCATACTGGATTAGGACATGCAATTTGAAGTTCTGTTTTTGCCTCTTGTTTTCAGTCTAGTTTCCTAAGGAAATGAAACTTGTGCAATGACGAGGGGGGTGGGGGAGGGTGGCGGGGGTGAGGGGGAGAGCGTGTATGGCTGCCTGCATGTGTGTTCATATAGTAACTTTTGAACTTGTTGGCAAACTGTAGCAAAATTGGACACACAGTATTGGTCTCAAAGGTAGCATAATACAAATGTTGTGAAAATAGGGGGACAACTGCAGAATTCAAACTGTAGCCTGAGAGCAAGAAAATTCATCTGATAGACATCATATTGCTTTAGTTTCAATGTTAACAGAACTAATCACTGTCATCTTCAGTTTGGTTTTAGAGTTTTCCTCTGTATTGAGAAATTTATTCATTAAAAACCCAACACCAAAACAAAATCTCATGAATCAGTTCAGTATTAGGAACTGGAGCTTAAAGGAAGAGAACCAAGTGCATTATTATTCATAATCAAATAACAAAGTAGAATAACTGCTTGTGCGTGGCTGGCATGTGGATTTCTCCTTTCAGCCTTTCCTATACGTCTTTATGAACCGCCATAAGCCCATTCAGAGTTCCTCTGTGTTTCAGAGTGTAAAACTGGTGGTAGCAGAAATCCCCACTGATGTATTTCAAGGAAGGAGGAGAAAACAGAGATGAAAACCGGGGTGAAGCTACGTTCATGATTGAGACTATTTACGTTACTGATCTCAGGTATTATAATTGAGCAAGGTCTACTCAAAAGCACCAGTGTAGACAAGGCCTCATTGAGGCTCAGGGTGGATAATGATTCCAGCTCTAAAATGAGAATATTCAGTTTGAGCATCTATCTCATGTTGGAACATAACTTGCTCCTTTACAAGCATTGTTCCTCTTCCCCGCTGGTGAGATACCTTGCCAAGATCATGTGAATGAAGCTGGAAAGAGGGTATATATGTTTCATTTGAGTTCTGCTGAGTAGGTCAGAAATTTTCTTTCCCTTTTTAGAATAAGGGTTCCAGTATAATTTAGTTTTCTACCCTCACTAGTGTAAGCAGCCTTCAACCAAACCAAAGCACACAACTTCCATTGTGTCACACACATTCACTCGGCATAAGAATAAAATGGAAGGGTAGAAGCTGAAGACCTTTTTACATGTTTTTATTCTGGTTGCTATAGTAACGAATACAGATATGCTTATTGTGCAATCACTGCAATTAGACGTTTAAAGAGGGTGGTACTTTCAAACAGTAGCAATACAACTGCAATGAGAGAAAGTGGTATCAAGGAAAGATAGAAGCATAAGTCAACAGCATGCTTATGATGTGTTTACTGGATTATATTTGAGAGAGAAAGGCTGGCTCTTGGAAAAGATGTTAGCATCAGATTTTTCACATCTAATTTCAGTACTTTGCTCTTCCACAGCTCCCTTAAAAGAGGTATAAGATTCTGAATCTCAATCAGCAATTACTCCTGCAGGGTGCTACCATCTATTTTTTTGTCACCTATCCTTCAAAAAAGCCAAGGGATCTACAGATCCAGTTTTGTTTGAGCTATTTTTTCATTGTCACAACCCCAGACTGAGACAAAAGCACTTAAAAAACTTTCCTGTCTGAATACAAATAGTTTGCACTTTGTAAAATAGTGATTTGAATATTGGTTGAATCTGACATATCCATTTAAGCACAAATTCCACTATTGTCTTTTCTCTCTACAATGGAAACAAGCAGTAAATTTTTTGTCCATGTTCTTAAATAATATTCTGTAACTGATGCTGAGAATTATAGTGTTTGGCATGTTCTTACAAGCAATATAAAACAATCTGCATTAGGAATACTACTTCAGTTACTCTGACTCATCAGTCACACAATTCATTAACAATGTTTTTCCCTCCTCCTTTTTGTTTTCTGACCTTTTACAGATAGATACCACTAAGCTCAAACTCAAATTTTAAAACATGCCTGTATTTGACCAAGAAATAGCACATAACAATTTTTTTCAAACCTGTGAGTCATCCTGAACATTAACAACCCTTCCTTTCAAGATTCCAAAGAAGTGATAAAATAGGACAGGTAGATAGGAGGAGAGAAAACACACCCAAACAACCTCTTTTCAGACAGAAATAGAATCTCTAGCTTTCATTACTGTATTATTTTCAGGGTGTTACAAAACTTAACTGTTCATGTTTATACCACAGGATTTCATAAGCTTTCAAAAATGTTAAAGGAAGGTACTGCTAAATTTTTATGGATGATTGAAGGGACAAAATAAAAGCTGCAAATTAATAACTTTGATAAAAAATTCTAGTTGAGGCTACAAAAAGTTTTGGATACTTTACCTAACCCTTTTGTGGGCTGACTACCAGAAATCTTAGTACTAATAAGGTGCTCAGCATATCATGATAATTGTGCATTGTTTTCCAAGTTAGATGTTCACAGAGACACCTATAATTAGAGACTGAGTTCCTGAACCTAACAATGCACTTTGGCTAAGGCTTTACAAAGGACCTCTTAATATTGCCCCACAAGGAACTCCTAACAAATAATGATTTCTTTTAAACCAGATTAATTTCCAGTGTGTGAATTTTTCTGCCTGTCTCCATTTGGCATTTTAAAGTTAGTGTGCATTTAAATGTGCTTGCTGAAGTGATGCCTAAATACCTTCAAACAATGTGATCATTGATATGGTACTGAACATTGTTTTTTGTATATATTTGCAATCACATTCTGTTCAGTACTGCTACAGCTACTCTCCCTGATTAAAACTGAGACCAGCAATAAATAATGCCTCTAGTGCAGAATATTGACAGCAATACTTGTAATATTGCCATTCTGAGCTGTCCTTTAAAATAGGTCACAAAACACATTGCTGGGAAGGTAAGGAGGTATAAAACTGGAGAAGGAAATGATCTTAGGAGTTCAGGAAAACTCACATCATTTTTGGCCAAAGTAATTGATGTTTCTCTCACTTCATTTTACACCTAGCCACAATGGACCGTGAATTAAGGTTATTATCTCTCTGTTTACTCAAATTTTTCTTTATTGCATTCATCTGCCTGATCCTGTTCCCAACATAATTTAGCGCAAAAAGTCTGTTAAATCTGGCAAACTGAGGAACAGGTTTTACATTCCCTTCACGTAAGCAGTAGTCTGATGGTATCAACATAGGTGTGTTAAATATTCTCCTGTAAAGAGTCTGAGCACAGTTTTCCTAGTATTCTGGTGACCCACCTCTCCATGGTATTTTCTCAATCCTTAATAGCCCTAAGAACAATGGAGACTGAACAGTGCATTGACCTAACCTGATTATATTCTTCAGGGACAAAGTAGAAATTCAACTAAGTACTGTTGTGTGAAACAATTTTTGCAAACAGCTATGAAAAGAAAGTGGTTCTTCAGTCAAACACCCATCCTTCTGCAGTACATGTAGAGCAGATACCCTCAAGGTCGATCCATAAGTATATAGCCTAACTGAGGAGACCACAAGAGACAAACGGAGTCCTAGAAAGATTAATCTTTCCCTTCACACATATATATGGCTGGTAAGCTTAGCACTTTCAGCCAGAAACTAGGACTATTTGTTTTGCTTTTAAATTCCAGCCAACTTAATGTTACTTCTCGTATCTGTAACAAGAGAAGACAGAAGGCCCGTGACAACAACTGCGACTATCTGCAGCCACGCTGCCTTTGTTCTGAGCCCTGTCCCACTTCCTTCTGATCCACCAGCACCAAGGGCTCTGGTGAATTGCTGGGATGGGTTTGAGGGAAGATGGTCTTCCTTCCCTCTCCTCTCACTTCCTCTCTTCCTCAGCTGACTCACATAATAAGCATACTAAGAGAAACTGAGAGGAGGCAAACAAAACTTGGTGAGAAGGAAAAAGAGCATTTCCCTTAAAGTGATTTAAAAGCTACATATATATACACATATATATATATACACACATATAAAAGAGTCCCTTGTCAGAGTATGGGCTTTATCTATATCTGCTTACATTTTCAGCACTCAGTCCAGTGTTGACTTTGAATCAGCACAACCTTGTCCTTCTGGGTGAAATCCCCTTGGAAAAGGTTCCTGCCCTGCAGATGAGATCAGAAAGGGCAGAAAACACCACTTCCTACACGCCCACATCCTGTGAAACCCCTGTGATTACTTCTCATTTCTCCTTACCTCAACTGTCACTCCTGCTTCTTCATACAATCTCTACCACTGACTTTGCCACTGCAAATAGCAAGGGCAAAATCATTCATATGGGCCTTGAACACTGCAGCAGCAAAATTAAATTTTGCTGCCTCTGTTTGGAAATTTTGAAGCAGTTCTGTAAGAAACAAACCACATGGAAATCATGTCATCTAATTTCTTTCCAACTCAAAAAATCACTGTCATTTTACCTGTTATCTGCTAAACAGAAACATTTTAAGTAAATAGGACAATAGACAAACAAACAAAAAGTCAGACCCACACCACTTGTGTAAGCTGAACCTTCATCCTTTGATGCTGTCAAAGGGACTGTTATATCCGCAACACTTTAACTATGAAAATACTTTTAAAAGGTTAAAACAATACACTTATATTTCTGGTGAGTGGTGTCTCACCTCTTGCTGCTGACCAAGAGATATCCTGTAAAGGAAGTAGCTAATCACTGTCTCCTTGGAAAATGTTTACAAAGGGACGTTTGGGATGATGTTATCTACATCCTGTTGAAATAGCTGTTTTGTTCTTTTAAATCAGATGGTGAAAAAAAAAAGCATTCTTAGTAGTATTGTTACGCTTTTCCTTTATGTACCTTGAGTCTCACTGTCTCTGGACAGTAGTTATTTCAAGGGTACCAGCTGGTTTTCAGTTTATATCTCTGTACTTTAAATGCATGTATTTTCAGAAAGAAGGTGTTGCAGCAGGGTTGAGATTTTTTTTTAGGGGGAGGGGGATAGTGGGAGGAAGAAGGGAAGAAAATTAATTTTCATACAATACCTATCAAAATCAATTGGTAAATTGTATGTACACATAAGCATCCAATGAGGTGAATCAAAACAGATCAAGTACATTAATTCTGCAAGACCACAAAGGAAATAAAATTATTTTGCTACAGACTCCTGGAGGGAAATCAAAATTATGATGACAGTGCTCTTGGACTCATTTAGAGTAAGTAAAAGCTTTTATTTTCCCCTGGTGCCAGAATTAAATGTGATTTTAGTTTTAGTGATAAGAAGACAGATTTCAGTTAGCAACACCTTTCACTGCATATTGCAGTATCGTAACAACCCCACTGTGTGCTACTTCTGAAACAGCTGGACATTAATGCAAGATAGGCAGGTGATCAGTGTTTGCTGTATTTCAGAGGAAAATACCAAAATCTTTAATCAATAGAAAAGCTGAGGCATTACTTGTAGGACTGAGCCTCAAAGCCCCACAAATCAAAGTGTGCGTCTACTCAGAAGGATGCCACCAGCTAATAACATTTTTTGACTTAACAGACTTGATGTTTCTATATATTATCAAGATACATGTTCATTGTTTTTCTTGGAATTGTGGAACAATTAAGTTTTGTCCACTGTTACTTAAAGTCTTCCAGATTAAAACCACCACCACCACCACCAATCAGTTTCAGTTACACATAGCTGACAGTGCAAGACCGTTGCCAATCAGCAGCTTGCAAATTATCTGTAAAAGCAAGTAATAATGAACTTGGAGATAGTTCTCAAAGTAAATTTTAGACTTTTTGATTACTTTTATGTCCTTTAGGGAGTTCAGGGTGAGAACAGAAGGGGAAATTAAGTTATTAAAAATTATGAAATACCTAAATTTTTCTGGACTGGCTCACTTAATCTTGTGAGATTTGTCTGAAAAGAAGAAAAAAAGAAAAAAGAAAAAAGGATTTTGCCCATTTTGGGGGGATTTGTCTTTGCTCAAAATCCCAATCAGGGTACTGATGAAACTTAGGAAGTGGTGCACTGTATGCACTGTCTGATGCATGTATCCATCTATCAGCATCTAAGTTCCTGGACTGACTGCGAAATCTCCAAGTTCGGATGCAAAATCATGTTCTCATGCACTGAGCATTGCTGGAATATATGAGCACTTTCACAAGCATAAGTGCAATTATTTTCAGAGTATTGCTAAGCAATTGGATAAATTCACACCAACACAGCTGTAAGTCAAGAAAAGACTTTATCAATCATCTTTGCCAAGTACAGTGAGGTTGTTTTTCCCATTTTAAAAGGGGGAGCAGAGTCACAAAGGAAAGGCTACAGTAGTTGTGGTACTTGAAATGAAAAAACGAGGACCTTTTTTTCCAAAAAACTAATTAGCATTACTTAGTACTTCACATGGTCAAAGTACATGTTTTTACTTAGTTTTCATTAATGAGTGCTCAGATTTCTGCATTTTCTACTGGTAAAAGTATGCCTCAGGATCAAAAACCTGAACAAATACAGCAAGTAGATATGTAAAAAGCTCTACTCAGCATCATTTTCTGAAAGGCAAGGGACTCCAGGAGAGTCCATAGAAGATGCAAAAGAAGTTTTTCATTATTTCAGCCATCAAATCACAATTTTACTTCTACAGTCCTCTTTCTCTAGTCACTATGAGCCATCTACCTTCTGTAACCAAAGCGGTTGAAAATGACAGCTCCTGTCAGTATGCCTCCTTATTTGAATGGAAGGAGGGTGCTGTGAAAGAAATTTAATCTTGTTTTGTAGTTGAAGGTAATACTGATATCTGTACACACAAGAAGACATGAATCTCGTAATTTTGGAGTACACAGTTTTTCAAGGGGTGTCCTACACGGTAACACTGTCATAACTGCAGTGGCTTAAAGACAAAGTCAAGACAAGCTCTACAGGTAGAGATAATGCCTTTGATTAGAGAAACTAGTATAATATAGGGAAAAGTAGATAGATTTCCAGATGTTTCTATTTTTTAAGTTTAGTAAAGCTTCCAATATGATTTCTTACAATATTCTTGCATTCAGTCTGGGACACTGAGGTGCGGATGGGTGGACAACCTAGTAAAAAGTTGTTCACCTAGTAAAAGTTGTTTGAATGTTTAGGCTCAGAGCGTATGGGGTGTATCTATCTGGAGGTTGGCAGTGACTAGCACAGGGGTCTATCCTGGGACCTGTCCATTTTAATGCTGTTACCAGCACTCTGGGGGAGCCAACGCAGTGCACTCAGGTTTGTGGGCAGCATCAAACTCGGGTGACAATTCAGTACACTTGCAGGCAGGGCTGTCATCCATAGAGACCTAGACAGGCTGGAGGAATGGACTTGCAGGAACTTCTACAAAATTCAGCAAGGACAAACACATAGTCCTGCATCTAGGAAGGAATAGTTCCTTTCACCAGTGTGGGCTGGGAAGTGGTTGGCTGGGGAAGAGCAGTGCTGAAAAGGAGGTGGAGATCCTGCCACACAGCCTTCAGCACACAAGCCAGCAGTGTGCCCTGACAGCAGAGAAGGCACACAGCACCCTGGGCTGGATTCACAGGCAGAGCCAGCAGATTGAGGTATGTGATTATACCACCTATACCCAGCACTCTAGACTGAGTCTAGTTCTTGGGTTCCCAGTAGGAGGAGGACATTGACAAACTGGAGCAAGTTCACCAGAGGGAAACAGAGGCTGGAATGCTTGCCCTGTGAGAGATGCTAAGGGAACTGGCCCTTTTCAGCCTGGAGAAGAGATGTCCTCAGCGGTGATGTAATAGCAGACTGACTGTACTTCTGAGAAGGATATTGAGAAGGAGTCAGGTTCTTCACTGCAGTGCATGGCAGGAGACAACAAACTGAAACAATCAGAGACTTTGATTGAAGAATTATTTTATTTTGTTTTAACCATGAGTGCAGTCCTACATTGCTACAGATTGCTCGGAGAAACTATGCATTCTTCAGACTTGGAAGTTTTCATTATGCAACTGGATGGATTCCTGAGCAACCAGATCTAGTCCTACAGCTGGCTGTGAGCAGGAGGGTAGACCTGAGGTCCCTTCCAAACTCAGTAATTTTGTGATTCTCTGCAGAAACTCTCTTCAGGTCTACTCAAAACCTTGTCTTTTCTAACTGTGCCAGCTGGTCTGATGAAAAGATACTGCCTTTACCTATGAGCGATGTCTTGCCTATAATTTCCAAGACTAAAACCCACAGATGTTCCATCAAGTGGCAGCATGTTTACACCTACACGGACCATTAGTGGGCCTGGACTCATTCAATCCAGCCCACAGACCTTTGGCATTTGAATCGAGAAAGTGACTCACAGTAGTTGTAATGATCAGCCCGAGCGTTCACTGAGACCAGTGGGGAATCCATGGCTGGCAAATAGCCTAAGTAAAGGTCTGATAAAATCCAAACTCAGTGAAACCCAGGTGCTCCACACTCTTAAGTTCTGATAATTTTCCTAAGCTTTTTCTTTTCCTCTATCATGAATTTTATCTAGTCTTGTCTCTTTTCCACCGTCTTCAGCTCAGGGCTTACTGCTGGACATTGCAAGATTTAACAGAAGCAACCTTCACAGAAAGAATGTCAGTGGAGAGGTAGATTGGAGAAGTAGATCTGTTAGTAGCATAGCTACTGACTTTGTAGGATGTTTTGCATGTAATGTACACAAACCTATGGTCCTTAAATGTAAGGAGACAGGGGCTATTGAGTGGTCTCAAAAAAAGCTGGAACCTCAGAGGTACTTTACTAACAACCCAAATCACTCAAATAAGGTTAGTCCAGTCTTCTTCAACCTGACTTAAAGACCATGTGTAAAAAGACAATTCTTATTCTCCTTAATTTACTATCTACTCTCTCAATCCTACAGTCTTTCACTCTCACAACCTATTCTGCAATCATGCGTTTTATTGTCTCTCATATGAGTGAAAGCTGCAGTTTTCCAAAAAGCCACCCTAGAACGTACACCACTGCAGGCAAATACACAAAAACAAACACTGTTGTAGGTCACATTGTTTCAGAAAGTGGAACATTCCATTCCTGACCACCATGGCAAAGGCACCTCAACAGAAAAATAGCAAGATAATTACCCTGGTATGATAACCTCAAAACCTTCACTAACATTGCAAGTTTCTGAAAATATAAATGCTTGATAAATTAGTGAAAGCACCCAAAACATAGATCATCCTGGTCAAAAGTTATAGCCCAGGCTTGGAAGAACACCTTGAAGTGCTCTACTAGCTGTAACAGAAATCAACACTCCCAACAGCAAAACCTGTTCTAACAGCTACATACTTTCATGGTAACAGGGAAGTACATTTGGATGATGCTTTAAATAAGACTGCTATTCCTATCAGCTGATCATACAGGATAGCCACATCTTTGGCATATCACAGCTCAGATGAAAGAAGTTAGAAGGTAGCAGACCCTCACTGACAACTCATTAAACCAAATGATTCTAATTACTACCTGGTATGCATAATATGTTTACTTTTTATACAGGAACTCTTCATAGCTTTCCATTTGCTGCCCTCCTTTCCAACTATTTTAGCAAGCTTTTCTCCTTTTCTGGAACTGCTTCTCGTACTACATTGCTTGCCTTTCTAATGTGGTCCACTGACCCTGCCACCCTGCAGATGCTCTATCAGTGCTAAGGAACCTTCTCATTCACGATCCCAAGAGGACACCGAAAAGCTTTTGGAATCAAGCTGTGATTTCACAATACTGTATGTAAAACAGATCTATGTGAAAGCTACTGGAAAAATGTGTGGTCTTTCTCTTGCCATTGTTTGACTGTGGCAGCAGTTGCACTAATATGAGTGGGTGGTATAACAAATTAAATTATTGAAATGGCAAAATATGTATCATTTTTATTTGGTTTGGGATATTTTTGCCTTGATTCATTTTTGTGTGCAACTCACTGTGTGGTTATACAAGCTCCGCTAGTTTGCCCATCGTGAAGAGCAGGACTATGAAACCAGGAAAGACAGAAAATTAAATGAGCTTAAAGTAGATGTGAAAGAATAACTCAAGAAAATGATTTTCATTTTGATTCAAGGCCATGCTAGGTTTGTGGACTCTCACTAACTCAGAGGGAGAAAGGCATAACTTGAAGTACAGAACTTCAAAGATCTGGCTTCCTCTGAGGCAGTAAATGGTCCCTTCACTTGCTTCCAATGGTAAAATCCAGTTTATAATTTACTATTGTTGCAAGATCTTCCAGGAATCTGAGCACAATGCTATAAAAATGCCTGGCTGGTTGTTTTCCCTTGTAAAAATACAGCCCACAGTAGCCATCACCACCTCGCAACTCTGTTAGCACAGCTCCTGTGGGTTATAAGTTATATTTTAAAGTAATCATCTACTTATTGGACTTCTGAGAACAGAAGAAATATCTTGCTTTCCCACAGAGCAAATTTCTGATCCTCTGAGGACACAAAACAGGCATGAGTCTACTTTACAGTAGACCATTTCATGTGTAGAATGTCACATTTAAGGATCAGTATGCCAGACTGCTGCACGAGCATGTAAGTTACAACTGAACTGTGTACAGTAAAACTTACATATGGATTGCCCTCTGACCACAAAGCTAGAGTTTTCTTTCCGTCAGACCTCCAGTTATTCGTGTATGCATGCACACACATGAATTTTTCAAGGAAAATGTACGGTTAAAGAAGCAAAGATAACTTGATGTCCTTCTCTGAAGTAGGATTCAGCCAGGACATTGGCTTAAATGCTACAGGTAGTATCGCAGACCACATAACCTGTGGTCTTGGATGTATATTGATGTATTTGTTCTTCTTAAACCACAGTTACCTTCAAGCTCTCTGCTGGGAATGAGTTCTAAAACTTACTCAGAAGAATGTCACCTACTGAATCACTGATGTAATTTCCAGGACTATGCAGGGTTTTTCCTTTTACCTGGAGGTCTCCAGCAAAGCAAAAGTCAGGTTTGATCAGATCTGTGTTGTGACAATGGTAGTTACCACCGCCCCTGAGAAAATACCAGTGAACCTTTGCAAACTCAGTAGGTTTGGAGACCTAAAGAGAAATGTGGCCTGGTTGTTGGCAGAGAATTGCTCTGAATACCTGAACCTTACCAGTTAGTCTTAAAATTAAAGAAACAGTTTATGAAAACCCTTTGTATCTTGGTGTGAGGCACAATGGCATTATGATGCCCGAGTAATTTTTAAGAACATAAGCTGAGCTCAAAACGTAAGCTGTTAACAAAGCAGTAGCTGAAGCACCCTGTGACCCAGTACTTTCCTGCTGCTCTGCTGAGTGCACTGTGCAACAAAAGACCATTTGGCCAAGCTGTAAGCGACAGGACCTAGGGCCCTTTCAGATTTTCTGCCTGGTCACTTCTCCTCAGCAGCGAAGGAGGTGTCAACACTGAGTGGGAAGAGCTCTCAGAAACTCATAATTATGATACAAAGGCCCCTTTCCTTGTTCTGTGATTAAACTGGAGGTACAGTGTAAGGTGCCAAATAAGCAGAGAGGCTTTAAAATAATCGTCAATGTGGGTATCTTGACATCGCGCCCCAGTATCATGCAGGTGCTAACTTCCAGCAGCACGTACCGCGGCGGGAGAGCAGTGTGGTCCTGCCGCCGCGGAGCTGAACGACCCGTGCACACCAACCCCCACTCGTCAGTCAGGCCTCTCGCCAGGCCCCCGCTGCGCAGCACCCCGGCCCTGCGTGCGGAGGGGGCCACGGGGCCCACGGCCTTTGAAGCCATCCACCAACGCGAGTGCCTGGCACAGCCGGCGGCAGGTAGCGGCACGCAGGGGCCCCCAGCTGGCACGACACCCCACCCCTTGCCGGCCGTTGGCGGGCCAGCCAATCAGGGCGCGCGTGGGTCCACCCCACTCGCAGTCACGTAACCCGGCGGGGGGGCACGGGGACCCGGACCCGGCCGGTGTTGCTGTAGGCGGGGTGTCGCCGCGCCCCGCCGCGCCCGGTGAGTGACTGGTGTTTGGCCGCACTTTGTCCTTCGCGACAGGTGCCCCGGCAGCAGCAGTCCTCGGCCGGCGGGGACCGCGGCCGGGCGGGTATACACCGGCGGCGTGCCAGCTGCTGCGAGGCACGCAGGAGCCCCGGCGGCGGTTCTGCCCGCCGTGGGGAGTGGGCTTGCCCAGAGGGGAGGACCTGCCCTGCCGGGCCGAAGTTGTGCCGTGGAAAAAGTTGCTGCCGCTGTAGAGCCAGGCGGTGAGCGCAGGAGAGCCCGTTTCTGTACCTGGTAAACCCGGTGGCTTCAGAGAAGAGCAGCCCAGTAGCTCGGTACTTCCTTCTGCTGATAAAATCTTCGCCTGCGCTCGTCACGGCTGGCGGCCGCCGCCGCTGCCCCACTTGAATTGGTTTCAGACTCCTCCCGAGCCGAGACGAGGAGCGGGAGAGCGGCGAGTCGGGAGGCGGCGATGCGTGAGTCCGCGCAGCTCCCCCGGCCTCCTCCGCCCCGCGAAGCCCCGCTCCCTGCGCTGCTGGCAGAGCCGTCCCGGCGGCCGAGCCGCGGCTGGCACCGACATGGGAACCTTAGGGAAAAGGAGAGAAAACCAGTGAGTTCGCCGTCGTTGTTTTATTCTCCCGCTGCTTGGAGCGGGTCGGTGCTCCGACGCGGGGCAGGCTGCGGTCCGGGGTTGGTCGTTGTTGGCGGGTCTCGGGGTCACACGTCGCCGCACCTCAAGTGTGAGGTATCAGCCCGGGGCGGCGGGTCGGGCGCGGTGTGTTGCCGCCGCGCTGCCCCTGCGGCGGGGCTGGCGTGGGCTTCCCTGGGGCGCGGGGCCGGGGGGCTGGTGCTCCGCTGGGGCTGGAATGAGAGGGGAGGGGGAAAGGGGCGCGGGAGAGGGGGTGCCGGGGGTGAGGACTTTGTTCCGCACTTTGGGGCGCAAGTGTGCGCCGAGCTGCCGGTCAGCGCGGTCTGGGAAGAGCCTCACTTTACGGTCCCAGCCGGGAGGGGCAGCTCGGCCCTCGCCCGGGCTCCGGTTACCTGCAGCACCGCCGGCGGGCTGCCGGGGGGCGCCGAGCGGGGAGCTGTGGCCGGGGCTGGGGAGCAAGGCTGTCCCTTTCTCGCCGGGGAAGCGCCACCTGCCCCGGCTGTCATCTGCTTGTGGCTTCTTCCCCGCCGCCAAGTAGCGTGCAGTGGTGCTGCAGGGTGCTCGTCCGTCCGTGTCCCCGTCCACACGCCATCCCTCACTCGCCCGCCGCCGCTCAGCGCATATTCAGTCTATTTTTCGTGTCGAGTAACTATTGCAAGGGAATTTGTTCTAATGAATGGTTAATTTCAGAGATGTCACGGCTGAGTTTTGCCTGACCGGTGTGCCAAGTCGGCCACAGTGTTAATGTAAACTTTTTTTTTTTTGGGGGGGGAGGAGCGTGTGGACGCTTTAGTTTTTCTGCACCCTGCTGCCAAGAGCTCAAGTATCTTCTCCAACTCCGGCTGTGCTGCTAGAATCCTCTGTCTTGGGCTGAAGGGGCGCCGGAATAAAGTTAGGAGAGGGGTTTAAGCTTCTAAAAGAAAACCCTGAAAGCTGATCAGGCCCCTGCTTTTTTATTTGAGAACAGGAAGTCAGATCACAAAGCTAAGAGGGAAATCTAAAGAAAGGGGGAAGGGAAGAGAACAGTCTTTGCATTGACACTGTCAGCTTAACTACTGAGCAGCTGAGTGATGATCACTACCTCTGCAGGGTCAGGCCTCTATTTTCCTGACTTTGAAACTATGGAGGCCTGGGGTCAGTGTTGGGTTGTAAGTGACATCGTGCAAGTTTAATGGCTTTCGCAGCATTTAAATGAAACAGAAATTCAAGATAAGGCTTACAATTCATTGGAATGAGATAGGGTCCAGCCTGTCTTCTTAAGGCATGCATATTTATTCGGGAGCACCTATAGTGGATGTTTATGTCTTTACCTTCTGTGTTAGTATGTAACATGCATACTGGATGAATTCCTCTTCTTTTTCTTCCCAGGACCGTCAGTTTATTAATAGAGTCTTGCATAGTGTTCCACAAAAAGTTGTATGAAGCCTTAAGATAGCATCTTAAAGGTGCTGGAGCCACTTGGTTAGGAAGACTGTGGAGTATAAATTCTCTCTGAATTAAAGCCAGCAGTGGTTGTTGCCCTTTTGTAAACTGTATGGTTACATTCTCCTGTTACATTTCAAGGCCATTTCTGTTATTTGCGGGCAAAGAAATATTTCATCACGTAATCATTGATATAATAATGTGCCTATTTACAGTTTCATACAGAATTATGAACTTGTGTGTGAACTGTGAACGACCTTTAATATCATCTGTAAACCTACACATTCTTGAAATCTAAGATTGAGATTTATCGTGTGATCAAAATAGAAGCCTAAAACTAGATACGTGCTTTATTTTGGTCTTATTTACCTTTATTATCAAGGACATTAAAACAAATTGGTTAGAAAGAATAGTATAGAATGGATGCAAATTACAGTTGCATACCTTAATAAATTAATCTGCTCTGTTTTTCTTAAATTGTGAAATACTCCACTGAAGCTGCACTGATATTTTGTTTACTTAATAGTGATCTTCCAAATGAAATTAATAAAGCTAGTCAGGCATTTTCCAATGTGTGTAGTATTTGGTTATAGTCACAACTTTTTTCTCCTTTACTTTTGATGAGCACACAAGTATGTGATGGTAGATTACTGCATAACAATATTCCTGTTACACAGTTTGAGAGGGTTTTATGCTTGTGTTGAAAGTGTAATGTAAACATAACTTCCCAACAAAGAAACAAGATTTGTGGTAATCTTGACAGATCATTCAAGGAGCTCTATAATCCTGTGTTCTACAATCCACATTTAGCAGGATAAAAAAAAAAAAAAGGTAGTTACTGAGCAGTCTCTTTGGAGCATATATTAAGTGGGAGGGTTATGCCTTTCAGCACCCTAGCTACAGGGAGTTAATTGTCCTTTAAATCCCCCCTCCTTTCCCATGCACTGTAAAATTTCCCACTGGATCTTCTTGTATTTACTCTACTATTGTGCTTTCTTTTAGGCAACCTGCCCAAGCATGCAGAACTGCGCCTGAATCAGCACTTGAGCTGAAGCACATCAGTCATTGTCCAAGTCTCTCAAATCTTACCCAGGTCACGATGGTGCCTTTGGGGCACTTAGGCAAAGGGGCCACTTTGGAAGATCTTCTTGAAACCTGCATTCAGTCTTTTGGTGAGTCTGGAGGTATTTAGGATCGTATTAATTTGCTTCTGTTCTGGCTGCATTATGGTCACTTACATTGTTTTTTTAGAGTAGATGAAAGGTTTAACTGGGATTTTTCGATGCTGTAGATGACTGTGTGATTGTATAGGTTTGTGGAACTGTTTATGTAGATGTGTGTAACAGGCACTAAGAGATTAGCTTGACAACTGTTTTTTCTTGAGAGGGTAAGACAAATGACAGTTGTCTGTTTATTTATGTGGGGTTTTTTTTTTTGTTCCTTCAAGTACCAATTTAGTAAACTTTAGCAAGTGATCATTATATTTTGCATATTGCAGTAATATCCTCATAATGTATGTAAATAACATGTTTATATTAAACATTTTGAAATGAGTAGGGCTATTTTTGAACTATGTGAAATAACATTGGGTTCTCACATTATAAATATAATCTATATGTAAAAACAAAATTATAAATGCATTTTTACATTGTAAAAACAAAACTATAAATGCATTTTTACATTATAAATATAGATTAAAGTTGCTTCTCTACTGAAGAAAAAGAATTCAAACAAAAATTGCAACTGTATACAATTTTGAGCATATCAGTTATCCATTTGTTTTTGTATAAGAATTGTAATATATGGACAAGAATTGTTGTCTGCGCCCCATATCCCTAGTTTCCCTTTCTAAGTTTTTCTTTAATAAATGTGTTTATTTTTTATAGTATTAAAATATGTTGGTATTGAAGTCACTCAAAATGATTCTGAATATTTTCCCTGCAAGTAGTGCATCTGTTCGTTGATGCTGTGTCTTTCAGCGCTGTGAGCTATTCTCAAAGCAGATGTTGCAGAGTCTTAGTTGCAGAGTAGTCCTTTAGAAGTGAATGTACTTGAAAAAACTCCTCACATATTTTCGCTGTGTCTGCTATGGTATCTTTGAGAACACTAAGCTCTAAAATAATCTATACAGTTAAATAGTAACACATAGTGCTGATCTAGTGATATGGCACATAAATACTGTATAATCAATAACTAATTTTCACACTCATTAGAAATGCCTTTTTTTTAACTTTAAAGCGTTCTAATCTGCATATGCAGAGAAATGCATGTCTGAGAAAAGTGAATGAAACATGTAATTTTCAGTAATGCTTTGTTTCTTTCTGGTTTATTTTCCTCCACTTAATTACTTTAAAGAACATACCCACTCAGCTGCTCTAAAGCCCTAATTCTTAAACAATTGTCAATTAATATTTTTATATGTTTTGGCTGACTGGAGTGAGATAGAGATCTAAAACATGTGTAAGGCCTGCATACAGTTTTAATATTGTGACTATTTGACCAATATTAATGTGTCCACATTATTATGGATTAAAAAGGTATTATAAATTAATGTTATAAAAATCTGGTAAAATTATTGCAATGACTGATTTTTTCAAGTAATGTAGCTGAAACTTTTGAATGGGAGGCTATTGTTGGCTTAACTATTTTAATACTTTTTAAACCCTCAATATTGGTGTACACATGCTTATGTGTTCCCAGATTCCTGGGCATCCATATATTGTAAGGGCTAAACTGACACAGAAAAGCAGTTGTATCTGTCCAGTAAAGCTATGCATGCATGTGTATCTTTCCAAAGGGTTTCATACTTCTGTTAGAAAATTTGCCTAGACACTAAATAGGGTTTTCTTGAAGGCTGGCAAGTGGTACCTAGGCCTAGCAAAGTGAATTGCAAGACATCTGCAAACATAATGTTAAAGTCACCAAGGACTGATAGAATTACAGTGTGTGCTGCAGAAGTTTAGACACATCATTGGGCAATTCATGGTAGTGTCTGCTTTTGTACCTCTTCTATGACATGATGAATGTTCTTAGCTGGAATTTCCCACTAGGGTATTTAGATAAATGGTGAAGTGCAACTGTTACAACTATAGATAGCCTCCGTAACAAAGTTCCTTAAGGAAGGTTCTTGTAGCTACCAACAAAACCACTACAGAATTCATTCACAGCATCATGCCAGTAAAAGAAGAGATAGAAAAAACTTTAATCTGGGAATTTGAGGAGAGGTAAGGGTAGGAAGAAAAGTGGTGAGGGCAAAAAAGCATAGCTGCTGAATGATTAAAAGTAAACCAAGTGATTAAGCATGTTTCTTCACAGGCATAGTACTAAAGTCAAACTGTCACCCTGTACTCTGAATTCTATTCAGACTAAGGTTATACCTTCAGTGTCATATATGCTGACCTATAATATTTAGTATGTTGGTCTAGAAATTAATTGTTATCTGGGAAAGATTTATTTCAATATTAAAAATTCAGAAATCCTCAAGACACAAGGACAGTTTTCCTTTTTATATTTTAAGCTTACTTTCTATAAAAAGTCCTTGATTCATTTGCTCTCTAGGGTTAAGTAGAACAGTAGACAGAGACAATGATGTGTCACGTTTCAGATTATAGTCCTTGATTCATTTGCTCTCTAGGGTTAAGTAGAACAGTAGACAGAGACAATGATGTGTCACGTTTCAGATTATATACTGCATCATGTTAATATTATATTGCACTTGCTAATATTACATGTAAAATTACAAATACAGTTCCTATATAAAGTATGCAATAAATAATTATATAAGTTTGGAAAGAGCAACTCATGTTAAGAGAGGCTTCTGTCAACAGTGGTGTATAAGGGGAAGTTGGCAGCCTTTTGCCATACATGCAGAGAATATCACAAGAAGGTGTAATGAAGAAGCCGTTAAGAAGCAATACATACAGCTGTGAAAAACATAAGTATACGTTTTTATGGATAAGGTGGAAAAAATGAAAAAGGGGGATATGCTAAGTTGAAGTTACAAGGGAGAAGGCTAAGCTTCGCCATAGTGTTGTAAATGGTTTCTATGAGAATGACAAATCTTGTCCAGAGAGCCAAGTTAATCTAAACCCGATGATGAGGTGAGGAACAAAAATTGGCTCTTGGAGTTAGTGATAACTGTCTGTGGGTATACAACAGTGCTGGGTAGGAGATGATACTAGAACGTGGACAGAATAGTGTGAATTATAATGGTGGCATTGTACCTCATAATTCCAAAAGTAGAGAGTTAGGACTTTTTTTTGTTTCGTTTTTTTTTGTGTGGGGAGGGTTTTGAGTTTGAGGGGGTGGTGTTGGTTTTTAGGATGATTAGTGTGTGCTCATTCACCTCTCAAATGTGGTGGTCTTTAGCTTGAACTGATGAATGATAGGCATGTGCTTTAGAGACAGAAATAGTGAGTGTCATGGGGTAGTGTGAAGTCATGTAGATAGATCACTACATCCAAAACACGAGCATTACTTCAATGTTTATTCAATAACATGACAAGAAGGAGATGCTGGAAGCTGAGGTTCCTTCAAGTCCCATGAAAAGTTGCATCAGGGTGAATAAGGTGAATCATCTTGCAAATGAGTTGCTAAAAATAAAGGCAAAAGAAAAGCTGGGATATAAGTTAGGGCAAGAGTTCAGGAAAAATAGTGTGATGAAGGACTGAAGTCAGGAAGTGTCTTAGAAAGGAATATTGGTCCCAAATTTAGGAGGCAATTGTAGAGGCTTGAAACTGCTCTTATCAGTTTGAAGAGATTTAATTATATAGGATGGTCATTCAAAGCATGTTCTATGTGACTTGGAAGATCTCTTAACATTGTAAGTAGCTAGAAGATGCTGTTGCTGCTACAATTTGGTTTTACAAGAGCTGCAGAGTGCAAGCATCATGTACTTGCCTTAGAAAAGTACGAGGAGTGTAGCATGCAAGTGGATCTGACAATGACTTTTAAAGAAGAAAGACTGATCATGAGACTAGAAAGAGAAGTCATAACAGGGAAGTGAAGGAAAAGACAATCAAAGAAGGGACGGAGTGCACAGAGAGGAAAAGCAGGAGGTAATGTAAAATGATTGTAGAGACTAGAAAACAGTGGCTTACATTCAGTAAACCTCTCCATCAGAGAGGTTAGTTCTGAACAGAAAGGTCATAAAGGAAAAATAATAAAGGTAGATGTTCAATTGGCAACATGGTGGCTGAAGTTGTGAATTCAGGCAAGCAAAGTAGTAATTAAAAGATCTTGGCTTAGAATATGGCAGCTTCAGGAGGAGATAATTCATTCTGGAGGAAATCTTCATTAGTGGTTGTGATTCTGGAGTGAAGTTGTAAGTAGAACAGTGAGTTTAACCCCCTGCATCTATGTTTATCCATTTTGTAGTCTGTAAAATGCCAGGAAAAGAATGTACTTTTGACTTGTAGTCTGTTCTCTGAAAGTATATGTCTTTGTCTCCTCCTTTTTGACTAAAGACACTTATTCTATCAGCTTTGTTGCTGAAACCAACAGAGTAGGGTCTGGTTTGCTGGTCCATATCCATAGTAACTATTTAATGCTGACAGTTCAGTAGAACACAGGAAGCATATGCTTAGTAGCACAGCTCTAGTTTTTGGTAGCTCTTATAGTAATCTTTGTGAGACTGCATAAATGCATATTAATGTATATTTAGTCCAGAAAGTGTTACAGATCAGAAAGAAAAAATTTATCAGCAGTCTTCACTTCACTGGATATCTTAATTAGTTAACTGTACATCTGCTAACTACAGAAATGAAATAACTGCTCTTAATGCTTTTCACTTCAGGCTATCCTAATGCTACAGTGAGCTTGATGTTTTCTATGTATTAGCAAGTCAGTTTCGATTCCAGCAGATTATTTTTTTTTCTGTTTGTCTTCTGCATGTATTTGTGCATGGTAAAAGGTCCCTGTTCCTCTCCTTGTAAGCATCTGTCTTATAAATGTACCTTTAAAAAAAAACCCCAACTCTTCAGTAAGATTTAAATATACTTATTTTTTAAACTAGTACACCTTTCAAAGACTCAATGAATCCGTGTTCAAGCTTATAGACCACATAGGGTCAGAGAGCCTTTTCCTTGATCACATAAAAAACCCCCATTTCTTTATATTGTTTTTACAAGTGTTTGAAAACTCTTTTGCCATTAGGACAAAGCATATCTTCAGTGTAGTGTCAACTTGCTATCTCCCTGCTTTGTCATGAAATCATGAAATGTTATTTAGAACTACCTGGCAAACAATTGCAAGAGTGTACTTGAAAGTCATAATTTATACAAACACTCATGTCTTAAAAACACCTGAGGGTCATTTAAGAGCTGACAAATCCCTAAGATCTCAGAATTTTAATATTATGAAGGTATTTCTGTCCTTAACCTTTTCAGTGCAAGATCTTACTCATTTGCCTCTTACATTTGAGTACTGGAAAGGTGTTTAGTGTAGCACACAAAGACCTTATGCTTATCCTACAATCCAGGCACTTCAGTTGCTGCTAGACAAGATGAATATGCCCAAAGAAAAAAAAATATTATGAAATATCATCTTTAAATGCATGTTACCATGCGGTGTCCCTGTGTCTGGTTTCTTGAGAGAGGTTTAAGTGAAGTGCTTTAAGAAAGCAACAAAAGTATTTCCCAGAGCATAATTCTGTGTGGAAGCTCAGTCACAATAAATTGTTTGCCCCGGAATTGTTCATACCACAGTGTCAGTTTTCAGTATGAAAAAAACCTTTAAAATAAGATTTAAACCCATAGCCACTACTTCTTAAGGAAGTTAAAAATCATAACCTCAAAGATTATCAAAGTTCTTAACTGAATTTATGTGAACCTAGTGCAATTTGCAACTTCTCATGGTGATAGTACTCGTAGACAGCTAGGTGTAAAGAGTAGCTTGCGATGTAAATCATTCTGCAGTATCTGATCAGTGCTGAGCTACCTTGTTGCCTCAGTATGTGATTGAGATGCTTGTAAACAAGCCTTAGAAATTCAGGAAACCATTCCCAGACTGATTTGGATAAAAGATGCCATGGACTTGTGTTGATAGAAATCAGTCAAAGGTGCTGGTTACCTCATAAGGATTAGCTGCCTAAAACAGTACAAGTTAATCACAGTTAACATTTTTCTAGAATGAAAAGTAACTAAGTTAGCAGAGCTGTCTAGTTCTGTAAACTGGTAACATTTTTAAAGTTCACTTTTGTATCAGTATAATCAAAAAAATATATAGTCTCATGAATTCTTTGAGAGCCAGGGAAATATTGCATCCATTTTACAAACAATGAAACAGGTAAGTTGGAGTTCACTCATTAGAAGTATCGTAG
Organism: Hypotaenidia okinawae; assembly: GCA_027925045.1. Classification (NCBI taxonomy): domain Eukaryota; kingdom Metazoa; phylum Chordata; class Aves; order Gruiformes; family Rallidae; genus Hypotaenidia; species Hypotaenidia okinawae. The sequence goes on from BSDF01000006.1 coordinate 34,560,294, forward strand.
CCATTTCCTCTAAAATACTGAAAATTTGAGAGTTTTCACCTTTTTTTCCCCTTATCTGGAAAAAAGCCACAGTACTCTTAATATAAATACATTCTGCTGCTCTAGTTAAAGCATACGGTAACTAGTAAGACAATCACAGTTCAAGTAATGAGTTTATCCTTTTACCAAATTTACTGTATACTAATTCTAACATAGAATTCTGACAAGTCCTTCAAGACATATGTGCACCCACAGAAGGCAATTTTGGTTGCTTACTTCTTTGTGCTTGGTTTCCCTGAACAGTCAACTGTTTTTATCTCATGCTCCACAAGCTTGCAGGGTTCCACCCTTCACCCTTTAAGCCTACCTAGGCTGAAGGTTGGGGTCTTCAGCCTGCTCCTCAACAGTAGTTAAAAATTGCTCAGGGTATTGTTCGGTATTAAAATATCATTGACCATTGTGTGTTGAGTAATCTGGATGTGATTTGGTCAAATACAATGCAGAAACTTTAGTATTGCTTAGCAACAGCAACTACGTTAATGATCAATTAATGACATTGTGGGAACAGAAGAGTCATTACTGCTCTGTAGAATGTATGACATTGTGGGAACAGAAGAGTAGTTACTGCTCTGGAGAATACTAAGTGCTGTTTAGCTAACTATTAAAGTTAATTATGATTATACCAAAATGAAAATAGATTTCTTTTTTAACCTGATGCCTGTGGAAAAAAAATCCCAAGGAAAAGAAACTTGACTTCAGTCTTTTCAATATAATTTTCCAAAGTAAAAAAATAAGTAATAAAAGAAAACGAAGAAAACTTGGACTTCTTGCTTTATAAAGCAGTCTCCCATTTACTTACATTTACCACAGGGATATGCCAGGACATTCAGTTTTCATACCTCTAAATATAACTTCGGGAAAAAAAATAAATATTTAGCAATGCAAAAAGCTTAGCAGTAGAAAATAGTAAATTCTCCTCAAAGTGCTGTGTGAATTTAATTCTTTAATCTCTTCAATCTATGTATGAAGTTGAAGCACGAAATATCACTTTTTCCTTGGGTTTCCCCATGCATTTTACCTTCTGAGTTACCTGTTTTGGTTTGTGTGTGTGCTTTAGTGTGAAGTCTTTCAGTGTTCTGCTGTGTTTCACCAAGTGTGAAGACATGTTTTTGTATTTCTGAAAAAGAAGAAGCTTCTCTTACACTGTTACATAGTTCAGTAGATCGTTCTGTTATACAGGACAGACTAGAGATTAAAAGCCAAGATAACTTTCTAAACATGATACCACTATTTTTCTTGCGTTACTGAAATAAAAAGGCTCAAGTCCAACAGCTGGCAGGAGAGAACTACCTGGGAGCTATTAAGCTTACACTTGCATTGGAAGTGACTTTAGGAATCCCCAAACATTGCAGTTTTAATTCTCCAATGTATACAATGTCATGTTGAGAAAAATTATTAGTAATATTAAGAAATGCCCTGCAACGGTACTTAGAAGGTATAAGGCTCTTGCTCTGTGCGAGACCAACTGATTACAGTGGGGCCAATAAAGCTTACACTTCTTGCCCATCCCAGCCTCCTTGCTGGTGAGCAGTGTGAGAAGGCATGCCCAACTTCTGGGTTAGAAGCTAGTTTGCCAGAGAGTCTGTAAACACCAGTTCCACACATACATCAAGAAGTTAGAGCAAAGACTAGGAAGCTGAGGTATGTAAGGGAAGGAAACTTGAAACAGTAATTCAGAAATGATAGAACAGTAGAGTTGGAGCACAAATCAGTAATGGAAATAAAGGCTGGGAACGGGGATCTAAGTGATCTGCAACATATTAAGGACCCTGAGAGGAAAACAGCTTGGTGTCTGCTAGTCCATGACAGTTTGAACCTTTGGATGGGGCTGACTTTGCACCTGCTTGAATTTGATGACTGGCTGCCCTGGGATCAATTATGCGGTTAAAGAGATGCATATTATAAAATACTGCAGTTGTGTGGGATGAGTGAGTGCTAAGCATGCAGCTGGGTTCAGCAGTCATGTAGTGATACCAGCCTCAGAAGTTTCTGATTCTGTTCTGTGAGTCTCATTTATCTTGTCCATCAGTGCTTATGCCAGCACAGCTGTGTTGCCAGGCATTACACTTGAATTATTCAAGGGTTGCCTGTAGCTCAAAAGCACACGTGGCTCCAATATCATGATCTAAGGCTTTGAAAAAATCTTGAACACTCAAATGATGTTTTGTAGACTTTGGAGAAAAAGACTAGTTGATTAAAAAGTTCTCATCTAAATTTGCTAAAATCAGTATTTTAAACATGTGGTAGAACAATGTATGGGGGGGAGTGTTAACTTTTTTATCTTGTTCTGTGTACTTGATCTGAATTTCCAAGGCTAATGGAATGCTTTCCACCCACATTTCATTTGGTTTCTCTTGAAGTACAGTTTAATTTCTCAAAATCATCCCATTTCCCCTTGACAAGAGCTTTTATCTTCTTGTTTTCGTTTCAAAGAATTACCCACCCAGAGCTCTTTCTGCAAGATGTAGCTTTCCAAAAGCTGTTTCTGAGAAAGGGTAATGGCTTTCCCTTGAGGATTTTCTCCCCTAATGTTCCCTACCCTCACACAGAACAGTCTTATTATCCTTTTTGGATGCATATTAGTCTCACTTTTGTCTTGGATAGATCTGCATTGTTAATGAGTATTTGGAGGAACAGCATTAGGTTCCTTCCCCACCTCATTCTGTAGGGAGTTTGAAGGGGGAAGTAGACTTGGAGAAACGGTCAAGTTTATAGGGTTTCTTCCAACATCTGTGTTTATTTGGCTTGTTTAGGGTTCTGTTGGTGCAGGATTGATCACAAAGCAGTATGATTCTTCCCTCTTTTGGAAATACTGATTTCCTATTTTAATTTTGGAGTTTTTCCTCTTAAGACCGATTATTTGTGTAAATAAATTTCTGTATGCGTTAATAGCTACAGGCATGTATGCACTATAAGTCAATTAAAAAAAAAGTTTTAGTGCAATTTTCTGAGTATTTCGGTGCTGTCTGCTAAACACTCTAGCAATCTTGTTGCATGAGGGGGACCACCACCATTCTGTAGAGCATTAAATGTAAGCTGGAGCACTGAAGACACCACCAGCTTTCGTCTGCAGCTAAAATTAAAACAATAATGCTTCACCTAATTAGTGCATTATCTTTGCAAGGACATTGTATTAATTTATGTTGTTTCTGAAAGATATTTAGCCGTTAAGGTAATGATTTGAAATAAAACTCACTAAGGACATGTGTGAAATTTTATACTTAGGGTAATCAGTTGTAAAAACAGTATGGTAAAGTCCTTGATATTTCTGCAGAACAACATTTCTGCAGAAAACAATCTCAGTATGCAGATGATTTTAAAACTGAAAATGGTTTAATGATACTATAGCACTGCAGAAACTCTTAAGGAGATCAGTGCATGCACAGAGGGATGTGTGTGCTTATTTTTATTTTTTAATATATATACATGATATATGCACTTACATATTAAAAGGTATATTTCTAAAAGGTATTTTATATAGGGTATTAACAATATCATTCTAATTCTGATGCTAAGACCTCTGGAGTTCTGTATTCAGTTTTGCTTCATCAAGGTGCAAGCTGCAAAGGTTTCAGTACAGGACATCAAAATTGACCAGAGATTTAGAAGACCTGGCTTCTTGTTTTCTACCTCAGAAAAGAGATAAGGGAAGCAATCCTTAAATAGAGCAAATTTATTGATAAGGGAAAGGGAGTGTTTTCTCCCTCTGGTGGGGGGTCAGACATAATGGGATTAAGCTGCCCAAGTTGCCTGAAGCCTATGAATAGACAGTAAGAACTCTCTAAAGATGGAGATGCTCAAGTGCACCTATGGAGGCTCTGAAATCTTCATCACTGTGTAATTTTTAACAACAAATTAATTTAGATCTGAGGCATACTGGCTTCGAGAAAGCTGATTCTGCGGTGGAGCAGGGGAATAGAGTACATTAGCTTCTAGCTCTGATTTTAGCTGTGAACTGAGCTTTCAGCTGTCATTAAAAAATAAAGGCTATTTACAACTCAAAAATATCTTAGTTTAAGTTGAATCTGTTTGCTGACCCTCAGTGATGGTGTCATAACTGATGAGCAGAACGGTGACTTCTTACTCTGAATAATTCAGAATAAGATTCTGAATCTGATTCTGACCAAATGTCATCAATTTAATGAAGAGAGTTAAATAGCTACCTCTATACCTACCTCAGTCACAGGTTACCATATTCCAACATGGCAATAACAAGCCTGTAGTAATAAGACTTATGTATTGCATAAGTTTTAAGATGAAGGGGAACTGATTGTTTCCTGTCTGTGAAGGGAAGTTCCAGGAAGTATCCATGAAATACTCATGAAATTTTGTTGCCTGTAACCATTCTGAGGTTATCTTGTAGTACTGCACATCCCATATGGGGCAGAGACATTTACTTATGGCTGTTTCAGTTCAGTCACTAAACCCTAGAGTGTACTCCCACATGTACCTCTGTGTGCTTCATCAAGGTCTTTAACACCATAAGAACATCAGTTCACTCAGTTTTCAAATCACATGCTGCTTTATTAATCTTAGTAGACATTTATAACACCATCCCCACACCATCTTCTTTAAGCTACCAGAAAAAAAGACAACACACACTGTGTAGAAATCTTGAAGAATTCTATGTAGCACATCAATATAGCAGCTCCTGGCTTTCAGCTTTGCACTTAGTAAGACTGCCTAGCAATTGCTTGAGGCTTTCTTGCATTGCATTGGTCTTGGTGCTACTTTTGGAAGACTTAAGGGAGTTTACAAGAAGTTATTCATGCTCTTAATAGTTTAGTCACTGATCACGTGATATGAGTGCTCTGTGATTCACTTCTGATTCATTTCAAATTGTGCACTAGGTGATAGAGTTGGAACCTGCTTATGAAATAAAGACAATGCTTATGAAATAAAGGCTTCTTAGACCTAGAAAAACTAAATTTTTGTTCTTGCAAAATTCAGTTCAGTTAAGACATCCTTTGTCTTCTTCCTGTTGCCTTATTGTTGCACTCATGAGTAGGAAGGTCTCCGTACAGTAATATTGTCTATTGCACATACTCTTTCTGTGAAGTATATTTACCAGAGGCTTGGTGGCCATCAGAACCTGTTCAAAAGCAGGCAGTTTGCTCTTAAAGCCTTGCTTATTGGCTTTTGAGTACTTTGATTCTTTCAAGTGTTCTGAGGACAAGTGGTACTTCAGCTATTTCTAAATCATGGATTACAGGGAGCCACCAATTTCCTCCTGAAATGAAGTGACTGATGGGCCTAGATGAGGATGTTCTTACCGCTGTGTATTCTGAGTCTCCAGTATGCAATGGAACTTCTGTAACTGTAGTTTTTTAGTGGCTTTGTGTTGCTACACAATAAAATAAAATATTTAACCCTAAATGTCTCTGTGCTTTCACTCTTGCAGTTAAATACTGGAAAAGTACATTCATCTTCTGCATCCTTGTTTGTTTCAGAGAATATTTATTAACACATCCTAGTACAATAAGGGCTCTTATAGGAAGAAAAGCATGTAACCAGTGCATTATTTGGTTTTTTTTGCATGTAACCAGTGCATTATTTGTTTTTTTTATCTGTGGTGAAACAAAGATAAGGCTCGTGAAATATTTTGCAGCTTGCTTTGGGGTAAATTGACTAATTGAAACACACCCATCCCACTTTATTTAGTATTCACTTCGTGGTTTTTGCTCAGTAGGGTGTGTGGTTAGAAGCAGGTATACAAACGGAAATGAAAATGAGACTCAGAAGTTTTAAACAAGACTGCTGGAGGTTTAAGAGAGCACTGCAGAGACTCAGAGACACTGTTTGCAACCCAGCCAAGAGAGACCTCTTATTGGTGCCACCATTTGCACAAAGATAGTTTACCATAACTTTTGTTAGTTCCTAACCCACAGTTACATTTAGCAGGTTAGCTTTTCAAAAAGTGACCTAGTGGTTGGAGATGTGAAAGACTCAAAGAGAGGTCTGGAAACAAAACAGTCTCATCTAAGGCCCATTTTTACTAGTTTAATTTCATGGATTTTTTTGGTTTTTTAAATTAACATTTGCTGTATTATGTGTATGCACTTGAGAAGTGCTTCCTTTTAAAACTGGGCAGGAAGATATCGTTAAATATTTGGTACCACATGTGTTTGTAAAAACAAGAGCTGCTATAATTCCATGGAGGCTTGCTGTTCAGTGGTCAACTGTTCTGGGAATCTTAAGATTTTTCTGCTGCAAAGTGATTATTTTGGGGCTTAAACCATGACTAATACAGTATTTTCCTTTGTGGAGGTAAGTCTTTTTTAGTTGGGTGAGAGAATGGATAGCAAAAAACCTATTACTGTTTTAACCTGTGCAAAATAATTGCATGTCATTGTAATGAAGTCTGTCTCTATTGTCAGATAATTACGTCTAGATGTTGTGGAGCATAAATGCGTTTTTATTATACAAGAAAGTACCACAAATGTATGGACCTAATCTCTAATAATAGTTTTGCTCTGCATCTTTGTAAAATGGAAAAGAGACCTTCTAGAGGAGAGAAATCCCATGTGGAATCTGGTGCCAAGTGGTACCTGTCTTACATTTGGGTGAAGGGTTTTGGAGTATAGAGGAGAAACTTCTAGGAGAGTGAATTATTTGTTGTCTTTGTCAACTGGAGATGATAATGATATTAGTATATTGAGCACTTCTGAAAAGCTGGTGATGTAATTACAGCTGCTTATTCTTGATAGTATATGTGCATATAACCATTTGCCTTCTAAGTTAAATGATTTTTGTGATTAAACAAAAGCCATTGGAAGGAGAGTCTGGCAGAACACCCGGTTTTATAAAAGGAATGAAAATCGATACAAGCCTCTGTGTGCAAGGCCTAAAATAATTTTGCTGTTCCTGAAGACTCTGGAAGAGTACAGAATGCCAAATACTAAAGGGCTGAATAAGTAGTGATGCCTGATGTCCAAGCCTTCCTCTGCCAATTTCCCACTTTTCTGGCTAAATACTTTGCTCTTCTGTCCTCATTACACCTGCTGAAATACCCAGGCAGCTTATATCCCAGAATATTTAGGTAATGATTGAAATTATATGGGGATATGAGCAAGGAATGCATAAGCTTTGGTTGATGCTATAAAACTGAGAACCTGTAATATAGGTCAAAAGGCAGCTCAAAAACTTTTGTCTGTACTGCTCTCATTTAAGAAGCTCATTTAAAGGACTTTCCCCTTGCTCATATCACTGTAGGTAGAATTGCTCCTTACAATTTAAGTGTAACTAAAGGACAGATTCAGAAAACGGTCTCTCATGTTTAGTGTTGAAGACCACCTGGTGCATCAAGTTCTCATTCTGGGCTTGATGGTGCTGAGTGGGTTGCTGTTGGAATTTACTGATCAGGATTTTTATGCTCATCCTGCCTGAGAGGCTGGCTGTAGTAAGACAGGTCAAGACTGTTTACTGTATTGAATTTCCTCCAGACTGACTCTGCTTTCGCTAGCAGAATGATGTTACCCACACCAGGTATATGATACCCAGCATGTTCTCTGCTTTCAGGGCTTCAAAGTGTCCGCTAAACAGTAACTTCACTTGTAAACTACAGATCTAGGCCATTCTGAGTCACTTTCCTACTAAACTATTCTGTGTGAAATAGAGTCAGCCTGACTGCCAGCTTAAACTAATTTTGATGGAAAGATAGGAGTCTCAAAGAATTGCTTGTGTAGAAGAGAGATACTTAGATGGGTGCCCACATTGTTGTAGGGGCAGCTGGGTGAGACCAGGATTGGTTTGATTTGATTTGCTGTCTGGACAGCCAACCTGGATTTTGGCTTTGTTGTAGAGTAGGAAAAGACTTTCACAGGAGACTATGGTGATAGAAGGCATGACTAGGACTATTGTGAAATGAAGAATAGAGGAGCTAGATCTAGAGAAAATCAGGCTTTATTAGTTCTACCAAAGATCTGATGTGTTGTTCAAAAGGAAAGATCTGGGTTCTGGGGTTCTCCTGGGGCTCTTGTCCTTCCTGTAGAAGGACATGAAAATTCTTCCTCAATAACAACCATGGATTATACAGGTTTCAAGTGGGCAAAGTTTAATGTTCCTTTGTGGTGTTGTGCAATTTAATATTTTTTTCTCTAGCAATAGGTGCCATTTCATATGTTGCAAATCTGCTATTTCAGCTTTCTCTTACTTTTTGCCTTATTATCTGTTGCTTCTGTATATTGTTCCTGTTACTGCTGTTTTAAGTGGTAACTACATTTATCTTCATAGAAGACAATATTTAAAATTATTCAAAAAAGTAAATTTTCTTTTGTGTATGAAAGGGTGTCTAACTCCAAGTTACTTAGGTCATCTCATGGCAGGCTGTAAAAAAAAATCTGTTAATATTTACAAACACTTTTGCTACTGTATTTGTTACAGAAATGGAAACTTTTTTAAACATTGTTACATTTGATGTCCTTGATCTTTTCTGAATACGGAAAAAAACCCAACCCCACAAGATCCAGAAGATAGATGTAGCCTAAGAAACTTTTTCAAGTGAAATCCTTGTAACGTACAGTTCAAGGAAATGTGTTAGGACTTTAGGTCCATCACCATGAGTTAACCTCTGGGCTTCTGCATATGTCATATCTCATTCCATGTGCTTCTAGGTATAGATCCTAACATGTGCACGTGCCTAAGTGTTAAGTATGCCAGCTGTATCAAAAGCCTCACAAACACTTAGTTTTGCTATTCTGTTTGATAAGTTCAGTCATGCTACTGACTGACTGGTATGGATCAGTAACTCAACCCTGCAATTCATTAATTTTTTTTTCAAAGGTTGTGTTTAATAACCCCATGCAGCGCTACAGGCTTGGGGGAGACTGGCTGGAGAGCTGTCAGGCAGAGAAGGACCTGGGGGTGTTGGTTGACTGCAGGCTGAATATGAGTCAGCAGTGTGCCCAGGTGGCCAGGAAAGCCAATGGCATCCTGGCTTGTATCAAAAATAGTGTGGCCAGTTGGTCCAGGGAGGTGACTGTGCCCCTGTACTAAGCATTGGTGAGGCCGCACCTCGAGTGCTGTGTCCAGTTCTGGGCTCCTCACCATAAGAAGGACATTGAGGTCCTCGAGCGAGTCCAGAGAAGGGCAACCAGTCTGGTGAAGGGGCTGGAGGGCAAATCATATGAGGAGCGGCTGAGGGAGCTGGGGTTGGTTAGCCTGGAGAAGAGGAGGCTGAGGGGAGACCTTATCACCACCTACAACTACCTGAAAGGAGGTTGTAGAGAGGTGGGCGATGGTCTCTTCAGCCAGGTGACAGGAGATAGGATAAGGGGAAATGGCAAGAAGCTGTGCCAGGGCAGGTTCAGATTAGGTATTAGGAAAAAAGTTTTTACTGAAAGAGTTGTCAGGGCCTGGAACAGGGAGGTGGCGGAGTCACCATCCCTGGACGTGTTTAAAAGATGGGTAGATGAGGTACTTGGGGATATGGTTTAGTCTTTTCCAACTTTGTGATTCTGTGATTCTGGACTGCTTAAGCATAAGCATTTAGGTGCATTGCTGGTTTGAAATAATTATATACAATTATCTACATTATATACAATATATACAAGTACAATATTTGAGTGCTTTTCAGACACAGCTGCTTTTTTGCTTGTCTTTTTTGTTTGCTTGTTTGTTTTGGTAAAGGTCTTCCAGATCCTGCTAGTGAAATATGGTGATTGTTACACAGCTCTCATCAGAAAAATTAGGTACTTCTGAAGTTAGTAAGTTACTGCTGTCTTTGAAATGGTGTAGGTGAACAGGCCTGATTATAATTGGTATTCTGAAAGAACAAGTTGTTTACCACTGTATACCAAGATTTCAATATGAATACTTTTTTTTCAGATTTAGAAGGAAATGCTTATCAAAACAACCAGCTACTAAAGATAATTTTGGCCATGCATCAGTTTATCATCTCCTCTGCCGACATGCTCCAGAAACTCATTGATCTATATCCTTTGTAATATTCACCTGCTATTAGGGTAGTATTAGATAACTTAAAAACTTTGAAATGGGTAAGTAGAGGATATTTAGTCTATGGGTGTATTACTGTTCCACTAATTAAACAATATACCTGCAATTTACAGTTCTTGGTTGTATAGTGTGTTTTTGTTTGGTTTAGGGTTGGGTTTTTTTGTTTATCTGTTTGGTTAGCTTATCATCCACAGAGAAAAAGATGAAACTCCGATTCAGATTTTCAGTGGGATAAATCACCTTCCGCTGGCTGTGGAGGGAGTATCTAGCAGGTGTTTGATGAATGCAGGCACCTCAGTTTTGAATTGAGAACTTGGGCCTAAGTTTCATATCTCTTTCTCTGTTTCTGTCCTCCAAAGAATAAATGTGTATTTTTAAAAAATATTCAGATTTTATCATCTGGAGATGAAAAATTTCAACAAATGTTATTTTTCACTCACATACTCAAAATTGCAATGCACTGAAATAAATCACAAACTTTTCCTTCCTATTTGTTCCCTTTCTGAGTGCCTCTACACATACACATGTGTTTCTGGCTCATCAGATTTTTCACAATGAAGCTAGTAGATTGTTTTGGCAATATTAGCCTTTCTTGGAAATTTTTAATTGTGGAATACATTACCTGACTTCTTAGCCTTACAGAATGTTTACTCCTAATTAAATGAGCACAGGAAAGGGAGCAGACCAGATGTGCTAAGACTGTACAGCCAGTTTTGGTACAATGTAGTTTAGGTAATCCTCCAAAGTCTGTATTTTACTGACTTTGCAAAGCAGCATCATTTAATTTCAGAAGATGTTGGCTACAATATCAAAACACGGTTTGGAGAGCTAATAGATTTAAAAAAAGGAGTGTTTCTTTCCAGTTATCACAGCAAGTCAAATGATTACTGTTGGTTATTTGGTTGAGGTTATCAAGGAGAGAAAAATTTCTCATTTTTCTCTACCATTGTATACATCTGGTTATGTTTAAAAGAAAATACCTTTGTTTTTGTAAGAGCCGCAGTGAATTATAATTAACTGAAAAGGATAATTGATAAATCTGGTATTACTGTTTCAAATTTTAGTGAGGTGTGCAAGTTCATGAGTTTTACTAGAAATTGTTAGGCATGTTGCAATCAAACACGTGTAGAAAGCAGAATCATTTCACTACTTAACATTACTCAGTACTGAGGCAGATGCATCAGTATTACTCATAGTAGTCATATTTACAGTAAACTTTTGCTAACATTTTTGGAATATAGTCTATATACCCTTCTGCAAAACTCTGATATTATATGCCATTAGTAGAAAGACTCCTATGGGTTATAGGTAGGGAAGTATTAAGCATGTTACATTTCATGTAATTTGTGAATGGATGTGGTTTTCCTTAACAGTGTTCTACCTATCTTAATGCTTTAGAAAATAAATCCTCCATGCTGTGTATAAAGATATGTTATTTTGTGAGGTAAGACTGTTCTTGCTTGCTAGCTATTTGTCTGCAGCTACCCACGTATCATATATACAAATGCTTTTGCATCTCCTAAGCTGGCATTAAAAAGAGAAACAGCTGTACTGCTTCAGCTTTTCAAAGTTCACTTTAGCAGCTTTACACAAAAAAAAATTGTGCAGATCCATTGAGATCAGTGCATGAATTGCTGGGTCAGTTTTGAACTGAGTCTGCATCTTATGCAACTGTGAAAAGTGACAGTGCTCAGGAATTGGTGACATTGTGTCTACTATTATTGTATAGGTCTTTAAAAAGAAATGAAGTGGGATATTGCAGCTATTTTTCTATTAAGCAAAACTCTATTGTATAAGGTATTACTCCTTAGTGGTTCTACTTAGTCAGTTACAGTGATCCCGGATCACCTTTTTTTATGGCAAATATAGTTTGATATCTCAGTTTAGAGAAAACAGGAGAGGAAATCTGGTCACAGATTAGCATAGGAATTTTTTTTTCCAGAAAATGAGAAGTAATAACAGTTAGGAAAGTAAAATTTGTTTCAAATGTGATGATTTTATTATCTCAAAGCAGGTCATTGGTCAAGGCAGAATGCTTTAGTATTGTATGTTATATGGGAACATGTTTGCTTCAAGGTAAACATGTACATACATGCATCCATAAGAATGTTCACTTCCATTTTTCCAAGAGACACAGATTTTTACATGTATGGGTGTACTGGGTCTGCTAGGATGGAGTTAACTTTCTTTATAGCAGTCCCTAAGATGCTGTGTTTTGCATCTTTGAATAAAACACCAACACTTTAGCTATTGCTGAACAGTGATTGCACAGCGTCAAGGCTTTTTGTTTCTCACTCTGCCCTGCTCTGAGGTCAAGCTGGAAGGTGAGCTTGAGGCTGGGAGAGGAGAAAGCCAGAGAGGAGACATGAATTGTCCAGAGGCCTGTTCCATGCCACACACCAGCATGCTCAGCAGTAAAACTTCAGGGGGTAGTAATTCCAAAGCCAGCATACTGGCTGGGCATCGTGTGGGAGATGGTGAATGATTGCCTCTGCATCACTTGGTTGGTTGGTTGGCTTTTTCTTTCTGTCAGCGATTAAGCTATTCTCATTTTTGCACTTCCTATTCTTTCCTTGTTCTGTTGAGGCAGGGTAGTGAGCAAGCACCTAGGTCAGTACTTAGTTGCTGGCCAGGGTCAACCCACTACAATGGATGACAGGTCACATATAGGAATTGAAATATAAAATATATGACTGAAACAATTTGAATGCCAGACATAGAAAAGTGTAGTTTTCTGAAAATATTTTGTGCATTTAAGACTAAATCACCTGTAGCTATTAAATATATTTAATTAGTAATTTTTAATTCTGATGGGCATAGTGCATCGTTTTTATGTCCAGACCAAAATATTTCAAGTTTTAAAGGAATATGTAGAAGAACATGAAGAAAAAAACTAGCACGCATATTACCTAGCTTTAATATGAAACTAAAAATTTTAATCTTAAATTTACTGCAAGTGTGTAGTTAGTATTGTTCTATACAGCATTAAGCCCAGGTAGTTTCTTATTTAATTTTTAATCTTGAAATTTTGATTTTTGATAAAGTTAGGGATCGCCCAGCAAAATAATTTAAAATCAAGGTCTACCCCCTGAAGTTGATCAAGAAGGAATACAGCTCATAAACAGGAGCAGATTTCAGCCTTCCTGATGTTAGAGCAAAACACTTATTTTTGTGCTTGTGTATTTTCAATGTGCAATAGGTACTGGATTACAGAGTTCTGGGTTATGTTCAAAATGGACTCTCAACTATCCACAACTATGGAGGAATTTCAAGAACTGGTAAAAGCTAATGGTGAGGAGTTACACTGTCGTCTAATTGACACAACACAAATGTGAGTGCCAAAGTTTCAATATGCTCAAGACCCAAACTTTCACTCTGAATTTTGAATACTCAAATATAATATCTCTCTAATATAGCAGAGTAATGGTCATATATTGGGTTAATTTTAATAATTCATATGTTATCTGTCCTCAAAAGAGTTTATACATCATTGTAGATGAACAGAATGCCTTTCAGGAATGGCTTACATGGAATTTAACTGCTGCTTTGAGTTTGTGCTGATTCTCTGTGTTGGATAAATTTTTACCGTACCCAAAAGACTAATGATTTTGAAAGATCCTTTGAAATCAGTGAGAAAGGAGAAGAGATTTTGATTGGGTAACAGGTGAGGTAAAAAAAGTGTTTATATTTTTAAGGCCAAAGGTAAATGAGAAAATATAGTTTATTATGTTTTCAAACTGTTGATACTACTTTATGTGACTTTTAGTTATAAAATTACTTGTGACATCAAGAATAAATCCTGCAGCTATACAGCACATAGTTCTTTCTTGGGAAGAGAAACTTCCTTGTTATAGGAGACTAAGATAGTTCTGTGGAACTGTGTGACAATGTCAATTAATACTTTGGTTGGCAATGCACAGGCAAATGCAGAGCAGAATTTGGCATACATTTTATATCTGGTTATGAAAGAGGATATTTAGGTTTTTAAGCCAACTAAATTTCATTATGGGCAAATAGCATAAAGGGACAGAGGCTGTCAAGGAAATCTGTAAGAATTATTAAATGGAGGAGCACTGGATCTGTTCAATGAAGAATAAGTTATGGGCAGCAATTCTGGAAGTGCTGTTTAGTAATACAGTTGTATTGTACTTACGTGCTACACCAATATAATAAAGACTAACAATAATAATTTTTCATATAATATCCAATAAAGGAAAAGAGCTTGCTCTTTAGATATTAAATAATTCACTTTGTTTTGCAGTAAGGCATGAAAACAATGTTACTTTTGTATTAAGAAAAGAGGAAAAGGTTTCTCTTTAGAAAATGGGTCAAGAGTAATTCTGTTTTAAACTTTGTCTGAAAGAAATTCTAGGGATTGGTCTAGAAAGTTGACGCAGCGTGTGAAGGCCAACACCAGTAAGAAACGGAAAGTCTCGCTTCTTTTTGATCACCTTGAGCCAGAGGAGCTGTCAGATCACCTTACCTATCTTGAATTTAAGTCTTTCAGAAGAATATCAGTAAGTGATTTTATTTGTTTGTTTGTTTGAAACAAAGGCAGGAACAAACTTAGAAAAGAGGTGATATGGGTAGTATTGCAAGATTAACCCTGCAGCGCAAACTGTTGGATAAACTGAGTTTGTACCCAGACTCTTTCTTTACTGCTGTTGAAATTGGTGATATTTACTCTGAGTACAGACCCTTTTGCTGCAGTCATTTGAGAGAGGGAGAGTGAACCTTTTAAGCTACCGTGGAACAGAATCAAGGCCAAAGTCAGCTGGAAGGAAGATGAGTAAACCAGCTGATCTTATTCCAAATAATCTTTTTGTTAGAACAAGTGGTGTCATTGGGCAGAGGAACAAGCAGCCTACTTTGACTCAAATCAGTAAATCAGGCTGAAATGAAATGAAGGAAACTCGGGATATTGTCCTAGAATGCTAACCTCCTGTGGCTATAGGAAACAGTGCAGCATTCTTGTGCAGTGACTAATGGACTGCCTGTATAGAAGATGCTCATTGGCCTCTGCTTGCCATTTTTGTTTGTGTATAACAAAATGAAGACCAGGGATAAGAAGATCCTTGAGAAAATACCAGTTTTTAATGTAAGGGGGAATTAAAATATTTTCTTGGACAAACTTTTAGGTACACAAACAATTCTTAAGAATTTATCTCATTTGTTTTCTTTCCTTTTCTCAGCCATGTTGGTAGCTGATAAGAAGCCAAATTCCCTATGCACTTTGGCTTCACTTTCATCCTTGTATGCTACGGCATTACTTCTGTTCCAAGCTGATACAGTTTTCACATTGAAAAGTGAACATTAGAGACCAAAATCTGAGATGGCTGCAAAGTCAGTGTGATGATAACAGTGAAAGAAAAGTTTTTAGAATTTTTTTGTTTGGTTTGGTTATTCAGTGTTCTTGGTGGCTTTGTTTTGTGTGGGCTTGGGTTGTTTGGTTTTGGGTTTTTTGAATGCTGCAATTTGAAGATGAAGTCTTGCAAGGAAAAGGGGTCTCAATATGTGTTGGAAGATAACATGTGTTACTGCAGTTTATTTTGAGCTGACAGTGCATGACTTCATGTTTTGTGTTAAATTCTAAAAGCCATAGAACCAAAGTCATGCACAGATTGCTGCCTGTAGGCAGTAACGATATGCAAAGCTTATATAACTCAACATTTTCCAGCTCTGTGCAGACATAAAGTAATTAATGATAAATGAGCATAACAAGTATGATTGCAGTCAGTGTGTCAGATATGTCATAGGGTTATAACAGTTACATACTTATATGCATGTTATATGCATAGTCCCTGCATAAGTTTTGGTATGAACTGTCTTTACGGAGACCTTGGATCAGAAAATAATATATAATTAATAAATAGCCTACATTCGTTAATGCTTTGCAGAATGTGTTCATGATATGCTAAGCCACAGAATCCTGTTGTTATTCCAACATGGCAGTGTATGCTGAGAGAGAGGCTGCAAATGTGCTCCTGTGTTTAACAGCCACTGGAATAACTATTCGTAGGTTCAGTCATTTGAAAGTCAGAAAAGAACACTTGATCCCCTGAACATATACAGCATACATCAAAGTCTTCCACAAGACACCATGTATCTTGCAGCAAAGAAAAAAAAAAGGCAGGGAGTGGTGTTCACAGAGTAATGACTACAGGTATGCTGTTTGGAAACCATTTTAATTTATAGTGCTAAAATACAGGAAGGCTATACTCTTCTGTAAGAATCTGGATTCTGCTTTCCTGTTGAGGCTCATAAGTTAGTCACTGCAACACCAGACTCTTGCATTATTTAAGTACCTGGACTTCTTTAGTATATCTACCACTAACAGTCTTGTTATAGGTGACCTTGTTAAACTCTTGCACCAAACTTATTTAAAAACTTTTAGTATGATATAAAATTGTTCAGTATTAAAAAAAAAAATCTGAAGGAGAGAGTGCTGAGAACAAAATATAAACTAAAAAAATTGAATCATAATTGTACTGAAACTACTATGAAGTCCATAATTATGTAGTCAGATATTGAAAAATTATCTATCTGTATAGAGTAGTTGCTTAAATTTCAAGATCCAGCCAAATCTGGCTGAGATTCAAAACTCAAACAGTAATTGTAAGTACTATGTAATCTCAGAGACAGCTCTACTTTTGTTAATGTTGCTTCCACTTTTAATTTAATAAGAGGACAAATCCAGAAATGTCTGTTGTCATACCTGCTTTTTAAAGTGTTAATAGTTCTTATTAAGTGGAGAGACAATGAAACAGGGAGAGCAAGAAACAAAGAACAGTATGACCTTTCCTGAAGGATCAGTGCCATTCAGCATATTGCTGTGGCCTTAAGAAAGGAACATACATCTAGTGCAGCTGTGAAACTTTTTTTGAAAAATGTTAGTATTGGTGGTCGTAGTAAAGGATGGATCTATTAATCCTGTGTCACGTTTTCTGATTATTCTTGTGTATTCTTGTTAATAGAGAAATTAAGAAAGTGGATAAATATTGCATCAGCAAAACCAAATTATTTCTTCCCTTTGATCTTAATGTGAAGAAAAAAATTGATTTGTTACATACAGATGTTTACTGAACAATTTTAGATCACTTTGAAATAAGAGAATCTCACAAGCTGTATTAAAAGTAATAAGGAATCTGTGGCCCTCATTCTTAATGGTCTTATCTCAATTTTACACTAATCTCCCTTAATTTCCTTTTAGCATTAGTTTATCTTAATCCAGAAGTGTGCCCTAGCTACAAAACCTGAATACGTAACTTCCTTAAACTGTCACTGAGTTACTAGATTTTTCTTTAAATTCAGCTTAACCTTCTCTGTAGAAGCCTAGATTCAGTGAATCTCTGGGAGCCACTGAGGCTGGGAAGAAAGCCCCAATTCTACTCATCTACTGGTTTATAAGACCCAAGGTTCTTGAAATAAACATGATGAAAATGACGTGATAAAAAATTATTCCAAAAAGATGCTCTCACCTAATTGAATTAGTTGAAACCTCCAGTTAAGCTTTGAACTGAAGGAAGCTTTGACAAAGGAGAGATTTCAGTCTTATGGATATTAAAGGTGTAAAACATACAATGTATTTTTCATTTGAAAATGGACCTGTGGACCTGTATCCACACACAGAGTTTTTATTTTCACTTTTTTTTTTAAAGTTCTCAGATTATCAGAACTACATTGTGAATAGTTGTGTGAAGGAGAATCCAACAATGGAAAGGTCGATTGCTCTTTGCAATGGTATCTCTCAGTGGGTGCAGCTAATGGTTCTCAGCAGACCAACACCACAGCTTCGGGCTGAAGTGTTTATCAAGTTCATTCATGTTGCACAGGTGAGTTAAATTTTGACATGTGTGGTGTTTATTTTGTCTTCAATACAGCCCTTTAGTTGCTCTTTCTTACACTAGTAATGTAGGATCTGCTGGGGGTCTTGGTACTGGTCCTGTGGTTCATATGTACAGCATGTACATTTGTGTACGCGGTGGTTTCACACCAAGCATTCAGCTATTACAGTGTCATGACACTATGACATTGTCATATCCATTCTGAAGAAATTGTTTTCACTGCCAAACTAGACTTGCTTTTCAATTGTCTGGTGAGATTTCAAGCTGTGATTATAGACCTTTCTAAAGCACCAACCACTATCATGCCTTTGGCTGAAATTTAGAAGCATTTCTACCAGACACACCTTACTGGATGGAAGCAGAGCTGCGGTCGTGTTGGTATTCTCTGCATACTAATTCAGCTGCCGTCATAACCAAGATAGTCTTTCCTACTTGTGGTAGACTCTGGGAAGAGGGAGAAGTACTGAGGAAGTACTTTGAAGAATTACTGTATTTGCAGAATTAATATTTGATTTGCTAACTGTGGAATAAGTACATGTTACAACCACTAAAATCACAACTCATTACCAAAATGAATGAAGCCAAATGGATAATGGCACAAAACATGTAAGACTTTAGAGGAAGACAACAGAGGAAATGTAGAATTTGGGTGTGCATATTGAACAACTTGAACCTTTAAATAATAAATACTGAGTTTTAAAATTTTTTTGTATGTCAAACAGAAGCTCCATCAGCTGCAGAATTTCAATACATTAATGGCAGTGATAGGAGGTCTCTGTCACAGTTCCATTTCCAGACTCAAGGAAACAAGCTCGTGTGTTCCTCATGATGTAATTAAGGTTGGTATTGCTCCTCTGGGTTTTACACGTAAGATAACCTTTAACTTTCTTGTTGTTGCACATAAAAAACCCAACCTTACTTCTTTGGACAAGGTGGAGAGAAAGATAAAGGAAGACTTCCTTTGGTTTTGGAGGGGTTTTCTGTGTCATTTCATCTCAACACCACCAGTTACTCCTACACCTCCAACCCCACTTTTCTTGAAGATTTGTACAGTTCTCTAAAGTCTGCCTTTCAATACTCAGATGTGACAAGCTGCGTTTTCATTTGTACGCAGTAGTGCAGCGTAACATTCAAATATGAAAGAGAATTGGATCCTAGAACATTTGACAACAAAACTCGTCATCCATAGCAACGCTGAGTCTATGAAATGCTAGCACAGAGCTCTGCACTTTGAGTTTAAAACTGAAAAGACTGGTTTTGTTAATCTGATCTTTCTGTTTGACAGACTTTATCTAGTTCAGACTTGAATGTGGAATGTTAGGAATCAGTTGTAATTTCCAGTTAATTAAATTCTTGTGAAATACAGATGGATATATTTCTTGCTGAGATTCTGGCTACTAAAACTGTGAAGGAAAGCATATTTTTTAGCAATGAAGTGGCTTCTTAAGAGACTAATACACTTTATTATTTTATCTTGTTTGGGGCCTGAAAGATTTCGTATAAATATCTAATGAACCTGTTTTGATCACAGTATGGTCAGCTTAAGTGAACAGTGCATATCTGGAGCATAGACCATAAGTATGACCTCCCACACTGCAGCTCTCAATATCTATAAAACCAGTTAGTGAGCTTTTTTCAGAAACATTTTGTTGTTGACTGCATCCATGTCCATAATTTGAGTAACTTTTTTCATCAAGAAATGGTACACAAGTACTAATAGAAAGCAGGTAAATAAAAGCTGGTAATTAGTAACTTGGGAACAACACTTTAAAGTTTAACTATGACAAACAGGTTTTCAAAGTTAAAAATCAAGGGCTCAGACAGGAACTTCCCTAGGAAAACATTGGTCCGTTGATTTTGTAATGTTAAGAATCACCTTCGTATTTGTCTAGCTTTACACAAGGTAACTATTTATACTGCTAGACTTAAAATTCATTTAGCCTTTAAAACAAGTCCAGTATCTTGTTTCTTCCTCATTTCCTTGGGAAAAAAGTTTTCTAAAAGCACAGATGTGCCACCTTCTCTTTTAGTAGTGCTGTGATAGGACCACAGCACAGTGTAGGGTTTCCCCGCCAAGACTTTCAAATCCTGCAATTCCAGCTGGTGACCTGGAAGCCAGAGAAGTCCATTCTACATTTTAAGGTGAAAATGGTGGTTTTTATGAAGGTCAGAGAGCTCGTGCTGTACTTATGCATTAATTGCAATCACATCTTGATTTGAGAGGCTCCCATTTCTTTTCATTGACTAAGTAGGGAATGTAGGCGGACCAGAATTATAGATTAGGCTATAGATTCACTATTTAGAATACGTAATTATAGTTACATAAATTAGGTGAGGTGAATACCTAGATTTCATTTGAAGCTTCAAGATCTAAAATCCATTTCAAGGGTCATTGTGAGTAAACACCTAAACAGTAACATGGGGAATTCTTGTGCTGTATGACCACAACAAGAACTGTAACCAATGTATTTTTTTTTATTATTATTTTTTAGGTGTTTAATGAAATGACAGAACTGCTTTCATCTTACAGAAATTATGATAGTTATCGACGTGCCTATAATGAGTGCAGTAACTTTAAGATCCCAATCCTTGGGGTCCACCTGAAAGACTTGATATCTCTTCATGAGGGAATGCCAGACTACTTAGAGGACAAAAAAATTAACATATATAAACTGTATTCACTGTATAACCACATAAACGAGCTGGTACAACTCCAGGAAATGCCACTTCCCCTGGAGGCTAATATGGACCTCGTTCATTTGCTTACAGTAAGTCTGCGAGCTGAGAGAAATACCACCACTTTAAAAGGAAACCTTCTGAGTCCTCTGCTGATTAAGCCTAAATAAGGAGAAAGGTAGAAAGCTTCCATAGCTGCTCCTGAGACAGAAGATTCCATACAAAACTTCCCTGTGTTGAACAAACTTTCATGTAGAAGTTCAGTCCCTCAAGATGTGTAGGGTTGAACATTTCTCACCAAGCTGCTTCTGTTACTAAAACAACCTGACATAACCATTAGTCAAATATAATTTTTGTATTACTCTTCCTGTCATATTTGGTCAGTGCCTTGTTGCTACTAAAATTGATACTACTTATGACATATGTCACGGCAGTAGTTATAACTTCTAGTAAGTTAAAATATTAGCTTTTATTAAAACAGTAGATCTACCTTTCTTGTTTCTCAGTTTTGTTTGGCCATAACGAGTACCTCAGCTTGGAGAAACTAGGATAGGTTGCTTCCACTTTCTGGTTACAAGCCCTGTTTCAGCAAAAAGCTAATAGATAAAAATGCTGATGTGCTTGAGGCTATTTGTTCTTGCTGGGAGCACTGATGTGTGAAACTAAGCACATACGCTCAGGGCCTGGAGCAGAGCTACATGAAGTGGTGAATTTCTTCCTGATAAACGTTTTAAATGTTTTGTCTCAAATTATTGTTAAGTGTTGCGTCCCCCCACTTTCTTTTTTTTTTTTAATGTGTTGTTACAAATATGTAGAACTTTGGCCACAATTTCATGCAGTTATATAAGACGACATAAATTAAAATACTTCATTTCAAAGCAGGAGCTTCTAATCTGCTAACATTGCAGGGCACATAACTTTCCTGTTTGTTCCCTGATTTTTCCAGCAGTCTTTCTCTCTTTTCTGTTTCCTTTAGACAGATGCTTTCTCATTAGCAGGCAAATCAGTTTGAAGAGGCATTAGTAATTACATACATAACTCAATAATTTATAGAAATAACATTTGGACTTTGGTTTCTTGAGTGTCAGAAACTACTTTAAGATTTCCCTAAGAACCTAAAATTATTCAGTTGTGACCACAACAGTAGTTCTTGAAGCTGTTCACAAGAAAGTTCTTTCATGTCTGTAATTTGAGTAAAGTCATTGAATAAAATAGCATATTTTGGTTTCTTATTTAATACATATGACTGCCATGATCTTGACTTTCTAGAACAAGTTTATACTTTCTTTGGACTTGCCATGCATTGAGTCTTGTAACACATTTATGTCTGGCTTTTCTATTCAACACATGTCTAGTGTGAACATTTTAATGTAACTTCAAAAAATGCCATGTTACCAGTTGTTGCAGTAGATCTTAGTTTGAAATTCAGTTCCAGTCAATAAAATATTTGCTATACTATTTTCTAGGGCACAAGCAAAAACAAAGGTATCATTTTGATAATTTTTTTTCAAATTCCTTTATTTATCCAGGTGTATTATTTCTTGCTTTACATAACTGCTGGTGACAGCTAAAGGTTCTCACTGAATATATGCAAGTGCCTCTTTCATCCTCATCATATGTTTCTTAGTTCAACATGGTCACAGCTGGATTGAATAAATATAACGTGTTTAAACATGAGGTTTTGAGAATTTGAGTTGATGGGCTGTTTCATTGGAATGGCCCTTTTGTGCTCAGTTGCACGGCAGACCACTTGAAAAAAAACCTGCTAGTCCTATAATATTCAGTTTACTTATTAATTGACTGCTAATTATGCCTACAGACACTTGCTGTGCTAATTACATGCTGTATAATGTTACAGATTTCCAGATAATGGCAGTAACAGTCTGGAATTTATGAGAATACCCATTTCAGATCACTGTGAACCCCTGTGCAGCTCGAGTGTGTTTTTTCTAGGTGCAACCCAAATTAAAAATTAATCCACCAAAATACTAATGTATGCCAGAAACAAGTTTATCTAGTAGTAGTGACTCTTTTGGGATTAAACTAATGTTTTGTGTTTGTTTTCAGCTATCCCTTGATCTTTACTACACAGAAGATGAAATTTATGAGCTTTCATATGCACGAGAGCCACGAAGTCACCGAGCTGCTGTAAGGGCTTTTCCAGATTCATTACCAAAAAATATATTTTTTTTTTTAGAGCAATGTGACCTTTATCCCTTGCATTCAATTTACTGAACATTTGAGCTTTATAGACCAAACAAAATCTGTTAAAGCATAAACTGTTTGGTTGATAATGAAGTCTAAGCTAGAATATATGGGAAAGATAATAATCTCAGATTTTATAGTATGAACACAAACACAAATGAAGTTACTTGTGTAGAGACATGACATCAGTCTCAATCTTGGCAATCGATACTGCTTCTTTTAAATGAATAATTCTTATGTGATTGAAATTGTGAAACTCAGGAGTGTTGAAGTTTTGTTCCTGTTTTATAAACTTGGGAATTTACAGGGCTGTTGGTGAACTGTGACAGCTTTAAGAACAAGTGCTGACTTGGACAGTTCAGGGAAGAAATTTGTCTGATGTACCACATAATTACCAAAAGCATGATATTGGGTCCAACAGGCCATTTCTGTAGTTCGTTGTCACAAATGAAAGAAAGAGTAATACTGAAAACCTCTCCTTCCACATGGTACTAACGAAGTTCCATTTAACTTATTCTAGCCTTTGACACCTTCCAGACCACCAGTAGTTGCAGACTGGGCCTCAGGGGTAGCCCCAAAACCTGATCCAAAAACCATCAGCAAACACGTTCAGAGGATGGTAGATGTAAGTATGGTTGGCCCTCTTACCTTTGCTGTCAGTCGTAGCTGCAATCTCTAGGTAGATGCAAAGAAGGGCAAAAATACTGGACATATTTGAAGTTGTGCTGAGTTTGTAAGCACTTTGGTCCTCACGAAGAGATATTTCTGCCTAGCTGTAAATAGCAGTAGCAGCCAGTGAGGCATGGAAGGAAGTTCCTTAAATGGCTAAGAAGCCAGTGGAGAGTGTGAATGCTGGTTTGTATCCTTCTAGAGTCATTCTTCCAAGGAGCCAGGGAGTCTGTTTCTGCCAGGGACTCCAACATCATGTTATTGGTGGAGTCTGAAAGTGGTCCTCTCAACAGCTTTGTTACTAGCAGCCACTGCTTTTTCTCTCTTTTAGGTCACCTGCTTTACTGGAAACCATCAAGAAAGCTCAGGTGATTGACTCAAAAACTGGCAGAAAGAGGGAAAGAGTTTGTCTTTGCATCCCTGCTTCATCTCTTTTCCTTCTAAGCACTTCTAACATTGCTAGATACCCTCTGATAGATGCTGTTTCGGAATATATTCCTAAATTTGTCCTAGGTGTGCTCCTTGCCTTAGGGACAGAGACAAAGAGTAATGTTGTTCCACAAGTGGAATGGGTGTCTACACGACAATATAAACACTTTTCACATAACATTGATCTGATGAAATAAGCTAGGCAGCTACACTGATTTGGCTATGGAGATGATCACTCAGAGCACTAATTGAGAGAATCTGTACAAGTTGCGTGTGTAGGCCTGGACAAAGTGATCTTAAAGTAAAACAAAACAACAAAAAGAGAGCTCTGATTGTGTAAGTGAAGCATTTAGTCCAGCCTGTGTTGACTAATCTACATTTTGATACGATTCAAGAAATCATAATGCTTCTATAGTCTTGTGCCAAAAAAAGCAGTTAAGACTATTGCACTGCCTAATAGATACTGGGAGAAAGTGGATGGGAAATCCGTAAATATTGTGGAGACTTTCTAAAGTGGTAATTCAGCCCAGCCTCATTGTTAACTATTCTACTATTATCTTGGACAGTCTGTCTTCAAAAATTATGACCATGATCAGGATGGATACATTTCCCAAGAAGAATTTGAAAAGATAGCTGCCAGTTTCCCGTTCTCTTTTTGTGTTATGGCTAAGGATTGGTGAGTACCTAGTTTTGCTTATGAACTTTGTAGCATCTGTTTTGGGAGGCGATTTTATGTTTTAAAATTTTATTAAAGTGGTAAAATCCTCCTCTTACCTGGAAACAGAAATGAAAACATAATTGACAAAAGCATCTTCTAAATGTGTTGTGAATGACTTTTTCATGAGCTTATAGCAGTGGTAATCAAGCTGATACAGGAGGGAGAACAGATAGTAGAAATAAGAAATTAAATTATATTTAGTATATACCACTAAAGAACTTTGCTAAAATGATCCTGCCTTGCAAAAATAAAGAATTGGCAAATGTATATTTTCATCAAATTAAGAATGTTTTTCTTAACATATCAAAACATGGAAAAATACAATATTGATCAGTCAGAGGTTTTCTGTGAAGTAATTTTGAGGTTGTGTCACAGTTGGCAATATTTTGTTTATCCTTGCAGGCTGCATTTTAAATGCATAGATAAGCTACTGTAGACTCTGGGAGCAGTTGACAGGATTACTGATGTCACTGTAGTTTTCGGCCCATGAAACTATTGCCATTATAAATGGTGAAGAAATACATGTTTAATTCTCTCTGTGCTTTTAAGAAAATCTGTGTCTCTCAAACAACTTTTCTTGTTTATTTGCAGGGAAGGTCTGATCAGCAGGGATGAGATAACAGCTTACTTTATGAGGGCTAGCTCAATCTATTCCAAATTAGGACTTGGCTTTGCTCACAACTTCCAAGAGACCACTTACTTGAGGCCTACTTTCTGCGACAATTGTGCTGGATTTGTAAGCTTGCTTTTTAGTAAATTATGTTAGCATTGTTTGGAATAATGACGTTTTTTCATCTCATCATCCCCGTGTGTCATATACAGAAATGGATCTATATAAAACACCAGTGAAGCTATATCGAACACCAGGCTCCTGCCTGTGTATCTATTTAAGGTACCCTTTACAACTTTTGGCAGTACTGTTGTGTT
Source organism: Hypotaenidia okinawae (assembly GCA_027925045.1). NCBI lineage: Eukaryota > Metazoa > Chordata > Aves > Gruiformes > Rallidae > Hypotaenidia > Hypotaenidia okinawae. The sequence goes on from BSDF01000006.1 coordinate 34,585,755, forward strand.
TAAACATGGCTTCTACCTTGTGCTGGTTGGTTGTGTCACCAAATAGTCTCAGGCAAGATGTCCAAATCCAGAGCCTTCTACTCCATGGGGCCGTTAGAACTCATGTCCTCACACAGACATGACATGCTTCCTGCCCATGGCACAAAAAAATGCAGTAAAATTGACTGTCCGACCAATCTCCAGTGTAGCTGGGATCAAAAAAGGGTGCTGAGAGAGAATTCTTCATCTACTCTGGCTCCACAACTTCTCTGGTGGCCATCAGATCCACTGATCTATTCATCGGAGATTATTTTGTTTGAGATTGAGGAAGACTCATAAAATATTCTATTTACCTTATGCTAAAGAGGTAAATTGTTCATATTTTGTCCTTACAATTAAAAGGGTAGAAGACCAAGTTATTCTGTAGGTGCTCAGCTCTTAGAAATGAGGGGAGCATTTAATGGATTTTTGTATCTGGAGGTATGAAATGTGCAGAGAATATATATATTTATACATAGCATTTCTGTTTGTTTGACTTTCAGCTATGGGGAGTCATTAAGCAAGGATACAGGTGCAAAGGTAAAGGACTTCATACCTTCTTGAATTTAATCCATAATTGATGGTAAATGATAAAAAAACCTGGTCATCCTGAGATCTGTTGCTATGGACCTATTTAGCCTGACCTCTCAGGTAAAAAACTGATTCAAGAATAGTATGACAGATAGATGGTCCAGAAGAAATGCAAAGATGAAGGAACTCAGAACTGATAGCTCTAACCCTTTGCAAAACATGAATTCAGAACTGAATTGGGAACAGACACATCTCTTCCAATGGGTGCAAACACTAACACTCTGTGAAAACTGTGCAGCACATTCACAACACATATTGCAGTTTTCTTCCTCATACAGGTATCTGCTTTCTCTGTGACTCCTACAGCTAGAACACTGTTGGGAGTGAATGCTGTTATTCTGTGTTTTCTCAATGAAAAGGAGTTTTAAGCATATATAGCAAAGGCATGTTGTTGATCTGTTTACCAGATGTATGTTGTTATAGGTAGAGAACTCCAGAGCAGCTTGTTTTCTTCCTGGGGCGGCAGCACAGTGTGAGAGCTGATCTTACGTGCTACAGCAGAGCCACTGAGTCATGGAACCTTTGTTTTGTTTACAGACTGCGGAATGAACTGTCACAAGCAATGCAAAGACCTGGTTGTGATCGAGTGCAAGAGAAGACCCAAGACTTCAGTTGCAGACAGCAGCCCAACATCTACTCTTGCTTCAAGCCTCTGCCCAGTAGGAGTCAAAGAGCAATTCCATGGTGAGAAAAGGTCACATTAAAAAAGATCAAAATACCTAGATTGTCTTTCCCTTGCTCCTTTTTTTTTTTTTTTTTTTAAAGCTGATATGTACAGCATCAGTTTAGGTTTTGTTAGTTAACTGCAGTGTTTCTTCAACATATAAACTAGAACGAGGCACAAGTGAACCTGTGTCAAGTAACACCATTCCAGCCCAAGTCTGAATAAGGCCATGATTTCTGGGAGACCTCTCATCACACTGCACAATGTGTGGTGCACAAATTCCACAAAAAATGAGTAAATCTGCTGGACTGTCATAAGAACTAGATGCCATGACCTGAACAGCTGACAGATACCTTTAACTCACCTTCTGGTGACCAGGTCTTGGTACACACCAGTTTTTACCAGTGTTGCCACATTAAGCAACTGCCGCACTGTTACAATTCTGACTCAGATTTCAACTTGGAGTTTGTAAAGTCAGTTTACTTATGGATCTGCGTGCTAGGAGACCTGAGAGCTAATTGTGTGTATTATTTCCACTTCAGTAGCTGAATATACAACTCCTCTTTGTACATCTTTCATTCATTAAGAAATGAAAACCCTACACCTCTCTGTTCTTTTCTCCTTGTACAAACAAGCTGTATAAATTTTTCAAATTTTTTGTGTTGCCATGTGGGCCTCCAAAGGAGGCCTTGAGTAAGATCTCAGGCTACTTTTGGTTTTGATTTTGATGTTCCAAGTCTCTCCAGACTCTTTAAATTCTCTCCTGCTCTTTTCCTCTGGAAAGTTTTTAAAATCTACTTCTTGCCACTTTGATATCAGTCTTTTGTGTTGTATTTAAGATTCAGGCTGCTGGATTGCACCTTAGGCTTCCTACTAGCACTTAACATGGAGCACAGCACAGCAGTTTCTCGTGATAACGGACCATATGCATTTCTCTGCTTGCACCTGCATGGGCTGCAGCAGTACGTAATAACAGAATCACAGAATCACAGAATTATAAGGGTTGGAAAAGACCTAGAAGATCATCCAGTCCAACCATTCACCTATTACTACTAGCTCCCACTAAACCATATCCCTCAATACAACATCCAGTCTTCCCTTGAACACCCCCAGGGTCGGTGACTCCACCACCTCCCTGGGTAGTGCATTCCAGTGCCTGACTACCCTTTCGGAGAAGTAGTGCTTCCTAATGTCCAGCCTGAATCTCCCCTGGCGCAACTTGATACCATTCCCTCTAGTTCTGTCACTGCCTACACGGGAGAAGAGGCCGACCCCCAGCTCACTACAACCTCCCTTCAGGAAGTTATAGAGAGCTATAAGGTCTCCCCTGAGCCTCCTCTTCTCCAGGCTGAACAATCCCAGCTCCCTCAGCCGCTCCTCGTAAGGCCTGTGTTCCAGACCCCTCACCAGCTTAGTAGCCCTCCTCTGAACGCGTTCCAGGGCCTCAATGTCTTTCCTGTAGTGAGGGGCCCAAAACTGAACACAGTACTCGAGATGCGGCCTCACAAGTGCTGAGTACAGGGGGACAATTACCTCCCTGCTCCTACTAGTAACACTATTTTTGATGCAAGCCAGGATGCCGTTGGCCTTCTTGGCCACCCGCGCACACTGTCGGCTCATGTTCAGCCGTGCATCAATCAGTACCCCCAGGTCCATTTCCTCCACACAGTCCTCCAGCCACTCCGCCCCAAGCCTATAGTGCTGCCTGGGGTTGTTGTGGCCAAACCACCTCGGAGGAAGGCACACTTACAGAGAGATTGAACTGTGTAGCGTGTTGCCCCATCATCAGCCAGGGCACCAGAATGTGGTAGCTCTCAGTGCTACATCATGTCAAAGAATCAGGTTGAAGGTATAATTCTCATCTGTTCCTCCATCCTCATTTAATTCTCCAGAGTCTGCAGCAGCTACTGACTGACTTTATTCTTTCCTCTAATGTGCAGTCTCATTTTGTTTTCTTCCCAACAACAGAAATTACTTTATCTGAAAAAGATTATCTTTAAATCCTTTAATCACATCTTTTGCCCACTGCTGCTAACACTACGGATCTCTCCTTCCCCCCTTTTTATTCGTAAGGGGGCCTAAGTTGAAGTATTTGAGGAACATCTATACCAGAACAGTATAAAATTTAAAATGTCAATATTTAACCTTTATAAAGTAGGTAAGCTGTATCTTACTACTGCAAGTTGTGATAATGCTAAACTAACACCCAGGTTTGATCTTCCAGCCCAGTCACGTCACTAAGATTGATGGTCTATATAAAACCTCTTGGCCGCCCATAGGTTTTTCTCCCGCTGCCCTCAGTGGTACACCTGTTCTCCTCTTACTGATCCATATTTATGTTACTGAGACAGAGCAAAGAGCTGTTCCAAGAGACACATCATTGAGAAACTTGCAGTGACACCTATTTTGGAGAGCAATGAGTGTAAAATATAGACATTGTTTTAATTATTAATATAATGTTTCCTTACTGTGCCTCCTGTTTCTCCTTTCCTGGGATAAAATCTTCACTCAATTCACCATACATGTTCTACAGGACAAGAAGAAGGATCGTTTGCATTTCCTAACGGAGAATCGGTGGAACACAATGAAGAGAGCAAGGACCGAACCATTATGCTCATGGGATCCTCAGCTCAGAAAATCTCAGTGAGACTGAAACCAGCTGTGGTTCATAAAGGCACACAGACTGACTCTCTCCTGCTGGCTGGAGATGCATCTCGTAGGCAGACAGAGAAGAAAGAACACAGAATGCTAGAAAATCCTTATCTCCAGGCAGCTCCACCATCCCCACGTCCAAGCCCAATTCTAGGCCGCAAAAAGGCGTATGTTAAATGGGAAAACAAGGAGTCCAGCCAGAAAATGAAGGAGGAGCGTTACAGCTGTAAACCTTCATACCAGGAACTTGAGCAGGTACATACATGATGAAAGAATTTTGTTTTACACAATAGTATGGTAAAGTGGTTGGAGGGTGAGGGGGAGTGGCTGGGTGGGAAGGTGTCACCTTACTCCAGTGACAGTAATTGCCAGAACAATCCATGAGTGGCATCACAAATTCTAGCCACTGTAACCCCAGCAATGCTTCACTTTGAGCATAAATTTTAGTACAAGTGTAGATCTTAGGGAATAAACTTTTAAGCCTTTGTTATGATTATGCTGGTCTTACAGGTGACAGTCAAGCATGTGATCATAATCCAATTGCTCAGGATAGGATGTTGCTCCATAAAATGAGTAACACAGCCCCAGATTTCTTCCTGGTTTTGGTGGCCTCTATTCCCCTAAGTTAAAGAATGCACAGGGCGAGGAGGGCAGGCAGCTCTGCTTTTGTTCAACTCTCAGTGAATCCCTTCTTTTTCTTTTTTTTCTTGATAAATTTAAGTCACCAGGAAATCTTGCAGTGTGAACAGACGTGATGCCTCTTGCTAGATTTCACCTGCATCAGCCCTGTTGTGTGTCACCTTGCTCTACACATGTTCTGTCAGAGTAGCTATTTGTAAGACTGTCACCTCAGATTTAGCCCAAATTCAGGTTTGTAGAAACAATACCTTTCCAGACAGAATAAAGAGACTATTGCAGTATCAACACTGACAGATGGATCCAGACATGATTACAAAGAACAAAGGCAGACTTACCTCCATACTTTACTCATTACTATCACCATTCTGAGATGGACCAACAGTCCAACAACAGGACCACAGCCTGATTACTGAATGATCAGTATAACTTTCAAAGTATCCTTTACTGTTGAGAAAATGAGCTCATCTTTCATGAAAGATGGTTTATTACAACAGAGATTAAGATCATTAGCAAGAATATTTCAGTGCAGACTACTTCTCAGTCAACAGTACATAATAAGGATGTGAAGTGTGGATGTACTTGTGGGAACTGGTTCTTTAACATGTCCCATTCGTGCCAGTCTCACAATTTACACTTGTCCTTGCTCCCTCAGCAGTTCCTGACCTCAATTACTGGCCAGGAGCTGATGTTATAAATTAACATCTCAGATTATTGTACATCAATTTCTACCTTAGTGAAACAGTACAGTGTGAGCTGTGTTCTTGTTCCCCAGATTGCTGCTGTTACAAGGAGCAGTTGAGGGTGAATAACTGCAGGTTGTGAATGTGACTGTCACATACCAGGTGCTGGGAAGTTTTTTAAGTGTCCACAAAGTATAGACCAGTGACTCTGGAAATGTTCACATAAGTTACTGGTTCTGTTCCCCTGCTAAGAGCTACACCAACTTCTGTTTATGTCAGTCAACCTAAACATACAACCAGACAGTCCTGAAACATGAAAAATAACACTCCCTATTTTTTTTTTGTTTTTGTTTAGAGTATTTCTTTCCTAAAGGCACACAACGAAGGTTTAAAAATCCAGCTGGAACAGGCACATAAAAAAATTGAATCTCTCACAATCCAGAGAAAAAACCATGTAGTTGACAACCTACAACACAGAGACTGCTCCTAGCAGACAAGAGAGGAAATCTCCTACAGAAGAATGTAAGACTGAAGGAGGGGTTGTGATAAAGCTGCTGTACCAAGTAAACTGGAGAGAGTCTGAAGGCTGTTGGACAGAAACATTCTCTTTACTCAACATGTTTCCATATCATACATACGCTCCCAAATGTATAAATCCATCCATTTGACATTTTAGGGTAATTTAGATATCTGTGCAAGGAAAATAGTATCTTCTGGGTTTGCTTTTAAAAGGAGTGACATTGTTGCTGAAGTTTCTGTTCATGATGAAGTCCTTGTGAACTCCCCAGTGACCTGGCTGCCAGCACCACCCCCTTACTCTACACGTGTTCTGACCAAGTAGCTATTCGTAAGGCTTTTGTCACCTCAGGTTTGGCCCAAATTTAGTTTGTAGAAAGAAATGTTGGATAAAGCTCAGTATTTAAGTAAAATTGTAGAAATATTCTATTAAGAGAAAAAATTGCTTCTTGCCCTGGCTGAAATCAATCAGACTCATGAAGGGAACTGTCATCTTTGCTTCCAACGTTTAACACGAATATTAAAATAAGTAGCTAATGATATTTGATTATTTGATTCCTAGGCTTTAAGATAAACTGACAGTGTTTCTAAGCCTCTTTCAAAGCTGCTGCTCAAACACTTACCTTTGTTGATACAACATAGATGAGTCTACAGCAGTTGCTTCCATTTTTGTGATCCATGCCACAGCTTGGAAGACAGCCAGCCCTACTTCCTTGGCTTAAAGGATAACCTGTTGTCCACCTACAGTAGATAGGAGGTCGAATACTTTGCTGTCATGTCAAAGCCGCCACTGAGCAGAACCTGGAGGGCGATACTCTGAGGGAAACTGCACAGTAGTCCCGGCGCAAGTTACTGTAGTCCAGAGCTCCTGACGTCTTCTGGTTCTAACCAAGGTTTCTCCATTTTCTCTCTCCCAGTTTTCACATGCACTTTAGGTAAAGATGTCAAGATAAGTGTGCTCTTATGTATGTAAATTTTGTATAGTACAAGGTGTTAGGGAAGTAACTTAGTTTTTGTAAAGCTACAAAATGTATATATTAAGAGAAAACAAAACAGTCTTTCAAGTTACCGATAATCTACTCATCAGAATAGCCAGTTTCAAAATTACATTTGCATTCCCAGGCAATCTGAACACTCACAGTTGTATAAAACTTGCTTGCTTTTATCAAACAGGGATTGGTCATCACACATTTAAACATCAGAAGATTCTGACTTCGACATAATTATCTACTAAATCCACTTAATCCTTCTCAAAACTTGTAAGTTACAAGTCTGTTGTATATTGAAATTTAGTTAACCTGTTACAACAGCATGTGTGCTTTGTGTTCAGTGGTGTAGGTGTACATTCCATCCACAGTTTGCAGTCATTATTGAGTATATGAATACTTTATTTATGTAAAAAGTCCATTTGAAACTACTTGCTAGTCTAGTGATTCTAAATTCTTGTTCTGAACTTGGGTTGTGCTTGCATCTCCATGTGTAAGTAAAAACAAGTGGAGGGAAATAGCAGTAGATTTTCTGTAACCTTACTGTAAATAACTGAAATGCACAGGACAAAAACCAGCCCCTGTGAAGGTTGTGCAGCTTCTTTTCCTCATACACTAAACCTCAGTTATTACCAATTACCATAGCATTGCACTTTGTTCAGTGAAGCAATCAGAATGGCTTTCAGGTTATGGCTGCAAACTTACTTTGCCCTTTTTCTGGAAGCTTCTTGATTTTTTGTCCTCTCTTCAGGGAACTACAGCAAGGTGTATTTTAATAGGCACTTAGCAAAGCCTGTTTTCACAGCAGTTAAGATAGAAGTTGAATGTATTTTCAGGGATCTCAATACCCCAGCAGAGGGGCTAAGACTCCCAAGTCTCATTGTGCAGCTCAGTTAACTGCTCGCTTGTGGTCTGAACTCTGGTTTCTAATGGAACAGGGGTGTAGGCACATCCTTTGCCTACAGTGGGGGCTGGAGATAGTGAACAAACTCTTACTTAGTATCAGCAGCTGGCCCAAAGGCACTGTGTGACTAGGTTGAGTACTTAATACTCAAAACTGGGTTATGACCATGGATTTGTACTAGATGAAATGCTAACTTAATGTTTCATGTGTTGTCAGCTTGTTCCCACAAACACCCTGAATAACTTCAAAAGCATTTGTCTGCAGGAATATCTTACAGAACAAGTATGTGGTGCTTCATGTATGCTGAAGTCAGTTGAGACCTGGAGAAGCTGAAAGCTCTGAGTACCTCCAGGTTCTCTGTTTGCCCAAGGCCCCATGTTGTTGTTTTGTCTCTTGGGGTTTTTGTTTTGTTGTTTTTTGGTTGTTTTTTTTAACCTCCGTGGTCCCTTCTCATTTCTTTTGGGACTTACTTTCTGCTGCATGAGAGACTAATAGCAGAAACTGACTACAGGGATAGCGATAAACTGACAAAGCGACTGAACAGAAATCACTCGCATCTGTATTACTCTTCGAGCTGCTTTATGCTAGGCAAAGATACAATCAATGTATGAAGTGCTGTTGAAAAGTCACGTTACCAAACACTGGTGGTGAAGTTTGTCTTGTCATGGCTAATACAAATTAAAAGCACTCACCTTTTTTTCCTTCTCCGGGCTCAGCCGTGTTTCATATACGTACAGGAAGGAAGAACAAACACGTGGCGTTGTCCCTCCCCACCCCCAACTACTGTTTATTTTTTTAAGTGTGAATTCTGATTGTTTAAAGATAAAAGTAAACAGACTGAGTAATATCACAACGAGCAAGGCAGGGCTACTGGCTGTATTCAGATTAAACACCACTGCCTTCCAAGTATGTTTTGGGACATTTGTTTTTGTTATAGTAGTGATCTGTTACTTTGTTGTACTGGCTCTCAGTGGCAACTTGAAAACGTTTTGGTTTAATGGTGTATGAGAAAATTGAAAAAGTGTACAGACTGTAAAGATTTTATATAAATTGTAAGATTTCAGTTTACTATTTATATCTGAAAAAATATTAAAATTGCACTTCATGCCTCTGAGTTTGTATCTCAAGGAATTATAAACAGCCTGTATTTGTCTTCCTTGGTTCCATTAAGGGAGACACCAGGCCCCGAGTCCCAATCCTGAATTTACCACCTGAGAAGACTTGGGAAGCTCCATCTTTGCAGATTACTCTTTGGGCATTTTAGCGGTTGCCACAGTAGACACTGATTTGCTGAGTATTACAAAGAACAATTCTCCATCAGTGCAACCTCTCAGCTTTGTTGAGAAAGCTGACTCTGAAAAGATTTCACAGTGCAACAGCGAAGTTTAAACAAGGCTTTGGTAGGGGCCGCTGCTCTTACACAGCCAGTACCCTGCAGATTTACTATAAGGTGAAGTATTTTACCCCAAGTATGTTTGTTTTGTGTGTGGCAATGAACATTCAGCGGCTATCTTCCAATCAGCCAAGGGAGGTGAGAGAAGACGAGGCGCGCAGACTAGCTCCCGCAAACATAATTCCTATTTACATGGGCAAATGTGCCCCACAGTCTTGCACACAGAAAAAAAGTTGTGCTTTACTTCATAATTACACAAATCAAAAAAAAGAAAACTTCAGGAGTAATTAGAGGATATTTCCTCAGCTTACATGCAGACCAAAGTAATGATCATAGGGACCTATGCAATCTTTTTACTACCAAGATTAAATTTAACTAAGATTCCTTTGTAATCTGTAGAAAAGATGTATTTGTGACATGCCCTGTCTGTTGAATTTTTCCTATATTGTTATCTACAGCCTACTCACCATTTTGGTCCAAATTTACCTATTACTTTTCATTACCTTAAAAAGGCAGTTCTGTCACCAGTAGGCGTTTTCCCTCCAAATGCAGGAGAACTGTATGACAGTGGCTCCAAATGACACTACACAAGTGATGCAAATAACTTCAAACACAGTACTTTATTCCTCAGTGCTTACAACCATTAACAAAAGTCTGTCTCGAATTCTGAAAAGGAACCCAACACACCCAACCTATTTTTTAGTCCTTGATCAAACAAAACAATGTTCAGGTAGTTATTCACTGAATGTGTCTACACACAAGAATGTTCACAAACATATGTAGGAAAATCCTTTACTTAGAATTTTTGAAAATATCTTTTTTTAAAAAAAAAAAAAAAAGATTTGAGAAGAGGCTTAAATCACTTATTTTCAGGGTATTATTGCATCTTTTGATAAATTAAAAGCATATGTTCTGGCAGCAGAGGACAGAAAATGATACCCCTGTGACATGTGGTGGTGCTTACTTTAGTTTTCGACTACGGTTTGGAATTAAGAAACGCTGATCTGCCCAGATAGATTAAGAAACAAAATCTCCACCCTATTTAAAATGTCAGTCTTCTATAAGGTCTACACAAACATAACTGAAATGTAACTTCGGAATAATTTAACTGTTAGAATTACATGTGGACACACAGCCAGCTCACTGCGTGGTTCAGTCCTCATGGAGCTGTCCTCCCGGCTACCGACAGGATAAACCCATGGGTGCAAAAGCACCCAGGCACATCCCAGGGGGAAATGTTCCACTGAACCAGTGCAACTCACATCTTAAGACTGACAAAATCTTTATGCATAGACAAGCTGTTTGATTTTCCCAGCACCGCTCCTTGGTGCAGCCCAACGCTTGACTGCTGGTCAGAAATCCCATGTCACAAAAAGTAACAATGGGATGAGCAAAGAGAATTTTCCATTAAGGCTTTTGGTTGGTAAGAGCTACTCTCTCCACTCCCTTACTGGCCAGCTGCTTCCTCAAGGCCAGCGGCCTCACTTGCTATGATTGCCATCTGTGAGCTGCTCCAGGACACTGGGCAAACCCCAAGCTCAACAGCAAGAAAAGCAGTACAATGCTGCCAAGTGACCTGTGAGGATCACTCCATAATGGTTGCAGAGCCCAACACCAACTTAGGCCAGGAAGGAGCACTGAAAGAAACAGGCAAAGGGAATGTATTGCCAGTAGTGAGGTGAAGTTAAGTGCTATGTCAGTTCACATCCCAGCTAACACGTGCCATCAAGGAAAATGTCAGCCCCTTTTTTGTTAGGCACTGGCTGGGACCCTGAAGTACAGGTAAGGCTGGAGCTACTGCATCACAAGCAGCATTGTCAAGCACACTATAGTCAGAGAGGAAGTAACAGAAGAGAAAGAAACTTCTGAAGTTTATCTGGGTTAAAATTTCAAATTAAATGGCAGTGATGGCTAATTAATAAGAACTGATACTGGGTTATGAAAGAGATAATTTGATTTTGAACACAGCTTCACATTCATGCATGAAGCTGCCTGTGAAATGGGACATGATGCACATGTTCCTGAAGGTAAAAGAACACCTATATCAAATACGGACACCAGGAGGAAATTTGTGCAGAAAGATCTCCTAACCTCTGGAACACAAAACCAAAATCAAAACCTGCAGTTAAACCTACAGCCACACTCTCAAAGGGTTTCAAGGTTTCTGCGCTATGCAATCTACAGACATGCCCAGGTTTATCAGATGCCTTCCCAAACCTCGCTGTAGTAACCTGACCCTGATAAATCGGGTCATGAGTATGTAGTTGGGCATCAGCTCCCTGTTCTGCCCCTGTAGTGAGAAGTAGCCTCAGAGCAGGGCAGGAGATACAGAAGAAGCTGGACAACAGAAACTCCTTTGTTTAATTGATACATGTAAATTTAATTCATGTCTACATGTGCTTACCACAACTGTATGAAAGCGAACTCCTTCTACAGTGACAGTGTCTGTGAAGGAGGAGGCACCCATATCATATCAAGACAGAGTTTCTTTAGGTTAGACCAAGTGGCTGCAGAGTAAGAGAGAGAGAGGAATCACAGAGGAAGGGCAACTGCTGTATGATGTCATCTTAGCTGGGCAGATGGCAATTCCCAAACAAAGCAGGCAATGGGGAAAAGAAATGGTGTGTCCTTTTTTCAGCTTGTTAAACCTTTATGTCTCAAGGCTGATTCAGACAACCCAAAATGAACTCTTACCAGACATGATGGCTGCAGAAGTTTCCTGCTCAATCTGATCTTAAAATATTTTTGTGAAACAATAAAACATAACCCAGGTAAAATGAAAATAGACATTATCAAAACTCACCATGACTCCGAGCTTACAGTTCATGGCTCTAACCTTCAAATTGACTTTGATGTATTTATGAACACAAAAACCAAACTGATTTTACTACTTTCTGTGGAGTATTAATTCAGGATGTTACTTTTATGTGACCTTCTGGAAGAATAAGAAACCTAACTGAGTAATTTTAACCAATGCCTTAAGGATTTCAACACCTGACCTTAGAATTCATTTACACGTCCCACAGCATGAAAACAAAACGCCTGAAAGCAGCATTCTAGAGCTTTCTCAAAGTGTTTCCATCCAGTACCTAGGCCTATTTTGGTTTTGCTACAGAGCATTTTGGAGCAGAGGAGCAGGCATGCAACATGCAATAATTTGAGAGGCCTAAACATTAAATAATATATTTTTGTTTGTTTAGAAAAGGGTTTATTCAGTTTTCTGAGGCTTATTTTAAATAAAATGACATATTTTAAAACACCATATGAGCAGTATGAAAAACAAGGACTTTATCACATTTCAATATAAAAGTTCTCCTCAGTAACTAAAAGAATTCAGTGACAACATCAGTTGGTCTAATGCAATGGTTTGTATGGTCATACTTAATTCTAACCTAAACCCAAGTCAACAAATCTAAGTTCCTGGTACCAGTAAACACCACCACTATATTTTGCCAGTTACTCTGTTAATATTTACAGTATTTTAGTATCGTCGGTATCCTCCCCCTCCTCTTCCACCATATGGATCACCATAGCCTCCCCTGCCTCCATAACCTCCCCTGCCACCATAATCTCCTCTGCCACCATAATCTCCCCTGCCACCCTGGAAGCCACCTCCACCTCTTCCACCACCTCTGAAACCCCCACCTCCAAATCCACCTCCTCCTCCTCCTCTACCCCCTCCGCCCCCCAGTTGCCCCTTCCACCCCCGCCTCCACCTCCCCAGCCACCTCTTCCACCACCTTCTTGTCTTTTTTGCCAAGGAGGCATTTCGGGAGGAGGTGGTTCAATCTCTGTAGGTCTGCCTCCGCGGTCAGGGACTCTCCCCATCAGAACCTATGTGGAAAAAGAGTTAAAAAAAAAAAAAAAAAAAAAGTAATAATAACTGGAAGGGACACAGGGGTCTTCTCCTACGGACAAGGACATGCTGCCTGCTTTGTACAGGAAATATGGTCCCCTACAGGACCTCTGTTTCCTGTCCTTGTAACTTGCCACAACACAAATGAACTCTGAAAGTGATCCCATTTGCCACCTGTAAAACTGAACTACCTGCAGCCAGCTAGCTCCTACTACTTTTGTGAAATCTTTATTGAGAAAACTACACACGTACAAGACATTAGTAATTCATAGATAATACTCAAATAGATAAATATGTTTATATATGAGATATAGTTTTTTCTATATGAATAAGGCTCATTGTGATGCTCCTTGTCTACTTGTATTTCAAAGGCCAAGTTCAAACCTAATCAACTTGCAAAAGATCATAAATGGGCAAGCTGATGTGCAGCTCTAAAAGGAACATGCCTTAGATTAGGAACTACTCATACGCCACTGAGAGCTGGACCACCAAAATACATCACATGCTGCAGCAATATTTTCAAGGGAAAAAAAAAGGGGGCTTTAACTTTGATGGGTATTAGTCGTGTACAAAAAGGGAGACTGTACTGGACAAAGTTACACAAAACATTAAGTTGAAGAACAGAGATGTATCCAAGTAGGTCTCTGTTGTTGTTCTCATATTTCCTAAACTTTCTATGAGATGGCACTCTAACTAAAGTCCTCTCAAGATAAAAAATATCCACCTTTCTCTGATATACAAAAATAATTAAGTTTCCAAATCTTTGGGCTCAAAACATTGAAGGGTATTTAAGTGAGGCACAAAACATTAGAAAAATCTCTAAGTAAAGAATTCATAAAAACAGGCTTAGTCACCATTTGAATGGTGAAACTGATGTCATTACTTGCAAGCTTCAGCTTTTATCAGACAAAAGGAAGAAGCAGAACGCTACAAACCAAGTAACTTCTCAGCAAAAGGACATTTCCACAGAAACTTCTGTGATCTATAACAGACTGATAAACTAAAGATGCTGGTCTACGAACTGAACAACATAATCCCAGCATCAGGCAGGCCAGGAACTGACACTAGAAAGACTTACACAGGTCCTTTAACTTGATGTGTGCAGTTCCACTGAACTCAGGAGGTCATATACACGTACACACATACACCCCCTACCACCACTGTTCCTTCTCATCCAGACTACTGTTTCATCCAGCTACCTGCCTGACTGTGTAATAAGATTAAAGAAGTCGCTGCTGCAATCTTCACTGGAATGCTGCAAAGCCTCCTTTCTTAACGCACAGAGTATCTTGCAAAAAGAAATGAAAATATTAAGGAAAAAGTATAAATTCCAGGCTGTAAACCCCTTTCATCACATCCCAGGAAGAAAATAAGTCTACCTTGTTGATTGCACAGACTGTGTTTTCCCGCGTTGATCCACTGCTTGTTCTCATGATCTTCGATAAATCCTCCCGGGCAGCAAGAAGGTGAGCTAGTGTAATAGTTGACTTTGGAGATAAAGCGTAGCGCTTGGGCTGGTAGATTCGTGCTATGTCATCTGTTTTTACCTACATGATAAAAATCAAACACCACTTACTTGCTAGGCATAAAACACACAAACACTCTTACCGTAAACCATGTATTGGTCTCAGGAAGTTTCAATTTGAACACAGTGTGTAATGCCCGAAAATCTAGGTTATCTTGAAAACTACAGTGCCAGTTGTTACCAATTCTCTTCATAATGATGGAGCTAAACACTTGCACAAGTTTTTTTCCAAACACACTTTGATGCTGCATTTGTTCAACAAACAAGAAAAATAAATATACTTTCTGGGAACTTCAAGAATCACCATCACAGTAAAAAAACTGGATGGACCAGACAACATGTGCAATCACTTCAGCATTTATGGATCCATTTTGGTCTGCAAATTTACCCCTCTGGGGGTCTGAAAAAGTTAAAAAGACCAAACCAAAACAACCAAACACAAAAAATGACACATCATCGAAAGCAGAGAAAGGTACCGATACCTAATGAATGGAGGAGAAAAAAGTTACAGTAATTTGCCTCTTGGTTTAACAACAACAACAAAAATAAATCTAAATTATATCAATGCAAAAATATTTTCAATTCCCCAAACCTGCTTGAAGAAATTATGAACAGGTATTTTCACAGGAGAAATAAGGAAAAAACCCCAAGATCATATAATACGATATACTGTAATACATAATCTAGTTATTTCTGTAGCTGCATACTATTTCACCAACAGCCTTTTTAAGACAGGAAAATGAATCATCTTACTACTTTATCATCATTAAAAATCTCTTTAAAATATTGTTCTATTGTAAAAGTGTTTTCATTGCTTTTCTTGTTGCTTGAATGGAATAATGTCAAGTGACTAAACTTTTAGTCTGATTAAATTAGTCATCTGTTAAAAACAAACACATTTTAGAAGTATACTTTAAATTTGAAAATACATAGTTGTATTTGCACAGCTATAAGGAAGTTGTACATGTAGGGACGTTTCCTGGCTTATGAGAACTAAATGCCCTCCTTTTCCTTTCCTGCAGCATTCACAACCCCTGCAGAAATTAAACAGCGAGCTGTTCCAACGCAGCTCAGCTGCACCCAGCCTCATGTCTTCCAGTGATACTTACTGAGCTCCACAAAACTGCTTCTGTCTGCATGGGCCAATAACAAACCGTGACACCAGAAAGACTTGTAACAACACATACTTCCAGCAAGCCTTCCAAGTTTTAAGACTTAGCAATCTTAAGCTTTTGACACAAAAGCTTTCCTGTAAAGCTTTCCTTTGGAAGGAAAGTTGGTCCTGCAGCTCAAGAGCAAACACATCTGCGTCCAGCTTTCCACATGTACATTCATCAAACCAAAACCTTTTTGTATGTTATCCCCCTACTCTCTTGGATGGGGACAACAGATATTTCTAGTTCAGAAATATCACACCGATTAAACTATGACTGTTTCTTAATATGCAGAATGGTTGGAACTAGTTCAAATTAAACAATAACAATTAAAATTACACTGGCAGAGAAAATCCCCAGAGTAGTTTAGAAGTTTTAGCCCTCAAAGGATTACGTGTAATTGTGTGCTTTTCTCATGCAAGCTGCTATTCAAATAACCTGTTCGACTGACCACCTGTTTATTTAGTCGCTCTGAATCCAAGATAGGTGGCAGTCACAGTAATCTCACTGCCTTTACGGGCACCCAGTCTATGTTATGGCCCAGTGTTTGTCTTCCTCTGCATCTGCGTGAGAAATGCTGAGCTTCCCTCCTAGTTCATATAGGAAAGGGGAGATGTGAACTTACTGAAGTGAGAAGCCCCAACAGAGGATGCTAGAACTTGTAACTGCGAAGCTATAAACAGTCACAAGGACCGACTGTGGCATCTCATCACATCCTTCCTCTTCCTCAAAACCTAGGACTTGGATTTTACAACCCAGGATTGGAATGATTGGAATGAAACTGGTTGGAATGAAGACAATAGTAATAGAAGTGTATTTACTTGGTGAGTATATTTGGTAGGCAGACCTGGGAAACTGTAGCAGGCTCCCACCTACAGGAAGCAAAGAATACAGCAGGCTTACCTTTGCTCTATCAGACCAGCCGAAAGACTGTACTGTCACATCTAGCCTCTTCATTAACATACGTCGGCGACATTCGTACTCACTGCGAAGAGCGTCATTGATTTTTTCTAATCTTTCCTGCAACGTTACAATAAATAAATAAATAAATGAAAATCTAAACATTCAAATCTATGAAGTTACAGAGGTCAACTTGATGTTAACCTCATTCAGCAACTAAGATGTCTGTCCCAGGGTGACCTCCAGAGACTGCAAAAATCAGGTGTGTGTCTGTGTGGTGCTGCAGTAGTATGTATATATTAAATTTTCTGTAAGCTAAGAAGTGGATGAATCAACACAAGTCTGGTTTATAACATTAAGTATCTGGTTAGCACTGTTAATATTTAGCAACTGAATTTCAGTGTTAATATTTAGCATTAGAACGGTGACTGTAAAACGGACAGCTAGATGAAGCCATATAAATTAATTTTGATCATCCTGTTAGATACAGAAAAGAAGCAGAGAGACTGGGTTTTTTACCACTTGGTCAGAATTCAGAGGTTTCGTTAGCAGCGATTTCCCCACATGGTTATTTTGAACTTTTGAGAGAATGTCCTTTATCTGAAACAAAACACATAATTTTACTCAGAACATAAATCTAAATATAATTTATTTTAGTACAATTTACTCCAATCACAATTTGCTACTCATAAGATGAAATACAACATATTTGTTTTAGCAGAGTCATAAACAGATATTAATGGCTTATCATCCATTACAGAAAGATTTCCTGAATGCAGAATCACAGAATCACAAGGTTGGAAAAGACCTTTAAGGTCATCAAGTACAACCGTTCCCATCCTAAGCTAAACCATATCCCTTAGTACCTCATCTACCCACATCCAGAGAAGGTGACTCAATCACCTCCCTGGGCAGCCTGTTCCAGACCCTGACAACTCTTTCAGTAAAAACTTTTTTCCTAATACCTAATCTGAACCTGCCCTGGCACAGCTTCTTGCCATTTCCCCTTATCCTATCTCCTGTCACCTGGCTGAAGAGACCATCGCTCACCTCTCTACAACCTCCTTTCAGGTAGTTGTAGGTGGTGATAAGGTCTCCCCTCAGCCTCCTCTTCTCCAGGCTAACCAACCCCAGCTCCCTCAGCCGCTCCTCATATGATTTGCCCTCCAGCCCCTTCACCGTCTGGCTGCCCTTCTCTGGACTTGCTCGAGGACCTCAATGTCCTTCTTATGGTGAGGAGCCCAGAACTGGACACAGTACTCGAGGTGTGGTCTCACCAATGCTGAGTACAGGGGCACAGTCACCTCCCTAGACCTACCGGCCACACTATTTTTGATACAAGCCAGGATGCCATTGGCTTTCCTGGCCACCTGGGCACACTGCTGACTCATAATCAGCCTGCAGTCAACCAACACCCCCAGGTCCTTCTCTGCCTGACAGCTCTCCAGCCAGTCTCCCCCAAGCCTGTAGTGCTGCATGGGGTTGTTATGTCCCAGGTGCAGCACTCTACACTTGGCCTTGTTAAACTGCATCCCACTGGTCTCAGCCCATTGGTCCAGTCTGTTCAGATCCCTCTGAAGAGCCTCCCTACCCTCAGGCAGATCAACTCTTCCTCCCAGTTTAGTGTCATCTGCAAACTTACTGAGGGAGCATTCAATCCCTTCATCGAGGTCATTGATAAAGATACTGAACAAAACTGGACCCAGGACTGAGCCCTGGGGGATGTCACTTGTGACCGGCCTCCAGCTGGATTTTGTTCCATTTACCACCACCCTTTGGGCCCGTCCATCCAGCCAGTTTTTAACCCAGCTGAGGGTCCACCTGCCCAGGAGAGTGGCAGCCAGTTTCTCAATCAGAATGCTGTGAGAAACCGTGTCAAAGGCTTTCCTGAAGTCCAGGTAGACCACATCCACAGCCTTCCCCTCGTCCATTAAGTGGGTCACCTTGTCATAGAAGGCGATCAGGTTAGTTTGACAGGAGCTACCTTTTGTAAACCCATGCTGACTAGGCCTGATCCCCTGGACATCACACATGTGCTGCATGATAGCTCCCAAGATGACCCTCTCCATGATCTTTCCTGGCTCAGGGGTCATACTTTCAAAACACAACCCACCTCTATAAAGAAACATTTCATGGCACACCATTTCTCCTCCCAATTGCAACAGAACAATATCTACACAGCAAGTTTATCCAGTTCATATAAGCACTAGTTTAAATTACTCATTTTCCTTATTATCGAGTGTTATAACTACAAGTAAGGAAAGGTAACAATTGGAAGCTAGATGTTCTGTTCACAAATGCTAGACTTGGCTACAAGAATCTGGTGATGACTAGTCACTGCTATTATAGGTATGCAGTCATTCTCTCTGACTACTTTCTTCTACTCCTATAACTGGGTCCATTTAACATTATTTAGGACTTTTGCATTCACTCCAAATCAGCCTTGCCTACACTTCTTCCATTAGTTTTTGCCCTTAATAATTGGGGATGATGTATACTCTCTGCCTTCCAAACTCCACGGGATTCTCCTCTCTCATTCCAAGAGGCCTCCACCTCTTCTTGAAGGAACTTCCTTCGGCACAGCTCTTCTAGAACCATTATCATGAACGCTCACAACTCTCGTACATAACTTTCCAGCCCGCTGATTTTTCAGCTGGAGCAGACTACGTGCGTATTATTGCTCCTGCAAGTTTTGCACCCAGGCTGATGGGAAGAACTACACCTTCATTTCCTTTTGTAAGTAATGATGAAGAACTAAGACAAACAAGTCTAAAACCAGAGTTAATTTTCTTTTACATGTCACAAGGGAGGCTTAAGGCAGTTGCATAATTTACAATAAAACCTGTGGCTGAGGACAGCCATTACATTCATCTGCAAGGACTGTAAGGCTTCATGTAAGGTGTGTGTGCATTGACATAAAGTTATGGTTCATAGCTCATTCTTCCAGTATTACGTTAGCTCATCTTGCCAAGAGTTTTGAGCTCTACATACTACAGAGCTATCACCTCCAGTATCACTATGAAAAAAAAAAAACCCTCCAGGAGACAAAAATCAAATTCTAGAGCACCTTGTTAATTGAGTAAAGAAAGCTGCTTGAAAAGGAATACGAGATAAATCAGTTCTTCTACTTAAGGGTTTTTGTAATTATCTCCTTTTCCTTTTTTTCCTGCATATACAAAGGAAAGCATCTAATCTCGTTTTGTGTGTAAGCTGAGGTACATATTTTGTTCATTTCACATCATCTTTAGGCAGCACTGCAGCAAGTTACAAACACGACACCTCCAGAAGAAGTCTGATGTAAGAAGTGCTGTGCAGCAAGCCAGTTATGGCAAAACAGTTTTGACTCCAGCAGAAAAGACAGCCTAGTAGTGTCTGAAGAGTTGCCACCCACTACTGTAATATTCCCTGCTCCATTGTACTCCACCCGTATCAAAAAAGACAGTACAGTAAGGAGTGAAGTTCAGTTCCATGTACCCTACTGATCCCTACACTCCTCATTCTCTAATTGCTTCTTTGCAACCACTTCTGTGTTCATAAAGAGCCATCCAGGGTTATCCAATTTGCCTGTCTTCTAAATATAGCAACTTGCTTTCATTTTAATGAAACATGTACATGATGCCTCTCGATCTACTTAAAAATTCCAATGTATCTAAGTGCAAACTATGCTTGAATTTAAACAAATATCTGATGAATCAAAACCTAAAGTTAATAATCAACAATATCATAAGATCAGTGTGACAGCAAGAGATGAAGAAATCGGTAATTAATACAGAAATTGGTAATTAATACAGAAGGAGGAATAAACAGCGAGTTAACTGAAAATTCTAATAGGAAAGACGTGTCTACTATTCAGGTCAAAAATAAAATCCCAAAGGTTCGAATGAGTTGAAAGGAAGAAAGCCTGTCAAAATGAGACTGTCTGCTTGAAAAAAACAACACAATAAAACCAAACCAAATCCTCAATGTAATTTATAGCTACAGAGTGAAAGGAAATCTGGAAACCAGTGATGCTGAATACTACCTAGAGATTAGAATTATTGCAAGTTTGCAGCTGCAAAGGCAGTTAAGAGCTAAGTACAACACTGGTCTCCACAGACAGAGCATACATTCTGCCAGCACTGCGTACTGCTGATTTTCCTAAACTGAAAAATGAAATGAAGTTTAGAGACAACAGTTTAGGAAGAGAACCAGTGAAAACGGGATCTAGAAGAAACTCAAGCTAACTAAATTAAAAAAAAAAATTAAAAAATCCTTGATTAGCTAGCAAACTGACCCAAAATTTCTGCAACCTTTTCTTTCCGGGTTAAAGAGAACACCCATATAATTTTATCCAGTGACAGGTCTATTAATCAAGTAACATTTAAGGAAGAATCTTTCCAGTGACTAACAGGTCTACCTTCATGCTTGTGACACATCACACGCAGGTTACTGAATCTCCTCTTTACTCCCAGGCTCCCATAAGCAGGGCTCTGAGGACATATCCTACAACTACAACGGTGAAACGAGCTGAGCTGCCTTACAGTTGCTGAATACATCATCTGGCCTTGAGTGATGACAAGGCTGTGACCACCAGAGCTTCAACGTACACCCTGTCTGTCAGAGGACAAGAGCACAACTGATGTGAGAATCTATGTTATAACCCACATTCCGAAACATAACAACTGCCCTAGATTAACAAGGATAAGCAGGAGTTTAACTCTCTCCCCCGCTCCCAAACCCAGAAAGAAGTTTGTGTGTGTAAGTGGGAACAATACCAGAAGCAGTGCAGAGACAGCACAGAACTGAAAACATACTTACAGAAACACAAAACAAACTGTGACAGCCAAATCATCCTAAAGTTCTCACACACCTAGCCATAAAAATCAAATCCATTAATAGTTTGCTAGACAAATATATATACTTGACTGTTTCACATTCTATGTAGTCAATGACCTCAATAACATCAATTATTTATGGAATTGTTTTGGAACTCTCTAAAAATAGTTTCAAAACACATCAGTTATTGCATTTGGTTTTGAGACAAAAATACTGACTTCAAAATCTGCTGTATAAAAATACACAGTTATTCTATTGTTACCACATAAAGCACATCTTCATGTATTGAATGTGAAATTTTTCATCTGTTTTACAAGTCTGTACTCTTAAAAATAAACGTTTAGCTCACATTTCACTACCATGCTCTGTACCTTATCTTTATCCTCTGTCAAAATACACCAGACTTAAGCTGAACAGCATCTGCACAGATAAATATTGTATATGCATGCACCTCTGGAGTTTCTAATATTGTGAGACGGAGAGAGGTGTCATTTTATCAAGTTAAGCTGTCAGCGCTTCAAGGAAGGAACACTGCCTTAATTAGCCATAACCTATACTGCACAACTGCATAAAGATCTCCTAAAATCCTAAGCACGGAATATTTTTGACCCATTCTCTGCTTCTCTTCCATTTATCTGCAGATCATTTTAATGTATCGAACATTGAAAGACATTTTAGTTTAACTGTTGTCTTTGGTGAATAAGACAACTTTTTCACCTTGATCCCTGTAACTACACTGCTACCTAATATACAGGCACCATTATGCCTGTAAAGCTATTAAATGCTGACAGTTAAAAGCAACATTGCAAATTAAAAATAAGTAAGTTCTAAGAAGAATTCCCAAATATTTTGAAGATATTCTTCTCATATTTCAGTTCAATCTTAGCTTAGTTTAAATTTCTTTGGTAACTCTTTATAGTTTCTTTTCATTTTCTAATATTAGAGGACTAATTTTTCCATATTAGAAAACCCACAGAGTGAGAAAAAAACAATTTAGAACTCTTTTGAATAATCTAACTTTAAGATTGTTTTCAAATTAACAGTGTTGGAATGTCACTTTGTAATTAGATGTGAAATTCACACTACCTTGGCTGGGAAAAAGCCAAATGTGAGCATGAGTTAGGAAGCACAACACTGGCATAAACTATTCTGAATCTTTGATCAACTGTTCATTTGTAGTTTTGGTACTAAATTTCAGAATGCCCCCCTCCCCCCCGCCCCCAGGTATCCTTTGTAAATACACTTTGCAAGGGAACAACATCTTAAAAAAAGAATTAAAAATTACCATTAGTTTTTCAGTGATATTGAATGAAGTGAAACATACATAGTGGTAGGAGGCTGTAATACTGTCAATTCATCTCCCACATTTTCTTATATATGTTGATAATCACTACCCCAGTTTGTTACAGAGAATGCAAATGTAAAAGGTACTTCCCGTGATTGCACATTCAAAGTCTGAGCTACTACAAATCTCACAGCTTGAATGAAGTAAGCCGTCCTGATTTTATACTTGTCTTTTAAATAAACTGACAAATTATTAAAAACAATCAACGTTCTAACATTCCATACCAAAATACAGTGTGTGATCTGTCCCTGTGGTAGACTGCTGCTGCACAGCCAAACTAGTCTCAGAACTATTCCCACAGCTACTGACATTGCAGAAGATGCTAGACAGAAACAAAGAGTAGACACGTTGAAATGCTGCAAACACATTTGCAAAATCAATAAAAAATGCTAAATTAGTATGCAAGATTCTATTACAAATGATACAGCACAATACTAAAAATCTACAGCGGTGCAAGTTTACACAGAAGCTAATTACATTGGTGGAAACAAAGTATTTGGAAAAAGAAATTGATTCATTCCAAGTGAATTTTTGTGAGAATCTAAATAAAAATAACAAACATCAGTGAAAAAAAAATCTTACAAATTCCACTTGGTGGTATCACCACCGTTCTAACGCAGCTGAATCTACAAATGTGGGTGTCTAACTCTGTACTGTATCAAAGTAACTCTGAACCTGTCCCACATTAAAGTTAGGGATGAAGGACAAGGAAACATATAAAGGAAATTTTACAGAAGGTCTTCAGATGTAGAAAAAGAAACCTTTCTTGAAGGGATGAAACATCCAGAGAACAAATTACACTATTAATTTGAAGTCACAGAAGAGGAACGAACTGCTTTTGTCACCTTTTCTACACTCTGAAGTGAGTACAAATGGTATAACCACTCTGGAACTGACCTACCTGGAAACTATGGCAAAATAGCTGCGGTAGTAATGTTTTAAAAACATAAAAATAAAAATTAAATTCTAAAAGATAACATGCTTTACAAATTCTACTCATTTTAGTATTTGTGAAACTGTAACAGTAACACCAACCCACCAATTCAAGCCTCTGATCCTATCTGAAAGGAAATCTTGGACCTTGCAAAATGCGGCAGATACCAGGAGCCCAGTAATTCAAAGAAAACATTCTAGACTCTGTGCGTGTGTGTGAAGAAACTGGCCCACCAGGTCCTGTCTTGCTCTCCTCCCAACTGCATAACTACAGCCCTAGGCCTTGGAACTTCCCCAAAAACGGAAGCAAGGAAGTGAGCAAGGAAGGCCACTGCCCATGGCTGCAACCTACAAATCCACACGGATGTCAGCACAGCTAACACCCATATTGGGAGATCAAAAGCACTAGGCAAGTTTCAATCAGTTATTGATCGTCAGGAAACAGTGATAGATCTGCTTTTTTCTTCAATCTTTCAAAAATATTTAATAGGCTGGATATAAAGATTTCATTAGAATGAAAAAGATCAAGCAGAGTAATAGTGCAGGAAAAGGTATTTCCACCATCACTCAGATGCTGCTTTTTATATACAAATCTCTTAAAGGTTTTGTCCTATCACATTAAAGACATAAAGAGGTAAGAAACCCAAGCAACTAACGGGCTCTCTACCGAAAACCTCTGAATGTTCAACTGGGTGATGAGAAGGAGGAAGGAAAAAAAAAAAAAAAGAGAAAAATAATTTGTGTAAAATCATTAAACTGAAAGACTCAGGAGCAGCAGGAGATTCATTCCATGTATCTCTCATAATTCTTAAAGGCAATCAGTCACCTGCTCTCTCCCCAAATACCAGGGAGAAATAAAGAGTGCTAGGCAGAATTTTAGCTGTCTGACAAACAAGATAAAATCCACACCAAGAGTGGAAGATTCCACCGCTGTGTTCTGCAGTGAGGAAGTCAATTTAAGGATCACATCAGTAAAATAAATTAGAAACTGGTGGGACACACTGTAAGAACTGTCATTTTGAAGAAGGTATAAATTGGCTTACTGACTGGCTAACTTGGCAATTTAGGCATTTTCATCCTCTCCTGTAACTAAGGAAATGGCACTAACAAATCAATACTTGCCATTAAGAAATTTAAATTAAAAAAGAAAAAAAAATCTAAGTTTTGGATATTAAATTTAAATACATCCCAAAAATGACTACAGGTACACAAATGCACAATCACTTATTACCCAAAGCCTTCTGCCTGCTGCAGCAGATTTCAATGGGTAACAGGGAAACCACGTTACTTCCAATTCATACCCTAAATTTGCATGCCTCATCAGGTACATGACATCCTCAGGGAAATGCTGAAATACTTCACCCTGTAACTAAAAGTTTAACCTAAAACACTAAGCTGGCTTCCAGAATAAAAATTCCTTAGTGCTTATCAGCTAACACTAGGTCAGACTGTTGGGCCCTTATCTCCAAGATGAACATTTACAGAGGCAATAGTGTAAAGATAGAGAGAACATGTAAAAGCCCATACCTTTTGCTCCACACTGGTTAACAAGGGAGGAATATCAGAAGATGGGGAGTTTGGCAAGCCCAGTGCATCACAAATAGCTTGCAATTCCTGATAAATGTCATTGTGCTTTTCCAAATGAGAGCCTTTAATTTTCTTGCTCTGCAGTATCTTTAAAGCCTGAAGCTCTGTACTTAGAAATACTAGAGAGAAAAGGGTGGTAACAACAGATTTAGAGACACTTGAGTAATTCTGCATTCACGTTCTCATATACAACATATACATTTATAATGAAATATATGTCTCCTATGATAAAAAGGACACACTTTCTCTGTTTTCTGAGACCAGTTTCCCACTCTTTCTCTGAACGAACTGTTGCCCAACTATCTACCTTCAGACTCCACATTGTATTTAACTGCTTAACCCACTTCTGCCACCAGACCCTATGCTCCTTGACTAATTTCCTACTACCACACTGGTTGCTCCTACTATTCCTTTGTACATTTCCAGCTTAAACCTAAACTTTGCTTCTCTCAACCCTGCTTTCAGCACCATTGAACCACAGAGGATTTTCTGTTGAGCTGCCTGGAAACCTCTCAGAAGCATAGGAAGCAAAGTCTCAGTTTTGATTGAGCTGGAACTGGACCAAGAGATAGATCAGGAGCCCTAAGTAGGTTGAGCCACACTTCACAAAGAAATTTTAGTTTCTACTAAAATAGTTTTCTAAAACTTTTGTGTGAGCTGATGCATGCTCAGTTAGGTTGTAATGGTTGTACACATATACTTAAATACACATAAAGAACTATTTAATGTAAATTGTAGAATAATGACCAAGCATGTCTGCAAAATACTGCAATATAAATGGGAAAAATGGTTATAACTTACAGAGGAGTTTAAGACAATCTTCTTTCTCTCTTAGTCTGTCCTTGATGTCTCCAGATACAAGTGATGAATACGGACAAGCCATTTCTCTCAGAAAGCCACTAATCTCAAGCTGGAAGCTCTCTATATCTTTATCACCTATTAGAATAAATAAAAGCCAATGGCTTTTTACAGAAACATCAAACTAATTTAATTTCAATTTATACATTTAGATTTCAGGTTTCAATAGACAAAGACTTGCCTCCTACTACTATAGTAACATTTTCTTTGTTCTTAAAGCAGCCCTGCATACAAGTGGACAAGCCTTTTATTAACTACAGCAATACTGTACTCATGCTTTAAAAAAGGTGGTGAGGTTACAGCAATCTTTCAAGACATGAATACAAATGACTGGAAAGAACAAGCAATTCGTGCCTATCAGAATAACAGCCAGTCCTTGTTTCTTCTTCAGATCACAGGAACATGAAGCAAACAGCTTATGGCACAAAAGAGCACACCAAAGTAAATAATTTTCTGATTAACGAGTCACAGAAGTCATAAACCCGTTATTTTCAATGGCTGTTTATAGGCTTACTGATTTTTTGTGAAAAAATGAGCAGTAAATATCCAAGTTTCAGCACTCAACAGAAACAATCACGTAACGCTAACAAGTGCCTTGCATATCTACAGTGTCAAATGGAACACTGCACTGGACAATCCAGCTGAAAACACCAGGTACTGAATTTATACCATCAAAATATTATTACACGTAACAAACTTTTAGATTTATGCAGATCTAGAAAAAACCCGCTTTTTTTCCTTGTGAAAGAATCTTTGTAAGACAAGGTCTTAATCCAAGAGCCACGTACATGAACAGATCAGCCTCAGTTTGGCGACCTTTCAGCTATCTCCTAAACTTCAACACTGTAACTTCTTAGCTGAACAACAAGGGTCTGAATCCAGCAAACAGATACACTGCATCAATAAATTAAACATTCATATACCATCTGTTGAAGTGATGCTTTCTTCCATATTACAGAGTGACTTTATTTGGGAGCCTAACCAAACGCAAAGCTCCGAAAATTCTGGTGAGGACAATCCATTTTCTGCCGCTTTTTTCAGGGCTTCCTCCTCCAACAGCGGACCCGTGTACCTGTTCAGTGACATAAGCATCAGCGATAAGAAGCAAGTTTAACACAAAATCATCTTAATACAAGTTGGTCAGTAACGACGCTGAAATAGATACGCTGAAATAACTTTTAAGTGCTTTCCATCCAGGATTAATCCAGTCTTTTTTCCAAACACTCCAACAAATGATTTATAATTTGTAAATAAAACACCTTGCAGGAAATTAGGAGGCGGGCATTTCCCATGCGTTTTGTGTCTCAACACATGCTAAACGCACAGGAATTCGAGTATTAATTCAAGTGTTCAGTGAAACAAACTTCCTCCTCCAACGAAAAGCCCGCTGCCCCACAGCACTGGCAGCAGGAGCACCGAAAATGACGATAAGCGCTCGGTTGCAGCCGGGGCGCCTCGGCGGGAGGTCGGAGGGCACGAACCGGTCGGGCCCGCCCCGCAGAAGCGCTGCCCGGGCAGTCCCCGGCCTCCCCGCGCTTTTAACCTTCCACACCCGGAGAAACGCACACGCAGCCACGCTCCCTTCGCCTTTCCCACATCGCAACCGGGATAAATCCAAGGCGACCCCGCTACCGGGAGAGGCCGGAGGCCCAGCCCTGGCCGCCGCCGGGCCTCCCGGGGTACCCACCGGTACGTGGGGCCCGTCTCTCCGCCGCCTCCCGCCTCTTCACCCCGACTTGGCGCCACGCTCCGTCCCGCTCCCCTCCGCACCCCGCCTCCGGCCCGACCTCCCTGCGCAGCGATGGAGCCCCACGCTCCGCGCACAGCCAGACGGCGCGGCGGCGGGCTTCCCTCGGCCCCTTGTCCCGCGAAGGGAGAGCCGCTGTTACTCCCCGATTACCCCAAGGCCTCCAGCGCGTCCAAGATGTCGCACTCCATCTTCAGGTCTGGCGCCAGCTCCTTCATGCCGGCGCCGCGGCTCCCCGCCGCCCGCCGCGCCGCGCTGTGTCCTCCTCAAACCGGCCCTCCGCAACCCACGCCCGCCTCTGCGTTCCGCTGTCGCCGCAGGCCCCAGGCGCGCCGGGAGGCCCCGGCTGCCCCCGCCCTCTCTCCCGGCGGCTGCCTCCCCGGCTCGGAGGGGCTGCAAGACCGCACTGTGCCACCGAGTCGCGCACTGAGATGACCTTTGTATTGGCCGGCCCTCGCTTACCTCCCTTACTGAGGAGCACCCGAGCTACCTTGCCCTTTTCCTGGTGGGCTTCGTCTCCTGGGTCTATGGCTGTCCGCGCTGCCGCGCTCCGGATTTGGCCCCAAATCACTGCCCACTGCAGTCAGTTCACCCATCGCCTACCTTGTGCTACATCAGGTACCAGCAACCTGGAGAAATACAAGACATAGACATGCCAGGGCAGCCCCCTCAGCCTCCAGACGTGAAATGTGCTGGGGGAATCCAGCTCTGCCACCTGCAGACCCGTGCCCATACCCCATGCCTCACCTGGGACGCGGTGAATAAAAGCCAGCTTTCAGGCCCAGGCTTCCGCAGCATTTCTGGGATGTCTCTGGATTTTGAACTGTGAGACTGCCTGAGGTGGTGCAGACCATGACTGCAGTGGTCCTGTAGCCTCGGTTTTCCACGGTGGGGGGCTCAGCCCTGCCCTGGAGGCTTGGTTGAGCTTGAAGTATGGCTTGTTTATGATGTTTTTAATAAACTACGGAGGGAGTCTGGGATAGGTGGGCTATATTGTACTCACAGGCATGAGGTTAACAGGGCTGGCTGCTCCTGCCTGAGGAATGCAGGCTTGCTCTCTGGATGTGGCCATTGGGGTGCACACCTTGGAAGCGGCACACACGTTATAGCCCATGTGGGACTGCAGGACGCAT
The DNA here is from genome assembly GCA_027925045.1 of Hypotaenidia okinawae. Lineage (NCBI taxonomy): Eukaryota > Metazoa > Chordata > Aves > Gruiformes > Rallidae > Hypotaenidia > Hypotaenidia okinawae. The sequence continues at coordinate 34,614,651 of BSDF01000006.1, forward strand.
GTGATGGAGGGGGATGACCTGCATGAGCATGTCATTTTCAGACCTGTGACCTGCAGGGTTTTCCAGTTTCAGTACTATTAGACCTATTAATTGGAGAACTAGAAGGCAGGTCTTCCAAAACTCATGACTTTGTCTGATCTTTGGTTTTCTTTTGTCTTGTATTTTGAGATATCTGGGTCCTCACATTTCCAAGCTTTTCATAGCAACAGCAATGTTGGGAGAGAGATATAAGCTAGCGCCAACTTTTTATGTCTATTTTGTCCCAAACTATCCCTGTTTTATCCCTCACACACAGCCACTTCCGGTAAAGCATCCCCCAAATTCTCTCTAAACCAATATTGCTACTTTAGCTCCTTGGAGGTTTTTTTTAATTTCATCTAGCTCAGCCATAGACTCCTCTCTTTCCTATTCACTAGAAGGAAAAATCTGCTTTTTTTTTTAAATCAGCATTGTCTTAAATGGACCTTCAGAAAATCTGGCATTGTGTTCTGTGAGGAACACATGGGAAGGTGTGCAATCGAATGGAAGTAATGACAACATGGATTTCTTAATAAGTGAAATCTCCACAGTTTTTGGAAGTATCTATGTTAAATTATTTCCGCTTAGAGTAAGATCTGGCTTTACTGAGTACTAAGCTTTGGGAATTGAGGGAATTGGGACAGCCATGACATCCTCCCCACACAGAGAAATCTAGAAATTAAAAACATCATTTATGGCAGTCTGGAAAGAAAAACATTTTAAAGTCTGATAGGCTTATGTTGACCATATGAGGTACATCAACGCTAGGAGCTCAGTGGTCTCTTTCACAGCTCTCACCTCTGTCTTGGTCCATATGACTGAGCTTTAAGAGTACTTGTGTTTCAAATGGGCTATTGTAATTTCTCTAAGTGAAGGAGCATACATCTGAGAGTGGATATTTTGAAAATAAGAACTCCTACTCCTGTTTAAACAACAATAATGTCCAATTAATAGAGTGAGAGAAAATACTCAGAAATAGGCAGTTTTCTTTCACTTTCTTTTCATAAGTTCTAGCTTTGTGCTACCCATAGCGAGTCATCACTGCACAGTGGTTCTGAGAAACTGGGTAGTTTTCATACCACTCAAAAGTGTATGCTAAGAAAAAGAACTGGGAACAACTGTAAGTGAAACTGGAAGTGAAACCATCATAACACAATCTAAAACTACAGTCGTCTGGGAATTGAAGAGGTACTGCGTGGTAAAACTGGTGGGCAGCAGCATTCCCAGGGTCTCTAAATCTTCCTACGTGATGTAAATTTATTTTGCTGATGTGTGTTACAGAACATTACATAAAACAGTAATTTCTCCTACTGTCTTCTGATCACGTTGCATATATATGATAGCCAAACACATGCATCAATCACTGTTTTAATTCCACAAGATTTTATTTTTTGTTTTAATCCTAACTTTTTTGTAGAAATGTTATCATACAGATGAGTAGCAAGGGTGGGTGGAGGGGTCCCGCTGTCACCTCCCAGACTGTGCTGCCGACAGAGAAGGCTTGGGGTTGTACATTGTGAATACAGTCTTCTCCTAGACAGGAAAGCTTACCCACGGGGTAAGCTGGCTGCATGCGTGGAAGGAGTTGGTTGCTTTGCCCTGCTCATATGCAGCACGGGAATACGAAGAAACCTACCACTTGAATGCAAATGAGAAGGAGACAGACTCTTTTAATGCAGAAGAGGTACAATTCGTAGTATCAAGAACCGCTTAGGAGACAATTACTGACCACTAGAGGGGATCACAGGCACGGAGAAGGAATTCAATATGCTGCATTATAAATGCTTTCCTCTAACACAAGTTTGCCTGCCTGTGATGTTGCACTGTATGTGCACAGTTTAAAAATGGTTGAAAAAGAACAGCACTTTATGCATGCTTAACTTGATATAGGAAGCTTATCTTAATTGAGTTTAAAACAGACCAATAACAGGTTTAATTGTCAAAATGAAATAACTACTTCACACAGATTTTATTTCATTAGTTTAAGATGATCCATGTTAAACCTGTTCAATTTCCATCTGTAAAAAATGTACTTGCCATCCTTTTAACCTATTAAAAAATAGGCACTGTTCGTTAGGCTTACTGACATTTAAACAAGTGTAACTTGCTTGTTTAAAATCTAATGTTAAATTGCTTTTAATCCTTCTATAAACGCTTATCTTTAAGGATGATCAGGGAGTACCCAGCCCAGGTGGTATTACCTTAATTATGACACTGCAGAACCAGACTGCAAGTTAAAATTTATGTCTATATTAGTTACATTATCTTGGCAAACAAAGTAGATGTGAATGATGGGTATATTAACTTCACTGATCCTGCATGGATTTATACTAGCTACAAGAGCCTGCCCATCAATTTAAGGGCTTCCCTACTGAAATTGAAGCTGCCCTCCCATCATTTAGAGATCACCCTTGTAACATCTCCCAGACCAAACCAAGCCACCTGAAGCAGTGACATGAAAGTTTTCAACCCAAAATGAATTATTTTGAGAAATTACGCAGAGCAATAAATTCTGCAGAATGAAATTTTCAATTTCTTGAAAGCAGACTGCTCTCAAACTGCTTTTTTGGTGGGAGAGAGGGCAGAACCAGGCAGCAGTCAGCACCCTGCACAACGACTGCCACTTACCGACTGCTCCTCTTTTTCCAGTACTTGCCTAAGGAGACAGTGGCTCCTCTTCCTTGAGTTGGAATAAAAAGGATAAGGCGTAGTGTAACTCTGTATAGGCTTAATTTCACGTAGTTGAAGTTGCTGAGATTTTTGTCATTTAGAAGGAGTAGGTGTGAGGCCTAAATGTTTCAGTGAGATGTGCTCATGCTTTTTAGCATCACTGATAAAAATAAATGATCCCTTGAAGCCCAGGCGTCTACATTTATTTGCTTCTGTATTTTCTTAGTGGTGCATTACAAGAGAAGCGTTACGATTTCTTTTTTTGCTTAAGTCCTTTTTGCTTTTCTTTTTTTGCTTAAGTCTCATGTTGAATATGCTCAGACACAATATAGCCAGAAAGGTGTTGACCATAAGCAGCTTTATAAAAGGGAAAGCTGTGTGACTCGGAATCACCAGCACCTTTCACCTCTGTCCGGGGACTCAATGTAATTGTCTCCTCATTACCAGGACAGTCATTACACCGTGAGGACTACTTACTCCTGAACTTCCTCCTGGATTTTTTTAAGGGAAAGTGAGAAGATGTTTCAGTGTGCAGGTGCCCAGTGAATATTTGTGTTCAGAAGTGGCTGCTGAGCGCTAGTGATAATTTTGTGGACGTTATTCCATTATGAATGAGACCAAAGCCTCAAACTGGTACAACATATTAAGTGAGCAAAAAAAGACAGACCTGCAGTAAGTCTGTCCCCTGCTACAGCAAATGTTCAGCCTGGCAGGACAAAGCGATGAATATTCCAAGTTCGTATTTCTCATTCTTTTAAAAATAAACTGTGCCCGTTTTGCTCTTCAGACCATATGGCATGAATCATTTCAGTGAAGCATTCATCACATCATGATTTACACTGACATTATTTCTTAGAAGCTAAGTGGCGGGGCTTCGCTGGGAGGAGCTGTGTGTATCGCAGCCTTTCTCGGTTCTCTTTCCCTTGTGTCACTGAAAGGTAACTTTATTCATCTCGCCTCAAAACTAGAGTTACAGGAGTGAAAAAATGAAGCACAAAATGTTCCCACGTTTTGGTTTTCTGGTTGAAAATTAGTGTCCTCGTACATGTACACAGACTTTTATTTTAAGCTTTTATGCTCACGTATGATGTAGTCATAGGTGCCTGTTTGATACTTTTTCTGTTTCCATTTTGTTCTGTTTCCATTGTTTGTCTCTTTCCATTTTTTAAAAGTTCAACAGAGGAAAATCTTATGATTGTTCTTATGCAAATACCAACTTAATCAAAATGTGCTAAATATTTAAATCGTGAAAAAGGTATGTGACCAGGTGTGTTGAGTTGCCTGAGAGGGATTCTCCAAGTTTGGAAGCCTGCTACTGAGTCTCTCCAGCCTATATCAGTCATACTGGAAGGCTTCAGAGTTCTCTGCGAAAGCGAGTGTGCAAGGGCACCACAGGCACTATGCTGAATCCACAGGGAAACCAGGCATATAGATTTGCAAAAGCTCGCTCTTTCATCTCACAACTCTTTTTTTTTTTTAATCAGTGTTTCTTTATTTTGTGGGTTTCCCAGAATTTAGTGAATTTTCTGTGGTTTTTCCTTATTACCTTTTTTTTTCCTGAGGAGAACAGAAATCAGAGAAAAGATCTCTTGCATACAGTAAACCAAAATGATTTCTATGCTAGTCATGTACACAATGTGACCCTGGGAAATCACTTAAAGCTCTTTGTGCTTCAGGTGTGTAAAACAGTGTTATCTGCATAGTGAAGATGGTAGATCAGAACTTAATAAATTAAGAAAATTACCATTGTGTTCATAATACTCTCCTCACCTGATAAAATGTAAAGTATTGGAGTATCTGTCCTAGTTAAAAGACAGGAAACGTGGGATACTATTAAATGATGAGAATAGTTTACTTCAAAAAACCCCACCCAAATCGAAACATCATAAAGCAGCAAATGTAGGGTCTTGAATGTGAAGCGGAGATTTTCAAAGTATGAGACATCCATTCCACTGGGGCTTGACTCACAAGTCATACTTCACAATTTGTAGCAAAACTGGATTCTTAACATATTGGAATAAAGATTTTTAACAAGCTTCCATCTGTTAAACCAGCAAATTGGCTTGGTCTGATCATGCTTGCTGTTTTAATAAATAGCCAGCGTCATTTTTCAAACCACAGCTTTCAGAGTAGCTTGGAGGATTTCAATTTGCAGTAGTTGTGGCCGGTCCTGAAAGGTTGACATTGCTTGTACATTTGGAGGAGCCTTCACCACAAAGAGGGCCTGGTGGCTTGGAAGAAAGGCAGACCAGTGCTGTTTAGGAAGGGTGGGCTGAGAAGTGACCTCAGGATAGCCACTTCCTTGACTAATGGTATTGCAAATGAGACGTAATTGGTCTTAAACAGGAAGGGAGTGAACCACTGAAGTCCGAAAGCAACTCCCTGTCTGGAAGGTGTGTTTGCCACAGGAAAAAAATGCTACTCTGTTAGCACGGGAAAATGAACTGAGGGTGTATTTGTCTTCTTTGTGGGTTTTTTGGTTGGTTTTTTTTCCCCCCACTGCACAAATGAAAATGTCAACAAAGAAGTGTGCATGAAATGAGATTCTTGCTTTTCCCTCTCTAAAAGAAGACACACTTCTAATTTAAAGGCTTCCGTAGTGCTGCACAAGCAGTTTTCAAGGATCCTGGTAGTGGAAAGGCCTCAATAAGCAAGATTAGAACCCGATGTTTTGCATTCTCTGACAGAAATTCCCTTCTAGGTCAGGAATTAAGCTCCATATCAAAGTGTGACCTAAATGTGAATCAGCATAAACTTGTGACTCTGACACGCTGCTCACCCCTGTGCGTACCAACTTGGAAAGTTAATAATGATGTATCAGTAGCGGGTGCTTATTGATATCGTGTAGTGAAAGAAAACCCATCAAGCATTCCCCCGGCCTTACTGGCTAGCACATTTATTCCTGCACTGCCAAATTGCCTTTTCTTTCCAACCACTGAATGGGAGAGTAGAGAAAATGAATTCAATATCCTAAATGTTTTTTTTCTGGAAAACAGACATCAGATTAATAACCTGTTGTACTTAGGCTCTTTAAAAATGAAAACTGCCAGAGTTTGTGGATAGCGCGACTGAAAGAATCTGAAGAGAGCGGCAACTGGAGGCTGTGAGAGGGTGGTGGAAGGGACATTTAGGGTAAATAGATAATTTTTATCATTTTATATATTTGTATTAAAGATTAAAAGAAAATATCAATAAAGTTGAATGCTTGTGGTCCAGAGAAAACCAAATGAAGTTAACTCTATCCTGACTGAAACCAGGACAACTCTAAAAGTCATCAAAGGGAAATCATAATGGGAGAGGTGAGTAAAAAAAAAATTTAAAAAAACCCCTAAATATTAACAGCTGAAAAGATACACAGGTTAGAAAGGTTGAGCACACATGCTTTTTGCCCCATGCCTCCCCATGCGCAGTCCTGAGTGCAAGGACTCCGAAATAGGTTGAGGATTTGAATGCTGGCTTCCAACCCATACTGTTAGAGCTTTACTTACAAGACAAAAGAAAAAATGAATTGTCCAATCTGTTCTCTATCTTCTCTGTTCTTACATCCAAGCTCATCAGTTTCTCTTGCATGCTTTTCTGGGGGGTTAATTCAGACTTTTTCTCTTCTCCAACTCAATGTTGTCTTTGTTCCAGGTTGTCTTTGTCCCAGGTCCCCTCATGAATTTCAAGAGACTGAAAAGCAGGGGAAGTGCTAAATGTTCAGTGAAATGGTTGCTTAAGTAATCTAATCTATGTGAGGCAGCTGAGCCGACACGGCAGAAGTCATAAAAAACTCAGTAAATTAAAGAAGCATGAAGAATTGGAGCCGAAATGACTGAAGTCTGACAACATTAGAAGCAATTAAAAAATGTATGATGTGGTCTTTAATGCATACAGTCTTCTGGTCATAGAAAATTTCATACCAGCACATGTATGTGCCCACATGCATACTTATATGTATGTATATATAAAAGCAGGTCACCAACTTACATTTGAGGTTAGGGGCAGGTTTGGGTCCTTAGGCTCTCATTTGAAAAGATTCACCTGTGTATTGCTTTTGTAAAAAGTTCATAACCTATTGGATTCTCCTAGAAAAAGAAATAAGGTATTTTTAGAAAGCTTATTTGCTTGGCCTTGAACTGTAGGCTTTTTTTTTTTTTTTTTTTTAAATAGTAACTCAGCCTCTTGGTTTTCTTTCACCCTTTTCACCCCCTCTGTTGCTATTCCTTGGGAACTGTGGGTGGCCGATGAAGCAGTGAACATCACATGATGTCACTTAGCAACCTAATGTTCATAAATAGCAACAATCATTTTTCTAATGGCTATTTTTCCCCATCAGGAAAAGTGTTTAGATCCAGTCCATTCTGACAGTGCCAAATTCTTTTTCGGAGCTTCCAGAGTATTTATTGCTTATGCTTTTCTTTTTGGGGGTCCAATTCCAAATGATAATATAATGGCTGATGTTCTCCCAGGCTTCTAATATATTTCTGAGCTTACTGGTAACATGACAATAACTGTTAGCACCCTTAAAGCTCTTTAAGAATAGTCTCCCCTCCCTTTTCCCCAAATGTCTATGTTGCATAAATCTCAGATGACATCAACATACTCTTGGTGAGATGAAATCAGAAGGGTCATCCACAAATTTATTATTTTTTTAATGCCTTTGGGGAATACTCAGGAAGCTCAGAAATTTTTCAGTTCTTTCAGAAGGATTCTGGCAGGATTTTTGTGCATCCTCCTAGTATCAGTATAATCCTTTAAAATACTGGCTGTGCTGCGAAGGACTGCCTTTGTTAAATGCCAATGGCATACCTTCACAGGAGTTTTTATGCCAGAAACCAAAAGATAAGAACACGAGCTAAGAAAAGTAGAATTGTGCAAGCCTTTGAAAAGGATCTTGCAAAAAATTGCTTAAGAAATATACCAAAATTATGCAACCACCAAAGCCTAGCTTGTCCCTAAGGAGATCTCTGTCTGAGAGCACAGGAGAAAAAACCCCAGATCCTGTCTGTGCAGCATCAGTTCCCCTCTCCCTAACCATATGGCTGCTCCTCAAAGAGTTGGGGGCTCTGTAACTGAGAAGAGGGAGTAATGTGGGTGAAACCAAGACACTGTCATCATGTGTGCGTGACGGTTTCCACAAATCCTCCAGCTACTCTGTAAATACTCTTCTCCCTCTCACTATTTGCATTGCTAATTCATACGTCAAATAACTAGTGGCTAAACTACACAGATACAGAAAAGTAACTGTATTCCTTGCTCCCTTTATTGCTCTTTTATTGGTTAAAAAAAGAAATGCCATATAACAGAGAAGTAAGGAAGATTCAACATCCTTTTTATTTCCAAGACATCACTTGTCATTCATACCTTCTTTCTGTGGAGCTGCATTTCATTTCTATGTAAATTGGTGTGTGTGTGTGTGTTAGGGTTATGGAATATGAACTCATATCTGGAGGATGAGAGCAGTAAAACTTGAAATTTCAACTTCAGCGTGTCTGGTGGAAGCCAGAGGAATAGGAGTTGTTTAGGAAAGTAAGGACAATGGTACTTAATCAAAAGCTCTCATGTAGTCTACTAAAGCATTTAAACTCAGCTTAAGAGGAGAGGGAGATACAGAAATCCTTGTAATATATTACTTTCTATTGTTTCTGTCCACGAGCAAGCAAAGACTAATCTTGTGAAAGGTGAATTTGACATAAATTACTCTGACTGAGAAAAAAATGAGAGATGATGTCCTCTGAAAATGCATTATTTACTCCCTGCCAGTGCAAGATAATTTTTGGTTTGGTTTGGGTTGGGTTTTTTTGGGGTTTTTTGTTTGTTTGTTTATTTTTTGTTTGTTTAAATTCATATTTTTATTACCCTATACACCATGTGAATGCTCTCAGAAGTCGTCACATTCAGGAACACAGGAGCAGCAAGTCCTTAGCTTGATCAGTTCCCAATATATTTTTATTTGCCTCATAGTCCTTTTACAGTTCATAGTGTGAATTAGAGTTGGAAGACATAGCTACATGAAGGACAGAAGGGGGTTTAACAAACCTGAAATCACTGAACAGTAAGAAGCTGATTTAGGAAGGAAGGGTATGTCCTGCTCTTTGCATGTCAGTAGGTGGTGCTCTGTATGCTGTATAGATACTCAAGGTATGTGCAGGGAGTGGTTTTATAGGCAATGATTATTATGCAGCCTTCCTTTAGTGGTACGTAAAGGACTTCTGGGGAGAAAAAGTATATTAAATTCAAGTTATTCATAATTTTAGTAATGTTAGTTTTAAAATATACTTTTCTGCCCTTATTTTCTTTCTCACTCTTATTTCTCTTCAGATGTGTTCTTAGAGGGGTTTTGCTTCAGTAGATCTTCTGGCTCCTGCATCACCATGTAAGATAGTAAATACAAACCAACTGGTTATTTTAGCAATAAACTTACTTTGAATACATTAGAAAATCTAGCTCTTGATGTTGACATCCACAAATTAATATTCCCTTTATTTTTTCCTGTGATTAGGTAAAACCTATACAAACATACTTTTTATTTACAAGTTCTCTTGTGGGAGCTTTTGCTCACCCTTGTTTTATTTCTTGCAGTGTTCATTCAGATGCCAGACAGCCTGGAAAATTTCCAATCACAAATACGAATGAAAAAATAAACAGTGATGACACTTGAGTTATTGTCTTTCCTATTGGCTTTACTAAGATGAACAGTTTAGCATCTTACAAGACAGGAAGCTCTTTGTCTGGGAACAGTTACAAAACATGGAGTGTGCAAAGTATGCAAGTTGTCAGTGACCCACTCCAGCCCCACGATGTCGATGGAAAAACACCTTTAATCGAGTATATCATGTGGACACCCAAGGACCTTTTCACCACTCCATTCTCACACAGGGTTGGTGCTCCTTGCTCTCTTTCTAAAAATAAAATAAAGATATGAGGGTTTCTCAGGCAACCTCTCTTCTTATGGATCAGTTATGAATCAATTGGTTTCACAGAGAAATTTCTAGAACCCAGTTCTTCCTCGCCCAGCTGCATACCTTTGAAAATGCACCTTTTTGGCACAGCAAGTATGTGCTTTTTAGAAAGCAAACTCTACTAAGGAAATTTGTCTGAGCACTTGCTAGATGGAGTAGTCATCTTGGATCAATCACCCCAGCACTGATGGGGACCAAGTCTGGGACCAACAGCGCAGTGGGTTACTCAGTCAAACTGAACTACTGGGACTTGATGAGGGAATAGCAAACACCCTCAGCAAGTACGCCGATGACACAAAGCTGGGAGGAGTGGCTGACACGCAGGAACACTGCGCTGGCATCCAGCGAGACCTGGACAGGCTGGAGAGCTGGGCAGGGAGAAACCAGATGAGGTTTAACAAAAGCAAGTGTAAAGTCTTGCACCTGGGAAGGAACAACCGTTTCTATCAGTATAGGCTGGGGGATGACCTGCTGGAGAAGAGCTCAGTGGAGAAGGACCTGGGGGTCCTGGTGGATGACAGGTTGGCCATGAGCCAGCAGTGTGCCTCGGTGGCTAAGAGAGCCAATGGGATCCTGGGTGCATCAGGAGGAGTGTGGCCAGCAGGTCAAAGGAGGTGATCCTCCCCCTCTACTCTGCCCTGGTCAGGCCCCACCTGGAGTATTGTGTCCAGTTCTGGGCTCCCTGGTATAAAAAGGACAGGGATCTCCTGGAGAGAGTCCAAAGAAGGGGTACGAAGATGATAAAGGGCCTGGAGCATCTCCCCTATGAGGAAAGGCTGAGAAGATTGGGACTGTTCAGCCTTGAGAAGAGAAGACTAAGGGGGGACCTAATTAATGTTTACAATTATCTTAAGCAGGGGATGCAGGGGGAATCAGCCAGCCCCTTTTCAGTGGTCTGTGGAGACAGGACAAGGGGCAATGGCTGCAAGTTGGAGCACAGGAAGTTCCGCACCAACATGCGGAGAAACTTTTTCACAGTGAGGGTGACAGAGCCCTGGGACAGGCTGCCCAGGGAGGTGGTGGAGTCTCCTTCTCTGGAGATATTCAAGACCCGTCTGGACGCCTATCTGAGTGAAATGTCCTAGGGAGCTGCTTTGGCAGGGGGTTGGACCCGATGATCTCTTGAGGTCCCTTCCAACCCCTACAATTCTATGATTGATTCTATGACTGAACTATTGGGACGACCTTGTATACCTGTCTTCCTGGAGAATTTATACTCCAGATTCAGGTAGAAAATTAAAAATCATGAATAAAAAACGTTTGTGAATCCCAGCTGTTTGATTAACAGCTTTATTTTATATGCTAGCAGCCAACTTGATGCACCTGTATGTCTATCTAACAGGTAATATAACTTCAAATATTAAATATTAGGTACTGAGTGACTTTAATTGCCTTTCCATGTTGAGTAGATAAGACAACTGAATGTGCCTGTAAGTGTCTACAGAGACAGTTCCTTGCTCTGAATTTAGCCCACCATCTCTGTGAGACTCTGTTGGCTGTCTGTGAAGCAGGAATACTGTCACATCCTTACTTCCTTGGAGTACTGCGAAGGAAGCTGCTTGGTGAGATTAAGTGTAGAAGCAGTATAGCTGTACAAAAAAAGAGGGAGGTTGATATATTTGATACAATTAGACACTTTCTTGAGATACAGATTCAGAAGAAAATATGTTTTCAGCCAAAAATGTTAAATAAGGCTTTTTTCCTAGATACTACAGCTGTAGTAAACATTTATAAAGAAATGACCAACTCTATAATCAAAAGGAAGATTAACAGCTTTACTTTTATATGCTAGCAGCCAAATTCTTTTCTCACTCTGTGGAATTCATCCAGGCTTCTACTCTCTAACTTTAGTGAGTTACTCCAGATTTAAACCAGTGTAAGCAAGGGCAAGTTAAAAATACTTGTGCCACAATTGGCCTTGGAAAATACATTTCTCCATGATAGACGTTAAGCTGACTGCTGAGGCAGACAGCATGTCTTGCCCATAATCATTTTGTATTTGCTTCTCTTCCTCAGACCTTAAAACGAGTTCATGACTTCATGGCTCTAAGAGTAAATACGTTATATAATGAATACACTTTTTATTCAATATTTGGAGGATAATTAAAGTAGATGTTGTATGTAATAATACTGTATGGAAAAAGCAATGATAATTATCTGATGAGAGAGTTAATATGAAGGGCATTCAGTTAATCCTGTGGTCTGAGGTAAATGGCAGACAATCAAGTAAACCTAATTAACGTCATAAAACAAAGACAAACAGCATTAGCCCACCATCTCTTGGCTAATCTATTATTTTCTTCAGAATACCATTGCATGAAATGGTGAGGGCGCATATACTCAAATAAACCCAATTCCATAAATGAATTGTCACATTGTACTGCTGAAAAAATATCATTAAAGGCCTTTTGTTCTATTTCTAGAACAGCGCTGGTAGGGATTCCCTTTTCATTTGGAATAAGAAAGGGGAGTTTCATTTGTTTTGGTTTTGAATTAAGCTATCATGCGTTAACCAAATTTGACCCAGACTACCAATGAGCCCACTTGCAATCAAGTCCTTACTCATGCAGATGGACTTTTGGTAATGAGTTTTCCCTAATAGCATTTCCTTCCCATTATTCTGGTATTGCACAGGGAGAGGAGGAGAAGAAACCAAACAGCTACTGCAACAATGATGATACCACATTTCAGTGCAGAGAATTAAATGAGAGCATCTTTGCTGCTTTAGGTGCATTTCACCATTTGCATCAGCAATCATTGAAGGTGAAGCATCAGCACCTGGGAAAAGCTCCTGAAAATGAGTGTATTTTCTATGAATTGCATTTTTGGTTGGGGGGAAGGATTTGTGACATTTTCTTTGGCCCTTTGTAAAGCAAATATACATAACGTATCATTAAATTTGATTTGTTGTCATCCTGTACATCCCTTCTGCTGTTCCTTAAAACCTGGACAACTCCATGTCACTTGTAGATGGTCTTTCTGTGACTATAGCACTGTGGATAAACATCACGAGATGTACTCCAAATGCAACAAGGGTCATTTCTTTGTACATTTATACAGAGAGACTTGGACAGAATAGCAGAGGATGGACCTTTTAAAAACTGCCTATTATCCCAAATTGACATAGAATTGAGTTGAATGGGACTCAGAAGCATTTTTGAAAAGTGAATATTTCTATTCCTCTAAATCTCATGTTCACCTCACCACCTGAGCTACCAATAAACTAGTATGCTTTTCCTAAGGAAAAGGATAATAGAGTTGTTTGGCGGTGGGGAGTGGGGGGTGCTTGGTTCATACGGTAGTATATATCTACTGCTTAAGAATAAGAAGTTCAGTTATTTTATTATGTCAATTAGGAGAAGGTAAAAGGAGTAACCTAGGGTGCCAGCACTGAATCCTTGTCCCTCTTCAGTCCTGACCTGGCAGGTGGCCTTTCCCAGGGAGAGTCAGCAAGGACTCTGCCGTGTGTATTCAGAGGGACTGGGAAGGCATGTGTAGTAGCAGTTTCCGTCTGCTGGAAGCCTCTGGCATGTTGTTTCATAAACACTCAATTTTATCTAGGTTTCTTTGTCTACAAAATTAAGAGGATGGTAGGAGAATACTGGAATGGAGAACAGGTTTTCTACTTTAAACTCAGGATCTGTGCCTTGAGTATGATTTATGAAATGGAGCATTAACTTGAAACTTTAGAATTTTATTTTGTTTTTACAGATGTGACTGATAGACTTTGATTGGCCTTTCTGTGCATTTTGTATTGTCATACTTTGTTAACCGTATTGCTTTTTGCTTGTTAGTCCTTCGTTTTTATTCTGCTAATGCCAAGGCATTGCCTACTTAGATTTATACAAGTGTATCCAACTCTTAGTCTTTATTAGGAACTAATGGAGAACTCACTATTAAGAAATAAAGCAAGTTAAGAGGGATACGTGCACATAGAGAAGAGGTGGCATGGAATGACAGGAAAAGGGCAGCAGCTTTAAATTAAGAAAGGAAAATGATGTAATAATGATTAAACCACAAAACAGAACTCCAACACAGTGAATGAGCAATGAAAATAAGGTAATAAAAAGGAGTACTGAACTAGCTCATGAGACATGTTATTACAGTGAACATTATGCTAGCACTGTTTATTTTGCTTAGCGTTATGGCCACCTTCAAGGTTGCTATGACAAACCTGTGTGAGTGTTGAACGGAAAGTGAACGGGTTTTTTTAGCTAAGAAGGCATCCATCAGCTCTCTGCCTACTCAATTTCCTAAATTATGTGCCACTTTAAATTTAACTTTATTGGCACTAAACAAATGTTAACGTTAACCACTTATGGCTTAAAACAATTTTTGGAAATATTCAGTGCTCTTCACTGTTGATGTTCCTCGATCTGTACACTGAAATCCACACAGTTTTGCTTGAAGAAAGTATTCACTCAAAAACGTATATCACAATGACGGCACCTAAATAAGAAGCTCTGCTAGCTAAGGGCTGATCCATGGATAAAATTAATATATACGGCTTCTACTGGATTTAGGGGAAATTAAAGTTGTTTTCATAACTGGCCTTTCAGTAACATTTTTTTGCATGGCACTGAAAGAGTCTTATTCATGTGTGACTAAGTGACATTAAAATTTATGCAAGCTTCTCACAGCAAAGGGAGTAAAGGAGGAAAAGCACAAGGTTTCTCCGTGCAGCTTACAAAAACATTATCAATGCTGCTCATTCAGTGAGCAGTGACAAACTCAGAGGCCCATTACCAGCTGGGATGGGTGTACTGGACCAAAGAAAAAGGGAAAGTAACATTGGGACATCCTCTGTCTAAAAGTCAGCTAGAAATAGAGCACAACAAGGCCATTGGAACGCAGCACACGGGAGGGTTACACATTGACGGCGTCGCTTTCCAGGTTATGATGTAGCCATCTAATCTATAAAGACTAAACTAGGCATTTGGGTGTTTTGGTGGCAAAGGAAGCAGATGAGGTGTTTCCACCTGGCCTATCAGGACTTGTAGGGGAGTGCTAGAAGGCTAGATTAATCTCGCGGTAATTTGAAATGCTTAATAACATATTTAAAACCCTAAATGGCAATTGAGTGGGGTCACAATGGAAGTTCTGAGGCAAGAAGAAAAGCTGGTGTAAAAAAAGAATATGAGATCAGGGAGCTCATCTAATCAGACCTTATAATTTCAAAATGAATGTATCAGTTTCCTCTGCTGGAACCTGAAGCTGAAGGTACACTGCCCTCTAACCTGATAAGTAAAGAATTTTGTAATATTACTTTTGGAAATCTTGATACACTGTTTCTCTTTTCTGAAGTGTTGTTTAGGAGATGCTTTTTCTGCAAGATTTTTTCTCTTTCTTCTTGGGGGACATTTGGTAGAAAACTGTCACAGTCTGTAGCTCTTAGCACAAAATTGTGGTTTCATTATTGGGGAGCCTGATGAAATGTAATCCTGTCACTGCTAGACTAACAAAAAAGCATCAGGAGGTGTCAAATCACACCACAGGAACCTGCAAGACTGCAAGTGGTAGCGATCATGTTCTCGTCTGATGTTTCTTGCCAAAGATTCAAGCTCATAACAGATCTCCTAAAGAGCTGGCTGATGACCCTGTCAAAGGACTCCAAAGCAGCATGCATACAGAGGAAGCACTTCCACAAACGTTCTCAAAGTTGATCTCAAAGCTAATGCTATGGGGAGTAAATAGCATAAGAACCTAACCACGTACATTTGCTGTTCAGGCAACACTGTATGAGAGCAAACAAGTGTCTGAGAACAAGGAAAAAAAAAACCAACTCTTTTGGGGATGTACTTGATGATGGCAGAGGAGCATTGTCACCTGGCTCTGGACGTTTTGCTTGAGACACCACATTCTGTTTCCACATGGGAATGGATATTTGTGCTGTTCCTGAGGACATCCTGTGATTCACAGCAGGCCTGCCCTGGTGGGAAGAAATGCTTTGTCCCATGTCTCTGCAGAGTGCTGCGTGAGATACGTGTGTCACTACAGGAGCTGGAATGGCTGTGATCAAGTTGAACGTGAGAGCAGAACTGGTGCGAGGGTTGAGCAAGGTTGAATACCAAGCTGCCAAGGTAAACCCCATCTGAACTTTCTCCTTCTGATCCATTACTGGCTTGAAAAAATGGAAGCAACTTTACACAGTTGAATCTTAGCATTAGCCCTCAATGAATCATCAGAAGCTGCTTCACCTGAAGAAGACTGCCAGTAAGCCATTTTACAATGTTGTCTACAGTGTTATTTAGCTGTCCGATAAACTGCTGCTTGCCCACTGGCAGAGCTACTGGATGCGAAAGGCTTCAGCAGATTACAGTTTTTGGAAGAAACTGACACTGTGTACTCAGCAGTTCTGTGCATTCGCTGCATTGCATATGAGTCCAGGTAACCTTTTAGGCAGTATTACATACTGAAAGCCTAATATCTGTGACCACTATAAGTTGCTGTACTGCAACACATAATTCACTTGGAGGATGCTACCAAAAAAAAGGTATTTGGGGAGAATCTTTGCTTCAGTGCTGATTTGACATCATAAATTACTGCCGACTGTCAGTATCATAAACAGTATCATAAACAGAGAAGGGTAAGATGCTAATTTTTCAGGTATTGTGATGAGACAGGATGACATTATGTGCTTTTTGAATGCTTGTGCATCCTAGCTATGTCCACTGACACTAAGAAGTACCTGCTGACTAGCTTTCTCCACTTTTGTAACAAATCAAGAGTGAACTGACAATCTTTCGGGATCTTCAAACTGCTGCTGTAATTGTGCTATTAACAAGCTACTTACTCTCCAAAAAAGGAAGCAAAGAGCTCACTGAGAAATTCCATTAGCATGTTCAATGAGCCACTTTTCAGAAGTTGTTTAAAGTGTGGTGACTATCCAAACATGTCAGCAGTTGGTGAGATTACTGCAAGTGAAGCTAATCTTCCCAGTCAGAGACACAGGTTAAACCTTAACTACACTGTATAGTGGGAAAAAAAATTCATTGCAAGATAGACTGTGGCTGATGAGGTGCCATCTGATCATCCATATAAATATGCAAACTGAAATTCCCCTTGGGCTGCATCACAGATGTCAAAGTACCACCAAGTCCTGGCAGTGTGTTCACCAAATGCTCTGACAGCCAACACTTTCATCTCAAGTGATGTTGTGATAGTATGTCAGTCACTCTGTTTTTGCAGACATGAATCACTTATGATGTCAACCTTTCCTAAATGACCTTTGCAACACATGGGAGCAGTTTCATTTAAATGTTCTTACGTCCAGCTACCACACACAGTTTTGAACTGGGCATGCTTAAAGTTCTTTTCTATAATATAATCATTATTTACACAAAGTGAGATTTTTCACACATGCAAAGTTTTCAGAAGGCACATAATCCCAGAAGAGGTACAGACACATGGAAGAACTTGGTTTGACCATTTACAAGACGGTGTCAGTCCAATATTTTGCACAGGGCAGTTCTTTAGCCAACAGACCAATATGGAAGCCTATATTTATTAAAAGTTTGCCTGTGGATAAATGATGGCAACACAAGCCATCGCTGGTTTAGTACATGCTACTTGTGAATTGAAGAGCAAGCCCCTATGGTGTTCTGTCCAGGTCTACAAAAAGGCTCCACTGTATTACCTAAAGATTGCCTGCTCCATCAAGAGGAAGGCTCTGTATCATCCCCAGGAGAATAAAAGGTGCTTATGAAAGTGAAAAATATACAAATGAAGGGATCAGGGACTTGAAAAAAGCAGTTGCCAACTGCAGGTAGCTTTGCCCTCGAGGCATAACTGAAGGTTTATGTTATCAGATATACAGGCAATTCAAAATAACTGCACTGGCCAAATCCCACTGTACAGGTTAGTTTGGAAGATCTAAAACTACTCAATGTCATCAAGAAATATAAAGCCCAACGTGTTGAACCCATTTCCTAAATTTTTCTACACAACAGTAACTGTCCTAACATATTTTTACAACACAAATCTGCTAGCATTCTCACCCTACTTTTTCCTCTAAATGTATATATTAAAGAAATTGAAAAGCAGAACAGGAGAAACTGAAAGGAGAAGGGCAACAACTATTGCAGTGAAGGAGTTTTGGTAGATACATATGGGCCACACATCCAGGGTGTGAAGTCAGAGGGAATCTTCCAGCTCCACAGCCTGACAGTCATGACTCTGGTGCCTGTGTGACCTTTTCTCCTGCCCAAAGGTATATTGCTTCAAAACTGAGTGATGATAGCATGGAAAAGTACAACTGATATTCCCGCTTTCCCCCAGCTACTTCCCACCTTGCTGGAAGGAGAGACTGAGTTGCTTTACAGGTTTGGGTTTTTTTGATTGATCTTGGGGCAAAAAACCCTTCTTCTTTACTTACACCTCAAGGAAGACCTTGAGGAAGCATTTACCAAGAAATGAGATCTACAATTAATAAATATAGGAAGACAATTCTGTCAGTGGTCAGAACTGCCACCACACTCAGGAATGTTTAAGTCGGTTTAGAGGTATCAGGCTAAGCAAGCAAGGACAGAGAGGAAAGCAAAAGGGTGACAGGTCTGAAAGGAAGAGAGACTTCAAGAAATAATTAAGCAGGATTTTTTTAGACTGGTAGATCAATGGAGAGAAAAGCTACAGAGAAGCATGAAGTCATCAAGGATAGTGCAGGAAGGACTTTACCAGTGATCAGCATGTTACTGAGTAAGCTGATGTTCCAAAGTTGTGATGTCAGAACTGGCTGGAGGTAAGCCAGCAGGTGTCTATCGACAACAATATACCTGACATGCAAATGATGCAGTTCAGGTATTTTCAGATTATCTAGAAACACAAAAAAAGGCCAAGGTTTGTAAGAATATATTGTTATTCTAAGCTTTGTAAGAGAGAAAAAAGATTAAGAAATGCAAACTGGCAATGATATAGTTAAAATCTGTTCTAGTAACCACTTGAGACATTTATCTGTCTAAAACCAGGATAGATGTTTGTGTGCAGCAGAATTACTTTGATTTTTTTTTTAGGAGAAGCATGAAGACAAATGACTCAGTCTTCTCAACTCCCCACCCAACCTTCGTTCTGGCTACTGAACACAGTATAAATTCTGTAGTAGGCAGAGGGTCCCAGAGCCACAGCCATTACTGGCTGCTAGCTCTGCATGCATCAGGACACCCGTGCCCGGTCTCACCCTGACACTGATGCTTCAGTCTGAGGATGCATGCATGCCTTCC
Organism: Hypotaenidia okinawae; assembly: GCA_027925045.1. NCBI lineage: Eukaryota > Metazoa > Chordata > Aves > Gruiformes > Rallidae > Hypotaenidia > Hypotaenidia okinawae. The sequence continues at coordinate 34,633,498 of BSDF01000006.1, forward strand.
AAGTACACTCTGCTCAGGCATTTTTGCCTGGCTTCTCTCAGGAAACTTGCCTCAGAGTCCAGCCAGGTTTTAGAGATGATTTTAAAGTAGATTGATAATCTGGAAAAGGTTTGGAGGGCCTGATTTTTTTTTATTTTATACTGAACTACCTTAAAGTTAGCAACTCTGGGTAAACATTTTCTGTGCCAAAAGAGCATATGAAGCAGCTGTTCAGCACTTATGCAAACACCTGTGCATATTTTTAAGCTTACAAACAGTTGGAATATCTTCCCCCATCACCTCAATACTATGCTAATACCTATTACTTACACAGAAGGTTTGTTCATTAAATGTATTCATATTTTGATAATTTTGTCCATGAAAAATATTGAGGTATAACGACGGCATGATTAAAAGACAATCCTTCTACGGTACTTGAAATATTCACGCATTAATACTAGGATTTTCTTCCAAATCAGAGACCAAATTTAGCAGGCACAATGTCACCTAAGTTTTCTGAGATTTCTCTCTGGTGCTCTGACTGGCTGACTTCTGGAGATCGCCTGGTCTAATCACACCAGCTCGAAGCAGAATCAGTTTGAGCAGGTTACTTGAGGACATGCCTAGTTGAGTTTTGAATATGTCCAAGGAAGAGACTAATCCACCTCTATGGGCAACCAGCTCCAAATGCAGTAAAGCCTTCTGGGTACTCTTTCACTACCATGACTTTAGAAATACAAGTTTGTTTTACTGACATAGCTAACACAGAGATGTCTACACAAGTCTGCCATGAGATAAAATTACTCACAAGAATACCACCACCCCTTTAGAACAGGGTGTTAGTTGAAATGTCAGGTGTTAATTTAAATGACGCTGGCCTTCAATATCAATCATTGATTGCACAAATCCCAGACAAGCACTGTTTACAAAGAGGAGTATTCTGTACAATGACTTGGTAGATTTCAGAGGTAGTGACTATTATGAATGAGCCAGGACCTGGACTGTAACAGACTTACACATCTACTCGGGTGCACAATGTGGCTCAGAGGCTCTGGGGAGGTCAGAAGATGCATAGCTGTAATTGGAAATCTCAAAATCTCTTGTGAAACCTGTAGCACTTGTCAATTCATTCTGAAGAAGGTAGTTTTTTGAGCAAGGCCCAGACAATGCTCCTCTTCGTCTGTTCTTGCTCCCCTCCATTCCCATCATTACACACACACAAAATTAACCTCCATCCCACACTGTACCTCTTCAAGCTTGTGGATCACCATTCTCACATCTCATGCCTCCTCCACCAGTTACCAGGCTTCTAAGAACTCATTGAAGACCACTAAGCCCAAGGAAGAAGGAATAGTCATTCCATCATTTTCCTGACAAAAGGAGCCTGAAAGATAATGGGTTTACTCATTCATAAGCAGCATTTTTAACACATAGCTGTAATGTCATAGAAAACAAGGACAGTGGATCCTGCACAGCTGGTGTCTCAGCAGCCGTTCTTGTACTGTTGATGGCCAACAGTGACAACCCTCCCTAAGTAATTTGTTCCACCATGTTGGCATCAACATAGTTTCAACACCTGTTACTGATGTGATTGTTAGGGCAAGAGAGCAAATCTAGAGTTGTTCATAACTTCAGAGTTTGGTTTGCCCCCTCCCCTTGGAAAGAGGTGCCCAATAACGTGCTGGAGAGTTCATCCCATTACCTATCTAATAGGCAGTTATTATGCAAATAGGCACAAGACAAATGAAAATTTAGATGAAAATGTATCAGACTCAGAATCCAGTTCTTTGGATTGGTCAGCCTGTGGCTGGATGCCCGCGTAACAGAGAACTTCTTGGCATTACCACAGTCAAGAGATATGCCACTTTTCACAGCCTTTTGGCTCTTACAATAGAACTTTTAAATACTATTTCTAACGGGCCCTTGGTAATCAGTAGCTACAGTCATCAGAGGCACACAGAGCCTGTAAAAACTCAGCATGCTGGCAGAGAAAGTTGAAAAAAACTTCAGAAAACATAAGAGGCAAAAGGAATCAATTATGGAAAAAACAGCAAAGATCAAGTCGCTGTAACACTTCCCTTATAGGCACTGTAAAGCAACAACAAAAAAAGCACCTTGGCACTGACAGCCCTGGCAAAGGGACAGTGACAACAGCAATATGGTTCCACAACTCCCTTTTATTTCAGAAATAATGACAAGAGTCTCATACTCTCAGTTTTAAAGAAACAGCTGACTGCACTACTCACTTGTTACATGGGATCTCAATTGACAAGTTACCTACATCAAGGGTCAGGAATGGTTTGGCAGGTTGCAAAATAGGAGCGAGGGAGATTAGCCTGACCTCAAGGTCAGTTTTGCATGCAACAGTAATCTTAAACATCATTAACTGGCTTTCTTACACCTAATTCTAGCACTGACCACAGACCCAGACTTGATTGATCCATACTGGATCTGTTTAAGAGGACAATTGTTTCTCTTTCAAAAATTTCTTGTTGGTCCCACTGAATACAGTTCTACCATCACAAGAAGTAATATTTTCCATTGTTAGCAAGCCCATTAATATCTGGACTCTGTCCTTCATGGTTAAATCAAAATTTTCTCTTAGAAAGGTTGCTTGTTGTTATGGCAAGCACCTTCTATAAAGTCTCCGTGTTTAGAGATCAGGTTATACTACAACAGCTTTCACTTAGGATATGTTTCATTACCTACCATGTAGGCTTGGGTAGGAACTAAAAAGAGCTTTCCTGGCCATGGTGGTGGTTTGTTTTTCCTTTCCACCCATTCTCCCACCAAACACTAAGACTTTCGGTCATCTTACTTTGCCCCATGATGTATTACTCAACATTCAGAATGCAGAAGAATTTTTTTGCTGGTCTTTTAAAAGAAACAAATAAAAGGTTAGTAAATGCCAAACATGAAATAATTGTTCTGTACTTCACTTCAAACTGACATAAATAACCATACCTTGCTAAAAGCACATCAGATGTAATGTGGTGGGTACTGAGATGTGCCTGGAGTCTGCCAAAACACCTTACAGCTGAAATCACAGTTCATCCGAGCACCTTAGTCTGTCAGTAAAGTCATCATCTTCTTAAATATTGCCAAACTTCTCAAGTCAAGGCATGGGTATGTAGAACTACAAGCTGCTTCAAGAACTGACATATATTCTTTCTTTCCAGGTAAAACCAAATATTGCCAGTAATCCAGGTCATGCCATACTCAAAGCACAGCTTGGATCCTATTGTGTGTGTGTGCGCGCACACTCTCCAACCTCAAGTTAATTGTATGGGACATGGGATTATTTTTTATTCTCATCTGCTTACTCTTATGTCTGTTTCCAAGCTATTATGCATGACATTACATAGCTCAGTGTTCCTTCATGACAGAAGTGATAACAGACATTTTTCACTCTTTTACAGGAGGCTATAGTGATCTGTGACAGTAAGCCAAAGGGATCAAGAAAAGGTGATACAAAATACTATTAACTGCTATATGGCAAGGACTAACCGGGATATTTTCATAAATTCTATTTAGAAACTGGCCACTACTGACTGTGGATTGACTTCAGTTTTCAATTTAGTTGATAAACCTCAGCAATAGAGTTTTGACTTACCTGTCAAAAAAAAAACCCAACAAACCCAAATCAATCCCAAACCAACAAAAAACCAAACAAAACCAAACAACCAAAAAAACCTCCACCAAAAAACCCAGGAGGCCCTTACCTATCTCTTCATGTTCAAAACTGAGAGACTCTGCATTATCCATGATGCAAGGAGGGTCTGACTGAGATCTAACACTAGGTTTTTCATTTTTATGGAACCATACTTAATGCTGAGTGACTTTCTCATATGTAGTCTTCATATAGTCCTGTAACACTCCTCATTAACCCCTCACCTTGTAAGTCACTTGCCTCCCTCCTTTCTCTGGTAGAGCAGCGTTTTCGAATCATCAGTCCATCAATGACTGCACCCAACAATAATGAAATTCTTCAAGTTAGAAACCCATCAGACGAACAGTGGGAACAACTTTAAGCTGGTGGGAATCCAGAGCAAAACATCTGAAAAACTAGGGCCAAATACAATTCAATTTAGAATAACCCACAAATCACAGTCTTAGAGACCTTCATGTGTTTGTCTTCACTTTTCTTCATGGACAGATCAGTTTTCCTTCATTTTCTCATGTGCATCTTATTAACTTGCACAAAGCTTGGAATAATATTCAGAGATACGCATTGTTGTGGTTGAATGGGAACAAATAAGCATGATTTATATGAAGGAATCCTGACATCCATAGCACGATATCAAAGACACATGCTGATGTAGATACACAGCAAGCTGGTACAGGCATGTTTTTCTTTAAAACATTATAGAAGCTCTTAAAAATGCCACATATGATGAAAGATGCTGGACCTTGAAGGTACAATGTTTCTCTGACCAGTCTTAAAATCATAAAAAGATCTGATTTATGCCCTAACATACTATGGCAAAATAATTAACCGTATTTACAGGTTTTTATTCTATGCTTGAGCAAAAGCATTCAGTTTCATATGTGCTGTTCTGAGTACATTCCCAACACAGAATGGAAAAAAACATGTCAGTGGTTTCATTTCAAGAGAGTTTTAATCAGGTAATTACAAGGAAAAAAAACCATTTAAACATTTATTTTTTTTAATTATGTTATCTGCTATGTCAACTTACAGGGTTATGTAACAAACCAGTTACAAACTTAAAGGCATATTTACATTATATACTCAAAGTAACACGCTATATTCATATTCATAGAGGCAACACCTATGGGATGAGTTAACTAAATTATACATCATTTAGTAGAAAAAGAAATAGCAGTTGGGGTTTAATGGAAACAATATACGAGGCACTTTGAGGTCATTGGGGCAGAAAGCAAGTGTCAGCAAGCAAAAGAAGGAAAACTATGTATAGCTCATACTGCAGCTTTGAACGTGAAGGCCTCCTCTTCACCGAATGCTTTGATTTCTTAAACAATACACAATTTTTGCACTTAAGAAAGAGAAGCTTTCAGGGAAAAAAATAAACCAAACCATCTCCCAACTTCTCCCGATGCACCAAAGGGAACAGAAGCTTTATCTACCCGTTGCTGCACTAGCAGTCCCATAAGGCATCTTTTTAGAGTTACATGCTTTGTTGTCAGTTGCCACTCTTGATCTTCATTTTATTAACATGAGTGTATCTCTATACAGGCTGCATATTGTGCCATACGGTCTGGGAAGATTTAAAGTCCAATTTAAACCCATGAATTTATTTACATGGGAGTTCAGCATTACCCTCCAGGTACACATGAGCAGAGAGAACACATCTGAAATGGGAATGTTATATTCCAACACGCAAAGTTAAGAAGTTCTTCAAAATCCCCTTGTTTCTCTAGAGGACGCTGCATTTGTTAAGACTGTCTGGAATATCCCTTACATAAGCTCTGGGAAGGCATCCTGAGTTTTATGCCATCGTTTGCTGTTTGCTAAACAGTTACCATAGTGATTGCAGATTGTCATCAGAACATTGCTTTAATCTTGTGTGCAGCTGTAGGCATCCCCCTCACAGCTACCGCATCACACGTGCGAGCACACAGACCCACCTGTCCCATCTCAAAACTTCATTTGCTGTCGCAAACCAAAAGGCCAGATCCCCTCTGCACCAACATCAGAACTCCGTAACTTCACTGTAGGAAGGGACTTCGGGGTGGGGGATGTGGAGAAATCTCTCTTAGGAACAGAAATCAAAAGAGGTTTCCTTTCAGTCCTGGTGCTTACACACTCGCATTAATAGGCCATCGCAACTGTTTTAAACCAACAGAATACATGGTTTAAGTATTTTTACTTTCAATCATTATTAATAATGAAAATTAAGAAGCCAAATGAGATAAAGAATCGCAGTAAGAGTCCAAATCACCATTTTGTGAGTTCACAACTAAAGCTTAATGTATTTTCGTAGCTTAAGCAGAGCCCTGATAGCCAGCTGAATTGCTGCACAGTCCCCGTACTGTGCCTGCAGCAGCTGCACGTTCTTTCCCCAGTAGATGGTGTGCGAGCTCTGCTGACATTTAACTTCTTCCACCACTTTCAAGGGAAAAAAATACTTAATTTTCACAGCAACCGAGGCTTTCAACAAGCGAGGGACTTAATATTCAATGACAGTTTCCCAAGGCTCAGGACTCCCCTCCAAGCAACACAAAGCTCTGCTACTACAGGCCTGACAAACTACGGTTCTGATGTGAGGGGAGTAGTAAGGGTCAGGGAAGAAACCTCTCTTTTCCAAAATGCTTAAGTAAGTATTTCAGAAGAGAAAGAAGAAACGTTAACATGCTACCAAAAGCTGCAAGGACACAAGAGCCCGTTGTGGAATGGGTTCACTATACCTCCACCTTCCAGGACTCATCTAATCATGACAGTGGGTCACACCAGAAGATGATGTACGTGTGCATCCTACTAAAACCAGCCCTTACATAACCATGGATCTTTGCAGTTCTTTTAGTCGCTCTCAAACCGGGCACGCGGGCTGATGCTTCCAGCCCAAGAAGAGAAAGTGGACCCGTGTCAGTTCAGTAACCCTTTTTTGACAGATTGAGGCTTCAAGGAGGAGAGCAAAAAGGTGACAACATTTTAGCAGCAAAGTGGTTAAATGCAGGGTGAAAATATTAATGCGCACATTTGGTAAAAATGTTAAAGCATATATATGTCTCATATAAAATACAGTACAGAACAGGATTTCACTATGTCGTATAGTGCTCAGAGAAAATTGTTAAACTCATTTCTTTCTGGAGTATATACATGATTCTACAGCATTTTCCTATACAGCCAGCAAGTTCTTTTCTTAGGTTGTTTATACCTCTCTTCACCTCGAATTAGGAACCTAATACTTCCAAATATTCAATTCTTCTTTCCCACTAGAAAAACATGACCAGGTTATTTTACCAAAGTTGTTTTTAAAGTTAACAGTCTATTCTAGGCAACCAAGTTTAGCTGAAAATGTGTGAAGCATGAAAATCAACCAGAGCAGCAGCTTTCAAATATATAAACAGTAAAAATCAAGACTGCTGCTCCTGTGTCATATTCTTGGACTGAATTCATCCAATCGACTCTTAATACAAAACTAGAAGCTCTTCCGTAACTTCTACAGTTATCAATATATTTGTTGTCTTTTCAATGTGAAATAATACTTTGAGATGATCTATGTACACAAGGTGGTCAATTCAAGCTGTAATATAAATATAAATGTTTTCTTTTAAAAAGTATTTTACAGACAGATGTTATATACATTTGCTCATTTTCAGTTCTGGGCCTCAAAGGAAAATTAAGGGCACCGATACATGCAGACAGAAAAATTACACTAATATACTGAAGAAATGCATAGGAAGTGAGAGAAGTCAGTCATGTGCATCTTTTAAAATCAATTATTTGTTTTTGTTCATTTAACAGCAAGGATATGCTGAGGCCAGTCTGTCCCACTCCAGCTGGGGTATCAAACAGGCACCTTTGCTAATGAATCAGGACTGGGTTTTGTGTTTTATGTATCTTTGATGAGCAGTAAATGTTTCTTACTTCTTCATTCTCTATGGGTTAATCGGTTAATCCTTATCTGAAAGTTAAACACTAAGTACAAAGGCATAAAAAATACCATAGCCAATATACCATCATGCACACACAGACAGACACAGACACTCTCTCTCTCTCTCATCCCCCCGTCCCTCCAATCCTCCCTCCAAATTTCCTCAATTAAAAAGTTCACTCCAATTTTGCCTGAGCTGTAATTTATTTCTCAAGCTAAGTCTTTTGTTGTTGTTTTCCAACAAAACACACAGTACTTTTGTTCTTGTTCAAATAAGGAAAAGTTGCAGTTCAAAATAATGAAAACAATTTCACTTTTGTTATTAATCTTTTGTTTTAATCATAGTACTTGATAAACAGCTGAACAGGATCCTAGTTTAACAGAAGGATAAACAAGAACACTGATGACAATTTGTTACAACTGCCTTAATGTACCTTTTGCTTAATGAACATTCGAATATGCAATAAAGTATTTTTGGAGGACACCCCAAAAGAAAACAACTTGCTGGTTGAGCAACAGAAACAACTTCCTTTTTGCTATTATGTTGAAATCAGTCATTTATATATAAAAATAAATGTTATGTTCTAACAAGAACATTTTAGACAATTACATCTGTGCTTAACAAAAAATATTGGTCACTCAAGACTAGAATAATTAATATTTTAAAGGTTTTTAGATTATCAGAATGTATGGATACAACTCAACACAAATTGTAGCTGAAGGGAAACAGGACTGAAAATATCAATTTGTCCATCTGGAATAAAAATGCAACTAAATTAACTAATTAAATATTTAAAGTACTACCATGGAATGTGACAGTAGATATGGTCCATACCTACTATATCAGAGGGAAGGAAAGTTTAACATGTAATAATTCGTACCTTACATTTAGTTAAATATAAACATTTGTTATTTATACATAAAGTCGCTTCCAAAAAAACTATTAATAAGTGATTTAGTTGCACTTAAAATCAGTTTCGTTTCTCATTTGCCGAGTATTAACTTTTCTTAATCTTAAATCAACTGTCACTAGTGCACTTTTTAGTTAGAATTTCCCCTCGGGTAAGTTTTAATCCTTTCAAAAGAGCCCCTCACCTAAACCATGAATGTACAAAGTGGCAAAAGTTAATCCCTTTTAGTATAACCATAGTTTATATACTTGTTTTATAGCCAATAACAAGAATAGGCTTTCCTTTGCAAAATCTCCTTCACAACTTGCAACAAATGCCACGCGCTCAAAGGAAATAGGCATGGCTAGCACTTGTAAAATGCCAAGGTCTGACAAGTCTTGTCGCTTCCTCCACATCAAGCATCTCTTACACGAAAGAAGATTCCCTTCAGCTTGCCAAAAAGCTTCCACAAATCCCAGTCAGATGCTTCCTGGAAACAAAGATTTTTCAGCTCTGTTTGGCACAAGACTGATTCATCCTGCAGCTTTATGCTTTCCTCCACAGCACCCACATACCTCACCACAGTGATGGCACGCTCTCAAGGGGAGGTAGCAGCACATACATGGAGCAATGAACGAGAGCGCCACCAGTGCTAACCAGCGTAAGCAGAACTTGTCATCGCTAGTGTCACACGAGCAAGGATCAGAGAAATCTCCTTCAGAGTCTGACATGCAGTGATACAGCATGCTCTCTGCGCAAAGCATGCAACTAACTCGGTAGATACATCTCTTAATAGGGTCTGGCGCATCTTGACATTTTCCTCGGCCATTATCTTCATGATTAAACCTTTCCTGGCAGTATATACAGCGGGAACGCTCACCATCCTCTTTTCTTCTTTTTGAATTTTTAAATTTTGATGAGGAAGGCTGAGTTTTAAATACCACAGAACTCTTTGAGTCTTTCAGGGAATTCAACTTAGTTCCATCCCCACATGGATATAAATAGTCAGATTTTTTACTGTCTGATTTAGAAAATGGTATATTTGAGTCTGCGTCATCCCTCTCCAGGTCGTTCTTCCACATGTCAGGATGCCTGTAGTCTGCATAACGACGTATCAAAATGTCACGAGGGTTTATTCTAACAATTTCGTCTTCATCCTGAAAGCTAACATGTCTGATTGACTTCAGTGGGACCTGAAACGGCAAAGCAAGAGTTAACTATAGTCAAGTCCCAGGTTTATGTCCACCTACTATGTAAAAATTAAGTTAGAAAATTAAAATACAGCATTTTTTTCCTTGGTGCTTGAAGATGGAAGATTGCAGCTTTTCTCACTGGTACAATTTACAGACTGCCCCCCAATAATTGGCTTATTGCATGATATTAGTACCATGAGCTTTAGTATTCTTTCCTGACTTTTTTTTTAGTATTGTGTAATAGCTTTGGATATTTTGGTATCCACACAAAAACCTGCTTCTGTTCTTTAAATCATTTTCAAAATTCAGGTTTTAACATCTTTCAGTGGCAACTAGTTCCACAGATCATTACGCCTTTTGTGAATGTGCTGATTTCATGTCAGCAATGATCCACTGCTTTAGGACCCTGATACGGTCACTTGGAGTTACTAGGAGAAGCTTTCCTTTATTCCTACTCTAAGTTTTCAAACTTCCTATACTTTTACAACAAGAGTACTGAATACTGATTACTCATCCTCAAAGCTGTATGCTAAATAAGCACTTTGCCATAAGAAGAATAATATTCAATAGCATGACTGATCAATAACAGTGGCTTCTAAATGCATCTCCCCTTAGCTTAATACAGAGTACCTCCCTTAAATCGATTAGTTTAGGATACCAGCAGGCAAACACCTTATTACTTTTAAAATTATCAGCTTGTAATCAACTGACCATAATTCAAAACCTTTTCCTGCAAAAGGCAAGTAAAAAGGAATGTGCTAAATAAACACCACACAAAACAAGCAGCAGAAAGGTAAGAGCTCTTGTTTCTTCTGCCTTGCGATGAGAGTGCATGGGGGCATGAAAAAGTTGTCAAAGGTGGCAAATTTGAAACATGCCAACTGAAACATGGCAGACCTTATATCTAAGTGTAACATAGTAGACTGCCACTCAGTGCTACTGAAATCACATTAGAAATGACTTTCAAGAAAACAAGCAAGTGACGACAGGATAAAAATTTAGCACATGGCTATGGAAGGGGATCCTGAAAATAGTGGATAGTACAGATAAAAGCAGAGGTCTCAGTATGGCCCAGTATTCCTGTCTTACAGACTGGCAATTATTTTCCTACACTGTAGGGCTATTATAATTGGAGCCAGAATATAAGTGTGCTTCAAGTCAAATCCTGCCTTTTTCTCCTGTCAAGTGCACAGCCTGCAAATCATATCACAGAAAAGACTTAAAAAAGACAAAAAAAAACCCAAACCCCATTCTCTAACCCGTTCACTAGAACCATGATTTATTTGGAAATGCATCTTTGGCATCAGTATGGTGGCTTTGGGAGCATTTACTTTATTAGTACTGGACAAATTAATGAGAGTAAGTGTGTTACGGTTTTATAATCTAGGAAAACAGCTGAACTTCATGTTCCTAATCTGTTGCAGTGTGAAACAACATGCTACTGAAGATCATGTTTTAAGTTGAGACACTTCTGTTTCACTTTGCATGTGCCTATGCTCCTACTACACTGAAGTCTGCATGCCTTGGTTTTGGGGTAGGAGGCAGAGGTGGAAAGAGGGAAGGCAGCTGGGGAAGAGGAAAGGAATAGCTTCTTAAAATATGCCAGCCTCTGATTATGTAAGAATATCTGTAGCCTGCTCTAACCATCACTTCCCTGCTTGATAATCCTTGTGTGATATATTTTAAGTACAGAACTGTAATTAGAGCTGCTTTGCCCTGGGAGTTTCAGCTGGCATGTACTAACAAGTGGTATTTTTTTTCTTGGCTCCAAGCCACATAGTTGAACTTCCACAGGATCTAAAGGATACAGGGTGAAGAAAGGCTACATCCTCTCCAGCTACCACCACTGCTCTTTAATACTTCTCCAGAATGCAATGCAAGCTCTTAGGCCTCCCCTTTGCTTACAGAAGCAGAGTACATCTCAACTCTATTCTGTTTTCAAACAAGAGAAAGAGTCCCTTGTTTTAGCACCAATGACTGGCTATGGGTAACTGGCTTTTTGAACAGTTAACAGCATAGATTTATTTAAGGGAAAAAGCATCAAAACCATCATTATAACTCTGTATGTTACATGCAGAAAAAAATCCTTACCCCACTGCACACATAGAATATTACACATGTACTTAAGGCACTAAATAAAACCCATCTTTTAAAATAAAAATCCTCCAAAACCTCAAATCAACACACCTACCCCCAATCTACCATCCCTCAGACAGCTAACAGGCATTAAAGATCACTACGAAGACTAACGGTAAAATCTGACCTCTCAGACTTTGAATGCTTTTTATTTGTTGGAGAACACAACACCTGCATAGAACTCATTTTTTCAATACCTACTAAAATGCTTGAGGTCTGACATGTTACTAACAAGAGTGCATTACATTCTTTATGCAACTGATATTAAGAATTTTAAGAAAGCAAGAGGGAAATGCTCAAAACCAATCAAGCAGGATAAATGTTGGAAAAGCTTGATTTATAATGTGTGTACGTACTGGGTGTTTAATGGAAGTGCTCTATGAAAGTTTGAGGTACATAAAGCCTTAAGAACAATGCTCAACCCAGATTCAGTTAGGTAAAAGTATCAGCAAATTTTCTGAGATTAACGCACATAGTCTTCCAGCCATTCAGAACTGTAACGCAGTACAAGTGCCATCTTTGTGTAACAACTGAAGCAGGAAGGGAGGAGGACTATTACAGCAAGCTGAAATTCCACAGTGAATCTCATTATGAACATAATTAGTCAACTGGAAATTAGGCAGAAAATTTTTGTTGGCACAGCTGAACTCAGTAGCGTTACACCTTACTCAAAGGGGGCACCTTTAAATATGGCACAGGCACTTGCTCAGTACTGTGGCCTTCACTTTCTCTCCTCAAACACAGCTGGCTTTGCTCAGCCTGCAATTCCACAATATGAGGACACCAGCAGTTGAATGTATCATGGACAAGTACTAAAGTTAAGTTAAACGCACTTCAGGGTACCAGAAGTTGAAGAGCTGAAAGACTTGGGTATTTTTCATTAACAGTCAAAGTATTACAGGTAAAGATCTGAACTGTCATTAATCACTTCTTTAGTTTTCTTGAACTGTTAAATTTAGGAGCACAGTAAAGAAACATTCCAACCTATCTGTATGTAACTGAAGCAAATTACAGATGGTGCTAAAATATGCAAAAGAATATTTTAAGGAATATCTACTTAGATTTCCATGGAATCTCTAATAAATTCAGTCTACCACAAGTGAATTCGTGAACTGTTATTTCCTAAGAATTTCCTATTCAATTTCTATCAGACAGGCACTACCCATCATACTACAGCTTAAATTATCATTTCCTCAGTAGTCAAGTCTGTACATGCTCTTAAAACATACAGGCAATTTAGGCTACTGCATTTTTCTTTACATCTGGATGAAGACTTAGCATATACATCAAAGGTTACTGTAGCTATTTAAGTGCAACGACCTAATTACCCATCTATGTTTACTCCAATGAATTCTTAAATTCTCTTTTCAAGTAAATGAGAAGAGGGAAGAGCATGTACCCCTTGAAAAACAGAACAAATAAAAATATGAGGTGACTTTACATAAAGAGATAATCAGAGCATATCAATGATTAAAATCAGAAGTTTGCAACTTCAAGCTCTTTAGTAAGCTCTCCAGATAACACTGTTTGCTTCTTTTGCACAATAAAGCAGTTAGAAAGCAGCTGATAAAAGACTAATACAAACCAACTTTCTTGGCAAGAACGGCTGAGGTTATTAAGAAGTTTTATTTCGAGGAGCAGAAATATTTTCTGATAAAGCGTTCACAATTGCTTGAACTCACATTCTGCTTTATTAAGCTTATTCTAATAAGCTTCCCATGTGTTTGCTTCTAGGCATAAGACTCTCAAAATAATTATTATCCAACTTACTGTTAAGTCTCTCTCTACAGTCTACAAAAACTGTCGTTTCTTTGAAACTTAGAAGAAAGAAAAGTGTTTATTGTTAAAGGAAAAGCTGCAACTGTGCCATTCTAACCTAATGGTTTGTAAATAAGACATTTTAAAAAAAATGTCTGCACCTCAGCCTTCCTCATGTTAGTATTTTTTCCTGTTTTAAGAGTCTGTTTACAAACAGCTTAGTACCTTTCATGCATAGCTGAAATACTGTTTTCCTTTCTGTACCAAAATGGAGTATTTAAAAAAGCAGTTAGGAAGCATAAACAATGTTTCACTAAAAAGTATTTAGCAAGAGTGCCCCACTGTGTATTGCGTCCAACATACCCATTTTAAAGACACTATTTAATATTTCTAATCAAAACAGTATTAGGATACACATAACCAAGATTGAGCTCATGGCCCATTAACATTTTCTGAACAAATTCAAACACCTTTTCAAGGCTGAGATACAGAAGTTTGTCAAAGGGAGATGTGACACCAAGAAAATGAAGGATGCATTCATGTAGCCTGCTGCACTACAGCACAGATATATAACTTCACAAAATTTTACCACAGCCATAATAATGCTCTAATATTTCAGCTGCAAAGCTTATATTGATCATTTCAAGAAGTTGACAGTATAATACTACATACAGGGACTTTGAATGAAGTACTTTCCTGTCAGAAATTACATATTGCACCATTAATGCAGCAAGCAAAGTAGGAATTGCTTCTTTTTTTGTCAGCTGCCTTACCTGGTTAGTTTGGCTAGGAAAACAGGCTCTCCTGGTGCTGAAATCGTCAAATGCTGAAGGCCTTAAATTCGCACTGTTGTAAGGTTCACTGGTTACTACAGTTTCGTGTTGGAAAAGGTGATCTTTCATTAATGAACCTGATGTGTTTTCTTGAGTAGCCTAGAATACATAAGAAGTCATTGAAATGCTTTTGCATTTGTACTAAAGCCACACCAAAACCAGCAAGTTCATACGTAAGTGCACTAATATTCCACACAATGAGTCAGAGGCATCTATAAACACAAGTGTTCTTAAATACACATTTCAAAAAGTCTTATGAATAGGCAAGTATTTTCTTTACCATAAGCCAGCCTTAGAAAATAAAGAGTCCCTTCTCTGCAGAGCGCACACAACTTGGGACATTAGAGATACATGTCTTTGCAACTCACTAAATCAGGCTGAGGAACTCCTTCAAGGAAAAAGCGATTAGCCCAGTGTCTGAAATTATGCTTTCTCCAACTACCCACAAGACTGCCAATATTTACAAATATACAACTGAGGGAAAAAAATTCTGAGACTAATAAGGCAAAAAGATAGTCAGACCTTTTAATAAATTAAAGGCAAGACTGTTTAACAGATCAGCTGGAAAGGAACAGAAAGTAATTTTTAACATATACTGGCTCAATTAAAATATCTAATTACAGCAAGTGTGTATTAAACAACTAATGACTGTCTTTTTGAAATTAAGGTTCTAGCAGGCAATTTGATACAAAAATGAGACCATGTGGCAGCGTATAATGAGATATCTGCAGGACGTGTGCCACTCAGAATAAGGAAGAGGAAGTATGTTTGAATGAAATACTGGCTTGTGAGATGATCCAATTTCTGAAATAAACAGAGAAAAAACCAGTTCTCATTCTTTAAGCTTAACTGACTGGATATACTTTAGGATACAATACAGCATATTGATACAAATCTCATTGGGCTGCCAAAAAAATGTACCGTACAATGCTTTGGTTGTACTGAGAAGACGCTGTAAAGTTAACTGGGTGTCATTGCCTGATAGCAACAAGAAAATTCTGGCATCATCTAACTTCCATTAATGAGCAAGTTTCAGCTTCATTATAAAGATTTCTATATTTCTACTAAGGAGAAAACAAGAAAAATACAGCAGAAAACTGCTGAGGCAGAGGCAAACCCAAAGTTTGGGCAGATTCAATACTAACATTGAATCATTAGTTTTCATTATCAAAATACTTAAGGAATTTGTTCTGCAATTACATTAGCACCTCATGTACATAAAAAGCCTAATGTATCAAGTTCTAAGACATCTAGATAAAAGGGAAGTAGCTATTCTGTAGCTCATCTTTAGGAGAAAGAAATCACATCAGAAAACTTTTATATATTGTTCTGGAGCACTCTAATATTAACCATTAATGATCATCTGTAATTACTAGTGAGCACATACCCCATTAAAGACAGTATCTCAATCTGGTTAAAAGTTCACTGAAAAATTTAAGAAAGGCAAAATTGCAGAAAGCAGTACGTTTTGCAGATCCTTGATCAAGACAACACCACTAAGCAATCGACTCTGTTGCTGCTGAAATTAAATTTTCTGGTCACTTTGGAAAGGAGTACAAAAGAAATGTTGAAATGACTGGCAAGAGCTAGATTTTGTAGACGGATACTTATTTTAAGAGCAAAAAGCATCAAATACAAGAGCAATATCAAGCATCTCCCTAGCAGGAAGTACTCCTGCAGGTACATTGCCCAGTGACATAAAAAGCTTCCAAAACACTGGTTCAAACCACAGGAGAGCTGCATTCAGATCGAGGAAGAAATGCCTAGAACTATTTTTGGTTTGAGCCATGTTATAAATGCTTACAAGCAGAAACTGTTTAAGCTAGGAACACACATAACAGCTAGAAGCCATTTTACAGAAGCCACAGTGCTAAGCACTACCTACCCCCTTAACCCTCCAGCTGTTAGCTATTTCAGTGGTCTAGGAAGAAGGATGAGAGCTCAACACTACTACTTCCTTCCCAGGGAAAAAATACATATTACCCACAAGCCAGTCTTTATCCTTGGGTGAGATCTGCAACAGACTGCATTATTTCCTGTCCCTGCAGGTGATTCAGACATTTTTCTTTTAGAAATAAACTACCTACATTGTAGAGCAAAGAGGACACTTGCGCATGCTCACAGAGACAGAAGACACATGGACACATGCACTCCCCTTGGCAGCCAAGAGAGACTCTGTCCAATAACGGGTACAGGCACTGATTATCTATTATAGTGCTGTCTAGTGGTGCCAGATGTAGGAAATACAAACCTTAACCTTAAAGCAAGCCCTTGTGGCCTACATGTAGCAATTATAAAGGAATATTTTTGTAAAATTCCAAAACAGACACCACAATTCAATCCAAGTGACTTCAAGGTCAAATTTGGGGGTGGCAGGAGACAGAGACAAATATTTGATCTTTGAAAGGCAAGAACTGATGACACAACTGTTCAGAAAGCACAATGCAGTAGTGCCTACCAACCCAGGCACTACAGGTGAGCGGACACAGCTTCTGGTAGTTACGAAAAAATGAAAAGCCATCAGGTCACTTACAATCGTATCTAGCCTATAGATATTCACTATGCTGCTACAGACATACCAGATGAATATCCTGATCTCTTTATTTTTAATTAAACTGACAGTTTAGATACAGTCCAACCTCATGTATTAGTATCAAAAAAGGTTTTCTTTGGACAACACTTCCTGCTCCGAAGGGATATTTTATGACAAGGTCATAAACACCTGAAACCTCACATTTATAATGGAAACACTGACAACCAGAAGGGAGAGGCCTTAGAAACAGAAATGCTATTGTATTGAAAATGCATTTAAGTAAAAAGCAAATGTGAAGTTTTCCACAAGAACTAAGCTTGGTGTATTAAATATACAGAATATTACACATAAACACAGATGCGCACATTCCCCTTTTCTACTGTCCAAAGCAATTACACCGCCCACATTCAATATCCTTTAACCACAGCCTGCAAAGTACAGTACTGGCATAGGTTATTCAGTATCATCTGTAAAGTAACCTACGCCAGTTTTTAATGCACAACGGAAATCTGGTTTGCTCCCAGCTGCTGGTATAATAATTACTGTCCTATGGTTGCTAAGAGATACTCTGAATTTTTTTCCAAGACTACTAAAACATTTCTGTGCGTGCAGGCAAAAGGATGCTGGGTAAAGCAATAAAACGACTCCAGCTGTAGCTCTCCAGCAGAATTCAAAGCCAGATGACAGCTGTAGAGAAAATGAAAACCAGACTGAGCTTCTCCTCTTCTTCAAATTTTCTCTCCTTACTTCTCCCCATTTGCCAGAGTTAAGTCTGGGAGAGAATTCAACATTGTTCTGCAAACATTGTTAAAAATGTTCTGCTCTAAGTTTAATGATTACACAGAAGGATGGATGAGAGACCACATTTCCGTTGCATCCCAGTTCTTGTATTTACTTCTCATGAGGCCTGAAAATCTGCTGTTTGATGCTAACTAATACAAGAAGAGGTGTTTTTTTTTCCCTTGATTTTTAAAATTGTGAATAAATGATACAGGTTTCAAAAACATTTGAGTAAACTTCCTTCTGGTTTAGATATTTCTAAGACTGATGGAGCAAATACTTTCATGTTTGGCAAAAAACCTCTACTACGATCAGGTATGTATTTCTGACATGGACTGAAATATTACCTAGGTTACTCAGAATGTTTTGTACAGTTTCAAGTAAAAAAATAAGGTATTTGACATGCCTCTTTCTTCCAAGGCTGTTCAACCTGAATATATGAGGCATACTAGAGATTTTAAGGGACTCCAAGGAAGGAACTAATAAATTAAAACACAAAGTCTAACTCTGAGGAAATGAGGGAGAGAGATGGAGATGTAAATAGGCCGTTAGGAATATAGGTGATAAATAAATATGTATTTAGTCCTCTTTTTTGAATAGTACTCAACAAAAAGGTTTTACAAAGTGAAATCATTTTAGCACAATGTATGAGTTTTATTTTGAATGGATAATATAAATTTGTATTACTTTTGGTTCTAGGAGCACTAAATATTGCTGATACTTAAGTGTTTTATCATACAGTATTTTCTTTTTCATACAAACAATACAGTGTCACAGCTAAATTATTTACCTATTTCTTTACCAGTCTTAATTTTAACTTATTTTTGTTAAATAAAGCTTGTGAAAACCTTTTCTTACAGATAAAAATAAATGAAGAGTCACTAAATTGTGCATTTACAAAGGGGTTACTAAACAGCCTGTCTACAAAGAGGCACATAAACCACTTACATCCTCCTTGACCACACCAAAATCACTTAAGGTGTGTAAGTCACAGGTCTTTTCCCCTTCATATTGCCAAAACAGAAAGGTACCTATTTCTGAAAGTACAACTTTTTTTTTTAATGATTTATCATCCTTCAGTTTTCTTCTGTCAGTAGCAAAAATTCAAAAGTTTAAGTGCTCTATTTCTTATTACTTCAAAACTGTTAAAATGTATTGGTAGCCTAAAAATAACACCCGTACTGCTGAATCAACAAAAACTGAAAGAAATTAATGCAACTGCTCTGTTTCAGTTCTCAAAAGCAAGCCTTAGTATTTCAGTATCCAAAAATTACATTAAAATACTTTTAAATACATAAGCTCTGGATTTCATTTAGAATTACTTGTAAGAAAAAAATTCTAAAATCTTATTTTCACATTTTTTCAGTTAAGCTACATGAATTTTACAGCGAGAAGTTTGTATTTGTTGGAGGACAAGAATCTGGGCCAATCTTTGAACAAACAAGCAAACTGACTTAAGCTGCTTGTCTACTGCATTCAAAACTCCTGGTTTTATACCAAACGTCCTACCAAAACAAATTCCCAATGCATATTTCCATACAAGTACTTAGACATTCCCAGGATCCATTTACAAAGCTTACAGGAAGTCAGATAGCTAGTAACTATTTTTTTAAGTTTCTATTTGATTCAATCTGGTAAGACTATGGCTTAATGATATAAACAATTTGCATATAATATGTTCATCAAACAACTAACAGTAATTGTAATAATTCAAGTAACCTTTACAAACAAGTACAAATACCCTTTTTTAATACTAAGATTTTACATTGTGAACAACAGAGTATCTAATGAATAATGTTGTAGCTATAATGAATAATAATAGCTATAATGAAGCTATGTTTTCTTAAAATTGTAGATTTGATCGTTAGTAAGAATGCTTTCTCTGTGAGGTTTTCTTTAAAGAATGTAGCAAAAAACCAACAAAAAAGGGCAGAAAAAAACCAACCTAGTGACCCTGAACAAAACATAGCAAGCAAACTGCTAATCTAGAAAGCACAAGAGTTAAGTTTTTGGATTTGTATTTAAAAGTTGTACCTACAAGTTATGGACAACTCTTCCTCTACTTGCTACATTCTATAAAATGTGAAAAGACTTACTACAAGCAGGCATGTGGATTTAACAGCAGTACAATCAACTAGATCAGAAGGACGTAGGTTTTGATCTTATTTATATCATTTTAATTTCTCTCTTTAGCACAGAATATAACGAGCTAGTAAAATCACTTATGATGTATGTTTTGCTTCCTTCCTCACTAATCATCTTAATTTTGACAAAAACCACAAAACCTGTTAATGAAATTTATGTAGAAGTACATACTGCATTCATACTTCCAAATACGCACTGTACCTAGGATTCCTGCTGTGTAAGATGGCTAGAAGAACATGGGCAACACACTTTTAAAACAAATGATTTAATGGACAAAGACTTATTCAAATTAATATTTTAGGTGTACCCTGATAACACCCTGGGGACTTCACCTGCCATGATGAAACAACAAAGATCCCACTGCCCTCATATCTGAGTGTCAACATGCTCTCTTTAACATTCTATCCACATGCTAAAATGTCCTGGTGTCGATGTAACTTACTCAAAAATACTACTAGAGACTTGTGAAAAAAGCTTCCAGAATAAACAGGGGACAAAAAGAAATCATTAGGCCTTTTAAACTACAGTGAGGTGGGAAGAAGGTGACAAGTCAACAAGTCAAATACATAATACATTGTTTTTGAACAAAATGGTCTTACCAGTCTTTCTAGTTTAAAAAATAAAAACTGGGCTATCAAGTTCCACTCACAACAGTATCAGTCATGGAAGGGGAAAGGAATTAATCATCCAGAGGAGAATGGACACTGTATTTCCAAGATATTCCTGATGACTAGATCCAGTGCCCATAACTAAAATGCTGCAGCCTTTCATAATGTTGACATTCATAACCCTTCTGTTATGGATTTGTTATTGATACATAAACCTTATTTAGATGAAGCATAGCTAAACCAGAGTGGGTTCAGCCTTCCTTGCATTTCCTCCCCCAGCTCTGGTATTGTTATGGACAGGCAATTCTAGTACCATATATTTTACTTTGGTATGCAGAGATATGGTAAGAGAGATTGGCTAGCTTTTTTTCCTCCATAAAACAGGTAATTCTTGCCATCTATCCACAGCATAAATCCACAATTAATCTATGTGTGTTGTGGTGAAGACATGAAATATGTTTTCCTGTCTGGAACGGAACAAAGAATTCTACAAGCAGTTTGTACCAAACAGCACTGTATGTACCTGTAAGTTATGTATTTCAAAATACTCTTTACATATATTTATTTTTTTTTAAATATACCTAATTTACATAATCTATTTACATATCTAAATATATTTATATTTACATCTATACAGAATTGATGACATAAATGTACTTTTCTTCACTTCCTCAATAGCAAACTGTAAGTATAAAGAATTACCGGTATTTCCTTCCATTTTGGCATCCTTATATAGAAACGTAATAACTAGGCAGCATAATCAAGAGGTAATTAGTTTCCTCTAATCTCATTAGGCCTGTGGAAATTGCTCAATTATTAATCCTTGCAACAAAGTGTGTTTAAACAAGTCTTTTAAAAGCTAAATAAGGATTGCATTAACTTTGGCACACATTTCCTCTACCCTGTCAAAAATCTCATTCCTATTTTTAAATCCAAAAATGTTGAATATTTATAGCAATTTTACTTTAAAGTGCCTTAAAAATAAAGAACAACAGGTGGTTGCACAGCCAATTCTTACAGAGACATATTTCTTCTGCCATAAAATGGAGAGAAATCAAGAGACTCTTCTGCATTGCCACTGCATTGCAGTATCCTTTCTAAATACCTGACTCTCAGTGTCCTATAGTAATTTGGTCCTTACCCATATCTTCAAAGTAGGCTGCTCATTTTCTGAATTTGTGTGCAGAGGTTCTACACTGCATCTATCTACACTGATACAGAATTTAATATTGCCTAAATATCAAAACTCTCTCCCTCAAGAAACCACTTAGGAATACCACCAGTTTTCTGCATGGTCACTAAAGACCCTTGAGTCAACCTGTTTCTATACTACTTTAAATATCTGCACTTTGAAAACTGAATGTAATGTCAAGACTTTCTGTGCAACTGTAAATAGGAAAGAAAGGATGACAAACAGGTTTTTACGTGGTTATATTACAGCTATTTGCTGTATATACGTATCCATAATATGTGTTTATACTGGCTTTTTAATTACACGGATTCTTGGGTATTTCCAGGCAGTGCCACACATCAACGTTACAGTACTTCATACGGTATTTGTGTGAAGTATTATAACTGTGAAGCATAGTAGGAGTTTTTACCTCTTACACCACTGTGTCCTATAGAAACTGAATGGTCAAATAAGGATCAATAAAAATGTAAATCTCAACAAATGACTGCTTTATTTTCAGTCTGTTTTCTAAAAGTTATCTGAACTTCCGCCCACACTTGGGCTAGATTATTTATCCATAATCTCAGCATCTTTTTGACTCTAACAACACAGTGTTACAAGTGCCTACTGCTGCAGAGCAAAATCCTGTAAAACAAGTAGGATGGGCATGTGAAAGAAGGTTCCTGACCCCTCTATTGCCGCCCCCTCCCCCTCAACCCCGGCCCCCAAAATATTTCATGTTCCCATGAGTTCAAAGAGGACACATAACCTAGAACAGACATTGTAAAAATTAAAAATTAAACTCAGGATGGTTAATCATCCTATTGATTAAATATTGACTACTTAATTTGGGACAGTGTATTTTAAGTCTCCTAGATAACTTATTTCATTAAAATGTATTTTGCTATTGCTCTTATCTTATTCTAATCAAACCAGAAATTGTTCAATGAATTTCTTCCAAAAACAACTGCACATTTAAAAATTTTCAGTACTCACTTGAAAGCAGTCTTCTGCCACTTCAACATCGTTCTGGGAGGGTGGATAACCTACAGAAAAGGTAAAAAAAACACAGCAAAACAGACAAAGTTATTTTCTTTTATTTACAGTTTCCTACTTTCAGTAGTCCACACAATCAATCAATATCTAGCTATGATGATATAAATATGATTTTTTTAAACCAGTGGATCACTGTACTTCAACTTGATTTTTTTTTTAATCTCTAAACATTTCATTTCTGCATTGTGTACTTTACATACTGAGTATTCCTAGCCCACTCCTTTATCCTGTTCACACCTTTCTCATAAAAGCATTTTCAAAGCGTCATCAGAAGTCAGAAGCAAGGGAGTATTTCTTGTTAATGTAGCATTTTGAAAATTAAAGGCAGGCACATTTGGTTGGCATGAATGCACATTGTGCTATATTTTGCTATAAATCAGCAGAAATTGGAACTGTAAGACCCTAAAAGAGAAAAGGAATCATATGTTCTCTAATTAATTCTCTTGCAGGGATATGGATGATATCAGCACAACTCAAAAGAAGTCATTCTAGTATGTCAAAAAGCATTTCCCTTCAGGAACATGTTTCTCCCTTTGCTAATATGATAACAGACATTAAATCCCTGGATTTACAGCACATCATAGCACAATGAAATTCCATTCAATAGACATCTGTTCTCTTCCTGCTGTCCCCCTTCCCATCCAGCAATACATTTATCATATTTTCATCTCAGAATTGTGGCTTGATGATCTGCTGTTTCCTCACTAGTTTCCATGAGGTCAGTGAAGCTCTGGAACCAGCTAGCCATATTACAATTAAATTCTTGTAGTGTCCATATAAACTTGTCCTCAGAATTACTCTGTTAGCAAACAAATAAAACTATTAACCAAAAGTATGGGCAGACAAAAAGAGAACTCAATAGCTTATCCTCAAAGAACACAAGAAGCTGTAATAATCTTCTGAGCAGAAGATCCAAGTAAGACACTGTAACCCTCTAGTTTTCTTCCTCCATCTCTGAAGAAACACCCCAAAACCTAGGCAAGGCTTTATTCTGTGGTGATGTTTCAGGGAACTGCCTTCTTACCGTTCATGAAACAGTTTAAGACACTTTAGAAATGCCAGAAGTACTATTTAAAAAATATTTAAAAATCTCAATATGGTATAGATCAGTCCACGTCCTTAAATATTGTCAGCATTTACATTACACAAAGTGACTTATCCCATTTTCTAACCATTCAAGATGCCCCTCTCCCTGCCAACCCCTTCACACCTGATATACACACCTTGTGAAATATCCTCTACTGCTCTCCGGATACCTCTGTCAAATGCTCTTGCATCAGCAGGACTCTGAAATGTGAGGCCAAACTTTTTGTCATCAATCTTCCAGTGGTAGAAAGTAGGAGTAACTTTGTTGTAAACGAGGTCCTTCTTTAATGTGCATTCCAAGACCACCTTCCAGAAAAAAGACAGGAGGAAAATACATCACTGATACATCAATTTTGGTAAAATGTAGTCTTTGTAAATTACCTGAAAACACAGGTCATGAAAACAGATAAAAGTCTCTGTTTAAATTTCTTCACGTTACAAGGACGGAATTTAAACCGTGTTTGCATTATGGCCAAATTATTCACCAACAGTTGCTGACAGGATGTATGGGTTAAGGATGTTATCTGTATACTGAGCAAATCTTCCCAGCGCCAAAAGTATCTTGTACCTGCAGCAAGCACTTTTCTTCAGACAGACTTGCTGTTTGGCAAACAAAGTATGCCACACCCTGAAAAAAAACACTACTGTATCACTGGGAATTTAATTTGTATACTTATGCCATACAATGTTTGAGCACTGGGCTAACTTTACCTGGTTTCCAGGACATTACTGGCAAGAGAAAATACAAGTTGTTTAAAAATTGAAATGAATCAAAACTAAAATCTTTGTTTATGTATTACTGCCTATACATGGGCACAAATGTATTTGTGGCTCATGCTCAACTATAATGGAAATAGTAATTAGCAATAGCTAACAGAATTATTTGGCTGCTCAACCACTGCAGGCATACATGCACATTCAGTCATGAAGCAAAGTTGCAGTCTTCAAAGCATTTCCCCACTTTCAATTGACTGTTTTAAAAAAATATATTCACCTATTTACTTCACCTGCAAAATTTAATTTCTGCAACGTTGTTACATTAAAATTCAAGGTGAACAAGGAAGTATTGAAGGACATGCACTGATCTGCTCCTGTAGTGCCAGGCATAACAAAATGCACAGTATCTCCATATTACTACTAGATTCTGAAAACCTGCACTGATAGGCAAAGGAGGAATTTTAATATTCTATTATTTCAATAGTAATATATTTTCAGAATTTTAATTGTTACATATGCAGCTTTCTGTCAGAAAAATACAAAACTTTTTACAGCTTGTGGAAAACTAATGTTATATACGTAAATGAAAAAATCCTTCAAATTGAAAAAAAAAAAATCTGTCTGTACTTCGATTATTCTTACTTATCCTTCATGTTGTTCTCCCTTCCTTGTCTAATTATTACATAGGCAAATAGATTATTTTTATTCCTGTTTTTCATTTTTCCCCTTACCCTACACCTCACCACTAATCATCTCAAGTTTTACTGCCTTTTAGCTCTGTCTCTAGAAGGATGACATTGTTTCTGTATATATGAACTCTTCCAGCATTGAGAGAAGTTATGTTACTCAGCTTTGAATTTCCTAAATGGTTGACAAGATGTAGGTTAAATTGCCTACAGGAAAACACAGGAAGGAATCTGTTTGCTGTACATGAGCAGGAAACAGTGCTGCAGGAAAAAAAATAATTCCGCAGTTCTAAGGTGCATTAAATGATCACTCTTTGTTCCTTTTGATGATTTTAAACTTGCTTCCTTCTAAAAAAAGAAACTGAGTTAAGTATGAAGATAGTGCACACCACTCAATTTTCTAGATCCATGAGCACTTTTAGGAGATCTCTACTATATTAAAACACCAAATATTTTCACACTATATTTTGAGTGCAGTTTCACCTGAAATATCAACATTAATTTCTGCACCTCAGTGAAGGCCCGCTCCTAAAGGAGTTAATCCAGATTACTTCATACTGAAAGTTCATACCTGGGTGACAAGTATTTTTAAAAAACAGTAGCACTGGGGATAAAACACTGGAGCAGAAGTTTCTACTTAGTAAAGTTTTCAAAGAAACCCAAGCCAATCAAAAGACCCCTCCAAATAGTCCCTCCAACCCAGAAAGCAACACTACTACCACCTGTCCTCCACCCCCTCAACACATTAGAAGACAAGCAAACATCCTACACAACACCTTAATTGTTTTCAGCTTGAGTTAAGCAAACAGCAAAAGTTGGATGTGAGGACACTCATTTTTCAGATCTAAAGCTTTATGAAAGCAGACCAGTTAACAACACAGTAGGTACTAGTGGCTAAGGGCATTGAAAGAGGAAGAATTAGTGGCATTAAAATCATATACATTATCAGACATAAGAATCCATATAGGCAAGACTTCATGCTTGTCCCACCCAAGAGAAGGCGTTCTTCATTTGAAGAGTTAACGTAAATCTTCCCTGCCAATACAAAGCAGCCACCAGCACGCAATGGGAAATGTTGCAGTTCTCACACTCAGGACAGAAGAGCTCCAGATCCACCCGAACAAGAGCTAAATTCTCAGAGAATACACAGGCCTGTATGTCTACTTACAAGGACTTTTTCATGAAACAGTAATAATATCCAGATGTTATTAAGTGCAACATTAATGAGTTCATAACTGCTCATAAAAATACTTGCTTTCTACATCTTTTCTCACCCTACAAGCTACATTCTTTAAAAATATTAGAAACTATGAGTTTGTATAGAAAAGATGAAAATCAGACATTTTGTATTTTAAACTTTAACACTTCGAAATCAAACATTTTAAAACAAATATAAGATTAGTATTTATGATATTACCATCACTGTCTAGGTCTTGTTTTGGAAACAAGTATATAAAACCCCTTATAGCATGTGATACAAATTTCTGTTTTGATAATAGACCCCATAACTGAATGTTTCTAGCTACTAGATACTCTTTACGGGTTTCTAGCTGTACTTTCAACAGTTTATAACATTACATGTAGATAAACAGTTTCACAATTTCCCATGGCCAGCCCAAATCTACAAACACATAACCATATAGCTTTTGATTAAATTCTTTAATGTCTTTCTCTGTTAAACAGAATCAAAGGCTTTTCTCTAGTCTTGAGACCAAGCAGCATGACCTCAGTATATTCATGCTACAGAGCACGTGGCCCCAGTGCCACCATGACCCTGTGGCATGATTAAAATTCTGAGTATACTTTTTTCAGTTCAAAAAGATGATGTAACCACAGCACTACAACCCATCAGATTCAGCCTTTTCTCATATTAAAGCAGATTTAATAAAGTAAATGATAAAGTTTTTGAAAAGCAGATTTTTAGGAGAGGCATCTTCCCCTTTACACAATTACCAGTTCTTCAAAAGAAAGATTTTAAACTTTGTCACTCCTGACTCAGGATCCAAAAGATACTAGTCACATTTTTTTTCCTTCTGTAAAAAAACTTGCATGGCAAGGGACTGGAGAAGAAAATAAAACAGAACAGAGAAGTCTAATAGACTTTTAATTCAGGAATATAAAAGTGACCAAAGCCTAAAAAGCTGTAAGCGTGATTCTAATGCACATTCAACACTACCACTGTTAAGACAGAAGGCAGCTACTGTAAACATACTAAAAGAGCAGCAGACCTGACCAGGTTAGGAGGGAGTACAATTGTTCCAAACAGACTGTCTGGAGCCAGGTCTAGTAAGGTGAGTATAATAAAGGAGGAAATGTGTAATTATATCAAAGTCTTCATGAAATGCCTTTACATTCCAAAGCAGATCTAAACAACCTGAGAAAATGAGCAGGGAACATTCCCTCTCCTAAATTAATTCAATTATGCCACCACTTTGATTTTCTTCTCATATAATTAGGATGTTTTTTGTAAATCCCATGAGATAGCTCAGTACTGCACAAAAATTTTGGTAGTTCTACCTGCCATCTAAAGGTGGCTAGTAAAGGGGTTGATGACAGCAATGTAACTCTCAGGTATACAAAGGAACAACAAGAACACCCCCACACTCCTCTAAGGAACTTCAATTTTGATGTTCAGCTCCAAAGTATTTTGTTTATAAAGACTGAGATCTACAGTCCTAATTAAATGTCTGTATATGCCATAAGATATTTGCAAGAGATCTGGCACATTGGAATGGAATTGCAATGTACTGTCAGAAGCAGTACTTGGAGAAGCAGCCACTAAACCTAGTTTACAAGAAACAAGAGATAAACGACTCTTACTCTTTTTTAGTATAACTATTTAATATTTGTCTGGAAGATGCCTCCATTAAATACTTCACCCATGGATTTCAAGTTGCTTTGGAATAATCCCACCTTTCTAATGACACACAGGTTGAATAAGAACACTGGCATTACGATTCCCATATATGTCAGGGAAGAGACATAGATCTGAATTCCATTTGCTCTCTAACCTGAGGTATTTCAAACCTGTGCTTCCTTGTGTCCCTTGAAACTGCTTTGAGTTCCATGCCACAGGTTTTCCAGGTTAAGGGAATTCTTGCACCTTTTCTGGAAGCTGAGACAGTTCATAGAAGAAAGACTTACTGGCCAGAGGAAATAAAAATATAATCTAATTATAAAGGTATTTCAACAGTGTGTAGTATGACTTGAGGGGCAAGAGTCCATCTGTAAGGATTACTTTGGTTATTTAATCCATAGAAGTATTTTCAGAAATGGCTGTGTGCACCCTTGTAAAAAAAATGAACTGGAAATTGTGGTCCAGCTGACTGAGCCGTGATGACTTCTAGATATTATAACAGATTAAACATTCCTGAAGACAAGTGTTTGAAGAACTGCAATTTAGGAAGGTTTAAGATAGTTTAGGAAGCTTTTTAAAAACAATACTGCTACCTTCTCTTTGCAAACACAATGGCAGAGCAACCAATTTACTAGTGTACAACTAGCTTCAAAGGTTATTGAAGTATACAGATTTGTACAGAGGCCTTTCTAAAATCAGAGTGATGACGGAGCACAGAAACTGCAGATTAAGTATAGTCTTAGCCAAATCAGAAGATGGATCAAGATACATGGTCCCTACTAAACAGCAAATACTACGAACTTGTAACAACTTCCACTTTTACTTTGCTTTGTATCGGAAGGGACCTCAAACACCATCTAGTTCCAACCCCCTCTGCCATGGGCAGGGACACCCTCTACTAGCCCGCATTGCCCAAAGCCTCATCCAACCTGGCCTTGAACACTGCCAGGGATCCAGGGTCAACCACAGCGTCTCTGGGCAGCCTGTGCCAGCGCCTCACTGCCCTCACAGGGAATAATTTCTTCCTAATATCTAATCTAAATCTACCCTCCTTCAGACTAATGTCATTACTCCATCAGTACACTCTTTGATAAACAGTCCCTCTCCATCTTTCCTGTAGGTCTCCTTTAGGTACTGGAAGGCTGCATTAAAATAGCCTTTATGCCACTGAAGTAATCTTCAACAGTACTTCTCAGGGTTGTGTCTCTCCACAGCCTTCCCCACTCTTTTAGTGGAACTGACAATTACATTTCAACTTCTTGGTACTGTTTATCTTTGCATTACAAAATAATAACCTGTCCATTCTAACTGGACTAAAACAAAATTGTTTGTCTTCATTAAAAGAGAAAGTTACAAATTGTGCTTGACCAGTGACTCCACAGGAATATCCTAAAAACAAATGTAAAATCCATTAACTTATCCATTAACATTAACATAACAGTTTTAGAATTGGAGACCAGGTCCCTGTCTCACAGAATTTCTCTTTCAATCCCTGCTGCAGTCCCTCTGAAGAAGCTGGTGCAGGATCTTACTTCTTTTACACCAACAGGGATCTTGTTGCATACTGTGCAACTTTGTTGTTAATTCATTACATATTAGCTGTTACTTCTAAGTGTTATTATTTGAAGTCTGAGGAAACACACAGCTTCCTTCTACTCCTTTCCTAGGGCATTACTGGCTCTACAGTATTCTTCTCAAAGCCTAACTCCATGGTTTTTAGTTCCCTGAGCTTTATTCAATATACACTGGAGCGCTGTTCCTCTTAGCTGTGTTTCTTCCATCTTCTATCCTCTTATTTTGAGGGATTGACTTCCAGTAACAAATTCCTAAAAATCCAGTAAAAGCAAAATCTACCCTGACAGCCTAGTAGGTCCCATTTGAGAGCAGTAGAAAGCAGGCAGATGGATACAGGATGGGGGACACAGAAATTAAAAGACCTGCTCAGGACAATACAGGTTTGGAAAACATATTCATACTAACATGAGCTTGACTTTGGACAGGAAGAGAAGCAGACGCATTTAAGCTCCTGCTGCCAGAAGTGGAAATGAAACAAGGCTTGCCCAAGGGAAGCAGGAGAGAGAGTGCAAACAGACCAGGACACTGATGGCTGTGACATTTCCGTATGCATGCGGGAGAAACATTACACCAGCTTTCAGTTCTGAGCATTTTATTACCCTCAGATTCTGAAGGCAAGCTGTGAATGTGGAAAGTATTAAGAACTAAGAGAAGATTGTCAAGTATCTCTAAATGCAATTAAACTCCTCAAAAACAGCCTCAATAAGGCTAAAAAAAGTTCTAAAGGGAACTACTGCAAAGTGAGGAAGGAACTGCAGGTGCACATAGCTGTGCGGGAACACAGGGTACTCTGCTAATAGCACTACGCCTCGCTGAAACAACTGAGTCAGCAGAATTTCTATTTATATGATCTCTTCCTACAACAGTTACAGGCAAGGCAGAAAACTCGGCAGTCCTGCCTCAAAGCAGAAACTGGTATGCTTGAGAAAAAATCAGCTGCACAGTATGAGAAGCAATTCTGTCTCTTAAGCTTACACAGGAGTCTTAATTTATTGTTCAGAAAAGACCAAATTA
The DNA here is from genome assembly GCA_027925045.1 of Hypotaenidia okinawae. Lineage (NCBI taxonomy): Eukaryota > Metazoa > Chordata > Aves > Gruiformes > Rallidae > Hypotaenidia > Hypotaenidia okinawae. The sequence continues at coordinate 34,664,092 of BSDF01000006.1, forward strand.
TTGATAAAAATCATTAAGATGGATGTGGAGTGCTTTCCCCGCTTCCCTTTGTCTCCACAGCAAGACACCCCCCTCAGAAGCCTATTTGGCACACAAGCAACTAAGCAAGCCTCAATAAGCCAGTTTGGTCTTCCATGTAGAAATGGCCAAGATTTGATACCAGTTTTCCTTTTGCAAGGCTGACTGACTTTCTTGATGCTGTTTTAGACAAGTTTACTACTGGTATTTTATTTAATGTGCCTGAGAAAAATGAATACTATCTATATCTATGTATTCCTCAAACTAGATAAATTATTGGATCTGTCAGTTTCATGCTTTCTTCAAATACAGAAATTGTTTACATGTAAAATGGCTATTTTTTGTCAGAGTTGAATTCCACAATTAACTGAATCACTACTGAAGAATTCCTTTGGACTTTGAGTTTTTTAATAAATTATTTCGTTTTCCAACTCTCCTATTAAACACAGTATCGCTGGTGTATTAACAGGTTAACAAGGTTCAACTAACTCTCATAGGGAAAAAAAAAGCAAAATGTTTCCCTACATGGATGGAAATATGTAAAAGTTTCTAGAAGATCAACATGCTTAATTCTAAAAATGCATGGCACCTAAACCAAATAATTGGCTCTTTAGGTGCATAATCATTGATATGGATGAAAGCTCAGCAATAGCACTAATCAGACACTATAAATTTACTTTCAAGTCTACAAGCGAAAATTAGCAAACATCTATTTTCAGGTCCTATGTAGTTTTAACAGGAACATTGAATGGAAGTAAATTGTTACCGTTTTATCCCTGAGTCGTTCTCCATGGATAAGAAAATCAGCACAGCTATTCTCTTCCTGGGGAATGACTTTGAAGACTGTGACACAGCTTAGTCCACCCCCTCCAAGTGGTAACCATCCACCACTTGAGTCATCCCGGGTCATCACCACAGCTCGCACTCGTGCATAACTATTACTGGAAGAGATGCAAAAGAAGAAATTAGTTTTCTGTAAATGCAAACCATCTAGTTAAACAAAATAAAAAACAAAACAACAAACCCACAACCAAGATCATGATAATTACTGTGGAAGGATTGGACTTCCACAGTGTAACCTAGAAGAAACTAGTCTAAGCTGACCCTCTAAAAATGTACCTCTGTACTTTTATGCCTTCATTAGAAGTCCTTGGAGTTTACATGCAATTCCCTGACAATACAATCTTGGAGTCAAAACTGATACTCTTCTAAAAACTTTACAGCTGGTGATCTAGCTAGAGAGGGCCAGGGGCGGGAAGAGAGTAAGAATCAGCTCTCGATTTATTTTGGACTAATCACGAAGCCAGTCAGCCACCATGAAATTGCACAGAAAAGAGAACAAGAAAGCAGAAAGAGGTCAGGCCTTCTGACACTGAAATCTAAACAAGAACAGGCTTCTAGCCAGAAACCCTGCTTCTTTTCGTCCCTCCCTCCTCCCCACACACATAACCCATCCTTTGCAAGGGTAGGTCAGGACACACACACTGTAGGGTTTGACAACAGAACCAGTTATGGCTACTTAAAACCTAACATTTGCAGTGTTAACTAGCTGGTTCTCTCCTGTATTTGCAGTCTGTGGAAAATTACTCGGATTTTACAATTTAACAGCTTTTTCCATCATTTAGCATTCTTGTAAAACAAACAAATGGTTATCACTTCATTACTTAAAAGCCAAATTCCTTTTTCAGAGTCTTGGAAAAGAGAGGTTTGTGTGATCTTTTTCTCACAGCCTTATTTTTTTTTAAATTAAATGACACATTTTGGTTATGGATTTGCTGCTATATCAGTTGGAAAACCCCATGATTTACCAAGGATATTATAAGTTCCTACACTCAAGGTGTGGTTTACTGCATGAACATAATGGTCCATGCATGAACATTTCAACATTTTAAAATATGCAAACTTTGTGATATCTTTTGCAGCATATTTCTGAATGGGTGTTTAAGTACTTATGCCAATAAACATTAGTGATGTAAAATTTAAGGACCGAACAGTAAATATTATAGAAGAGGACACAATTATTCCTTCTGTACAAAATTGTTTGATATAACCATTTACCAAACTGCTGTGTTTTAAAATTACCATGGTTTTATTTCCCCCCCAAACATCCTAAAATAACCGAAAGTAGGCTTTTTTGCGTAATTAATATATTATGTTCTCACACACACACACGATTCATGCATATGATTCACTTATGTATATAAAAAATTTGCTCCAAGCATCTAAAGCATAAATACATAATGGTTTGCAAGATGAGAAATAAGACTATCCAATTTTAGCTTACAGGCAACTGAATTTGTTTATAGAGACTTTACTTGCCCCCTCCAAGCAAAAAAACCAGCCTCCTCCTCCTCCCTAAACCTCATCATTAAAATGACAGTTCAGTCAATGTTTCTCGTCATTTCTATACCAACATCTTTCAGTAACTTCTCCCACACAGCAGACAAATATAATCAAGAAAGATCCAATCCTTCATTGTACATATCTATCAATTCTAATATCTGCAAATTAAAATGGCTGCTTCTTGACGCTCAATTGTATTCAACTGGAAGTTGAATCATTCACTGGTCTGTACCACTGTATTTCACTCAAATTCAGATTGTATTTGTTCACTTCAGACAGTCTTTTGTCTTGTTTCTCTCAGGTGAAGAGCCTCTTTTGACAGAACCTGAGGACACTGGGACTTCCCACTGAAATGGTAAGAAATAGGATGCACCAACTCATTAAACCTAAACACTCTCTATTCTCCATTCTATTGAGCCACATATTCAGCTTTAAAGTTAGTAATTCCATATATTTATCTGTAAATCTAAATATCTGAACTTTATTTTGTGTATCAACAGAATGCAGCATGAGTCCAGTTAAGCACCATTTAGGGATACCACAGAACTTCACTTAGGCTATGTGAAAAAACTTGAACCACAACAGATCACATTCCCCATCTGTTCTCTGTTCAAGAATTGCTAAGGACAAGCAAGGATGGTGAATATATGTCATACCCCAATGGCTTAGCTACTTCCATTTACTAGAAGATTTCTGGCAGTGGTGGGGTTTTTCCCTCTTTCCCCATACTGAGACACCTAGCCTGGTCTAGTTAACAATCTTGGGTTTTGCTTCGATATTTTCTATGCTGTTTTAAACAACATATTTTAGAAACTACTGTCAAATTGACTGTATTATTGCAAGAGCCAATCCAACAGGTAATATTTAATAACTTCTTAAGTTGAAGCAAAACAGTTTTTCCAGACAAGCACCTTGTAAGCTAACTAGAAAAATTCATTACTGTCCATGCAAAAATGTCAAGACTATGAAGAGATTACTTAGTTCTTCTGTTTTGGTGGTGGTGTTGGCTGTTCTTTAATATCATTTTTTCACATTTTAAAAGAACTTGCAATTGGTAACAATAGCTATCTTTAGTAACAATACAAGCTGGTTTGCAATCAGCCACAAAGCAGCAGCAGGACTTCCAGAATCCTCTGCAAACAAAGCAGCACTGGCCTATTCATACTACTGATGCTGCCAAAACCACCCAGATGTCTTGTATATTTAAGCATTTATAGCCCCATCTACTTTTGGGAACGTCAGAACAAATTCTTCAACTGCTGGTGTAGCTTAGCTGCAGGAAAGGGGCAGACAAGGCACCAGGGTTTTCCAGCACCATCCCTACAGCCTAACAATTCTACCTACTCCTGCATGTTTAGCAGCCCTATTAGGAATAACTAAACCAAAGAAAACGAAGCAAATAGGGCAATCAGTTGAGCTCTCTATCACTAGAGCTACCACAAGCATGTGAAATGTAGCATGAAGACCAGCATCGCAAAAGCAGGCCAAAATGTATGGTATCACTTCCAGACTTTCCTGTGATACCCCCCAATTTTGGTTGTGGCCACTGGAAACTCTTGAGGCAGAGCAAGAGGAAAAGCCAAATGGTATTCTGCCCATTGGCAGAGAATGCTGCTTCCTATCAGTCAGTGCTGAGCACCAGTGAAGACTGGGGACAACCACACCAAGAATCCAAGATCAATTCCTATGGAAACTGGTCTTTTCTCTAACTGCTGAGTGCCTCAGGTAGGGAGATCAGAGTACAGTATTCTTATGTGATTAGAGAAATTTAAATAAAGCAGAGAAGGAAGGGGGGCAGGCAGGGAAAGGTTATCCACTGTGTTATTTCCCTTTAGTACTTAAGATGTACTGAAGAGTACAGCATGTGTTTGAATGGAATACCTATTAAATTTGAAATGCAGTAATTTTAAAATAGCATGGCATTTTGTGTAAAGTTTCATTCTAAAATTATTAGCAAGCTAAGATGATTCTTGTACCCAAATCAATAGCTAGACTAGGGTGAACTAAGAAGAAAGCATTCGTGGGCACAAAGGACTACAAATACTAAGTGGACAGGAAAGATAAAACTTATGGTCCTTGCCTGCCATGAATTTTATTTTAAGAGCATCAAGTATTAAAGATCTTACTGCAAGCTTTAAAGGCTCTCTCTTCCCTCCAAAAGCTGTGCACTTATATTGTACTGCCCTTGGGCTTAAACCGACTTATGACCTATATGACAAACTTGTTCAAGCCCAGGAAAACTTCACTGACCATGACAGGCTGGGCTGGGACCTGCAGCTCAGCAACTAAAGAACAATCCTGCTTTTGGTGCCTGGGAGGAGGAACACCAATGTAACTTCAGGGCTTTTGTGTGAAGAAAAAAAAAAATAAAATTGGTAGTCTGGGCTATTTCTTACTTGTAAAATCAAGCCAATTAAAGATACCCAACACTATTACATTTGTCTTTTCTTCCATTAGCGATCTGAAAGACAATGAAGGTTAAAAGTTTTTTGCCGTAATACTTTTCTCAGAAAAAAAAAAAAAGGGAAAGACTGGAGGAGGGAGGGGAAAAAAAGCAGCTATATTGTTGCAGTACATTTATTTTAACTCAGTTCCAAGAGTATGCAAATCTTCCCTCTTCTAGATTCTTATTAAGCATTTCTGTATTCTTTTATTCGTATTACATCTTGTAGATTTCTGTTTTAACACAGGACTGAAAAGTAAGAACAGTGACCTGAGAATGTTCAGCTGAACTGCAACTGCAAATTGTATTTTCAGTACTACAAAGCTACTACCATCACCACCAAGAAACCTGGATCTTCAATTGGAGTTATGAACTGAACCATACAAGAAACTGAACTCCCTTAAGCATAGTAAAAATATTTAGCATTATGGACTCTTTCAAAGCTGGAAAGTGGATTTGCATAAAACAGGACCTCAGGTTTCAGGTGAATGCCAAGTTGAGCGTAAGCCAGCAGTGTGCCCTTGAGACAAAGGTGGTCAGTGGTGTTTTGAGTTGCATTAGGAGAAGCCTTGTCCCCCAGGTTGAGGGAGGTGATCGTTCCTCTCTACTCAGAAACAGAGAGGGCATACCGTGAGTGCTGTGTCCAGTGCTGGGTTCCCAGTACAAGAGTCACATGGAGATGCTGGAGGGAGTCCAGCAGGTGCCACTAAAAGGATTACGGGACTGGAACATCTGTCATATCATGAGGGAAGGCTGAAAGAGCTCAGGCTGTCTAGCCTGGAGAAGACTTGCCAGCATCTTATCAATGTATATAAATACTTGGAGGGAGGATACAAAGAGGACAGAGCAAGGCTCTTCTCAGTGATGGCCAATGACAGGACCAGAGCAAGGGCACAACCTGAACAGGAGGTGCCAGTTGGACATCAGGAATCCCTTTTTCACTGCGAAGGTGTCTGAGCACTGGCAGAGGCTGCCCAGAAGTTGTGGAGTCGCCATCCTTGGAGATATTCAAAAGCCATCTGGACATAGTCCTGGGTAACCTGCATTAAGTGGCCCTGCTTGAGCAATAGGGCGTGGGCAAGATCACCTCCAGGGCTCCTTTACAATCTCAATTCTTCCATGAATCTTTCTTTTACTTAGTATCGTATTTCAAAGCCCTGCAACTAATATGAGCTAATTTATGAGAGCTCATGATACTCTGAAGTAAGAGTTGTCACTCTGCACAACTGCTATTTAAACACTTCTGACAAGGCTAAGGCAAAAAAAAAAAAAAAAAAAGGAAGGCATTCTGAAAAATCGTGACACACAGAGCTATGAAATTATGCTATCTTTGCTGGCACGCAAGTAACAGCTTGAGGCTGATCTCTGAATGTGAACTGGTCATGGATCAAGGCTCTTTACCTTTGACTGGCACTTTACACATGCACTTTAACCCTCCAACTTCTAGTGCAATATACTTCTGTGTTTGTAGCCTCACCCAAAGAGCACACATGAACGACTCTTAGCTTTTTATGGTTCTTATTATCCAAATAGCTTAGCAGAAGATTTTACGATTAACAGCTACAGAAGTGTTCACGAGTACGTGCATGCCCAGAGTACCAAAAGGTAATACACCAGTCCGCTGAGTTAAGTCTATTTTACTTTCATGTAACATTTGCTGAGTATTGGCTCAACTTACAAAAAAAAAGGAATTAATTTCACCAGTATCACATGAACATATCAGTACACTGCTGATGATATAAAGCCCTTTTTACCTAAAGTTTTAGAGAATGGCTGCCACTGGTACAAACGTTAGTGACTTATCCATAACAGAAGGAGATGCAAATACAGTGTGAGTACTAAAGACATAATTTACATCAAGAAAACTGCTGACAGCATAGCCTATTCATTTTTATGAAAAGGAAACTTCTGTACATGTATTTTTGCCGTACTACCAACTACTATATGAGGCTCTGCTTGACATGAGTGTTAGCTTTCTTCTACTGAAACTGCCCCAGTAAATCAGAATATATACCTAACTACTGTGTTGGTAGAAGGCAGAATTCCGCAGACATTATTCTTTAAGAGAGAAGCAAAAGGTATTCTTCTATGAAGACAGGCGGTATAGCAACCAGGTGTGGCTACTACTTCTGTGAGGAGTTAAGAAAGAGAAGACATGGATTTCCAAAAGGAACTACAGACAATGCTGTTACACTTAGGATACTGGTACCTACGCTGGTTTCCTGAAGAGCTTTGGACTTTGCCAGGAAACCTAAATGGGAGATTCCTGTTAAAACAAATCCAAAACCAAACTACTTACAGGAACCTGAACTACCAAGCAAAATGGCTTGAATCAAAAATGGTAGAAGGAAAAATATGTGGGAAATTGTTATTACATCAGGAAGGGATAACTGGTATCCTGAGAGAGACAAACACACACACCCCTGATTACACTATTATTATTTAGCTGGATAGGCTTGCAAAGCAAGGTGGGCCTGCAATTAAAAAAGGAAAATGAGGCACAAATGAACAAGGCGTCGAAAAAGTATATTGCTATCACGGAGTCCTCTCGTGCACATACCACACACACACACACACACACACAAAAATAAATAAAAAAAATAGCAGCACTAGAACCACATCCCTACTTGAATACAGGCAATTTAAAATTTTTGACCTTGTAAAGTAACCAATGCTACAAAGAAGAACTGCTACTACCAGAAGAGCTTTTGCAAAGTGTAAGGGCACAGGAAGAACAAAGATGATGTTAAAAAGATTTGAAAATCATGAAAATTACAAAGTAAATATTTGACATTTCCATTTGTAACATTTTAGCCCTACTCCCCAGCACCTCCTCCTGTTTACTAATTGTTGCTAGTTTCTATTACCTCCGTATGTCACTCATAAGGAATTAGTAAATAAAGTAATATTTTAGCAAGTCAAAGGAGATCATAGCAGATACCTGGGTACCACCTCTATAAAGAAACTGCCTTCTGGAGGCCTCAGTTTACACAACATTACAGATTCTTTAACACTGTCTGGTCAAGGCATTATTACTTAGAAAATTACATCTAATACCAAATACATGAGCACATAAAAAAATCCAAACTAATTTTTCTTTCTACCTGTCATGGTTTTATCCTGGGTTGCAGCTAAGCACCACATTGCTGCTTGTTCACCTCCCCCAGCAGCATGGGGGAGAGAATTGGAAAAGCATGAGTGAGAAAGCTTGTGGGTTGAGATACAGACAGTTTAATAGGTAAAGCAAAAGCCACGCACACAAGCAAAGCAAACCAAGGAATTAATTCACCACTTCCCATGGGTGGGTTGGTGTTCAGCCATCCCCAGGACAGCAGGGCTCCATCGTGCATTACTTCAGAAGCCAAACATCATCACTCTGACCACCCCTCCCTCCTTCCTTTTGCCTCCACCCCTTATATGCTGAGCATGACAACACATGGTACGGAATATCCTTTTGGTCAGTTTGGGTCAGCTGTGTCCCCCCAACTCTTTGTGCACCCCCAGCCTACTCACTGGCGGGGTGGTGCAAAAAAGCAGGCCCTGGCTCTGCGTAAGAACTGCTCAGAAGTGATGGAAACATCCCTGTGGTATCAACACTGTTGTCAGCACAAATCTGGAACACCCAGAAGAAAGCAATCTCAGCAGAAACCAGGACACCATCGGTGCCCACAGAAGTTAAACACCACAGTAACATTCAGTGTGTCCACAGAACTTGAAAACGTGTAGCACAACTAAAAGAAGAGCACATAGTTTCCCTTTGTAGGAATTGCAGGCATAAGCTGGGCATGGAAGAGGCTTTTCAATGGCTTCCAGAGCAGCCTGCTTAACCAGGGACTCCCCAGATTAAATTTCATCCAATTTTAGGCATACAAGGCAACGGAATTTCAGTGGTAAAATCCTGCTACTCGTATGGCACCGAAGTTTAATGGGCTTCCTCTGGAAAACCCTGTTTGCCTCATTTTTATAAGCTGACAGCCATGAACTCCAGAAATATAAACTCTTCATCCCACCCTGGTTTCTCGTGTCTGTCTCTGTATGTGTGTGTATATATATATATAAAAATATATATTTTTTTCCTCCTTACCCCAGAATTTCTGAAGATCCAGAGGAATCTCTTTCCTCCATTTATAGCACAGAATGTCTGTACCTCTTCCAATTTTGTGAAGTCAATACTTGTTTCTTATCAAGTAGCAACCACAATATTAGCTACTGCTGCCATGTATTAACTGCAACTTGCTTACCATGGAAACATGTAAAGATGAGGAAGGCCAAAAATAAAATAAGTAGTTAATTTTTTAGGCAAGTTACATCTCTTTCCAACTTTGCAAAGAGAGGAATGTCTAAAGAAATGACAGAAGACAAGCTTTTAATTTTCTCCGGCACTTCAGCAAACTTAGGACAAGCACAAGTTTGCAGCCTAAGGCAGATTCCACTGAAACTAAGACAACTTGACACTTCCAGTAAATGTCATCAGACAGCATCCATTCAGAGGAGAAGGAATTTATTTATTTTTTTTTAAATCAAGCTTACAGATTCAGTTGTGCCTTTCACTTTCCTTTGAACAGCAATGCTTACTATAGTTTAAAATACATAATTTAAGCGTAAATTTTTCAGGTAACAGTTCTATCTGAGAAAGTTGGAACTCTCTTCTCTCATGGCCATTTTCCTCCAGTCTTGCATACTCACAAAGTCCCTGAGCTTCACACAGGTACACAAGTACAATTAGATCACCCTCACAGACAAAGTTATTAATCATCTAGCCATCAAGATTAAGGATGGCAGGACTCTGGAGACCCTGTTAACAGAAGAAATTAATGCATTTATCAACAAGTAATTTTGTAATAAAGTTCTTGACCACTAAAATAAGATGGCCACAGTAAGATTCTTTACTGTTTTAGCTACTCTAAGAAGGTATGACAGGTTGTACTGAGTACGTTATTTCAAACAAGCACCTGTCCACTGCTCCTTGCATTTTTAGAGCACAATTCTTAAATGTCCCAAAAGCTATTATTCTCCTCCTAACACCCTGTATACAGAGCTTAGCTGGTGAGCTGCTACATACTCTTCATCTTTTGGGCATACATTTATGTAAGAAGAAAAGCATCAGTCCCACTGAGTCTACTCACCTGAAGTGACACCTGGCATTAGGTAGGAAACCACAAAATTTAAGTTTTAATCTTGTCATATTAAAACAAAAGGTCCAACTCATTCCTGGCATGCATTTCCCACTCAGCCTGAACAGAAAAGGAACAAAACCTAAAACCAAATAAAGCATATCCACACTTACATACGTAATCTTCCTTTAACTGTCTGAGCTGTGAGACTGCTAATGAATGTTGTACAAGAAAGAGTGTTTCTTAACTGCATGAATTAAAACTGTATCATTTGTTGATATTGTTAAATCTAAGGGTTGCCTCAAAATTTACACTGATGTGACTTTTCAAGGACTTTAACCTGCCCATATGGAAGTGATCTTGCAAAGTAAATTATATTATAGGAAAATCCCTAATGGTAAATTGCTCTTTTTAACGTAAGAACAATAAACATCCCAAAGGATGTTTCAAACACAAATGAACAAATCATAAAATTCCACACTAATGAAGACTACAAGCCGAACTGAAAAATGCTTAACAAATAGCACAAAAGTCAGAGGAAAAAAAAAAAAAGGTAAAAAAAAAAAAGTTTGAATGAGCATTAAAGGAAGATAGCTTGTGAACTTAGAGATCTATTTCAAATGTCTTTATTCATTAAATGAAGGGAAGCTACCATTCCCTTGTGGTTTGAATCAATATTTTTGTACTTCCAACAAACCATGAGTATTTGGGAGAGAGGAAATAAACTCAGATAAGTAAAAGACAAATGCAAAGACTTATATTACACTTATCTATCAAAGGAAAAAACCCAAAAGATTAAAAAGATTACACAAGAAGTTTTGCCCTTCGTATTTGTAATACATCAGAAATGTGACTTACATAGCCAATATGTAACTATATGACCTACGTTTAGTAATTTTAGTAATAATTGCATCCCAGCCAGCAGTCTCAAGCACAGAAATTAGTGATTCACAAGCCGGCTTTAGGTCAGAGAACACAGGAATATTAATAGTACATCAAAAAAGTGTAACTAAGTCTTTTTTAACTACATTCCCTGCTCCACCAGCTGCTAAAGTAGCATTTTTCGCAAGTTTTGACAAAAAGCTGTATGTAATGAATACATGGGCTATGCATGAATATAAGACAGAGTAAATAAGCACACTAAAAGGCCCCTCAGTTCAAAAGGAAGATTATTTAAGTTGTATTATTTGCTGCTACTCAAGAGGAAAAGCTCAGAAACTTGTAACCCATTGCACAGAAAAAGAATAAAAAGCATATATACATTCATCAGCTCCCAAATATTTAACAAAACAAAAATTTAATTCACGCTTCATAAATGATAGCTGTTCATAAGAACTACAGTAATCAATCTCTCTGTCTACTCAGCAACTGAAAGGGACAAACAAGCTGAATTTTTCTTGTTTTGGCAATGAGAAAGTCCTAAACAAAGGGTTACAACACTTAGAACACGAGATAATTTAGTGTTATGATTACATCTTGATTCTTCCTCTTTGGGCGTTTCAAAACTATCAGCACCATCAGAAGTTATGGGTCTGTGGTGGGTCTTCACCATAAGAAGAAAGTTCTGAAAATGATGCTGGAGATACCTAAAGTCAAGCTGCACAAAATATATTGATAAGAGTATCAAGAACGAAAGCACAACATGACACAATGAGAGTTTTTAGACAGTAGAATGCAAGCAAGGAATTCTGCTCCAGTCAATCTGTGAGATAAAAATGTCATGTAGAACAACTAGATAACTGACATTTATGTTGCACAGTTTTAAAACAGATGGCTATCTACCCTAGAAATGTTTTCAGTGGATATTTGCCACTTCTATTATACAAAATATGGTATTACACTTTAGAAACTCTTTTATAAAGTACACAATTGAAAAATGTTACCAAGTCAGTGAGATATACATGATGCCATTCCACAAATATTCACATCCTTGTATTTAACAGCACTGAAAATGAATCCTGACTGCATAATTCAAGAAATACAAAGGATTAAGTATCTCTGATTAGAAAGACAGAAACCAATACATGTTCAATAAAAATATCAAGAAATTAAGCTGGTAGAATGAACAAATAGGTGTATATGGTGAAAATCTAACTCAGGAATATAAATCTGGCTGCTCCATTTGAATCCATGTGTTTTGTTGTGGACTTCTGCTCTATTTCCAGTAACAGAAGGACCTTCTCTATTCATATCCCAAGCACAGGGTCTACTATTAAAACAGTAAAAATTACAAATAATTTGCCATTATTATAAACAACAATTTATTTTGAGTACTTTTATCTGCAATGAGACTGTCTAAATAATCCAAATAAACCAGGATAAGTCATTAACTGCTTTACTAGCTAAAGAAAAGCCATCAACATTTTATTATGCATCCTGAAATGCGAGGTCAAAAAACCAATACCATATTACAAATATCTTTTTTAGTGATACCAATAATATCTTTAAAATTTTGAGCCCAAATGCTCATTATATAGGAATTTAAGCCTAAAGTACTGGCTATATTGTAGAGGTTTATCTGACAGAATTCTGTAGCCTTTGTTCACAACCCAAAATGGGGAACACACTCATCATGTACAAGCTTTACATACAGGATGTACAACAGTGTTTCCGATGGCTCTGCTTCTAGAACTGGGTTGCTCAAACATCAAAAAGTTACTGCATTTGAAGGGAAATACAGTAATTCCTAGACAGAATTAATTTGCCTGTAGTTTTCCCAGTGTTATTAAAGACATTATTATTTTTAAAAACTTATCACTAAAAGAAAAATCTATAAGTGATTGAGTCAATGGATTCTTGAACTGTCACTCTGCAATTTTAACTAACTGACTGATGTCTAAAGTAGCTCATCCTTGTTTTCTTCATCCATATGTTAACTGGGAAGTGGTGTGTGACCAGTACCCAACATGACCCTCTATTTGAGGCATTTTCACAAAAGACTGAGTAAAAAAACCCTCAATATTGACTATGCCACATAAAAAGCTGATATTTAAAGAAAACCAGCTGTCACAGCTGTTTCTTTAGGAAGCACAAAAAAGAAAAGATTGCCCAAGAGTTATTTAAGGGGAAGAAAGGGGAGCTAAAAATGCCAGAACTCAAGTAACAAAAATGTAGTAATAGATGTTTCAAAATTCAGTGAGATGAAAAGATCCCGGGGGATGGGAGAATACGCCTTGCATAAAATCTTCCGTAACAAATAAACAACATTAAAAAAACCCACCCAAAACCCAACAACAAAAAAACCAAAAAAAAACCTGAAGGGGGAGTTAGAGAAAACAGCATATCCTCTTCCCAAAGAATTAGCAGGCACATGAAGAAAAATTGAGTGTCTTTCAATACACAAAAAGTGTTTGGTTTTAACTATACAAGAGAAGCATAATCACAAAGCATATCACTGTTTAGTATGCAATTCTAATACTATGGCTTTCTATAAACACACTTGATTTTTTCATGCATGCAAAGGGAAGTATAAATTATTGTAACAATCTACACTAGTACGAATTTGGTTAGATTGGTTCCAATAAAACCCAAACAGTTAAATACTGATTTTTCTCATTTTTAACTGCATATGGATTAAGTAACTGCTAGCAAACACAAGCTCTTATATCACAACCTGTATTATATTAATAGCTTTAAGTAACATAGGCAGAAAACTTAGGGATCATGAAGGAGTGGAAAGAAAGGTTCTAAGAAGCATTTCCACAGTAAGCAGAGACAGATGAAAACATACAGCAATCAGCTGTATGTTTCTGCAGCTTCATTTCAGGAGGTGCTTTAACGGAGACTGGTGAGAGGTTACAAAACTATGGAAAATTCTATGCTACCTTCTACTATCAAGTCCAAGGCTACTTTTCATACCCACACTACCATTATTGTTGTAAGCACTTCAAAGGAGTATGATTTCACACCACTGCCAGCAGCACTCCCCATTCTTCCTTCTCCTGTCTGTATCATTTACTCCTGCCATGTACTTTCTCCATTGCTTCAGCTATCAACGCTGGGAAGCTGGTATGACTCAAGAGTAATCCAGAGGAAAGGTTAACTTCAATCCAGACAATTACCCAACTTCGATCAGTAAATGACTCATTTTGGTGACAAGACCATCTCTTAACTGGTCAAAGTGGTTTTGTAGATACAGTACTTCAACACAAGTTCCAGAGCATTGACTAAAGATGTCTATGAGTATTTGATTCACTGTCAGGAGCTTTTGCCAAACTCTCACTCACTTAAATCTCTGTGGATCAGGAAAGGAAGGGGTCAGGCCCAGTTGGAATCTCTTCATATGTATTTTGAGATTAAGCCACAACTAGCATTATGAGCACCTAGGACTTAAACCACAAACCACGTTTCATCTCTTTCTGCAGTGTCAATATGACTTAATTCTTAATATTTTTTTTAAATTTTTTTTTGTGTCATGTATGTGGAATGAGCACTAAAAATGTAACAAGAGTTATGAATAGGTTTTTTTCTTCCCAAGAAATGTACATTTTCTTTCTCTAAATTCTTACTGTGAGATGTTTTGGTCTTCTTTGTGTTTACTAAAGTGCAGTTTACATCTTAACAAAACAAACTGCATTTCCTTTATGTAACAACTGAATACACAAAAGGAAAGCCCTCTTGATTCCAGAAGATGCAAGGGGATTAACTCTGGTAGCACAGAAAACACATATTCAGAACACTGCAAAACATTTATGCCATGTATGAAGTGTGGTGAAAACAAAGATGCAGAGAAAGTCCAATTTTCAAGAAATCTAACTGAAAATATATCACAATATGAGAATCAATTATAAGCACATGTAACCTACAAGTGGCTTGTAATTTTGATATCATTAATCCATGTACATATCATTAATCCCATGTACGTATTTTCAACACGGAGACAAAAGAAACAAGCACTATCTTGCTGCAGATTAAAACACACAGACTGTATCTGGCCAAACCTTTATACTCATAAACCACTAAATTTACAGTAACACTAAAGATTGTAGTTTGACTGTATGAATTTAGAAGTCTGAATGCAAACTGTATTAAGACTCACAAAGGGTTAAGAGTACTCAGTCTGGATCTTTTTATTGGAAAGGGAGTTACAGCAACCTCTATTTGGAGGAAGCTTTATATATACCAAACAAACGTGATTCGACTGAAGTGATTCATCAGCTTATCTTCATTGATGCACAGTCACCCATAGTCAAGGAAATATCAACCAAAAGAAGATTTAAAATAGAAAATAGCCTTTAACAACCACTTAGAAAAACTCATTTGACAACTGAACCTCTTCTGCTAGAGAACATTCATTCATTTTAAGGAATAACAAAAATCAACTAAGTTAACTAACTACTTGTAATGGAGACTCTTCACATTTTAATTGAGACTAGTCAATGCACTGGTACAACATATTTTCCAAGCTGCAGTACTACTGGCGCAATGAACCACTGTGAGTTTTTTTTAGTTTGTGCTCCTGCATTATTATGCCAAGCACATAAGGGAGAGGAAATACAAATCTCCCGTCTTCAAAAGAGGAAGAAGAAAAAAACTAAGCATGAAAACCCTTCAAGTTTTGCAGCTATTCATCCTTTAATAAAGATCACTATTTACAGAAGGTTATTCAGTATTTTTTGAGGATGCGAGGAAATACAAAATCCATTAATTTCAAGCTTTAAACACTGGGTTCCAGTACACTGGTATTCACAAGAAAAGCAGCTTCCAGATAACACTCATGCAAGCATTTTGACACAGACAGACGATGCATCTCCACAAGACAAATTAAAGGGTGATGCTCCATTGAACAGTTATATGATAGGAGTATACTATGCATAGCACAGAAATGCTACATAGGTCTCATTTTCTGAGCTCCTTATGAATTCAAGGTTTTTATTCATAGAAGATGTCTAAACAGTCATACATGTAGAGTTCTGCCAGTGATTCAGCATCTGTAGGTTTGCAGTAAAAATTACTTGATTTTGTGGGATAATGGGAAGGCAACTAAACCTACTCACTAAATCCAACCTGAATTCCTATCTCTTTCTTCTCCTCAAGACTTGGGGCACAATTCTGCTACTTCCTTTATGTTGTTAAACCACTGTGAAATGAGCTGGTTGCGCAACTAAAACAAAAATCCATCATCCCAGAAAGATCATTCTGACAGATCAGTGCCTGAAATCCTAAATCACCTGTAGCTATGTGCCCTCTAGATCTAAGGCCAAGGCTGCACAGATAAGTGCAAACTATCCCACTCAGTGGCAGCCCAAAACCATACTTCATCATTAGAAATGGTGATTTATACCATTATTTAAAGACTTACCTAAACTTTTTTTTTTTTCCAGGGGGAAGAGGGGATATTTATTTATAACCTTTAATCCAGAGGAAAGCCATAAAAGGTGTTTTCCTGTCCATACACAAATATATTAATTCTAAATAGCTTGCCTTTTTCATTTGTTTCGTTTACTGCTTGAACTCTGGTTTAAATCAGTCTGTAACTGATTACCATTGACATAACCATTTGTCCAACATAAAAATCCATTTGTTCCTCCTGTTCAGTATCAGAAAAAATACACACAATTACTCCTTGCTTTAAGAGACCCAGAAACTTTTCTGTGGCATTTGACAATCTCAGTTGCTGTAGATCGATCATACACATACTTCTACCACCATGTGTGAATCTTAGGAAACTCTTGTTCAGTCAGGCTACTGCTACAGCAGCGTTCTCCAGATCCAGCTAACAGTACTTCCATTCTTCCATTCAGTTGTACATAAAATTTGGAACAAAAAGAAAAAAAACTATCAGGAACAAAAAAAAAATCAAGCCATGATTAATTTCACACAATGTGAGTCTAAGGGCATCATGACCTTGTTTAAGATATTAAATCAATACTTTTATAATTTTAATTTTAAATTAGCTCTTTAAGTCTATTTATACATTTACTCTTGATCCTCATGTTCCAGCTTCCTGAGCAGCAGTTTTATGGTTAAAACCCGATGCCTATTAGAATAAACTTCTGGTGGGAAGTGCTAAGAATTCAACCCGCTGCCTACCAATCTATCCAGAAATCTGTTCTCACTCCTACTTCCTCCTGTCTGTTCCTTTCTGAAACAGCAGTAGGGGGGTTGGGAGTTTGCCTTTCTTCTACTGGATCACAGTTGTGTACATGAACTATACTGGACCATATGGCAATCTCCTTCAATTTCTAAGAGGCAAAACAAGCTCAGTCCAACCTAAAGTGATCCAGATAAGAGGGAAAGCTTATGGGTACCACCGTTCACATCTCCATGTTCAGAGGCCAGATATGAAATTCTGCCAACTATAGAAAATGTTGCTTCAAGGATAAGAGCAGCCCTGCCCATACTCACACAAGGCTGCGAGTATTACAGGATGCTCTAACTTCTCTCCTCACTATACACAAAACTAATCAAGTGACTACACTCAACTTTGAGTAGTCTGGAGGAAGAAAAACCAAAGAGTCAGATGCAGGAAGGCTTTCACATACAAAATTACTGTACTGGAGGAAAAAGAGTGCCTGTTTAATGAGCAAGGCATGTGGAAGATGAGCCTACTGACAAGAAAGTGAAACTGAAGAGGAGGAAGGTTGAAAGCCGAAAAGAAAACTCCATAGGTGCCTGGAAGCTGCCAAGCAGAGGCAGGCCAACCAGAAATGTAGTAGAGATGGGTTTTCCTTTTGTTAGAGGAAAACAAAGTTTTACTGAACACCAAAGCATGAATGTCCAATAGGAAAACCAATCCCAGACACAGCACCTCAGGAGAAATTCCACCACTTGCTCCCAGTAAAGAACAGGTAAGTTTGCCACATGAGCTCAACCTATAGAGAGAAGAAATGGTGTTTAGCTCTTTGGTACTGGTAGGATTGCCTAGTCAAATACACTAGAATATAATCTTGATTTACAGAGACTTTATTTTCAACCTTACAAAATAATCATTGCATTTTGCAAAAACTTTTAGCCCAGCACGCAAGTTCTTGCGTAAAATAGTGCAAAATGTTGTCTACATTTCCATACTAAGGTTTAGAGAACACAACTTACATGAACATGCACAGAACTGACTTGACAGAAAATAGCTCTTAGCTGGAGGTGCATAATTTTTACTTTTTAGTTTAACTTGACTAATAGGGTCATTAAGTACATAACTAAATTCTACTTGTATAAAAACACGGTAATCTCACTTTCTTATTTTAACTTTACTGTTCACTGCTATGTTCTGAAGTTCTTAAGTGCTATAGATAGCTTACTGACAATAACAAGAAGCAACTAGAAACTGTATCAAAGGGAGAATGGACGAAACCAAAAGTAGCATAAAGCATTGCAACTACCTGCCCTAAAGAAACATGAAGAACACCAGAGACAGCTGGAGACTGCCAAGGAGCTGGAGATCTATCTAGGATCTGCCTATATTAAAACCTAACTACAATAAAAATCCAAACTAGACTAGTTTGCCATTACCTTCTTTCAATTTTATACTGTACACAGTGTGGAGACTGACATGGGCCATACAGGTTAAGATTAAGTAATATTCTCCCTTTAATTTATGGGTGTTAAGGCACCTGCAATCTGCAGTCACAGATCCATGACATTTGATATACTAACACCAGAAGTGTTATTGTGAAGAACCCTTTGCTCCTTGTGTTAAGGTTAAATATTAATTCTTCTCAATTTAAGATATTTAAACATTTCGCTCTATACACTTTCCATTTAAAAAAAAAAGGACATAAGTAATTAAAGAAATAAGGAATGAGGTGGCCAAAAGATTTTAACAAAATCTATATGCACTAAACTAAGAGTAAGACTGAACTCAACTGTATGTCTCAAGAAAAAAAAGTCATCCCTTGCTGAAACACTGCTTTATACATGACTAAAGATTGCCACTTCCAGAAAAACAAAGAAAAAGAATTTTCTCTTCATTGATAAGCATCTATGAAAAGAATGCACCTTTGTATTTTCTTGGTTCTGCTTTGTGTCATAATTGCATGTTATCAAGATTAAACATCAAAAAAACCATTCAAATATTAATGTGAAGAAGTTGAAGGGTTATAACCCTCCCTCACTTAAACCTTACAATGAACACTGGCAAAAAGATGGCAAAGATGCCACTAGACTACCACGTTTTCAACCCTCAGAATACAGATGTAAACAAACCAACCAAAAAAAAAACCTTCACAAAAAACCCAAACAAACCCATATTTGAAATCTACTTTTAATAGCAGTGAGTTAAAATATTAAATATCCTAAAAGTTAAAACAATAATAAATCTTAGACGTCCTACATGGCAATACAGATTTCAGAAGGCTCTCAGAACGTCTTTACGTACAAGGTTCTTGAATTCACACCACAATAATTTAAGGTTCAGCTAGTGTCAAGCACCATTATTTCTTAAGGGTTTTTCTCAGACAGATTATATGTCAAATAGATTTAACCCCAGAGATGTAACATGATCTTTTAATAGTTATGACTAAATTACAAGTTTTAAAGTAGACAGCCATCAAAGTTTAAGGAGAACAGGCAATCGTGGATTCAGGAAATGTACATTCCCTCATAGTCAGCTAATGGCAACTTTAATAGGATGTGATGGATTTTTCTCCACCAGGAGAAAATACTGCCTGCATTTCTGCTTCAACAACCCACGCCAGCTGACTAATGGAGTTATATTTTTGTCTCGTATGAGGACGGTTACTTGCCCATCCTCTAGCAGTTGCAGAATGAAACATTGCAGCAGCTGTGGGGCGAACAGAAAAGCTGCTCTATTTGGTAGCCAAGATCTAAAGTAGAGGCCTTTCCTCTTGAACAGTGAAGCTTATTTTCTGTCACAGGGTGACAAAAAGACACAGCACATAACAAGGCCATTTTTAGGGCCTAAAGTAGTGAGCTGAAGATACTTTTTAAGGAGAAATAAATCTTCATGGTGGGGGGAAAAGTAAAGGATCCACAGAAATTAAAAATAGAGCTTTTAGATAGATAAGAACCATTGGGAGTTTAGAAGAAGTTGTTGAAAAGAGATAGTGATGGATCAAAACAAGTTTCTTAAAACCACTCTTATCAAATACTACTAAATGTAAAAAGTCTTTACATCGGCATAAGAACAGTCCTAATCGTAGCAGACCAATCTCAAAGAAATCCTTCTGCCACACTACTGAATAATCAGCATATGCCTGCAACTAGAAACATCTTTTTATGCAAGCACTTGGGCTTCAGTCCTGCAAAAATTTAAATATATCACTCCGAGTAGACCTACAGATCTCTGTGGAAGTCTGTAGAGTTTATCACACACATAGAAGCTAACACATATTTATAAGTCTTGCAGAATAATTGCTTTTGGCAGAATATAAATAACATTGCTCTAATGTGTTTCAGCACCGTGGTCTCCCGCCTTAAGAACCAGCCATTCTGGTGAAGCCTGTCATTCTTCATAAAAAGAGTGGCAGCTGCATTGCCCACAGAGACATTTAAACATCTCTTTGCATTTTCTTTAAAGTTTCAGAACAGTGTTTGGGCATTCTTTAAAAGTAGCAAGAAAGCTAACAAGTGAAGCCGACAAAAACTGCCTGGAAATGCTTTTTTACTAGTGCCATGGATACCACTGGTAGGACTGGAAGCAATCCTTACAGTGTCTCTACTGCTTCCAACACTTCCAAACAGTACATGAATTAGGCTGTGAGTTTACTAGGTATTTTTCCAGAACCCAATGCACTGGGTGACAGGGCAATAACTCAGTATGAGAAGCAGTCTTAATAAAGGACTCTAATGTTCACTGTACAGTACTTCAACGAAAAAGCTAAAAAATCTGCTACAAGAAGAGTTTTCAAATAGCAAGACAGGCATCTGAAATAATTTTAGAAACTTAATGCCAGTAGTTTGCCTAATTGACTTTTAAATGCGTACCTGAAACTAGGCCTTAGATTTCTCTCCTTGTCAGTCGTCTTTATCTTTGCAGCGTTGTCTTACTGTCTCTATTGCCTTTCATTTTAACTTCTAGCAAGGATAAACCTGAGCAAAGAAAGGGAACTTTGGTAACTCTCGAGGCCATTGAGAATTAGAAGAAATTAGTATATATCACCTCCTGCAGTCACTACTGCTTCTGCAAGCCCCAGGTGGAACAGCAGATCTGTCTTGGCAGAAGGCCCAGTTCTAATAAGGGGAAAGGAATTAATATACTTTATAGTCATAGGTAGCTCTTACAGCAGGTTGACTTTCACCCTTCCACCCTCGCCCCCCCCCCCCCTTATTTTGATTTGACATCTTCACCTCTCTAATCGCACCTTGAAAAAGACAGTTTCACTGATGATGCTCCATCAACATTTTACAGCTAAGAAAGCATTGCATGCAACAAAAAACAGCCCTGGTGTAATTTACTGCTAAAAAATTGTCTACAAGAAGTCCAACAATACTAACTGCAACTGCGGGAAAAAAGTAATTTAAAATACTCAGTAGCTCTCTCAAATGCCTATAATTTCACATTTACAGTTTGTACTGCCTTGGCCCAAATAACCAGTTAGAAATTCCTTGCATTCAATTGATTTCTATTAAGCCCATTTTGTTTTGTCTACAAAAACCATAGATATCTCTACATGTAAATGGAAGACACAAACAATTTTGTAAGTATTTACTCTTTTAAATGAAGAAACCCTTTGTTTGCATCTCAGATTGATTTAGTGTAAAGTTGCATATTTAGAAGGAAAAAAAGCAAGACATTTCTAAGTTTTAATGAGCCAGCCCTGACTGAGTGAAAAGTGAAGGAAGGTGACACAGACAATTCCACCCCCACTTCACGAGGTCCTAGGTGGAAGTCCAAAAGCACCGACACCTCCCAAACCACTTTCTTGTTCTGCTAAAACACTTCTTTAGCATCCAAAAGCAAGCAGATGACACTGACATGACCATAAATTCAATGCATTTCTGAACAAAACTGAATTGCTAAAGTTTTCCCTAGAATATCACACTCACCACTATCTTATCACCTTATTCACGTGGTTATTGTGAGACAAACCACTTCAAGAAAAGAAATACCCAGGTGGTACACAATGCTCTGAAATACTCCATTTAGATAATTTCAAGTTCTAACATGCAAAAATTAACAGTAAACTATATCAAAAGATTAAAACTTAAAAATTGGGCATAGCAATTTCAGTTCACTTCAACTTCTGAATGCCTGAAAACACAACACTTCGAATAAGAACAGATTAGCATCAATTTAATTTTGGATATCTTAAGGAAAAGTAAGTCCTGCCAAACAACCACATGGTACAAGTTTTCCACCAAAGAATCAAGTAACAAATAATACACTTCAGCTAAAACTTTGCAATGAGCAGATGCATATGGCATTTAGCCAGGTGTAACAAGTGGAAAAGTCAAAGAATTGATGTTGACAAGAGTTTGTGCCAGATCCTTCATGACTATTCTTACATTTTCATGTAATACATTAATATCTTAAGGTAATAGCAGAACTAGCATCTTAAGATAATAATAGAGATTTAAACCATTATTAATTTGGGATGTCCTTAGAACACTTTCTGGAGATATTAATTTCATCTCTGAAGATATTAATTATCTCAGTTCGCAAATTTCTTTAACATTTTCAAAGGGAGATTTCCAATCTCCCGGAAAGGACAAACTGTAGCTGATCCCCCTGTAGTTTTCATGCAGTTCTGAACCATCATCTGCCTTGTCACAATAACTTCCCCAAACCATTTCAAACCACAGATATGCTTTACCATGAGAGAGCAAACAAGTGAGCAGTTAAGTTCAGTGAATTTTAAATAAATCTACTCCCACTCTCCCTCATTAACTGATTTCAGCTGTAAATTTGCTTTAGATGCTTTAAGAGGTGGCTATTAACTACACAGAGACAAAGTTATTTTGTGTGTCAAAATGACAGCACCAGTGCTATTTATTTAGTGAAACTGGATTTGTCAATGTTGGTAAAACGCAGGGCATTAATGGAATTCTTTTTATTTCTATTTTAAATGGCTTGTGTACTTATGCAGCTATAGCTTATTCTGAAATACTTCAGACTGACAGAAAAGATCTAGAAAAAAAAACACCCAACCAAAACTCAAACCCATTCTGAAGAGTTAAATATTTTAAATTATGTAAATAGTCTATCAAAACCCATTAAAACAAACCCACCCATAGTACATATCAGTTATACCACTCAAAACTTCATACCACTGGGGGAAGGGGTATTTAAAAAAGTTCAGATTTCCATCTCTTAAAAACACCCACAGAATTATGAAAATTTGCTTGCAAGTACCCTTTTCTGCAGTTTTACAAAGAAGCATTAACCTCCAAATCTTCAGAGCTACAGACAGATAATTTCATGTATTCCCAAACAGTATCCTTAATATCGAATTCAACTTAATTCCTGTGGATCTTGGAACCTCACTTGGTAACAGCCTCGACCACCAGACTGGGCAACTGCAGCTGCAATACTACATACTGAAATGAATAAAGCACACACAAAACATTTTTCTTTGTGAAGGAAATGGTATATAATGGAGCTCAAGAGACTGATGAATGATTTTTTATCATTAGGGAAAAAAAAAAAACCACCTTAAAAAATAGCAGACAGAAATAATACATAATCCTCCTGCTGTCAGGTATTACAGCAATTTCTGATCATGCTCTCTGGAAGTTAAAGGCATACAAACACTACCCAGACATTTAAACCTTGAGAAGTATCAATCTAAGTTTCTTGTGACCTAGTGGACTAACACACAAAGAAAGGATTAGACCAATAGAACTTCCTACTTTTTTTTTTTTCCCCTCACCAGCACTGGGATATGTCCTTTGGCAATAACAAAGTCAAACAGATGCAATTCCTCACAAAATTATTTGCAAAACTATAATAAGAACTCGTTGCAGAGAAAAGCAAAAAATAGTCCTTTGGAGAACACCATTTTCCAGTGTACAGACAACAGAAGTTGCATTCTACTAAAAACACGGTACAACAAAATTGATTTTCTTCATCAACAATAAAAGCTTCAACAACATGTTTCAATGTAACTCTTAAGACTGCATTTCTCAGGAATTAAATGTAACATTTCATTATATAGACAAAAGAAGGGAATATTTGTCTCAGCTGAGGAATATCAAAACTGTAATATACACGCTATCCCCATATAGACCCTAACTATTAATGCTGTAACTGGGAAATGTCTGTTATGCTTTCTTCACTGTACAATACCTAACTGTAAGTTAGATATGAGACAAAAAACATAGAAGGCAAATCCTTTCTACTGTAGGATACTAAGATTTCTGGACTATCCGATTGTAACTGCCTTGAAAACTAATCGTAAAGCAACATCTGTAGAGATGGCCAAAATTACTTGAGATGTTCCTTTCTTTGACATGTGAAAGTTAACTAGGGTATCTCCTTCATTTCTATTGAGATAAAATTTTCAGCCACAAAATGGCTGAAATAACAGATTTGGTAAACTTATTACCAGTTATTCTACAAGTCCATACATTTTGAAGTTTGTTCAGGAAAGAAGCTATAGATATAATCGTAGTTCTGCTTCAGGAAGATTTGTTCACAAACGTCAAAAAAGTTGACTCTTTTGTAATGGAGAAGTCCCTCAATGTTGATTTTCAACATTTCTGTAATGTCTTCTCTTTTCATCGCTGAAAGGATCAGGAACTTGTATCCTGTAGGAAGTGTTCTGTCTTTCTACAGCAAGAGAAACACGTGTTTTTACCGGGGTTATGTTTTTCTTGTCCTAGAGTGAGTGGCAAATACCAAGCTTCTTGCTGGCACTGCTTGAAGGTAAAACCCTGGTATTAAGACCTGTAAGGGTGCTCAGTGGGCCACTCAAAATGCCTTGAAGACATTAACCAGTGTCTTATTTTCCAGGGAAACTTTTCAGGATACGCTGTATGAAAACACTAATACAGAGAAATGCTCAGAAAAAATGCTTCCTAAAATGCTAAAACCAAAACCTACATGGATCTTTCTAAAAGCCAACACACTTCAAAATACAGAAAGATAAGGCCACTTTCAGCAATAAAAACCAAAAGGCAGCCAAGTAATTAATGCAAGGAAACTACAGTTTTTACAAGGTACAGCAGTGAAGGAAAGAAAGGGGAGAACCTGAAAAGCTCCTCAAACAACTAGGCCTATCAGTTTTCCCCTAGTTAACCGCAACTTACTCCATGAGGAGGAGAATAAAATTTCCCCAGGAAATTACACTATACTAAACTGTATCCCTCTAAATTTGTGTCTTGGTCTGGAATAGTTTCCTTCAGTAGACCCATTTTTCATCCAGAATTCAACTAATAGATGAGGAGGAGCTCACGTGTTCTACCTTACATCAGGGGAATAGATGTGGACATTTTCTCCCTTTGCAGGCAGCCGTAACAGAGAAATGAAAGGTAATGAATTTCTGCACTGTCAACCTAGGGAATTCAAAGAAAAACAAAACTGGTTTTGTGTTAGTGACAAACATGCAACATGCTTGCACAAGCACCTCCTTTACACTGCACAGAGCACCCCAAATATATGAAGTATGATACTTAAAAACACAGGGTAGGGCAACACTACTTCAGCTTCTTCTCAAATCCCTTTCAAAAAGTCCTCTTCACCCCCCAAACAACCTGAAAACAGAGAAGCCTCTAATCCCGTAACAAGATTCCCTCAGCCTGTCTGTAGTCAAGAGGCTGGGGTGGAGGTATGGTCACAGACTCAATTTTCAGTGCCCCAGGCAAATGCTTAACTGATTTCTGCAAATCCTCCATTACCTAACCCCGGGTTGTTAACATGCACGATTCTTTTCTATCACCATAGTAACAAAGCACGTACATTTTAAGGTGCATATGGGGGCTCTTCTAGAGGATGTGTCAAGTTGAATACAGCTGAGACAATACAAGATATTTTAAGCTAGACCCGTTCAGTAAAAATACAGAATGCATGAAAGTACTGTGCTAGAGATCATCACGGGACTGTTTAAGCAGTGGTTACACATCCATTAAAAAGTCTTCTGGAGGCTGAAAGAAGTAGAAGATGAAGAAAGATTCAAGTCAGGACATTTATGGGCCTTAATGCATAAAGCCAGCTGTGTAGTAACAGTGTGATTTTAGACACTACCTTCTTTGAGAACCATAGAGCAGAACAGTAAAGAAAAATTAAGAACAATGCATTTTACCTGGGAATTGAAAAAAAAATTAGAAAAACACATTTACCAATTAAGATACTAGCAACTACTGGCATTTAAATTTCAATGAGATGTGCAAGCACTTTGCACTTAAGGAGCCTGAAGCATGACGCTATTTCTGTAAGATACATGAGGAACGCCACAGAAACCCAAGCTCAATGGCCACCCCTACCTCAGGTGCCTCGGCAGCAATTATGCCCGTACATGTCAACGGCTGGCTGGCACTCTGCAGCTAGAGAAGCACGTTGTCCATAGTGCCATGACCTCTCATAACAGAGGTCATTATCGCCTTAAAAGAACTAAAACAAAAGCAAGTTCAACAGAACAAATATTATTCCCTCAAAACCCCTAACACCAAACCCCGTCTTTCAAATAAAGATTAAGAAAAATCACACTAGCAGAAAGAACATAGGAAACTTGTGACCCAGTACAAGTCTGCATAGAATTACAGGTAATATTGCCAACATCTGAAAATATTCCTGTAATTGGAATCTGAAGATAAAGGATTAGAACCAGATTAAACTGCAGAAACAAACAAAATCCCTAACAAACTTGTTACATTGTTGCTTTATGTTTCAATATTAATAGAATTTTAACACTTATTAAGATGCAGTCTTCAATCACACAGCACAACCTGTCTGAGATCAGAAGGTGTTGTTGTCCTCTCTTGCATGGCATGAGCAGCAAATGAGGCAAGGGGCAAAAAAAAAACAAAACAAAAAAAAAAAGCAGCAAAACAGGCCTTTCCTAGTATTGAAGGTTTGACAGCAGAACCCAGGCAATCTGATTATATTTCTGGCTCTGTCTCATCATTAAAATTCATACACACACACACACACACACACCCCGGTCACATGGATTGTATGTGCACAAACAATCTCAACTCTCAAGCCTGAAAATTTTACAAGTTGTAATGTTACAACTTTGCATTGCCTTGGCACACTTATTATGTGCCATTGGTACCAGTATTTCAAAAAAATATAGAAACAGAACCCCCAGGTTTTTTTGCATAACATCAGCAGCACAGATCAGTAGCATCTGAAATACAAATAGAACTTGCAATGAGACAGGTAACTGCCCCCTGAAGAGTGCACAAACACACCCATCTTAAGTCTACCCTACTAGGAAACTTCCAATCTGATCCCTTTAGGGCCAAGAACAAAGAACAGTCATTACCAACAAGTACTCCTTAAAAACATGCAGGTTTGGTATCTAAGGTCATTACATTGATTTTTAAAAAAAAAAAAAAGGATTTCCGATTTTAAATATAGAGGTCTCACAAAAACGTGTTCCTGCTCAAGGCTCAACATATATCAGCCTCAATCCCAGGCCCCATATTACAGCGTACTGTAGTGGGATCGA
Organism: Hypotaenidia okinawae; assembly: GCA_027925045.1. Lineage (NCBI taxonomy): Eukaryota > Metazoa > Chordata > Aves > Gruiformes > Rallidae > Hypotaenidia > Hypotaenidia okinawae. The sequence continues at coordinate 34,691,520 of BSDF01000006.1, forward strand.
GAATATGCATACAGTGGACAGAAACAGATACATAGGGCAGAGTAAGTACCTCATCACATCTGAGGGACCAAAAAGCTTCTAGGAAACTACATGAAAATCCCTAAATCAGTGCAAGTTCTGTACTCCCACCTTTCACTACCCTTCCTTAATCCTTTCAAAAGGTTAAAGGGAGCGAAATCACTTTTGCCCTCAAGGTTTGTATCACTTCAACGCAGTTCTGCAGAATTTCTGAAAGAAAGAAAAAAAAAAGAAGAAAAAAAAGTAATCCCAGGCAGGAATCCTCACTGAGAGTTACACCTTACCCATTCTGGGTTTACTTAAGGAAGGCAATCAGTAACAATTTTTAATAACCTGACACTAGTTTTTCAGTAATTACTTGTTTTATTAATGAAACTCTTGGTACTTCTTTTTGCTACGCTTGTTTATTCTCAGCATTTGACTTTACTAAAACTGAAATAAATCAGTTTCATTTTTGTTTTGACAAACTTGTGTTAGTGTTGCAACTCATCAGTACAAATCAACGAAAAAGTGTAAAAAAAGAGTAATTGTCAACAGCTGTCAGATGATCTCAGGGAAGACCTATTTGGTACTGGTTTTTTTCTGGAATTTGTTTTAAAAAAAAAAAGACAACTTTTCCATAGACTTTAATGCTACCTGCTCTTGCAAACATTCCAAGGCAAGTATCACCTATCAGAATTTCTTTAGGGGTCCTAAGCAGGTGACCATTTGACTTGCTGCAGCAGAAGTTTGATTACAAGACTTCTGCACCTCACTCAAGTGTCACAAATGGCAGTAGTCAAAATTTTCAAACACAAGGATTAACACATCTGGAGGAGATCTTAAAAAAAAAAAAAAAGGAAGGAAAAAAAAAATCTTTACCGTGTAATTTTTAAGACAGTTTAGATGTTTCAACAGTACATATTTGGGGAATTCTTGAGCAGCACACAGATGAAAAATATTTTCTTCTGAATGGAAATTTGCTATCAGGCAAAAATGTAGAATGGAGCACAGAATCTACTTATGTTTCTATGGCCTATTTTCTGTGTTTCAATTGCTTACGGTCATATGACACTGTTTTCTTAAAGAATAAATGCTTGTGATCTCCTTACACATGTAGATACATTCTAGGACTTTTTTATTATATTAATCTTTCCCACCTTATTTGGAGCATTGGGAATTAGAGCCTGCAACTGTGTGTCACAGTTATTGTTTACTCAGAGCCACATCTATAAACAATATTGTTATATTTATTATATAAATGAAAATATTTTCTTTTAAGAAACTGATACCACAGACATCAGCATGGACACTTTTTAAGCTTGAAAAGATGTGACAGTACATGCACTTAAAATGTCTGCTTACTTCCTACAAGTGCTTTTCAGTAGTCTTAGGCACTGATTCCTGTTACAGATTTTTCAAGTAGGAGGGATACCATGTTTACCCTGGTACCATATACCCTAAAATATATTACCATATACAACATGATACCACCTCATGTACAAGAAAAAACACAGGGAGTAGTGCCAGCCAACAGATTTTACTAGTTCATAATCTAAGTACTAGCAAAAAAAAAAAAAAAAGCAGAAAAATCTTCCTTTACAAAGCACAAGAGAGGTAAGAGCAATAAAATTATAGATTGTTACTAAGTTTAGAAATATATGTTAATACAGCACACCCAAAGAGCATTCAGTCCTCCTCCTTCCTGCAAAAAAACCCTGAAGATAATTTCTGATCAATACCAAGACTGGCTGGAGGACATGCCTAACAAAGTATCAGAAAGTGTAAGAAACACTGCAAATGTGTTTCCATCTTACTGAATTTTAATTTGGAATATTGCACCACATTAGGTGCCAATAATTAAATAAATAGTTCACAACTAGAAGTGCTTTCAGAAAGAGGAATTAATAGTCTCAAGGGAGGCAAAGGAGTAATGAATTTTATATTTTCAGAGATCACTTTTCTCTACAGCCCATTCCAGCCACTGGAAACTGTACTAGTTAAAATGCAGTTGTTTAACTGTTGTTGCACACTAGAACCAAGAGGAAAAAGACAAAGTTCCTTTTCAACATATCCATGAAGAAACGGGGACCTTCAACATGGCAGCTCCCAGCCATCCTTCAGATTCCTTTAAGGAAGCTGGAACACGTTCCAATCAAGAAAGAATCACAAGAGGGAGAAAGGAGACATTTAAACATTAAAACACCACCATTTAAGACAACATACATTGTATGCTGTCTCACAGCTACTATTTTTAATCAGGGCATTAAAAAACAAAACCGACGAAAGTATTTCCTTTGTCTCCTTTTTAAACTCGTGTTCATAATCTGAGAAGTACTTTCTGTTTCTGGTGCTTGTCATGTCCCATGAAGTCATTATTAATGCACACAATTTTTCCAGATAGACACAAGAATGGGTAAATAACAAAAATGTCAGTGTTTGGCCTAAAAAAAACACCAGAAATGCCCTCAGTTTTAATCCTGTGACTTCAAATCCTGTCAAGATGCATTCCTTTCAAGAAACGTCTCTACTTTTGAAGCATATACTGACGTCCTCACTGTCACTTTAACAGTGCACTAACTTAAAATTTTAAATTAACAAACATTTTAAACAACAACATTTTAAAATTAAAATATTATTCCTGGCTCCAGTTAGGTTGAAACATCCAGAAAGCATTTTCCTTCAACACCACAGTAATCAAGAAATATTACGAAGGTGAGCCTTTTTTTTAAAAAAAAAGAACACAACAAACCAAACAAAAAACAAAACCACCCAAAAAAACCTGAACTCACAGATTATATAACATGAAAATTCAGTTTCACCTTCAAAATGGTGTCGCATAACATAAAGCCGAAGAGACAGCAAGGAGGAGTTCAAAAGACTGAAAAAGCCTCCCCAGGAGGCATTCCATCAGAAGAAAATCTATCAGAATTCCAATGATTTTATACATATAATCAATTTACTTAGAGATGCTTTCCTTAAAAAAAAATATTTAAGATTCTTACTTCTTTTTACAAAGTCCTTAAGGGATGAAGAATTACAAAGTCTATATATGCCCTAAATAGCAGAAAAAAAATGAGTCTGCTGAAAAGTCTTAAAATCCTCCCCAAAGTAATAAAACCAAACTAGGTGACTTTGCTTTCTATGATACGATTTCATGCTCATCTTTCAGTATTTCAGCTTGCAATACAAGGAGTTCTGAGGCACAAATGAAGTATGAACAGTTTTTCATAAATACTGAAGGAAGCCATGAACGTATCAAGTATTTTATTTTAAAAAAATGTAGTTCAGCTTTACTTTCTCCATCAGCATTTGAGCCTATTTATAACATCACAGTCTAGAGGCTGTTAAGCACATAGCATGAGTATATACTCTATGCTTCTTTTACTTCCTAATCTCTTGAATTAAGTTATCTACAAAAGCTAGTTCGAGATTACCTGTATTTATATAACAAAACACACAGCCTGAATCTGTAAAAATATAGTACGTAAAACTAACTCTGAATATAATTCAAGAGCCCAAGCATTCCCTGAGAAAGAGAAAGGCCACCTGCAATACAATACAGAGGAAAGTAAACAAGCCGATGAAGCAGTGCTCCTACTTTTCAATAGCAGCAACTCAGACTCCATCTTAAGCCTGTCATCATTCATCTCTAACTGAATGGGGACTACATACTGTAACAATTACTCTGTTTCACCTAACACTGAAATTTGGTAGCATTTCTAGACATTATTAAAATCTGCCACCAAAATTTGGGATTTGGAACAGTGCTTGCTGACGTCCCTGCTATTATTAGGTTGCATGAACAGCAAACTGACCTGTGAGTCTGCGAATCCTACTGATTTAAAAGCTGATAGTACATTTGTGAACATAGCATTCTATTCATGCTGACCCTACTGATCACAAAAACACCACTGAGAAAAATAGAATTAAAAATCTATAGGCATAGAAATGCTCTCATTTAACTAATACCTAACTGACAAATACAACATCATTACAAGAATAATGTAAAAATCACCAACAAAGATTCATCTGTGGCAACATGGATTTTACAAGGCTGCCGTCCGTATATTCACAACTGACAAGGAGCCTCATAGTGCTTAATGCAGCTTCTTAATTAATCTTTCCCACCATCGCCAAAAATTTAGCATGATTAACTGAGGTCAGACTCCAGACAAATACTTAAATCTTATTCCATAAAATGAAGTTTTTTAAGTGAAGAATAATGCTCAATTACCGGAATATTTCTGGGAGTCACAATGACAGAAAATGCATCGTGAAGTACCCGTATTCACCCTTACATGCAGAGAGATTTGTTAATGAATTCAAGGCCATTGATGTCATCAATTAGACCGGTAAAATGAATCACAGTGAAGTTTTAATATATGATCAATTTCAATTTGTAGATCTGCCCTATTTTCACAAACTGTTCATTTGGAGTTTTAATCATACTTCCCAATCATTTAAAAGTGATGCTCTTGTGCTATGTGCAAAATCAACCAAAGAGGAATGACGATTCTAGCCTTGCCAAAAAAGCTGTGAAAAAAGCAAATGAAATCAAGAGGAGAAATATTTTTTTCCTTCTGACATTATAATAACCAGGGTATAAAATTAAATCTTCTTTGAGAAAAAGCGCTGCAGATAGTGCTTTGTAAGGCTGTACACACTTAGCTCCATAACAACACTGAATTAACTCAAAACAAATAATTTGTGTGAGCTTTCCTTTCTCATTTTAAGTGAATTATTAGTTATCTTTCAGGTATTCTCTTAGGTTGCACTAACAGCAAAGCCTCCTCCACTAAGGATCACATTAGTGTAATTTGTTAAGATAATGAAGTAACATCTTCATGAGACGTGAACATCATCATTTTAACACTGGCAACCACAAAACAGTTACATCATACGAACACATCGTCTGCTTCTGGGATCCTTCACCACTAAATTTCATTCAATTTTATTTTTGAAACATTTACAGATATTTAAAAATCAAAGTTAATACACAGCCCTCTGAAGAGGTTATGTCAAAATAAAAACATTTCTCTTGTTATTCTGATATGTCAGAGGTCTCTACCACGACATAGGTTAAGGAGAAACAGTAATGGCTAATCTGCCACAAAATTCTCCAAGTAGAGAGACAAAAACGGACTGCATTTCTGATTTCTATCAATTTAGTTGTCTTCACTGTTACCTATATTTTAACACAGGCCACATTCTCAGATGTCTCATTAGGTATGATCGACTTCGTTCTACACTACGTTGCTATCTTGCAAATCTAAGTCAGTATACTTCAATAAAATGTCGACTGGCCAAAAAGGATCAACATACTGCCTTGAAAACATGTTCCTAACAATGAATTTTGTTTTCTGCATTTTATACGTGAGCCATTCTTTCTGGATGGAAAAAAATATTTCAGCGTTTTTGTGAACGGAACTCTTCTCTGCTTTAATGTTAGACAGTATGGCGAGAAGGTATTTCCAAATTAATCCTTCTTCACAGGAAACGGACAGTCACAAACCATAAAAATAACTCCCGCACCCCCATCTTTACAGTAACTTCCCATGCTCGCAGCCATAAGCCTTCTTCCTGCTGCCCTCTCTGATAAACCTGCCGGCCTGGCTGCCTCTCTTCCCATGCAGGTCTGATGCGCGAGGCTGCTGAATGCAGACACTGTACTGAACTGTGAATGGACAGCCAGGTATTTTATGAATGGAGCGGATCACGTGCTCCCAGCACCTCCCCGGGCTGATATTTCCCACATAACTGTGTCAACAAGCAGCGAACAGCACATATTAATACGGCAGGTCCCGGAGACCTTCTTCTGCCAGCCGCTGGCTGCAGGCTGGTCCTCAGCACAGCAACAGCAGCCCTGGGCACTCTACAGGGCAGGTTTCGCCGCAGGTCAGCGGCGATGACAGCTATTTTTTTTTTGTTATTTTTTTTTTTATGAATGGAGATTGTGGTATGCAAATGAGAGCGATTCACAAAAAAGGAAACATGGCGGCGGCTCCGGCTCCCGGCCCCGCGGGCGCCGCCGCGGCTCCCGCCCGGCCCGGCCCGACCCGCTCCGCGCTCAGCGCCGCGGCCGATAGCGCGGAGCTCCCCGGGCCCTGCTCCCCCGCGGGGCTCTGCCTGCGCTGCTCCCCGGGGATCAAAGCGTCGTGTTTTGGGGAGCGCGGGGAGGGTGCACAGGCTTCGCCCGGAGGAAGGCAGTGAAACGAGAGACGGGTCTCCGCTGCCGTAGGAGACCCGTCCGCACCCTGTCACCCGGGCCGCTCTCCGTCCACCTACCGCTACCTACCAACACAACGGGCGCGACGCTCCCTCCCCATCGCCATGGCCGCGGCCGTCACCCTCATCATTCATAAAATCAGCCTGAGCCAGCACCGACACCGCAAATCGTAACGCTGAAGCTCGGGGACTGCAGCTATCAACCATAAACTTCCCGATAATAGGAAAAAAGTTTCAAAATACTCTATATTTGTCTTCCAATGCCATAAAGAGCTCCGATGGTTTTCCCGACACGTACTTATCGCCTCCGACTCAAAATGTATTTCAAAGACAGATAACATGCAGGGGGATACAGCCGTACACACACATTCTCCTCCGGATTTCCTTCAAACTAGGCACATTAAAAATAATAAGAGAACCTTGAATTGTCCCCTTCCCCTTATTTTAATAAAAAAAGCCCCGAGTGCTTATTAAAAGACGGGGGGAGGGGGGAAGGCTTTAGGGTAGGTTTAAGCTGTATTTACACTGACTGACTCATCCAATTAAAATTCAGGAGCAGTTTCCTGCAGGATGAAGCTCCCACACACTAGTTTCCATGTGAAATATCTACAAGTAATAGGATATTATCAGAGGTGGTACGTGCCGATACCTCTCCGGGCACTCGAAACCCATCTTCTACCTCCAAGACACCATGGTTACCTGTACCGTTTTCTGCCGGGCGTTAATTAAACCATGCTTCCCTTGCCGCTGGCTCGCAGCCCTTCTAAACCGAGCTCCTTTCACAAAGGGAGAGCTTCTGGGCTCGCATGTTACGCGAGCAGAAATGCGCAGTACGCGCACGGAGAGGCCAGGACACGTACGTGCGCGAGCAGAGGCCCCCACGGGTCGCGGAGTCGCGCCGAGCCCCAGCCCCCAGCCCGATCCCGGGGCGGAGGGGAGAGCCGCCGCGGGAAGGGGGAACGGCCGCTTACTCGTTGTTAGAAGTCGCCGTCTCTTCGCTCATTTTCTCCTCACCGCGATCCGACAGGGAGACGGAGCAGCAGGGACGCAGCCAGGGCGCAGCCAGAACTCACCAGAAACTTCACCATTGTTACCCCCCGGTCTGCCGCCCCCGGCCAGGGCACGAGCAGTGTTCGGAAGTGAGAGAGAGGGAGGGGGAAAGAGGTTGGGGGGACGACGGACGCGGTCTTTATCCTGAAAACACGAAATCCTGTTGTCCGGCGCTGGAGTGTATTTCCCCCGTCTTTAGAGATGATGATGATGACAATGATGAAGGTAGCGGTGGAAACAGCAGCGGCAACAACCACGGTTCTTCTGCTCTTGAACTGCTCGCAGTTAAACGGGAACAGAGTGCCGGAGACAAGGGAAGGCTCCCCGCCGCAAAAAGCTGCACCGCACCGTCCTCCCGCTGCAGCTCATCTCCCGCTGCAGCCGCTTTCGCTGGTGCCCTCCTCCTCCTGCTGCTACTCGGCCGCCTCCCTGCCCGCCCGCCTCCCGCGCCCAGTCGGGGCAGGCGGCGGCGGCAGAAATTCCTCCAGACACCGGAGCCGCCACAGGCCGGGGCAGGCGGGGAGGGGAGGGGGGGGTGAGAGGGAAGGGAGGGGGCAGAGCGTCTTGGCTGGGCTCTCCCACCCCCTCCAAAGCGACGCCGAGCACTGCGGAGGGAGGACGAGCCGGCCCCAAGGAGAAGGCTGGTGACGGGGGGAGGGAGGCGTTTTAAACCAGCCTGGGGGTGGGAAGGGGGGGACGGAGGAGAGAGAGGATGCGTCACGGCTGTTTGTGTGAGGAGCGAGGAGGGAGGGGAAGAGGAGCTGCCAGGGCAAGAGAGGACTTTCTACCCCCCCGGCTGCAGGACGAGGGGGTGAAGAGGGAGAAAACCCGCGGGGAAGTTCAGCGGCAGCACTCCCTCCCCGGCAGCAACTCCATTAGCGGCCGCCGCCGCCTCGGCTCCTCACAGCCGCCTCCACCCCCTCCTCACAGGAAAACTGGGCGGAAGCGTTGACTTCAAGCTCCTTCCGCCGCCACAGCTTGATCCAAAATAACCACGGGGGAAAGGGAGGAGGGAGAAGAGGGAAGAGCGAGGAAGAAAGCAATGCCCGGCGCCCGGCGGCTGCCCTGCGCTCGAGTTCCCTGAAAGTAGTTCCCTCCCCCTCGGCGCTGCCTCACACGCTTCCCGAGGAGCCGCCGCACACGCACGCACGCACGCACGGACGGCGTCGCGGAGGGATACGCGAGCTGCCTCAGGAGCGTCGTCCTTCCTGCTCCGAGGGCGCGGGGCAGGGAGCCTTAGGGGTGTTGTGGCAGTTGCTCTCAGCCCGGGCCTCAGGTGGGGCCGTCAGACCAGTGGTGCTGCGCAGACCCACGGGGTTGCCGCCGTGAGGCGGCCGGAGGTGTGGGAGCGAGCCGCTGGCGGAGAAGGGGCCCGGCCCCGCAGCGGCCTGCAACGGCCGGGGGGCTCGGGGCAGTCGCGGCTGAGCGGCAGCAGGTCTTAGAGGGATCTTAGGCGCCCGGGCGCCTCCGCTGCCTGCCACGATCCCGCTCTTGTGCTTTTTTGTTTTCAATGTAAAGACGAAGTGTGCGGCAGCTTCAGAGGAGTGCGGGGGACAGCCGCGTCCCGTGGCACCGGCCTCTCCCTCCGTACAGCCCGCCGTTGGCCTCCGCGTTCAGCAGGAATGCGCCGGTACGGAGGACGGGATGGCGAGCCGCGGCCCGCGGTCACGGTAGCCTGGATCTGCTCTGCTTTAGGTGATGCCGTGTGAGGCTGTCACCTGCGTAGCACCTCTGGAGATAATATGCGCGGCTCCCCACCTTCCTCTGAAGGGAGCACGTTTGTAGTTGGTTCCTGAACTCTCGGTCTGGGAGCGGTTCTAAGTAGGTGATGGCACGAAACCCCGACCCGGCCTCTAGAAAGGCACGCTGCAGTGGAAGCATTTGTAGTTGGTCTAGGTAAGCCCTGAGACCGAGATGCAGCAGAGCCCAAATCCCTTTTCAGGAACTTAGGTGGGAAACGCGCTGCTTGATCTGATGGAAAAGTGGAGCGGTGCTGCAAACCCTGAGGTCTCAAAAATCATGACTCAGACCATCAAGTAAATTAGATTATAATAAAAGGTTGTATTGTGGTTTTGCCTGTCCGTTGGAGTTTGATTTCTTCCTGCCTAGTCTTTGTATGCGTGCTTGCCAACTGATGTATCTCATCACCCAAAATTTATGGAATAAAACATTGCGGTGCTAGTGTGAGAGACATTTATTATCCCCGGTTTCTTGTGTACTTTCTCACTTTTTACAGAGCTGCTCTCCAAGAGCCGCCTTTGTCAGTTCTCATCCCAATTCAATTTTTCCTGTAACTGGAATTTCTTCCCGAGACTGGCGGTGTCAAAGGAGCAGAGATGAGCTGTTCTCTCGTCCTGTTTGAAAACTATGGGGCAAGCTCCCTCTGCAGCAATAACGTGTCTGATTCCCACACTACAGTTAGTCAGCTGTTTTTCCCAAGGAAGGGAGAGACTGAAACGTGGGAAATCAGGAGAACGGTGTTTTCACCATTTCAGGGGAACCTGGAGTGCCTCGCATCATTGTAGGCCAGGCTTCAAACTCGCAGCGTCTGTTTGAAGGCATGGAAGCAGGGCAGTATCGCACTTCTCAAGGATATTTGTTAAGCAAATTCTTCCTTTTCACCTAAGGTTCAAGTACAGTTTGTCTACATGTCTTAATGATGTCCAGAGATTTTTCTTGAAGGCTTCCTTTTCCGTTGTGACACAGAACTGTAGGAAGATGTTGCAGTGAGGAAAAAGCATACACAGTTTCAGCCAGGTTTTTTTTCTGAGGGATGGTGTAGTTAACGGATTTTAAACACTAATGTTGGGGGTTTTCTGCTGTATAGCAGGCAAAAAAAAAAAGGTGTGTTTTGTTTCTAGATAGTTTATGTTCCTTGCTGTATTGCTATGGACTGAAATTCCATGTTTCTGTAAGAGGGCTCTACCATAGGTGTGATGTAACAGCTACAGTAAACTGGTACCATGCTGTCTTTGATAAAGGGCCTCTAGCAAGTTTCAAGCAGTGCCCATCTCTAACATGCCGTACTACTCCCTGCTTCCTTATCCAGGAAGCTTTCGGAGGATGTTTTCCAATTGTTTTGTGTAAACTTTTTAACTAAAAGAGCATGTTCAGAAATGGATCAGTTAATTGTGGCACAACCTCACCCAAATGCTAAAAATAAATTACAACCCCATTTTTGTACATTTTCACAATTCACATGAATCACATCAAGGGTTTGATGGGACCCCCCTTCAAGTGTTTTGAAACTCAGCCTGTGGGGCTCAATATTACTCTACTGAGCCATGAGAATCCTTTCAGAGAATTTCCTTTCTTCTGACAGGCAGATAGTGGGACTTTCTGCTAATTTAACTCACGTTTTCTATAGGCTTCAGAATTGAAATTTTTAACGTTCTGTAAGCGAATAGTTTTCTTAAGATAAGTTGATGAATGTCTGTAAAAGAATGCTCAAGAACCAGCTCAGTTTGTCAGATGGTGGTATAGCTCTCTTCAGATGCACCTGGAGAAAGGGACATGATGATGACAAGAGAGAGCATTTGTCTGGGGGTTTACTTTAAATCCCTTAAATATAGTTAATGTAAAAAAATATTTTCATCATGGAAATTCAATAAAATGCACTGTTTTCTTAAATATCATAAAAAAGTAAATAATTTCAGTCTCCTCAATGTTTTCACTTATGTCTTTAAGAGTGTTTTGGGATCTTCGTGCATTCTCTGCCTCTTTTCCTTCTGATGTTCCAGGTTTTACAATTTAAATGTCCTGGCTTGAAATCTGGCCTTCCTGTATCTGACTTGGAAATGGTAACTCTAAAAATGAAAGCTTCCAATACTCATCACCAGAGCTGCTGAGGTATACTCACTCATAGGTACAGGGACGAGTCCTTAGTTAAGTGACAAGATATGCCCATTATAGAATAAGACGATTTGGGTTAGAAATGATGACGTTTTACATTACTTTTGGTGTTTACCTACATCAGATACCTTCTTTTGGTGTACTACAATACCCAAATGGCTCTGCTCCTCTGTAACCTTTTGATCACTGTGGACATCTGAGGTGCAAGCGTTCTGTGGCTTTGCTTCCAGAGACTCTTTTAAATGAGAGTGGGAGTAAGCCATTCCTGCTAAAGGGAAAATTAAGGCAAGATACATTAACTAGGAAGTCACCTAATGTACAAGGAGAATCTATGAAACCATAATAATAATAATCTGTGTACTGAATTTCCTTGGTTTTGTGCTTTGCATTCATGTATGCATCCCAAGCTCATCAGCATTTGTCCTTCTGTGACTAACACAAGTCTTAAAATGCTCAGTTAACCAGGAGTAATTGTGATGAGGCAGTAGTCTGCTCTGTTACAAAATGTATTTCCTTGACTGAGTGGAGCTACAGCATTTCTCATCTACTACTACTGAGCATAGAACCCAACCTGCCTTTGACCCAATATGCCTGTTCACCATTCCTTGAAATACTTCCATGGGTGTCTGTGAAAGGTGGTTGGGAGTGGCCGTGGAGTGTTCCAGGACTCAGCCTGCAGCAGTAGAATTATATATAGAAGATGTATTAGGAGGGTTAGGTTGCATAATTCTGATCGGCATGGCATTCACATCTTAAAATCCGTAATAGGATCAAGTGGAAGTTAAGTAATTCCACCCACATTAGTCAGTTATTGTGGAACTTAAGTGACCAATTCTTACTTGAGATTTTAACTCCTAAGTAAGAAAGCTTTTAACTCTGCCTCAACAAAACACAGTGATGTTTGTATTTGTATCCAGATGCTGATGATAAATTTACAAAAAATGGGAGGTCAGATGGGTGTTCTGCCATTTTGAGGAAAATTATTTGAGGTCATTTGGGAATTTCTGGTCTAATAGCTTTCATTCAGAATTCTAGTGTGAATTAAACACTGGGTGATCACTGCACACATATTAATAAGGATTTGTCTAAACAGAGCTGATTAAATCTATATTAGCATTTCAGCAAAGTCAGATTTTGTTAAGTTCTAGCCAGGAATCCTGTTCTTGCATACAGCATAAAAAAAGTTATTTGTTCTGCTTGATGCCACTGTCTCAAAAAATGTTTTCCAGCAAGATCCAAAACCCTGTTAGAATCAAATCTGTATCATTTCCAGTATATTTGAGAGGTATGTAAATCATCAGAATATCAGAGTTCCAGGAATTATTCTAGTTACAGTCTTGCAATAACCTAGAACTATTTATACTATATAGAAACACTAGTGCTTGCTGCTACATGTTGGAAGGATGGGGCGACACAACTTGTGTGTTTTCAGATGTGTCAGCGGTTTGCACCTTTGATGTGGCTGATGTGGTTGTGCACGCCAATTGCAGTGGCAATCAATGGTGTCAGTTCAGTAGCTTCGTTCTGCTCTTTCTGAACATGCTCACAGGATGCCTTGGTTTAAGTATGTGTGTTTTTTGTGGTACCTTCTATACCGTAAGGTATGGCCAGCTAGGCCTGCATTGCTACTGAAAGAAGCTGCCTCACCTTCTTCTACTCTGCTCCCTTCCCTATTTTGCACCTTAGGTGGCCCAAATATTTCTGTGATCAGCAATGAACTGCACTGGGAAATACATCCAGATTAAAACTAGGGGAAATAAAAACTGATTAGTCAATATTTCCAGTTAACAGTGCAGCTAGATAACCACCCATGCCTGTCTGAGAATGGGTAACATGGAAGGAGGAGTGAGAGGACAGTACCATGGCAAAACTGCTTTTTTTATGGACACAGTGGCAATTGGTGTCAGCCTAAAGTGTGGCTTGGTAAAGTACCACAAAATCTGGGTGAGTAAAAGGAAGAAAACAGATTATAAGTACACTGAAAATTACTGCAATTTCATTTCTTTGCTAATTTTTATGTTAAGTAAATATTCTGTGAAGAACACGCAAAAATCTTATTTAGAATTTAATTCTAAATTTAGTATGATCTTTCATATGTTTCTTTCATTGGACTTTTTGGCTCATCATCATCAATAGTCACCCAGAAAATTGGGCTCCAGGAGATCCTCCAAAGGGAAAGTCCCAAATATATTCAGAAATTACAGTGGTGTCTGCTGACCAGCAACCGGGGACGGATTCATTGCAGTCATTTCAGTCTGTATAAAATAGGAACCGGAGACACGTTTCTGTTCCATATGCAGAAATGTGTTGGTGAGGGGAAACTGTGGTCTAATGCTCTGAACACAGAACGACCCGTCAGCAGTTCTGCTTCTCCTCCCATCCCCGCCACCCTGGCGTTGTGCGATCTTTGGCAATTCATTTAAAACTCTGCGGCGTTACGGCACGATTGAACAAGAGCTTGCAATGTAGTTGAAGAGATTTCAGCTGAGACGCTGTGGTCAATTGTATTCATTTTGGGGCACAGCTAGGAGATTAGTTTCAACCCACCGCTGCAGGGAGTTAAAGCAAACCCGTGTCTTTTGCAGTAAAGTGAACAAGGAGCACTTGCACCACTGTTTCATTTGTTCAGCCATGAGGAAGTAGGTTCCTACATCACTGAACTTCCATGGGAGGACAATGCTTATCCACCCTGATTTCTCTCACTTCTAGAAATGAGAATGGAAATATCCACTGTATTTGTAAAGATGCCCCAGAGATTAAAATGGATACATAACACTTTCAAGATTTTCCATTCCAGTAGAAGCGGAAACGAATCAGAAATGGCTGTGCAAGATCTGAGTAGCATGTAGCTCAAGCTGAAATGAATGTTGCACATAGTCTTCTCTTTAGAAAGTAGACTGCACAGCACCAGGACTGTAGAGAGAGAACCTCCCTTGCACCATTTCAGGCGCCCAGTTACTCCAATACCTTCTTCCACTGTGCTTGTTATTGCCATTTTATTGAAACTGTTTCATTTAAAAGAGCATTAAAATCTGAGACATTCTGTGTTGTGCTCATTTCTTTTCCTACAGATGGGTTCGTGCCTCTAACCAGTGTGACAGCTAAGCTGTATGTGCCATTATTTCTAGGAGCCGCACAGAATTGTGCTATATTAACTAATGGCGTGATTTATTAAATTGCTGTATGTGTATGCTGCCTCTTGAAGAAAAGCTTCACCTCAAGAGAAGGAGGGCAAAAATTTAAAATAGCAATATAAACTAATTTAAAATTCAAGTATCCAGTATAGAAGGTTCTTTTGGGTGTTTTTGTGTCTATCCTGCATGTTTCCATGCCTCCTCCTTTACTACGAAGCTAATTCATCCTTTTATTAGAGGAATCGCTGTCTTCCTAAGTAATAGAGATCTCGAATAGTGAGACTTGCAATGTACCTCAGATCTGGGCTATATTTAATTCCAATTGCTAGAGAAATTTTTCTTTTGCTCCGCAGTGTCTTTAAGCAGGAAGTCCTCTGCCTACTTCCCCAATTCAAGCTCATCATGTGTAACCCTAGAAACTAACACCACCTCGAGTTACTGGCGCTCAGACTAGGTTGTATCGCTGGTTTAGTGACCAGTTTAGACCAGACACTCAATTTTTAGATGGTTAAATGAACCCTACTTATGAGCACTTTCTATACTTTAAAGCACGATCAGTCTAGCAAATTGGTATCGTACTCCAGGGTCTCTCAGATCCTGAATTGCTCTGATGTGTCTCAGCTGAGAAATCAAACAAGGTCCTGATTAGCAGTGTTTATTAAAAGCCCCATGGCACTTTTTGCCCGAGCTGACTGTAGATGGGTAATCACATCCACAGTTACATAACGAAGATAAACATTTCACGGCATTATAAACTCTCCTGCTGTGAAGCATAAGCCACCCACCAACTGCCTGATTTTAGGAAGAACCCTCTCTATTACATAAGTGTTCAGTATGGGGGTTTCTTGCACCTGCCTCTGAAGCATCTGGTACTTGTCACCTTCAAAAACAGGATTTGAGACTCGATGGACAACTAATCTGAGCCAATCTGGCAATTTTTATGTAACTGAAGGCTCTTTGTGACAGGAGGACGTGTCATAGTTCTTGCTGATTTATCTGCCGAGTTCCCAGGGCTGTTTAAAATGTGTATTGTATGTTCTTCCTTAAAAGTTCATTTTTAAGCTGCTCAATACAAGGCAATATTGTAGGAATCTCTATACAAATGTGCAGTCGAGTGGGACTGTATTCATATGTGTGATTGTGGGTGACTTTTAAGTACATTTCTGTTCATGAGGCAGCAATGAATTGCTAGCAGAGAAAGTGGGAGTACTATTACATAAGTTGGAGCTATCCAGGATATCTTTAACTCTTTAGCTTTGTGCGTTTTTTCCGTTCTTCACAGAAAGGGCAGAACAGGTGTAACTATTAAACATTGTCCGTATTTCACCCTGGATTCAGCTCCTCCCTATGGCATGTAGCCAGTGTGGATTCCCAATTGCTCTCCACCAGCAGATGACACAAATATTACCAAAACGCCTGTGAAAGAATTTACACATATCTGTGTCTGTATCAGGGGATTTTACCATTTACAAGAAGAAAAATGTTTGATACCTTCTATTGAAGTGATGACTTTGATTTCAAAGCAGTCTTCAGCTCCTAGACAGGAAACGTGTTATTTTTCATGAGAGGTTCTGGGGTGGTAAATGCTCATGTTTAAATCAAATTATTTTCTTTGGAAGCCCACATCTAAATCTCACTGATGACTGAGAATTAAGGACATACTTAAAGCAGTCTTGACCACTTTGCAGCTGGAGGATAGCGTGGCTTGCCACCTGTATTAAGATACCTCTAAACATTTCCTAAACAAAAGCCTTGTAGTGTACAGCAACACAGCAAAACATTTTATTGTGGGATATTAACAATGCCATATCTAATTGAAATGCAGTGCTCTTTAAGTAAAAAATTGGCAGCGTTATATGCTGCATAGATGTTCCTTGGCAATGATGTTTAATATTTTAAACGTCAGATTAATCTGAAGCCCTCCAACCAATAGACTTCATGAAAAGCTCTCCAAACATTTTCATCCATCACTGTGGGTTCCAAATGTATCGTCTCTTTGTCTTTTTCCTGGTTGCACTGATTGCAACTGTCACTGAGTCACACAGCTTGCTTTGGGCCCGCAGCCAAGTTGATTACAACAACAACTTGTGAACCATAAAAAGGTAGTCTTCAGATCTCAGAGAGAGCTGAATTATAAAGAAAAAGGACATGCTAAATCCATCTGAAAAAGAGTGGACTCAAAAAAAGTGCTTTTGCATCATTCTCATTATGTTCTCAAGAAAGAAGCTAGTTATCAACGGTGAAATTAATTCTTTTGAGACATCACAGGCAGCTACAAATGAAAAACATGTGGAAGCTGTCTGTAGCCTGTCAGATGTTAAGGCAGCACCTTATAGCGTAAAGACCATAGACGCACAGCTTTAGGGGCAAATGGGCCAAACTGATTTCTGAGTTATCTTCAGCGTAATTCAGTGTGTTCTATTTCTCAGCAAAAGGACTGCTCACCAGCTGTCTAGGAATATTTGACATCTCCAGGGTATAAACAGTAAAACTAACAACTTTATTTATATGGTAACATTTATAGGGATAATCTTTATACAATGGATACTAAGTAGGAAAGAGCTAAGCTGTTGTCTTTTGGGGAAAGCGCTATTATTAAGGCACTATTATTAAAAAAAGAAAAAAGACAGCCTTTTGTGGATGACTGACTAAAAAGTTGTCTCCCTATCTCCCACAGCACAGCACAGCTCACGTGCATCCATAAATACTTGAGTTCCCAATGTTTTAACCAATATATTTTAATTGCATGAATTCAGTGGGGGTTGGGTATATAGGTCTGTGTAGTGAAACGCCACTTAGAAATTAAAAAAATTTAAAAACTAAGTTCTGCGTCTGATAAGCTTAAAGTATTCTATAAAGCAATAAGGAGCAGGACATTAATTTGATGAATGTGTCTCTGCTGACATGAGAGAGTTTTTCTTCAGTAATGATCAACCTCTGTGTTAGAACAACCCAACTTGTTTCTCTCCCATCTTCACAGTGGGAAGCTGTTCTATGTTGTCTTTCCCTAATTAGGTGAAGACATTGTAATTTCCAGCCTAAATTTATTCACGATCAGATTATACCCACATGTTCTCATGACAACACTATTTGCTATCTTAAATAGTTATTTCTCCTCCCTGGATGTATTTACAGTCCATCATAATCCCAGTTTCCATACTCTAGGTGAAACGGACCACAATCTTCCATTTTCTTCTCATATGCCAGGCTCTCCATTTCCCAGGCCAGTTGAATAGCCCATTTTTGCAAGTACTTTAGCTTGGATTCATCCTTGAGCATGAAACACAGGAAGTGTGCAGAATAGTTCATGTGAGGGTTTGCCAGAGCGCCGCACTAATGGCATTAGTCCTTCTGTGTCTCTGATACAGCCCATGAATGCATTTCTCTTTTTTTTTGGTTATAGCGGTTTGCTAGGTAAAATAGTTGTATTAACTGTATACACATCATTCTCCTCCTGAGTTGTCTCTTGATGAGGAGATCAGATTTTATAGCAAAACTTTCATTCTTAGTTTCTAAATGCTTGATCTTGGCCTTCGAATTTCACTTAATTTCTGTTACTCTGGTCCTTAAAGTTATCCAGTCTTTCTGGTGTGATATCCTCTGTTGTTATCACTTTGCTTTGTCAGTCCATCTCATAACCATGGATGTTTTCTGTGGCATCTGCATCCATCCAGATGCAAATAAGACTGATCCCAAGAGCAGTGCTTGCGGGTGCTGCCTCTCCATCTTGATGCTTTGCTTTCTACGTTTGATGAGAAACATTTGCACTTTGTAAAGAGACATGGAGACCACTGCTCCGTGTACTTTTAAATGAGATTTTAAGATGCATTTTGTAAACAGAAGTCGAGACAAGATAACTGATTTATTTTTTTCTTTTTTTTGGGGGGGTGGGGTGTCAAAGAGATTAGAATCCTTATTTAAGGCCTTAAAGCTATTTTGGTTCATGACAGATCTCGCTGCTCCCTTGGACTGCTAACATTTGCAGGCAATTCACTCACTTATATGAGAGCATTTTAACAATTTCAGAACGATTAATGTCAAATAAAATATTAATATTCAGATCTAATATAAAGAAGTATAATCTCATTTTGATGCTTTGTTTGATTTAGAATTCAGACTAGAAGGCATCAGAAGACCTACAGCTTGTTTTCCTTTTCATCCAAGTTTGAATGAAAAGTATGAATGTAAAACTAAAAGCTTGTGTGAGAAAGAAGGTCGTCAGGTGGATTCAGATTCAGAAATTCACATGCATTTTGGAACAGTAAGGCAGAAACCACACTTACTGTTTCAGTTTAATCTGCAAATCACAAAGCTGCATCAGAATGAGCAACAATTTATATAATTCTTTTCGGTTTCAGTATACAAGGCAAGACATAAAGACTAAACTAACACCTACTATTCTGCTTTCCCTCATTTCTTAGATTGTAAACTGTTTGAGGTAGGGCTAGTTTTAAGATTATTCTGTTTCCATAGTGCTTAGAAAAATGGGCTTGTATTCTTAGTTGGCACTATTGTAGGAAACACCATTTCTGAAGAAGTATGGACAAAACCTGCCCTGTTGTCAATGAATCATGGATAATAGCAATGCTTTACATATTTCCTCTTAGCCTCCACATTCTGTAGAGATTTAAAAAAAAATAATATTCTCTCACTGTAAATAACAAAGTCCATGCATTTACTGTACAAAGAGCAGTGTTCAGTTAATGTAATGACTAAATCCAAATCACAAATACACAAAAAATTTAGTCAGGTTTTAGAAAATATTTTTAATTCTTTCCATCATACATGCAAGCTACAACATATATGATATGCCATTCCCACACCTCTGATCTGTATAAGAGGAGAAAAGGATTTAAAACCCTATTCTTGATTTTCTGAGATTGATTAAAATGCTTCAGCACAGCTGAATCGTGCAGGTGTAAATTGTCTGTGTGTGGGAGGAAGAGACAGAATTGCTTCTCTTCAGCCTGATCTGACTTACACTACAGCAAACAGCCTTTTCTCCTTCATGAAATGTGTGGTAGTCAAGAAGCATCCTGCTCCTCTTGTGATCTGGGGTACTGACAGAGTGTTTCCAGTTATTCACTCGAGATGGGAAATGCAGACAAGTACAATGCAGAACACATGGTTAGCAATGTGCTCCGGGTTTTTGGTGGAATTCTTCCATTGCTAAATCAGTCTTCTCCTAAATGGCTGTGAAGTGCCCGAGGTTTTAAGCTGTTTTCATACATGTGCGTTCTCCTTCACAGACACACATGCATGTATAGCCATGCACACATGCACATGCGTGTGCACAGATGTGCTCACGTATGCATGCACACGTATCTCAGTTGGTCCCAAAAAAGGAAGCATTTCTAAAATAATAAACCTTACCAGACTTTTCTTTCTTCTGTGATATTCTACCTACTTGGCAGGTTTTGGTGGTGCTGGTGTCAGAGTGTCTGCAGGGCTCAAAGAACTGGGCTTCATCCTGCACCAGCCATTGAATGTGCACACAGAGAATAATAATCCAGTATTGTTAGCAGACAGAAATGGGAAGCACCCACAACTATTCTCTGTCCATTGCCTGGAGGTGGATAGAGAGACTAGACTGTAAGTAAGGCACCTACACTGTATGCCTGCAGATACATGTTGGGTATTTTTTTCTGCTGTGATTTGCCCAAGGTTGTACTGAGGCTCTGTGGTAAGACCATGAATTGATTACAGATCTCTTGATTTCAGTCTAAGACATTAACTTCACATTGTTCTCCTGCTGTTACTAGAAAATACGTACCCGAAAATGCTGTGTATCTGGGATTGCTGGGAACTGTTATTTGGCTGGACTGGCTGTGAATCAACTTAGAACAGTAAGAGTGGGCACACCATAAGTGGATTGGTAAAGCTTTTTGCGAAATTAAGAAATGTAAAAGCCCCAAGAGAGAATCAAAGAGTAACATTTTCTTGGAAGTCAATGGAGAGAGCAGCTGATTGACATATTTTATAGAGAACTCAAATCCACCTAGTGGGCAGGAGCAATTGTTAATGTAAACGCAAATAACCTTTGTTTTTTCAGTTGCTTGACTAGAAGGAAATGTGCTGTTGATGGGACACAGACTACATGAAGAGCTGCAAAGGGTCATCCAGTGGAAAATAGATTTTGAAGATAGTCTTTGGACTTGTCTTTTTACATTCCTGTCAATGAAGTCTTGAGGTATCAACTCCTTGCTGATATGCCCTCCTGAATGAATGTAGTAATTACCTGCATTAAAAATAGAAAATAACATCTGAGCAGCACTCCTATAACTATAGTTCAGGTTTCAAAACTGAAAAAGTACATGTATCTTCAGCAATAAGGAGGAGTCAAGCAAAACAGTCATACAGCACATTTGTCTCTTTTATGTCCTTGGATCTCCTGAAATTGTCAGAAAGGTTTTGCTGTGGTATCTTTCATGGTGTTTATGGTCCAATAGGATAAATGTGATTTGTTAGAAGTTTTTTAAAGTCCAGGAATAGACAAACTGGGACAAAGACACGGTGGAAAAAAATAAATCAGTGATGGCATTTTTCTTGGTCTGGTGCTAAATCTTAGTATTTGCAAGCTTTCAAAGATCAGCTGTTGTATTTTGCAGTAGAGGACTTGGGTACAATGCATAGGAATAAGGTTTTTGCGGTTGTTTTTTGGGGGCGTGTTTCTTTGGGGTTTTTGTTTGTTTTATTTTTGTTGTTGGTGGTGGTTTTAGTTTAGCAGTTATGCAGTTAACTTTGACAATAACAGCTAGCTTGGGCTTTCAAGCAATAATTGTGTATGACCTACCATTCCTGTATGTGTTTTCAAGTGCTATGTCATATGAATCCTACTGGCAGGAGTTTTCTCCCTCCACTCTACTACTTTCCTAACAAATGTGACAAATATTCAAACTGCCAAATATGCATGTGTTTACATATACGTTTTCAGTTTTGCCTTCAGAAATATTAATTGTGTTTTGTGTGGCTTACAAATTTCTGCCTGATCTGAGAACATAAAATTATATTACTGGAGAAACATTGGCTAATGGCAGCCAAAAGTGTGTATGAAATGTAAAGAAAACATATTCTTCTGGATTACAGAAAGCATGCTCTTTGACATCTATTTCTGCCAACCCAGCAGTGCAGGGACATTTCCGGAGGAAAGACATTGTTACTGGGAATATAAAGTTACGCAACACTTTGCTAACAAAACACTCTCTTGATCTCGTGATTTAGTTATAAGTTAAGGCAGCCCTGGAGCGATCTGACCTTGGGACCGGCAACTTCAAGACTTGGGGAATGTAAAAGGAGCAGCCTCTTACACTACTAATCCTCTGAACATTTCAACTGCTTTCAGCTAGGTTCAGCTAGGTCAGGTTGTTTTTCCTTTGTCCTTTAATCTTTCCACAACTCTTTTTCCTTCCCCCAATAACGCCAGTGCTGTTGGGTTTTATTTTATTTTCCGTTAGAGGCATAATCAATGGCTTTCAGGATTGGTGAGCAGCTGGCATTTGCTTTGGAATGACCCCAAACTGTCAGACCATTACTGTCATCTGCTATGTTGGCCATGACCATATTTCACTGCTTATATATATGCTCACTCCTGCATGGACAGTACTTATGTTAAGTGAAACAAACGGAAGAAGCTTTGCCAGCATCTTAATGGAGAAGACGAGTCTCTTGTGGTTCAGCTGCCTTACTCCCAGATCTTTCGTTTTCAAACCTGCCACTTAGTTTTCCACAGACTTTTGTAATATATTCATGGATAAGGTGAAGAAATGTGAGGTCTGAGAGCTGGTACATGCTGTTGCTTTCCAAATCCCATAAGGATTCTTCAAACACTGAAGAGCAAAATTCTTAGGCAAGTCAAAGTATTGTAAATGAAAAAAATCAGATGCAAAAAATGCTGATATAAAATTATATACATTTATGACTAAAATGCTCTCATGGGATACAGAAACATACCATATATGCTGCTCTCAAATTACTCACAGGATTACTAAAGAAGTCATCCTGTTATTCTTAGAAACAGTTCTGAGAACATTTCTTTTGCTGTTCGATCGCAAGTAAATCCTACTTCATCTCAAAACCCACAGAGAGACTCAGAAGCCCTTTCTGTCCCACCTTCAGATTGATCAGAGTACCCCATTCCATGATTTTGGATGAATCACTGAGTCTTTTTGGGCAAGCTTGTTGTTACCCATAACTACCACCTGGATAATAAGAAACGATGCTATCTCTTACTGCTGACTGAATAATCACCGGCTGGAAAAAGTAGAAGCTGGTATCAGGAAATACACATACAGAAGGCAGGAGAGTCAATAATCATCAGCCAGTGTGATGAAGAACTGAGCTGGAGTATTTTTCTCTAGCTTCACATAATTATCTTTATTTTTAATATTACATTTATAACAAGAGACTGATTAAGTGTATAGATACCCTGTGGAGGATCTTTACAGAAATCATGGTTCTCAGGCTGTACTTTACAAAGTGTGATCCGTGTTTAAAGTAAAATCCCTTGCCTGATCTGCTTCTCTGGAAAAGAATATTTTAAGGAAAGATCCCCTATACAGGATGTGGCTTCTTCTACTGCTGTTTCTATCCTCTTGAAAGCTCTTTTTCTAGATTCAAAACTGTCCCTGACTTGGTGTCAAACTTTTCTGATTTCATATTCTGTTCTTCCCATACTATCCATTCCCCAGTTTTAGATTTTCCTCTGTCTTCTTTTTCTGCCCTTTTCTTCTGTGAATCATTCTTCCATGTGAACTACACGTCCTTCTTTTCCAAACAAGTGTGGCTAGTAACTCTTACATGGAAAGTAGAATTGGTGAAAATTGGAGCAATACTCCTCAAAAATCTACAAATTTTTGAGATTTTTTCACTGAGCTAACCTCCACTTGGAACACACTCCCTTTGTAATAAATTAGTGATTTAGTATATGGATTATGACACATGATTCTCTCAGGTTTTTTTAATACACCAGTAAATAAGCTCCTAACAATCTGAAAGAGGAATTGTATCTTCACAAAGTACAGAAATGTCTACTAAGACAGGCAGGAATACTAAATGATCCCTTAGCCTTCCATCAGACTATTTGCATGAGAAAACTTTCCCTAGTAACACCGTGCAATAGTACGATGCAGAATATTCCTATGAGGCATCTGCTTGGGGTTTATTTTACCACTTCCATGTTGTGCTATTTTGGCATGACCATCATTAGGCTTTTGAGGTCTGAAACAACCCTACAATAAAATGCTATTTTTTTAGTATAGTTACAAAACACTCACAGCATGAAGCCCATCATTGCCTCCTCACATACCGCAAGTTAGGAAATGGTGTGGGATCACATTTGCCTGTTGCCATTTTCTTAATGTCATTCCTATTTCCCCTCGCCGATTTTTTTTTTTATTTACAATCCTTGTATTTTCCATAGAGAAGGGTGAGCTACCAGAAACCAACACACAAAAAGCTATTCCAGATATATGAAAAAGAGATAAAAAAAGAGAAGTCTGAGGAGACCGGTGTTAAGTTCTGTGAGAACTTGTCTGAAACACCCTCATAAAAAGTAACGTGTGCCCAGCCTTCTTCCTGATTTGAAATGCAGTATTAGATGCTATCTGAGATTAGAAAACACACAAAACCAAATCTACATATGCAACTAATTTAATCAAAGGGATGTGAGGGATGACTAGAAGGGATCAAATACCAAACCCATACTTTGCCACAAGAAGAAGTGTGGAGCTGGGAGTGAAGAGGGTAAAAAATTTAGTCCATATGGTCTAATTATTGATGTTCAAGGCCTTTGTCATCTGCTGAGCACAGAGACATGTAGCTGGAAGGATGGTGTCCTGGCTGAACTTTCTGATGGTTGATTTCCCCGTATTTCTGTTTAAAGAGTGATAAATCACCAAGGACTACTGCATAATGGTGGTTTCTTCTTACTCAAGGAAAGGCTTCCCCTCTAATTATAGCTTAATATAGAGTCTGTGGAGGGAAGGACGAGAGCATGGGGTGTTTCTTATTGTGCAGAATAACCTGCTTGACTATGGCTCCTAGAGGGGTGCTTTTAGCAATATAACTTTTCTTTTGATCCTGGCAAAAATTCAGTAATTAAAGCACATTGTCCTTGCTAGAGCCTTTGTGTCAGGGTAAGATTCCTGCTGACGGGACACATGCACAAGGCAGAGCTGAGCTTGCCCAGGGGAAGTGGAAGAAGCTCCAGTGCTCAGGGTACTGGGCTAGGCAAGCTCTAGAAAATGGACCTTGCAGTTATGGAGAGACTGGTGAGAAATTTCCCCACCGACCACAACTGTTTGCAGTATCCCAAATTCTCTTGGATTATAAAATAAGGATTGTGAAACACAGGGGCAGACCCTTTGATGCAGTCCCCCTGGGAACAGGAAGGAAAAGTGAACAGGAGGAATTTGTGGTTTTAGCTTTCCAATAGCTCTTAGAGATTTGATACTGTTGTGATTAGTTGTCATGAGCTACAGCTTCAGCATGGGAGTTGTGCAGCATTGCTGCCAGTCTGCCTCAGGATTCAGGAGGATGGAGGGGCCATGTGTCCTGACTGACCGGTTGCAGAGCACTGCCCAGCTGAGCAGCATGGTGTTCGTCCTCCTGGTTGTCTCATTGCTATTCTGGTGCTTTATCACATCTGCGTGGGACGTGTTTTTCCCCACTATGAGAAATAAATTTAACTCTCAGTATTCAAATGGGGTGATGCATACATGTTTGATATCAGTGCTGGCATTTTTGGAAAGCTTTGTAGATTATGTTTCCTGCTGTGTTCAAAATTCTCATCTGCTCAATAAAACAGTTTCTACTCCTGTCCACCCCCCAGGCAATCACAATTGCCAATTTTCAAATCAAAATACTCCAGCTCTTTTGACTTTCTTCCTCTTAGAAAAGGCATATCTAGTGCCAGTACTAATAAGCAGATCTAGTGCCAAGCTTCTGCTTGGTTCAGTCACACATTTTAATGAAACTTTCAGAATTGAGCAAAGCTTTAAGCATTAAGCCCACTTCTTCCACTATTCATGTTTTAGTGAATTATTCAGTAAGTGTAAAGCAATAACTGGCTACTCTATGTTGTGACAGAGACCCTCCCCCTCTGCTAAGCCACAAGTATGAATATTGAAGGAGCCATCTAATTCAGAGTCGGGTTGTTAATGTATTGATAGACAGATTTTTTTTCAGGTGGCTGATGGCTGACATCTCCACTTATGGGCAAAAACATTTTAATCCACAAGAGGATTAAAAATTCGGCTGAAGTTTACATGAATTTTACCAGCAAATTCAACAAGATCAAGATCAGCTCTCAAACAAACCACTGGAAATCTAAACAAATGTACTTTTACTACCCAGATTTTTATCAGTTCTGTGTTATTGGTTGCAGATAGATCGAGTCTGTGAAAGGGCAAGCATCTGTCATTTATTCCCTCTAAGACAGGTGCTTGAATAAGAGCTGCGATTTGCACCTCCTTACTTCAGTAAGGACTATATTAATAGCTCTGATGGGTGCAGGGAGCTATATTATGCTCCAGAACAGTCTGATCAATTACCAATTTTTAGTTTCCAAATGAAAGCTATGTTAGACATTCAAGAATGAATCTATATGCATGCAAAAGTCTAATTTCTAAAGAAACTCAAATAATTTACAAATAACTTCGCTTACTAGGAAAATAAGCGAACCCCAAGCTGTGAAAACCTGAGGTAGCAATTGTGTTTCCAAGCTGAAAGTGTTCAAAGTTTGCAGGGAAATTTAAATACTGTCTGTAATTTCATGCAGGGTGCTTAAAGTGTTACTGTTGTAGTTTCAAATGTTTGCCCTTCCTTTGCATGAGTGTAATGACAGTTGGACCTACACTGATCAGAATAATTAAATCATATGGTGATAATACAGCAAATAAACATTACAAAAAAAATTGTATAATTTCTTTCATTAATTCTGCATGGCATATTCTCTGCCTAAGTATAAGAATGTCAACGAAATGCATAAAACCTTATCATGCAAATATTACACTTGTTAAATGAACTGAAGCCTGATCATTTAATTAACAATTATCTTGCTGTATAAAAGACTTTAACTACATTTGAGCATATTAAAACACACAGTTAAATTTCCCAAGTTTCAAATCTACTTTTCATGCAGCAAGCAGGGAATAACTCTGTTTGGGTGTCATTTTATTATCCCTGAGCTTTTACTTCTTAGCAAAGGTCAGTCAGATTAGTTGTACCGTTAAGCCCAAAGTGTAACAGTTTTAGGGAACCGTTTGCAGGTGGGATATCTGTGCATGTTTACCACTTTTCCACTCGATGTGTGCATGTGTGTCTGTACACTCACACACTCACACACACGTACATGCACACAGTAGAAGACAAGAGAGGAGTGTTGTGACTAACTCGTAAATAAGTAACCTGATGGGACACCCACATATAAAGAGAATGCTACCTTAGGGACAATGCAAAGGTTTTACCAATGGCTTTGCCATAACGGAGGAGGTTGAGTTGACTGCATGTATTTTACAATGAGGATAGGAATGGTCAAATTAAGCCCCCTTAAGGTAGATTTAGACAAGGTCATTGAAGGAGTTTGTGTGCTATAGAGAGCTTGTGCTCACCGTTAACCCGAATTAGCCTGGATTTCATGCTGAGAATCAGCATAATTGTATCAAGCGTGGAATAGCAGCTCTCCCCACTTAGGGACGTGCAATAAAACACTGAAGGTAGCACAGTTACCAAGGGTTTCAGGAAGTGCTTAAGTTTTGGTTAAAGGAAGGAAAATAGGTGAACTTATTTTATTCACAATTGAAAACAATTTCATCTGGTAAAACACTAAAAAACCAAAAGGCATTTCAGAGTTTCCAACAGTCATATTTTGTAACTGCACACATTGTCAGCTATTGCCCGAGGAATTATGAAGCTTTACAATCCACGTTGTCCTGTAAGAAAGGAAATATGGAGAGAAATGTTTTTCTTTGATACCTGCCAGAGTCTCCAGCATAGTCACTTTTGTCTCCTAAAGAGCAGCTCCTCACTACTAATGTATGAGCACTCATAATTTTTCAGGAAATTAATCCTACAAAAACTGCTGCTGGTAACATCCTTAGTTCTAAACAGAAACTTCCTACACTACTGTCCTTTCACAAGAGTCAAAGAACCAAAGGCAGGTTTTGGTCACAGTATGCTCTGCACTTCCACATTGCTGTCAGTCCAACTTAGCTTTTGTCCAGTTTTCTCAGGTCTGGGACCATGAACGTTTGCGTTCTCTTGGCAGTCAGAAACTGGTATTTTGCACATGAAGGAAATAAGAATGACGATGATTGTGATGATGAGAACAACAACAATAATAACAGCACTAACAATAATAACAATAATACTAATAATATTGTTACTTATAAAGATAAGCACAAACATTCCAGCACTTTCCTTGATGTTTTCCTAATTGACTTTCAGTTACAAGGCACTCTTCAAATTATTTTCTTCTCAGGCCTAGGTATTTTCTCAAGAACAATGAGCGGTGAACTTAATATCTTGTAGTGCTCTTTCTGTATCCAGTGCTCTTTATGCACCCCTGAACCCCTGCTATTATCAGTATTTCATGCTACAGTTGTAAGATTTAATTTAGAATATTTCTACAGTCCCTTAGAATTCTCTTTTTATGCAAAAGACATAGTGCAGCTATGAGTTACTTTCAATAATGAATCTTTTATGATGATCCTTTGATAGTGTGAAATGTGATTTCCTTCCATCCACCTATTTTGTAAGTTAATTTATAGGAAGAAACTAAGTTCTGACTCGTGTACTGACTACCAGGAGCACTTAGACCTCAGAAATTATGCTACTAGCAAAAAAATTAATGAAACGAGCATGTTAGTTTATTTTTTTTTTTAAAACAGGATCCTCTAAGGCAATGTTAGCACTGATAACGGATTTCCAATCTGTTCTTTTTTTTTTCAATGTACACAAAATCCTTTCTAAACCCTAATTAATACAATTTTTGGCTTAAAGCAAGAAGACAAAGCTGCAAAATAAGTAACAGTAAAAAATCCTTTGTGTGTGAATTTGCACATACTTTAACCCAGAGAACATGTAATATAAACTTGTATAATGCCTTTTTTTTTCTTGAAGTCCTGTTTGCCATTGCTCTTTGAGTAATGATTTACACCTGAACTGACTGCAGGGAGTGTAAAATATTATCTCCACATTTAGGAGGATTTTATACCCAGTTTAGGCTGGCATTTGTGCAATTTCTATGCGAGAAGAACAATGAGTGAAGCCCTTCAACTGTAAAAACGGATTGTTCAGCAAACGGCTTCTTATATGAGTCAGCCTTACTCTGCTGAGGAGATTTTTGATGTTAATGACTACACCATCCTGAGAAAGCATCCTGAAGAAAAGCTGTAAGGAGAGTAACTATTACTTAAAGTCAGTTTGTTTGGATCTAGCTTGCAGGTTATAAAGCTTCTGGACACATTCACATCCAGGTTAGTCTTGCTACAACAAAATCTGTATTTTAACATTTGTTGTCCACTTACATAATCCCAGCATGAGCAAGTAAATCTGTAGGAGAGAATGGTTTTATTCAGCAAATCCCTGATTTATCACTAGGACAAAGCCTGTTCCTTCCAACCAATGTGAGCAGTTAGGCTGCTGAAGTTGTCTTTGCACAGAAATCCTAGGTCAAGGACTTCTACAACTCATATAGCATGAAAGGACAGGAAGCCAAAAGAAAATGTTCAGAAAACATTTTAAATGCTTTTTTAGGGCCCGAGTTAACTGCTGACCCCTTTCGATTTAACTCTTTAGTTACAGAAAAACATTCTATAATTGTCATATTTGTAAAATACTTTCTGGAATGACATCTGTGTGAATTGAATTCCCAAATCAATTGTTGCCTTCATATGAACAAACCCCATCAGTTGAAATTGTGGCTTTTATTCTCAAATAGAACTTTTCTGTACAGGTCACAAAAAGTTCAATCCTAAATGAGAAACTTTTCAAAGGTTGTGTCCAATTACAAACCAGTAATTTAGGTCAGCATGACTGTGTGGCCAATTTGTAAGGCAAGATGATGCAAGGACTGGGTAACTGAGTTCACCACAGAAATGGTACTTTTAAAAAGTAAGCCTAATTTTCCAAGGATTGTTATTTCTATATTTGTTACAATTATTGATCCTAGTAAAGAGCACAGCCCAGTCTAAGAATCTGTGGTTTCTTATCTACCCTATTTACATAATTGGTGATGATTTGCATGTGCAAAGCAGCAAAGGATTTATTCACTGTCCCGTGTTGAGACGCATCTGCCAGAACTGCCTGGTGTCTTTTAAAGTGGAGGTACTTTTTCATTAAAAAATTATTTACTTGATAAATTCCAGTCTTAATCCTACAAAGATACATACCAACGTGGAAATCTTTTAAATCCTCTGACATATAATTTATATGGCAGGTCGCAGACTAAAGCTGAACAAGGGTATGCGTTTTGCTAAAACTCACTAGGTCCCTTATGCCGTACATCAGCTAGCAAGTATGTCTATCACTCATGAATAGGTAATTACTGGGAGGGCAACAAATGTGGTCTAGCCAGTTTTGACACCCACAAAACTGCTTTATTTTTGTGCCCATGATGAATGGCACATCAAAAAAGTTGCTTCTATCTTGCATGGTTAGCAACCTACTCTGTACCTTGATGAGTAAATATTGTACATATCTCAAGCCTACAAAATATGCAGTTTTAAAATAATAATAGTTTGCAGTAGTCATTAGGCTGAGTCCAGAGGAGGCTGTTTTTTAAAGCAACATATCTGAACAAAATTCTTTTGCTTATATTCTGTGCAGTCTTCAGGGTGATAAATTTTCAAAATCAAGTATTGTTCATGTTCACTGTAATAAAACTCAGGTACCATAGAAACATTTCACTTGTTTATCTCATAATACCTTACAAAAAAGTAAAGTTTAAGACCATTTTATAGCTGGATAAATTGAATGTGAGAAAGATAAAGTGACAAGACTGAGGCCATGAAAGCAGCTAAGCAGAAGCAAAAAACAATTGAACCTACTTTAGCTACATTCTTCAGGGATTTATATAATTTTGAATAGAAGAGACTCATACAGAGGGTTCGGCTCTGAGTTTTGGAATTTTGAGTTGTGATCTCAACTGAGATCAGTCTCTAACTTATTCATGGATATTTATACTCAGCTATTTTTTGAAGAATGAAAATATACATTTTGTGTCTCATACAATGGCTAATACCAAATCATACTTGGAATCACAAGGAAGAGAGGATAGCTTAAGAAGGAGGTGAACACAGCTAAAAAAAAGTCTTTGTGTTTACTAAATTGTGGGGCTAGAATACAATCCAATCCCACTAGAAGGTGACAGGTCACATTTTGCTTCAAATTACATGATTCTGGGAAAGAACTAAGAGTGGACAAAGAAGATACTTTTCATTCAGAGAAGTTAATGAACCACTAGTTAAACATCACATTTCAGGCAGAGATGAGTCTGACAAGAACATACCCACTTTCTCCCAGAGAGCTGTTCGTGCCAAGTCTTTGGAAAAGGGAAGGCTGAAGATGTTGCACCCACTGAAGCTACTCTCTGACCACCTGGGCATTCTCTTTATATAAAGTCTATCAGCAATTAAAAATGTTTTATCTCAATGGAGAAGTGCTGAGCTGCTAAACTGGCCTGAACATCAGTGTCTTCATATTACTGACAAGAAATTTAGAGGCTACTCAAACTATAACATCACATAAAGAAACTTGATATGTGGCCTTCATAAATCCAGTCTTCTATTTAAAGATGAAAAAGGCTCTTGGATTGATTAACCATGCCAAGGAGGGATTTGGAAATACCAGAGTAGAAACCTCTAGCATTGCTCTGGTTCAGAAAGATAATTGTTAAGTAAACAGAACTTTCAAAGCAAGAGCTTTGTTCTACATAGCAAATAAGCACTTATTCAGGCATGTAAATGGCAGAGAGGCATCTCAGGTATTTTCTGAAGGTAATTTAGGGGCACTTAGGTCTCCTGCTATGTGCTCAAGTTGGTACCTCTAATAGATTTGTAGAAGTAGTCAAAAGATGTTGAGAAATTAGATAAAGGTTCTTCAGAGCTACAAAGAAGGCTGAAGATCATCCTGAAAACACCAAAATTTCTGGGAAGTGCTTCAGATTTATTTTTCCACGTTAGCCCTGGATAAAGGAGCTCTGATTAGTCCCATGTTTGAGGAACATGGGAAGATTCTTGCTAAAGCAGATAAAGGATAATAGGAAAAATCACAGAAGAAGCTGCGATTCAATTCGAAAGAACTGAATTATGAGTGTATATAATTGAAGTTTTATATTCAGAAAGAAAAGATGGCAAAGAAGAACATGGGGAAGTACTGGGAAGAGGATGCAAATGTTCTGGGGAATTACTGTTGCTCATTTCTCTTCCTCAGCTGGTTGGTCTGCTTTTGGGTGAATTACTGAGATGCGTCACATCTTCTCAGTAATGTCTCTGTCACTGCAGGGATTCTGCTTAAAGCCAGCCAACACGGGGCCACCTTCACAGCTGGGGCTTCATCAGTTTTTGGGTGCTGTTACTGGAGAAGGAAGTAATGTGGGTGTTCTTCATGGAAAGGATTAAATGCATTTTTTTCTGGTTCTCTAGTCAAAACACAGTGTAAATTCACTTGGGCAGAAGTGATATTACTTCTGGAGTCTACTTTGTCGTGTTCTTTCCCCTACCACGCCTTTTCCTGTTTGACAGCAGTCACTACCAGTTTCCGTGAATACTTTACAGAATGCAATTCAGATATTGTTTTCCTAGGTGCGCATTGAATATATTTAGAATAATCCCAGTAGTAATTTCCTTCACCACCTTTTTTTTCAAGTTTTGTGGAGGAAGTGCTCTCACCTTCAAAATCAGACAAAATTTGTGTAACGTATATTTTGGAAATTTTGACTTACATATCCATAGAAAGAAATTAATTGTAAAACTAGCTGAATTTTCTTGTTAACTATTCACATTTCCAAAATGAAATAAATTGCTTTTAGACGTTGTCTTCAAAATAAGTAAATTTAAATTCAATGGATAAATGACATCTTATAATCTCTTCAAGCAAAATCTTTTGGGCAAAAAAATAATTAAGAAACACTTAGAGTAGACACAAACATTTAAAGCGAGGCTGAGACTTCAGCCCTAACAATGAAAGACATGTGCAACCATTGTAGGATAATTCAGTGGTTCTTAAAATTACAATATCTTATAGTGTGCCAATCATTTTCTAAATCTGCCATCAAAACCACATACCTCACTAAAAGAAATTAAAAAGAAAAAAACAGCAAAAAAAGAGAGCAAACCTGTTATTTTCATGACTGAAAACCATATGGCCTTTCTCAGTCTTTCCTCTGCTGCACAAATTCACTTGAAATATTGAGATTAATTCTCTATTCTGTAAATGCTTGTGAATCACACCTTTACCCATCTGCCACCCTGTGTCAAAGAAGTGGCACTCCTATATCTACAAGCAATTCATTAACCTTGTTTTTTGAGTGCTATTCTCAGACTCCTTTTTCCACAGGTTTTTTTTTTATTGATTCTTCAGTTTCATGTCTGCCTGTCTCATGTTCAGTCTCTTGCAATGGATACACTAAGTTGTGATTGAAATGGATGAAGTCACTAGACTGCTGACCTGATCTAAGGTAGATTTTCCAAGATCAGGCCAAATGATCCCATTTTCATAGACAATAGTTCACAAATTGTCCTCCACAGAAGTTCTTGCATTGCCATTAAGCAGTTAGCTTGATATAAACATTGCTTTATATTTTTTATTTAATTTTGTTCTGAAAAAAACCTGTTTGTCTGTCCACATGATAATATGTCCTCAGATTGTTTGCAAAATAGTTTATAGAATCCAGTACTGTGTTAAATTTTGATTCTTTTTAGTGCATATTTTGGCAAAGGTGGGTCCATTACATTTTCCAGGCTCACACTGAGTGATTTAGGTAAGGTTACTCTTTCAGGTGGAGCGTAGTCCTTGGTGATGCCAGACTTTTGATGGAGATTGCAAAGCCAACTATAATGAGAATAACATGACATTGGGAGAAGAATATGGAACATAAATCAACAGCGCTTTAAGTTCCTGACAGCTTGTAGTTTTTAATAGATACAGGTTGAAACTAAGTTGGCACTACACTTAAAATATCCCAAGACCTGTTCTTGTTCCTGTTTTTGGAGGTCTTGCCACTGTTATGATAGAAGTAGAAGCTATTGGCTTTACTTCCCATGGTTTTCCTGTGGGTTTTTTTTTCTTTTTGCTAAGTAAAATGCTGCTGACATTTCAAATGACAAATCTAGTTTCCTACAGTTCTTAAAAGAGGAAGCCTGACTTCAGTGAATATGTGAATCAGATACTGCTGCCAAATGAAAATGATGTCTTTTGGGGCTAAAGCTTTGAAGAAAGTATTCTGTATTAGCAGCACTGAGCTTGCTGCGTATCGGATAACAACCTTCAGATCTGAATATGCAGAAGGTGGCTTTACTAGGGGGTCTCCCAACTCTAACAAAAAAGAGGGTTTGGTAGCCAAACTAAGGGTGTTCTGCAATTGCTCCCATGCTCATTAAGCAAGGCAAGTCTGCACATGGGGTAAAAAAAAGAGCAATTTAGAGGAGTTATAAGGTGGGGTGAATATTATTTTTATCCACAAGGATCATTTAATGACTCTTTCTACTTTATTAAAGCTAAAGTGACAGGGAATCTGGAGTTCAGTGTGTTTGTGCATTTTTTAGAGATAAGGCCACCCATTAGTTTCATAGACAAAGCCTCTTGGTATCTGAAGAGGAAAAAATTCCCATGTTCTAATGAAACAGCCTGGACTGTTTGCCACTTATGTCTCTCTACAGGACTCTCTCTCTCACAATCTTTACTATGATTTGGATTCAAATTAAAAGAGACAGTGGGGAAACATAAATTATGATGCATGGCAGAGAAGTTTAAAAGAGGGAGAAGTTTAAATACAAGTGTAAATAAAAACAAGACAGTATAAATAAAAGTAGAGGTCACATCTACTTGGTACATTCACTGTTTTTTTTTATTATAGGAGTGACAAGGGACTCCAGCAGAACCGCAGATTCCCACTGTGTTCACAGTTGCTTAAAGACAGAATGTAACAGGTATGTCTGCCCCCAAAGAGCTTCTAAGTACAGCCTCATTTTATTCAGCATCTTTACAGAATAATGTGTTTTAAAAGAAAGTCACGTTTCTTTGGAAGAGGGAAGACACTGTGGACTATTATGTACTGTCACAAGAGGAATTGTGTCAGAAATGCTTTCACTGATTCTACGGCAGAGAGAACAATTTTATATTTATATCTTTTTCACATAGATCTCTTTAGAGATCATGTTATTTGCAGTTCTCAGGAAAGTACAGCCTTTCCCAACCCCGTTTTGAGAAAACTGTATATAATTATGGAACAGCACTGAGTGGCCTTAAAGCAAAAGTGCCCAGTGAGTTCTGAAAAAACCCTACATAATGTTTAGGATACTCTATGAATCATCTTTGTTATCACAGAAGGAAAGATCCAATTAGAAACAGACATCTGAAATGTCAAGTGAGGACATGGCAGACCACAGAGATGGGTAAAGTGAGGAAAAATCATTGCAACATGCTTATGTTGGGCTCGTATACTATTTAGTACCAGTGCAACTGTGCATCAGAAAAAATATTACTGCCAAATACTGTTTTTGCTTTAGTGGGCTGGATACAGTTACAGAGTAGCTGTGAATGACAATCTTGGCGCATAAATAGTTAGCAGATATGACCATCTTGGCATACGAATGGTTAGCAGATACTCATTCCAGAATTTAGGCAGCTGTATGGTGCAACACAATATATTTTAAAGTAGTTTTCCATATAAAATGTCTTACAGAAGGCTTTACAGCTAATCATCCTTTGTATATGCATACACAGGAGGATACCAGTTGCAGTATAATCCATATTTGGCATATAGAGACATAGTACAGGCAGAGGCCAATGAATTAGGATCTACTTTAAAAGCAGACACTTGTAAACAGCAGCTAATTAAGAGTTTATCAGCATGTCACTATGTTCAACAAACCCTAATATTTCAGTAAAGTATAATAGTGCATGCAAGCTGAGCTGTCATATTTTATCAGATTGCAGCTTTATGTGAGGTGAGGACAGGACACTGCACACTGCACGTAGCACTGTGCTATGTGTGGGAGCAGCAAGGTAGAGCATGTCAGGATGGTTCTGCTGTAAATCTTCAGCACTGCTTATATTTTTCAGAACAACCTTACAAGAAAGCCTACCCTATACAACCTCTTGCCTCTGGTAAGGTAAGAATTTGGGCTCTTTTTTCCTGAAAACAGAAAGCAAGAACAAAATGTAAGGTATTAATACGATAAAGCATCCTACGCCATCAGAAGACATGTGACAAAGAACCAGCTGAACAAAGGCACAATGTCATTAACTGCTGCGGACATTCAACTGTAAGCACATGATGTGATTGTATGAAGTACATGAGAAGTACATGAGCACATCATTCTTTCAGTGGGAGAAACATGGCATTTGTTATGGACTATTCTCATTTCCTTCCATTTTCTGTTAGTCCTACAGAACTCCTGTTTTCCTCAGCACAACGTGGCAAATACGGCACAGCAGTGATATGAAATGGATACTTTCTACTAAATGCTTTAACTTGTGATCCCTCCATCATGATCACTAATGGTGCAGCTTAGAGCTCATTCAAAGTCTCACAGCTTTGTAATATTGCTGAAGTGACAGGACAGTGTCAAGGTATCCTGAATGATTGATCAGACTTTAGGTTGGCAGCAGTGAGTCTTTTAACCACCTGATATCAGTATCATTACAAAAAGTCTTGTTTCCAAGTTTTCCTGATCTGTTTCTCAGGATCATAAGAAGATTCATTGCTCATGCTTGAAATCTTTCAAGCAGACAGCCTGACTTCTGGATTGCCAGGGCATTAGACAAAAAAGCCCTGCTGAAAACCAGAAACTTTGAGAGAATGGCAAGAGCCGTTTATCTGGAAAACCTTCTTAAAGGAAAGAGGTTGTCCTTTCTGTCAACATAGAAAGTTGATCTGATGGAGTCATTTGCTTTTAGAAAAGGGGAAATATGATTCTGAGCTACATCAGAATCCAATTGACTGCAATTTTAATGCTTCCAATGTTCATTAACAGGGGGCAAATCTTTACAGTCTCTATCAAATGCGAAAAGTAGTATCCATGAAATGGAGAGATTAGCAGCCAAGTACAAAGCAGAATTGGTAGCAGAGCTGAGGAATTTGTTACCAGAGGACACTGTGGATGCAGGAAGTTTGCAGGCTCTCAGGGAAGTGTTGGCTAACTAGCAGAGAGATCTGTTGACTTACGAAGTATTTGACTTACGAAGTCTTCCAATCTGAAAGAATCAAGAGGTTGGGAGAATGCTGAAGAGCATATGTTTGATCCATTTTTACTGTGTTTTATGCCTCTACTGATGGACATTGTTGGAGAAAGAACATGGGGGTTAGAAAAACCTAGGTGCTATGTTCTTAGGTAAAGGAATTTCTGAATTAAAAACTGCTGGTTATCAGGATCTTCCAAATATTGGGGGATGCTGGCAATACACTCATCTGGTTCTTACATTCTTCTGTAGGTTCCTGCTGTTGACCAGTGCTGGAGACAGGATGTGGGGCCACAGAGACCTTGGGATCTAGTATAGCTGTTCTCATGCTCAAGCACTACAATGCTACTTTTTCAATCACTGTTTTTATATCAAGACTATTCAGACACATCTTCTGGCATATCCTACTACTTTTTATCTGTCAAGTAATCTCTGGGTAATTCCAGAAAAAGGAAGTAAAACCAGAGTACTTAGGAGAATGACTGTGATCGTCATGGTTGGTTCTACAGCTGCAAAGCTTTGAAAGCCCCCACTATTCACAGTCTTAACAGAACATAAGGCCATTACAGTTGGTCTCAAAAATTTTAAGGACAGTTGTTTATATAACAAGCCTTTTATCCTCAAACAATATATTTTAGTCTAAATACTGTACCTATGATCATAAATTTCTGCTTATTATGTGGATTAAAATAAACAAACAAGGGACAATAGAAAAATGTCAGTAGGGCCTTTTGCTTAATTTCCTGAAAATACAGAAGTGGCTTCTTCATGGGACTTTTCCAGACATATGTACTCAAGTCAGTTTTCTCTGAAACCACAAAAATGTCTCAAAGTTTATGCCTGTTTGTAATTGTACATTTTAGAACATTTCTGATTCTCCGTTAGTCAGAACTTGATGAAGTATTACAAGAATGTGTGTTTCATTTTTGTAACCCTAAAGCTAACAAAGAATGATTTTCAAAAAATATTTAAGACATCTAAGCTCTGTTTCAAAAGTGACTTTTCCATCCAGAAGCCTAAATTCCAAAGAAAATTAAAGTCATGTATTCCTGAGATGTTTAATCAAGGAAATAATTATTTCAAGTAATTAACTAGGACTGTTATATGTAAAACTGAAATATAAAGTGTCATCTGAGGTCACCAACTAAACTTGTAGAAAACGCTTTTTTCTACCTATATTAGTACTGCATGCAAAATACATGGAGAAAAGGTTGACAGAAATTAACAGAATGGGAACTATAAATGCAATTTTAATAATTTCAGAACGGAGGAACTTGCTTTTTAACTGTCTTCTACATTATGAAATTCATTAACATCCATGCTTAAAAGGACAGTGAGTGGGAGTAAATGTTTCCAAAGATCCATGGTGACTTTTAATGACCATAAGCAACAACGTAACAAACATCCAGATTCAGCATCTTCTACGTATCACTGCTTTCTGTTTCCCATAGTCAGGGTGGAATGTGGTACTTCCCTGATGCGACGAGCTCCATCTATTTTATGTGCTGTCTGTGAACATGTTGCAATTTAAGTTGTGGTCTCATTTTTCTAATTTTCTGTTGGGCACTATAAGTCAAACTTTGTCCTCAACATATAAAAATCCTGTTCCATATGCTCAAAAGAGCAAGTATTCTGCAATGTAACCATTGCTGTTAGTCACATGCATTTATTATTTCACTGAAGATATGTAAAGACTTTGCAAGAAGACACAGTGAATGCAGTTTTATAGAAGATGCTGCTAAATTAAAGGAGTTCCTGGAGTCCTTTAATAAAAATTTACTAGACCATGAAAAAAATCCTGAATTACATGGGAGAGAGGGAGAGTGTAGGTAAAACTTCAGACACATGTGGCTGTACTGTCGGAGCACGTAACACGTGGCACTATGACAGACAATTAAAATCACTTAATATAAGTGAGCCTGTGTCTGATTTTATACATAAATGATACAAAGACTGAGTTTCTATTTTTTGAGAGGATCACAGAGAAGATAATTTCTCAGTAAGGACAGGAAGAAAGGAAGGTACTATGAGCCAGGAAGGAGGGCCATTAATGTTTCTTTGTTTTTCTCAAAATAGCACAAGGGAAATGGCAGCTGAGAGAAGGAATTAAATCTGAGAAGTTTTTGAGAATTTACATGGGAATTGATCAGTTGTGAATGAATGTACTTGTCAATTTTTGGTACAGTTTACTAGAGGAAGATATAAAAGAACAGTCATCAATTATAACTCTGATTATGTGGGAATGCTTACACTCATTTTGTTATCATAACCCTTGCTAGCTACCTCTAATTGCTGAAAAAATTCCAAGTAAAACCTGAACAGAAGGTCAGATCTCAGACCAGAAAAATTGAGCCACTTTTGTAGATTACAGTTTCAGTCCTGTTTTTAAGCATTTCAGAACATACGGCTCATATTTTTTGCTATTTTACAAATATATTGAGAGCATCTAGTACAGAAACAGTCTAGTTCATCTGTGAGATGAAAGACAAAAGAAATTTTACTCTGAAATTCAGTGTTTTACAGCTCCATTCATAGAATAAGCATCTGAAGTAATTAAGAAACACATAAACTGCCTCCAGAATACAGTGCAAGTTGTTCCCTCCTAAAATGAAAAAGGACAGATTTTCCTAAATTTGCAACAGAATGATTATTCAGGTCTATATATGTATCTTTATAGGTGTCTTGACACAAAACTGTTTGCAGCTGTTGATGTTAGATTTTGGCCTCTACATGTTCACTTAAATAGAGAGGCAAGTAGACTGATGAATGGATTCGTATTTGAATAGCTAAGACAGAGGTGATTCTTAAATACAAACCTTGAAAATATTAAAGGCAGAGCCTTGTAAGGAAGTATTGGGAAAACTCTGCAGTACAGTAGGTATGTAATACACCTCAAGGATTTCCAGGAACCAGACTTCCTTGATGTTTCCTATGTTCCTTCATAGAACAAGTATTTCTGTGACTTAGCTTTTAGTCACACATGTTTACCACTTCATTGAACAATTCTGAAAATTTTACAGAAAGCTCAAACAGGATGTTATCTGCACAAGTAACACCCAGGAATTTGTCTCTCCACATAAAATTCTACCCTGGTATTTTTTTGTAACGTCTACCAATGGTTTGATGGAGCAATACAGAATATGTCACTAAATATGAAAAGTCTTACCAGCAATATCTTGCCTACTTCAGATGCTAGAATCAAGATTTTATTTGTCTGTTATGTAAAGTGTGGCCATTTATTCCTACAGAAGATGAATTTGAATTCCTACCAAACCAGACTTTCACTTTGATCACTGCACGCAGAAATCCATAAAGAATTTTTGCTCCATCTATTCCTAGTTTAAATTTTCCACCAAACCATACTGGGAAGTCTTTGTTCAGGAAAGGAAACCCCTGGAGCCAAACTAAGGCAGCATCTAGTAGATTGTTTGCACAGATGACTCCCTCAATTTGCAGCCATCAAGACCTGTCAGTTGTGCAAACCAAAGGGAAAGAGACCCTTAATCAGTGAAGACGAACTTCTTTATGTGCTCTTGCATCCATCTTTTTACCACCATGCTGGTGAGACTTCTTGGAAGCAGCTTCAAGGAATATTATACTTCTGTTCTGTGTTATCTTCCTATTATGTTTTTATACAGAAATCCAGAGAGGATTGTGATTCAGAGAACAGCTGCTTCCTTGATTCGCCTCTTCCTGTTCTCACTCAAAGGCTGTCCTACGTAAGCAGAAGGGCACCAGCGGGGTCGCAGGCAGGGAGGGGTGGAAGCCATGCCCGGAAATATGAACTGCTTTTCTCAAAACACAGGCGGAGAGACGCTTAAAGATGATACCTGCCTCTTTCAGAGTTCAATTCAAAGAGGAATTTGGCTTGAGTGGAGCATCAAGGTTTTTGGAGACAGAGTGATATCCGAGTTCCAAAGTAAAAAATAAGAGGAAACAGTGTCATTATATCTAATGACTCCTACATTTTAAAGTATCTGTGAAAATTCTTGATGCAGTTAGTAAGGAAACATGGAGTAATTAGAATTATAGAATTAGAAATGGTCTAAAAATCTTCACAAAAATTTGGGTTAGAGTTTGCATCCCACTCAAAATGTGATTTCCCTATGCTCCACTGACACCTGGAATCTAGTATGCCTTTGACTCCCCATGGTAGGAGAATTGTTTAATTTAGCTTTCTATGTATGGCCTGTAGGTTAGGAACAGCAGACAGCAATTTTAGTGATTGTTGTCTGTTTACCATAATTACAGAGATATTTTAGACTTCCACATTTTGTTGTAAGCATAATATTAGGTAGGGAATAGCAGCAGAACATTTTGAGTAATCTGTTATTGTGGACACATCCTGAAGACTAGCTGATGCTATATTTAGTCACTGTGTGGTTAACTGTGACTAGACTGAGGATGTTATTTTTTTTGTTTTGTGTTTGAAGTTGCAAAGGTTGATTTTTGCAGTCTGAAATAGCTCGATTAAAGAAATAATAATCTCAGTTTTAATTCAGAGCTGTGCATATGCACACATACACACTCAGATTTTTCCTTTTACTTTCTGGTGGTTAATTTATATTGCTGTGGCTCACTTTGATTCAGTTAAGTTTCTCTTGAAGCAAACTAGCTGAAAAATATACAAATATACATTCACAACCAACTACAACGTAATCTTAACTAAGGATGCATTCTTAATATATTCTTTGCATATATGTATACAGCTTCAGATCCTGTATCCTGATCTTGTTCTTGCTGAATAGTATCAAATGGACAACAGTGTAAAGGAACAGAAATTTAAGAAAAACATGCACAAAAGTTATTCACCGAATACCTTTAAAATGGTAAGTCTTTTTAAAAGACCTATACAGCTTTAAAAAAAGGGTATTTTTAAATTTAGCATTTTGGCTTAAGCTGTGACTGCCATAACCTCCTCTTAGTTTTGTGGCTACTGTAAAGCACCAGCAGCAATTGCAGCCTCTGGGGAAGTTCAGCAATTCACAGGATCAGGAGCCCAGAGACACGGAGGGGTAGGGAAGGAAGCAGAATCATGCTGTTTCCTCTGCACAGGACAATAAAGTTAGTAAGTTGTAGGTATTACTTGCAAAAAGCATAGCCAAATTGTGAAACAATTTAAATTGGTTTGGGGCTAAGGCTAAAGTTCTGTTTTTATCAAGGA
The DNA here is from genome assembly GCA_027925045.1 of Hypotaenidia okinawae. Lineage (NCBI taxonomy): Eukaryota > Metazoa > Chordata > Aves > Gruiformes > Rallidae > Hypotaenidia > Hypotaenidia okinawae. Next base: position 34,733,346 of record BSDF01000006.1, read on the forward strand.
TTCCATCTCTCACACTGAAGCCGTAGAGGTGTCCTGAAATTTTTTGGCTCGGGTTAACTGAGATGTATGATTAATAAGTGTTTATATATGTTTTTTATATTTGTGGACCCTACATTTACACAATATCTTATTTGTTTCTAAACACAAATGTAGATTTTTTTTTTTGATAAACAGCATGGTTGCTTTTAGTACAGTGTACAACATGAACCTTTCTAGGACACAAAAGATCACTCAGAAAACCTCTGACTTTCAAAAACTAGAATTTAACATCACAAAACTTAGAGAAATATTACATTTGCACCTATTAGTCAGTGCTTCAAGATACTTTTCTCACATTCGTCATTACCCCTCTGCAAGAAATTCCCCTTCCTGCCTCTCTACCAGTAGGATGGTTCACAGTGATGCTTCTTAGCCCACATCAGGTAAAACCTAATAAATTCAAGTTTAATTCAAGTGCGAGCTAAAGTAGTCTACCTGTTTTTAACACTGTGAGTTACAGAGTTCTCCAAGGAACCTCTGTGCTGACACACAGTGAGGACCAGCAACCTTAAAAACAAGGGAGGTGATGCAGCTAGAGAGAATAAGAATTGCATAAGAATTGCAAATTGCTCCTGCCCTTTTCATGATTACATCTCTGCTGTTTAAATCACACAGGTAATCCTGAATATTTTACCCTTCATTAGTAGGAAATGATCCATGTTTCTAGGACATCCAAGCATATTAATTTTGGGAAGATCCTGGGCATTTCAGGAACACACACGGTGTTTCCTGCCTTGCAGCATGTACTCAATTCAAGAGATCGCTCCAGAGACAGTCTGAAACAGTAACCCTTGAAGTTCAGCATTTCAAATTCTCAATATCAATTGTTTTATTCTTCCTATCCCTGCTCCTTTTTTGCCTCCCTACTTACTGCTATCAACTTTAGCTCTGCACAAATCAGAATTGTTTTGTCAGTTTTCATTCAAAAAGTCTTTCAAAAATGCAATAGGCAGCTGCTCTGCTGCATTTGTTTCAGATTTATACCACAACCTTTTCTTCCTCATCCATATGCCTCTAGCCTCTTTCACCTACTCATGTACTCTGTGATCTTTGGAGATCTATCTCTGCTCCTAATCAAAACAGTCAACTGCTCAGCAAAGACTATGGGGCTTGATCACAGAAGTTGACTTTAGGGATATATAGGGTTACTCTTCCTCAGTGACACTTACATTAAATGGAGAGAAGCCTCAGGAGTGAGGACTGAGGATGATAAAACAACTAGAATTGTCAGCTGTTGGATGTCAAAATGTCGACTGTCAACCCTATATTATGTACAGATGAGAAAATTCTGCCCTCTGAGATATTCACAAATCTTTCTGCATGTCAGAAAACAGAGGTACTTTCAGGCAAACCTGCAGTAAACATCCTAAATGGTTTTGTAAAACACAGTAGTTATAATTATTCTCATAGCACAACATGGGTAAGCCAAGGCATAGAAAGATTTACTGATTATTTGAAGATATGAAGAATGTCAGTATTAGAAAACATGGTGGTTTGACTTCTGTGTGTCATTTGACCCCCTTACAATGCATAAATTCTCCAGGCAAAAACTGCATTACAGTAGGTAAGACAAGAATACGTTCTAATTAAAAATATTTCTCAGAGAGTCAATATAAATCATGATTAATACTGCAACCACCCCGCAGATACCCATCTGTATCACATTTCAGTCCAAGATAAATAAAATCTTCTTCCTATGTTATGTGTTGGCCATGCCCATATGACCTTGTCATGGTCCCCTGTACTGTTCAGTGGCAGAATCCATCTTAGAAGAATCTTATAGAATCACAGAAGGGTAGAGGTGGGAAGAGACCTTTGGACATCATCCAATCCAACCTTCTGCTCAAACAGGGTCAATTACAGCAACAATTACAGTTGCTCGGGGGTTGTCAAGGTGAATTTTAAGTATCTCCAAGGATGGAGACTCCATGACCTCTCTATGCAACTTGTCAGGGTAAAAAAAATATTTTCTTATGTGTAAATGGATTTTCCTTATTTCAATTCCTGCCTATTGCCTATTGTCCTTTCACTTACCACCACTGAGAAGAAGTTGCCTCAGTCTTCTTTACTGACCCTCTCCCTAAAATATTTATACACACTGGTAAGATGTTTTCTGAGCCTTCTCTTCTCCAGGATGAAAAATACCAGTTCTCTCAGTCCCTCCTTGTATGGCAGATGCTCCAGTCCTTTAATTGTTATCATGGCCCTTTGCTCAACCAGCTCTACCAAGCCCATCTCTCTTGTATTCAGGGAGCCCATAATGAACCTAACACTAACAAATATGGCCTTAATGCTTAGTAGAGGGAAAGGATCACCTCTCTTGGCCTTTTGGCAATGATCTTTCTAATGGAGTTTAGGATGTTAATTGCTGTTCTTCTTTGCTGCGAGGGCACATTGCTGGCTTGACTTCAACTTCTTGTCCAGGTGTTTTTCTGCTAAACTGCTTTCCAGCCAGTTGGCCCCTGGCTTGTACTGGTGTATGTGGTTATTTCTCCCCAGCTGCAGGAGTCTGCACTTCCCATTGTTGAACTTTATGAGATTCCCATCAATCTGTTGAGATCTGTCTTAGTGGCAACACAACCATCTGGTGTATCATTTGCAAAGTTACTGAGGGTACATTCTGCCCCATCATCCGGATCATTAATGAAGATGTTAAACAATATGGGGCATTAGCACTAATTTGTATGACCACACTAGGAAAAAGATTAGTCTGGAAGTGGCTGCAATGAATTATAACAATCTGCTTCTGTTTGTGGTGAAAAGCATGATTTTATAATTGCTTGCTAAAAAAAGATGAGGGTTTTGGGGTTTTTTCTGCACCACTCCTCCCTTTTCTCCTTTTCCTTCCTAGTGGGAAAACTGTATGCAGGCCAATTCCTATCTGAGTGGCCTTCTTCATTTTTCCTTGCCGTTGTTCTTTTGCATGGTCCATTTCATTTATTGGCCAGCACACTAGTGTCTACCAGCTGCTGGCTGTTTAAGGAAAATAAAGAGAAGAAGCATCCCTACCAAAACATTTCTCTGTCTTTCATGAAAACAGTTTGCATTCTGCACAAAAATTCATTCGTGGTATAAAGGAATTGACGTCAGTACTGTTACACCCAGGATGATTTTGACCCTGCATATCTATTATGCAATACTTTCAGATGCACAATTCTGTGATGAACAAATGACTGCCAGATGTGAGAGTTGTATTTTCTCCTTTTTAAGAGGTCCATGAACAAATTCTCGTGTGTAGACTGTAAACTTCCTCAGCATATATATATATGCATATACTGTAAGAATAACAATATAGAAAATAATTTAAATGACAAAACAAGAAGGAATAACAAAAGAAACCCTACATTTATTGATCTTAAAAAAATAAAACTCTTGGAACTTCCTTTCATACATGTGATACTTGCAGGCTCCTTTTTCCTGCCAGGCAGAAACTGGAAACTTCTACCAAAATACTGACCACATCCAGATTTCAGAGAGAAGCCCCTGGAAGGAAGAGAAGATAAAATTGACTTCTCCTGAAGTCATGATGGCATGCTGTGTAAAAAGACCTGCATTTAAAGATACAAACATCACAAGATGTGTGGAAGAATCCAGTGGCATGAAGCTGTCCATTGGCTTTCCAAGTATATCCTCAATATTTTTCAGTGAATGATAGTAAAAGCCCATGAAGTTTCCAAAGCTGTATTTCTGCATTTAAGCATGTAAAGAAGGATATAAAAGTTTTGCATATTCATTGTTCCAATGGTTTTAATCTTGATTTCATGAGAATAGGTCACTGCAATGACATGCTTTGCAAGTATCCTTCACCAAATACTGTTTTCCTATCCTCATGTTGATTTCTGCCCTTTATGACAAATGCCTTGGATTGTTGGTTCTTCCTGAAAAGATCTCCCCATCTAAATAACTAACTTTACAACTGCTTCTTTTGCCTACTCTCTAGGATCACAATGCTACTAATGTTATCTCTAGCAGTTTACTGCAGAAAATAAATAAGGAAAAAAGTTCCTTCCAGATCATGTTTTCATTGCATTTTGTTGAAATCTCATCTTCTATAAATGTGGGTGATAAGTAGAAAGCATCTCTTGCTTTACCCTTTCCTCTATTTTAATTTGCACTTTGTGCTAACCCTTCCCCTGAGTGCCAAACACATTGGACTCCCAGTATTTATGGCTGGGACTGAAGTATAACATATGGAGTTAATTCCTATTCTGAAGAAACTGCATACAAAAGTCAACACATTATTACATGACTTAGGTTCTGTTTGTGGTACATTTGGCACCTGAAGCTGAGTCAGTCTCCTGCACAGACTAGTTCTACTCCAAAAGGTAACAATCAGACCAGCTTCTGCTCACCAAGTACACAGGGCGAGCCAAGGGTTTCCTGTATGCTGTGTGCCCAGACAGTTAAACCATGGTCTCCACCAGGTGGACAGGTTCCCCCTACAAAATTGGGGCAACCCCGATGGAGGGCCTGCCTAGGGATGCCGCGGTTCAGGTCTCTGGCTGCAGGGAATGCCTGAGTCTGCTGCTACCAGGGAAAAGAGGCAAATACCTCACCTGTGTGAGGTGTGAGCAGGTGGATGATCTGCTTTGCTTGGTAGCTGAACTAAAAGAAGAGCTCAAAAGACTGAGAGATATCAGGGAATGCGAGCGAGAGATTGACTGGTGGAGTAGCTCCCTGGCATCCCAGAGGGAAGAGTGCCAGGAAGACACCTAGCAACTGAAGTTGGTCCCCCTGTCCCATCCTAGTCGGGTAAATGGGAGTGACCCAAACCCTGAGGAGGGCTGGAAGACAGTCACATCTTGCTGACATAGGCACTCCCCCTGCCTACGTACCCCACTCCCCCAGGTTTCCCTAAGCAACAGGTTTGGGGCCCTGGAAGTTGAGGAGGAGGTATGTGAGGGGATGAATGCAGCCCCTCTGCCTCAGAGGAAGCAGAAGCCTAGAGTGAGGTGATTTGACTGCACACCTTGTGTCTGCCTCTGTTAACCAAGAGAGAAGGGTAGTAGTGGCAGGGGATTCCCTTCTCAGGGGGACAGAGAGCCCCATATGTAGACCAGACCCTACACGCAGGGAGGTGTGCTGCCTCCCTGGAGCCCAGGTCAGAGACATTACCAGAAGGCTCCCAGGGCTGGTAAGATCCTCTGACTACTACCCATTATTGATAGTTCAAGCAGGCAGGGACACAATCACGAAGTGTAGCCTGCGTGCTATCAAAAGGGAATTCCAGGACCTAGGGCCCTTTGTTGAGGGGGAGTGGAGCTCAAATAATATTTTCCTCTATCCCTACTAGTGGGAGGAGGGGTTCAGAGCAGGTCAGGAGAACCCACGAGATGAATGAGTGGCTGAAAGGCTGGTGCAGGCATAGGAACTTTGGGGTGTTTGACCAAGGGATGATGTACTCTGGTCCTGGCATGATCACTGCTGATGGGGCTCACCTGTCCCCAAGGGGAAAGCGGATCCTTGCCCAGGAGATGGCAGGGCTCATTGATCGTGCTTTAAACTAGTTAGGAAGGGGGAAGGGGATATTACGAAGGCTGCTGGGGTCAGGCAAGTGCTTTGGGAGACACGACGTGAGTTGACGGTGGAAGAAGGTAAATGCCAACAGCACAGTGACGGACTTGGGGATGTTGTTCCATGTGATAGTAGGGGAAATACTGTGGACTGCCCTGAGGACTCTTCAGTGGAGCCACTATCGTCCATCCCCTGCTGGAAATCTCACTGTAATCTCTTGAGGGTACCTGCATCTGCTGCCCCACTAAAATGCCTTTATACTAATGCACGTAGCATGGGGAACAAACAGGAAGAATTAGAGATCTTTGTGCGGTCACAGGGCCACGATATCATTGGTATCACAGAGACATGGTGGGACAGCCTGGATGACTGGCATGCTGTCATGGATGGCTATGTGCTTTTTAGGAAAGACAGGCTAGAGAGGTGAGGTGGAGGAGTTGCTCTTTATGTTAGAGAGCAGCTAGAATGTACTGAACTCCACCTGGGGAAGGATGAACCATCAATTGAGTGCTTGTGGGTAAGAATCAAGGGGCAGGCTAGTATGAGTGACACTGTTGTGGGTGTGTTGTGGGCACCCTGATCAAGAGGAGCAAGTTGATAGTGCATTCTATAAGCAGCTAGAAGTAGCCTCGAGATCCCAGGCACTGGTCCTTATGGGGGACTTCAATTACCCAGGTATTTGCTGGGCAAGCAACATGGCCAGTGGTATGCAGTCCAGACAATTTCTGCAGTGTGTTGAAAAATTTCCTGCTACAGATCGTGCAGGAACCTACAAGGGGAGGGCGGGTGCTAACAAGGACGGGCTTGTTAGGGAAGTGAAGGTCGGGAGCAGCTTAGGACAAAGTGACCATGAAATGGTAGAGTTCAAGATCCTGAGTGGAAGAAGCAAGCCAAAAAGTAGGATAGCTACCCTGAATTTTGGAAGAGCTAACTTTGATCTCCTCTGCAACCTAATAGGAGCTATCCCATGGGCTACGCTGTTTGAAGGAATGGGAGCCTGTGAGAGCTGGCTAACATTTAAACAGCACTTCTTCCAAGCCCAGGACTGGTGCATCCCTTTGAGCAAGAAATCGGGAAAGAGAGACAAAAATCCTGCATGGATGAGCAGGGAGCTAATGAGTAAACTCAAAGGGAAGTAGAAGGTCTATGAATTGTGGAAAAAGGGTCTGAGCACTTGGGAAGAATATAGGAATGTTGTCAGGGCCTGTAGGGACGCGACTAGGAAGGCTAAATCCGACTCTGAAATGAAACTAGCAAGGGATATAAAGAATAATAAAAAGGGTTTTTTTAGATGTATGAATAGTAAGTGGATGACCAGGGATAATGTAGGTCCCTTGCTGAATGAGGGGGGTGTCCTGGTAACAGGGGATGACGAGAAGGTGGAGATACTGAATGCCTTCTTTGCTTCGGTCTTCACTTCAAAGGCCCCTCAGGACCCACAGACACTGGATGAAAGTAGGAGTGTTTGGGAAATGAAGAGCTTCCCTCTGGTTGAGGTGGGGGTGGTCCAGGAGCATCTCAAAGGGATTAATGCACATAAATCCATGGGCCCAGATGGGATGCATCCATGTGTGCTGAGGGAGCTGGTGGAAGTGATTGCTGAGCCGCTCTCTGTCATCTTCAACAGGTCTTGGAGAACAGGAGAAGTGCCTGAGGACTGGAGGATAACCAGTGTCACTCCGGTCTTTAAAAAGGGCAGGAAGGAGGATCCTAGCAACTATAGGCCAGTCAGCCTCACTTCTGTCCCTGGAAAGGTGATGGAACAGCTTGTTCTGGATGCCATCTCCAAGCAATTGGAAGTGAAGAAGTTCATGAGGAGTAGTCAGCATGGATTCACCAAGGGGACATCGTGCTTGATCAATCTCACAGCCTTCTATGATCTCATCACTGGCTGGGTAGATGGAGGGAGAGCAGTGGATCTCATCTACCTTGACTTCAGCAAGGCTTTTGATACTGTCTCCCATGAGATCCTGATAGCAAAGCTGAGAGAGTATGAGATAGATGAGTGGACAGTGAGATGGGTTGAGAATTGGCTGTCAGACCGAGCTCAGAGGGTGGTGATCAGTGGAGCAGAATCTGACCTGTAACTAGCGGTGTTCCCCAGGGCTCGGTGTTGGGTCCAGTCCTGTTTAATATCTTCATTGACGACCTTGATGAGGGAATAGCAAACACCCTCAGCAAGTACGCTGATGATACAAAGCTGGGAGGAGTGGCTGACATGCAGGAACACTGCGCTGGCATCCAGCGAGACCTGGACAGGCTGGAGAGCTGGGCAGGGAGAAACCAGATGAGGTTCAATAAAAGCAAGTGTAAAGTCTTGCACCTGGGAAGGAACAACCGTTTGTATCAGTACAGGCTGGGGGATGACCTGCTGGAGAAGAGCTCAGTGGAGAAGGACCTGGGGGTCCTGGTGGATGACAGGTTGGCCATGAGCCAGCAGTGTGCCTCGGTGGCTAAGAGAGCCAATGGGATCCTGGGGTGCATCAGGAGGACCATGGCCAGCAGGTCCAAGAAGGTGATCTTCCCCCTCTACTCTGCCCTGGTCAGGCCCCACCTGGAGTATTGTGTCCAGTTCTGGGCTCCCCAGTATAAAAAAATCAGGTATCTCCTGGAGAGAGTCCAGAGAAGGGCTATGAAGATGATTAAGGGCCTGGAACATCTGCCCTATGAGGAAAGGCTGAGTGAGCTGGGACTGTTCAGTCTTGAGAAGACTGAGAGAGGATCTTATTAATGTTTATAAATACCTTAAGCAGGGGATGCAGGGGGAATTGGCCAGCCCCTTTTCAGTGATCTGTGGAGACAGGACAAGGGGCACTGGCTGCAAGTTGGAGCATAGGAAGTTCCGCACCAACATGTGGAAAAACGTTTTCACAGTGAGGGTGACAGAGCCCTGGGACAGGCTGCCCAGGTGGGTTGTGGAGTCTCCTCTGAAGATATTCAAGACCCACCTGGACACCTATCTGTGCAATATGTCCTAGGGAACCTACTTTGGCAGGGGTTGGGCACGATGATGTCTTGAGGTCTCTTCCAACCCCTGTGATTCTGTGATTCTGTGATTCTGTGATTTTTGCCAGAATAACTGGTCCACCAGCATTAACCAGGCATCCCAGGTATGTACTTCCCATATCTGCTTTGCAGATAGTGAAAAGGGTTTTGAAATTCCAGGGCATTAGCAAAAACAATGTTTTTCCACTGAATAACTTTAGGATGAATAATAGCATGACTTTTCAGTTTCTTGTCCTAATGTGGTACTTTCCCTCTGTATCTTTCATCAACAATACAATGTCTCCCATTGTATTTCCTTCTCAGCCCTTCTTTCCTGCTCAATATATTATTTTATGTCCTATTCTTAATACAAATGACAATGTAGCCTTACCATATCCAGACAGATTGGGATATGCATCAGAGACTGTCTGTTGTCCAAATGATTAGCACCCTGCTAATAATTCCCCCCCCCCCCAGCCCCCCACCCCCTCCTAGTTTGGGTAACATACCTTTGTAAATTTTCATGGAACTTCAAAATGACATATACCATAAGGCTGAGGTACCCTTTTATTTCTAAACACAGGAACTTATGAGGGCATCTGGTCTGAAGTAGATTGAAGATTACAATATTATTTAGAAGACTGTTACTTTTGAATAAACTGTATAGCATTTCCTAACTTTTAGGACACAGGCTGAAAATGTGCCAAGCTTTATTTCTATACAGCTCTATCCTGAAGTATTTTTAGTTTTTAACTGACCTTGGAGAGTTGTCCCTGGCTTGAGTTGTTTACAAAAAGCAAATACAATGTAACTAAGAACTTCAGGTTTGTGATGAAGCTGCACCAAGTGATCCTTTGAACAAGAAAGGGGGAGTTTGGCACAGATTCGATCTTTTTGGATTAACGCTCTGGTAGGAGAACACTTGAAAATAAGTCTATGCAGCTCTTGATCTTTCTGAATGGTAGGCTCCCTTCTTTGGGATTATTTCAGATTTCCATCTCCAGTCTCCATTAAAGCTAAGGAAAATTCTAGAAAGTCATAGAAAATAACTAAAACTTTAAAGGACCACTTTAAAAGGATGGCTCAGTCACAGAGATTTATGTCTGCTGTAGGAAGTCACAATTGCTGCTGTATGTATATTTGGATACACAAAATATTTTAAATAAAACACACTTGCCCTGTGAATCAGGATTGACCATTTGTTTCGCCGCTTTATGGCTGAAGAGAGAAAAACAAATTCTTTTTGAGGCAGACACGAGGTAAAGTTCTGTATGAAGCAATATTCATCTAGTCATGCCCAAACATATACTTAAATGGGGATGGGGAAAGGGGGGTGAGTGGGGGGTGTTTGAAGACTTATGGAGGACCACAAAATCCTCTCTGGAAGTGGGAGAGCTAGCTTGGGAGAGCCAAAGCAACAAAGTCAACAGGAAGGAAGGGTTCATAAAACAGAATTGCAGAAGCAGAAACAGCCCCCTGGTGAGAATCACTTTTGAGTGTCCCAGCCCATTTTATTTTTCACCTTACAACCATGGACGACTGGAAAGCATGGAAATACAGAAAGGCTGAGACAAAAGAAGGACAACATACCTAAAGTGGAAACAATCGTGAGGTCTATTTCTAGTCAGTGCTCCACATCTGTATATGTAAAAAAACCACTACCCAGTTCATCACAGAATTAACAGCCTAGAGCTATTCATGAGCCATCCAAAACAAGAGCAGCAGAGGAATTGTGGATGAAGGCAGAGCACTAGAGCTGGGGGAGCTGGGGAGTTGTGTAACACCTGCTTGCAATAATGTTGGCGCCGGCTACCACTCTGAGACTGTCACTTTCCAAGTTCTCTAGAAAAGTACAATATAAAAATCTTAAGACAAAAGGAGTGGCATTTCTGCAGAATTCCCTTTTCTTATTTGCAGCCGTCATACACTAACCGATTTCTGAGATGATGTATTCAGTACCCTATGGAACTCTAATGAATTCAATGAAGTTATTTAGGGTATAAATCAGAGCCAGTTTTGCTCTGTTTCCTTGAGATTTCATATGCTTGTTACCCTCAAAACTAGCTCGTCCCTCCTCCTTTTATTTCTGCAACTCATTTCCCACAGCTGTAGTATTTATGCAAAATCCTTGGCTGCTTCTTTGGCCTCTCTTTCTGCTGCCTGAATAATTTGATCCTCCGGAGTATATGACTTTAAAAGTGTGATGCACACTCCAGATGAGGGATATTTTTGCACCTCTTCTCCAAGGCCAGATTAGAAATGAAATTATTTCTGTTTAAACAGCTAAATCTCCAACCTCTTTTTTGTTTGACAGTGTATCTATCTTATTCAGTATATACATTGAAGCACATCATTATTAGGGCCACAAGCAGGGAGTTGAATGGGAGCTGAGTATAGCTTATTAAGACATTCTGGGCAGTCAGTGAGGTAAAAGCAAGTAATTTATTTTGTATGTCAGACCCCTTGGTGTTATTTTTGTTTGTTGTGCTAATATTGTTCTAGATGTCTGCTGTGTCAACTGCAGTCAGGAAACTAGTCAAGAGTTGTGTGTCCTTGACAAAAAGTACATGTAGAAACAATGAAAAATAATTACTTTAAAGATGCAGTAATAGCAGCAATGGTTAATTTCTGAGGTCCTTGTAAAGATAACTGTTATTAGAACCCCTGGCACTGAAAGAAAAATGAGCTAACAACAGTTCCTTATCTCTATGTGTATAAATTTTTGAAGGAAAATGTTCAAGATACATGGAGTAGACAAGCCTTCATTTCAAATAGTAATATAATATACATACAGATACTTAACTCTAAATGTAAGGATTGAAATGTCAGTCCTCTTTTCATGGTGACTATTTTTAATCACACTTCATCAAAACTTTCCCACATACAGAATAAATTTGTATGTTTCCTCTGAACTTATTATTTTTGTGTATTGATGGCTCTAGTCCTACAGCTAGTGCTTTGGGTCTGTCAAAGATCTGAATGAAAGTTCAAACTGTGGTTTTAATTGGCTTGGTTTGACATCTGTTAGTCTGTTTTCTAAAAATATGTTTCAGCTAAATAGTGACCTATAACACTAGGCTCAAAACTAGTACTTGGAATGAAGCTTGGCATAGATAAGAGCTGGACACCATAGGTCAGCTCAATTAGATGATTAAAAATGTTTTCATCAGTGTTTATAAGAACCACAGATATTTTATGAAGTTTTTGTCCAAATGTATATTGATTTATCTGTACTCTGTATATATTTATATCGAAGTATTTTACACAAACAAATATGTCTGTATGTGTACATGCATATAGATGTAATAGACATGACAATTTGCATTTTGTTACGCCTGTAACCATTCCTTGGCATTGTAGAGATCTGGCTCAGTCCAGAACAGAAAAGTCTGTAGCAGCTGTCTTCCCTGCTCCCAAGAAGATTCTCACTTTCTCTTGACAGATATTAAAAATTTCTATCAATTTGACCCTTTCTGTGGTGCCTGGTGAAATCTGACAGACCTCCTTCTGCTTTACAAGTTGGACTGTTTTCCATAAAACCTCCTCTCTAGATATATTCTTTGACTCTGATTTTCCCCAGAACTAGGTTGTGAAGCAACACTGTACTTTTCCCTACCAACTTTTACTTTTTTATACCAGAAGGAAGGGTTTGTTAAAGTGTTCTCTTCAGTCTTCTGTGGGACAAAACACCATTAGTATTATAGTGATAGCATGATCTAGTCATGGAATTGGACATTCAGCAAAGAACTGTTGCTTTTTGCAGGTCAATGCACAGTTTTTAAGCTGTAGCAGGGGTGTAAGATGCCTTAGGGCATGTTTTGATCTCATGTGCTTCAGCAGAAGTGGAACATGAGGCAGCACGAACAATAAAGATATGCCCTTTAACTTGCTAAAGAGCATCTTTTAAATTTGGAGCAAAGTTTCACATTAAATGTTTCTCATTACCATTGTCAATACAAAGCTAACGCTTAAGACAATGGTTAGCACATTAATCATCTACGGAGTGGAGGAAATGTCCTAGCTGAGCTGACTAAGCGGAGACATTCTGGAGAATGTTTGCTCTAGGAGTTAGTCACCCTTCCACAGTCACAGAGCTGGCTTCTACTAACAGAGAGGTATCTGGCTGTGGGGTTGACTATTTTTAGTATGAATACATAAGATGACTAACACTGCGTCATGCCTTGAAGTGAACACGTAGCATTTGTCAGAAATACATGTTCAAAAGAATTTAAGAAATATCATAAGTGACTGTATATATGTCTAACAATTTTACCACAGAAAGGAAGTGATTGAGTACACAAGGCAGCATCTAGATATGAAGAAATAATGAGTATTTTGAGCAGAGAGCAAGAAATGTGTCTCACAAAATGGTCATCAAGGAAAAGAAAGTAATAAAATAAGCCAGAAGGATCATTCTATTACAAATTGCCCCACTATCTATTAAGATGCTGGTGAAAAAGAAGTCCACTGGAAGTGGGTGGATGTATGAGATGATAGACCAAATCTCACCATGGAGGGTGAGAACAAAGAATGAACTGTGCGCTTTAAGTACACAAAAGATGTAAAGCATCTCATGTAAGATGAAGTGCTGAAAGACATAGGAGATACATCTCCTAGTGCTACTACGCTTTTTATCATGTAGAGGAAATATTGCTGTGACAACAATCAGTGGATGCATAAAACTGAAAAAAGGAACAGAAAACCAGTATAAATAGTAAGGAAGCCCCTAAATTGCCCCCTCTGCATACATACACACAATACGTCTTTTCAACAGTCAAGTTGAAGTTCAGCTTCTAGTGCACAATGAAGTACAGCAAGTACTCAATCCACTTGCATAAATATCAGAATGGCATGGTAAAGCACTCAGCCAACTTGTTTGATGGCATCAAGAAACAAAAAGGAGGAACAAAAGGAGTGAGCTAGTTCAGAGCAAACAGACAGTAGGCCGTCATGCAAATGAAAGTACTCATGTTTCATATGCAAATCACCTGCAGGTTTTTTCCTACTGTTGCACTGTCTTCACCTATTGCTAACTTTTATTATTTGAGGAGGAATGACATTTTATCCCCAGCATATACTGTCTATATAAAGGAGCTTGCCCTCCACTCCTGGACATACTGCACTGTGAGGACTGAACAGTACATGAGAACCCATGGTGCCATTTTGACTTGAGGACCTTTTCATCTTCTGGGTTGGCAGAATTAGTTGAAATAGAGCTGGTTGAGTTACTGTGGAAAATATAAGTATCAGACAATAAAGACTTATGGATATGCAGTATGCATGTGTAGCTTACATATATTGAGGGCTCTGTTTGTGATCAGAAGATGCTTAAATAAAGCTTGGTGAAAGGATTGGACAGAAATTCTCGGGTTTCATTCCATGAAATTCATTCCATGAAATTCAGTAGGTACTAGAGAGAACGTGATTTGTAAAATCCACAGTGCAATCATGATGATTTTGATGCTTTCTGCTTACTGTGAAAGGTCCAGAAAGATACCTTTTCTCTAAAAACCTCCTCTTTTTATCAGAAATAGTACCATCTGTCTTCTCTGTACATAAGAATATAGTTATTTATATTAAATGAGGGATGCTTCTGTTTGAAATGACATACATACGCCATCTTTAAAAAAAAAAAAAAGGTGGGAAGATAGAATGCAGACTTCTGCAAACGTGATTGGATGATGAAGGTCTTGGATTCTCATTAGGGGGCTTGAATGCTGCATAGGAAACACTGTATGATCTGTTGCAGGGTTGCATCCAACGAAAAGTTTCCTTCCCTTTCTGTTTTGAAGATTATGTGTGAAAGAGCACAGAGTCCGCACAATTTCATTCTGTTTTCCAGCTTTTTGGCATAGGTCTGAATCTGCGCAGTAGAAAGATAAGAGGAAGAGATATGTTTTACAATTTGTTCACCTCCTCAGCTGGGTATGTTTCAGCTACTGCACTTAAGATGAGGCTTTGGAGACCAGACATGCCATCCTACCTGCACCAAATGACCAAATACAACACAACCTGAAAATATAGCTCAGGCAGTGAGTCACTCGTTTGTGACATTCTCTGCTATGGTATGAGAAGGAACTTCAGCATATTCTTTTCCTGTAATGTTCAGCCATGGAGTTAATTTCAAATGAAGCCACACACATATCTGACACACCCAAACCCATCCTTATGAGGGACACCCCATGTTTTAGACCCAAATTTACATCAGGCATGTAAGGACACAGTGTCCTCATTTCATTTATAGTAAATTACTTGCATGAGGAACACTGAATCATAAAGCTCAGGGTAAGAGCCTTCCTATTTTATTTTAACCCCCTTATACTCTTTGGTTTTATGCTCATTTTAGGATTTGGGCTATGTAATTAGGCTTCATGGCAAAAAATCCCTAAGCCTTAGAGAATATTTGGAATAACTCTTTTCTTTATAGAAATTAAATCAGTAAACAAATTATCTTGTAAGCTACCTTCCACATGAACCTTGCTGTAGAAAATTAATTAATTAATTATACCTGCTCATCAAATTGTCACACAAAGTTCTACAGAACCCAGGAAAAAATTTTTAGAAGTAACATTCTAGGGCACGACATTCTGCCTTTGAAGAAAAATAAATCTATTGACCCTTTGCTGTCTAGTTCTTTCTTTTTTCTTATTTTTCTGAAGAAATATTTTTCAAAGCAAGTTTTCTAACCAGCATTTGTTCCAAAACATTTTCTTTAAAAATACTTATTCATTGTATTTATGTTTATATCCTCTTTTGGAAGGCCTTAGATAGTTCACAACCAAAACATGTATCTGTCACTGCAGTACAGTCATCTCTGAGGTGAAGTACAGAAGCTACTCTGGTAGCAAAACCATTCACTGTGGAATCAAATGACAACTCCTCTTGTATTGCTTCTTCCTTAATCATGTCTTAGTTATTTAGGTGATTGCATTCTGAGAAACATCTATTAGTACTGTTTTTCAGTAATCCCAAATCTGTAAAAGTAGCTGGCCTCATCTTGCTATAAATACAGCTTGTTTTTCAAATTTAAGTCAGTTTTTCACAGATGTCTAAATGTCCAACTTATGAAGAGATCACTGTAAGCTTGAACAGCGTGATTTCCTAAGAAATGGAGGAACGTAGGGGAAATGAGACTATTTTCCCAAGCTGTGCACATTTTTAATACATACATGTAATTTTTGGTCTTGATGCTCACTTTGCTTTGTATTAAAGCAGTCTATGTTCCTGTTTCTGACACTGATGGTGTGCCATATGCAAAGAGGTGGACCAAGCTGACAAATTCAGATACCATCATCTTTCAGGATTTTTAGTGACTCAGAGAGACACAGTCAACCCCGAATTGTACTACACTGCTTGCTAACTACACTTTAACTTCTTTAGAAAAAAAATGAAGTGTGTAAAACAGGGCCAAAAAGATGAACTCAAAAAGCAGAAAGGAGTTTGATTATCTTGCTCTTACTGTGTTTAACAGGAAATGTATTGAATGATGTAGATTCATTTGCTACCATCCTTTATCACAGTGAATAATAGGGAGCTGTGCAGAATTCAAGTATATTGTGAAATCAAAGAAAGAGCATCAGCTGAAATGTAATCACATTTCTGCCTTAAACACATATGTCTGACAATACTAAATGTAACACATCATTGAGTCATAGGGAAAGGCAGAACACATACATTTTTATCTATTTTTAAAATTTGTTTACATTAGCTTTTGACAGACTCTTTGTTTCTCTCCTATAAAGTCTTTGTGGATCTTTCAGACAGCACTAAGTTATCTTAGAGGGGAGAACAGGATTCTGAGTCATACTCCAGTACTTAAAATCTGTTTAAATATTTTTATATTTTTGTAAAAGTGCTGAGATATCAATAACTGTGTTACTTTACATAACAGAAAATAACTGTGTATGCACATACTCTACTAGAGTGATATATTGTGCCTGGGTTTTGCTTATTCTCATTCTGATAAGATGTTGTTCACTTTTCATATTCAGATCCTTATTTAAACATTTATTTATTCATCTTGAATGCTCACCTGTGACATCAGTCAATATTGCATTTCTTTCTCACATCGCAGGAAAATAAGGGTCAACAAGTTATACCAAATTTCATTAAATTCTCACACTTAGGAAAATTCTCTGGATTTTAGGTCTATAAGTGGATAACAATTTTGAACTTATTACAGATCCCTTAATCTTTTTTTGAATTTTGTTTTGTTTTGTTTTCCTCACTTTAATGCCCTGGAGTTTCTAGACCTTTGCCCATTCTCCCATCCCAAGAATGACTTGACCAGGCTGTACCCTGCTACAGAGATTAGACATATTTTAAATGCCATTTTCCTTCAAGAATGCTTTTAACTACAGAGAAACAATCAAGTACCAATTAAACTGACCTACCAGTTACCTGGAAGAAATAACAGAATTTGATGATCAGTTCTTGAAGTAATTACCTGGTTCAAACTCAGACTTGGACTGTACCTTGCCTTGGGCAAGCTTTTCTAACACAACAATTAGCACAAAGGAAAAAAAACCCAAACAAACCCAAGCCAGAAAAAGAAGAGATATGTGCAATTAGAAGAGGGAAGCTATAAGAAGAGTGGAAAGAATAAAGTGCTCAAGATTTTTCTGTCTCAAGTAGACTGATTTTTCCATGTCACTGCATACAGTGATAGTGCTGTGTGACATAAGCCTTGATGCTCACATAAGCCTTGAACTTTTAATTTGATTCTTTTTCCTATATAGAACCTCACTGAATTCACGGAAGTGAGGATCTGTTTGCACAAAGCTAAATACAGAATCCCAGGCACCATAAAAGTTGTTGATATGTATCATTTTCAATACAAACAAAGAGCGACAAAAAAAAAAATCCCCTTCACATTACTAACATCAGATGGAAAAACAGGAAGAAAGTCTGGGCAGGGACACCCTTCATTTTCTGTGAATGCAATACTGAGGAGAGTGGAGCATGGATCTCTAACTGATGCCTGAAGGTGTTTCAATGATTAAAATAATATTGATAAAAAATAGGTGTCACCGACTTCTTTTTTTACTGTGGAAGAATCAAGGTCTCAAAGCTCTTTGGTACAGCTGCCCCCAAGCATATGACTACTTGTGAGATTTAGATTTTTTATTATTGTACTTCTCTGCTTGTAGGTTGAAAAGATATGTAAAGGCCAATAACATCACAATCTTGCACAGGTGAAGACAAAATTTCATACAAGGATGAAAATCCTGTTTATAGAACCTGGCCAAAACTCAGTGTAGTCATAGTGCCTACGGCTAAATCAGATCTGTTTGCCAACCTGAGTTGAAAGGGACTGATATTCTCTAAATATGTGGATTTGCTACAGTTTTTTATTTGTAATTTTACTTTGTTATAAAATTCAAAGTACTCCATAAGCTGTTGTGTTGATTTCTCGCTCATACCAATGTAGATGGACACTAGTATTCTCTTAAAATTAAGGACTGTATAAATGCTTTAAAAAAATAAAAATAAATTGTATAGTCCATGTGCTGGACTCCATGAGGGTACAGGAAGAATTAGGACAACTTTGCAGCACTACATCATATTTCCCAGGTCATTATAGTACCAAGTATCAGTTCACTGCATGAACACACTCTAATTAACATCAGGTATTGTAATGCATGCTAGCCTCTGAACTATTGCCACCCTTCACACTCCTGCACCTATGGCAGAGGCAGAACTAGAGGGGATAAGGTGCACAAGCAGAACTGGTACTCAAGAATGTAAAATGCAATTAAAAGTAATATGTAAGATTTTGAACGCAAGAGCTCTCCACAAATGCAACTAACTGCAGGACTGTTCTCTGGTGAGAGACACTGATTCTGCAGTCAGAAAAGTTTGACTTCTAACACTGTCACCATAGCTGCATAAACTTGGAAAAGTAATCTGTCAGCATTTTAATTCACAACCGAAGGCGATGATGTTGTTCTAATTTCACAAATACAAGGAGATAACTTATTTGTAGGTTTTTATAAAATACTTTGACCATGTAACTACCATGTCTGATGGGAAACTGATGGTGGGCAACTCTTAATGCAGCAAAGTACTTAAACAAGTACTGATGTTTAAACATGTGATGTTATGCTGATGAAGGTTTCAGACCTTCATGTCTAATACATAAGGCTGCCAGGTTGTTAGATGCTTCAGATGTCTAAATATTATCACATTATTATATACATACTTATTTTAAACTGGTTTCATTGCATCTCCACAACAGTCACAAAATTACTTTTATGTCTATTTGTTTATAAATTAGGCTAATTTATCTAATACAATGCTGTAAAATAACTTACTTGATTTTTACACTGTGAGAGTAGAGTAACTTTTTTCCTATCTAGTAGTTCTGTGGTAATTCAATACCACCACATCTCACTCAGCATGGCTGGTCAGTGGGTGATTACAGAACTGCCACAGAGAGGAGGGAGACGTAGATTCAAAAACCCTCAGGCTGAGAAAGACATTAGTCCTCCATTTCCTGTGTCCTAAAAAATGTCACTAACCATTATCACAAACATAACTGACAGCAAGTCAACTTCTGTTTTCCATGTAAGAATGAGTAAAGGAACATCTCTTTTAGAGGAGGCTCAAGTTTCTGGAATATTATTTGAGAGAGACTGAATTGTAACATACAGTCTCACTGCAAATCCTAGAGATGTACAAGGTTTCTGGAAGTTCCAGTCAAACCAGAGCCAGTATTATGGGAAAATACTGAAAACATGGCAGTCTGAGCACCGAGATTTGTAGTTCATCTTAATTCTCCTGCACATGGTAGGAAATAAAACCTATTCACAAATCCCTGTGTAGCAAAACCATCATGTGTCAGCTGGACAAAATTTGCTTAAGGAATTTAAGAGATCTGAGATCATTAGTCAGTTGAATCTAAGTCCATGGCTAGCATTTGCCATGTATTTGCATCTGTATTTAGAAGAATATACTCCTCCTCTTCTTTTTTTTTTTGTTTTCTTTTTTGTTTTCTTTTTTGTTTTCTTTTTTTGATAAGCAAGAGAGACAGCAATCCCTGTGTAGTTTCAACTTTCATAAATGCCAAGGTCTGGTCAACATATTACATTGCTTTAAGCTACTTAACACCTGGTTTTGCTGTTCCTTCAATCACATAAAATCTTCTCAAAATTATATCCCTTTCAGTAGGCTGTCCTTCATGATTGATTCCTGTAGACTGATTTTATTTTTTAGGTATCTTCTAAAACTAGTCCCAAGGAGAATGTGGAAAAACGTTGCAGGCATTATTTTCTTGATCAGATCATTAGACTCTACAAAGCAAATTGTCCTTCATGAAATTCAGCAAAAGACAGTCAGAGAAGCAGAATTCTTTCCTGAATCATTTTAGGTGAAAGTATTGCCCTCTTTTTGCTAATCATGTTTCCAATTGTAATGTTCCAAGCATTGTTAATAGTCCTCCAAGGGCTACAGGTGGAATCTCTGCTTCACCATCATGCTCCAGGGGCTGCAGGGAGACATTCTGTCTCACCAGGGTCTTCACCATGGGTTGCAGGGGAATCTCTGCTCTGGAGCCTGAGGCACCTCCTTCCCCTCCTTCCTTACTGACCTCAGTGTCATGAAAGTGCCTCACATCTTCACAAAAGCTGTCCCTGTTGGGTTTTTTTTTTATTTTTTACCCTTCTTATATGTGTTATCCCAGAGATGTTACCATCAGTGCTGATGGGCTCAGCCTTGGCCAGCAGCAGGTCAGTCTTGCACCCAGCTGTCATCAGCTCAGTTGGACCTAAGGGAAGCTTCTAGCAGCTTCTTGCAGAAGCCACCTCTCCATAGTCCCCTGCCTGCTATCAAAACCCTGCCATACAAACCCAAAACACATAACACTACAGCTGTAAATACTTTTTCTGCACAGGTATGGCAAACTGTTTATGGTATATATGCATGGCTGCCAAAAGCAGCAAGTGAAGAGCATAAAGGCTTTCATTCCTTGTGAAGTCTGACTTTTACACTCTCAATGGATCTGAAAACTGTAGACAAATACTAAGTTAAAGGATTTGATATTTTCATTGTGATGAATAAGTACTTGCACTGGAGAAGTGCAGCCCTTATTGATAACACCAGAGATTTTCCCGTTTGTAAATGTAGCTTTAACCAGGTTTCACATGCAGGTTTCCTGTAATTCACCCTGTATAATCTAGTAATTGAAAACAACAAAGAAAGGAAGACAAACCAAGGGGCATGGCTTCTTCACAACTAAGGAGAAACAATGTGTAGCGGTAGGTGGTAGGACAAGGGAATATGGCACAAAGCTGTGCCAGGGCAGGTTGAGATTAGATGTTAGGAAAAAAATTTTACTGAAAGAGTTGTCGGGGCCTGGAACAGGCTGCCCAGGGAGGTGATTGAGTCACCTTCCCTGCATGTGTTTAAAAAAGGGTAGATGAGGTACTTAGGGATATGGTTTAGCGTAGGACGAGGACGGTTGGACTTGATGATCTTAAAGGTCTTTTCCAACCTAGCGATGTTGTGGTAAAAATGCAGCACTGCTTTTGCAGGTCTCCAGCTGAGTTCTCCCTTATTGGTTTCTCCTCATTGTATTGCCTCCTTGCTCATCCTGCAGTTTAACACAAGTCTTCCCAACCAAGAATTCCATAAACACATGTTGAGTACCTGATGGATGCAAATCAGGGAAGGTGCACTCCTACTGATGCTGAGGAACCAAGGTAACTGCCATAACTTTTCTCTGAGCTGAAAAATTCACTAGACGAGTGCAGCCATGTTATATGTTTTGTCAACTGGGGACAAGAATTGAGAAGATCTCCTGACATACCTTTTCTTTTGTGTCCTCGGGTCTTATTTTAGTAGTCAGGGACTGGCTTCTGTTGGAAAAAACCTGCAGCTTATATGGAAATGATTTAACTGACAAACTATAGAAATGTAGTTTCTATCC
The DNA here is from genome assembly GCA_027925045.1 of Hypotaenidia okinawae. NCBI lineage: Eukaryota > Metazoa > Chordata > Aves > Gruiformes > Rallidae > Hypotaenidia > Hypotaenidia okinawae. The sequence goes on from BSDF01000006.1 coordinate 34,754,809, forward strand.
TGGAACTGGGGACTCAGGAGGCTCATCCTGAGAAGCTTTAGGTACATATGAAGTTGATTCCATTAGACACAGGTGTCTGTCTTCTCATGGATTAGCAAAAGATATTTTAAACTGGAATATGTAACTTTGAAACTAAGAAAAATAGTATCACAAATCATTACAAATATTCATAGAATAATGTGTGGCAAAAGATGAAGACTCTAAAGAAACGTACAAAATTATTGACTTAATAGTGTTGAAATTATCTTATTTAGTGGGATTTTTTTTCTTTTTTCTTTTTTATTACAAGAGTCAGAAAACAGGTACAAAGAGAAAAATAGTTAGTTACAATATTAACTGGATTTAATCCCACACTTCACCATAATGAAGTAAACGAAGTGTAATGTAGTTAGTAAAAAAAATGCCAGAGTAGAAAACAAGAATGGTGTAGATGTATTCTAAAATAGCTCTACTAGCCAAAACCTGATAGGTCATTTCTTTTTACCAATTATCCAAAGTACACACAGGATGCTTATAGCATGGTGTAGCTGAAGTCAATCTTGGGATCAAAGACTTTAATATCTTGTTCCTTAGAAAGGATAATTCAAAGGATTTTTTGTGTATATGTGTATGTAGGGGTATTAAGTTGACTTCAGTAAGAGATGCTTTGCTCTGACATAATTACAGAAATACAATATAAGAAAAAAAATATAAGAGATTATTGCATTGATCTAAATTATAATGTGTCTGGGTAGCCTCCTTTTATATGGTTGCTGGGTTATGGTTTTCTGGTTTTCCTTCCAAGGTTCCATGGAGAAGACATAAGTGTTTGTTCTAAGTCATGTAGACTACACAAAAGCATCCTGCCAAATGTGAAAAAAGGTGTTGTCAGTCACAATATTAGGTGTTCTTGGTGTTGTCAGTCACAATATTGGCATTGGGATTTCAGCTTGTCAGAAATCCAATTCTTTGGTGCTGCAAAAGAATGAAAAGATGTCATCTTGCTGCAGTGGAATGATAATAATGATATGCAGAATGGAATTTCAAGTCCACTTTTGGGTGAGTTTTGCATCAAGAGAACTTGAAAATTACTTGACAAGGACTAATAATGGTAAACATGAAGGGCTTTTCAGAGAAGTTTGCAATGCTTTGAAATAAATCTTTCTTGATAAACGAAAGAAGGGGAATGTGAAAGAATTTCAATCCAGTTCTAAGAAGTTCACTCAGAGCAGTTTTCAACACCAGCACCAGTTGCTTACAGTCTTCACAGCTCTGTCCTGCGTCTAAGACAATGATCATAATAGTCCATCAGAATATTATACATTTTTGTATCAATAAATTTGATTCAGATCACTAAATATGTTATTCTTCCACTGAGCTCAATTGTATCTACCAAACTAAAGTTGATTAGTAAGAAACTGGAAATACTTAAGAGAGGGAAATTATCTTTTAATAAAAAACACATTTATTTTGCTCACACACACTTTAGAATAATACAGAAACTTTGCTTTTGGAACTGTAAGGAACTACTGTGCTGAATCCTAAAATTATCTGAAGAAACATTTGAAAATGTAAAATACCCAGGAAAAACAAATTTCCTCCGGAAGGAAGTTAGGAAGAACAAGAACAGAAGACACATATGAATAAACAGAAATATAAACAGAATTATTTTCAGATACTCATGGAAAGAACTAAACTAACAAATGAGGTACATCTCATTTTGAAACATGATTGCTCAATGTGAACAAAAATACTTTTGTTCTTGAAATAAAGAAATTAAACATAATTATAGAAGAGTTACCGTTTCTTACCCTGATGTATTTTCAGAAGAAGAAATAGTGGATTTATGTAGACAAAAATTCAAATTTTAAGAAGGAAAAAAAGATTTTAAACTAGTAAAAGCCAGTAAAGGAAACACTTTCTGAGATCGGTCGCTGAATTTATTCCACTGCCATGGCATACATGACCAATAGTTACTTAAAATAATATAAGCTATACATGTAAGAAGCATTAACCAATGCACTGCCTTCTATTTTGATGGTGTGATGGAAAAACACAAAACAATCAGTGAAAATGATTAGGCAGATTATAAATTTATTCTCTACTGAGAGTTAGCAATTAAGTACATTAAATTTATGCTGATTCAAAGATGCCGAGGGTAAAATCCTGGATGCACTGATGTTGGTGGCAAGTCACTATTGACTTCAATGGACCAAAGACTGATCATTTGTTTTAAAGACTTCATGGCACAAGAAGCACAATTTTTAACATTAAATTCAGTCTTCTGCATAACGTGACATGGAATTTAAACAGAAGAAGCCTTAACATCACACAGAACGATAGAATGCTTCCCTCTGACAGTTTATAACCCTATTTTTGATGAAATGGAAAATGAAAGGAAAAAAACTGGGGAAATAAAGATAAAAATAATAAATCCGTCTGTGTGTTAGTTATGGCAGTGTGCATAGCTTCAGGCTTGTATCCTTTAAGGGAATTTAAAAAATAATATTAAAAATAAATAGCAATTCCACAAGTATGCAAGCTATATATTTATGAAAATGTACTTCCTTAAGAAGCACAGACAATGAAGTAAGATTGTGTCTTCCAAATCTACTGTCATTAAAAATTATACTGATGACACAGGGGACATGGAAACGAAGAATTGAAAAGATGGTTAGAGCAAAGAACAGTCTCTAAGACCTCCCAGCTCCCACTGTCAGATCTATCACTTGCACTTTTTTGCTGGCCTTTTGCACATGGTCTTCATTTTTTATCCACTAAAGAGTCTATTAGCACCTGATTTTTTGCTTTTGGTACTTGGAAATAAAAATCAAATTTGTTAGTTGAAGTTGCAAAGGAAGTTTAATCTTAAAGCTTTTTTTCCCCCTTATATTCCTTGCCCCACACTCTATGTAAATCCATAGTCAAAACTAAAGAATGACATATGCAAAGCTGAGACCTCCAAAACTGAAGGGCTGCTAGTTAAGTTTTGTGCTTTTGACCATCAGTGATTGTCTTTGATGAATTCCAAAGGCCGTCATATATTCTGTATGACAGTTGAGAACAGGAGTTTGAAGCCTCAAAAAGCCAGAATCAAAACTCAATAGCTTTGGTGACTATCATTGAATCAACTTGCGTGAAAATATTCTATTGATTACTATGGAATAAAATGGTAAATTAACAAGTATTCCTCTCCTGATAGAAAAGATAGATTTATGGAAAATAGATTTCAATAGCTGAAACAAGTACTGAAAAAAGCGTCATAGAATGTGGAAAAAAAAAGTGTCTTTTGATCAAAACATGGTACTTGATAATATGTGGTATGATAACGCACAACACATGATGCACTGGGATATTCTTTGTAGTAATCAATCAGTGCAAAAAACATTAATTTCTTTATTGCAGTCTGGAAAGCTTTTTAAAAAATAAATAAAAATTTCCTTTTTTTTTTAAAGACGTTGAAATCTCCATTATTTCTGCAGCATAACATCTTCTTTTTGTTTGGTTAGTGATTTTTGTATTAAACTAATGATCTTCATAACTTGGAATGAACAACAGTGCTTCTTCTGTAGGGCCAGTGGTATTTTGAGGGTTTTTGCCAAAAGCCATTGAAAGCTAAATTCAGAACTTCTTAAGTGTTATGTACAATTTGTTCAGCATGCAGGTAAAGAATATTTTACTAGACATCTATTAACTTAAAGTGGAGTTTTCACTATGGACAGTTACATGCTACAAAACAACATGCAAAAAGCTTTTTCGTCAGCTTCCGTCTTTGTCACTATTGGAACAAGAGATTCTGCTGTGTCAGGTAGTATCTTTAAAAAGCAAGTGATATTCTTCTATGTAAGTGACCTGGTTTCAGCTGAGATAAAGTTAATTTTCTTTCTAGTAGCTGGTATCGTGCTGTGTTTTAGATTTGTGAGAATAATGTTGAGAACACATGGATGAGTTTAGTTATTGCAAGGTAGTTTATTATCCAAAATAAGTCAGGGACTTTTCAGCTTCCCACCCCCTGCCAGGTGCACAAGAAGCTGGGAGAGCAGAGCCAGGACAGCTGACCCAGCCTGGCCAAAGGGATATTCCCTACCATAGAATGTCAAGTGAGCTGGGAGAAAGGACTGCTGCTCAGAACCAGACTGACATCAGGTTGGTTTTCTTCTCTGCATGAGAGCAGCAATTGTATTTGTGCATCACTTGTTTTATTATTTTAGCATTCTCTTCCATTGTTATTCCATTAAACTGTCTTTACCCCAACCCATGAGGATTTTTTCCATACTCCTCCCCATCCCCTTGGGTGGTGAGGGGTGAGTGAGCAGCTGTGTGGTGTGCAGTTACTGGCTAGGGATAAAACATGACAGTAAGCAAAGAACACCAGTAAATTTCAGTTATTTAAATGGTTTTGAAGAGAAGCCATATCACTTTATTCAACTTAAACAAAGACCTGTACAGTCTAAAATCAGTCAGACACCAGCTAAAATAAAGTATCACCATACAATTAAAGGATTATTTTGTACAGATCAAATGTCTGAACATTTTTCATAATGCACAAATAATTTCACTCACTTTAGTGAAAGGATATTTTTGCCACCCAGCTTCATTACATCAATAGGAAGCTTAATGTAATGACTTGATGTAAATGCCCTGACCTCCTTATGATGCATATTGGGTTCTGTTTGTTCTAAAATACTTGGTAGTCCCCACTCAGTGATGAAGCAGAGATAAACAAAAACCACAGAGAAAAAAAAAATCAAAAGGATCTCACACAGTTTGTTCTAGGCAAATGCTCAGGCAGAAAAATAATTTCAAGTATTCTTATGAAAACAAATGCTAAAATGCTTAAACATACACCTAAAATGGTGTTTCTTACACAGAAACCATTCTGAATAAAAAGCAAAATCAACAGAACATCAGTTCATGCAGGTACTTCTTGTGATCAAGGGACATTCTATATGTTGTTTTACTTCCAGACATATCACCCAAGAAGATAAAAGAAAATCCTTGCAGATTCTGTTTCTCTGCCTTTGCAGAAGACAGACCCTGCAACAAGCCAAATTTATACTGGTCTATGCCTTCTTTGTAATAAGATGTTAGCCAGCAACTCTAATCACTAGTCAAGTAAAAGTACTTCCACTTTAAATGGTTCTTTTGTTATAACTGTGGCTAACTCTCAATTCCATTATAAAGTGACCATGTATAAAGCGTGTAGGCAAAAAAACACAGCAGGATGTGGGTTATTGGGAGATAACCACATGCCCAGTGGCTTTCCTTTTATACCCATAAAAATTCATTTACAGTGATCCTTTCTCATTGAAGTTGGTGACAAAACTCCCACTCGTTTCAGTGGGAGCATACTCAGGCAAGAAGCACATAAGCTGCTATCTTCTTCTGGGTATGAAAACCTCATGGATCTCTATGAGATTCTTAAGAAAATTCAGGACCAAAGAACGCAGACTGAAATGATTTAGTTTGTACTAATACGATGGGAAGTTCTTTCTAATAACCATGCTTGAGTTGAATGAAAATCAGAGCATCATCTGTTTGAAACTAATAATATAGAAATACAGTATTTCATCTCAGAATGGAACAAAAGCCAAAGTTCCTATTTATTACACTGAACAGAATATTTTGAAAAATTCCAGTTCAGAAATAAGGAAATACTTAATCTTGGTATTTACACAACTGAAATGTCTTGATAGAGTCAAGCTGAAGGGTTTAACTTAACACACAGGTCATGTGTCTTTGATGAAGCATCACCCATCTCATTTAAAAAGAGAATTTCGCCAAAATACACTAGCCCACAAGAGGGAACATGGGTATGAGACATATGTAGCAAAGCAGCTGCAGAGGGATATACGTTTCAGTATGTGCTGACTTAAAATGAAGCATTTCAGATTAGTTCAGCAAACCAGAATATTTGGTTTCATATTCAGCCAACTGGAAAGAATCTATTTCTTTTCCTGATGGGAAAATGGAGGGAATCTACAGAAAGGGCTTCTCCCATGGAAACAAAACCCTGGAAGATATTATAACACTGTATTTTCTATAAGGAGAAAAAGAAAGTGCAAAACACTTTGATATCCAAAGTCCTCAACCAGCTCTAAAGTATATGAAACCCCATGATAGCTGTGCAGGCCAGAGCTATTGGTAATAGCAACAAAAATAAGTTGCTTCTTGACTGCTTCTTCAAAGTTTTTGCCAGGCTAAATAAGATAGAAGGTTGCTTCTATTTAAATTTTTTTTTCCATGCAAGCAAAGTGAAAAGGAACTTTTTAATGGCCAAGAATTTTGATGTAATAAAGAGCTAGAAAAGCTGGGATTAATTAGTTTTGGGGTTTTTTTTTAGCAGTATTAGATGGTCAATAACTGATTTGGAGACCTTTCTATCCTATGGTGATTTTTTTCAGGTAATTAGTAGACAATATAGCAAAAGCTTACACTTCCATGACTACTGCTTTGATTCATTTATCTGAAAAATGGCTAACAAAAGAATTTATGTCCCAATGATTGTAAATTGACTGGGAAGAACTAGCATAAAAAGAATAGAATAAATGGACTTTTTATTTGGTTATGCTCTGTATCTTGTTGAAACAGGGAAGACTAGTTCTTTGCTCTTTGCAGCTCCTTAGGCCAGATAAGTATTCTTTATTACAGTCACATCATATTGTCTTCACTATTTGGTTTCTTAAATGTTATCTATACCTTGGCTCTTATTTCTCCCCTTAATCAATCTCTCTCATCCTTTCTATACCTCTTCATTACAAACACCTAAAAAGAGTCAAGCTGACCATTTGACAAGATGAGGGAAGAAGGAAAAAAAATCAAAAGAATCAGACAGCATTGCAGCAACCAAAATTTGTAAGCGCCTGCATAGCCAGACAGCATTATGTCTATTAAATTCCATTAGAATTCACTGACCATGGGTGTGTGTCCTGCAAATATAAGGCTGCCACATGAATGGGGCTTTCTTTAGCAGGAAGTGTTGTATATGAATTTTGTTTGGACACTTGGCTGAGAGATCACTGCTTAACAGCCGTGTAGGTGTGTGTGCCTTTCAAGTGCAGCCTGCATAAGGTCAATTTTGACAATGTAAGTTCAAATACATGCATGTGTGTGTGTTGATGTCAAAATACAGGAAATGGGAGTATCAAATTGAAATAGTGAAGGATAAATCAAACAGCCATGGGCTGTTTTCTTCAATTGCTTATTTGCAATTATCTTCACTCTTTCAGAGGCTAGTTCTGAAATGTATAAAAGTTGATTACCTAAATAAGTGTATGCAAATGATTCTCCCATTTCAATTATAGATGAGGACCCTTTATTCTTTTATAGACAGTATAAAAAGTATAATAGAAAAAAATAAAAAGTCATAAGTCTTAAGCAATATCCCTGCTAAAGAGTATTCTCAGATCTTGGTTTGGAATGCTGATGCAATTTTTTTCAAAAATCCTTATTCACACAACTAGAGGACTTCCTAATTCAGGAGAATGTTGCCAGATAAGGTGTAACAGGATTCTGCCTCTTGTTTGCTGTAGTATATACATGATTCAGTTAATGACAGCACTCTTATTAGTTCTAGCTATGTCTCCTAGTTTAAGGATCAGTATACTGCAACTTAGAACTAGGTTAAAAGGTGCAGGAAAAAAACCATTTCAGTCCAGTAATCTTTTTATGTAACTATTTGCCAGCTAGTTTTTGCACTTCATTCACACTGCGTTGTTCTTGGAAAATGCTGATGGACAAATAGGTTTGGTCAGTAAAGAAACTAGGGAAATTGTTGTGTGGAAACAGGTAGATCAGTCTACCAAGAATAAAACTGACATGAAGTTCAAACCAACAGGGGTCAAATCTAATGTCTTCAAAATGTTTTCTAAGCTATTTTTCATGCCTTGGTACTTCTCTGTTTCAGACAGAACTGAAATCGGAAATGCCAAAAATCTGTGAGAAAGGCTGTTCTTGCACTACAGCTGACCTGAATGAAACAAGGAAGTGCTGCAAAGTCACAAGACAGACTGTTTTTATGAGACTGCCATCTAATTTCCAGACTGGAGAAGTTTGGATGAGATCAGGTAAACTTTGGAAACCAGTAAACTTCTGGATGTATATCTGAACTGAACCAACAAAATCTTTGTGACTCATCCTTTACTTATGTCCATGTTTTCTGGAGATGAGTATAAATAAAATGGCTGTGCTTTGGGAAAGAAAGGAGGAAACACAACATAGTACATCAATCAGAAGTTTGATTGCATTATCTTTGAAATTATGACTGTACCATACATCCAATTGCACTGATCATAGGGATTTAAATAATGAGTATGTCTCTAAAGTCACTGGAGCTAAACTGGTTCAACTGGGAGAAGGTTTCTGCCAAATCTGTTCATGTTGTGTAGTTAAACTGCAGACATACTGGGCTTTATTCATCCATGATATAAAGTTCCATTGCTTCATTGATATTTTATTAGGAATAATTGATCCCCTAATCCTAGCTTGACTCATCTTTCTATAATCACTGGCTTCTGATGTTGTACTGACCCAGTTCATAATGGTGGTTCTGTGTTGAAATGGTGTTTATTGTCATGGTGGCTTAGCCTCTCTCAGCTGTGTCTGTGGTTTATCCACCAAGTAAAGCCTGACTTGCAAATCTAGCGTGGGTACTATGTGACTTAGAACTTCAAAATGAAAGTTGTGACCTAGTTTTGCTCATTAAAGAAACAGATGTGTTCAAGGTTGGCATGAGTTCTCACTAAGAAGTGTTAATCATTTTAGGAAGGTTTAACAATTTCTGTATATTTTTCATCAACTTGAAGTCTGAGAATGAATAAGATGTTCTTTTATCTTTAAGCAGTTCATAGCTTTATCCTATTTTAATTATTTAAATCAGAAAAGGTCTATATTAATTCTCTTAAGCAAAATCATAAACTAAATTGTTTTATGTGCATAACCTAGGAAACAGATACGGGAAAGTATCTTGTGTATATACTTAGTTTACAAAGTCACGGGGGGTGGGAACTTTCAACGGACTGGACCAAAAGGATACAGAAGTCAGGAAACGAGGCCTGCGATAGGATTTTAGAGGCGGCAGATTAGAAACAATGTCCTCTTACAACTTCTGTAACTTTGGAACATACCATCCCAGAACACAGTTGGGGTAGTGCGACCAGCCACCTGAACTGTAATAAGTAATAGTTTTATTAAGTACAATCCCAAAGAATACATGTCTGTACATAAAGAGTGGGGAAACAAAAGCAAGTCACAGCTGATTCTCAGGGCTCATGCCAGTGCTGAAAAGGAAGTCTTCATCCCACTGGACTAATTCAGGATGCCAAGCAGGCGTCCTTGGGGAGTTTTGTTCAGGCAGCGAATCCCGTGTCGGTCAGATTGCATGCTCCAGCCAACGTCGCCGTGGCCAGAGAGTGGTGCAGAAGGGAAGCTGCTCTCCATGCTGAATGGTGTCTTTGTTCAGCCTGCCGCAGCAGTTACATTCTGCAGGCCCTGCAGATACAACAGTGGCTGTATGAGAGCGGAATGGAAATGAGATGCTGGCTCTCCCCAAAAAGTCCTGCTTCTTTCCATTAAAACTGCAAAGGAATTCTGGCAACCAAAAAATAACTCTTCCTATCGAGTAATATTTTCCTGCCTCTAAAAACCGAAGGAGCCAAAAGCACAGAGTGAAGCTAAAATACAGCATAGATGGGCATACATGAACATTTTATAGGTTGTTTAACTTGCAAAACAGAACCAAGGCCTGCTGGTAAATTAAAGACAAAAATCATACAGTGACTGCAAACTACCTGCAAACCTGTAAATTTACCTAAATATCAGCAGAATTCTGATCTGTTTGCTAATCCTGATTATTTAGTATGTTCCAGTTGCAAACTTCCGTTTTAGCCCTTGATCTGTACACCTTTTTCAATCTCCTCCTGGGCTGAAATCCCTGTCTGCTAATACAGAAGGCTGTCATAATATTACTACAGTTTGAGTTCTTTCAAGTTGGGGTAAACTTCCAGCAAGCTATGGGATGTCACAGCATCTTCTAACTAGAGGTTGGGAGTTTCCTTCTCCTGCTTGTGTTTAGTGGGAATTAGCTTATTAGTAAAGAACCCTCTCCTTTGTTTTCAAAATTAATTTTAGAAAAGTAATATTGAGAACTCTTTTTCATAACTCTTCTTCCACATAGACCTCATCCATCTTCATAGTGACTGAAAATATTAAGCTTTCTTTAAAAGTGAGACTTTAGGATATTCTTGTCAGAAAAACCAGAACTGTATAGCAAATATGAAGCAGGAACTATATCATAATTTATAATTGAACTGTGTTACTACTTGTGGCCTAATTTGCTTTTCTATCCTGTTTTATGTAATAAAAGGGCAGTTTGTTTGCATTAGCAGAGCTAGTTGCTATTACCATCACTGATTTGCTCACTACATAGCTGTGATTTGCTTGATTCCAAATTGTGTGTTCTATTTGTAAGGCTGGCAGTAGTTTTTCTGACTTGATAGTGGTTCCTCAGCTTATATGATTTATTTTCTAAATTTTTCAGTTAGGTGCACTCATAAAAAACCCCTTACATTCACATGGAAAACCTTGAAATTTAATTTTGGAAATGCTCATGTTACGAGGATTTATTCAAACAAGAAGTCCCATTGGTGTAAATCAATACAGGATGTAGTATAGATAGAACTCTTGCTTTGTATAGTTCACTCATAGGCCCCAGCTGTGTGTTTGCTCAGGGAAATAAAGGCAAAGAAAGAACTCTTATACTCCCCTGCACGGCCTAAGTATTTCGCTAGAGCAAGCACCACTGCAGCAGCAGTTCTACTTTGCAACCTTTAAGTAGCCATCAACATGTTGACCGGAGCAAAGGCATCCATCACCTTCAAGGAGGTGCTCAGCTGCCCAAAAGATCAGGTCATAAATATTTAACTGTTCATGAGCACACAATAACCAAAACCATACAATTATGTGCCTGCAGGAAATACCATTACAGTGAATGCTCTTAGTTAGAGGTGGCTTGAGAGGAAATTTTTCTGCCCTCTAGACATCAGCTTTGCTGGTGAATGTGAGTGCAGAATTGGAACCTGAGATGGTAGGATTTCCAATTTCTGTGAAACTTCAAAGCTACAATCAAAAAAGAGGACTTTTCAAAGGTAACTGGTATGTTAGATGCTGATCCTTGAAAATATGGAACACAGTAATCACAAATGTATGTTGAACAAAATCCATTGAAGTAACTATTGAAAGACTGCAACTTAAACACGTATGTTCGTATCCATCCCAGTTAAGCATTAACATTCTAAGCTACATGAATATTGCAGCTATACATGGATAGAAACAGAACTGAAATAACAAAGAAATGGTAAATATCCATTTTTAAAAATACATCTAGCCATTTTTCAACTTAAACTGGATGCTAAACATTTGTAACTGGATGCAAAACTTTTGTTTCTCTCAAAGACACATAAAGATAAAATACAACCTGAAAGAATAAAACAAAGCATTCTTCATAAACTGGTTCAATCAGTAATATATTCATGATAACATCTGCTACCATATCTAACACAGATAATTTTTTTAAAGTTAAAAGCTTTATTTGCTTATTAACTCGTGGGTGCTTTTCTACACTTGCTATTTACCTAGAGGCTAGAAAAGTAGAACAAAGCCAAGCCTTTATTTGCTTAGCAACCTATCAAGCAATTGCACAGAATTATTTTCAAGTAGGTCCAATGCCAGCTCTTTTGGGTTGCGTGTCAAGTTTTTGTTTACCTTGCTGTTACAGCAATATTAGCAAGGTGGGGTCTTATTCACTCAATAGGTAGGACCCTAAAATTCTGAATGCTTCTCTGTTTACCAAGTCACCAGACACATGAGTGCTGGGTTGGACCATGTTTACCCAAATCCTGGTCCACTGACAACTAGGTGTGGCTTTATTGGACTGTTCCTCATACAGCATAGACAGAAAAGCTCAACTTCTTAGCTGCAGCTCTTTAAGGAAATTATAGAGATGTGCAGGGATGAACTCATACTTACTTATGGCAATACGTATTAATTGGGAATGTTTTGCTTATGGGAAATATATCTGGATGCAAAGACCAGAGGCCAGAAATTAACAGGCCGTGACAAAGAAAAAAACATCTATTTGTGCTAACTTTGTGGGCAGCAGTTAAATAAAGGGAACATCTGTTTATCAAAGGCAATGTGCTGCTTCTAATTAAACCATAATCTTTCTTGATGCTAAATTAGTAACTAGGGATGCAGATCACACCCTTAGACAGACAAACTTTAAGAAATCTCTCTCCAGTCTGCTATACTGGTAGAGAAAAAGAAAAAAAAAACAGTTTCATATTCTGAATAGGTGTTGTCTCATAATTGTAGATGTAAGACTCAAAGAGACATTATGTAATGCGTTTCTTGCTGCAATGCATGTTTAAAGTTATGGCTTAATAACTGAAGGGAAAATTTAACTGAGTAGGAGTTTAACTGCTGTGACCTTTAACCAAGAAAAGTTTTCATATTGTTTACAATGACAAGAATTTTCAAATACTTTGAAGAACGATGAACAGTTTGAACTACTCTCAGTATTAGTTATGATGTTAAGGCCTGAGCCTTGGAAGTAAGTTATTACAGCTCTGAATGTCTCGTCCTTCAGCTAAAATAGTTTCATAGCATGACTGCTCTATTCCAAAGGAATTATGACATTTACAAGAAAAAAAGAAAATGTTTTTTTAATAATCATCATCTAAAGCAGTAAATCATGAATTTTTTTTTTCAAATTCCCACTATGCTTTTTAATACAGAAGAAAAAAAAGTTACAGAATCTGTGTTCTCTAGCAGTATTTGGCAGGCAGGTGTGATCTCTGAAAAGATTTTAGGTCTCTGTTTTGGCAAAACTGATATAAAGTGGCTACAGAACACAGTAAACAATCCTTTTTTCCCTCTTCCCTTCTCTCACCATGAGAAATATCTTCTTGCATAGCCAAATCTACAACAACACAGAAGGCCATAATACAGAACAAATCTTAAGGGTATTACATAGCCAAGTTTTCAAGATGTTGATAAAGTCTTTAATTTTAATGGTATGATGTCCTGATCAACAGCTATTTCAGCCTGCTTTAGAGGTTGCCTGCTTCAAACCTGACAGGAACAATGGTGAACTCACCTCCTGTGCCTCCTCTTAAGAGAATATGTCAGCCTTGAAGCAACAGCCATATACAAACCTATGTTTGCTTTTTGTGATGCTCCTTCTGTTTGTAATGACAGTATCCAACTAAGATATGCAACACATCCTTCAGTAGGGTCAACCCTTGGTATCCCAAGCATTTTTTAGGTTTTCTTTGTCTTACATGTGCCCATAGCCATGGTGATCAAGGTATCATTTTCTACCCATGCTGGCATTCTTGGATTTATTTTCTATTAAACCAATGTCTGAATTTATGTAGTTTTGATAACTTTTTCTTTGTTGTTGTTTCAAGAAACTATAACCTGGTACCTTTAAATAACAGCTCACATAGTATAAAGAGATCCTTTTAAAACTACCTGGAGGGCATAGAAATACACTGCACAAGTACCTGGTATGAATAATCTTAGCTACTGACTCCAGAAATCTTTTGTCAGTAGCTGCTCTGGTGGTACTCAGCTGTTCTGTCCACGCTTCATCAAATCTTATAGGCTTATTTAAATCAGGTATTTTACTAGACTCTGTTGCTCTGTTTGTAACTGTCAAATGCTCCTGAACACCTCTCTAGAATGACAAATTTTCTCCCATGCTTGTATTAAATGAATGTATTACACTTTTTTCTTTTTTTTTTTTCTTTTTTTGTTTTGGTTTTTTTAAATGAATTGGATTTCTTGGACATAGTTTGCAATTCAGGAACTGGGTTAGCATTCTTCTCCTGTAAATACACCCTTCTCCTCTAAATGAGAGAAGAATAGCAATAATAAATAAGGTGAATCTTTCCATGGTCAGGGCCAAAGTCATGATCCTCTGTGTGAGTGTACTGACAATTAATTATTATTAATGCCTGTGATGCATAAAGTATTTGCCTCCACATCTGATGAATTTGAATTATACACGGACAACTTAGTTTTGAACTATCCAGTACATTAGTGTTACCTTATTGCCTCTTTGAGTACTTCAAGACAGCATTTTTGCTATAATTAACTCTCCATCTCTGTTGAACATCTTTGCATACTAATACCCCCAGGTTACTAGTTTGATGACTTTGATTAAACATATCTTTCCTCTTTACAGTTCATCACCCCAAGAAATCTGTTTCCTTGTTATGTTAGTTTTTTTAGCTGGTCTACTTCTGCATTCAGAACACCATCTTTGCTCTGGTACTATCTGCTGTTCAGAAATTACTCAGAGCCAAGGAACTGAAGGATATCGCTTCATTAACCACCTTAGTTCTTATTAATATACATTGCCTAATTTAAGTCTCTGTACTTAATCCATTCTCACTGGCTCAGGTCAGAACTTTTTAAAGGTACTGTTCCTCACAGGATGAGAAAATGTTTATATATATATATGAGAATATATATAAAAAAGAGAATGTAAACACACACTGAATATCTTGTATTGGAGACTTCACAAGAATGAAAACATGAGATTTAGAACACAAATGTATGTCATTTAATTATTCCTAGGAATACATGATGGTGGCCTAGAATCTATTCATAAACACTCGCCTATTCACTTTTCTTCGTAAAAGGAAAATTGACCTTTATTCCATTGATCAGCAAGCATCCTTGGGAAAGTGGGATTTGGATGGAATGAAAGGTGGGAAAATATGCTAGAACACTGAGCTGCTAAATCTCACATGGTCCAAGAACTGGGTGATTGGAAGCGTTGGAAATGGTAAAGTTTAGGATAGACAGGATTAATAGAATACTTTAGGGGAGTCTTTTTATATGTGAAATCCTGTCTACATATTTTCCAAGGTGTAGAATGGGAATTTGATTCCATAATATACATTTGCTAGCATGGCTGCTGTTACTTCTCTTAATAGTGAGCTGATTATTTTTTTTATACAGTGTAAAATACATGGTTTTTGTGTCATGCCTATTGAGCTGAACAGAGAAGGCAGGGCTGTTCAGCAGTCACATGAGCACAGAAAACATGTAAAATTCACGACTGTTTCCAAGTGCAGGTTCAACAGTAATAACACTACTTTCTCCTTTCCACTTCCTCTGTACTTTAGTTTCCTTGGGGAGTAAATACAGGTGTGTATATTAGAGACCATGGCACATTCTAGGCTCTAAGCTGAATAGCTGCAGGACCGTAATTGATGGTTAAGCTGTGGTGCATACTTTAGGCTAGACACTAAGAAAGGCTCCAACCAGTTCAACAAGAAGTGAGATGAAATGTTTCTTCTGTGAGGAAGGGACAAAGGATTCAAGGAGAGATAGTTAAGCACGGTTCAAATGCATAAGTACAAAAAGCTGTACCAAAGCAATTGATGGCTGGATCCTTGTTATACAAAGATGAAGAGAAAAAAAGTAACATGGGAGAAGACAACAAATATTCTCAATTAACAGACAGTTCTCCACACTATGAACTGTCTGCATAAATTAAATTATTTTTTTGTTAATCTGTGATAGTATTGATTTAGCTCATAGAAAGACAAGCAGAATGTAAGGTAACACATAAAACTCAGTAGATAAAATTTCTGAACAGAAAGTATTCACTTAAAGCTGAAATCTGAATTTGGAGGAGCATTTAGTGTTGCTGGTGTGACAGGGAAACACTTACTGAAACACACACTGAAACATATACTGAAAAATGTGTTGATGGATAAGCTTTCCATAAATATGTTCTCCTAGTGTTAAAGACAGAATTGAAAAAAGCCAAATCAAAAGCAACAGATGGCCAAACAATCTCACGTGAGGAAAGGAAACGGCATATTCAAAGGAGACAGGAATTTACTTGAAAACATGATAATCGCTCTTCAAAACTCAGACTTGGACATTAGAGATTTACTGGTGTGCACTACCAATCCTCTACCTGGTGCCAGAAATTTATGGATCACTACAAAAAGTAATCAAGGCAAACATAAGTAGAAAGAGTGGAACAGCTCCACTGCAACTCTCCCCATGCTATGTGTATTCTTGATGGAAGGAGTCTGGTTCAGAGAGGGAAGAGTATTCATGACACACATGAAGAATATGAAGCATTTGTTTAACATTTAGTACTATTTAAACATGCAGAAAGCCACAGAAGTTAGGCTGTGTTTGATATTCAGTGAAAAAAATACATGTAAGACCTAGCATCAGGTTAGTTTCAGTAATGTAGCAGCAGATCAAAAAACCCAATAGTGGAGAGGAGACTGACCAAATAGTTATTTAAAAGATGAAGTTTGTAAAAAGAGTAAATGACAGTTCTGTACACAGGAAGCAAGCTTTTACAAAACATGCTTCGAGCTAACAAAAGATGGCTCTAAAAGATATACGAAACTCATGAATGAACTTTTCCTATCTACTGCTGAACGTATCCTCGGGTTTGAAATTAAGTCACACTTAGTGGTAAAGACAGCGACGTCCTTGTATGCTGCCTCAGGTTTGACAATGAAATGTCTAGCCCAAATAATGAGAAAGAGCTGGACAAGACACACACAGAAACCAGTACAATGTCTCAGGAATCAGAGAGCATTGACTGCACTGCAAAGCCATTTTTGCTTTTGTTTGGTTTTTTCATTGAGGGTTGTTTCCTGTTGCTATTTTGGCTTGTTTTGTCTTCTTCAGGTTTTGAACTATAACTTTTTTTGATCTTTGTAGGCAAAAGAAATGTTTATGCAAAGGGAGCAGGGGCAGACTCCTTACTTTATAGTTTGGGTGATTCTCTTACCATATCTCTTTTAGAAATGGCAGATATAAACATGAGTTCAGCATGTCTGTGGATGTCTGAGGACTAATTTAAAATATACTATTACCAACTATTTTCAGAAGATGTGAAACTGATTTCACATAATTATCAGTAAGCAAAGACTGTCTATTTTACCATGCACTTATGCAAATGCTCAAGCAGGAATTTGGAGACAATCTCTGCAGTGATTTATACTGCATTGTATATATGATCTTGCTGGATAACTCAAACAAAAAGGAATTTCAGTAACATGGTAGGTGATTGCATTTTACAGTACCTAAAGCAAACCCATACCCTAGAAATGCAATGGTGTCCATTCTTTGCAAAGAAATAAATTTCTTTGTATTAGTACTAGACTGAAATATACAGAAAAGTACTGTACTGACCAAGGTATCAGTGAGGAAAACACAAATGTTCATACACTGAGCACAATGATTGCAGTAAACTGTCCCCTAGTGTATAAAATATGCTTTTATGATGGCATAATATTGTGTTACGTATTTATAGTTTTGTTACAGTTAAACAATGAAAATATTTAAGCTCTTTATTTCTTACAATTCAAAAATATTTTAAGCATTATAGGTGGTGGTTGTTAATGTTAAAATTGTCAAAGTTATAACTAAGAAATCCTGCAAACAGAAGTAGTCAAAATGCACCACCAAATTTGGTACTAAATCAGGTGGATGCATCAGCTAATGTTTTTAACCTTGTTTTGTTAACACAGTCGCACAGATAGTAGATGAAGATTTTTCAGTAATGTTAGTAGTTTCATCTTTTACAACTAGTGTGTGTTTTAAATAAATCTGCAAAGAATTAAAAGTTTACACTGTACTTGACTGTATTGAGTTCTGTTGCTCAAAAGCAATACCGAGGGTAATGTGGGTTGTCCCTCAAATAATTCTATCCCATTCAACCAAGCAGTATACATTTCTCCTGTACACTCCCCAATACACTTAAATGTTAACCATGTGTTGTCGAAACCTTAAGTCGAAACCTTAAGCTGGTGAAACTCTGGATTTATATCTATCACAAATGAATCTGAGAAAGATTAATGACTATTTTTTAAAAAGCATACTCAAAAAAGGAAGTAATTTCAACTGCTTTCAGCTTGAAGCAGTATGTATGTAGTCAACCAACCAGCTGTCTCTGCTGCTGGTAAGGGCTGTGAAAGAGAGAGATGGCAATCCATTCCATCTATGCTAGACACTTCGGATGGCATGGATCACCCTTTGGGAGTCTCTACCTCTCTCCATTTACTACAGAAATGCAGATGACTAGCTTAGAGTCAATGCCTAAATTTAGATTGCTAAAATTAGATGGGATGCATTCCACTTTTATTCATTCATTTAATTAATCCAGTTAAAAGAATGATCTATTAGTTGTACTGGAAAAAAATGGTGCAATTTTGTTGAAAGCTGTGATAATAATGTCCTGCCTTGAACAGTCTGGAGTTTAAGTAGTGTGTGGGTGAAATGAAGTTATCATCACCGTTTTACACACAGGGAATTCAGAATGCAGAAAGACAATGTGAATCACTCTAACTTACACTAAAAGTTTGTGTCAGAGTAAAAAAACAGTCAGTTCCTCAACAGAGCCCATGTATTTTAGTTCACAAATAGATACAATACATGATGTAAAAGTTCTGTTCTGTTATAAACATACTTGCAATGGCTTGGACCAGAGCTATCTGAACAATCGTTAATCTCTCAGAATTTGTTAAAGTAGCTACAGTCACCATAAGATCTTGAGCCATGACCTGAATGCTAGAAGCCTGATGACACAAGGAAGATTGCACTGTGTTGCAATTACAGAACCAAAAATTGCTGTACTTCTTCTAAAGCTACCTGTGCCAAAAATTAAGTTTTTACATTTTAATTATTTTGGAAAACACACCATTATGATTTCAGATGTGAAACAAGGGAGTTATCTTACTATGTTTTCAATGTAACCTTTGGCAGTGGATACATGTGATTAATCACAGATTTTAACATTGAGAAAATGGCTTCCTGTGTCTTATTCATTACCCCGTGAGAATGTGTCTAGTAAATTCATAACATAATGAAGTTCTCTAAAAGAAGGCTATAGCTTTTAAAGCAATAATGTTTGTTGGAATACTATTTGGAAATAGTAAAAAGTAACCCATTTTTAAAAGGTTTTTTTTGCTTTTTAGGATTTGTGCTGCTGTTATTATTACAAAACAAATTAAATCAAGATTTTTTTATATCAAATAAACTGAGGCATTTTGAGTTAAATGGGAGATTTACAACAAAAGTGCAATACTGCCACAATCTGACTCCAGAATGATTATGATTTATAATACCCATCCCATTCCTCTATTTGTTCTCGTGTGTGCATATGAGTATACAAGTGCATGAGCATTATGCAAACTATGTGTCCCAGTTCCAAGATCAATCAATAACTCAAGTAAGCACAGGAGAGTTTCATTCCTTTCACAAGAGGAGAGAGGAGTGCCAGACAGTTCCTGCTATCTTATACAGAAAATATTTTGGAACATCAGTGGAATAGTCAACTTAAGCTGCTACATACAGTGGAGGTAATTAACAGGTGTGTGAAGACATTTTGGCTTTCATTATCTGCAGCCTTAATTTAGTCTGCTGCACACCATATTAATAAAGCTGCTGCATGTTATATTGATAAAAATTCATAAAAATACTTTCCTCCTCAAATAAGCAATTTTACAATGTGCTTTCATTTTCATCTTGTGTGTGTGTGTGTGTGTGTGTTAAATTGTTCACAGTAAGCATAACTTGCACAGATTATCAAAACACCAACATATGGTAACATTGCATTAATGACTGATTTTAGGAGTAAAGGGTGAGCATCATAGTTTTTTTATAGGGGTGGCATTATTAAAGAAAATACAACAGTTGTCTGTTGGTTAGTGTAATTTTAGAAATAGATGGACTGTACTTATCTGCAAAAATCCATATTTTTTTTCACCTCTGATATCCAGACATTGCTTAAATTAAAATTAGTAACAAAATGACAGTGGTGTAGTGGATGTTGCCAGGCCAAATCTTTTCTTTGTATTGTTTATGAATACATGAATATTCAAAAAGTAAAAGGTAGAAGAGTTGCACTTTGGCAGACAGCTTCTGTAAACCACTCGATCATTTGCAGAGTGGCATGAAAACACATTTGCAATGGAGCCACAGGCAATCTTTCATTAAATGTAATACATGCCACTAAAAGCACTATCTTGAAGACCTTCTGATAACAATAAACTTGGTCAATAAGGCTTACTTTTACTCAAAAAATGGTTAGAGCACATTTATTACAGTGACAGTTGGCTATAGTCATAATAGACCTCTATTTGTGCCTTGTTATACTAGTGGGCCTTATTGCTACCTGGCATTTATTCTTTACTGTGATATATAGGCAATCTCGCTAATGATACTGTCTCTTTTTCTTCAGCATCTAAATTACCACTGACAGCTGGTTTTCTAAAAGAGGTGCCACAAATATTCTGTATATTTTTCTAACCTCATGATTTTTGCCACATAAAATAAACTAAACTTGTATATTCTCAAAGATGCAGTGAAGTTACTTGTTCAAGCCAAACATGAAGATGTTGAATCTTTTAGTGTTCTTTCTACCTCTCTTAGACTTCTCTGAGCTTGAGCATGTTAGTTAATCTTTCTTAATTAATTTTTATATCCTAATGTATAAAATTGTGTAGTTGAATAGAATATTATTTCTCATGTGTTTGCTTACAATATTCGCACAATGTGGAAGAAATTTTACATTTCAGAAGATACCATCTGTTCCTCCTCTTTTGCTTGGAGGGTCCAGTTTATGCAGTCACACATATCAAAACTGCAAATCCATCTTTATACTATTAAGACCTTGATAATCTGAGAGACTCTGAGGTACTCTTTTTTGTCAATTTGTCCTTGCTTTCACTAACACCGAACATATAGTAAGCAATAAGTTTTAGATGCCAGTAAATTTTTTCCTTCCCAAATGTTATGAACAGAACTATTCTGGATCATCCATCAATAGCAATTTTTACATGTGTGAAACACGGATGGTTTCAGTGAGAGTGAATAATTCCAGATAAACTCTTCATTTTATATGAAAGCAGTCTGCAAAGCCACTGGTTACTGGTGACACTATTATGGTTATTAAGTCCCACAGTAAAGATGGGCAGATACTTTAAAAAATCCCAGTACTGGAAGAAATTAACCTGCCAGTGATCAAGTGAAGAGATGATGAATTTCTAACAAAATACAGTTATGGAAGGTAAACTGAACAGAGAAAAAAACCCTCCCTCATATTGTCTCTTCTCATCATTAAGTTTCACTGTTAGATCTTGTTTCATTTCTCCCTATGTACAATGCCTACCTTAATGCCATTTTTCTCAATTATTTGAATTACAAGTGGGCCAAATGCCTCATTTGTCTTCTAGAAGTTCCATTTCAATGAAAAAAAGAGACTTAGTGATGTATACTCTGAAGTTTGAAACATGAATACTAATGTTATAACCCATCTTTTTTATGCTCTACATCTGATTCTTACTTGCTCATAGGTGAGCTTTTTTGGGTTGCACCTGATTGCTCTATTTGGCCATTCATAATTTGCTATATGGGATGCATACTATACGCAATATCTTTTCAAATTGGAAAGGGTACAGAGAAAATTACATGAAAATTAGTTGAGGGGTAAGAAACATGACGGACAATAATAGATTTAAACTATCTAATTAGCTTATCAGAAAGAAGTTGAAGAGATGACTGCAATATGTAGAAAGGGCATTCATAGACAATACTTACTATAAATAGCTATTTAATCTAGAAACTCACTTCTTATAGATAACTTTTCTCTAAGAAATTATAAATATTATGGTGAAAGTACATGGATAAAAATTAAGCATTGGGATGTCTTTAGGATAGAAGATCAGACTCAATGGTCTAAAGGTAGCTTCAAAATTTTATACCATGGAAAACAAATTTAGGTCCTCTTATATTATGTAGATGTCAAAGAAAATCCATACTATCCACCATTAGTGATGTGCTGCTCACCTTCCTCATCACTATTTGCAGTTGTAGGTTATATAACATGAGTCTTAACAGCAATGGGTTGCAGTCAGATCTGGTCAGATCAGGTCAGACCTGATCTTCTAAAACTGTAAAGCACCTACTTCAGATACAGAGATGTTTGCAGGGGATTACAATCAACCAAAAATGTACAACAGTCTTTTCACCTTTCATCATCTGCCTAAAACAAGCTTTCACTTTGATTTAAGAAAAGATGGATTTTCATTTGAGATCTTTATAGCCTGTCAACACTCGTGATCAAGGAGCCATTTTTCTTAGTGCCAAGGACACACATACATGTGATCTACATCCTAATCCCTCCCCTCCATCTGTAAGAGGAGGTTACTGGTTATCGAGCAAGAAAAGCCATAAGGCTTCTCAGTCATACTACAAATACTGTGTTACTATATAGGTACTTTAGTTAGACGTAACATAGGATAAAAAGGATTAGTCCATTCCTGTATTTTGGGGAAATAATTTGGACTTATTACAAGACTAGTGTCTTAAAAAATACATTCATAAACTGTTCTAATTTTACTGTATGAATATCATACATATCACCATAATATTCATATTTCTACAATAAATTGCTTATAACAGTGAAAGCAAAATCAGTTAAACGAATACACTTTAAATATAGTTTAAGTATAGTTCTGACCACATTTATGCTAAAAAAATGTTATCTAGTCATCACAAGATTTATTTTGATTTACTTAATCCAATTTTTATCACTTGCCATTTTTATCCCTCTAGATCTTTTTCCAAATTTTTTAGGATATTCATAAATGATAGTGAGGACTTCATAAACTATCCAAACAACTTGAATTAATCTGCTGGAATAAACAAAAATGTAGATTATTTAACATTTATGCTAAAGAGTATTTGTTTATTTTTAAGAAGTGCTCCTCAGATGAGAGTATTCCTGTAGCTCCCTGATAAGTAAATTGTATGCACATCAAATGCCACATGATCTTCTGGTAAAAGCAAAAGACTGGCAGGCAGAAACTTGCCTCGTTGAAACCCCAAAGAAATTAATAACTCATGTGTACACTAGGGCACACCATGTGATTTTCTCGTGCTTTAAGTCAATGGTAGTGAAAATTAGCCGAATAGGAAAACTGAAAGGATTTCTGATAAACATTATATTCTGGTTTCTAGAAATTATCTGACTCGGGAGAAATTTCAGACTTGTGAGAAATTTCAGAATTAGTTAACTGGCTAACCTTCAAGTTTTGGTAAGCTCTTGTGACCATCAGAAAATTTCCTAATACACAGTAATGAGTGTCATTGACAGAAAAGAAAAACTTGATTTCACGAATCTCATAAATTTGAACACCAAGTGGTACTTGATCATTTTTGGAACATAAAAATATTGTTGCAGATCTCTATATGAGGGAAGATGCATAGTTCGTTCATTCTTTTGTTGTAACACACATAGATTACTGAAAATCTTTTTAGAAATATACCACAGAATCTTTACATTCATTCTTGCAGATTTATGGTTTCCCCTAAATTTTTTAACTAAAATATCTTCTCACACAGGAAAAATTATGACACTGGCTTCTCTTGTCACTGTGATAAGGACATTAAAATGATTAAGAGATGTGTCCTTTATGTTTAAGGCGTTTGTCCTTTCTATGAAATCCTGCTTACAATTTTTCTGATTTAACAATGGCCTAGAATACTGGTTCTCTTCCTGAAACACCCAAACCAGCTATTATTTTCTGCCAAGTTGTCTACCCACAATTCATTAAAGATTGCTATGCCTAAAATTGTGGTGCTTGGTAATTTCTGGGCATGATTTCATTTGTTTATGTATTTTCAAAATCTATCATTTGAAAATATTTTATAAGAAAGCAGGGAATATGAAGGAAATACAACAGCTAAACACGAGCTGGGCTTCTGAGTCATAGACAAAAGGAAGCTACAATCTTCTTTTCCCCTCAATCCTGCACTCAGTTCTGGGGAGGAAAATGCATAAGGAAGCTGCAGGAGCAATTTAAAAACAACTGACCATACCTCTCTGACATGACTCTTTGCAGTTCCATGTTACCTATGAGAAATACCTTTGCCAAAGCATGGCCTGTTGGTGCAAAGCACAACTAACAAGTGCAAAGTTTTCCTAGTATGAATGTGTCCTGGTTTCAGTTGAGATAGAGTTGTTTTTCTTTCTAGTAGCTGGTATCGTGCTGTGGTTTTGGTTTATGAAAATAATGTTGATAACACGGATGGCTTTAGTTACTACTAGGTAGGTGTAGTCCTTACACGAAGTCAAGGACGTTTCAGCTTCTCACCCCCTGCCGGGTACACAAGAAGCTGGGAGAGCACAGCCAGGACAGCTGACCCAGCCTGGTCAAAGGAATATTTCATACCATAGAATGTCATGCTCCAGATATAACTGGGGAAGTGCGCTGGGAGGCAGGAACACTTCTTGGAGCCACACTGGGCATCGGATTGTTGTGGGTTTTTTCTTTTGCATATGGTGAGTTGTTGCATTTGTGCATCAGTTGTTTTAATGTCATTAGTGTTATTATTGTTATCATTATTGCTATTACTGTTATTAAAATCCTTATTATTCTCTTCCTTTGTTATCCTATTAAACTGTTTTTATCTCAAGCCACGAGGTTTTTTTCCATTCTTCTCCCCAACCCCTTGGAGGGGAGGAGGTGTGAGTGAGTGGCTGTGTGGTGCTCAGTTACTGGCTGGGGTTAAACCATGACAATATGTTAACAGCATAAATGATGGCAAATGCAGTATGTATTTTGGGCAGCTCTGACAGAAATAGGCCAAGAGAATGATATGTTCATTTTGTATTCTTTATCTGAAAAAAATAATAATTTAGACTCCTCCATAATTGCATACATAAATATGATAGCATATATTCCATATTTAGAAACCTTAAAATAGAAGTCTTTAACATGTTATAACATAAGATGGCATGTTTAAATCTACCTGGAAAAAAGTGCTGAGGTTATTCTTAAGTGTCAGAAAGGCAACCTCATTGGACAGAATTGATGTAAACTATCACAACATATAGATATGGATACATTCAATCTCTGATTTTCTTAGTTTGTAGATAAGACACAATTTAAAATGTTGCTCATAATTTGAAATTCTGCTCTGGATGCATTTTGATGAATGGCTATCTATCATTCATATACAGCTCATTGAGAGTATGTGATATTTTATATTGAAAATGATTGATTCTAGAGGTTATAGGATAGTCATTTGTATAAGGTAGTCAGTTTTTACTTGTTTTAGAATCAGATCTGTGTAACTAACATTTGCAAACATAAATGCAAAACCTGGTATATTAAATTAACTTTAAACACTGTGATTTAATAATCATAGCAACATGAATACTGATTAGAACATTTCTGGTGCATACAAAAAAGCTCAGAAAACAATAAATCAATCTAAACATTAGCTTTTCTTCTGAAAAGTAGAAAGCTTGAAACTTTTATAACATTTATCACAAGAAAAGGGCTCTTCCCACTATATTTTGCTTGGTCAGGTCTGCTACTCTATGCTCTTTGAGATACCAGCATGACAGGAAATACAAAGGAAGCTAAACTTCCTCTGCAGCCTTGCAATTTCAAATATGCAGAACACAGATATAAATGACAAAACAAAATTGATGCTTCTCCCTTGATTTCTCTGGACAAAATCTATTTCCTAAGCCACTTTAAAAAAACTCTCCAGTATTCACATTTGTACTTATAGCACATATTGCCCCACACGGAGATGGAATTAGGCTTGAGAAACTGCTTTCTGGCATAAAAATATATTACCGCAGCTAGCTATTTAGATTGCTGTCATGTGTAAAAGTCCTAGTCTAAGACCGTGTTCCAGTTGTGCTTGATGCTGTTCAAACACAAACCCAAAACAATACCTTTCCCCAGCTTACAATGTAAAGATGAAATAAGATATTCAGAAAGTGAAATGATGAGACAATATTTTTCAGAAAGACAGATGGCAGTTTCAGCCACTGAACCACATTCTACTTTTTTCAGTTGTGAAAGAGGGTAATACATAAGCATGTATGACCATTTTTGGATGGCCATGGGAACTTCCTCCTAAGCATGAGAAATGGCACAAAATAGAACACAAATATGTAAATATGTTAAATTTTTTTTCTGAGTCTAATGAAAGCTAGTGTCATAGGGCAGTTAAAGGCAGGATCCCATATCCTCAGGTTGTGAGACAGAGCTTATGAAGACTTCTGCATTTTTAGGCTCTTTTGCTTGAATGTAAATTACTTGCATTGGTACAGAAGTTTAGGCATGGTCAAGTACTGAACTAGGTAAATTATTTTGCAGAAGCATCCTGTGTAGGTACTCAGCTGTAAAAGCCTGCATAGGGAAAAGCGTGAGAGATGGCTGAAAACAAAAAAATGAATGCAACACAAGAGAAATAGGGACAAGACTTTGTTGTGTGGATGGAGAGAATTATGTTAATTATGCAGAAAGAATGAAAAAACATAAGTGCTGAACTGATATGAAAACTTATAGAGAGGTCACAATTGAAAAAAATGCTCAGGCTAACGGCTTGAACAGGCAGGATGTGATATTGCCCAGGATGAATGGCAAAGGAAGTAGTGAGGGAGGCTGTGGAGAAGGAGTAATAAATTCTCTTCATGTTGATCTTGAGCTGAGTCTCTGCAGATACATCAAGGTGAAATTTTAGGTTGGATAAGAAATAAATTTGTAGTAAACAAAAGGCAGGTAATCACTATGAAGCATCAGTGAAGCAAAGTAATTGAATTTGTGCTTATGTGTTAGACTGCTGTTAGTTAAGATGCAAAGTGAGAAAAGAAATTGAATTCTGAAAAGACTGTTGATAGGGGCATGTGAAGAATGTCTTAAGAGCATGCAGTTCAAAGGAACTCTCATTATGCCTGTCTTGAAGCAAAGAGAGGACCAGATTTCAAGAGACACATGGGTGGTGGTGTCAAAAATGTCTGCCAAGTCACAGAGAATGAACTTGTAATATTAATCCTGAGTTTTAGCTAGGAAGATGTTAATTATAGGCTTACCTGGGAGCACTTTCACTTGAGTGCCATGGCGAGAAACTAGAGAACACCTAGCATGGAACTGGAAAAAAAGGAGAAAGCCTCAATTGTTTAGATATAATACACAAATATTTGATGAGTTTAGCAATAATAGATGAAGGACAGCAAGCAGTTGGAGAGGAAACTGGAACAAAACAGGTTTTTTAGATGGGAAACATACACATGACTATATTGTGTATGAGGCACTGAATGAGAGTGAGAAATAGAGAAATAAGAGGTGGGCATAGGTGGGATGAAAAGGAGATGGGCTGTGTAGAGAAATCGGAAGAGATAATCAGGTATCAGATTTCTATTTCTGCACAAGAGAGACAAAAGATGAAAATGTAGAAAGAGTACTGTGGGAAGTTAGGCCAAGGAAAGAGGGAAGGCAATTCTGCATTTTGTCATTGTCCTAACTTTTTATGGGAAGAGTTGTAAAGGCAACAGAGAGAGAATTAAAACAGTAAGTGAAAATGTAAGAAGCGGAGCTTGGAGTACAGTTACAGTTGTGTCAATTAATTAAACTAAAAAGTAATCATTCTTTCCAAAGGAACAACTTGCAAAGCTGAAAGAAGAGTGAAATGAGAGAAAATGTGGGTAGTGAGGCAGAGGCACCAGGGCTTCAGCTCAGAGCTACTCAGGGTCCTTGTCTAATCTTAAAGGCTTTCAACTCCTGCTGAAGTGTTGGTTTACACAAAGTCTCAGAACAGGGAAGAGACAGCAAAAGACACAAAAAAGGAAGGTCTCAACTCAGTCTGTGTGTTCATTGCATGCAAAGTTTATACTAAACCCACTCAATCAAGATCTGAGGACCAAGACTAAAGGGAACAGATGCTGCCACCAGCCTCCCAGTAGGACCTGTACCACATGCACTGCTATGTTATTACAAAATTCTGCTCCTTCAAAGGGGCTTTCCTTTGTTAAGACACATCTTTAACATACTGAATAAGTGGCTGCATTTGCAACATGAATAAAATGGATTAGATGCCACTTACTATATGAACAATAAATGCTTTTATAATTAAGTGCAGAGGGCTGAGAGTTGTCTTCCCAAATTTAGTGACCATGATTCTAGTACAGCTATATTTGTACCTGATTAAAATCAATGTAATACATTTTCAAGCAATTTAGGCACACACTTGGCAATAAATTACATTAAGATTCTTAGAAAAAATTAAAGAAAAAACAGAATCTCAGCTACCAAATGTCACAGTGGTAAAGGAAGAAAAGGTCTGAAGTTTATGTAAAGCACATATACGTACCCCCTTCTGTGGTCAAAGATTTAGAATATTTAACATTTCTGGAGGTGAATGCAGACGTGGAAAAGCTCATGGGCTTGTAAATAAATAAGAGCTTGAAATGCATTTTACTTTATAGATAAGTCAGTATTTGTAAGTGTGCACTTCATAATCATCATTAATTCTATTGCTCAAACTACAGTCAGGATTAGTCTCTGGAAATTCTACCCTATCTAAACATAATTTAATGTGCCTGAATCTTACTGTATGTACTGTTCTTGGGCTTGTATAATGGACCAGCTACTTTAATAGCTTCCAAACTAACTTCTAAAGTATATTTCTTTTTTAAAGAGTTAGAATTTTAAGCATTCAAATGTACTGATGCACCTGGTTTTTCACAAACAAAATGTTATCTGAAAGCCAAGACATTTATTCCTTAAAAAAGGAGAACATCTACTACTGAAGTATTCTATATGCACTGTACAGACCTTGTAACAATTAAAAGTAGCCCTCATACTGTCAGGGATTTATACCACAATTATTGATATCAGATTAGAGAAGAGAGTAGAGAAAGTTGATCATTCAAGTCACAAGTCCAATCTTGACCCTTTGATGTCAAAGAGAATCCTGTATATAAGTACAATATATACCAAAATCATGTCGTAGAGGCCTCATTTGTTATGCAAAACTTGCAACATTTTATATAGTAAATTAGAGAAATCAGTCAGAATGAAATTTCACTCTGCAATGAAACTAAATTCTGTAAAAGTTTCAAAAATGCGTGTGCAGAAAAGAGCAAGTGCACTTTGATGAAGAGCAAGTGCACTAGAATAGACTAAATTCTAGTTCGCTTGGGATAAAATTTATAAAGGTTCTGCAGACCATAGACCCTTCTCTGCTACTGCATGAAGCCGTTCTTATTCTTTAATTGAAATATTGTTTGGTAGGACAATGGGAGTGGTCAAAGATTATAAAAGAGCACTGAGAATCAATTTATCTGTTGCCAGATCAGCAAAGCTTCCTCCCCAGAGATAGGCACTATCTAGTTTTGCCTTGATCCATTGCAATTCGTTGCCTGGTAACTTGAGCTGCTTGCCTTTCAGGTCAGGTTTTATTAGACAAAACCCTTTTAATTAGAAGCTTGACTGCTGCAATATTTTTGTTATACAAAAATATGACCCCAAATGCTTAAATAAACAGTGTGTAATTCCAGGCACTACTTTCCCACTACGACTTCTATACCTTTTTACTGTCATGATTTCCCCTATCTGAATAGTTCAATCTATCTGTTAGGCCAGTGGCAGATTTGAAACAAATAGCTAAACATTCTTACTTTTTTCTGATAAGTTTTTCTGACCACCTCCCTGTTCATGGGATGCTTTCTACTCTGTGCCAACCAGGCTTCTGCCCTTTGTGTTGAATGTGGTCCTTCTGGAAAATGCCTGGAGAAGTCTTTCCTGGGAATACTGTGCAGCCGGGAGATTCTGTTTTAAAGTTCTAATCTTAGTGCTGTGCAATATTTACTGTCTTAAATATAAATATTTTTTGTTTTTCTTGAAAGTTTCACTTATCTTTCCAGTAATATTAAAAGGTCAGAAAACTCAACCTATGTGATTAGGTTGAGTTTTATTGTGATTAGGTCTTTCTGCCCAAATTTTAGTTCGAGATTCAATATGCCACATTTTTCACACAGTGAAGCTTATACCATGTTCGAACAGAGTATGGGAAAGAGGTGTCCTGTCAGGAAAGGAGATATGTGTACTCTCCTGAGTCTTGCAACAATCAGGTGAGATTTCCCAATTCCCTAGTAAGGTCAGGTTATTACAACAACAGAGCTCTTCACTAGCATGAGGCTGCTCCTCCTCCCCTCCATGTGGCAGTGGAAGAGTAAATGTCACACTACCATATGTGAGCTTGCACATTTCCAAGCACTTTCTAAACTGGTGCAGCTTGAAGCATAAAGGAAATAATTTTTCTACAGCACATTAAATATATTAAGACATAAGGTCTGTTTGTGTTCATTTGATGAAGCCCCAGCTGTGTGCCACTGGGTGTTGATGCATAGCTATCATATTTATCAGTCTACCAGCATACGAGAGTACTGATCTAGCTGATTAACATCCACAGCCTGACAATAATATAAAATAGCACTATAGTGCTGCCATATTTACTTTGAAATCAGTCTGCTTTTCTGGTAGAGCACTAGAAGAGTCAAACATGGAGCAATTTACTACATGAGTTACATTGCAGGCCCACATGTGGAAAGTCTTTATTCTTTTCCCTTTCATCATTATCCAACTTCAGTCACAGCAAACATGACTCAATATGTAAAAAAACCCGCTTCTAATAGAAATTATAACATACAACAGATTATATAACCAAATTTACCTCAAGTGGTTTAGAAGTTGCCTAGCTACGGGATTGGAAAGGTTGAGGAACTCCCTGCTAAAGTGACAGGAAATTAAGTTGATGAGGATTTGAGGACTGAAGCTTCAAGCTCCACCTAGTGACAAAAGGTAACCACTGCCTTTATAGAGAACCCCAGGGAGACCACAGGAGGCCATGAAACGTTTTCTAAATCAGTGCTGTGCTCCTCTGTTGGCAGGGAATAAGAACCAGAGCAAAAAGAGAAACACTGCTTTAAAAAACCATTCATGCAACTAAAAAAACAACACAACACACGCTAACTGGCAACGGACTACTCAATAACGTAAACTGCTCGCCCCACATCATTTTGTCCTTTACATCAGCAGCTGCCTGTTGGGATAGCAGTGAGATTTGGTTCACCAGCTACAATGGCAACTCCAATATTGTTCCACAAAAAAGTCTTGTGAAATTCTTACTGTTCTCCTAGTCATTTTATTTTATGAATGTGCTAACATAGGTGTTTCCTCATAGGAAACAAAAGCAGAGTTTAAAGGTTTTTGAACTGCCAAATTAGGGCAAGAATGATTTGTCAGAGATGTTACAGGTAGCTTTAGAAAATAAAGCTACATTTTAGTGTATTCTTTACATTTATTTTACCTGTATAATATGACATTCTGGGCTGCCTTGATGATCTGAAAAAAAAATTACACTAGATTATCTTGGTGGTTATAAATTTACAACATATTCTGTCAGTGCCGATGCTCTAATGCTTCCACAAGTAATTTTAATTAATTAAAATAAAAAATATGCATATGTTATTTTTCCCTAAAAATAATATTTAGTAGGCATCTAATGTTTTGATCTTTATCTTCTGTTGAGTATCTGAATATTTGCGGTCTTCAAAAGTAGGCAGAATTCTTCTTGAAGAAGATAGCCTTATGATCAAGAGGAATTTGATAATGTAGATTGAATTGCTGGCTTGTCCACAGATCACTATGTTACCTTAGGTTCAATAATGAGACTAGCACTACATTGATATCTCTAACACTTTAATAAGGGTCATTTCAGTCATAAAGTGCTTTGACATGGAGACCGCTCTCTGGAATAGATTATTTTTTTCTGGAAGTTCTACTTTTGTTTTGGATTGCCATCAGAAAACCTAGTGCAAAAGGAAGCACTTAAGTTAATAAGACTTCTGTTTGGATGTAGATGGGGAAAAGCATTAATAATGTTTTATTCTGATTATCCTCATCAGAGTTCAGCAGTAGTAGTTGACAATAAACTGAAATGATGGAGCTTGAGATATACTTGTACTTGCAAAAACAATGTTAAACTGTGTTTTCAAAACATGTAATTTGAAAGAAATGCTGACAAAAAATCCTGTGTATGTAATATCTTAAAGCCATTTACACACTACACATTGTCACATGCCTGTGTCTTGATTAAGGAAAAGGCTGCACAAGCAATGTATTTATGTGACAGAATAGAAGAGAATCACTTACTGGAATAGTGTTTAGTGTTGAATTCTGCCAAAGTTTCTTTTAATTTGTGGTATTTTAATTCTATTTAGGGTGGCGCCTGCTAGTGGGATCTGGCGCTGAGCTACTGTACTTATGCTGTTCATTAAGGAATGTACTGTTAAGGATTGCAATGTAAAGTATGGATAACTGGGAACTGATATCTCACCATGTTGGAAAAATATGCAATGCAGGTTTCAGCAACAGACTTCCACTGATATGCTAGCCTAAACTGTTTACTAGCCGGATTCGGTATATAGAAGAGGCTCTATTATGTTAGTAGTCTTTATAGCAATTTGGCTACTCTCTTAAGTTGCCTCTATCTGTGTGGATGAAGCTACTGTACTAATTCCTCTTTGTACAGATATAATTTATATCAACAAAACATGATTTTGCAGATTCATAGTGACAGGGAGAGCAAAATAAGTTATGATGATGTCCAAAAGCTCTTTAATGTTGTACAACTGTAATTACACTAGGTTTTTTTTCTTGAATAAGGGTCTTGCCAAGAAATCACAAATGAATCAGCTCTGCTAGAACAGACCAAAAAAATTAGTTATACTAAGATCTAGCATTAGGGTAAATAGCTAGGTAATGTATTTATGCAGAAATAGGTTAAATTAACCAGAATGCCTTTTCATTGAGACCTCAAGAGGAAGAGAAAGGGGCAAACACTGGAGGATCTGCCAAATGTCCCCAGAGCATCACAGGCTAGCTCTCCCTCCGAAACAGCGGAGCCACAGAGGGATGTGTTGAATTCCAATGACTTATCCCCAGACCATGCAGTCTGATATCCATGAAGTCCCCTTACAGAGCTGGCTTTCCTCTCATGGAGGTCCACTGTTGTCTCAATGTCCCCAGGGGCTCACACAGCACTGGGCCTTCTATGTTCAGGAGGATTTATTTGTTGTGTTAACTTTTGAAAAACACAAAGGCTGAGCTCAGGTCCTGCAGCAGTGTTGTAAGCTCCAGACCTCTGAATTTTAATGTAGGTATTTCTTTATACCACTTTGCTTGTTGTGGTCCAAGGGCAGTAATCATATGATTAGGGCCTAGCATACAACTCTTCTCAAAGTGAAGGATGTGCCTAAGTGTTTTGCTGGAGCAAGGCCAGAAATGGCGCCTCACAATTACCTGGCGTGAATCAGTACGTATACATGTTAGTTGTGCACTCTGCTTCTAGAAGGAAATCTCCCAAACTGGAGCAAGCCCAAGGGCAAACTGGAGTTTAAAATTATGCTTCTTTTTCTTTTTTCCTGCTGAGGATATCAGAAAAAGGTCAAAGGATCTATTACAGTTCACTATTACAATTCATTTTTTGGTCCCACCAGGTCTGTGGGTCTGAGGCCAGGCCTGACAAACCAAGGCTGATCAGGCTGGAGAGGGCCTCCTTGCTGTGAGGAGCCATGCCTTGCTGGCCATGGAGGGCCTGACCCAGTGCCTTGACCATGACGACATCCCCCTGGGCCCACCAGAAAGTAAGGCAGGGCAGTAGCCACGCTGGACAGCCACAGGGCTGATGCAGGGACTTCCCCAGTGTCCCCAGGAAGGTGCATCCCTGGCCAGCAGAAATCTGGAGCTGTTCTTTGCTGTGGCCTGAGGCATCACTGTGTGAAGGGACCTTGCAGTGTCCTTGTGTCAGCAGGATGGGCACCCTGGCCAGAGTGTGTCCCAAAGTAGTTTTAGCACTGCAAATGGTTTAGTGGTGATTTTAGCAACTACTTTAACTGCTGGAAAGTTTCTGTATGAGAGACTAAAATGAAAAGGAAAGACAACAGTCCTTACGTACGAAGATTAACAGGAATACAGAAAGGGGCTAAAATCTAAACAGCTATTAAGAGTGCCATTTTCTGTCAAAATATAAATTTAGACCAATATAAAGACATAAAATAGCAAAAAAATAACTATAAACTAGTCATAAGTTATGGAAGGTCTATATTCCTTTGAAAGGTAAACAGACTTTTAAAAGCCCTTCTAATTATACACATACTGTTACAACTAGCAGCAATGCAGATTTATTTTATAATATTATCGTCAATGATGAGTTTCAATGATATAATACTGCTCATCCCAAATCTCAAGGCACTTAGATAAATAAGATTATTTTCATTTTACAGAGATAGTTTAAGACAAGAATGTCTTTGTGACTTGTCTAGGAAAATACAAAAGCTCATTTCCTGTTGCCAGGGGCAAGTGCACTAAGAAATGATAAAGAAATGTGTTAGGGTAGTAGACACATCCATTTTGTTCAATTCAGCTGACTCTGGTCAAGGTTTGTCAGCTTAGATGGGGTGCCAGGCTGATGCAGCTAGCCCCCAGCTGGGCTGGGCTAGTCCATGCCTCACATTTCTGGTTTCATGTGCTGATGGAGTGAGCTCAAGACTGGCTGTACCTAGCAAGATACACCCAAATCTGATGTCCATTCCTGATAGTGAAAGCACTATGGTGGCTTTCAGTTGTTCACTTGCAAAATGAATAGTCAGAATTACCAAGCATGACTGAGTATGGGACTCACACATCTTGATTTGAGGACCCACTACAGTCAGTACCATTTTGTACAGACTACAAGCACTGTGATTACTTTTTAATTTAAGGTTTATATGAAGTCAATATTCAAAGCAAAACAGTGCAAAAAGCATTGAATGACATATGGTATCATGTGTTTTTGATGAAACTCTCTAAACAGGACCAGGCTCACTCAAAACTTACACCAGAATTTCCTTTAAGGGTTTGCATTGGCAGCTGAGTTTTCTATTTCTGACTAACCCAAGGCCAGCCTAGTTTCAGAGGTGCTTGGAATCTGTGAAGAAATTCTCTGAAGCTGCACTTCCAACCACCATGCCAAGTCTAAGTTCAATCGAGCCCTGTCTGGTAGTGCTGTTCAATTACATTTGTCTTAGTCTTCCAGTTACAGCTATTCCCTTTCCCTCGTCCTTCCAAACCAACTCCAAACTGCCCAACAAGGATCTAACACTTGTAGAAAGCAAGCTTTGATTTTTTACAAGCATCAGCTGATATCCCAATGGGGACATGCACCGTTAGGTGTATTCCCTTCACCCCTTCATACCCTTAAAGTGTCATTCTGTGCTGATCACATTGGGTTCTTGAAACTGAAGTGTGATCTTTTGTAGCATGAATAAAATGGATTAGATGCCACAGCCTCAGTATAAACAGAAGTGATGGTGAGCTTGCGAGAACATCAGTGACTGGTCTGCCATAAAGCCACTGTAAACACCCATGATTACCATCAAGCTATTCTTAAAATAGAAAGAGATTTTGTTGATTTTGTTGTTGTTCCTTACTGTTTTTGTTTTAATCATGACCGGATGTTATGAGCATCATGTTACACTTATGTAGCTCTTGCCCTAAGCTTAGATTTCCAAATAGTAAATAGACAAAACAACTTTTTTACTGCTGCTTGCTCCTACCCTGAGGAAAAAAAAATGCTGCTGCCTAACAGAGAACTAGAACCTGAAACATTGTTCATAGAGGATTTAAAGCTGCTTAGATAAGAAGCAAAACTAATTTTCATGTCTCTTTAAGGTTTCTTAAGCTATATCTGATTTTCCCTAAAATTCTAGAGAACATGGTGATCTTCCTGGAAAACTTTCAAGATTTGGCACTTAAATAGTTTTAAACAGTTTTTAACTGTTGTTCCTGCTTTCAATTTACAGTATCAACACAAAAATTTTCTTAGAGGTTTTAAGATAGATTTGTTAGCCAGCTACATTTTGCAGATTATTTCCCACTTAGGAAATGTCATTATAATTTGGTAAAGAACTACAAATTTGGAAGAAAATTGAAAAAAGATCAAAATGTTTTTCTTCCTCTATATATAGTACATTGGATTCTGTCCTATGGCTGTAAGTCCAGAGTACATGACTTTTCCTGATTCTTTCCAGTCCTTTGATAACACTAGGATTCAGATGTTGCTGGTAAAAGGGTATGTTTTATTCTCAGTGCCACTGGTTAGCTTGGGAATTTGGGAGGAACATTAAGCCCAGTGTTGCCCAGCAGGGAGACTGGAAAATTTCTTCCCTAGAATATCACCTAAAAGTCATGGGTCATTGAAAAAAATCAGGACAAAGATTCACAGACACCTTGAGATTAGTCTAATTATCATGTCACTTGGAAGGACATAAATAAATAGATTTTTCTCATTTAGCTGCTATGGTTATTTGGTTTTGAAGTTTTCTGCATAACCATGCAGGCTCAGAACTCCTTGTTTTCAAAAGAAAACTGAGATTCTCAAGATATTTAAATTCGGAAGGTATATCTTTAGTATAAATGCCAGATATTATATAACTTTACAGTAAAGTGATGAGTCAGTGACATCATTCACATGTGTTTTAAGAATAGCAACCAAATCACAGAAAATGAACATCTGAAGACTGTAATTCCTTAGTAATTCATGATGAAAAATTCCTACTATTTTCTTATGATTTTGGAAATCCCTTTCTTTTTTTGCATCTTTGCTCCTTTGACTTACTACAGCAAGAGAGATGGCATTTGCTATATCTGTGCATGGGTTACAAGACTGGGCAGTAATTATATCTCCTCATGGTTAGTGGGGAGAATAAACAAAGATAAACAAAGAGGTCAGCTATGCTTCAAGTGCATGTACCACTGCAACCAGAACATTTTTCAATGATGATGACGTAAATAGCAAAAGCAGACTTCTAAAATGCTGTAGGCCACAACTGATGTCAAGTAGCTACTCTGGAAGTGTGTAGAGCTGTCTAGATTCACTGGACAGATATTCTTCTTCAGTGCCTTGACATTTTCAGTTAATCTAGAAATTTATTTTTTTTTTCTTTTTGATAAAGAAACATCATGATATACTTTCTGGTAAGCAGAATGATGGACATGTGAACTTTGGTAATTTTCTGTGGAAAATTCAAGTGTTCATGGTACTCCTGCTTAGATGGAAGAAAGTAGATTTGAGATAGATGGGACATATGAAAATAAAGTAGATAATATCTTTGAAGCAGAAGTAGTTAGAAGGCAATTACTATGGGGTTCAAAGTATGCTGGGTTGCCTGGGAAGCTTAAGTAGGTGACAGGGGAAATTACCTCATGTGTGAGTAGAAGAGTCTGAGTAGAACCAAGAAAAACTGTCCAAGTTTATGATCCTTTAAGTTTGACTTACTATGTCATGTTTAATCTACTGAAAGTGATTAAGAGCTACATTCATTTTCATTATTTAAATATGTATCTCTTACTAGCAGCTCTATGAGTGGCTATTAATATGTTATGGAAAGTATATTCTGAAATCAAACTTGAATTTGCTCTTAAGAAATACTCGAATCCTTACCCCTTTGACAGAAAGGACTGCACTGACACCTTCTGATTCCACATTTGCTGACAAGTCAGGTGATAACTTTGTCTAGATGGCCTGTCATGAACTTTTCAAAACCACTCATGTATCAAAGATTAATGATGGAACCAGCATCATCAGCCAAGCCATTTCATGTTAATAAGATTCAGAGTCTCAGGAAATATTTAGGGATGCATGTGAACAAAACAAAACCCACATAGAAGAGAAGAAACCAGATGGAAAGCTTTATCTGAAATAAGAGTTCTTCTTTACAAGCAGTTTGCTTAGGACATCATACTCCAGGTGGGGTGTCATGGGAGTGGAGTAAAAGGGAAGGATCACTTCTCTCAACTGGTTGGTCATGTTTCTTTTGATACAGCCAAGGATACAGTTGGCCTTCTGGGCTGCAAGCACACATTGCTGGGTCATGTTTAGCTTATCATCCACCAACATTCCCAAATCCTTCTCCTCAGGGCCACTCTCAATCCATTCTCTGCCCAGCCTATAGTTGTGCTTGGGATTGCCCTGACCCATTGTAGTGCTGGGCTTTGTGTTTGACCTTGTTAAGTGTTGTACAGTTCACATGGGCTCACCTCACAAGCCTGTCAAGGGCTCTCTGGATGACATCCCTTCCCTCCAGCATGTCAACCTCACCACACAGCTTGGTGTCATCACCAAACTTGCTGAGGATGCATTTGGTCCCAGTGTCCCTGTTGCTGACAAAGACATTAAACAGTGCCACTCCCAATACCAATCCCTGCTGTCCACTTGGACATGAAGCCGTTGACCACAACTCCCTGAGTGCAACCTTCCAGCCAATTTCTTATGCACTGAGTGGTCCATCTGTTGATTCCATGTCTTTCCAATTTAGAGACAAGTTTATCACATGGGACAGTGTCAAATATTTTGCTCAAGCCCAGGTAGATGACATCAGTTGCTCTTCCCTTATCCACCAACACTGTAATCCTATCATAAAAGGCCACCAAATTTGTCAGGCATGGTTTGCCCTTAGTGAAGCCATGTTGGCTGTCACTAATCATGACTGATAATTTCTGCCTGAATGAAACACAATGAAGATCCAAAATTAAAACAAAGTTGCATACTAAAGTATTTCACTGCTTTTGTTCTTTGCATTTGTTTTTGATGTAGAGGTTAGCTTTTCACCACATCTTTCCTGGCACTGAAAGTGATTTCAGAAAGGTCTGGCATATATGTAAGGTGCTTTCCTCCAAAGCTGAAATATAATTAGAAAAAAGTTAAATCATTCTCAATTAAGTACTCCCCCCAGGTTTAAAAGTCCTCAGAAGTCTGCACTATCCACTAAGATGCAATGGTTGAATTGTAAGTTGGCAATACAAAATAAAAATTAAAAAATAAAATCCATTAAGGCAAATATTAACCAGAGCCCCTTTAAGTGGGAAGGAAGTTTAGGACTCAGGTTTCACTCCAGACTTGTCACTTTTGCTTCATTATTTATTTTTTGTCTAGAACTCTCAAAACAAAATAGCAGTTCTGTGCTGATGGAATACTGAGAAACACTAGCGGAAAGGAACCACAAAAAGGTTTCATCCTAAAAATAAAAGATAGGTAAACAGGGCTTAAAAACTGTAGTGGACTAGTAGTTGGTGACATCATGTGAATCTTTTCAGAATACGAAGTTCATATTTTAATCCTACACTTTTGAATAAAAAGTTAGTGGTGTTTAGAAGGGGTGGAAAAACTCAATTATGATGGGGATCTTTCTCATTCCTTACTAATCTGAGCATATAACTATTTCGTTGGAGACCAAAATCCATCTCAGGGGGATTTCAGAGCAAAGTGCATGCTTCATAGCCTGGGAAGCAGAGAAATGCTTTATCATGTCCCCTTTCCTCATTCGGTCTTTACCCGCGACTCACATATTCCCTGTCTGTGGCAGCTCTAAAGGACTGCTGACAGTCCTGAGAGCATGAACAACCTTTGGTTTCTTTCCCTCTCAGTACTAAAATAGTAAAACCACACAAGTAACACTGAAGATAAATAAAGGTGCTAGAAAGAGAGCAAAAGCAAAAGTACAGCAGGATGCAAAGTAGATTCAGAATAAGGAAGATGCTGTAGGGTAGGGTACAAAGTGAATGCCATGGCCAACTTCATTAAGAACAGTGGCAGTATTGAGACTAACATGATATGGTATGATGCACTTTCAGAATCGCAGAACAGGGTGTTTAATGGGCATGCAATCTATCCCTCTGCTTGGTCCAAGGGCAGCTATTGCAATTGTATAGCGACCTATCAATTCCCAAAGACTACACTACAACAAGCGTGCTTTATCTGGGTGAGAAATCAAGGAGCTATGTGTTCAGGGTGACATCCAAGAGCAGAGAGCAACTCAAAAATCCAACTGGTAAGTGTT
The DNA here is from genome assembly GCA_027925045.1 of Hypotaenidia okinawae. Lineage (NCBI taxonomy): Eukaryota > Metazoa > Chordata > Aves > Gruiformes > Rallidae > Hypotaenidia > Hypotaenidia okinawae. Next base: position 34,794,581 of record BSDF01000006.1, read on the forward strand.
CTAGCTTCCTTAAATTAAAAACTATAACTATGGTTATAAAAGCTTATGTTGAAAGGCTTTTTGTCCTGTACTGATATAATTTTGCAGGTATCAAACTGAACATTTCATTTAAGTAAAATAAATATGCTTCAGATATACAAATATAGAGTCTTTGATTAAAAGGCTTGAGTTACTTTTAGTTATCATGTTACTTCTCACATTGGTAGTTGTTTTTGTTCTTGAAAACACCGATTTCAGATGCTGGTATCCACTTTGCATTTGCTATGATTTGTCTTTTAAGGAATCCAATACAAAAATGGAAACACAACTAAGCCCAAAATATACATTCATCTGCATGCTACAGAAAGATGATAAATAATGACTTCTGTGAAGTCAGAAATTCTGTCAGAATGTGTTAAACATTACATTCATCAGTTTAGGACTCTAAAACAGGAAGGAAATGAAGAACATTACATTTAAAAATCTTATTTAAAAGTAAAAATAATTATTTTTTAAAATGTATTTTCATCTACCTTCAATAATTTATATTCTCAGTAGCTGTGGGCCATGTATATACAGAAACTCTGCAGAATTTTTTCTCATACCAAAATTTATAGACTTCCTCAAAAAATGGAGAAATGACTACTGGACAAAGTCAGCCAAAGTTTAAAAGGCAGAAATATTTTCAGGTTATGACCATATGGTTAATAAATGAGAAGTTTGAAATTTCTTGACACTGTCTGCATTAGCAGGTGCAGAGGCAGACAGAAGGAATGGTAGATTTTTAGGATCAGGGACAATCTAGCAAAAAATACTATTGAAAATGTTGTAATCCAGTCATATTGTTTTAATTGGGCAACATGGCATTGTGATAACAGATGGCAACTCCATTTGAACAGATTCAGCCGACTGATAGCATTCTGCCCCAGCTCCTCTGAATGAAAAGCTATGCGCTTCCAGTTTATATTGGAATAGCTTCATTCAGATTTCACACTTGGGCAGACAGTGTGCCATTATGAAAGCAAATAACATTTACAGCTCTACGCATTAGTGTACGGAGATTTCATGGTAGTTTCCATTACTAAAGTGTCAAGTTAGTTGGAGCTGAAATAGCTGAGCTGCTTCAGAGTTGAGACATTACTGCCGATAGTGGTCTACCCTAGCCAAAAGTCACTGTTCCTGGGTTGAAGTTAGCAGAAAAAAATATGCCTATATCTTATCTGCTCCATGTAGATGATGCCAGCTGACATCCATCTTCCACAGTGGTTTATCCTCGGACATTGGGCTTTTTTCAGCTATACATGTTCCCCTCTACTAACTCTGTGGTAACACCTGGCAGAGGAATGGGATGGACAGCTGGAGGCAGAAACATCTTTCATTTCAGAAGAAGTATTAGCCAGAATTTGCTTCTCAGATTCTAAATCTTAATAGCTTCCTTCTACAGAGATGAAAGCAGTTTCTAGGCCAATGGACAGCTAATGTAGAGTTGCCACTTTGGAGAGGAAATATGTTAATTAGCCATTTTGTCAAAACACTCAGGAACATCAGATACTACGCTCTCTGTAACTCTCTCCAGATCTTCTGCACTTCACAAAATGGCAAACTGCAGGAGGGGTGGAATGCAGGTTAGTTGTCTGATCCTACCCCTGGGGATACAAAAGCCTCAGCCATTTTCTTCCTCCTAACAGTAATGGCTGGGGTGGGGGGAAGGAAAGAAAAAGAAACCAAATCTGAGTAGACTCTGGCTGCCTCCTGTGCTCTGTGTGCTTTCTCATTCCCTTGCTGACCCTCTCAAGAACAATTGTAATCCAGCTGAAGTTTTTACTGGCTCTTGCCTGATTTAACAGATGTTTAATAATGGTTCTGGATCACTGCTTACATGCTAAGCAGTTTTCTGCTAATCTGAAAAAAAATCTAGAGAAAGAAAGACTAAATCTAGAGAAAGGGAGGTGGTAAGGGGAGAAAAAACCCCAAAAAAACTAGCAACGACCCCAAAACATACAAAGAATTTTAATTCTCAGGGTGTATATATCTGGTCAGCAACAATTTTGCTGCTTCCGGAGTGACTTTCTTAATGTCTCGGTACTTGAAATGCTTTTGTAGTACATTTGGCAGGCACCACTGTGCAGAAGATCATGATGTACAAAAACACAGAGTTCCAAATAGCAAGCTTTATCTGTCTCAGATGGCCCTTATATGGTCCTCTGCACTACAGGAACTAAGTTCCTCACAATCTTTTGGGCATTTGCCCTCAAAGTTTTGGTGAAATACAGAAGTGGTGTCTTCTGCACTGTTCTTTAAGAATGGTATCAAGCATGGCTATGAACATGATGGTCAGGCATCTGCTGACCCTGGGTGACCATAACAAGCCACTCAAAATCCACTAGGTGATACATTGTGTACTTTAAAGGTGGCCATTCCAGAATGTTCCAGGAGCCATGCTTTCAGATCTGCTGTCCACAGCCTCTCATCCAACTACAGGCTGTAGTGAAGACTGAGGTTCCTTACTAGTCAATGGAGAGTAAAAGACAAATCTAGGGCATGAATCATCTGCTTAAAGAACAGATGAATCACACTCTTCAGTGCCTATTTCTCTTCATTGGCTGTAGAAAGTCTAGACAATTATTTGGATGGAGAAGTCTACACCTGGTCAGACAATATCATGCCCTAGTCTGAAACTTCCACCAAAAGACAATATGGGCATACCTAGGCCAAAAGCAAGATCCACAGAGGTAATTGGTCACCTGAAACTAACTACAATTGGTAGGTACTCCCAGGTATCTTTGCATATAACTGTGTCAAAGTGATTTGTTTGAAGTCTCACACAGTACAGACACAAAGTCTACATCTCACAAGCCTCAGGTCAAAATGTTGTCTATTGATCTGTCTTCCCTACCAGTCTGGTGGAAATGAATAAACATTGTAATTGCCACAAATTCAGACGCTGCATACAGAAGGTCTTTTTGTTAAATAAAAAAGTCTCAAAGATTTATTACAGGAAGGAAGTGAAATCATGCATGCCTGTGCCCTATGGAGCAGTCTAACAAGGGGGTTTGAAGCTACCCTTGTCTTTCACTGTCCTATGAAAACAACATCTTTAAAGCTTCCTTACAGATTATACTCGTGATGAGAGGAGGCCATTTGTAGTCTGCTTCTCATTTTAATTGTATTATACTGTGTTTAAAATGGAAATTTTGTTGTGTCACTATGTGACTCCCCAGTTGCCTTCCCTATTCAACACAGAGTCGTCCCACTTCTAACTAGTAAACTACATTACCTCCCTTTTTACTAGCAAAGACGTAGGGAAAGGCACATGCCTGAGGAATGAGGAACAAAATACTTGTATGAGATTAGGGGTGGGAAGGGCCTTGTTTTAACTGCTGTTTAGACACTCAGCTTTCACTTAAAAATAAAATAATTGTCCAGAAGATGCAGAAATGCCTGAATTTGCTTAAAGCTTGGAACTACAAGTCTAAGAGATTTACTGTGCCATTAGCTGTCACCTCAAACTGAAAATAATGGTTTTTGAAGAACAACACATTGTTATTTCACCTTTTATCAGAGTAGCAAAAGAAATAAAAGGAATAATTTGTTATAGTGAGGACTTGTGAGAAATATTCCTGCACATCAAGGATGGGAATAAGGGAGAGAGGAGACAGAGACCAAGAACAAAGAGAGATTGCTAGAGCTGCATCTAAGGATGATCCTAGTTACGACAGATTAAGGTAGTACTGATTAAAACGCTGTCAAAGAATCAAAAGAGAACCAGTTTAACTCCTATTTCATAGTATGCAATTCTTCTTCAGCCAATTTTCCATTGTGTTCGGTCAAACAGATTTTCTACCAGTTCAGCTCAGAAAAGAGCTTCCTCTAGGCTTTTTGGCATTTTCGGCTTTGGCATGACCTTTGGCACAACCAGGTAGGTACAGCTGCTACTTAAAGTGAAAAAAAAAAAAGCCAATGACAAAACATGCCAGAGTTGGGCAGATAATGTTTTCATCCTTTATAAAAGTTTGACTCTAAAAGCTTCAAGACTGCAACTACCAGTTACCAACTTACTATCAGGACAGATAAATGCTTAACGTAACAGTAAGCACAACAAGTAGCCAGACTCAAATACCTGAGGCAGTCTTAGGTCCCACAGGTAGGAGCCTGGCATTTAGAACACCGCATATTTTTTTCCATGTGAACTGTTCCCAGGAGATGCCATTTTAGTCATGGGGAGAAGGAGATGCATTTTCCTCTGTATGATATCCAGTTGTAGTTCCTATCACTTATGTTTGTGGGAAAGGATACTAACTTTTCCTCCTTTCATTGACAAGGTAGATATATAATAAAATAAAGATACTCGGTAAGCTTTTGTTGGTGTTACTATTCAGTTGGTAAAAATTTCTCTCAGACAAAAAATAAGCCCCCTGTCTTTCTGTGCTGGTCAGCAGACAGGAAATATTAATGAATTTTTATACCAGATTTATCTCAGTTAAAGCAGAACCAAGACATCATATATTAGGCCCATAATAACCAATGTGATTACAAAAAACTGTTTTGAAACTTAATTTATGTTGTTTTAATTCCAGTAGCTCCATAAAATATTTATGCATGCAGAAGGGAACAGGATCAGTCTCCTACTCAAAACATGAGAAAATGACAATGTTTAAATTGTAGCTTACACTACCTATAATTAACCATAAACAATTATATATTTTTCTAAAAGATTCAGGAAAGAACAAGTTTAGCTCATCTGTTCTAAAAAAATGACATTCAGTTCATTTTCCATTCTCTTTTGAAAGAAAATATTAAAGGTCTATGGAAAAAATGAACAGGCATTTGGCAAATCTTGGCTTCTGTCAAACTGGCAGCAGTTATGGCATTACTAAAACACATTCATAAATGCTGGCTGTTTCATCCCTGGAGGAATGCCAGTAAAGTACCCACCCTGGCGTCTCCTTTTCCAGAGACACCAATTCCACATTCTCTTAGGTCTTGCTGACATATATAAATATTCATTGTGTGACTTCAAATACCAGACAGGTGTATTCTGACCTTCAGTTAAGTTTACAGAATATTGCCCCCCACAAAAAAAAAAAAAAAAAAGAAAAAGAAAAGCAGTAAAACACAGTAAAAACTCGCATACCCCTAATGCCTATCATCTGAGGAGCTCAGAAAATCCTTATAATCAGAAGAAACAAACTCTACTCCTACACCTGTTCATTTTCCTTCAGTGCATTCATGTTAATCCAATAATATTCTCATGTAAATGAGAGCAAAATTAAAGGTTTTTGTAAAGACATTGTAATGCGTTCTAATACCGAAATGTATTGGTAAACACAGACAGCTGTTGATACATATAGACTCATTCCACCCATGCTCTGAGCAACTCAGATGTTGAGCAGCTCCCACTTGGGACTTTGCTTCTCTTGGCATGTATGCACTCCTAACCACCACATCCTGGTGTATTCCCCACCAGGTGTCCAAACAGAACAAGCAGGAGATGGTGTGGCATAGATCTTCAGGGATGTATTCACCCTTCCCAAAGATTCCTTCTGGTGCACAGAATGACCTTTGTTGTTGTTATTCTCACTATTCGTCTTATTATTAGTTATTGGCAGTGACATTTGCTCGATGGATCCAGTAAGAATCACGCTTATGATGGGGTAGGCACTATAGTTACACAAAACACTTAAAACACAATTCATTTTATAAACCAGGCTATGCGCACTAGAATTCTTAGGATGCATTGACATCTTGTGGACAAAAAGAATATAACATATCAGTACCTGCTGCCAGGATACATTGCAGCAATAGAAACAGAGTGAGGCCATACAGAGTTCACACTACCTAGCTTGATGCTGGGAATATTGTGCTCAGAATAGCATGGACGTCTTCTGAAGGAAAACATTTTAATATTTATCTATGTCGTTTGGAAACTTGCTGCTACAGTTAGAATTCTATTGGTACTTGAGTTACTGTGGGTAAACTAAGTCGGACACTACTATGCAAGACAGTTCCAGAAACAAGAGCAAAACATAGGTGCTCAGTGTGTAGGAGCTTAAGATGACGGACAGTTGTGACATCTTCCTGATGGAATAGCCAGCTAAGGGAAAGACCTCAGTTCATTCACTGTGGAAGGGTGGACTTGTATTGATCTTTCCAACAAAGTCATTTTGCTTACAGAAATTAGTTTGTTTCTCTGTCAGTACAATTTCTTTCCTCTTATGCATTCATTCCTTCACTCTCTGTGGAGGGTATCACCAGGAAACAAAGTAGATTCCAGATACCCTACACTGGCTGTATTTGCAGGCCTGCACTTTAAACTTTTTTTTTAAAGGGCTCTTTTGCATCAGCATGATTTATCTGAGCTCATGTCAAACAAACCAGCCTTGAGTCACCATATGAAGATACTGGAACTTCTGGATTTTCTGCCATGACAGAACCTAGAGTAAGATTTGGTTTTATTTTTTTCAAATGAGTGGTTAACAAGCTGCGGCCCTGGGAGACACTGATCAGCAGCCTGCTGAGAACAGTTACACAGTGCCAGCTCTTTATCTTTTTTCTCATGGTTATATTAAAAATATCTAAAAGTAGGTTTCATACTTTCTTAGTAAAACCTGTCCATGGGATTAATTGCTGGAGTCATGATACACAATTGGTGGAAAAGCAGGTTGATGACTCACCAGTGTTCTGGTTCCTGCCAGGCCAGAGCTAATCTCCCCAGGCAGCCAGCCCAGGTGAGCTGAGTTAGCCTGGGCTGTTTCCCACACCACCTGACATCACTCCCCCATAAAAAAGGCTGGTCCGGGAGGGGTGCTCCTGCATGTCTCCAGGGCAGTCTGATTGTGACTGGGGTGTAGGGTTGGTCCTTGCATCATGCAGCACTGTAATTGTTGTCTGTTGGTAAGGTACTCTGTGTTATTGCCAGGTGTAAGTGTAATTGGCTGTTATTGTTCTACTTTCACGGTGCTTTTGTCAGTAAACTGTCCTTATTCCAACCCATGGAGGCTCTGTCTCTTTCTCCTCTGAGTGTGTGGTGCTAAGCCACAGGTTGGGCTTGAACCACTACAACCAGAGAGCCACAACAGAAACAATTTTACCATAAGATAAGACATCGGATGCGCTGAATAGTATATATGCGAGACCTGGGTCTTTCATGCTAGCTTCCATGGCAAAAAAAAATTTACCTCAAAGTATTTTTATGTGCAGCGTTTCATCACGGTTATTACTGAAGCTATTCTTGTTTTACAAATGCTGGCACTAAACATGGAGACATGGTGATTTGCCTAGAATTATCCAGAACACAAATGTCAAAATGGAATAGCACCCATGGCATCTCACTTCCTCTAAGTGCTTTTATACTCACTGTGGTCCTGTGTGTCTTGCATGGGAAGCATATATTTCTTCTTTTGGCCCTCACTTGATTTGCAACCACTGCACCTGCATTTCATGTGATCTGAAAGTCCAGAGCTGTATTTAACCAAGACATAACTTCCTCATAACCTCTCTCTGTCCTTTGACGTGGTGCTGTCACACCATACAGTCAAGGTGCTATCACTAGAGCAGGCTTGTGTTCAGTGTATTTCTAAACTGTTTGGTTTTGCAAACTTTGCATGAGTTTGGCTGAGAAACTATTTTAGTGCTGCTTTCTTTGAGGTACTGCAAACATTAAAATCAAAAGAAAGCTTGAGAACACAGTAAAACACGGAAGGGAAGTTTCAAAGGATAACTCAGTGAAGGAAGCTACATAGTTTTCCTGCAAAACAAAATTTCAGAGTTTCTAACTCTGTAGTGGAAAACCTGGGGGAAAAGAAAACCAAACCCCAAACAAACTAGCTTCCTAGAGTCCAAAGTAGGAATCATGTTTTTCAGTCATTGCTGGCTACCATCACTTTGTCTTGGCAAAGTCATGCCAATTGAATTACTTTAGCAAAACTTTTTTTTTTTTTTTTACTTTTTAAAAGGGTTGCAGTTAATATTGTACCCAGAAAGAGGAATTAGATAATATTAGGGCTAGCTTCATTAAGTTTATTATTAACATTATTAAGGCTAGTTGGTCTGGGTGTAATACTAATCTGATAAATTTCTTTCAGGACCTGAAATGATATTTTCATGATGCTATACTGTACCAGATGGCCACAGCACAATCCTGCTGGAGTGTTCTATATTATGTGGAATTGACACATTTTTAAGGTAGTATAATAACTAGCCTGAGTAGTTTCCACATAAAACTAGTATTAGCCTACTAAAATTCTGAGTTTACTCTTGGAACAAGGAACTGCCTTAATCACAGGCACTGACTGCATTACAGGCTTCTTCTTTTTTTTTTTTTTTTTTGAAATTTGTAAAGGTTTATAGGTGTTTTATATTTCGGATTTGAAGTTTTTGGTGGGGGGAGTTCAAGGCTGGTAGAATGCCATGGAGTGTTTTGTGAGAGCCTAATCAATTATTTAGAGCATTTTAAAATTTAAACGATTTATTGAAAGCACCTAATTTAGTTTCTGTTTTCTTTCATTGCCTTTTACATCTTTCACTGTCTAATTTTCCTTCTTTCTCTTTTGGTAGGAAAGTTTAATAGCTGACAATATCAGCATTCTCCATGGTGTACACACATGGTTCGGGGGGGCCGGGGAGGGAGGGAAGGCAATAGGCAGGACAAATCTCTTGCAATAAGGACAGTCTAACAGGACAGCTGATTACCTAAAGCTCTGTTCACATCTTCTGGGGCTGCCAGCACTCTCCATGACTGTGGTTGCGCCCAAAGCTGTTGGTGTTTGGTAAAAAGCTTAACTTTTTTAAGAAATGAGGTTGTTATGACATCACACCGCACACATCGGCAAGGTTTCCTGCTTCTTCCAGCAACTTTGTAAGGGCTAATGACACAAGTTCATGAGTATGAATAGAGAACAATGGAGGAGTGACACCTAAACCAGTGCTTTGCCTGAGAGAAAGGCAGGCAGAACTCAGACTGTTGTAGCCAATTATGGTATCAGCAGCCAAACAACCTGCACATTTACAGGGATCTTTGAATCACTCATAATAGATGTGGCCTTAGAGTCCCTCACAGGGAACAGGAACAGTTGGGCAGGGTACAAAGAATAGCCATGGGAAGTGGAAGGAGCTGAGAAGGGGTTGGATTGCGTATGGGTTTCACAGACTGAGAGGAAGCAATAACAGCCTGGTTTTGCTCCTTGTCCATATAAATGATGTGAAGTTTTGTGGCCTGTGCTACTACAGGAGGTCAGAGATGATGATAGATTTCCCTGCTGTTAAGAGCCCTTGAACTGTGGTTGTCTGGTCTTTTGCAGTGCACAGACATGTAAGAAACCAAAACAAGCTTATTTTGGATTGGACTAATCTTTGCTCTTCTATAGCACTGAGGGATGTTTGGTCAGAGCAAGCATTTCCAGATCAGTGCTTTTTTGGTTGCTCTAGAAGGCCTCACTAGTGTACCTTATTGATGGTGTCCTTAGCAAAGGAAGGACCATGCTAACACCATGATGTTAGCTTTACTAGGGCTGATGGACATACCAGTTGGCGCCATATGTGATTTTGTGAGGAAGACAGCTGTTATCACTGGGAAGTGTATTGAGATTACTAAACGCTCCCCCAAACAGCCATCAGCCAGTAAAGACTACTGGCAGTCAAGCTTGAGTGGACAACTGAGTCTTTATTTGATACAGCAAGACAAACATAATGGATAAGGAAAAATTCAGCCTTAATTTTAAATCATACAGACTACTTCTCAATTTCATATTTCAACCTTTTTGTCTCATAACCAATCATGCCAATTATAAAAAAAAAAAAATCCATATTTTGAGTAAAACTTCCCCAAACTATTAGCTGATCAACAATCTTAGGCACTGTTAATGTCTGTATATATCCAGTCTGTGCCAAATGTAAATAGATTCCCAACTGATCCAAACTGCAAATGTGAGCACACATGCTCTGACATCAAAGGAGAAGGTTGCAGAAACTCTAGGTGTTAAGAATAAACCCCTTACACCTTTTAGAAAGTCTGTGCCATGGATAGCTGGGTGTAGTTCCCCTGTTCACTACCTTGTCATGTGTCTGCAAATAAGGGATTCTCTAAAGGTAACTCAGGTCTCCACCAAATAACCACGATGCAGAGTTGCATAATTACTTTTAATTTCTGGAGGTTAAAGTTGGATAAGTCCACTGTTTCCCAGAAATTCTGGGCTGGTCTCAAGTCTCTGGAAGGAAAATTTGATTGCTGCTAGGGAAAAAAGCAAAAGAATTCAGAATTAGGATTTATCTCTGGTATTAAAATAAACTAATCTAACAAAACAGGTATTTGGGTCTTTGTGCCTCAACTTCCCTGCCTGTAATAGTGAAGCTAATAGCTTCTTGCCCATTCACAAAGTGTTTAGAGAATTAATTTACATCTGAAGTAGTTTGAGCTCCTATGACAGGAGCCATTACAGAAATATGAAATGTTCTTGTTATTTTTCCAGAGAAATAAAAGTATCCAGTCACTCAGCCAATTGGCAAGGCACTTCAGATGCTTTTGACTGTGAATATCTCTGTTTTCCAGGCTTCAGAAGGGTATGCCCAACACCTGATAGCTAGGTTTGGTTTCCCTTTTCTAAAATGAAGGATAGCTGTGTTTTTAAACAGAGATAAGGGAAGAGGGGACAGTGAAGGATAATGTCAGCAGTTTGGGCTGTCTCTTTTGGCTTGGCCTCAGCACTCTTATCTCACCTAATGGCAGAGTGAGTGCCAATGTTTATTTGGCCATTCTCATTCACCAGCTGCTCCTGTACCATGGTGTTTTTCTTCCCAGATGGCAGCACGATGTTCTATGATAAAACTGACACAAAAAACAATGCAAAATTTGTCTAAGAGAGGTTCAGCAAGCATGAGAAAAACAGCTGATATCTTTCAGAGCTAGCCAAGTTGCCTGACCTTGATGCCAGAGTAATTATGGTCTGATTTGAACAGAGGGTAAGAAAAGAAAAGCCACTGCCAGATTTATCAGGTATGTTTCTGGAAAAGAAAAAAAGAAATATTAAAACTCCTCTCCATGTTTTGGCTCTGTGACAAAATCAATTGCTGTAATCTGAAAAAGCTCCCAGAAGTCCCATATATTAGCAGGTCTTGCAAACTATTACATGCTGGCTAATTAATGCCCTTCTAGATACATATTTTATTCAATTATACTGTGATCTCATTCAAAGAAACACTGAGATGATATAAACAGCTGGATTTTTCTTGGGTTTCATCTCTCATTTGTCAATATTTAGAAGTATTGAATAGAGATTTAATATTTAAATAATATTTATGGTTTTAAAAATAAATATTCTCTCCAAAGTCCTTGTTAATTTATTACAGAAGAGATGTAATGAAATTGTTTGCTTTATTAATCTAATCTCCCTGAAAGCAAGATATTTTTTCCCAGTAGGCAGCAAACATGTGTACACAATACTTTTTGTCCTGCCTTAAGTTCTGTTTAAAAAAAATCTAATTGCTTTAGTATTATGCCTTTTAATGATCTTAAATTTAAAAAAAAAAACAACCCAAAAATACTACCTCACTTCAATGATGATGAACTCTTCAAAAAAACTCTTTTACATCTTGCAATGGCAATACACTGAAATTATTCTTTTCTTGTGGAGTTCCTATATTGTGTGTCCTGGTTCTGGCCAGGCCAGAGTTAACCTCCCCAGGCAGCCAGCCCAGGTGAGCTGAGTTAGCCTGGGCTGTTTTCCACACCACCTGACACCACTTCCCCATAATAGCAGGTGGTTGGGGAAGGGCAGGGGCTTGATGTGTCCAGGACACTCTGAGTGCGTCTAGGGTGTTGGGTTGGTTGGTCCTCACTGTCAGGCAGCACTCTGCAATTGTTGGGTCAGTAAGGTACTCTGTGTTAGCACTGGGTGTAATTGGCCGTTATTTTTCTATGTTCATGGTGATTTTTGTCAGTAAGCTGTCCTTATCCCAACCCACGGAGGCTCTGTCTGTCTCTCCTGTGGGAGTGAGCGAGCTGTATGTGGTGCTCAGCCACTGTCTGGGGCTGAACCATCACAGTCCTTTTTGGTGCCCAATGTGGGGCCCACATGAATCCCATGGATAAGACCATTTCCACCCCTTGCCTCTGCGAATCATGTATTTGAGAGTTGTCCTTAAAATTGCCATCCCAACAGAAATTCTCTACAATCACTCCACTACCCAGCTATGTTCAGTCTGTTCTGTCCATTCCCTCATCCAATTAGTGTCCTTATCTCAAATTCCTTGAGCCCCACTACAGTGGGTGCCAAAAAGGACTGAGGCAGTTTGGTCCTGGATAGAGGCCAAATGCCCACCAAAGCCACTCTATCACTCCCCTTTTCAGCTGAAAAGGGGAGAAAATATATGTTGAGAGGCTTAGGATTCAGATAAGGACAGGGAGAGATCACTCTGCAATTAGTGTCATGGGCAAAACAGACTTAACACAGAATAAAGAAAACTAATTTATTACAACTACACTACACACCCAGTGAAACCAGAGTTGGGTAATAAGAAGTGCAGCCAGGTCTTAAATCACCTTTCCCCACCCCTCCCTTCTTAGCAGACTTTAGATACAAACACCGCTCCCTGTCCCTCTGATGACACCAGGCACTTGGGCTGTGACTCCAGCCAACAGTCCCAAGAACCTTACAAACTTCATTTGGACTGGTTCCCATGGTAGCTGGTGGTTAGGACACACTGTTGCCATTGCAATAGGACCACTGAGGTCCCCACTTGATCCAGCTGCTGGCACCACAGGTGAGGGGCACATGCGCCCCCAGTCTGACTCCAGTTGCTGACACCAGATGCACTCTAAGCGCTTTCCTCCAGTAGCTGCCATTTAGCCCTTATAGCACACTCATGCAGAACAGAGTGAGATTACTCTGAAAGGTAGTTAAGAAAGTATTCAGCAACAGGAGAGGACAGACTGTAGTGGTAAGGTGCAGGGCTCAGTCAGACAAGCATACTGAGCAGGAACAACTTACACATGACAGCCCCTTTTGGCCTCTTCTACACTTCGTTCCTCCCAAGTCCATTTTCCCTACACGTTTCTGTATGAACTTTGCATATTCCCACAAGTACCCCTTAAATATCCCAAATTCTCATGTACATCTTGTTTTCTCCTCAGTTACAAAGTCCAAGTTTTCTTCTTCTGAAGCGATGCCTGGGAGTTTCTTTATGGCCCATCAATTGGTGACTGGAGAATTTTGGTCTCTGGTACTGCCTTGTCATCCCTCGTCTACAAGGTCTGTGTCTGAGTTCTTGTTAGATCTTTCTGCATTGAAAGGTCCTTGACTTAATAACATTAATGAAGCAGATGATCTCACCTTCCAAATACCCTTACAACAGCGACTCTCATTTAAAAACAGAATTTCCCACATGCTGCTTTTAATCTTCTCGAAACAAAGCCATTAATAGCTGCCCTGTTCTGTTTTTAAGGGAGTAGTGAGGATAGAATAAATTGGAGTACTAAAGTCAGAAAAGTAAAATTAAAGTTTTACTTAAATAAAATACTGTGCAATAAAACTGAATTCTTCTAATGACAACTCAAAATTCCTCACCCATTTTTATATATTTTTGTCTAAAACCCTCAAATTCTTACTCTTAACCTCTTCTGCTTTACCTACAAATGAATATTGAGGAATACTGAAGAGACTGCAGGGGCAGCGAGCCTGTGGAAGGAGACTGAGCCCATATTCTGCCACTTGCTCCATGGGTGCTTGTCAGACAGCAGTGGAACAATTCAGTGTTTCAGTTTCTGCTCATGGCAGATTGCAGTTTAGTGTCTACAGACAGCACAGCTAAATGTCACAGTGCTCATGTTTGGATCACATGCGGTGCCTTTTCATTTCTAAAAGAAAAAAAAAACCCTATGACTTTTTCTTGTTTAAGTTAAAGAGCCAGAATTTTTGTGGTGAAAATGATAGCAGCTACACAACTTTATGTGTAGCCTAGCCTTTCTGAGAATGACAGAGAAACTTAGACTGTGCGTGCATGTTCTCTTCTACCTCCATCTCTGCCAGACAAAGAAATGACAGTTTCCACCCCGTTATTACTGCCCTCCCCTGATTACTGCTGTCCTCAGGTCTGCCAACTGAGCTCTCCTGTGCCAAAGCACTTCCCAAGAACGAGTTAGCCGATGGAGCTATCCCAGCATATGAGGGAGTCCTCATACCAGTAATTTAGGTGATAGATCTGAGGGACAGGTAACATGCACTAAGAGATAATAATGAAGAGACTGTAGAAATAGCACTCTTCACCTGACACTGGGAAAAGATTGATTGTGTCAGTGTAGATTACAGAAAGACTTCATTTACTGTGATGGCAAGGAGGATGATGTGACCTCAGCAGCGCTAAGATTTTCAGCCTTGCATGGCTCAGAGCTTGGTTCTGAAAGGTATTGAAGCATTAGCAAAAGTTTTCAAAAGGTGCTAGGACAACAGTTTCTGGTTCCTGCCTTTCCAATTTACTGAATGTTCCCCAGGCTGGAAGAGACTCTGTGGGATAACTTGACTCTCAGTTTTCTCCAGTCAGCAAATGCCAGTCAAAACACAACTACCACAGAAGCCTCTTTAAGGGCCCAAAACGGAGATTTTGTGGAGACAACCAGCTGATATTGGACATTGCAGAAATCATCATTCCTGAAATGTGACTTCTCTAGCAGAAATGGTTGCACCACCTCTCCCCTCCTCCCACCCCTTCCCCCCTCTCCCCCCGCCTTTAAAAACCTTGATTCACTTTGCAGATACTTTTCCTTACAATGTATGTATCATTAACTTTAGCTTATAACATTTCTTGTAAGAAACTGCAGCACCATCTACTCAGGACCTGACTGGACTGGTGTGAGCCTCAATCAGGTCTGTTTGAGCCACCTAGTTAAGTACCATGATGGTGTGCCACTTCAGTCACTAACATCTCAGTAAAATGATACAGATAGAAAACACTGAGTATTTGCAGAAATGTGTGACTCTAGCATGGAGGTATTCAACTATTAAAATAAAGGCTCTGAAAACCTTGGATTGTCACCTAAATCTGTGTATTTCCTTATATAATAGAGAACCCTACACTGGTAAGAAAAAAGGCTAAACTCGTCAGGTGTATATTTTTTGTTCCATTCTGATGCAGAGCTTTTTATATTTTAATGACATGTCAGCTGCCCAATTAAAAAATCTCCCTTATGCATTCTCTTGCTGTACTATTTCAATGTCATGGTGATATAAGGCAACATTAACTTTTTAATCATCTCTTGTTTTTGACTAGACTCTGGACCAAATATTCTTGTAAAATGTTGGAAGTTTTTAACCTTGCATATCTTTATCAATAGAATAAAATAAAATGATACAAAGTCAGCACTGCTGAAGTGCAGTTTCAGATGGTTTGATGTACAACAGCCTTTCCTAGCTAGCTAGCCTCAAGGAGGGGTGTTTTACCACATGATAAAATGTGCATCAGCTCCCTCTCTAAAAGCACATTCCTCTTGGAGGGCTGACAAGGGCCACTTATCTTGTGCTATAATTCTGTCTGTGCCAGATTCATAAATGAAGTGGTATTTCACCTTAGACTAAGTGAGTGAGTTAGATGTACTTTCCTGGAAGAAAATCAAATATCCTAAGGCAATGAAAGAGTTAAGAAGGTCATAGGATTTGCCAAGCATCATGATGTAATTCTGAGTCTACTCATCTCAGAATGACTTAAGACTCTGGACAATGTCCTTTTGCTTGAGATTCCAACAGGATCAGAGGACTGTCTCTATAAACAAGATTAAGCAGTAGCTGACTTAATGAACAGTTGGTGCTAATTCAGGAAGTCATTCTAAGTTACAGTGGACTTTCTAGATTCCCATTTCTTTCCAATACAAATGAAAGTCTTTGAAATAATGTTATGGTTTTAAATCAGATTGATGCTTAAAAAAAGAAACTTCTTACTCAATTGATCTATTTACTGGAGTGCCAAAATATAATTCCCCCCTCCTTTTCAAGCCGCTTTTCGAAACTGCTTGGCAAAGGAAAAGAATCATAGGAGCTATTGTGGCTCATACATCATTGGAATTGTCAAGCTAGAACTAAACGTAACTGGTGTGTTAAAAGTCATCTAGTGAAATAACCTTTAAAGCTGCATATAAAGCAAATACTTCAGTTTCCAGACTGACAAAAGATTTGTTTCACATCAACATTAGCAAACAGTGATTTTTATTTTTTTACATAGACCTTGAATTAATCACTGCTCTATTAACTTCAGATACGTAACAAAGTAGATTCCCTTCCAAACAAGATTTTGGTTTCCTTTTTCCTAGAAGGCCCTTCCAGGCTAGTATTGTATTAGGGCAATGTGTCATTCTTGTGCTAAGAAACAGAGTTTATATATAGAAATAATTATTTATTTGTTATTTTTTTAATTTTCTGCGATCACTCATGATTGCCCATGTCGCAGTACATTCAGTATCCGATCTCAGATTTTGAGAGTAAAATTATTCATTATGTAAGCGGTAAATTATAATAGAAAACTTTTACAGATCCAGAAATATCTTTGGTAATTTATCTTAGCAGACATTTTCTTTGTCCTAATTTTTACATCTCCACTTTGATTCTCTGCAAAACAGCTTGCTTACCTTCTTTTTATTTCACATGAAGCACTTAACTAGTCAGAGTTGTGAGTAAACTTTTGACCCCTGTAGAAATCTCAAAAGTCCTGAAAGTTTCCCTAAGGCCAGCTCCTGAATGTGTAACACTCAACTCCTGGACATTTTATAGCACACGGTATATAGTCATGGAAACTGAACTCAGTTGTCAGAGATCAGGATTCCCAAGTTTTGGTAGTAATTACCTTTCTGAGCCCATATAACAAAATGAATGAGACATAACATCTGTTTTCTGGTTTCTTAAGTAAACTTATATTGAGTGAATTCAATCATTGATTAACTGTTCAAGCCAATGAGACATTGCATTTTTCAAAGTCAGAAATTATTACAATTTCCATTGAGCCTAAGATCTAATTAGAACTGAGTGGAAAACAGTTTTCCCAGCCTGTTAAAATGGTTGAGATTTCAAGAATTTTCCTCAGACCAAGGAACTCTGTAAGAGCCTTCCCAGTGGCTGGAACTCTGAATCTACTGTACGGAAATTCAAACACCTCCTACCTTTAATTCAAATTGAAGACTGGGTTTCCCACATCTCATTGATAGCCAGAGCACTAGGAGGTTAGCTGCGACTCTGCTGGTTTTGATCTGAAATGGCATCACAGTGATGGGATTCTGAGGTTTGGAGATGGAGCAATACTGATTATTGGACAAAGGAATTCAAATTACTGTATTCATTTACTGTAGGGATATGAAGAGGGACTAAAGAAGATAAAGTCTATGCTGAAAAGAAGGATTTGTAACAAACCGATCATTTCTGAGCTATAACTACCACACATTTATATTTTCTAGGAATTGTTCTTTCCTAGCTCCAGGAATGTTTTCTGGAGATGGATTTTTGATAAGTACACTCTGTGTTTGGCTTTATCAAACCTTCACAAAAACGATTCTACTTCCACAGGATGATGCTGCATGTTCTTGTAGGTGAATTTTGATCAGAGTTCAAATTAGATTAGAGAGGTAAAGTTGGCAGGATGGAGAAAGCTTACAGGATGGACTGGAGGCTAAGAAATCCATAGGGAAGAATGGAGTCTAATTTGGAAAGGCCATGGGCTAAGAAAGATGTGGGATATTTAAGAGTACTGTGAAAGATGTAGGATTCTCTGGTAAAGGGGTGGCAGCATCAGAAAAACTTCGGAACCATAGCTCTGGATGATCATGTAAGACCTAAATTAGTGATGTTGAGGTGATACTGGGAAGCACTGGGGATCTCTGGAGATCTGATGAAGTGTGGTTGGAGTTACAACAGAGTGCTATTGCATTTGAATGCATTAAGCCCTGATTTGGGATGACAAGCATTGTATGCGTAAATGATACCTTCTTACTTTCATCATTTTCTTCCTCATTACTGCACTGTCTTCTTTCTTGACTTCATAAAATGCAAAGCACAATTTTCTCATACTGTCTCATTCATTATAAAACCAAAAGGGCTTGTAGTGTTGAGTCCTTTGTCTCCTCTTAAGTGTCCCCCCTTCCTTCTTGTCATCAGTTTTTTTATAATCACTGCTGCATGCAATGGCAGTCCCCTTTCTCAGGATACCTAAGCCTGTAGCCCCCCTTTGGTGAACCCTGGGAGCAAGTAAGGAATTTAGGTATGTCATTCTCCTGCCCAACTATGAATATTTATACAGGGTGACAATATCTTGCCAAATGCTAAATAATGAGTACATATTCACTCTCTAAAACAGTCTAGGTAATTTTAATGTTCTCTTCAGTGTTTGAACTCCGATTTGATTCTGGTCTTTGCTAGTAATCCACTGAAATACATTACAGGACCCCATGAACTCCATGGTGCAGTGCAGAAAACCAACTCACATAAACCGCAGAGAACAACTAATTCTGCCCTTTTACCTTCATTTACATTTACCTTCAAAAAGTTTTGCCACCTTTGTAAATTGCTCATAGTTCTGATAGGTTTATGAGTGATCTTGGCCAGTGAGACAGACATTAGTGCCAAAATTTTCATGGACTTCACCAAAATCAAAAGTTCATGTCATTATTTTATTAAAATATCAAATACTGGAAACTGTAACTTAAATGAGATCCTTGGCTTTCATTCACTCCAACTAAAAATTGTTAGGCCTCACAGTTGCCAAAAGAGATTGAGTATGTGGACTCTTAACACTTTGAACCAAGAACAGAACTAAACCTCTGAATGTGATATTTTTGTAAATGTAATTCCTGAAACAATAGCAATACTTCTGGGTGGCTGATCAAGATTTTTGAGTAGTTGAAGTAGCTGACACTGCCCAATCATCAACTGCAGAGGACAAGAAGTAAGGGTGATGCAGTCAAGCACTCAGTACTAGCCAAGACT
Source organism: Hypotaenidia okinawae (assembly GCA_027925045.1). Taxonomy (NCBI): domain Eukaryota; kingdom Metazoa; phylum Chordata; class Aves; order Gruiformes; family Rallidae; genus Hypotaenidia; species Hypotaenidia okinawae. Next base: position 34,813,510 of record BSDF01000006.1, read on the forward strand.
CCGTGTTTTAAGAGCATCCAGCAGTATAGGTGAAACAAATACTGCTTCCAAAAATGTGAATACAAATTTTGCTAGTCTCTGCAAAATCAGCAGATTTGACTCCCAAACTCGCTGATTCTTGTAGAATCTGTTTTACAGACATGTATGTTTCCATGGGGTTGAATGATTCAGGTCTCTGGCTCTGAATTGGAAACTACAAAGACTTTTGTATCTTCTGAAATACAAAAGTAAGTATGTGTAGTCCACCTAGATTTAATTTGTCAGTTCTAGATTACTCTGCATTTCAGAACAGTTTCTAGGCCAATACAGATTCCTCTGAACAATTCCACACTCCTCTTCATAGGAATGCAGCCCTTTGAGAAAACCTGTATAATAATTGTTTAATGATTTTTAATGTTGAATAATTTTTCAATTTACGTTGTAGACACTAAAACTCAAGACCATTTTTTTTTCTTGTTGGCTTCAGACTTAATTGCTGAAACATGCTGCTCCTTGGTCTGCAAGCAAACGCTCCTGTTATTCCCAGTTTTAAGGGCCGAATTGTTTGTTGAGAACACAGACCTACTGGTAATCAGCATGGTCTAAAACATCTTCTTAACACCTCGACTTCAACCTTTTTTGAGTGCTTTTACTTCTTGAATAAAACTATTTTTAAAATGTTAATGTGCTCATAAATACATGTCTAGGTAAGCACCAGTAAATTCTCCTTATCAGAACTACCCCTTTTGTTCTTTACTAGTTTCTGCTTTGCTTGAGGAACATTTAACTCTCTGTTACATCCCCAACAACATCATTGTTTCTCTTTCCAGCAATTATGGGATTTCCATATTATGGGATAGATATGTTTAATATTTTCTGATTTTGCCTAACACTACGTAATATTGTCATAGAATAGTCCTCTCATTCTTTGCTTCATTAGCATGCAAAGCCAGGAAATATTTTGAAAATAGCCACAATATTAGCCAATTGGAAATGGTATGGTGAAGATCTTATGAATATTTTTTTTTTTAAAAAAGTTTTTTTTCTGAGGAATATCAGAAAAGACTTCTCAGTCTCCTACCTGCTTACAAAACTCTCTCATTTTTACTCGATAATACGTGACTCTTCATCACATTATGAATAATACATGACATCCCACATTATAGGAAATTTATTTACAAATGGAGTCTAACGACATCATGCAGTTTGTAAGTTTGCATTTTAGAATAAGCTGAATGATTGAGAGCACTTGAAAGCAACTGCCATTATTTACGTTAGAGTCAGCCTGAATTTGACTATCCTCTAAATCTGTCGATTTGAGCCAAGTATGGGGCTTTACTGTACTATTGACTTTTAAACAGTACTGTCCATTGATTTAATTGGAGAATCCTGATTAAAAATTGATGTGACAATGTGCCCTATTGCCCTCAGTCTGCACATAAAGCTGGTACTGATGTTATGTCTGCAAAGTTACAGTCTTTCATACTCAACTGCTGTTGAGCTAGTTGCACTTAAAATTGAAGCTCATGCTTTATTGTAACAAGAGCAACAAGCTGACACAAAGACCATTCGTTTTACAATGAGGGGCTGGAAACAGATGTTGTGAGCCATATTCACTTCCTACTAAAATCTTCTTATTTTTACCTGTTTGAAAGGATTTTCCATTCAAATATCCCTCATAGGAACAGCAATTAGGACTAAACAGCTAAGGAAAAGCTGAATCATTTATCTCTTGGTCAGTACTGATACGATCAGAGACAGAGGTTGACTTGTGGAGAAGGACGTAAGAACATCTGTGAAGTATATCTGAGGCTCGGTACAAAACTTGTAGAACACTCCTTTGTAGTTTCTTGCTGTTTTTGCTGTGCATGTACTTTCAGTACACCTTTTCTTTCCTTCAGTGACAATGTCCCATTAACAGAAAGGTAAAATTTAAGGAAAAAACCACTGTCCTCTTGATGGCCTCTAAATCAACAATTTCTACTGATTTTCTTAATGTACTTGGCAGAAAACATTACTTAAAACTGACATTAACTACTTTGTTAACTACAGCTGAGATTCATTCTCACACAGTACAAATTTGGAGTTAACTACTAGCAATAACTCTGAATATATTTCAAAATATCGTAAAAGCAAGTGCTACTGAGGAAGAAGAAATTATAAGATAGATAGTTTGCAAGACAGGTTAAGGGCTCAAACTAAAAGCAAAAAAGGAACCAGCAGAAAGGAAGGTTACACTGATTAGAGCAGCACTGTTCTAGACAGGCAGAAACATGGACAGAAGTATACTACATACAGCCAGATGGCCCAACACAGAGATATCAGCTATACTTACACAATCTCCACATTTGTACCTGTATATTCTTAAAAGAAATTATGTTGACCTTTTACTGCATTGTAGATGCTGGAACTAGAGCTCAGCTAGTGTTGGTGAGTCCCCATGCTACAGGAAGCCGCAGTGACACGATGCCGTAACTAAGATGTTCAAGTCAGCAGAAAATGTTCTGTGAATCACAGCTCAGCTTTCCTTGCATATATGCATTTTGGGTATTTGCCTTTAAGCATATATCTTGAAGCATCACATTCGAAACCCAACACTTTGAGAATTTAATAGCAAGGCATGCACTGATTGTATACTCAACATCAATACTGAAGTACACCATAGAACAGGACTTCATAAAAAGTGCAATGCTTTTTTTTCTGTGGGAAACTTCCATGTGTACAACATTCGCCGTAGGACTCCCATAATTTGTGGTTGGTCCTTCCCTCCAAAAGGTTGCTTTAGGTAACAAAGCCTGGTTGCAATTCCTGCGGTACGCCAAGAGAGGGCACCTAAAGCTTTCAGTACAAAGCCCTGGGAAATCTGCTGGAACTTGGATTACTTTCCGACAATATTTTAGAAATCCTCTCCCACTTTACAGCACGCTAAGCAGAAATATAAAGTCTGTCACTAGACAATGCAATATAAAATGCAAAATGTATATAGTTATTTTTAAGGGAAAAAGACATGTTGGTGTATTCACATACCCACGTTATTTATAGGTTATGCAGCCAGATAGGGAAATTGTGGTTACGTAGTTTGACTTCCTCCACAGTGTCTTGTGTCAATTTCTTTCTGAATGGGATCATTCGCATCAGGTGAATTTCCTAACCTGACATTAGAATTGACAGCGCTTATAGGCTGTAAACAATGTGTTTCATTATGCATTGTAAAGGTATCTCAAATTCCTAACTTGTTTTTGGTGTCAAGTTCTTACTGTTGGGTAGCTCCATTAACTTTCAAGAACTTCAAGCCTTTGTACGCTGTTGATAATTAAATAAAAATCAAGCCTGCAGTAAGGTGCACAATTTAGGACATCCAAGATACTTTGAAGCAGTGACTGACAGCTGGCTTGTCCTAGTGTATCTAGTAGCTGAAAGGAACAAAAAGTTGGTCCTCTGTTTACAGCTTGACTGCTTCTTGTTGAACCTCAGCAATTTATTGCGCTACGCAGTGCCTCCATTTCCTTGTCTGCAAAATGGACCTGGTTTTAGAAATTGTCTGGAATCCCTAAGCAGAATGAGAAAGACTCAGCAGTCACACGAAGTTCTTTGTTGGTCTGCATCTCCCAAATTGCGGTCTGGACCTGAGTTAGGTCACCACTGGAAAATCATGCTACAATTTAGATATTCTTGAAAGGATTAAGAACAGTATTTTCCTTTTCCAGGAGGAAAAATGTTACTACTAGAACATGCAGAACATTCTATTCACGTCCACCACAACCTTGGAATTTATCTAAGAGTTTATACCCAGGCTTCCAAACTTCAGAACTGGTTTAACCTTTCTTAAATCTGTAGTTCACTCCAAATTCAAGCTCCAGGCCTTGAATTCCAACTTCCTAGAATATCTGACAAGTAAGCAAAAACAGAGCCTTACTTACTCCATGTTGTCCCATATTGATGCAGTGTTGTCAGGAGTCAAATCCGGAGCAGGAGTGTTCACTAGCCAGGCTGTGTGCATATATGAGCAGCTCCAGAATCCAAACTTCAAACCATGTTATTTCACTGGCTGCCTCATGCCCAAATGCCCGCATCTTACGCATGTGATCCTTGCTCCTGTCTTCACTTTGCAGACATCTGCCAGAATTCAACTGATAACTTTTGGTTTTCTTACTTCTATTTTTATACCCATTCAGGGCTACTCCCTTGTCTGCTTGTTCAAGGCTAAATACAAATCACAAAATGGACCTTTATGGACAGATTCTTAAAGATGTTGGTGTCAAATAACAATTCACTGTTTATTCTCCCACCCTGGATATGTATACCAGCAAAACTAACCACTTGCTGTCCTTATCAACACCCTGATGTCTCTATTTAGGAACATCAGTATCTCCACCTCACAACTTATCTGTCTGAATACAATACAGAAAATAAAGTGTAGAACAAGATGTAGGAGCAAGTATACTGCTCATGAAAACTGTGATAAAAATTCACCAAAGGTAATCAGTGGCAGGAGACAGAAAAGATGGCTGAGCACCATAGCTGTGCAGACTTCTGCCTACCAGGGAAGCGGACAGTCTGGCGTCAGCGTAGCACCATGCACGGGTACTAGCTATGTAATGGCAGTTACCACTGCTGCGGAGTTGGGCTTGAACACAACAGGCTGTGTGATGTGCCCACAAGTTTTGGCTTGCTTGCAAACAGAAAGCAAATTCTAGGGCTGTGTATCTTGCCCTTTGCACAGTGGAGGAGTCAGGCACATGCCCTTGAAAACAGATCTTTCCAGAGTCAGATTCCAGACTTGGATTAGATTAAATAATTGCCTTTTGAAAAACCTGCCTTTGATGATTTTCAGCAATACTTTTGTTACCTGCCTGTCTACACTGCAAATTTTTCTATTATAGTAAAGTAAGAACATTTAAATCAAATATTACTTTAAGGCACGTGGAAAAATTGTTTGAGGTGTTATTTCTAGCAATGTTTGCTATAATAACAAACATCAGCAATGCACAAGAGTGTATTACACTCTTCATATTGATATAGCCATTAACTACAATAATTCACGTTTATCAGAAATCCTCAGTTGTAAGTGGCTTTTCACTACTTCTGCTCTGTCTGGAGACTGGAAAAGTATTTCATGCAGTTACCCTTCCCAGACACGTTTATTTCAGATGCAAAAATGCAACCCACATAATTCCCAGTTAAAAAATTAAATTGAAAAGAATCAAAGATTTTCTTTGCCACTTGCCTTTAATACACACAGAAAATGTGTGTGTGTACATGTATTAGAAAACAGGTGCAAAGTAAATATACAACTGTAGCTTTAGTGTAGCTTTTTAATCTCTCACCATTTGCTTCTTAAACTGCCTTCCTTTGCCTGCCTTACGAGTAACAAAAAATAGACTTCCAACTATAAAGATGTGAAGCTTAATCCCCTATTAAATGGCTGTATGTTTTTTGCCGTAGTTTAGAATGTGATTAGTGCTAGTGTACTGTATGATAGGAAAAACAAGAAAGAAAAATCTTTTTGCTCTCTTAAATAATGCCCTTTATTGAACCAGAGTTAGTCTCCCCTAAAATACTATGGAAGAACTGCTAAAAGGACTTAAAAAAGAGCTGTCTGGAAGATATGTGGTTAGAAAAGAGAAATAAGAGTCCAATTGCTTCTGACATCTATAATTTCATATTTCTTGGGCATTTTTACTGGCATTCTTTTTCTGCATCCTCAAGGCTTGTCGTCTGGACACCACTGTATGGATTTTGCTTATGTTTTAAACAGTCATTCAAGAATGTATGAAGGTATTTCCTAAAGTTGCAATGATAGTTTTACTTTGTTAACTTCATAGCTCAGGTGGATTATACAGATGCATTCAGTAAAGGAAGCTTTAAGTAAAGGAAAATGTGGAACTAGATATATTAAGTATCATATTTTGTTATTACTGCTTCTAGGTGTATTCAGAGCAAAATATCTTGGTTTTACTGCCTATGCTACTCCTGTTTTAAAAGCCATCGTTCCTGCATTTCCTTTCAGTGCCAGTCCCCTTCACAGGTAACCAAACACAGTGTGCACAGGGAATTCACATGCTGAGAGCTGGGCTACTGCCTAGGCTCTAGTCTTGACCATCTTATTTTTCAGCTACTGGGAAAAAAATAACTCTTTCATTCAGGTTACCTGAAATCTAGATTATATGCACAGACCTAAATGGAGCAGAACAGAGGGAGGAGCGTAGGAGGGTTGCAGGGAATGTATGCCTTTCAACAGTGCCAGGGAGTGCATATATAGTGGTGCAACATGCTCAAACATATGGGCCTACATTTGGATGCATCTGTTTTGGGTGCCCAAGCTGAGAGACCTAGGGAGCTGAAACTTCATCAGACCTTGGGAACTAGCCCCTGAAAATCAGGACTTTTTTGCGCTGTCTCAACTTTTGGTTATAAAAGTAGACACTGGTAATCACCAGTCAGGCTTGAAATACAGAGACTGGAGAATATTCTCCACTTAGAAAAACAAATGAGTGGAAAATCAGAGGTTAGAGTTCTAGGTTTTCTTTTAATCTGACCTCAAACTCCAGAAGAAAACCTTACTAGCTAGAACAGCTGAATCTCAAAGGTTTAACATGGCTTTGGTTTGTACACTGCAGAGGACTGTCCTTACGTGGCAAGGGATGGATTTAGAGGAATCTCAGATGGTTTTGATTACCTCTAGCAAAATGCTCAAAATAAAAATTTCTCCCTTGCAAGCCATCACCTATGTTAACAAAACCAGTGTATAAATCACAATACAATCAACTAGAAAACAATTCTTGAAAAAGACATGCATGACCCCAGGGGTAGCTGTCTGTATACCTTACTAAAACACCCACATACAATGACTCAAGAAATATAAAAGTGTTCTAGATTTTTCCTCAGTGCTGTGTGTTCAATATAAATTAGTTTGCTATGAAAAATAAAATGACAGGTTTAGCTAGATTCAGAATTTCTTTTCCACAGATTCAGTTCTTTGATCAAAAACTACAGTAGATTGAAGTTTTGCTATTGTCAACATATTGTACATACACAGCGTGTTTATTTTTGTGCACTTTTAATGTATTTAACCTTAATGTCTGCTTCTTTAAAGCAGAGAAACTGTGGCTCAGCATCTTGAATTGTCAAAGCAACCTATTGCAGATTTCTTTTTATAGATGAAAAGAAGCGTCCAGATGATGAATGCTATTCACAAAGTGATTGCTGTGGCAGTCATATCATGTCTCAAAGTACACATGGCTGTGTAAATAGAAACTACTGAAACTTGTACTGACATGTAAAACTTTTTCCGTGGCATATGAACCTTTGTGTCACCTAAGGAGATTCAGTTGGAGCTCCTACAAAGAATGCAAGTGGTTTTATTTGTTTGGGGGTTTTTATTATTTTTTTGGTATCTGTTTATTGAATGGGTCAAAAGTGAGATATTCTTCTCCCCCACGAGACCCTCAAGTTTAACATTAGAAGAAGTTTTGTGACAGTCTGGTAAACCTTTAATGAGATTTCTTTTTGTGACAGACAGATGTAAATGTATCCCTCTAATCCTATCCTTTCAGGTCTTTGTCTGCAGATGAATGTTAATAATTAGTAGTTGCGTCCCCCCCCCCTTCATAAAATTGTATTCTTCATAAATTCATCGTCTTTTTTTTTTGTTGTTTTCTCAAAGTACCAGGAGCCCTGACAGCCTCCCTTTGTTCTTGTGTTTATAAATAATTTATAATGTAGAAATATCTCTTCTTAGTCTTAAAAAATAAACTAATGGTTGAACATAACATACTGCCAGGAGCAGATACACCACTAGCTTTAGAAAGGAAAAAAAAAATAAAGACGGGGCAGGGGGGAGGTTCATGCTTAACAAAGAGAGAAGGAAGGAACATCACATGGAAATCCATTTATCTGAGTGAATGCTGATTTTTGTTTGCAGATGCAAAACCCTCATCTCAAGCTCTGTTTCTGCTTCTTTTCCAGATTATGCACCTCAGTTCACTCCATAAAAATGTAGCATCTTCTGAATGTTCTGAACGCACAAAGGGCTACAGCATGGACTAGGTTATCAGCAGGAATGTGTTTATACTGGTGTAGGTGATTCCCTTGAGCAGTATACCAGGCCTTACTCTGACACTTCGTTGATGACTGCTGTACATGTTGTAGACGTACTGCTAAAGAAAATCACACATCCCGCCAAGACATTCAGTCTATCGTAAACTGCGAATGGACCAGCTGTTGGTGTTGGGATTCTTTCACAACAATCCTGAAGGCTGCACTGCAGTGGTAGATACTTTGTTACAAACAGTCGCACAGGCGACCTCAAGCTACAAAGAACAAGCTCTCGAATTAAAATTGAAGCACACTGACTTCCAACACTAACTGAATGCCGAGGAGTGATCCCATTTCCAAATGTTTGTATGGCTCTTTATTATTGTTTTATGCCATCACAGCAGGAGCTGCGTCCACGTAAATGGCTGGAGCTATTGTTAATTAAAGTAAATTCAGCTGAGCTTGATGTTGTGTTCTCTAGCTAGCTAAGCTCTACAGAGAAATCTTTGTTTTGCTGTAGGTTAGCATATGTCAAAGGAGACAGCTTAAAAGTCACTGTATGGTATCCTGAAAATATGTTTGAGTCTCTTGAAATAACAGTCCCAGCATGTAATTTAGATAGGGATCTCACTTCAGCTGCTAGGATTTTTAACCAAGGCAAGGTACCATATTATCTCCCATCTCAGAATGGTGACAGTAGTGAGTCAATGGATTACTGCCAAGACTGACCTGGAATTGGTGGACACTGACTATAGCAGAAGTCAGTAAAATTAAAAAGGCTCCGTTTCCCCAAGACTATGCCATATCATTCTCAAAAGGACACTAAGGAGATATTTAACTGGATTTGAAAGCTTGGTCCATTGGAGTTAAATAGCATAACTGACTGTCCACTCTAGGTGACATACAATATCCACATACTCTTCAAGCATATTATCACAAATAACTAATTGAATCATCAGCACTTGTAAGTTAGAGATAGGAAGACAGTAGGAAAAAGAATACCTTACCCAAGGAGCACACGCAGTAGAAGATGGGGAATTTAGGCACATGTGCAATTCATATGTAGGAATAGTTTTGATCAGCTTTGGATCTAGTAACTTAAGGAAGGGCTGGAACCAAAATTTTAGTTTGATTTTGCAAGAACCAGACCAGCTGCCCTTCGTAAATTATTCATTCTTGCTTTTGACTGGTTTCTAGCTTTGGCGGGTGGAATGAGTTTTGGCTAAAATGAACAGTCATGCAAAATCTTTTGAAATAACTGGTTAAGGAGCTTTCTGAATAAAAGAAGACATCACTCCTAGCAGCTCAGAGATGAATCTGCTTGCACAAAAACAGCTTAGAAAGAGCAAGTTTAAATCTCTGTCAGGTGTCCAAAATCAATCTGAACCCCCTTTTTAGGAGTTTGATCTTCTAATCCTCTACCTTTTCTCATCCCTTGCCTTTAACGCCACATAACAGGATTCTGAGCTTCCGTTAAAATACATTTTGTGATAGTCTGTAAATCTCTGCTGAGATTGCTGCTGCCTTCAGATCTTACAGGGTGTGATGCAAGGATTCAATGTTTTTCAGGAGCTGTACATTCAGAATGGAATCCTGCTTGAAAATCCCTCAGTGCACACGTTGTAAAGAAAGCAGGAAGACAGGCCTAAAATAGAGCATGCATCGAGACCAGAATTTCATCCAAAGGGTAGCACATTTGTGAGGAGACATTTGAAAGCTCTGTGCAATCTTTTAAAGGAAACCTTTCAGGTTCCTGAGGGTTGCTCAGGATCAAGGGAGAAACTAGTGTCATGGGAAGGGAGGATGAGGTTGAAGGGAATGAAACATTTGATTGGAAAGAAGAGAAAAACAGAGAAGCAGGGAGGAGTATGAGACGAGTATAAAAGCATCTCAGACAACCATCTGACAACGGTACCTTCATATTTTCAATGCTGTGAGGTTAGCACAGAAGTTAACCCTTAAATGCTTTTGTATTTTTCCAAAAGTGATCTTCGACCTATTGCATCCTCACAGTGCAATGTCTCTCTAATGACACTAACAAATTACTTTCCACATTTTAACTCATCTTTTGTGACTACCTAAAACACCATAGTTACAATGCTACTTTTTCTTGGTTAAATCATCTGCATGCTCTCCTCTGTTACACACGTAAAAACATTTCCAAATGCATTCATAACCTATACCACTCCATTCTGTTCCACTCCAAACCTTAGGTTGAATAAATACCTCAAAACCGTAAAGCCCGGTAAAGAGATCAGGACCTAAAGATGTAGCCAGATCACATTTCTTCTTTCTCTTTTTTTTTTTTTTTTGTCAGATTATAAAATGGACTAATCAACACACCTGATTTTTGTTGGTTTCAATACCTTGATCAAAATACTGAGAGCCTTTGCTGCCTCTAACAATGTATCTTCAGAGCACAGAAACTGTCTGGCTCCCTGGTGTTATTAAGAAAATACAGTATACAAAAGCTTTAAGCTTTAAACCATACAGCATGATTATTATGATAGCAGGAGGTGTCAGGTGGAGACAAAGACACACGGATAGAATTGATTTGAGGCGCGTCATCAGAAAATAAGGGTGATGTGATCACAGTACTTATAGCACATGCAGCAGCTGTACAATTCTACATGGCAGCTTCCATCATACCCTTCACATGAAAAAAAAAAGAAAAAGATTCTGAGTAAATGATGGGTGAATACAGAATAAATTGTAGTGTATGACAAGACACTTTCTTTTTTGTTTAATATATAAATCAGGAGCACTTATGAATTGATATTAATTAAAATAATGTATTTGCTTTCTTTCGACAGTTATGTCAGCCTCATTAAAAATGGAGTGCTAAATCTTCATTAGATTTTTCAATATTAAAATACTTCTATGAAATATAAATTAACATTTAACTTGTTGCTGGTCATAGTAAGGAAAACGGGGGAGGGAGTGGGGGAGTGAAATTGGGATGAAATCTGGACCCGTTTAAATCAATGAGACTTTTCTCAATTCAGTGGGTCCAAATAATTCTCTCCCTGTTGGCAACAAGAGGCAGTAGCTTTAAATCTAACACAGAAGCAGATCTCAAGAAGTATTCTGTTTAAATCTATAGTCCTGACTTGCATCATGATGCTTAAATTTTTCCAAGTATCTGTGGCAATGTAGGGGGAATCTACATCCCAACAAGAGCAAAAGTAAAAGTTTTGATTCCTGGGCATCTTAGGTATTTTAGGAAACGTTACGGTGTGCCTTGAATGTGAAGAATTCCTCCTCATGAAAAGATGCAGTGGCATTCTCTCTTGTACGATGTGCAATCTAGTTTTCAGCATATGAAACCTGCAAAGCAAGGAAGTAGTTCGTATGTGAGCACTGTAATTTATTTCAAACAGCAGACTGTCACTGCTATGCATCTGGAAAGACGAACCCTGTCTGATGAACACCACAGAGCACCCAGCAGCAAGAGGCGGGGTGTCTCAGAGCTCCATGTCCTGAATCTTCCCTGGTCTTAGCTCACTACGCAGCTCGTGCAAGATTTCCCAGTGGACGTGAAGTTTAGGAAGACGGATAGATCAGGAAAGGGAGAGAGGCTGAGAGGCTGCAATCCAGTTGAAGGGAACTACCATAATGTGCATATTCAGGCAGAGCTGAGAGCAGTGACCCCGTTACTTCTGCAATAGCTGCAGTCTTGAACCAGAGCACTGGGCACGGCGGCAGAACTAACCAAGAACCCCTTTGAAAGGGCCTAGCTGCCTTTCGGGTGCCTTGTGCTAGCCGAAGGGGCTCGTAAGCTCTCTGCGTTTCAAAAAGAAAGGAGATCTTGTAATTACGCTTTATCTGGCTGCAGCTTGTTTGGAACTGGGGAGAGCGGCTGGTCTCCTCCCCGGGCTTCTGCCTCGCCGAGCCACAAGGTGGTGGTGTGGCGTCACTTTTTTTTTAAACAACAACAAAAAGAGGTTTTGTTTAATGAGCTTGAACTCACAAGCCTGCTCATCTAGTGAACTGTGACTTTTCAAATACCAACCTATTAATGTCAAAGGCAATACTGAAGGGAACAGTTCTGTTTGATTTAAAAAATACAGACAATGTGAAGTCCACTATGCTCTAATATCTATCACCTATGGGGCTCCATTCATGCCTAATGCTTTATTCAAGCTAAGACCTAGTTTTTATATATCAGATTAATACATATCTACAGCTTTGCACCTTTCTATTTTGATTTTTTTATTATCAGGGCTCGCCGGGGCCATTTTCATTCCCTTACTATAGCATCTGCAAGCAGGTGGATTAGAGATAACTCTCATTGTGCTTTGTTTTCTCCTGACACTGTCATTAATCATTCCTTAAGCCACACTTCAACTTATAGTAATCAGGACTGGCTGTTCCCGAGCTGCACAAGAATTGCCTTTCACAATGTAATGTGAAATTGGAAGCGAATGGCTGAAGCCAGACGCTTCTTCTGCATTCCCCATCTATCTCATCATTTAGGTATTTATCCATCTCAGGCTTGTACAGGGAGCATCTCTCCCCTTCCCATGAGGACACAGATTGCAACAGAGGATCAGATTTGTTACCCAGGCTTTGGGCTTTGATTGTCCTCTTATAAGTTCGGGATTAAAGTGAAATTTCCCACAGGGCTATGCAGGATTTGCTAGCATTTAACTGTTTAACCTGGCTGTTTGTGAATGAGAATCCTGTGGTCAACTATTCCGTAGAGAATATTATGGTAAGCCAGCTCTGAATGGCAGACATTTCGGTAAATTCCTGTAAAGACTGCTGCAGTTGATTCCAATTAAGTTCATACCTGATAACAATTGTTTTCTGGTACATGATGAACGGTAATCTTATGATAAAAAACCACAATTGTCTAGTCTCTTGTGAAATGCTCATGTCAGCTGCAGAATAAATGCAGACCTTCAAAAAGTTGCAGTCGTCTGTTTATGCTTTTAGAATCGCCGTGCATTAATTTGTCTTGAACTAGGTCATATCTCTCACTACGTAGAAGAGCCGTATTCCCTTCTATCTTTCCCAATTTTAGTAATAAGTATAAGCTAATAATATCTGTAGTAGCGTGGCAGTGGAATGGACAAACATTTTAAACAAACCGCACTTGATGTATTAATAAAGACAAATTGATGGTTCTGGAAAGCATGCTGTTAAATATGTAGCCAAAACAGATGTATTTTTCCTGGCATTTGATGTGATTCTTGCACAAAGGAAAGTACCTATAATGTGCTGTTCTCTACGAAACTGAAAGCAAGGGGGAAAATTTTCAGTCCACATTATCTATCTTTTAGTCTTAGCTTTAGAGCCATTTAAGGAAAAAGATTTTAAAACAAGTCAAAATCATTTTGTTATCTAGTTTAAAAAGACTGTATGCTCAACCACTGTATATATATTCTATTTAATGTGGATGTGTTTTTAAAATGCCTAGGAGGATAGTGCTCATTTCATGTGCTTCTCCAAGAGAGACATAACACCCAAGCAACTGAAGTACATAATTTAACAAAACATTTTAGCTTGCAGTGAAATCAGTTCCCTTGGAGGGAATGGACTGAATCATTAAACTCAATTTTAACCCCACTCCTTGAGAAATTTTTACATCTTATTCAAAAGTTTGCTTTTCATTTTCTTCTTTGTTGGCTAAAAATGTGCTGAATTTCCAAAATAAGCTTTCATGGGATTTAGTTGGGGGGGGGGAAAGAAGGGAAGGGAAGGGGAGGGAAGGGAAGGGAGGGAGAAAAAAAAATTATTTATCCTTTTAAAAATAAAGAAACCCAGAGACCTCAAAGGAGGCTCACAGAGATTATCAATTACAGATCTATAAATTCTATTGCTGACTGGAATTAATAAAGGGAAAAGACAATGTATTCTTTTTTAGTTCACTGTTCAACTATTCTGCATTACAAACCTATATAGTTATGACATTGATCTTGTGCTAACCAGTGTCTCAGTGGAGAGGAGCAGTGTTTGGTTGTATAACAGTACCTGTGAAAGCCTCGCCGGCTGAGTGCAAATTACTAAATATCTTCACCATCGTTTAGTGTTTCTCTCATAGCATTAAATGATTACTGAAAAGGCATAAGCAATCCTTTCTATTTATTTGAAATATCCTCTAGATTCACATGAGTAATTTTCAGCTGTGTATAATGCTCCCAAAGTAACCTCTTCATTTCCATTGTTTTAGTGTGAAATCATTTCCTCGGGAGATAATTAGAGTTGCTCCATTTATTACATTAAATGATTAGCATGCACTTGAAATGATTCAGTATATTTTCCTTTATTGCTGATGACTCTTAAATATGGGCCTACATTTTTAATGGATAAATTAAGATTATCTTGACATTTCATGGCTTCCTCAGCGGCAAAACAAGAGAGACTTTCTTTTCCAAATACACAGACAGGTGTGTGCTGAACAATGCACATTAGCTGAGGGGCTCCTATTTGCCTGAATATCCCACCTGGTTCAGCTTAAAGACCAGTCACGGTGTTGGAAGGTGAGACGAGGGTTTAAATGTACCAAAACTGCTCCTGCTTTTGTTGCATGCCTAGTTAGTAACTAGTTCTGAGTGTCATGGGATCAGAATCCCAGCATCTCAGTTGAAGTGTCTGTTTTCCCTGAACAACCAGCATCTTCTTCCAAACGTATATAAAATTATTTCCTAAGAGTGACAGACTTGCACTTTTAAGTTATATGAGTTAATCTAAATGAAGAACAAAAGAGTTTTACTGTATGCTAACTAGTAAGTTATCATCCCCTGGTTTATGAAAAGAGATTTCCCTACAATGTGTGAAAACATGCCACAATTAATACTCCTTATCAAAACTGAGCAAGATTTAACATCAAGCCAGAGCCACAGCTTCAAGTCTTTCTTTTAAGAATCGAAGAGCCTGTGGACGCAAAGCACATCTGCTGCAGCCCCAAGTTGTGACCAGATATTTCCATAACCAACATCATGACGAGAACTCCCACGGCAGGTGCCAGGACTGACCTGGAAGTGGTGGGTACCGACTGTGACGGAAGTCAGCAGGATTAAAAGGGCTCTGTGTTCCCAAGACCGTGCCATTTAACTGGATTTGAAAGCTTGGTCCATTGGAATTAAATAACCTACAGCGCTCGAACTACATTAGTGGACGTGAAACTGATGTCATTATTAAAGGATATGTTCCCCTGCAACATTATACGTTCACCTATCCCCAATTTTTCAAATTTCACAGTGGCCCTGAGACTCTTTATGCATACAGTTTAAATTCAGGCAATTAGTATATTAAAAAATGTAGTTTGTTAGAGGTTTTAATGGTGATGAATCTTTTTATTCTCCCATTGAGCTTTTATTCAAGTATTTACTTTTGGAAGAGGATATTTACTGGTTATGTGAGCCCAGAGAATGCAGCTCGTGTTTTAGTTGGAAAGCCACTTGGTTTGTAGTTTCAGTGAGGAAATTCACACATAGGCAAAAAATCCGTGACTGTATAGAATATGAAAGAGTAGATATAATGCAAATTTTTTTAAACCCCTCACAGTATTACAAACACTTTCAGAAGTATGTAATGCAGAATTAAAAAACACTTTCATAAAACTGTATCTTACATCAGAAAATAAAACTGTAAATGCAGTGCCCATTACTAGAAGGACAATGTATATTTTTTGCCTTACTCACTAATAAAATAGCCAAAACAATTCTTTCCACTGGCCTATGTTCCATCCAAAAAATACACTTTGGGATATCTCTGGCATTTAGGACAAATTACACAAAGTAAAAGGAATATTTCTTCATTAGTTGGTAAGCATTGGTCACGTTGTATGAACGAGAAGTGGACATGTATCTGGGGTACTAGATCTGAGCAAATGCAATCGATAGTTACCCAGTGTGTATTGCTACTGTCATTTCATGCAGTACTGCTTCATGGAAGCAGCAGTGGCACACAGGGTTTGTAATGCCTCTCTGTATGTTTGGAAATAAACAGAAATCCTCATTTTGTTTCTTGGCTGATCCTCCCCCCACTAAATTCTTACCTGTATCTAAGCAGCATCTTTGCCTAGTGTGGGCAAAGGTCAGACTTCTTAAATTTAACTTAAAAAACCTGAGATGAAACTTAATTTCGTTGTTCCTTGGGCAAAGGGAAGAGGACTGTGGGTACCAGCTAGAATTAAGCCCTATCAGAGAACAGACCCATATTCCCAAGTGACAGCTGAGCAAACCCAGCCCCATTCGGCCAAGCTCTTACAGCACATGGGTGTGTCACACCACAACAGGAGGTTTAATGAATGGGGGCGATCAGAGATTGGTTGTTCTCTTATTAAAGCCATAAATGTGACACTTCTTTCTCCTTCAGGGAAGCTGGATCAGGACCGTCATAACTAGCGTTGAAAGCCTGCTCACCTTATTAACAGCAAGTAATTCCATTTACTAGCCCCCAGACTAGTATGTGATGTAGGCACATTTACCCTTAAAAACTTGCTTGAGCAATATAAAAGCACACCATTAAATAATAGCACTACTATAGGCATATTATACTAAAAGTGCCATAATGTTGTTTGTATATGACAGGCATTTTCAGTATAAGAATGCTGAAATTCTACACTGATGTCATTAAAGCATAAATGACACACTACCAAAAGATGGAGATACTAATGTATGGTGGTTAAAACTACACTTCCTTCTAAGTTTTAGAGTATTTTTAATAGCTTCAAAGCATATTTTTAATAGATGAAGTTATAACAATACCAACAGTGGTGGCGTGAAAGGTTACAATGGATGAACACCATCTCTCTCAAACATTTATTCCATTTAAGTAAAAATACCTGATAGAGAGCATTTCTATTATTCACAAGAAATCATGCAATATAATGGTTCCTAGCACTCCTTTTGTAATAGCTTATTTAAATACTTGGGGCTGCAATTCAGATTCCCACTTTGTTCAGACTTCACAGAAATACTTCTTACAATTGATCACATTTTTATTCTTTATTGTATTCTAAATAGCCTCTGATTTTTCAGAACCCAAGACTAAAAATTAGGTTTGCAGAAGTGAAAAGTACAGTCTTGAAAAAAACCCTATACACTTTTCACAACTGGGGAACAGCAGCTACAAAAATGAACAAAAAAATCTACGCTATGAATCATTTTGTTTACAGAACTGCTTTAAGGAATTATTCCTGAAATCTAAATGGAGCTTGATGGGGCTTTTCTAAACTCCTAAAATTTGAAATGACCTGAATATATAAAGAGCGCTTGACTTCAGATTTCTTTTATTGGTAACATTTTCTTCAGCTCTTCCAGCTCAGACTACAGTAGTTTACAAAATTAAGAAACCCAGTCTGATAAGGAGCTATTAAAGTTCTATTCATCATCTTAAGTTTATTTATTGTCAAAAAAGGAATCCAAACGACAGTGTAGGAATAGATCTGTATTTATGATGAGGTTTGATGTCAATGGTTTATAAATACTACGTTTCCAACTTTGCTCAAATTATTTAGGAACTTTTTTATGCATTTATTATCAGTTAAGGGTAATCTCTCAATTGATGTAAAACAGTACAAAGTCAACAGAGCTGTTGACTTACATCAGTTGAGGATAAAGCCCTTTTTCAGAATAAAATGGTGATAGTTATTTTCATTTCAGAAGAACTGAACTTTTATCTAAAAAGCAAATAGAAATGATAATGTATAAACAAAGAAGCAAAAGTATATTTGAATTAAGCCCTGCAAATTTACATTCAAACAGTAAGACAGTGGAAGATAGTACTGGATTCTAGTTGGATGTGCTATCTTTTTTTCCCCACCACATTTCACCAAGGATAAAATGGCATACTTAGGTGAAAATCCTTTCTTATTTTAAGAAAAAAAAACACTATAAGAAGCATCACTATGCCACAATGGTGGGCTATTAATAGATCCAGTAGTGAAATAGACCCATGAAATACATAACTTCATGCTCTGGGGCTTTTTTTACAAAGCATGATATTTACCTGAGTATAAGGACCTTTGGAGCATTACAATAAACAAATGAGGGCATGTGCAATTTTAAAAGTATGTATTAGCTAAATGATAAACTAAAACATCTCTTGTGGGCTCATATAAACTCTCTAATCTCAAAAGATGCCCTATCTCCTAACTTTCAGCTCATTCCAAAATGGTTTAATGTGATCAACTTTGTATGGCAGAAGTATCATCAGGCTACAGCATGGGACTCTTAGAGCAGTGAACAGTACTCTCTTTAATACCATTCCCAATTTGCATTTTAAATAACCAAATGGTTTTCAGGCATTTAATAGAAAAACATTTTTTTTTAAATGAATACCAAGAGACATTTGTAAATAGCAGCACAAATTGCTCCTGGGCTATAAACCTGAGTGCCAAGTTTCACTCCAGTATGAATACAGACAAGTGTTAAAAGTCTGAAAAATGGATTCCTTAATGGATATACTGGCAGACCTATAAGTGTAATAGAGCTAGCATGTGCCACTTTAATAAAGATATCATATTTCATCTCCTAGATTACACATAGCTTTTCTATTCTAAATAAAAATCTTAGAACTAGAAATATTTTCCCTGCATATCATATTTAAAAATGTACAAGGGAATGTCATCCAACAATTTGTAAGCATTGAAATTATTTCCCTGAAAACAACAAAAAAGTAATCCCTAAAGATATGGTAAATATACAGTTCCTTTATTGAACAAACAAAAACAGATTATGCATTGCTTTTTCTAAATCAAATACATCTGCTTTGACTGACGCAAGGAGACACATCTGGGGGCTTGACTCTTACCACAGCCTCTGTGACTCTCTATGTTGTCAGTGCATCAGTAACCTTGTATTTAACCAGATTATTTACAGTCAGACCCATGTGAGATTACACCCATTGCCACTGGTGGGAGGGAGTGAAGGAGACCTCTGAAATTGAATACAAATGTGATATTTACTGTTACATTTATTAGGCTATAACCATATATCAAATGTGCTGAATTCATGGAGATAAAAAAATACAATCACATCAAGACCGAAAATTTAATACTAAACAGGGACCCACAAGTTCCCTCCTAACCCAGTTTGCTTTGTAGCTCATCTGAACAAATACTCCGTTAAGGGCTAGTTCCTTTTGAAAGTTCAGCTATCTGCATGCAAACCTACTTGTACACCTAATTTGTGAAACAAAACATTGGTTATAGGACTTCTCTTCCTTTTGCCTTGGGGGAAAAAAAAAACTACTGAAAGCTCTCCATAGATATATCGGAGTTTCACGGCAGGGGGGCAGCAGGTCTAAGCATTGCTGTTAATAAGAAAATGCAGATTGGTCTTTGGAAAAAAAATTGATGGTGAGTTAAATTAGTTTAGATTTCACCTGACTCTGTTATGTTAAAAATGCAGCTAGGATGTAATGCGTATTGGCAGCGCCAGACTTCAGATCCTGACACCGGTGTGGTCGGGGTGTCTCGGCTTTTGTTTTCACAAGCACTACTTTCAGCGCAAGAGAAAGGGTTCAAGAAGTCACTGAAGCCATAGATCCATTTTAGTTGAAAACAGGACCATGTGTTTGGGAGGTAGAGCACGAGTTCTCTAGATTACACTGTATTTCCTTTCAGTTAACCAAACAGCAGCAAGCTCCAACTGGAGAAACAGCCTTCAGCTTGTGCCTTGCTTGCTTAGCCTGAAAAAAATGATCCACTTCAGCGTATATGTTTTCTAATATACTTTAACTACTTCTTCCATATATACTCATATAACATGATTATGTTTCTGTCAAGACCTAAGTGGTGTGGATCGACAGCTATAGGAACCCGCTAAAACAAAACTAACTAAGCTAAATTCACCTCCGTGTCACTCATTGATGCCAGTGGGTGAAACGGGCCCTTGTGACTGACAAATATAGCAGGCATATTCCACACTCCATTAAAAGTAACAAATAAAGATAAAGGTGGATAGGAAAAAAAGAGGCTAAGCTTGTTTTTGAATGCCTTTCTTACCTTCCCTAAGGAAGATCTTAAAAACATGAAGTTGGATGCAAGAGAAGTATTCATTAATATATTGGAGTGATTTTCAAATGCTCAGGGGAAGGTCTAGTTCTTCCTTCTTTCAGATGGATGTAAATTTGAATGGCTTCCTTTGGTGGCAGTAGAATTACACCAGCTTTACATTCATGGAACAGGCAGCAGAATTTAACACTTGGTGTACAGGACTGAAGTTTATCCTGAATAGAAAAGCAAGGATGTTGTTATTTCCAATAACACAACTCAACTCAATTTATGGCAAGTGTTTGGGGTTTTTTTTTTTAAGAGTGGCAGTATCTGAGTTTTGAGCTTTATGAGTAAACTAATGACTTACATGGGTCAAACAGAAAGATGAGCAGCAACAACATGGAAACATGATTCCTCTTAGACAAGAAAGATGATGGTGGCTTTTTCTGACAGCTGTGACTGCAGAACCTGTAACGTTGTTTTGTAATAGATTTTAGGGATTTTTTTGTCCCAATTAAATTTCTTTGTTAAGAATACTTTCATAATACTTAAAAGTGTTATCATTTATTACAACTCTTATTACAGAAAATTCAATGGAAGCCTGAGCGGTGGGTGTATTTTGGTGACACTCAACCTATTTGTAAATATTGCTCAGAGCTTTCTTAGCATATTTTAGCAAGGTAACATTTCAGCAAAGTATAATTTATCACCCATGATATATGCTATATGCTTCAAAGACAATCACACTGGAAAAGATTCAGACTCACGAAATAGAAGCCGTGAGTGTGTCTGATTTCCCAGTAAAAACATATTTTCAGTCTCTGGGTTTGGAGAATTACTCTGTGAATCAGAATCTGTGATCATGATGTCCACAGTGGTGTCCAGGAGCCTGTATTTGCTTTGTTTTCAGTGCCTAGTACTGAACAGCCAG
Source organism: Hypotaenidia okinawae (assembly GCA_027925045.1). Taxonomy (NCBI): domain Eukaryota; kingdom Metazoa; phylum Chordata; class Aves; order Gruiformes; family Rallidae; genus Hypotaenidia; species Hypotaenidia okinawae. The sequence goes on from BSDF01000006.1 coordinate 34,834,407, forward strand.
TGCCTTGGTAGGTGAGATTTCTTTTCTGCAACTTACCCTTCCTTCTTCTTATGCTTTATACTCAAGCAAGTTCCTCTGATTGCAAGCCCCACCACCAGCGAGCTGTCATTACCTCCTCATCCCAGGTATGAAAAGGATGCATTGTCTTACAGTAATATAATATTAAACAAGGGCATTGTTTAGACTCGTTTAGACAATTCTTCTAAGAGACCAAGTAAGAGGAACTTTAAAAATATAAGGAAAAACTCAGTGAGCAACCTACCAGTCTGTATCAACTAGCTTGTAAAAGAGAAGGTAAACCCCCCACCCCCTACACTTTCTGAAAAATAAAATGTTCTAGCTGTCAGCACTCATGCTAGTAAACAACAACAAAAATATTTATACCTCCCCTGCTCTCTTTTATAATACTCTCCGATTTATAGATTCTGAAAGATGTTTTACACCTTTTACATTTACCAGCATGATTGTAGAGTGATCTGTACTTAAGAGTAAACGGGGAGTTTGACCACTAACTGACCAATCAGTAGAGCCTTAACTGCTATAGCAAGCAACCCTCAGATGTTGATCGTATATTATGTATCATGAAGCCTTTATATTTTTCTTATAGTAATAAAGGATGATTTTGCAAAGTCAACTTCCAAGGTAGGTTGGCCACACCACAGTCAAATACTATGTTTATCCATTGACATTATGCTGGTGAGGAATACACATCGTAACCGCAGTTCTCAAACCCCATATGCTTTGAGGGTGTTCCAAAAGTTGGTCCTTAATTGCTCATTACTAATTCCAATGAGTGAATAAATCTATCTAAACTAATTCATCCATCCATCCATCCATCCATCCATTCCTCCTATCTAATCCATCCATCTATAAAACTATTTGCAGTCCATAAATGTGTATTTTTTTGTCTTTTAGTTTCTGGGTTTCAAGTTTACATTTCCTTCAGCAAAATTTCTACTATGGTCTATACCATAACTTTTTGGGGAACACTTTAATTTTTGGGTTATTTTTATGATGGAGATTTTCACCAGAAGGTGAATTGGAACATTTGACCCATTGTTAATAGGCTGTGTATTCTTGTCTTTTACTTTTGTAAATCTTGACTTTTTTTTTTTTTTTTACCAAACACTTTGTTTAACAGGGAATAGAATATTTTAGAAATAATAATGTGACTCTGCAGAAATGTTTAGATTAGTGATTCTCGGGGGAAAAAGCAGAAGCATCTGAACTCAGTGTAGAGATCCGAGTGGGTGAGTGTTTAGCTCAGCACATTATAACATTAAATTAAGGCCATGCCTTGCTCTCCCTGAAGTCAATTAAGTTGTAATCTTTCATCATTGTATCATTTTACAATCAGAGAAGAGTTTGTATTTCTTCCTCCCTAAAAAAAATAGATCTTGGATCACTCTAATGGTATGGACACACTGCATGAGGTACTACACTTTTCCAACTAAAACCTTCCACGTCTACAGTGCTCCAGGTTCAGACAGGCACCTCACTACATACAGCAAATACCAAACAAAACCCATGCGCAGAAGCTTGCATGTGCCCTGTACAGCATGTGTCTAAGTTAGGGGACAGTATGGAAGAGGCTAACTGAAGCAACTACTCCGCATGGGAACCCTATCCATATTCATTTTTGAGTAGTCAGCCCAGGGTGTCCTGATAGGCTGCTACACTACATTTCAAAGTAGTGATGAATAAACATACTATAAATAAATAAACTACATATTTTTAGTCTCGTTGAATATTCTAGTTTATTCCAGTAAATTAGTTACAGTGTGTGAAAACTCCCACCGGGAGAAGATGCTTAACTGTTTGGGGTTTTTTTTATTACAGTTTACTAAATCCAGACACGTTTCTCACACTGATGATTTACCAGAACTTCAATTTACCTCTGAATTTTATACATACAAACCAAAAGGGACAGCAGGGTTCTACTTTTAGAATTTTAGCACCATTAAATACCAACTAAAATTACTACACTTGCAGAAAAGGAGGATAAAAATGTAGCAAACTCCTACTCTTAAATATTGCTATACCCTCAGAAAAGTAAATAAACACACTTTAAAATGTGGAAGTGTTTCCAATTAAAAAATAATATTTACATTCAGAATGTAATCTCATTTTCTCTCCAGTGAAATAAGAGAACTTGAAGAGACATCAGATATAACACAAGCATGCTTAAAACCCCTGCCTACCTCTGATAACTTAGATTTTTGTACAAGTGAATACATTTTCCACACCTTAATATTTGTGATTCTGAGTGAGAAAGTTGCAAGCTAACAAGTCAGAAGCTCTGAAGTTTCTATTTCATAGATTTTATTTATGAATTCTAGTTTTGTTTTCGAAAGCATTTAGAGAACGGTATGAATACGGGACGCACCTTTTTATAAAGCACAACTGAAAACTGTGTGCTGTCTTAATTTTCAGCTTAAATTTGCAGACGTACTACATGGCAACAGTATTAAAGCAAAAAGGAGGGATACATTTTCCTATTCAATAAAAAGCCATGGAAGTCGCATAGGGTAGAGTCTCTAGGAAATCCACTCTTTCTTTGAAAAAATGTCATTGGTGAGATAGGAGATTGGCACCATAATGAGCAAAATATAGTGAGGGCTGATACGGACTGTCAGCTAGAATTTGGGTTAAGACACTGACTTTTGTCTGCATGGTGTCTACCTTCCAAAGAAGATGGAAGATGCAAAACTGCAAGTTTCCTCTCTCTGGTTAATGTGGTCTATACAAGTGAATAATGTATAAGAAGATGTTCCCTTGATAATGTCACAATTATTCATTGTGCAGCCATAAACTCAAATATTCACATTAACAGCTAGGTATTATTTTTCTTCTCTGAAATTAAGTGAGTGGCATCAGTGGTCATAAATGAGAGCATTCATCAAAGGCGTAGGCCATGGCAGAGGATTAAGTGAATGCTGATGAAGTGTCCAGATTCCCATAACTTGGAATGGGCTTCATTCAGCATTCCTTTATTATCCATCTGCCACATAACAAAAAGTCTCATATATTTAATGCAGGTTTGCCCTCGGCCACGTAATAGGATTAGGAATAATTTCTACAAATTTACAAAAACAAATCACATGGGAAGGCTTAGAATTTGCTAATAATTTCTCCATAGCTGGGAGATCAAAGGGATGTAAGAGTCCAGAGCCAGGCGGTAGTTTGACCCTGGCCAAGCTTTTTTAATGAAAGGGTTAATCTTCTCAGAGGTGACCATAGAGGAGCAAATAGTGTGACCAAAGGCAGATTCAGGCCTCCAAAAATAGGAAGAAAATCGTCTGCAAAGTATGACAGCAAGAAAACATTTACAGAATAACAGTACATTTTCTGGCTGGAAAAATAAAATAAAACAGCAAACTGCAATGAATTGTTTTTAAGCAAAGTGTGACTGGGGTTGGAGGGGCGGGGGGAGCAGGAGTGGGGAATGCCGTGCTGAGGAGAAGCAGCTTGCAGGCTGGACCAGAAATATTACTCTTTCTTTCTGAATTACAAAAAATAGGCTGAATGCCTTCAGCCTAGGAACACTCTGTTGTCCTCAGGTGAAAACTGTCATCTCCAAACCTGTGTTGAAACTTCAGTTGCTTGCTCATTTTTGCCATATGGGTTTTTTTGGGGTTGTTTGTATTGGTTTGATATTTTTGTTTTGTTTTGGGTTTGTTTTGTTTTTCCAGAAGAGATGCACTGCAAACAGACACTGCTTCATAGGTGAGTTTTTGGGAGGACTTGAGCAAGTCGCCCAGTGAAACTTTATTCAGAAATGTCCTTGATTTCCTTCAACTCACGGTTAAAATCCCTGACTTCTTTATAATCTAGAAGACAGTTCCATCTCTCACATCAAATCAAGTAGCCACATAAGAAAAGACAGGAGTGGAAAGAAAAAAAAAAGTAAAGGAAATGAAGGTATTCGGGGTGGGGGGTGCATATGTGTGCATGTTTGGGGTTTTTTTTTTCTTCCTTAGTAATCACTAAGCCTGTCTAAAATTTTTCACCTTCCTACATTTCTTTCCCACTCAGTAAACTACAAAGGAGACAAGTTAACATCAGCTAGATGTAGGTGACAGCTATTTTAATTTTGTATCATAAGTGGTTTTCATAACATAGATAATGGTATAGCACAATGGAAGATCGGTGTTTGCACTTTAACAGAAATCACGTGATCATTCCCATTTTTGGGCCCTGTCCTGTTGCCACAAGTTTGAATGCAGTGCTCCATTTTTTTTGGTTTTCTTTACCTACTGAGCTACCCATCAAATAGCAGATCAAATAGTCTGATTACAAATAAATTAGTAAATAATTTAGTACAGCTGCACAAAAGCCCATGCAGACATATGAGCTGAAGTGAAGATAATATTTCTTCTGTTTCTTTTCTTGGAAGAGAATTTTAAGCCAAAAGTTGGCTTCAGCCTCAAGATTAACTTCAGATGAACCTATATGTCCCACCACACTCTTTCGTTAAATAAGAAAGGAGGAGTAGTGATGACAGGGAAATAATGAAAAAATAATTCCCAGGAAAAAATGAAACATTTCCAGCCAGAGCATCTATGTTTGAACATGGGGCCTGACATGTACTCAATGTACAGAAAAAAACTGAAAGCTGAGTAGCTTTGAAAAGGGTCAGATTGATATCCCCAGGGAAAGAAAAGTTATGTACTGTGTCGCTTGCATCTTTCACAGACAGACATTCCTATCAAGATGGCTAGAAAGAGAGGAAGCACTTTCACGTACTATTAGGCAGCCTGGTTCTTTCCAGTCCTGTGCCATGAGATTTCCAAGAAGGATGCCAGCAAGTACTTAAAAGTGCTGTGAGTTCCACTGAAAAAGGAACAATTTTTTTGGCAGTGTAAACTGGACAGAGGTCACCACATTTATTTTGCAGAGCTTACCAAGAAGCCAACAGTTTATAGTAACTTGGTATTGCTACCAGTATGGACTGATCGTAAACATGCTATAGAGATACGAGACCTTAAATTCTCTTTTCTAATTATCCTCACACTATTTTATATAGGAGATGATTCATTCCACTTCTCATGGGTTTTGAGTAATGCCATTTAGAGGCTGAAACCCATGAATTTTTTTCCTTTCATATACAGAACTACAACTCAGCCTTCTGATACAAAATCGGGTTTGGAGATTTCCTCAGTTTGTAGAGGTGTAAGTATCTTGTAAATAACTTTCAGGCAGGGCTTGAGCTTAGCGTTTTGTGTGCCACAGCCTCAAGCTGTGATGGTCATAACAAAAAAATTGCAACCACTCTCATCCATCATGGGTCAGAAACAGCAAATGTTCAAGAATTCCTGTTTCTTTAGTGACAACACAGCTCTATGAACTCCTGTGTGCATCAGAGGGGCAAAAGTTTTAACCAATGACACATAGCTTTAGGGGGTATTTAGTTCAGCTTTAGACTAAAACCTCTAGCAGTCAAACAAATTTTAGGAACCTGGTCTAGTAGACTCTTGTCTGACCGCAATCATACTGCAGTGCTACTGAGAAGAGTTCTTACTCTAAAACTCCTTTGGAAATGATGAGTTGGATACTCTTAACTGTCTCTCTTTGGTTGGCTGAGGTAGTGGGGCCAACAACCTAAATGTGGGCTGCATGAGAGGACTGAGATTTTAGACCACTGGTAGGAATTAGATCACCAGGAAGGCTCCCCACACACAACTTGCCCCACTTCAGCTCACCAAACAGAGACATTATGATGGTGCGCTTTGCTGATGAAAAACACAAATATAAGAATGTCCCTATTCTGCTCCACAAACAAGTTACCTGTGAATATTCGGGTAATCTGGGCCACAAATTTAGTTTTACTATGTTTTTATAAAAACAACACAGCAACTAGAAATTGAACAATATTATATTCTTTTGTTGCATTTTCACATTATGGGAAATAGAGTCATAACACAAATTTGGATCTCATTCTATTTTCAGACCCCTATCACATTTACAACCATTTTAACACGGAACTGCATTTTTAATACCATGCAGTATTAACCTGGTAAGCTATTTGAAGCAGAAATGCAGGCATGCGATGCGTAGCTCTAATCACACTGCTATGATTCAGCATCTGATTAAGACCCTGTGTTTCCTTGACATCGGGAGTGTACGGGGTTTTTGGTTCCAACCTTTTCCCAGATGCGTCTGGAAATCTGTCTTGCCTTTTCTTTACTTTTAAGTAGCTGCTCGTGGAATGGTCACTAAGGTCGACCTTTATGTGTCACAGTGCCACTCAGGGGGAAAAAGAACAAGGTGCATTTTTAGGATATCATACCGTGTTTTTATAAGCAGCTTCCTGACCATAACCAAATGAACTGGGGAGCCGCAGATAGCAATCTATTGGTCAAATTCTACTGTTCTTCAAGCCAGATCTTTGAGCACTATACTGCCCTTGAATGTAAGGTCATATATTTGATCGTGCTCGACCAATCTGATAGCCTTCTATGATCTCATCACCGGTTGGGTAGATGGAGGGAGAACAGTGGATGTCACCTACCTTGACTTCAGCAAGGCTTTTGATACTGTCTCCCATGACATCTTGATAGCAAAGATGAGTGGACAGTGAGGTGGGTTGAGAACTGGCTGTCAGACCGAGCTCAGAGGGTGGTGATCAGTGGAGCAGAATCTGACCTGTAACTAGCGGTGTTCCCCAGGGCTTGGTGTTGGGTCCAGTCCTGTTTAATATCTTCATTGACAACCTTGATGAGGGAATAACATCCACCCTCAGCAAGGATGCCGATGATACAAAGCTGGGAGGAGTGGCTGACACAGGAACACTGTGCTGCCATTCAGTGAGACCTGGACAGGCTGGAAAGCTGGGCAGGGAGAAACCTAATGAAGTTCAACAAAAGCAAGTGTAGAGTCTTGCAGCTGGGAAGGAATAACCTTTTGTATCAGTACAAGCTGGGGGATGACCTGCTGGAGAAGAGCTCAGTGGAGAAGGACCTGGGGGTCCTGGTGGATGACAGGTTGGCCATGAGCCAGCAGTGTGCCCTGGTGGCTAAGAGAGCCAATGGGATCCTGGGGTGCATCAGGAGGACTGTGGCCAGCAGGTCCAAGGAGGTGATCCTCCCCCTCTACTCTGCCCTGGTCAGGCCCCACCTAGAGTATTGTGTCCAGTTCTGGGCTCCCGGGTATAAAAAGACAGGGATCTCCTGGAGAGAGTCCAAAGAAGGGCTACTGTCGTGGTTTCACCCCGGCTGTGGGCCGAGATCCACGCAGCTTAACTACAAATGAAGTTAACTCCATCCTGACTGAAACCAGGACACAAGGGAAGGGAAAAGGAAGGGGCAAATAACTCCAAAACCAAGAAACTAAGAGGCCCGTGGGTTGGGATAAGGATAGTTTACTAAGATGACAGAAAGATAAAATATAACAATGCTAACAGGACTTTAGAGCAAAAGAATATGAAACTATTGATACCCAATGCAGTTTCTCACCGAACCACACAACTCAGGCCGTACCACCCAGAGCTGTCCTGGAACCCGACCGTCCCCCCAAGAAGCACGCGTCCCGCCACCGCCCCTCCTTCTTCTTCCCAACAGCCCCCAGTTATATCTAGGCAGGACGTAATTGGCATGGAATACTCTCTTTGGCCCATCTGGGTCACCTGTCCTGGCTTCGCCCCTCCTTTCTCATAAATAGAGAAATACGAAGAAGCTGAGAAAAGTCCTTGACTGTCTGACTGCAACTAAGAACATTAGGGTGTTATCAGCACTGCTTTCATTTTAACTCCCAAACACAGCATTCCATCAGCTGCTACAAATGAAGTTAACTCTATCCTGACTGAAACCAGGACAGCTACGAAGATGATTAAGGGCCTGAAACATCTCCCCTATGAGGAAAGGCTGAGTGAACTGGGACTGTTCGGTCTTGAGAAGAGAAGACTAAGGGGGGACCTAATTAATGTTTATAAATATCTTAAGTATGGGATTCAGGGGGAATTGGCCACCCCCTTTTCAGTGGTCTGTGGAGACAGGACAAGGGGCAATGGCTGCAAGTTAGAGCACAGGAAGTTCTGCACCAACATGTGGAGGAACTTTTACACAGTGAGGGTGACAGAGCCCTGGAATAGGCTGCCCAGGGAGATGGTGGAGTCTCCTTCTCTGGAGATATTCAAGACCTGTCTGGATGCCTATTTGTGCAATATGAGCTAGGGAGCTGCTTTGGCAGGGGGTTGGACCCAATGATTTCTCAAGGTCCCTTCCAACCCCTACGATTCTATGATTCTATGATTCAATGATTCTATGATCTCTGCCTTACACCCAAGGAACAATAGAGATTTTCATGGATGTTCAGAAACACATGGTGCCCTGCTGCAACCAGGACTGTATGCCTGACTGTGCAGGCCAGATAAACACAAAGGTGAAAAATGTATTCACATCAGGAACTCACCTAAGGCGGTCTCAGTAAGTGAGACAAATACCTGCAAATTTTCTTTGTTCTGAGGGGTCCCCTAAAAGCACAGGCAAGTATTAAGTAGCCCTCTTATGCAATGGGAAGAAGGAGATTTGTTAGCTTCCTTCTTATGGGTTCATGTAACACCTGGTAACATTTTCTTTTTGCTTCTTTGAATTGTCAGGGCAACAATTTAGATAAGAGAAGATCCCCTCCCAAACTATGAGAAAAATCGAGTGCTCCCTCTCTCCTCAAGGTATTCTCTGAACAGACATCTACAGTCACTTCATACTTCAAACATGTGTAAAAAACACATTTCTAAAATTAAAGAATGAATAATTTCAGAGCTAAACCTTGTCCAAGATGAACTCTTTGATTATTAACACTTAATGAGAATTCCAATACCATGTAATACTACCCACTGTTTTAAGACATAATACTACATCTCTTTACAAACTCTACCCCTCTTATCATCTAACATAGCTGATACTTCTTTAGGGTACAAGTAGAAATGAAGATGTAAAACTAGGACAAGGTTAACAGGACAAATAAACAAGACTAGTAACACGTAATGAATGACATTACCTTCAGACCATTTTTGGCAAGGCAGTAGGATTCCCCTTGCCACAATGTGCTTTTTCATACAGTGAATAACTTTGCAGTCATGCCAAAAAGCAATAAAATTCATATGACTGTGAGCAGCTTATGGCTTGCCAGTCCCCTTTATTAGCTTTACCTGGTAAAGTGCTGAAAGCATTTTTTCCTCTTGGTAATAGTTCACATTTTCAACATGTCCAGCTTTGAATTCTCAATTTAATCCTATTAGTCAAATTTATTTTACTCAAAGTCAACCCCTTTTTAACAGTTTTCAGACTGAATAATACAAGTTGAGGTGTCCAAAGCAATATTTCCTAACATCTCGCCTTATGGTAGTTAGACAAGAACTGTGAATCGGAAGCTTTTCTCTATTGGACAAGTTTAAGATTGGTGCAATCGCTGTCTAATATTGTTGTGAGCTTTACTATTCCTATTTTGCTGTGACATTTTGAAAAGTGAAAACCATCCACATTGCATAAATACGCTGCAATACACCTCTTCAGCACAAATTACCACCCCTGTAGTGTTTCACCACATAAAAGTGACGTTCTTTGGTCATCTACCTGAGAAGGCTGAGAGCTGAAAAAAGCACGTCAGGTGGGTAAATACAAGCGCTGTATAAAATGCTGCCTATCCAGCATCTCCAGGTCATCTTCTGCCAACTTGGATGCCTTAAAGTAGCCATTGCCCTGCCTTATGTGAATACAGGTAACTCCAACATGAGTCCAGTCTCCATTTTACTGGTTAAGGGTGAAACTGTAATTAATACAATACATGCACCTCCCACATTCTAATTGCTAGTTTGTCAGTTAAAATGATTAAAAACACCCCCATGTCGGAGTGGTTTTGCCCAGTGCTGGCAGTGACTATATTGCAGGGCAGAGCAGCACAGGCTGGCGGAGCAGCATAGGCCGGATTTCCATGTTTTAGCTTGGTTCCAAGAGGGAAAGGGTTCACTGGTTTTATTCCTGCGTGGTGCGAGGACTGCCCTGCCACTTCCAGTGACAAGGTGTCTCTGGAAGTAATGCAGGGTTTTACATGTACTATCACACCTCTATCTACTAAACTCTTGCAAATGAAGTTGCATCTGCAATTCTAACACTATCCACAAGGTAGGTAATCCCACTACCGATAATTAAGGAGTTAGTAATACTGAAAGGCTTTGCACTTAGGCTGGATTTCAAAGCTGCCAAAATGCCTTAGGAGCATAAGCCTCACTGATCATTCAGATCCCTGTTTTTGTAGCAGTTTTTGACTGGTATGTGTGGGCGTATCAGATCAAACCCCCACTGTTATGTCAGAAAAGAAAGCACTAACTGACATCAGTGGAGGCACGAGGAGAGAATATCACAGCAGAGACGAATGTACTCCTTCTCTTCTGACATCAAACTTACACTGGCTTCATACTGACTACACTGAAGTTCTTCCAGCTGCACACTGATATGAGTAATACGATGGTCTGGAACCACAGAAATTATGCAAATTAGGGGGAAAAAAATAACACGGGGAAAAAAAAATTCAATTTGAAGACAACACTAGACCCTGCATTTTCACCTCACATGCTGCTGAAGTGATCATCCATTTCTTTGATAACTAGGTCCTCTCATAGCTGGCAGCTGCACTGCAGCATTTTCACGGACTCTGAAACCTTTGTGATATTTCAGCCATTCTAGCAAATTCACATTTTCAATAATAAATAATGTACCCCTATAAAGTCACCTGAACACCCAGAGAGAATTATAGCCTTTATTATGTACAATTTGGGGTATATTAATCCTTACATTGAAAGATTTTTTTAGTGACCTGTCGGAAAGTTAGATAAATTATCAGAAATAGCAATGTAAAATTACACTAAATGTCCTTTAGTAGAACCACTGAAATGCCCTCTGCAAAATATGGGATTGTTTAGTTAGAGGAAGAGAATCCAGGGACAGACATGATCATTTTTTGTGGCATAGCTCTGAGGCTGATTACTTGAGTCAAGTGACCAATCTGGGAACTGTGAACCTCTGGACAGTCATTTTCTTGCTATTACTAGTGGCTGTTTTAACCTACTCACCTATTAATCTACCATGTATTTTCACTTGATTTATGGGACTGTCCTTACAAGTAACATTTGGTAGAATGGTACCTTTAGCCATTCAAAACAAGTCCTTTACCTAAATCCATCTGAACACACGGGAAATGGCTTCCGAGCAACAGAAATAAAAGGGGAGGAGGGGAGAAAGCTTGTTTAACACAAATATTGCAATATAATTGAAATTATAGTAAAAAAATTCAATGACTTTTTGTGAACTTGTTTAAAAGGGTCAGAAATGTGTTTGAGCTGTACAAGATTAACCTTTACTCGTTTGGGAAAATGCAGACTTCAACAGCAATCCTCTGCAGTGGTTGCACTTGCTAAAAGTTTAAAACAGTAATTTTTTCCCAAGAAAGGTCATCTTGAGCTAAAATGTCAAATAAATTATTTAGATTACTGAATTAGAAAAGTGAGGATCTGACAGGCTGAATTTTTTATGCACATTAGCCACAGTCAGGGTCTCTACATGCTCTTTCTATTAAATGCACCCCCTCTTCCCTTATTAAAAATCTCTCCATTTATTCCAATATATTCTCCTTAAGATGTATCTTAGCATCTAAATAGCTGGTCTAATTTGCTTCCTACTTGTACAAAACAGGAAGCACTCTCTGTTTGACTGTTGCTCAGCACTCTTCCAGCATAAAAATATTGTAAGGAAGAGACCCTTGCCAATAGTTTGTAGGGAAAACAAAATGACCAAAACCTCATCTTTAAAGACTCCATGTAGCTATTAAACCATAGGTTCTAGTGGAAGAGATTTTTTTTTTTAAGGGGAAGAAATATTTTGAAGGATGGAAAATTAAATGTACGTGCTACACCTATGGATATGTTCTAAAGTTTTATAGGGCAAAATTTAGCTATAAGTTACTACTAGAAAATTGAAGAAGGTAATCTTCATGTGTAGCTGCTCACACAGGTTTTATGCCCCTCCTCCCCCCACCCCCTGCCACCAGTTAACATCTGCATTTCCCATTCTTCTTCACATTCATAAACTATCCAAGGCAGCACAAGAGACTCTGTCCAAAGATGATGCCATACATTCAGTCAAATGACAGCAGTAGTAAAACTTCACACTTCATTTTCCAAAACTAATATTTGCTCAGCAGTGGAGAGGTCATTCTATAAAACAATTCTACATTGATAATAAGCCCCTCCTAACTCGACTTCTACTGTGATTTTTTTTTCCCCATGGACTATGTGCACTGTGGTACAAATTAAGTTCTCAGCCTGAGTAGCCAGTCCAAGTGTGGGAGGTTCAGGGCATGACAAAAAAGGAGATACTTCCAGCCTACCAGAAAAACCAGCCTCCAGCCTCCCACCATCCTTGCAAAGTGCAGCAAGTGCCTAACTTCAGCCTTCACTTTGCTGACATGGAAATACTCCTCAGTAGTATAGCATCATAGCAGGTTTCCTCGGAAGCCTTACAGTGCATGCAGATAAGGTGTGTAACTGTGTCAACGGAGAGGCAGTGCAGCTGCATGGGAACACATGAGGCAGTGTGCCTCAGCAGTGATCTGCTAAGCGGACTCGTGTTGTTCTTTTCTTAGACTCCGGGCCCACCTTGCATCACTGCATGGCGAAGAACAATGGCAAAGCACAGATGCACATTCTGGAAAGAACTGAAGAAACAACTTTCATGCTACCATACATCAGCAGGAAGAGTAGTACAAGCATGTGTGAGCCACCTTGTGTACAGTGACATGTAGTCAAGTCCCTTTCAATGAGATGACAGTAGGAAGAGCTGCCCTCATGCACTTACTCCTTACCTGCTTTTTTTTAAACACCTGAGATTTTTGTGTTTCTTTTGCATATGAAGCATCTGGCATGGGCAGGACAAACATCCTGTGACCCTAATCTGAGACTGACCTGTTTTAACTTTCTGTCTTGCAGTGGCACCAAAAGTATTTGGTCATTTGTGCATCACTGAGAAGAGAGATTTAGTGAATAAGACAACCATAGACCTTACTCCTTGGTGATTCCTTCTTTGACAGGGTAAATCCCACAGAAAAACAGCACTAATAGAGCATGATGATTTCAAGAATAGAGCTCTAACTGTTGACATTTCTGTTTTCAAGTCAGGTATTATGTTATAATAAAGAAAAAGAAATATTGAAAGAATTGTGGAAAGCTCTCTGGAATTAAGTTTCTTGTTGCTGCATTACTGTAAAGGCCATTAGTACTTCTCCCACTCAGGGGTCTTTCATCTTTCCTGCTATGAATTCTTCTTTTCTGGACTTGATCATAATTTACCTTTGTCAGGTCAACAAAGTAGAAGTTGTAATTTGTTATATAGTGCAAAATACTCAAGGGTCCTTTTAAGGTCTAAATTTAGGTCGAAACAGTTTCTTTTTGAAAATGTTTGTACACTCTACTCACTTCTGATTGCACTATTTCCAAGGTGAGGTAGGACACACTGGGGAAAAGTGAGAAGAATATACTTGCTCATAACTTTGCAAAGTAACAAATGGAAGAAAGTTCTCTGAAAGTTCTTTAAAAGGTAGAGCAACTTAGAAAATTCAGTCTTGGAAATATGAGATAGGCCAGTAAGTAATCTTCCCAGTGGTTTCCGCAAGTAGTTTAAGGGGATCTTGACATCACAGCTTTTGATCATCTCTGTTTTGAGAAATACTCATGATCTGCACAGTTTAATTTCTGTTCTATTTCATAAGGTAAAAGGCAAAGTGTTTGTTATATATGATACAAACATATTTGGACCATGCAATCAATTTAAAGATACTGTTTTCTCACTGCTTTTTGCCTCTTTTTCTTCACTTATAACGTGACTATGGATATAGTCTGGTCTACAGTATTTGAGAACATTTCTTCCCTTCCTCCTTTCAGTGATTTATGTGTTTTTTCATGCTAACGTTGTTGGACTAAATTAATTCTGCAGACTTGGAGAGGTCATACTGACTGAAGCCCTGTAACAAAAAAGTGTTCTGCCCTATGTTACAATGCTGTGCAACACTGGCAGAGCAGTTTTCATAGGAAGGGTTTGGGTTTTTTTGTCCATAATGTGTCTCAATCTCATTTATTTAACAAGGCTGTTTCCAAAGAGACTGCATAGACCAACACGCAACCTGTCTTCTTGACTCTTACCAAGATGGTTATTTAAGCTCTCAGAAAAAATACACCTAACAGAACTGTCTTGATAGATTTTATTTTTCCTCAACCATTTCAATTAAAGTAGCACCAAAGTTCCACGTGTCAGTCCTATGAAATCCTTTTCAAATTAGCACTGAGAAGAAAATCTGTCCATCCATATATATGTAAATATGCAAAGCCAGCAGACAAACAGTGACATTATCCATGGGTTTCTGTGGGCTTGCCATAGAAATGAATGGGAAACTCTTCTAATATTGCCTGGCTTGTATGATAGTTCTGAAATAGGTGAGAGAAAGCAGCATCACTCCAGGAAAAAAAGGAAGAGCATTTACCAGTTGGAACACAGGCAGATGTCCCTGATAGCAGATGGTTTTAAAACTTGTGTTTTAAGACAGCAGCTGCCTTACTGTATTATATTTAAAAGGGCTACCCTTGATTGGAATATTGGATGAAATGCTTTTGTAAGAGGGTAGCTTTAACTATGAAAAGAGGAAGAAATACTGCACAGATGTAAAATCAGATATTGCTTCTGTTGCATCCCTTCCAGAGCTTTATTAGATAAAAAATCAAAACGACAGAAAGATGATTTTTTGCTAAGTTTGTAGAAAGAGGAGAAATGTATTTGCTCTGAATATTTTTAGGTGCTAAGTACATATGGCTCCTTGATGTTATCTTAATTCAAGGATATTCTAGGACTCTAAAGAAAAAAGATAGGTAGAGTAAGGAGGAAGTCCTCACTGAAGCCTTTTCCAGTCATATAAAGAAGAGAAAGACAAATGCAAAATCATTCCTGGGATGGAATGATCCCATCCAACAGTAGAGGTTGTAGACTGATTAACAACCCAGCAGGTCTGCAGTCTAGGGGTACTGGTGGACAACACCTGGTGATGAGACAGGGATGTGCTGTTGAGGTGATACCGAGACACCAACAGGTTTTTGTTGGCAAGCATATAGTCAGTGGTCCAAAGGAAATGATTATTCCATTTTGCCTGGCACCTGTGAGACTGCACCTGGAGTGCAGTGTCCTCTTTGTTCCCCTGAAAGTTAAAAACTGGAGAGAGCCTAGCAGAAAGCAACCAAGATGGGTGTTTTACTGGGGTACATAATATGCACACACATATATACATAATTCACATAGATATGTATAGAAGCTGACGCAACTTGGCTTGTTCGGCTTGCAGGTAAGAAGGTTGATGGGTTTCTGTTTGCAGTCTTTCATACCTATGGGGGGTTGTGGAGAAGAGAGAGCAAAACTCTTCTCAGGTGTTCATGGAACAACTAGCAACTGGAAGGCATGCAGAAAAAGAAAAAAAAAAGAAAAAACACTCAATGACAGAAATTAAGTACTGGAATGGGTTGTATAGAGAGGCACAGCAAGCGCCATCCTTGGGGATGTTCAAAACCTGATCATAAAAGGCTTTGAGCAATCTCATTTAACTTTGAACTTAGCCATGATTTGAGTTGGAGTACTAGGTGAGTTCCAGAAATCCCTTCCACCCAGGTTTAAAGGAACTGAGAAATTTCTGCTGATGTATTGATTTGAGATATTAGCCTAGTGACTAGAGTAGTCTGTGAAAACTGTAAAAATTATGATTCTTCAAAACCAAAATTGCTTCTTTTAGTCCCAGTATGGAATTGCCTTTCCAGATAAGAAGGAGCTACAATTAGAAAAGTCATGTTATAATACTTGGGTCCTTGGTATATCAGGTGATGATTTTAGCCTCTAGCTGGGCCTTTAGTTTCTTACTCTTCTTGTGTCCCTGTCTAAACTTTTCCCTTTCCTTTTTTTTTTAACGTGTTCTAAATTTAAAAAAAAATTTAAAATTATAAATTAACCAGATCAGAAAACAGAATTCCTTCACACTTGACTTTGACATTTGATTATTATCCACTATGGTTAATAAACATAATAAATGTTGAAGTCAGACAAACAGCTTAGTGCATCTGAAACAAATCCTCCTCATAGCTCCAGTAAGACCACTTCTCAGAGAACACAGAAAAAAGCCACATACATCTGAACTATCCGAAATGGGAATAAGTGTTTAAGCATAACTGCAGTAAATTTAACAAGTGCTTCAGTGTTTTGTCCTACAAAACAATGACTGTTCAATGAAAAAAACAGTAGTGAACTGGTGGTCCTATTGCAATTCATAAATTTTTTTCTTAAATTCAACATGTACTCTATTGTATTTTTGAAATGAAATTTCAGAGTTTTTTGAAATTGTATTCAGAAACCTAAAATTTTGTAAGCCCAGCTACATGTCAGAGTTCATTATGTTGTACTCTGTGCGGTCAGATTATCCAAAAACCTGTAGATCAGCAAGGAAAGTCTATGCCTATTCAGCTTGTGATGTCAACATTTTTAGATCCTAAAAAAGCATTTCATTTAATTGAAGAAAAAACATTTTTAATGGCTATTTGCTAGATGTCCTCATAGACTAATAACAAAAATTAAAATACATGAAAGTATCTGGCTTTGGTTTCCTAGGATCTGGCATGGTATATCAGTCAACAACTTGTTTTGCGATTTGTATTTTTCAGCAGAGAATGGACATGATTTTAATAACATCACAACCATATTTTAGTAAAATGCTAATATGCATTGATGCAGGCATACTAAACATGATGGAGACACATGTTCTTCATCTCTAAAAAAATCCCTATAGTCCTTTTGAACTTTGCTCTGGAGATAAGAATTTGGCCTCTGTTTTTTGCCTCTGTTTCTCATTTGCAATTATAATCATAATTAAATTGCTACCTAGATAGATACCCTGTAAGTGAACATATCCCTTATATTTTTCTATTAAATGGTTAGTACATTTCTGAACACAGACATGAGTCCCTAATGTCCAGTTAGCTGTATAAACCTCTTACACAGCTTGGCTGGCATATGATTCAAACAGTGGATTTTGAATTCTACTTAATTTGTCTTTTTTTTTTCCAAAGACTAATTAAAATAAATTCCACAGCATTTCTCTGCTGTTAGAAAAGATGCCGTGGGTAGAAGTTTCAATCATTAGCAATATGGTGCTGCTGGATTAAAAACAAATTTCCAAATAACACAGCAATGAGAGTTAGTCTGTGGTAATCCGTACAATTGTTAAAGAACGAAACCTGTTTTGCCTCTCTACCTGAATATTTGTTGATGGCATCTAGAAATGGAGATGTCAAAAAACAGTATTTTTGTTATATTTTAAAACTATGTTGATTCATTTTACCTTTGCAAATGTAACACTCTTCTGAATTTCAGGCAATCCAGAACTTCTTATGAATATGGGCTTTCATAATTATTATAAATATAAAATATTTCAGACTTTAGTTTTAGAGATAAAATACTTTCATTTACGCTGGTTACCTCTAGAATCACTCCACCTTTGTTTAGATGTAGGTCCCATGAGTAGTCACTAAGTTTTTTAAATTAGGCTGACTGATCCAAAATCTACTCTTGCATTACACAATGTAAGCCTAGTCTGAGATCAACATCAAAATATTCTTGAAAGCCTGCCCCTGTTTTGGACATGATAGAATTACTTTTCTTTCTAGTAGCAGGTATAGCACTGTGATTTGGATTTAGTATGAGAATAATATTGATAACACACTGATGGTTTTAGCTGTTGCTAGATAGGTGTAGCAGCTACACAAAGTCAAGGATTTTTAAGCTTCCCACCCCCTGCCAGGTGCACAAGAATCTGGGAGAAAATAGCTAGGACAGCTGACCCAGCCTGGCTAAAGGGATATTCCATACTATGTAACACCACGCTCCAGATATAACTGGGGAAGCAAGCTGGGAGAAGGCATCACGGCTCAGAAACAGACCAGACATCAGCTTTGGGTTTTTTTTTTTGCATGCAATGAGCAATTGCATTTGTCCATCCTTTTTAAATTGTCATTATTGTTATTATTATTCTCTTTGTTGTCCAATTAAACTGTTTTAATCTCAATTTATGAGTTTTCCTTTCCCATTCTCCTCTCCATCCCCATGAGTGGGGAGGTATGAGTGAGTGCCTGTGTGGTACTCAGTCACCATCTGAAGTTAAATGACAACAGTTTATAGAGTCCAGTTTAAATTCATTGGACTCAACAGAGCTGAACTCTTCATTGAAGGTCAACAAGTTTTATCACCGATATAGCTAAAGTAAGGATTTTATTTCTGGAGTTTGGAGAAATGGTGACAACTGACAAGAGAGTAAGAGATATTTTAATAAATATTAGAGAGTAGATGCATGATCAGTAGAAATAAGTGTTTGTAACTGAATGAGTCAGACATCACAGCCTAAACACTTGCCCTTTGTGTCTTTTTTCACAGTAGGGCTGCTGCTCACCTAGCCTTTGAGAAGGGACTATGATTACCTCTCCTATGAAATTATTGTAATTAAAAAAACACAATTAAAACAGAATCTTATTATTTCTGAGTATATATTTATATAGAGTAAATGTAATTGATGTACACTACACAGAAGTAAAAGTCCTTGGTCTGACTCATTTGGCACAAGAACTTAAACCTGAGTCCTTGACTTCTCAGATTACTTCCCCCCAGCTTATTTTTTGGCTATTAAATTCTGTGGTATGTGTATTCATGAATAGTGTGGAAAAAACCTCAAAGCTGTTCTTAAAAAAAGATAAAATTTTTTAAACATATAAAATTATTCAGGTACATTTAATGTCAATGATGCCATATCTGAGACAAATACATGGATTTTACTGCTTTTTTCCTGATAGATGTGGTCCTTACAGACTAGAATCCATTTGTTCTGGTTCCAGCCAGGCCGGAGTTAAGCTCCTCAACAGCCACCCCAGGTATGCTGAGTTAGCCCGGACTGTTTCCCACACCACCTGACATCACTCCCCCATAAAAGGGGCTGGTCAGGGAGGGGGGCCATGGGTACCTCCAGGGCAGTCTTGATGGGATGTGGTTGTGCAGTACTCTCTGTTATTGCCAGGTTCATAAGGCACTCTGCCTTCATTTGGTGTAAGTGAGATTTGCTGTGGGCTGTTATTGTTCCCCTTTCACAGTGATTTTTGTCAGTATCCTTATAGGTCCCTTCCAACTCAGGAGATTCTATGATTCTGTGATTTTGTGGTATTATCTTAGCACCCTCAGACCCATCCCACCAGGTCACATACACTTGCATATACAGGCAGTTCTTGACTCTCTTCTTCACTCAATGGCTCTCTCTTTTATTGCTGCTTCTTGGCACTGAGGCTCTAAGTTTAGTTTTGAACAGCAAGCCACAGAAAGCATTTAATATTTCAGCCTTTTCTGTAACATATTTAACTACCTTGGTCACTAGTGGACTTGTCCTTTCCTTGTACTTCTGTTTGCTGCTCAAATACTTATGCCTTTCTTGTTATTCCTGGCATCTCTTTGCCAATTTGAAGTTCAGCTGATCTTCTGCCTCCTCTGTACCTCCAAGCAATATTTTTGTGTTACTCTCTGGGACTCTGTCCTAGAGTCACTGTTAAATGCCTTTCGTTGGTGTCCAGAATTGACACCTGTCTGTGGTTCTTTGTACTTTCATAAATGTTAAGAATGAGCAAGATGCACAGTAACAATATCAATGAGCAAAATTCAAAATTGCAAAAATAAGTTATTGCCATGTCACCTGATTTGCTAGTTTCTTTCCTAAGCATTTGCAAAACTCCATATGAATTAATTTGTCAGCGAAGTTAAAATACTTTGTAGCATTGCAATAGAGGTGTGTTTCAGAGCCTTACATAGAAAACTTACTGTCAGCTTGTGGTCAATCAGGCTGCTACCACACAAGACTGCATATGCTTATACATTCTTATACATATGCTCATACATGCTTATATATTATGCATTCTCTACAAGGGCCGTGTGTGCTTGGGTATAGAAAATGAACACATCTATGTATTGTACTGGTTATAGGCATAATGCAAGAAGGGAGTTTGTATATAGGCCTCTTTGAAGAAACAGCATGAGAAGAAGCAAAGAGAGGCATTTGATGTGGGCTGGCGAGGAATGCAGGAAAGTGTGCTCTGGGAAATGTGCACATGGAAGGCATGCATATTTTAGGGACAAAATTGCATACACCTGAAGGTATTTCTAGAGAAGAGTATCAGTATGGTGAGCTCATCTGTGTGAGGGAATTTGGCCGTGGAGTTGCAAGCCTATATGGGACAGGTGAAAGGAGAATATTTGGATTTGTGTATATAATAGGGTAGTGGACACAAGTGACATGATATCAGTGTTCACTCCACATATATATTTACAGTATACAGACCTAAATTTTTTTATTGGGAGGATGTATCTTTAAGAAGCTTGGATTGGTGGAAAAGTGGGAAAACAAAGTACAAAGAAAGGGAGGGGAAAGAAAATAAAAATAATAAACTACACATGATAAAAATGTTTATGCTTTCAGTGTATCCCTTGGAAAGGCATCATTTTCTGTATTCATATAATTGAAGTTTAGTCAGTATTTATGTGCCCAGCAGGAGAAAAAACCCCATAGTGGTTATGTTATTTTTCCTATTGTTTAATTATTTTTAAACAGTATCCCCACTTTGCCAGAAATTTTTTTTCCAGATTTCTCAGTTCCTAAGAATTTTTTCAGGGCTGGTAGAGTGGGTACATTTTTCTTTTTGTGTATTTCCTAGTAATAAAAACTTACCTCGTAATAGACCTATACTATTAAATAGCTTGCTGCACTGATTATTACTTCTGCTTTGAGTGGCACTTCCCACCCTACCAATCGTTATCAAAACAGACTTTGCTACTAATTTCCTGGAAGATTCAAATGCTCCTATTTCAAGGTCATCTCAAAGGATAGTTTAAAGAGCTTTTTCTGTAAAAATATGTATATTTACAAGAGCACGCATAAATGGTCACCAGGGAAGATAAGCTATCAGAGAGTAAAGAGATGTCTTTCCTTATACAGTTCACACACCACTGAAGCAGATAAAATTGGTTTTGTACCTAGCCTATGAATACACTGTTAGGAACTCTGTCCTGAAAATTGATCTATAATACTGAGATAAAATTCAATGCATCTCTTTTCATAAATATCTAACTGTGGCATCAAAATTCTACTGCTCTTGCCTGAATAACCATCTACTGTCGTTCCAGCAGGTAGCGGAGTGACTTCACTCATGTGCTCAAGAGACGCTGGAACAGGCTGTATCCATAGGTAATTAGAGCATTAGTTTTAGTGTACAAAAATGTGAGCCCAAGTTTACAGTTATTAAAGTCAGACGCATGACTGACTATGAAATGTTAAGTTTAAATCTGTATTTATTTTTAATAACAAAGGCATCTAGTATTCATTAACTTGGTTTTTCTTTTCAAGTCCCTCTATGCACCTTTGTATTCCTGGTCTTGTCTTCCCTGTCTCTAGCACATAATACTGTCACACCATTCCATTACAGAAACAAGCAGAACTGTAGCATTATGTAGCTCTGCTAGTTCACTCTGTTGCCATGATCTACCTGTACAAGCTCAACTCCAGCATCGTATAAAATCTTTATATGGGCATTAGGGTGCATATGGGCTTTAGTGTTCTTAAAATATATGGTCAGATCAGTAACGTGCAAAATCAGTTGTGGGCATGAGCAAGCACGAAAGCACTATTCACAGCTGGAAAGTGCTCAGAACCCTATTAACTAGCACACAGTTAGTAGCAATTTTATCTTATTATTGGAAAAAATGAAATCACATTGCAGTGGCTCTCACGTGCCAGCTCCTACAATTTTCCCTTACAGCTACTATTCACTTTTCTTCGCATTATGCTTAACGCAATACATAAGCTCCTAAAGTAAAAAACAAATCTGTAGGAAACTGGAAAATATATTAGGCTTAATCCACTTCCTGCTAGAGTCAATAGCTAAAAGTCCCACTGACTTCAACAGAAAATGAATCCAGACCCTTTTTTTTCATGAGAAAACATACTTTGATGTGATCTCTGTGATGAAGGGGTTGAAAAATCTTAGTTCACGTGTAGCCTATTATCATATAAACAATCAAGAAGTAATATGTTCTTTTGGAAGAAACTCTAATTTCACTTTTGTGTTTTGGTTTTTTTTTTCCAGTGTGGCATAAGAAAAAGAGAAATTTAAAATATTTTAATTCTATTTTATTTTTATATAGTGGACATCTGGCAAAACAAAAGTTAAGTGAAAGTGCTAGTATAGTTAGCAATTTGCTGGAAAAAAATCTATGGCGAACTCACTCAAACTTTTGTTATAATGATGGACATAATGAGTTTAGTCTTGGTTCAAAATATTTGAGGAATCATCTTACTGGAAGCTCTGCAGAACAGAAAACACACTTACATTGATGCTTGTGAAGGGCCCATTCAGTCCTCTCTGCATCCAAGGGAACCTGTGTGGGGAATGAAAAGGTGGTCCCATGGTCTTCTTATTTATGGTGTATTGGGTTTCAGATGGGTGGTATACAAAAATGATAGGTATAAATGCTTTTCTGATGTGTAAAACATTAGAAGCATGGGGGCACAGAGAAGGAAACCATGTGGATATATACAATCCCTACTCCTCCTGCAGAGACATTGGGAGTGCCACCACCAACTACTCACAAATGCATGGAATGGCAGAGGAAATTAATCACACCGGTTCTAGCCTTCCCATTCCTATGGGAATTGTAGCTCTATTCATTTTATCTTTTCACCCTCAGTATTTTCTTTTAAGATTTGCAATTAATGAAAACTAGTGGTTGATATGGAGTCTTATTTATATAGATTTCAAGGGCAATGTCTTTCAGTAGATACAGACCATTGTCAAAAGCATTTTGGACGTGGATATATTCACCTTTCTTCAACTTATGGTGAGGAAACATTCCACTTCCTTCTCTATCAATTAAAATTTCTGCCTAAATGCTGCAGAGCTCAAGATGTGGCATTTTATTATATCATGATTAAAAAATAAGTATTTGGAAAGTGCAGTAATCGATATGAAAGTGTGTGGTAGTCATGGAGCTTTTTTGAAAGGGTGATTTGTCTGTTAATAAGACACAGAAAACACCTATTATGACCATCTCATTCTCACTATGAAACATCTCAGTGTCAACTTTGAAAATATTGTTCCTTCATTTGACTGATTTTGAAAGACAATTCCTTTACAACACTGATTTCGGCTTCTAAATTACTTGTATGCATCACTATTCTATTAACAGCTATGCATTATACGCCACTATCTTTCCAAGAGGTCAGTTCAAAAGTATGGCAGAATTGGATTCTTAGCACATGCATGGAAACACCTTTGCCCCTATGAAAGCAAAAGAGAAATCAGTCCTTATGAAATCTGCCTATGAAATTAAAGAGAAAACAGATATTTTTCTCTTTAATCAGTGTTTCAATGTAGTTTGAAATGCTTATTGGGAAAGATATTAAAATTCTAACTTTTTATAATCTGCATAATTATGTTCATTTTAGTACATTTTAAAACTGCCTCCTTATAAGAAATTGTTTGAACATTTCTGATTGGTGCTTTGTTGAAATGAGGTATTGTGAAACAATTTATGGCTGATTCTTCTTGTGTGTTGCCGATTCAATTCAGCATAGAAAAGAATTTAAAAATGATGCAAGCAATTGAGCTACAGAAGGGGAAGGCAGAAGGAGAAGAAGCCTTAAGTATCTTATCTCATTTAGATATCCACTAACTCTTTTATCTAGATTCACTTACTCAAACCCAAGTCCTGTGGTCTTGTTTAATATCAGCCAGTAATAAAGAGCTCTTCAGCTAAATACAGCTATATTCCACTATTAACTGCAGCTCTTGAAGCAGTCATTGTGGAAAGAGGAGTCTAAACCCTTCAATGTCAAGGCATTTAGAGGCACTCTAGCATCAATCAAGGTCCACGTCCAGTAAGTGCCTGCTTACATTTACATGAAATATTCATACAGCATTCAGTTTTGCTTTTCTCTCTCCTAATCATCACTTTTAGGAAGAAGCTACAATCATCACAGTTAAGGGAGGGCGTTATGGGATGTGCGGTACCTTTCAATGTCAGGCTTCCTGCAGATAGCTAGCTCTGTAATGAGGCAGCACACTGTATAGACTACCAAAGGTCTTCCTCACACAGTCTAGCCTTGTTATCATGCACTATTCATCTTCAAGTATACAACTTAAAGCAAATGAAAGTAATTAATTAACCATAACAGATCTGTCAGAAAGTGATTTCAAATCTTGAAAAATATTTAACATTGCCTTCAAGTGAACAAGGTTTCCTGCCCCCCCACGCATGTATTCTCCAAAACCAGGATTCAGGTCTTCTACTACGTACTTTTAATTGCAGAAGCATGCAGAATCCTTTTAGACTGAGAGTGATTTATTCTTTTCATATTTTTCTGATGTGTTTCATATGAATATACTGAGCTTTGAAAATATAAAGGGCTATAGACTGTGAACTATTACTATTTAGTGTTGGCTTGAGACCATCACTAGTCTTTTTCCCTCCTTGAATACAACATCAACAAGTCTGTGCAGTAATTTATCTACTACCCTTGACAGTTCAGAATACATTAACCTCAGTGCTGCTTTTTTTTTTTTTTTAAAGGAAAATAATAACATTTGTGGGGAGTTACTTAGGAGTTTGGGCCAAAGAGAAACATTGTGCAGAGCCTTCTGAATGAAGTATAAAGAGCATTTCTCATCACCCGGTAATAGAGCAAATTCAGTCACTCCAACCACAGGTAGTAGGAGCATCTACTATCTTTATTATTAGACTATTGATATCACAAATGTGGGTCTTATAAAAATTCCAACAATTAAAGGCTTTTGTTATTGTGGTTTTGCTTCAGAAAGAACCTCAGATAAAAATAATCATAAAAGCAGAAAAGTATAAACTGATATCTAGTGCAGTTGATGCTGGAATTAAACAGGCAAAATTATATTCAACCATTTAAATTTCAGTGTGCATAATTCTATTTTTAAAACCTTTGGATCTTAGGCATCCTGTAGTTTTATGTGTATTAAAAACCTAAGAATGTGAAGAGCAGTTTGTATGGTTAGCAGATTACTGACTAAAGTATTCTTTTTTTCCAGTAACATCTTTCTCATCCCTCCTTTAAACATTCATACAGCAAAGTAACAGCATTTGCATTATACTCTCATGTTGAGCCTGCTGGCATCATCAGTTTTGATTTTTCTCGAAGGAATCCGGGATCTCTAATAAATTACTATGACAAAATTGAAGCTGATTGCTTAAAAATTGAATGTAAATGGCAAAGTACTGAAACCTAGGAAGACATCCAAAAATGTCAATGTATTTGTTATTTTTAAAAAGCTCAACATATTTGTTTACTTTTAAAACAGTTAAAATTGAAGCCATCTTCTTTTATTATATTCCCTAAGTAATAATAAAAATAGAAAACCATGATCACATTGTGCACATGGGAAAAGGAAAAGGCAGTTCTGAGTATCTGTTCATCTAAAGATTAGAGAATAGGTAATCAAAAACAATTTGAAACAATTGGGGCCAATAATCTTCAGTTACCTCAGAGGCAGTCATATGTAAAAACAAAGAATACAACTGTACCGTTGCTGAACGTAGAAATACTTATTATAGAAACCCACACAACATTCTTGTTCATTCCACAGCACCTCTGCTTGGGAGAACCCATATAATAGGAACAAACTAGCCCTTGAAAAGTAGGCATTCTTTCCTTTTTTCCCTGATTTTGAATGAAATATACTTCACTTTTTGCTCATTAAAAAAAAAAAAAAAGAGAGACAGAACCTAGTGACATGAAGCTGTGTAGGCAAGATACATTCAACGCTAATTTATAACTGTGAGTAAAGACTGCACAGTATCTGACTGGGAACAGGAATGGAAGAATCTTCCCTGAGGAGGCCGCTCTGAGTTTTAAGAAGTAACTCGCGGAAGGCTTATGGAAGATACTGTGCAGCAGTAGAAGCAGCCCTGCTTTATAATACGCTTTCCTACTTCTTACAGTGTTTCTGGCTTAGGATCAGATGCTGTAGGGTGCAAAGCTCCTTCTGGGAGTCGCTGAGAGCCCTTGATTACTACCAAATTTCATGAAATCAAAGGTACTTGTCACGTTGCCAATTTCAGGCTGCTAATTTATGAAGCATTCTTTTTCTCATTTTTTCTTATCAGCATTGCAATTTATTACTTATGATAGTAATCTAAACTCTAGTCTTGTATGTACACTATTGCAACAAAATCTTGTCATTAAATGTTGTGTTTTGTGCTTTCTAATTCTGCCATATGTCAATAGTATTTCCAAATGTTTGAGACCTTGTTAGATAAGATTGTAAAAAACAATGTGTCTATGTTGAGTCCTATAAATAGAACATAGACAAATGAAAATTATCCAGAGGCTATCTGGGATTTAAACATCTATTAAACAGGATTTAGAGTTAAATTGCTATTTCTAGTAAACTTTAAAAAAAAAACCAAAACAACCCAAACAAATCCGCTGAATTTTATATAAGGTTTTTACAAGCCATGTCATATTAATCTCCAGTACCACCCATCTTGAATAAATCAAATCCTCAGGATGTAAATGTAGTATTTCTTTAAGTCTGACGCATAAAGTGGCATAATCCATTATTCACCTTCTCACATGAATGCCAGGGTAGATGTTCAAAGTTGACTTCTGTTTTCTGGTCTGTCATTATCTATTGAATTAATATTTGAACATTTCAAATGACTAATACAAAATAGACATCTGCTGTTTGGGGGGATTTTTGGGGGTTCTTTGCAGCAATTTCAGAATGGCGTGCCCTCAGTTGTGGTTTGGCTCATATTTCAAATTATGCTGAAAGCTGCTGAAATTTGAAGAGTTTGAATCAGTTGTAACCCATCATACCTGTGGGATATCTTTAATCCCACAAGTTGTGGGAACTTATGTATACTGTTTGCTTTTGATCTTACTACAATAATTCTGAACATAACTGGCAAAAGAAATGCTAGTCAGACATAAAAGATTTGACTCTCCCTTGTTCTGCTTCCTAAAGTGTTCTCAGAGCCCTGAATAGCATTAGGCTTTGCTTTGTGTGTGTGTGCGCAATACAGTGATTTCCACTGCAGGCTTCCACTGGACTCAGAATACAGAAAGGCTACCGAACACAGAATCCCTTTGAGCAGTTACCTCTACAACAAATATAGCTTTTGAAAAATGTAAACATTATTTATTAGTAATATTCTCTCTGTGTTATATTTATTCTTAAAACTAGTTGTTACGCATTAGCACAATACAGTTGAAACATGTATATATTTTATTAAATGCCTTTACTTTTCATCCATGCATCCCAGATCTTTCATTTAATAACCTTGCATTTTTGGGCTGACATTACTTGTGTGAAAAATATTCAGGATCCAGCTTTGTGCTTTGCAGTATTTGCAGATGCGTTGAACGTCCCTTAGGAGGCTAAACTATCTGACTTCATCAATGACTGTTTGTCTATGTGATGTTGCAGGTGTCAATGACATATAAGCACAAGGCTGCAAGTCCAGCTTGATAGATATGTGCAGACTGTGTATTATCAAAAATGGATTACAGAAATTCAAATGTGTTTTTAATGTCACTTCAAATTCATTTTAAACTTTTTTCTCCTAGCAGCATAATCCAGTATGATCCACATTACTGTATTTTAAAATGATGGATAGGTTACCATCCAAATTATTTGTAAGACATAAATGACCATTGTGTGTCTCTTTGAAGTCAGAGCATGTATTCTGTATGACTCAATCATTAAATCATCTTACAAATGTCTAACAAAGCACCTGCATTTAACCATACTTTCTATATTTACATTTTTGGCCTCTTTCTAAGATCAGGCATAAATCCATCAGGCCACTTTAGAACTCCAGAACTTCCTTCTTTTACATATCTACTGCTCATTATCCAGAAGTTATTCTGTCCCCTGTGTTAAATTACTTTATGCTGCAGCTTAAACGAACATGTCTTGCTTTCATCTAGCATTTCAAATAGGGCAAAGACTGCTGTACAATTTCCAAACACAACTGTGCTAACAGAGATGAATTACTACAGTTTATATAATTTATATTAGGAATTCATAGACCTAGCAAAAGGGATTAGTACATTTTATTTCAGGGTAGGAGATGATCCTGTCATTAATGGTCGATACTTTCATCATCTTTTAAACCTGAGGAATTTCCTGGGTGACAAGACTGTAAGGACATATCAGGGATTCACAGCTGTGAGCTTTATCTGGCCGTGTACTGCTTTACTCTCAGTATGTGGACTACGTTCCATCAAAACTGGATTAGACTGTCAATCATGTCCTGCAATGTATATTGTATTATGATTTTTTGAAAATGTCACTGAGATCAGAGTAATTTCTTGGCTAATTGCATCTCGTCTCTTCTTAATACTGTGCATTTAATGGTTTCATTACCTTACATGACAATCACAGAGCCTAGTCCAGCATTAAGGGCAGTTTTACTTTTCTTTAAAAAGAAGAAAAAAAGAAGGGAAAAAGGGAAAATCTAAAGAATCCTCAATCCTTTTAATGACATGGAAAAATAATTTAAGACACTTCTATATTTGATTAAATGAAATAAAAATATGTTTGTGGTGTGCATATTGTTCCCTATGGTCCGAGATATACATACTAGTGGAGATTGTTTCCCTAATCCCAAAAGCACACCTTATGCTTAGCACAGTATTTTCTTCTCCACTTCTGCTATGGAAACAGATTAAAGAAAATATTAACCTTTAAGAAACTGTCATTCATTACTCACACAGCTTCCATTTTATGTATGCTTGTCTCGAGGGAAACTCTCCCAAACACAAAAATATTTGTGTTTCAATATTACCCATTTAGGCATGAGAGATGCATTTAAATGAATGTTACATTGCGTTCGTCCATGTTTCATTAAAAGATAGTTTGCCAACCGCAAAAGGTTCTGATGGTATGTGTCAAAAGTAGCAAAACTGTTGGGAGTGCTTAAAAAGTACTGAAGCCAAGCTTGTTTTGGTTGAAAATCAGGATCCTCCCAAACAATTATGGGGAAACATACCAGGTATTAAGGCAGTCATGCTTACCATCAGAATCCTATGGGTGTAAAAAATGGTTCTAGGCCTAATTTAGACATTACTTTTCAAGTTGTTATGGCGACTACTGAAAGTAGGAAGAAAGTGCTGCCTGATCAGAATGGCTGCATGAAGTGCAAAGTGGTTCAGGATGGGATTGGGAAAAAAACATTTTCAATCATTGTACTAGATTCCCTCTCCCACACCAAAATACAAGCTGTTAATAGTCACTGTAGTCTATTACATAATTATATGCCTAAAGCTGAACGTGCACACCCTCTCCCAGAGGGACTTTTTAGTTCCTTAAGCAAAGGAGGGATTATCTCCAATTTTGACATCAAACTTACCTCTGAAGACCCTCATACCCCACCAGATGAGGCAAAGCATCATCACTTTTATCATTCTGCAGTCATTCCTTTTCTACTCTATCAACTAGTTGCAAGCTACAGGGTACATAGGAAAGATAGGCCTGTATTGCCAAGGATTCCTGGTAGGGATGCTCATGATGAAGGACACTCCTGGTTTTGGATCTGACAGCAGCTAGAATGTCGAGTTCAAATTTCCTGTGGCAGGTAGAAAGAGTGTGAGTGTTAAAATATCCAAGGAATTTGTAAATACTCTAACTTGTTAGCTATTTGCATCTAGTTTGAGTGGATTCCTCCTATCACAGCCATAAGGTGCCACTTTTTTAAACACACTTCCACTGATGGTTTCATTCTGCATGCCTTTTTTTTTTAATATTATAATACATTTTATTGATAATATTGCAAAATAGGAATAATGGTTAAGGACTGCATAAAGCTACAGTATATTTCACTGGAGAAACCTGATTGATATTATCAGCAGATGCACACGTGCATTCACAAATTGCTTAACTCCTTGCAAGTCTCAAAATTAACAAAAAGATCATTAGTGTCTCACAAAGGGACTACTTATACTGTTCCGAAACAGCACTGACAATTCTGGTGAGATGGGGAGGGGAGTGATAAGGAGAAAGCATGACAAAACCAGGACTTCCTTAATCTAACAAAGAGATATAGTCCTGACGCCTCGTTTCTAATTCCATTTTCTGTTACTGTAATATTTGGTCTCATATATTCCTAAGGACAAACCAAGTTAGTGATGTTACTAAGACAGGCAAGTCATTGCTTAAAGTATGCACAATACGATCTTATGTCTAAGGACACTAGCTAAGCCTAGCAGGATGAATGAATTTAATAAGCAAGGGAGGTGTAAGGGAAGATGCCTGTCTCTTACAAAAGAAAAGAGGTGAGAAGAGGAAGAAAAGGAGAGAGTTTTACATTCCAAATAGGTGCTAAAAATAGTCAATTTACATGCTATCTAAAACATAGAGATAAACAATTAGTTTCTACCAATTAGAGAGAATCCTTGTCCATGGTTTTTATCATGTGTATCTGGCTAAAAATCTGTTGGTAGGAAAAGAAGAAGGAGAATTCTTATAAAAAGTTTTTGATACTGTCTTTCCTTTGAAAGCACAGTACGTGTCAGAAACCTGTTCCATTGGTTAGCACCTTTGTCTGCAAGGCACACATAGAATAATGCTCTGTGAATCTGACTCACAGCACAGGCTGTGTGATGCACTGTTGGTCACTTCCTCTAACAACTCAGCTGAATATAAAGCAAACAAAGTAAACTTAGTTTTAAAAAGCACAATTTATTCATAGTAGAATATACTATTTACCATGTTTTAACTTGTGATGACAGCAAGTGTAACCTTTCTTGTCATGGATGCAAGAGGACCACTATTGCCAAAGAGATGGGACATTGTCATGCTGGTTACCATGGAATATCTTGGTTCCTGTTATCCACTTGAATATGGTTAAGTCTACTTCCCACTACAGGGCCTAAATTAAAGTTTGGTAGTACTATGACCACACCAGAAGAGACGTGTGTTTGCTGTGAAGTAAAGTAACCCTTTGACAAGATCCTATGTCTGTGAAAATTATTTTTGACTTAGGAATCACACCCTATCCATAAAAAAAAAATAAAAATCAATGACACATTTTCGATATAAATAGCTGCTTCTGTCTACTGAGTTAAATTATTCCAAATAGTAGGTATGTTGCAAGAACGGAAGAAGTAAATAAAAATATCCATCCCAGAGGATGAATTAAGGTCCAGTTTAAGATTACTATACATACTCTACAGATTTTAAGAGACCAACTGAGAAAAAAGTGTACAGGTGGATTATTTTCAAAGTGTGATAATATAGTCAAAAAATCACTTGATCACAATTTACCCAAGTGACCATCCTTGGACAAATTGGGAAACCCAAGTAAGAATAGATGGAAGAGAGGACACTAAATTATTCTTTCACCTGCAGCTCATTGAATCATCAAGGAGTTTGGGACAAATGGATGAGGAGGTGTTGAGCACTACAGCAATACTTTCACGTATAGTAGTTCAAGCTGCTTAAAATATTTTCATGCTCAGTGAAGATCTTTACAAAAATATTTAGAATTTATGGTTATTTTGATAACAATGTGGTATAGGAACACTCACACTCCTCCTGAAACAGAAAAAAAATGATATGACTAACGACATTGCTCAATGTACTATCCCCTACCTATGGACAAGCTAAACCTTTTATTGTCTGTCCTTGTGCCACACTAATTATATAGAGAAAAAGAATACATATATGAAAAATAATTGTGGTCTGTAGAGAATCGGTTACTTAACTCGTGAAGAGAAATCACTACGATCTACAACCTGAAAGAGATTTTAGTGAAGATCTTTAGTAAGCCTCAAAACTGAGGACTTGGGCTTCGGGTCAATGAGTCTTCATAAATTTCACATAAAGTTTAATCTACATTGATCTTAGGTCTCTTCACACTCTTGTGGTTGCAAGTACTTGAATAACTTCTGTTTTATCGAAATACGGAAATTTAAGTGGAAGCTCAATGAAATGACTGGAAGCTAGAAAATGCTGTCTGCTTTGAAATTAAACATAGAAAAGCCTCTAGGCTTTCTTTTTTCTCTAATGCTCATCCCAAATTTTAGAAAGCTATGGGTTTGACAACATCATTGGTCAGAGGTTTGGATTAGTAATTGCTTTTTTTCTTATGTCTACTAAGCTCAGCCACTTGTTTTGATGATATTTGATGATATTTGATGATATTCAAAATGTGCTTGAAGAAAAGTCACTTCTATTCCCTCTTTTTTTGGAGTGGGGTGAAAAGAATCCGATACTTCATGCTATCGAAATATTTCCTTTCTACTTTATGGGGACTAAAATACCACTGGTACACTCATTATATAAGGACTATTCGTTGTGTGAAGGACAGAATCCATTCATTCTTTTCCTTACAGGAACAGAGGCAGAACTGGAAATACCACTCTTTTTTTTAGAATAGGAAAAGTCATAAGGTAAACATGAAAAGATTATTTAAACTTGACTTAGAAATACCCCCAGAGTTGAAGCTTGCTGATATTGGTCCAGTGCAAAATAAAAATTAAAGGAATCTAAAAGCTGTTCCACATTACACCGGCCAGAATAACCTGGTTGCATTCTTCTGCTCCCTGATCTGCCTGTCAGAAGGTCATCTTGGCTATGCTGCTTATGTGTTATGAAAAGGGGTAACACACAATTCAGAGTTGATGTTATTTAAATATACCTTCAGCCTCAAAGTGACCTTGGGGTGATGTTAAGCCAACTTTTGATAACTTCTATGCTGTCTGAGCAGTACTTTTTGCTTCTAAGTACTACAGCATCTTGAACTATATGGAACAATCTTCAAATCCCTTTTAGACTCTTGTCTGATGAAAAGGTCATTGTGCATACATATGATTTTGAAAGAAATATTTGTACCAGACTGATAAATTAATCATAAATTTAGATAAAATTAGCTTTAATCAAAATGTTGTCTAGCAAAAAAAAATATTGCTTTTTGAAAATAAAGCCTACTCATTTATTTTAATTTTATATTTTTTAATGTAAGTACAAAGATCAATGTCTTCTTCCTCCAGATACCTCTAAAAATGTCACTCCCTTTCACTGAAGATGATAGAACACATCTAGCAACTTCTAGGTACTACTGAAAGCACATTCCTTTTGTCTTTTCTAGATTGTTTTACTGACTTTTCAAATGCATTTTTACTATGTACTGTACAGGTTTTAAAATTGTATGTCTCTATACCTGGAGAGGAAGCTGTGCCTACCTATTACATTCATACCATATGCTTCAGTGTGTTTCTCAGCCACCTTTGTCTTTTACCTCCAGAAAATCTCTGTTATTCCTCAAATCCATTCAGTCATTTGGACTGCAAACATCCCTGTCCATTCTTGTCTTACCTTAGTATACTGCCATTTTCCAATTGGGCTTATCTGTAATTTGATTTAAAAGGTTCTGGACACCAGCAGGCTATAGTGGTACCTGCACTGTGCTATATTATAAAACTCTACAAACATGAAGAATAATTTAATTCAATTATGTGTTATATAGGGCTCTGTACAGTTCTTGCATTCTCATGCTAGGGTTACACTGGATACAGAAGATTCAGAAGTATTTTCAGGAAACAAATTCTGAACCACAATGAAGACATCCCTATAACGGAGTTTTAGTGATTCCCATGGAAAAACCTTGAATCAACACAAAATTGTTTACAATTCACTTGGAATATTTACAAACATAGAAGTCCATGCTCTATGTTGCTGGCAGATTTTAAATCAATGTGTTTTATACAAATTAAATTTTGCACGGATTCACATGCTAAATAAGACTCTCTATTTCAAATAAGACCTTCAAACTATAATTCTCTGTGCTCCAGCAGAGCATGGAAAACATTTGGACAGAAAAGGTAAATCAAAAGAATTTCCGCTAAAAAACACACTTGGAAAGTACCAGCTAAAAATCCTACATAGCCTCTGGGGCAAAAACCTAGCAGCTGTTTATTCACCTCTGGTGGTCCAACACTATGAACAAGACTAGCAGGAAAAAAGTGACAACGGATTATAGTCAGAATTTAACATGGCTGGATTTATTTTTATTGTATGATGTTTTCCGTTTAGCCAGTTTCAGCTTTACAGTTGGTCAGTCCTCTGGGGGTGGGAATTTCAGAGTTTGATGTGGTTTTGGAGTCACACTGACTTTAATAACTGCAGATTCATGCCACTCACCCTGCTTTAATTCACTGGCCAGGCTGGGTATTTGCAAACATGTTTATTAGAAGGAAATACTTTATAATATTCTAAAACAAATTTGCAGTATTTCACATACATAATAATTCATGCTAAAATGTGCTAAATATCGGGTTTATAAACATGATTGTTAATACACAGCACTTACCCAAATATGCATAAATAATGCTAAGTCCGCATAAATCATAACCATATGAATTTAGTAATTTTGCATACAAAAATGCTCATTGGCTGGTCCTAAAAGTTTTCCTAAATCTAAATGGACTCAAGCAGCAAAATACAGAGGCAAAAATGTGGTAGAATTCCTCCTCGCCTATCCATATCACACACACGTGCACACACACGCACGCGCACACACACACACAAACACACACTCATCAGATTTTGGAATTCAGGCTTAGTGAATCAAGAACATGGATCACATTTATGCAATTCTGATTTGGATGCAGATACTGCTTATATTCTGGAATGCTTAGAATGGGATTTTGCTTTGCGCTTGCTTTTCTCATAGTATTATTTAGCTTCTATTTATTCAGTCCAAGATGTGACTTCACTTGCTGCTAAGCAGCTGGATTTTGTTTTCCCAGTGAGGAGCTAGCCTGCTTAGATGAGAGCACAGACTTAGAAAAACAGAAGAGATTCTCCTTGCAGCAGTGCTTCTGTGGCACTGCCCAGTGGCAGTACCATGGTGTCACAACAATTTATCATGTGCAGAACAGGGCAGGATGAATGTGACTTGTTTAAGTGCTTCAGTGGCCTTATTTCGTAGACAGAATGTGGGACAGGGCACAATAACTGCAAAGGGCCCTACAAACCCCTGGCTGCACAATTCACCAAGCACGTTTTCTGAAGTTCCTGAATGGACATGAGAAAACAGAGAGAAAAATGGGGCGCTGAGTACAACACTGCTCCACTGGGAACTGGGCAAATTCCTTCCTGTTCTTCAGGCATATTCGATCTTGTCTCCCTCAAACCTCTATTTGTACACTTTCTTATCTAAAATGAGAAATGGAGCACCGATTCAAGGCTCAATCATTTATCTAAATAGCATGAACCAAAATTTACATTTTAATTAAATATTAATTGTCCTCAAGCAAACAATATTAAAATATAATATTATTTTGTTATATGTCCAGCTGAAGGGTTCTTCCATTATTTATTGGTTTTGGTTGTTTTTTTGTTTCTGTTTTACTTGCTTTCATGAACTTGCTGGTCCACGGTGGAATACTCATCACATAATTCTGTTGATTTTCCCAGAAGATACAATGAATACTCATTATTTAATACAAGAAATACATATTCTATTTTTTTAACATTTTGCAATCCTAAAGCTTTTTCTTCTCTTAGGAACCCAAAGTATTGCAAAAGCATCAAGAGCTAGGATGTGATATTGGGAATTACCATACTGCCTTTACATCAGGAACAACACAGTAGTGCCTATAGGCCAGGGACATGTTTTGCTTAGATACAGTAAAAACATTGAATGGTCTGTGACTTGAAGAGCTTGTAGTTTTAACACCACAGATTGACTCTAAACAATTGGCTGCAGGTCCCTAACAGCCATGACCAATGCAAGGCCCAGAGGAGCAGTGATAGCCCTAAGATTTATGGCAGTACAGGGAAAACTATCTCTCCATACAGCTGAAAAGCACACCTCCTTTGTAAATGCACCCATCATCCCACAGTCTGAGGGAGTGATGACACCATTTTACAAGTCCTTGCTATCCTTCATGTAGTCTGAGAAACAAATGCACTGCCATGAAGTATAAATGCCTTTGCATACTGCTCCTATTCCCCATCCCAGGGCTAGGGGGAGGGGAGGGGTTCTTCCCACTGACATTGTCTCTGGGGAAGAGCCATAATAGATCTACAATCTAGATTTTATGACTCACCCCAGGCAGCATTGAATGGCCAGAAATTATACAATTGCAAAGTATATTTTATATCTGTGGAAAAGAAGATGATTTCTTCTCCCAGGAAAGTGTGAGGACCCGGTGCTTGGCTCTCCATATCAGGTAAGCGCAGCTATAGCTTTTCCATGACAGCTGGAGAAGCTGCACTGGGCAATAGAGAATGGATTGAACACCCTCCTTGGGATTTATTTCCTTTTATTTTTTATCCTCATTTGTAATCAAATGTAATTAAAAATTTTTTTTTGCTTTTGCATTTCTAAGTCTCAGAAAAGGGAGAAATACACAGCAGTGATTTCTCATCCATGCCACATTGTCCCTTTAAAGCATAAAATAGTAAAAGGAGAAAAAAAAGACAGTATTTTGAAAGAGCCTTATAGCATCATTAAGAACACCTTTGTTCTTCATGCATAAAGAAGACAAGGGTACTGGATGCCGATTACCTTTATAACAGACCTGAGAACCACTCTGCATATGTGCTACAGCTGCGTTATGCATCCCTCTGACTGCACATGCAAATGGGGAGAGAAAGGAAAGCGCAAGTCAGGAAAGAAATGCCTGCAGGATGAAGTATTCTCTAACTTTACTTAGGTGAAATCATCCTGTTGATATCAATGGCACAAACTGGGTGGATAATGTTCTGTGTGCACACCAGCATTTGAGAATTACAGCCTTCATTTGCGATTCAAAGCCCAAGCCAGCTGCCACTGAATCAATACAAGAGTTTTTCTATTAGCTACACTGGTGTAGGACTTGGCCTCTACTCCTGAACTCTGAAGACACTTTACTGACATTAAACAGCACTTTGTTTTGTAGCACAGACAACTTGAAGAGAAGAAGGGACAACACTTGCTCCCTAGCTTTTGGATGTGATTATAGTTTTACTGTAGGAAGGAGTTGTCTAACTGGGTTATCGTGCCTAAATGAATTAGATTTCTATGAAAATTCTACATGTAAAATTTATATATATTCTGACAGAAACATATAGTAAAAACCAGCATTTAATTCCATACCTCTAAAGCCAATTAGAACACATTAAAGAGTTCATAGCAGGAGCACGTGTTTTAAAAATTGCTACTTCGGTCTCTGAAGGTATCATAAAATGTACTTTCATCATGTGCACGATATCTACAAATTCTGATTGGCATTTCCTCCTTCCCTGAAAAGAGAGTCTGGCTCAGTTTGCAGCAAATATGACAATAGGCTGTGCAAATGTACATCTGAAACACAGCCCTTTCGGGGTTAAGCATTCAAGCTTATATGAGAGATCATCAGTTTCGGGTCAAAGTGCTGTTCTTAAATGATCAGTGCGGAACAGAAAAAAAGGCATTGAAGTGACCTTGCTGAGGGTCTAAAACTGTGCTAAAGCCTTTTCTGCATGATTAAGTGAGCAGAATCTTAGATTAGCTAAAAGCAGTGCAGAAACATAATGAGTTCACTTATTTTGGAGCATTTAATAACAGTTATAGACAGTTATGTGATCAGGCGGAGTTATGACTTATTCATTCTTTCATTGCTATTAAAATTACTGCATTTGAGGTTTTTAAAGTCATTGAAATAAAAAAGTCTGATTTATGTTAGGAGAATTTAGCTTGCCCTTTGGTCTCTCCATTTTTAAATGATATAATTAGACTTTTTAAAGACCATTCTAAAAGCATTATTAGCATTTTCTATAGCTGAAAGTAAATGCATGTTTTGTGGGTAGTTTAATTTTAAAAAAAGGATAATAATAATACTTGATTCAGGCAGCGATAGATTGTTACAAAAAGAAGCATTGCATAAAATTGTATTAAAGGTGAATCTGTGCATTTGTATGTATGTATACACACTGACATATACACATATAAACATAACTGTAAGCACACATACATTTAGTGTATGTGTGAACAGGAGTTCC
Source organism: Hypotaenidia okinawae (assembly GCA_027925045.1). NCBI lineage: Eukaryota > Metazoa > Chordata > Aves > Gruiformes > Rallidae > Hypotaenidia > Hypotaenidia okinawae. The sequence goes on from BSDF01000006.1 coordinate 34,872,562, forward strand.
ACAGATGCAGAAAAATAAAGCTATTCCCTTTGCCCATTGGGGAAATGAAGAAAAGAAGAAGAGCAAGTTCCATAGGATGTATTAACTCATGACCTTTAACATATTACCTCACAAATTACAAACCTATCCATCAGTCTCAAGGGAGGAAAAGTGCTTTGATCAAAACAAAGGGACTTGCAGGTGTTTTGAATTAACAGTAAGCAACAAACATTAAAAATCACTGGGATGACTACATTGTCATGAATGTATGCACATTCTAACATACACTCAATTCCTAGGTTTGAGTATACACGTTTCTTTCAAATTATATTTGTATATTAATTATTAATCTTTACAGGCAGGAGTTTTTAGTTGCAAGAATACACACTTTATGTATCTGTAGTTAAGCTTATGTACAACATTCGCAATACACAGTTGCACAGCTGAATACTTTCACACAAGACTCTATGTATCTTCCTGCAAAGGCCAAACAGGTAAACCAAAACACTTTCCTTTCACATTTAAATAACAGGCTTTTCGCTACATTGTTTTGCCTTAGAAAATAAAGTTTCCCATAAGATTAAGAAATTCTGCTTTTAGTTGGGTCTCAAGGGAATATATCTTTGCTTACAAAAAAAATCACGCTTACAACAGCTTCCTTAACTGAAAGCTTTTTTTATGTGTGTGCCTTGTGTGTTTATTCAGTAGACAGTTTGGGTTGCTCATTTTGCTGCTCAGAATGCAGCGTGCTTTTCTATTAAAACATATTATTAAAACTAAATCAGAACGAAGCTTATTTAATAGTCATTTCATGCACATGACTGATGGGAATACATAAATTATCAGACTAATATCTGATTAAAACTTGATTAACATGCTAATAAATTATGCTAGAAATGTTGGGGTTTTTTAATTTCCCCACTTTTACTTAAACTTCCTAATTGACACTTCAATTATTTTGTTCTCTGAAATTTTGCCTTCCTTATGAATAACAGCTGAGATAAATTATTTCTTTGCCTGAACTCAATATGAAAAATAATCAATTATAATTGTTAAAGCTCCCTAGTAATCTGTTAATTGTTACGAAAAAAGTCACCTTGTTTTTGTTTGTTACCTTGTTTTTGTTATGTTTATTGTTGACAAAAGGCTGCAAGGTGTTTGGGAGACTGTCCCCTTAATCAGTGCCTGGCATGGACACATCTTAGAGGGCTGCAAGCCAGAACATCCTCATGCTTTGCTCAGGGTGACACCAACTTCAGTCCATCAGCCTCACTGCTGAGGAGATGATAGAGTAGTCTTGTATCAGCCTTGTGTGCTGCTACCGCCTGTATGGCAAAATGCATCCATGAATCTTGTAATACAGACTCCTGCCCACTAGAGACTGATCTCAGCCCAATAAACCATGTAACTCGGGACCCTCACAGTTTAGACTTGAACTATGGTCAGAAAGGTGAGAGGCCAAGGCTTCATCCACTAAGCCATTTACCCTTTTCCTTTGTAAGGAAGATTGATTTTAAAAAAGCTATTAACCTTCAGCGATTTATCTCATCAGATCATCTTCATTTTGTTCTGCCTATAATAAGGCTGTATTATGTAGTTTAATTCTTCACTTTATTCATCTAGACTACCTAAAAAGAAATACATGGGGGTGGGCTAACAAAAAAGAGTGAGACAAAAATTATCAAAACTTTGGAATTAAACTATTATCAGGAAAACAAAAGAAACTGTAAATGTTATCACGCATCTTGGAGACACAACAATGAAAGATGTATATGTGTGTGTACACAGATATGCTGGTTGGACAAAAAACTTCCCATATCCCTCAATATTTCATAACGAAGGGAAGATATGCCATGCTTACAATAAGCCTTACCTAAGCTATTCAGGAGACAAAAGGAGAGCATTCTTTTCATTTCTTGAGCAGATTCACAGTAGCATCAAGACAACCCACATTCATTCATTTGTGTATGTTCTAACAGAGATGCTCCCTTGGCAGAAAAGAGCAGCTCTAAAGAAATCTGGTCTTGAAATGTAATGTTCTGCTGGTTTTCAGGGAAATGCCTTAGAAAAGTACGCAAAACAGTGGACTGTTTTGGCAACAGTGCATGTAACACTAATTTTCTTTGAGATGAAGCAAGTAGGGGTTGCTTGCTAGGAACTGAATTATTTCTGGTTTAATGATTGATTTGGAGAAGGAAAAAAATCCAGTTTTATGAATAATGTGTTTGCATTAATGACTTTAATTCATCTGGCTGAACTTTGTGGCAGGTACCAATTAAAATGTTGTTAGAATATGTAATGATAAAAGCAGTTCTAAGCATTTCATGTGGAATCAGATAGGGAGTTCGCTCATATTAAAGGTTCAAAATTATTCAGACACTTAGGTCCTGCTGACTTTCAATGAGACTTTGATTTTTAAATCCCTTAACTTCTTCTATACAAATACACCTTTCTTTTTTTGTGTTTATAAAATGCAGAGGCCAAATCTTCAAAATAATAATAATGAAAAAAATCTTTCTGCTGTCTTCAATTGGATTTTTTTTACTCCTTTTTCAAGCAGGTCTGAATTATTTCAATAACTGTTTTGGCAGAGCAAGAACTGCAGAATACATCCAGAAGTGAACTAAAACCACCAGGTCATGCCTCCAGCATCTCCTCTTCACAAACACATTCATAAGTATATTAATCTTACAGTACCTGCTCTTTTTCTCCTGGTACTTGGATATTTAGATAGTAAACTGAAACGGATGCTTACAGCACCACAGTATTTGATGAAACCACCTAACAACAAAAGACTGTCTGGTTTTTCCTGTGCTTATTTAATGCTCCCAAGCTAAAAGATGGTTGATTTCCAGATCATATGAATAAAGTGCCATTTGGGCAGTTGAATTAAACTTGAAAAGGGCGATACTAAAAGTTACTACTTGAACCCTCCTAAGATACCCACAGAGTCAATAAACTACTCCTTGGCAGATCCCTTGCAAGTGATTCTTTGTCAACTAAAGAGAGGGTACAGGTAAGCAATCTCCCGAAGCAAAACACAGGGAAAAAGTCTGCTGCAAAATAGTTCGAGTTTTCTCTTTGCAAATGAAACCAATGATAAAGTAACTCTTCAGTAACTGGTTATAAATCCTCTTCATACATATTTAACAGTATACAGTGAATAGGATTAGTAATATCTTTTGTCTAATTTTTCAATCCAGTTCTTAGTTCCCCACAGTGCTTCAGTCAAATACAAAGACAGTCTCAGTTACTTTTCCATAGATTAAGCAGCTCTTGAATTGATATTTGCTGTATGGTTTGGGACTTTGACTGGTAAACACTGTGACTGATGCTGAAGGCCAAAAAAAGGCAGCAATAAGGAATTAAAGCAATAGACTTTTGGTTGACTTGAAGGGCAAATCCTCTCTCCACGTTTTTTCTGTAAAAGCAGAGTGACACTCTTAACAGAAAAGACACCTAAAGGTATTTGTATAACAATTGGTGATCGGTTTAATTTCTTCTTTCTTTTCATTGGCCTAATTTAATTTGATTTGTAAAGCTGAATTTTGTGGCATTTCAAAACAGGAAAATACAAAACTTCCCCCATTGTGGCACAGGGAGGGGCAGGGACTGAGGGAATGGGGGTTTCAGTCAGTTTCTCGCGAGTTGTTTTCCTTCTCCAGATCTTAAAACACCTCTACCTCGCCATCCCCCTGACGTACCTTCTTACCAGACTTCACTCTAGTCATGACTTCACTTCCTTCTTCCCCCTCCCCAGCCCCCATTGTGGCATGAGGAGGGGCAGGGACTGGGGAAAATGGGGGGGTTTGCTCCATTCATCACAAGTTGGTTTCCTTCTCAGCTGGGATGGGGGCAGGGGCATTCATTCCACACACCCTTCCCCTGCTGCACAGTGGGGTCCCACCCAAGGGAGACAGTCCTTCATGAACTTCTCCAACATGAGTCCTTTCCCACAGGGTTTCAGCTCTTCACCAGCTGCCCCAGCGTGGGTCACTGCGATGGCGGGCAGTCATAAATCACAATGTCTCTCAGTCTCTCAGTCCCAGTCCTTCATGGGGTCACCAGCCTTCCCCCAGCAAACCTGCTCTGGCATGGATCTCTCCCTTGCTCATCTCTGTCTCTCTCTCTCTCTCTCCACAGGCTGCAAGTGCTGGCAGGGGCTTGCTCCAACACGGGTCACAGTGTCTTCTGCGTGTCTCCACCCTTTCAACCATTGGTTTCTCCACAGGCTGCAGCGGTATCTTTCTCTCTGACACCTGTGGCACCTCCTCCCCACCCTCCCCTTCACCAGCCTTGGTATCTGCACAGTTCCTTACATCTTCTCACTCCCTTCTCTGGTGCCAAAGTGCAGCTGGTTTTTTGCATTTTTTTTCTCATATAGTCCACTGGGCTGTGCCCTCTCATGCTGCTGCTGAGCCCTCTTTAAAGGTCAGTTACAGGGATGTGACATGCAGACTTAAGCGCCAATAAATTTTACCAGAAGCTTTTGCTCCCAGGCAGCTGGGGAGGAGTACCACCATGATGGTGCTGCCCTCTAGCCTGCCTAGTTCCTTTTGGAGCAGGAATTTCAAGTACATTCTTCAGAACCAGCAAGTAATTTGTTTTCAGCTGCAGTGACACAGATGTATAGACAGGTATATTAACTAGTAGGTAGTCCATTACTAGTCTGGGTGGACTAGCAGAACAGTTGAGAGCTTATATGCATATTCCTGCCTGGACCTCTGCAACTGCAAACCCTTCATCTTTGTCATAATTCTACTGATGAGCCACTGTTTAAGCAGATATGTTTGTTTCTCTTAAACTGATGATAACAGAGGTGCATGAATAATCAACAGGATAATGTGAAACTTATTGGCAATAAGAAAAGAATATATTTTTTAAAATTTTTTGATTGCAACATAATACTAACATTCCAGACATAACAGTAACAATTATTTTTTTACAGTTCTGTTTTAGTTCTTTCTTTTGTCTTAGCATAAGAACGCAAATGGAAAAAGAAAGAAAGGTGAGAAACATAAGCACTATTTGAGACTCCATAATATTTAAATACCTCTCTGTTCAAGCTAACTGTGTTCACTGTGTGTTCACTGGCCTGCCCTGCAGTGCTCTTGTTTCAGTTAACTGATTCCACCTGGTCACTGTTCAGGTTAGCTCTCACTAGGCTTTACTTGCTAAGCTATTTTTGGGATAGCCTAATATTCACATTCACAGTGGGACAGTCAAACTCTACCATTCATTGTTATCAAGTGATTACTGGACTATATGTAAAAGCTTGTGAACATCCATGAATGTAGGAAAATATCTATTGTATGACTACCTACATTTTTGTTGACTTGGAAAAAAAATTGAGAGGACTTTTTGTACTTCCTTCTGGTCTGAGATCCAAGACCATGGCAGGAGCTGTATGTCAAGGGAATGCTCAGTAAACACACAGAAAGAATAATTTCCTTATAAAGAATGATAGGACACTGCCTACGTATTTCTTGTGTTAAAGCTAAAAGTATTAAATCTTCAAAAACTGCAACAGAAACAAAAAGAAAAAATAAAGAAGAAAGTAAACTTGGCTTTTTCTAATTTATTTCCTAACTTTACATATTTGGTCTCATTCAACTGTCATTAAAAGCAATTTAAAAACCCATGAGAAATTCAATTAAATTTATCATCAAAGATCTAGTCTTTTATAAGCTCGTTTTGTTCAGCATATTTATTCCAAAGACTTACATATCAAACTGTTAACATATCATGACCATGTTAATGTTTAAAGATACCCTTACCTATTGTAACACAGGTGTAATATAGAAGCTGAAAGAGGGTAGATTTAGATTACAAAGAAACTCTTCACTGTGAGGATGGTGAGACACTGGAACAAGTTTCCCAGAGAAGCTGTGGCTGCTCCCTCCTTGGCAGTGTTCAAGGCCAGGTTGGATGGGACTTTGGCCAACCTGGGCTAGTGGAGGGTGTCCAAACCCATGGTAGGGGATCGGAAGTAGATGGTCTTTGAGGTCCCTTCCAACCCAAACCGGTCTGTGATTCTATGACATAGAAACAAGTGCAACTATCTCTATCTGACAATGAAAGACAAAGCTTGTGTTACCCATTCTGATGGAACATTTGCAGTTCAGGGTTAGGCAACAGTGGTGTTTATGTTCTGCCTTAGAACATTGCGCACGCAACTTGATTTCCAGTTCAGTAAATTTTCCCATGCAGTCTTGTACTTAGATTAAATCTCTTGAAACACATACAACTTGCTCTCTTCAGCTACTGCATGGCAGTACACTGCAGAGACATGGGGCCTGGCAGGCTTGCGTACATACTAGTAACATACCCAAACATGCATGTAGCACATACCATCCACCCAAAGCTGCGCAGCTGATCCTGAACTCACCAGAACAGCTTTGTCAATTCTAGTGAGCTCACCGGCCTGAATGCAGTGCCAGCCTAATGCAGCCAGGTGCTAGCTCAAATTAAGCTGGTGCATCCTTACAGCATTATACTGGTCAGAATGGGATTACTCGCCATGGTGGTGGTAACAATGTGCCGCATCCATTTCCAAGTGCAGCCTTCTTCCTCATCACCCGACACCATTGTTCTTCATGTGAGGACAGTGCTGCTGCCACTCAATAAATATGTAGGGAAGAAAGCTACACGTGGGCAGTCATCTGGCAGTATAAGCAATCCTGAACACCGACAGAAAGAAATGAGCCAAACAGACATTTGGTATTTGAACAAAGGACTGCTTATTATCTGGGTGGTTTTGGACAATGAATACCAAATTGTCCCTTGTGGTTTAACCCAGCAGGCAGCTAAAACAACCACACAGCCGTTCGCTCACTCCATGCCTCCCCTTACACGTCATGGGGTGGGGGAGAGAATCCAAAAGACACGTGAGTTAACATAAAAACAGTTTAATAGGGCAGAAAAGGAAGAGAATAATAACAACAACAACAACAACAATAATAATGATTATGAAAGAATATACAAAACAAGTGATGCATGGTACAATTGCTTACCACCCGGAACAAATGCTCATCTAATTCCTGAACCATACCACCTCCTGGACAACCATCCAGCAATATATTGAGCATGATGTCATATAGTATGGAATATCCCTTTGGTCAGTTTGAGTCAGCTGTCCTGGCTGTGTCCCCTCCCAGCTTCGGCAGCCCCCACTTTCTTGTTGGCAGGCCAGCATGAAAACCAGAAAAGTCCTGCAAAAACTAAAACATTGTGGTCTTATCAACATCCAAACCACAGTGCTATACCAGCTGCTAGGAAGAAAATTTAACTCTATTCTTGCTGAAACCAGTGCATCTTTAAAATATTTTAATGAGTGAGATCCGGTGGTCAGCACCTTTAGTAAGAGTTAATAGCCAAAATCCTAAACTCTTATATACATAAGTTTTACCTGTGTTTCATTTATGGAAATCCTGATTACACCAACGGAATTCTTACTTTTATGCAAAACCCCACAGTCACATGGTAGCATGTAAATGATCTATGCCTGAATGTTTGGTTCGATGAAATGGCTAAAGGGTAAAGTAAAAGAAAAAAGACTTGGCAAAATTTTGAAGTCATATGCAGCAGGTAAATTCCCAAAGAACAAAAAAACCTCCTTATAATAGAAACCAAGGAAAAGGTAGCATTAAAACTATTTAACCTGCACCAATATTGTCTGGGATGTCACCTGCAAGTACTGATTAGGCTGTGACAAACAAGGTTGCCTTTACACTCACATTCTGCTACCAACAATGTCTATTTGCTTTAACTGTGGAGAGGCAGCCACCCTTCCTCATGACAGGCCTATAATACTTCTCTTAATTTAACATGCCTGAAGACAAATCTTCAGGCTAGCACTAACCCTTGGTACCTGTAAAGTAACTACATCTTTATAAATATGTAGGAAAAGGCCTAGTTGCAATTGTATTATCACAAGGTGAAACAAAACAAGCACAAAAAGCCAAACACACCATAATCAGCAGCACCATTCTCGACCCCTACTCTGGGATCTAACAGTGGGGGCTGAAAACTTTCAGGATACTTCCACAGGAGACAGAAAAATAAGCTTGTGGTCCAGCAGGCACTTAATGGTAATTTGACTCTGTAGCTGCTTTCCTGGTCTCCAATCTCCCAATTTTATAGGGTGCAAAAACAGTCTGAAGGTCTTAGTTTTCTCTCTATGAAATATTTTTTCTCCTTGTCTCTTACCAGCAAAAAAATCCAATCTAGCTTCTTGATTTTATGAGAGCACTTTAACTTAGCCTGAGAGATGTAATAGTTCTACCAAAGCATGGCAACATTTAGCAAATGATCAATAAATACTTACATATCTACACAATGTTTGCAACAATGTACTGCTTTTTCAGCCTGAATTTAAAGCTCATTTCCTAGCTCTAAAGAGGACCACATTAACAGACACTCTCCTTCAAACCTCTCTTTCAGTCCTTTTTAGTATGAAAAAATCTCTAAAGAATGAGTTTTATGCAAGTGTACTGTTACTTCCTAATTGCTTCTTGAAATCCTCATATTACTCTGTTCAGAGAATAAGAGTTCCCCCAGCCTTCCTCTGGCTTCAGAGTTCTTCTGATGATTTAGGTACACTTCTAGGCTTCTTCAACACAGCACATGCTACGTCTCTCTTCTCATTATTAATGAAATATACTGAGCACAATAAAAGCAACTGACAATGGATTTCTAAGTGTGGGAATATGGAACAAGTGATATTTGTTTTGCACTCTAATAAATAAAGAAACCCAATGCCTATCCATGTATAAAAATGTTACAAAACAACCACAAATGACATTTTACTGTATCTAAAAAGTGATGGGTTGATCCAAAAAGATTCAATTAAACAACATGCTTTTTTCAAATTTCAAGTACTTCATAACATAAAGAATAAAGTTCTTTAATCACTAATATATATTTAATGTGAGAAGTTCATTCTGAGGCAGTTTAAGTAGGATTTTAAAGGCCAATAAATGCTCAGCTTCCTGCCTGTATCACAACTACAGGAAACTACTGTGCTATATAATTTGCGAAGATTTACTGAAGAAATACCTGAGTGTGTAACAATCCTTAAAACATCACAGGGGGCTAGCATTGCCTTCTGCACACCAAGGATAGAACAATACAGAAGGGAAAAAAGAGGTGAGATGTGAGGACTGATTAACAAGTCCAGTGCTTCTGCCATTCAACAACATAAAGGACCACAGACCCTGGCATTCCCTGAACCCACTGGGCTGGTTTGAGTTGCTTTTTGTCTGGAGAAGAAGCCCTGCTCTGCTTCCTGCCCACCTTCCTGATAATTATAGTTATGAATGTCTTTGCATGTCCAGATATTAATTTTAGCCGAATTATTTGATTTGCTATTGTAACCACCGAGATACTGGTATGTATTTGTTACTGTACATTTAGAGATAACTTACTTATGCCTAAAGCTGACGTGGTGTCTGTTACTGTACCCCAAACTTATAAAAACTTGACAGTTAAGGCTTTACAGTACAGTACATGAGGTGCTAGATACATACTGGTTGTTGTCCATTTATTTGTGATCCTGTATTCTCATCTGGTAAGGGCAGTGTATGGTCAATAGTGTTAGTCACATTCTGAGGAAAAATCTTCACAGATTTCTGAGCACAGAACTGATCCCACCTCAAACACATAAATACTACTGATGCATTAGTTTGTCTATGCATATAGGATGAGGGAGTCATTATCATTTCCCCTTGTGAAAAACTGAATCTTTTTAACAGCACACAGATGAATCCAGTACAGTACTGGAAGGGGAACAGTGTTGTACAGATAGTTCTGTAACTCTTTATATAGCAATAACCTGAAGAGTTGCTACATAAAAATCGCATTGCAAATGTAAATACTGTTGTCTTTCTCCAATCTACAGGACAATACTTAAACTGCCTAAAAAAAATTTGCAATATTTTATCAGGGAAACATGATTTATATGAATGGAGACTGGATGTAAAATCTGAAGATAATTTGAAGATGCCTATTATTGTTTTTCTATCATCCGTAAATGCATTCAGATATATTCATTATGCTCAGATATATTCATTATGCTTGGAGGAGTCTGGATCTCTGTCACAAAGTTAATTTGAATTTTAAAAAAGTACCAGCAGAAATGAATTTAGGCCCTGACACTTAAGGTTGTGTCTTAGAGTACTGTTCCAAGTCCCTGGTGCTATAGCTATACTGGTAATCCCACCAGAGATGGGCATTAATTTGAGTATACATCCATAGTCTTTTTCATCATTCCAGACCACACCAATTTCTATTCTTCCACCAATGTGTAGACACAGCTCAGGAGATGTGAAAGACCAGGACTGTCCTCCATAGGTAATAAAAATTAGAATACTATTTTGAGTCACTCACACATGGGTCTGAAAATTGGACCCAGGCAGGGTTTTCACCCAGAGCCCACCTGCACACTTTTCATTGCAGAGAAGAAGCATAAAGACCAGGGGGATAAACAAAACCTGAAACAAAATTAAAATGTACTATTACCACAATATTATTAAATTTTCACATTTTTTTAGGTCAAATTTTTCATAAACTACCTAAGAATCAAACCACTTCCTAAAGTGAACCTCTCTAAGGCTGATGCCTGGTGTTACACCATCTATCACTACTAAGAGGATGCAGATATTGTCATGTAACTCCATTTCAAGCAGTTGTACATCTTCCCTGTTAGATTCTCGCTGTTATCCAGCAGGCTCATCTCCCTCTGCCACTCCTAAGAAGACATGTTCTCTAGGCCCCTGACCATCTTGGTAGTGTTCTCCTGGATTCACTACAGTTTTTCAGTCCTGAGAGGATGAGGTTTTCCAGAATCACTGAGCAAGGACATGGTTTACCTTATTTAATGCTGTCACCAGTTCCACTTGGAGAGAGAGGGTTAACCAAATGACTTCTCAACAACCCTGCCACGACCATATGGCTCATAGTAGACCCAATGATTTACCAGTGCAAGCCAAAATTACTTCCTTGCCTTTTAGACAAAGCAAGTCAATTCTGTAGGTTATAGCAAGAAAACCAGATGTCCACTATGTGTATAGATACAGGGCAGCAAGGGTTTCTGTCTTTAGTACTGGTACAAAAATGTATTGGAGAACAATTGCAAGCTGATTTAGTTGATACTTGAGTAGTATCAAACCTCTGATACTTTCTCATCTTTATAACAACAATTAATGTATTTATTAATGAAAATCCAATCATGTGCTTTGTATCTCTTCAAAACAGTGCTTTTAATTCAACCTGAAGTGTTCAGAGAATTGAAACAAATAAAGCTATTTTTACTGATTTTAAGAGCATGAAAATATGCACATTTCTCTCATGTTAGTTTAAGCAATTTTACTTCGTATTATGCAAAAGCAGACAATTATATTTCGTGGGTCTTCCTTACTGAGAGATAAAAAAAGGAGACAAATTTTCCCCTTAACAGATCTTGATGATGAAACTTTGATCATGAAAAAAACTATTTGAAGTGCACAAAAAAGAAACAGGACTTGAATGGTAAGTGCAAATGTGTACTAGGTTCTTTTGAAAGATGCTTACACTTAACTAATAGCGGTCCCAGGTGAAACTCATGAGGTTCAACAAAGCCAAGTGCAGGCCCCTGCACCTGGGTTGGGATAATCCCTGTTATCCATAAAGGTTAAGAGATGATGTGCTAGAAAGCAGCCCTGAGGAAAAGGACTTGGGAGTGCTTGTGGTTGAGAAGCTGAACATGAGCCAACAATGTGCCAACTGCATCCTGGGCTGCATCAAAAGAAGTGTGGCCAGCAGATTGACAGAGATGATTCTGCCCCTCTACTCTGCTCTGGTGAGACCTCACCTGGAGTGCTGTGTCCAGCTTTGGAGCCCTCAACACAAGAAGGACATGGAACTGTTGGAGCACAGCCATAAAAATTGTCAAAGGGCTAGAGCACCTCTCCTATAAAGATACGCTGAGAGAGTCGGGCTTTTTCAGTTTGAAGAAGAGAAGGCTCCTGGGGGACCTTACCGCAGCCTTCCAATGACTGAAAGGTACCTATGAGAAAGCTGGGGAAGAACTGTTCACAAGGGTGTGCAGCAGTAGGACAAGGGGTAATGGTTTTAAACTAGAAAAGAGGAGATTTAGGTTGGATATTATGAAAAAATTCTTCAATATGAGGGTGATGGATCACTACTTCAGGTTGCCCACAGAGGTAGTGGAGACCCCATCCATCCCTGGAGATATTCAAGGTCAGGCTTGATGGGTCTCTGAGTGACCTGATCTAGTGAAGGTGTCCCTGCTTACTGCAGGGGGGTTGGACTAGATGACCTCTAAAGGTCCCTTTCAACCTTACACATTATGTGATTCTATAATAAATTATAGTCTCATAAAAGCAACACTCACAGATCTAGAGTTCAGGCTATTCTAGTATATCTGTTTTAAATATTATATTTTTATAAATAACTATTTATAGGTGCACTACTCAAGTGGAACTCTTTTTAGGTTAAAATCTTAAGAAATTGCACTTGAGCCCCATAAAGCATTTTCATTTCTGTATAAAGTGTTTACAGATTTACAATAAAATACTCATATAAATAAAACTTCATTTGAGGTTTTGGAATATTTCTTCTTTAAGATTTTAAATAAATAAATAAGCAAATATTTGGTTGTAAGTCAAAGATCCAGCTATGACAGTGGAGAGAGCAATAGAAATATTTACTTAGCTGAGTCAGTAAAAAAATTTTGAAAAATTGTGTAAGTGTAAAAGAACAAATTTTTTATTCTACAGACCTCTGTTATGGAGAAACAATACTGTTCATACAAAACAAAAAAAAAGAAAGGACACCCTAATTTTTCATCTGTAATATTTACAATAACATGTCTTTATATAAAACATATAGAGCAGATGCTGATCTGAGGAGTCAAGGTAAATTCACTTTGGAGTTAATAATTCACAAGTTAGGGTGGGAGAGAACTTTTGCTTCATAGACAAAAAATTCTGAATTCACTGCTATCTTGTCCTACTCATCTCATTTACTTTCTTGTTTACATCTTGCTTATTTGCCTTACATCACAAGTTAGCATTCTAGAAGCTTGGGTGTTTTTTTACTTTATCTGCAGGTTCAGTAGCTTGCAAAAAGGGGGTTCTGATTCCTGATTTAGATCTCTAAGTGCTATTTCGTACCAAAAAACCTGTCATGTTTAGCTGTATTGTGTCAATATCCCAAAGCGTAATAATAATGTACAGAAGGGGTGAAAGAGAGGACAGAAAGCTTCTGAGTAGGAAGTCCTTAACAGGTGAGAAAAATCAGAAATTGTGAAGATGCAAGGAAGCTACCTAGTAGAGATGCAGAAATGGCAGGTCATAAGGTATATGAGCAAGATCATTTGCAGACAAGATTAAAAAGGAGCACAATGGCTGGCTTATAACATAACTACAATGAAAGATGCCTTTTCTTGGTGTCTGACAGGAAGGAAAGATGAGTTGTATGACCAGAGCAAGGAGGAGATGCTGATGAACAGTCATCCTTAACATTAAAAGTCTATGGAAAAGCACAAAGACATAGCAAAACCAACCAACAACATGTTGGTTTTCTTTAGAAGCTCTGGCAAGGTAGTCTGCCATAAAAACCACACCTTTTCACACATAGGTTTTCAGATTTTTTACATTACCTCATCAAAAATATGTGGCCATTAAACAATTCACAAATAGATTAAACATGATATAGTAATGAATAAAAATTTGAAGTCTTCCTTTTCTTGGACAGGAGATTGGAAATCTACAATGAAATAAAACCTAGGCAATGTTTAGGTGCCTAAATTTCAAAGTAAGTACAAGTGTTGCTCTTTAATAATGTAGAACAAGATCCTTGAAAACACTGACACTCTTTTTAGAGAAGCATGCTATGACCCTTTGTAAGTAATCCTAATGAAGTCAAAGGAACTAAAAATTAATTTATCATTCTATCTGTATATTTCGAGACCTATGATATAGCACCACAGCTTTATGTGGAAAACAAAATGAGGTAACAGATTAAACATTGCAAATTCTAAGTGAATACCAAAACATACATTTTTTTTTAATTTGAAATGAAAATACTGCATAAAGGTTGATGAATGCTTATTCAATACAACTGCAGAAACATGGTATGTGCCTGTGAGAACAGTGGCAATCTCAAATAAATATCCTTTTGCAATACAAAACTATTCAGAGGAAACACCTTAATTTAAAAAAAAAAGTCATAATGAGTTATTCTAATGAGTTAATTGTTAATTTACAGATATGTTGTACTTCTAATTTCTTACATTTCTAGTGCCAAAAGATACACACAAAGATCTTGCTTCACACTCTGTACTTCTTTTTTTCTGGATATATATGCAAAGCTCAAGGACCATCCAATAAAGAGCATCCTTTGATGGCCTTTATCAAGAGTAATAAAGGTCATGGAAGGCTGTCCTTTACACAGACTGCATCTGAATTTTTCCTAGAATATTAAGGCACATATCAATATGAGCTGTCATTCAACCCTGCGGTGCAGTTAAAATAGAAAAATGATGAGAGGTACTTAGTAGCTACTTATTTTACTAAACTGGTCTGTTTAAAACAGAGCATTGAGTTTCAGTGCAATTAAGGGTCATGTGGGGAAGACGTACCTCTTAAACTCCATCAGTGGAAAATAATGTCAGACTAGTCACAGTGAACACAAGTTTTATTTTAATTTCTCATAGCACAGAGATCTTGTGGTTATAGACTTAGGACAAAAGGACTTTACAAAGAAAACCAAACAACAAACAGAATTTCATCCTTCAAACCTAGCAAGTACTAATCTCTCCCTTAGGACTCAGAGCTTACAGGGATTCAAAGGTTTTGTACATAATGCTGGTATGCACATAACTTAGAAACTTTCAAGAATACACTGAAAAAACTTAGCAAATTCTATTAACACTACTTGGCCAAAAAATGTCTCAAGCCTATGCAAGTAATCTTTTGTTCAGGTCCAGTGAGGTTACAATTGGAGTGTTGGGAAGTGCCATGTGATTAAACAAAGCAGGGGGGAAAAAAAGGTATTTATTCAGTTTTTTAAGTGAAGTGTAGTTAGCATTCATAGCTGTCAGGCTCAGTTGCATCCTGAATAGCACTTGTCTTAGTCTGTACAGTGCTTTAGAAATGGGACAGGTTTGATGTGAGCTAATAGATCTGCAAAACAGTATAGTGCATTATATCCCCAAAGGATGTGTGGTGGTTACACTGAAATCTGCTTGTAACTGCACAGGTTGGAAACTTTCTCCTTTACCCACTTCCAATCAGGACTGTGTCCTTTTATTCATGTGGCTGATTTGCCCCCAAATCTCAAGTACCGTACTAGACTGGTTCCTTATAGTCCAGAGCCCAGCTTCCTGCCCTGTAGAACATAAAGCTAACTTCAAAATTTGGAAGACCTGTAGATGAGATTTATTTATTTTAAAAAACAGTGGAGACCAGTGTAATTTTACAAGGGATCTTAGAACAACACTCAGTGGATTTCATTTCCCTATGCCTAAAGCTATTAGTTACCACCCTGTCCATTGTCTTAAGATCAAAACTCAGTGAAATAGAGTTGCACAAGGATACCCAAACTACCCTCGTTTTGAGCACATCAGCAGGTAATGATCTCTCAGAAGACAGTTTTCACTTCCACTGTCTTACCAGCAAGGACTTATAGAGCAGATCACTTGAGCACCTTTCCCGTCATCAGCAAAAAGAGCAGCACCTTTATGACATACACCTGAACAATGCAAACATTTGTTCAGACCAGGAAGCCCCGCGGTTAGCTCTTACCTCTGTACAATGCTGTCACTAAAGGCAGGACAGGGAATGCTACCAGTACTGTTGAAGATATGACCCATTTTGCCTTTCAACTTGCCACCATTACAAACCTCTCAACACCCTATCCTGTGACCATGTTTGTCAGCAGGAAAAGAAGTAGATATTTGTTTACTTTATGATTTAACAGTAAAATTTCATTTAATTGATTAACAGGTGGTGTGGTCTGACCCTAAGAGCCAGAAATGCCCAAGTTCTCCTCTTGGCGTTGAGACACTCACCATAAATACATCCGTTTGTATTTTTATCTTCATCACGAGTGTTGTGGAAAGTAATTACAACTTGTAAAGTGCCTTACAAATGTGAACATATTAAAAAAACGACATGAATGAGATATGGGAATAGAGACTAACATGGGATGAAGATATTCAGTCACCTTTCAGAACAATAGACTTTATTTTAAAGAAAATACAACTAATTAAAAATGGATAAAATAAGCAAGTAGTAGATTAAATAGATTTAATTCAACTGATGTATTCAGTTGATGCAATTGCATATTAAGGAATATACGTGTCCACAAATTGGTGCTTGTAATTCCCAGAGACAAAGCCTCTGATCTTACTGCTTCTTATCTGAGTCTCAATTTTGGCTTTAAACACTCGAGCAGCCTTTTTTCAGCAGTAAGACTAGTTTTCAACTAAAGGTTACTAATTTCATATTAATCTTGCCTCTCTCCTTCCTGCATTTTTTTTAGCTGATGAAGAATCCAGTGGCTCTCTCCAATCATTCACCCATCCATCCATCCATCCATCCATCCATCTTTTGAAGCAGTATATTTTCTCTAACATGAGGTAAAATCTATCTCTGATCCCAGTGCAAGCACAGCTGAGGTGTGGGCAGGACTAGCAGGTGTGCAGATATTTTCCTCTTACTATGTCCAGAAAAAGCACAAAGAAGATATTCTTATTCACCCACCA
This sequence comes from Hypotaenidia okinawae, assembly GCA_027925045.1. NCBI lineage: Eukaryota > Metazoa > Chordata > Aves > Gruiformes > Rallidae > Hypotaenidia > Hypotaenidia okinawae. The sequence continues at coordinate 34,889,309 of BSDF01000006.1, forward strand.
AAGAAGGCTCTTTTCATTATTCTTTCTATAAAGTTCTCTGTATCCATAGAATAGCTGAACTTCCTCACTTACTCATTTAAAAAATCAGTTGTGTTATCTAATCTTTATAGCACACTTTCCTACATTGTTCAGTGACTGTTTATGGAGCATGATGCACTTTATCAGCACCTTTGGTGGTTTCTGCTCTAAGTTTAAGAACTTCAAAGAAACAAGAATACAATCAGGACTGATGTGTATGTGACTATGTCATGATCCTCCATTCCTCTTAGCTAATGGAAAAGACCACAGTATCACAGATATTGCAGTTAAGATCCTAAAATCAGGACCTGGGTGCCACATTTAGGCAGTTTTGAATCATAATGTTTTTATTCATGCAAGACGAGATCAGATACCAAAATTACTGCTTCGCTGACCAAGCTCCCCAAAAGATTTTATTCCATAAATTTTCTTAGAGCTTGACTTTGCCTGACTTGCTTTTACACATCTAATTCCCTTAATATATGCATAATAAAAAGGCAGCAAAGTCTCATTTTTAGAGATCTTGGTGGCCGGAGGCTGGGAAGTAGGAGACCTAGATTTCATTCCCTCTTCTCATGGAGAGTGGGATGAATGCTTTTCCCTTGGAAGAGACCTGGATTCTGATCACTCTCGAAGGATTCATGTTTTTGACATGAAATACTAATTAGATGGAATACATTTACTGATATGAAATTAGTAAAAGTATGAGAAATGCAGGTGCTTATTACCCCTTCAAATAAAATGGCAGCTTTTCCAAAATTCTTTCTAATCTTTCATGTCCAGACTCAAAAATGGGATTTGTGTTCAGTCATGCCGACTACCAACCTGTTCCTAATAACCTTGGGCTGAATTGCAAAATGTGCCTATGAAAAAATCAAGTATAGGATATTTCTGTTTAGATATTTTCTCAACTCAATATCCAGACTTGCAGGCTGTGTTTGAAAATATCATCCTTTACTTTTCCTCAATTCTCCTCTGCTCTGAGAAATGAAGTGAAATATTTTGAACTCATGAGAAAGACTGTCAGATTTCCCGAAATAACAAATGAAAACAAAACTAATAAACAGAAAAGCCAAAAGCTAGCAGCATCTTACAAGCTAATAGAAAGGAAAATACAACAAGCAGCACAAAGGCTAAAAATAGCCACCACAGGGCTCTAGTTCCTTGGTTCAGTGAAATTTAAAGGTCCCTGAATGCAAGCAGGGGAAAATGATTACAGGGGGAAGGACGGACACAGCTTTCTGTAAGATAAAAAAACCTTCCACTTCTGAACGAAGGCAATGTTTCTGTATGTTATATGCTTCCAGGATATCTCAGCACTGTAAAACTGAATTTTAGAAAGATGCTAATTGAATGTTAAAATAGTCTGTTGTTAAAGTTTTGAGGATTTTAAAGTATCATTTTTTCTTAACAGATTGTCTTAATTTATGCATATTATCTCAGGCTTTCACAAAGAATGCAGTACTTGGAAAACTAACTTGATTTTTCTCTACATATTCTTCTTAGTATTTGTCCTCTATCTACATCACATTTCTTGCTAAGTCATTCACAAAAATAGTGTGGAAATCTCACTGTTGTTATTAGGTAGGGCACACTAAGAAGGAAATGTACAAAAGTATATCATAGATTATTGACTTATATTTAAATTATATTTTTACCTACTGATAATTAATGTTACACAGTGAGCAGTTGAGTAAAAGGTTATATCTATAAAATTATTAAAAAGGATTAAATTATGCCTAGTAGCTACTAGTGAAAATGCACCCAGCCATGGCTATCTCTAGTGCAAATGCACTGGCTCAGGTGGAAATGGCATATTAATGTGGCCCATTTACTTTATGCTATAGACTACTCTGAAGGAGGAACAGTGAGGTGACTGAGATAAAAGACTAATGGAACATAATAAAATTTGGATGTTGATATTGAGAAACTAATAGTGATTTTGTACTTATGTGGCTGTAAGTGCACTATTATTAATTGCTACTAATAGGTATTTCTTCAATTTAGTAAGTACTTTACTAATACTGAATAATTTGTGCCTGAAAGAGAAAAGGTAAAATGACATTTCATTTGGTAAACATGTCCTTATCAGTAAAAAACATTTTGAAACCCATAATTTTTCCATTGCTTTTGCCTTTCTATAGCTCTACCTAATAGTAATACTCTTTTTATTGCATATCTTATCAAAGCATCCAAAGACCTGCTGAAGCACAGAGGCAACACTTTCAGTATTGAAAACTATAAATTAAAAGGCAATAGTTTACAGATCTGATTTTTAATCAAATTGGAGTATTTATTTTTAGGTGAATGACTTGCACTACTGACTGACTCTTAAATCTTTGATGAAGTCTGGAATCAAAGTGTACTTATTCCAGAGCTTGCTTCAGGGCTGCAGCATACATGGCAAGAACAATAACAATGGCAATACTTTAAAAAGTATCTTGCACACCCACTTACCAACGAATCTTTTGATTGTTCTTAATATAGAAACACACAGACATTTAACAACTAAAAATGCAAGATTTAATTCAAAAATTTCCTGTAATTCTTTCAATTATCACACTTCCCTTCCCCATTTCTTATCATCCTGAAGCTTTATCCATATAGTAATTAAAAATGATTTTCCCCACTCTGTTGACAAGTCTTCAGTTTTGGTATGACAACTCTTGTTTTATAATGAGGTGAAAGGATATTACTGGTAAAGAAAAATGGACTTCTCTGCATGCTAACGACTGTCAAATATTATACTCTTCTGAATACACTGTCTTATTGGGAAGAAAATAGTCATATGGGGTTCCAAATGTGCGCTGGCATGTATATTTTTATAATACAAACAACCATGAATTTAAGGTGACTTTCTCCAAAATTAAAAAAAGACTCCTTCTTGTCTCTAACACTGCCTATTTCTTCATCTAACTTTTGTTGTTTATAAGGAGCCATGAACAAAAATCACAAACATGGAATTATCTTTTTGGCATCTTTGTTGCCCAGTTAGGAAAGGGAGGATAAGGTCTGATGAAAGTTATGTCCTGTGTTTTGAAGGCTAAACCTCTTGACTGGAGGTTAAGTGTCCATCTGTGTCATTTACAAAGTACCTACACAAAATCTGCATGGCTTATTTTAAATAGTATTTTCTTGACTTTAACTGGTGTGAATTTTCTGTTGCTTCCTTCTCCATTTAGTACATAAAATCAGCACAGCTGTCATCTCACACCAGCAATTCCTTTAGATGACCTGACTTTATTTCTGCAATATATTCAGACCAGTTGCTTTTTCACCATCTCTAGGTGGCTTAAAATATTTTAGGTGGTTCCTAAAGTAAAAGGACGAGGGCAAATTTACAGAATCACGATGCTGCCTGACCTTCTTAGTGGTATCTTCCACTGTGGAAAGACTTTCCATCCCCTGGCCTTTGGAAATGCCTGGCTTTAGTTAGATGCTGATTCACTTCCTCCAGCTTTTTAAACACAGCCAGCTGTGTGCTACTGAGGGTCGGTATTATTTAAGCATTGTTTCAGAGACTTCCTGTCCCTGAATTCTGTAAGAAGGGAAAAATCCTGTTTTGTTGTTTATTTGCCTTTTTTTTTTTTTTTTTTTAGGGGTGTCCATTTCTCCCTGAGTAAAAACAACTCCTTGGGGAAAAAGCCTCTGTAGATGACTGATAAGGAGTAGAAAAGGAAGTACAGACTCAAAGCACCTAGTTAAATCCTTCCAAGTCCGGGGTATCAAAGTATCCAAAGTCTAGATAGAAGAACAAGAGGAAATTAAATGTATACTTTGCATAGTTTTGTAAGAAAAAAGATGTTCTTGTAAGTAACATTAGAGATTATCTGACACTGTAAACCTTAATTTATCTACACAGTGACAATGACAGCAATAAAAGAAAAATCCAAGAGCTTTGAGACCTTGTTTCTCTATTTGCTTTCAATAATAATTCAGGCTTCATGTCAAAATAATGATAAGTATTCCCACAAAGATGAACTATTAGCGATGGGCTTTTGTTTCTGAGTTTCTTATCACATCAAAAAGGATACGTCTTTAATTGTTTTATTAAATATTCATTCTGGTGGCTGTGAAAATATTAGAAACAAAAATATATTACATAAATTGGTTTATATCTCACTCTGTCTCAAGGCAAATTCAGCCATAAACCACATTCCCTCTTGATTAATATCTCAGTGTTTACTACTCTTCAACTGCTTGTACGGTGTTTATTCTGTTCATTATAAAGTTTCCTGTATCACTGTGGTGTTTATTGTTCTTCTGTGTATTTTTGACCTCTAATGTTTTATTTACAGCTCTATTAAATTCACTCTTTTCTTCATTATGGATTCCATCCTGTTTGTATATTGCTGTTTTTTTCAAACCTTTAACATAAAACTATCCTAATGTTGATTGACAGCATGGAGTCAGAAGAGTTAAGTAGCCTTGGAAACAGCCTTTGCTCTCTAGCTAGGGACTCAGACAAACTGCTTCCAAGAAATTCTGCTGTCTCAGAATGGCAGTATGGCCCAGCTGTTTGTGGTAAAATTAATCTTTTCTTGTTTCTTTTCTTGGAGTATATGTTTCTTTTTTTCCCCAGGTAAAAGGGGTGGTGTCTCTAGAAAGACTAAGTTATGGGCAGATTATGTATAATCCATACAATGACCTGGACAAGAATATGCTAAGGGAATATGCTATTTGGCAAATGTTCTCATTTCCTCTGCTGAAGAACCCCCATAAATGCATTATGAAGATGAGGTTAGCTATTGGACTGAAATACTCCCTGCTGATTCTTCTGGAGCTATTCTGTGGCCTGAGGCAGAAAATTCTTCTATGTCTCTGCTGAGTGTCCCAGAAATAGCAAAGTTCTCAAACAAGTAACGTATGAATGTGTGGCATGTTGAATGTAAACAAGCCATAGATTTGTAGGGGTTGGAAGGGACCTCGAGAGATCATCGGGTCCAACCCCCTGCCAAAGCAGGCTCCCTAGGACATTTCACTGAGATAGGCATCCAGACGGGTCTTGAATATCTCCAGAGAAGGAGAGTCCACCACCTCCCTGGGCAGCCTGTCCCAGGGCTCTGTCACCCTCACTGGGAAAAAGTTTCTCCGCATGTTGGTGCGGAACTTCCTGTGCTCCAACTTGCAGCCATTGCCCCTTGTCCTGTCTCCACAGACCACTGAAAAGGGGCTGGCTGATTCCCCCTGCATCCCCTGCTTAAGATAATTGTAAACATTAATTAGGTCCCCCCTTAGTCTTCTCTTCTCAAGGCTGAACAGTCCCAATCTTCTCAGCCTTTCCTCATAGGGGAGATGCTCCAGGCCCTTAATCATCTTCGTAGCCCTTCTTTGGACTCTCTCCAGGAGATCCCTGTCCTTTTTATACCAGGGAGCCCAGAACTGGACACAATACTCCAGGTGGGGCCTGACCAGGGCAGAGTAGAGCGGGAGGATCACCTCATTTGACCTGCTGGCCACACTCCTCTGTATGCACCCCAGGATCCCATTGGCTCTCTTAGCCACCGAGGCACACTGCTGGCTCATGGCCAACCTGTCATCCACCAGGACCCCCAGGTCCTTCTCCACTGAGCTCTTCTCCAGCAAGTCATCCCCCAGCCTGTACTGATAGAAACGGTTGTTCCTTCCCAGGTGCAAGACTCTACACTTGCTTTTGTTAAACCTCATCTGGTTTCTCCCTGCCCAGCTCTCCAGCCTGTCCAGGTCTCGCTGGATGGCAGCACAGTGTTCCTGTGTGTCAGCCACTCCTCCCAGCTTTGTGTCATCGGCGTACTTGCTGAGGGTGGATGCTATTCCCTCATCAAGGTCGTCAATGAAGATGTTAAACAGGACTGGACCCAACACCGAGCCCTGGGGAACACCGCTAGTCACAGGCCTCCAGTCAGATTCCACTCCAAAGATTCCAAGCCATGCCTAATGGGTGGAGAAATCTGAAGAAACTCTTGAAGATCACCAAAGAGAAATAAATTTCTTAGAGGCAACCAAAGACTGTGGGCTACCTCATAATGGGGACTGAAGGTTTTAGAGATCTGTGTTAGTATTTGACTGTTGAATAGATCACTGATGCAGATAGACATGAAGAAAGGAGGGACTATGGCATGTTTTCAAAGGTAGGAAGAAGAATCATTCATATGCAGAACTAATATGCTAGTATATTAGTGGTAAAGGGAGTTACTATACTTTCTACCTAAATAGGCAGCCTAACTCTTTAACCTTTTAGAGAGTTCAGGCATGGAAATTATGTATCTATCGCACTTAAGGTTAAGTGGTAGTTCTTCCACATGAATGACAAAATTTAAATAATAGTATCAGAAAAGAAGAAAACAAATGGAAGCAAACAACATTTTGTGTGCAAGTCAAGAATTACATTCATGTCATAGGTATTTACCTGAATTAGGCTATTTCATCTCCTTTCAAACAACCCAGAAAGTCAGGTTGTTGCTAAAAGTGTCCAGGAAGAAGCCGAAACAACAAAATATGAAAGAAGGACTTCAGATTTGTAGAATATGTCGTATGTGTTTTCCTTCTGAACCTACCTAAAACTCATTATTACATTTCCTGTAAACCTCTAAGTTACTGATACTTTACAGTTATTCCAAGTAAAATATACTTCATCCTGATATTCAGAGTTCCTAAAACTAAGTCTATATTATCAGTACGGTTGACACTGAATATTGAAGTTAAACTTCTGCCTTGATCATCTCCATTCATCATGCTAGTCTGCTTCAAAGGGTGATTTTGGTGACCTAGGATTCTTTTGGGAGAAACTACATCAGCCGCTCAGCTTCAACAGCTCCCAGGCAGCTTCCACACTGGGGGTGGGAGCTCTACCACCACAGGCTCTCCCTGGTGAACACAATGGTTCTTCTTTTCAGAGAGCTTCAAACCATTTGTGTACCAAAGATGCTTGGTCCAGTAAACAGACCAAATGTGATCTGATGTGATTTCCTTGAAACACATGTAATGGAGATGGGAAGGACCTCAGCACCAACAGTATCAAGCAAGTGATTAACTGGTATTGTACCAAATCGCTTACTAATGTGGAAACAGCCTGCTCCAGGAATTCCCAGGAAGCCAAGCAAACTCCCCTGAAGCCCTTCCTTGCGTTAAGTGGTACTATGTTGAAGCCAAGATATTTAACAAACCAACTTTTGCTCATCAGCTGTATTCCCAAATGAGTGAAATACATAGAACTGCATTTTGGATTGCATCCCTATCCCTTTAAGTTCAGCACCCCTTTTTTTTTAATGTCTTATGATCTTAAATATCACTATTTAAATACATTGTAGGTAGCATTATTTTATACTGTTTTCACCTAGTTATCTATCTGCTATAAATACACGTTTAGGTGATAACTAGTAAAGATTCAAACATACGTTTATCCAGATTGGATTTCAACTTCTCTCTCAGTTGCTAACACCTTTTTACTAGTGACCTCTTCCAGCAGATGTCATTATGTTGTAAGCAGCAAACAGAAAGCAGGCAAAGCCTGTATTGCAAAACAGGAGCACCAGAAAATGTTTAGTGCTCTTACTAATTGAATGTGTGCGTATGGAGGGAGTTGCATAGTAAACAAAAACATTGTGTAAGCTCTTATTTTTCACACCCTTTCTCCAAATATATTCAAACCACATTTTCAATCCTTGCAAGCATAAAATGAGGAATCATAAGTGCAAAAATACCTCTCCATTAAAAGTGTGTGTGTTGAGGTCCCTTTAGGTATCTCATTGTTTCCTTACATTGCCTGTATGGGATTATCTTCAATATTACTAAAATTTGACACTGCTGACATACTTATGCTTTCTAATAAACAAAAACCTGTTAAAGATTTTTCAAACAGAAAGACAATATATTCTGAATTTCAGTATTATGGGAATTACTCAGATTCACACAGAATAGCAAGCTTGACAAATTCTGCTATTTCTGAAATATTCTGGGATACTTACTGAGTGCAAGCAATGTGGGGCATCAGGTGCTGAAGCACCTGAAAAATAATAGTCTGAGTTCTCATGCGTACAATGTGTGAGATGGTTCTAAGTCCCGATATTTTCTGATTCAAGAGTGGAATTTATCCTGGAACATGTACATTTTCCTGCCCCTCTGTTAGTAGGGCTCAGAGATGACTATATATTTTCACCTCAGGATCTATAATACTGATCTACCCACTGAGCATCCACAATTGCCAAACAAATCCCAGAATATTAAAGTATCCCAAATCAGGACTAAGGCACTTTGACACATTAGTATCTCAAATGTAGTGGTGCACCTGTGGTGTGAGCAGATGAGCTGTCTTGCACAGTGGAGGCAGGAATATCTAGGAGAGGAGCAATAGTAATGTAAGGGAACAGGAAACATCACAGTCATCCTAAATTAAGCTGTTGTTGCTTGTGAATATACATCCAGACGCCATGTAACCGTTACTTGCAGTTTATATATTGTAGTAGTGCTATTGGATATGAGTCAGAGATTAGTAACTTCATTGTCAAAGTGTAGGAAAAGACAACCTGGAGGAAACTGTGGTCCAAGTGAGTAGCTGCTGTGCCAAATACTGATTTTTCAGAATTCTACAGTTTTTCACCAAAATAATTCTCAGCTCTCCAAACCCCAGAATAAAGAGGTAGTTAGAGTTGCTTAAATAATGATAAAGAATTTCTCCATGCTACAGACACATACAACACTCTTCACATATCACAGCACAACCTTTGGAAGTGCCAACACCATTTTCTGCAGTACTCTTGATGCATTATTGTAAAGATCAGAAAATTCATTTCATCGTCAAAAGGTAGGTTCTGTGATTTTAAGTATATACTGTCTTCTTTGATCCCCTTCTTACCTGAAACACAGAATACACCATTAATTATGTGCCCTTATCTAATGATGGCCTTTTTGTTTCCTTGTGCTCTAGTTTGGAGACTTGTTGGGTTTTAATGCCAGCAGGATATATATATATATGTCAGCACCTTTTTTATATTCTTATTGTAAAATTTCAAATAGCCTTAAAAAACTATATCTGCACACTTAATTGCAGTGATGTTCAATCCTAAAAGTGCCCCTGGGAATCACCTGAACATCAAACACTAATGCATAGTAGGGATTGAGCTGAGCGAGAGATAAGTAACACAACAGAAGGAAGAATGTGGACTCTGCCCCTGATTTTCACCATCTGTGACGTGATACCTGCGTCTCAGCACTTCTTGTCCTTTTCCATGTGAATACAAACATGTTAGCTTAAACCACACTTTGTGATTCAGCAATGTTTTAAAGTAACCTGCTTGGCATCTGCTGAAACAGCCTAGCAGTGCTTGTGTAAGCAGACAGCATGGCTCAGATTGACTGCCATACCTAACAGCTGAGAGAGAATTCCTGAAAATTCCTTCCTTATAAACAAACTAGATTTAGATAGAGAGACTAAAGATGGAAATGCAAGCCATACACAAATGAGGAGGCACTGGGACAGAATAAGCATGTACTGACACACCTGGTGAGACTGCAGCAATACCAACATTGGTCAGCACACTTTTCAGACTGAAGAACATTTTGATTAACAGGCACAGCTGCACAATCTCCAGTCACTATTTGCAATACTTTTTAAAAGTTTTTGTAAGAAACAAGAGAATGATGATCATATTATTCCACACTCCTTTCACTAAAAAATTCTTATCCAATGTACTCAGTAAGTAGAGAATAAAAAAGGCTTTTATAAGCAGGTGACTCTTCTGTTGTCAAGGTAAGAATGTGGAAGTGTTAGTTCTCTTTCTCTATGAGAAGGGAAGGTTGGAAACAATTACCAATATAAGGACTCAACTGAAATCAAGTTATATCCAAATACCTAACAGTTTTCAAAGCAGAATATATTATCAGATAAAGATTACTATAATTCACCAGAGTTTTTGAAAACTTTTATGAAAAATAAATTGTTTATATGCAATTAAGATCTTCAGACACATGAGCAGAGCTGTAATATTTTGTTCCAGAAGGTCAGCAACATGATGAATTCAATTAATACTCTCAAACTAATCCTACATTGTTAGAAAGCTATTCTCAACAACGACGAAAGTGTGATACCATCAGAGTCAATATTAGCTTTAAGGTGAGTTTTCTTCATTGTTTCTATATAATATTTTTAAAATTCTACTTTTTTTTTACTGCATCCTTGACATTATTTCTCCCAAGTCCTTTCTGTCACTTCCAGTTTCATCTAAGGTATACATTTTAAAGTATTAACACTTATCAGCAGAAAATGTCACTAAAATGCATCTGTCCAATGTTGTCCCTGCTCTTGCAGTTTGCTTCCAAGGTATGGCTTTAGATTTGCTTCATTATTATCACAGGAAAATAACTAACAGAATATACATTAACTCGCTTAGCCTTAGGTGACTGCATTTATTGTACTGGTCCAGCACCTTTACTGGAGTGTTTTCAGCTTTGAGCTCACTGGGTTGCTTGCTGCTGGTGTGCATATTTCACTCACCCCTTGAACATTCTTCCCCCACTAAGAGAAATCATGCACTGCACTTCACAGGGAGTACTCAGGACCACATAATTGCAATTTCACAGTGTAGACTTTAAGTCTTGTTTGAAACGAAGGCGGTGTACACTCCCAGAGAGTTATAACACAGTCTCTCAAGAAATCCTTCGCTCTTTTAATTTTTCGCTGGCATGCATTAGTAAATAAGTCAGAATGCTTCTGCCTTTTCTTCACTGAGATGCATACAAAATACATACTCTGCCTGCCAATATTGTAAAGTGATTTTCATTGTGCATTTTATGGAACTGTTAGATATGTTGGATGAAATCATGGTCTCCTTTGAAGTTAAGGAGAGCATTACTGTTGACTTAATGAGACCAAGATTTCTTTTATGTTCAAAGTTAGGCAATGTTTTTCACTCTCTTTTTTATTAAAACATACCTCAGAAAGTCAAAAAGTAAATCAGTACTTTCAGTGTTCTATCCACAACATCTAAAAGCCTAAAAATGTCAGTGATTCAAAAGTTTCCATAAATGGCTTTGAATGCCAGACAGAAAGTTAGAGTTTGTATGAAGTCAGAAATATACTAAACAGAATGCTTCTTGTTGGCATCAAGTCTGAGTTGGATTAAAAAAACCTTGTAAAAAATTCTACAGAATTTATTTTAAATTGCATTCTATCTTTTAATAACCTGCTTGAACCCATGAGATAAAAAATGAAACAGATTTATGACAAAATATTTTGCCAAGGATTAAAAAAAGAAATAATCAACAATCAAGGTTTTAAGTTTAAATTCTAACTAAGTCAATTTAATGGCTGCATCTCTGTATGGCATTTCCATAGGGTATATGAGAACATAAAGGTGAGCTAGAAGATATACCCCATACTGAGCTATAGCTGTCTAGAAATAGAATTTATAAATATCTCACATAGAAGGGTGGTATTTTTTAAGAAAATATGTCACATTTTGGGATATTTTAGTGGGTCTTGGTGCTGTGAACATACTCAGACACATTCAGAGGTCATTCTTCAACAGCTGTTTCTTGAAAGGAAGCTGAAAGGCACTTCTTTATGTAGAAGTTTTTCTATTTTAAAGAAATAGGAGTATGTGGACACCCTGAGTTCAGACCCAAATCCTAAAGAAACATTCATCATTTTTTGATGGAAAACCAGGATGAACCAGGTTAATGTCCTTTCCATTTCTTATTTGTTTTAGTATCTGAAAGATAAGGTCATGGCTGATGTTAAAATAGTTACACAAGGCTGGAAGATGGTAGAACAAATATTTGCCACTTCAATACAATGCTTTTCCTCATTATTAAATGGGTATTACAAAAGCATGTAGAAATCTAGCAATCTGATGTTTGGTATGAAAAACCTACAATAGCTAATCTAAAAGCCTTGAATGCTTAAAATGCCTACTGACATCTAGCAAACACATCACCACAGTAAAATAGGCAACTTTCAGGATGCCTTGGCCAACTATTTCTGCAGAAGCAGACTTTCCTGAGCAGATGTCAGCTTATAAGCAGACAATAACCAGCCATTACTAGGATGGAGAATTTGTGCTTGAGTGCTTTTGGAGGTCTTTCTGTCAGATATTCCATGTTCAAAGGATCAACCAATATTCTCAGTTCAGATTAATTTCAGATAAAGCATAATAAACAAGGAATGTCCTAAGAAAGAGGAGAAATGTGAGTCTAAATCCCTTGTCTCCATCTTGTATTTCCTGAGAGCACAAAAGACAGAAAAATATTTATGTTTTTGCATTACTCCAAAATCAAAATGCTCAAAAGATTGAGATTGCATTATATTATAAAAGTACCAAAAAAAAAAAAAAAAAGAAAAAATGTTAATTGAAAATGTTCTAAAAGCAGATACTCCTCCTCTGCTTTTACTTTATGTCACATTTTTCCCCTCAATTGTAATCTGCTTTGTTTATTTACACTGTGAGTTACACAGAAAAGAAATGCAGAAATGCTCACCTATATATCTATAATGTGTAATCAAGACACACAGGACTCATGGAATGATAATTAAACAAAATCCTGCATGCATCTTAGATTGATAGATTATGACTTCAAAATTCAGCTATGGACAGGCAAAAAAGGGGTGTTGGATTTCTTCAGCTTTCCTTCCACGTTGGTTTTGGCATCCAGGATTAATACCTACATATAATGTTCTCTCCTACAGGCCTGTATAGGGTTTCCAATATACAGCCACTCCACTACTGAGTTAAAAACTTCTACTTCATTTCCTGGTGGACCTTGAAAACAATACATACGTTTCCTTCCTTTTTTCTTTTCCTCCTCCTTCCCTGAAACCAAGTCTTTCCAGTTTAATTTTTTTGAGTCATCTCATGAATTTTGTTTCTGTATTTAAAATAAGAATTGAACATTTCTGACAGTTTGTTTTCTTAAACAAGCATCTGTGAGAACCCTGAAGCCATGTACTGTATTATAGGTAACCAGAATAATAACGTAATGACTTCCAAACAGCATTCAAGATGCTTTACTTATTCTAATAAGAAAGAACAAAAGACTTTTAAAAGCAGGATGTGTCTGACATTATCAAGGTCCCTTACATGGAGTTACAGAGAATGGGAATAGGTACAATCAATTTATCATGAAAGAATCTTGCTCTGCAGTATACAGAGTATGGAGAATTTGTTCAGTATGCAGCAGTATAATGAAACAGTGAGAGACAGAGATTATGCTTTCAGTTTTATTCATATTATGCATAAGAATTCAGAATTCGTTCTTTGGAGGATAAGCATCCTAAATCACCTGTAAAACATTTGCCTTATCTTTCAACATTAAAGCAGTAGTAGAAGTACTGCTGAGTTCTAAGAAAAAATTAACAAGCTTAGGAAATCAGTTTAACATTCTGCAAGTCTTCCAGTGAAATGTTAACTTTTTATACACAGAAGTGCTTGTGAGCACTTAGGCCTAGAAAACTAAACCCACCTCCCCCTCCTTACACCATTTTTTTTTTATTATTTTTTTGAACTGAGTAGAAAATATGTAGAAGAAAATGCAACTATATATACTTCTGACAGCTCAAATGATACATAAATATAAGGGCTGACAAGGGTTGGTTTGTCATTGTAGTTCACTTCGATCAACTCTACATGGTTCTGTAGGACAATGAAATTCAATGCACTTATAATTTCCAAAAAGTGAGCTCAGATTCTTTTAAAAGCATTTCTATGTGAAAACGGATCATTTACATGCCAAAAGCACTTTTAATGTGACATATTTAGCACATGTATTATTGAGTACGAAAGCTGCTTGAACTTAGTGAATTTTAAAGTCTATAAAATGGCACCCTGCTGAGCAGAAAGGTAGCTGTTCAGTGAATTTCCCAGTTATGTGATTATTTTGAATAATAGACTTGTACATAACTTTCTACGAAATTAAAGGTATGACATTTGCTTTAGTTCAGTCCTGTAAATTGCACTTTAGAACATAAAGAATGGGCTGATGTATGAATTTGTTGTTCCTCCAAGCAATTTTGCTGATTTTTTAAAGAACAGTTTTATGTTTCATCTATTGAGTAACACATCAAACAGTTATCTTAGTAGATTTAATGAGCATTCATGTATAACTTAACACATATGAGGAACAGTCAGGAACCTCAAAAATAAAAGTATTGTGTGTTACCTTAGTTGAGAGGGATTCACCCAGACCCTGATGCAAGATGATGACTAGTTTGATGAAAAGTCCTAACACTTATGAAGCTTAATTAAGAGAAGCATCTGGAAGTATAAAAACATGATAAATTAATTTACTTTGGCTCAGGTTCTCTTCAACTTGTTTAAACACACTGTGCATTTCACTGTAGTGGAATTATGCATTACTCGCTCCCAGACAAAGACAAACCAGCAGGAGAATAAGCCGTATCATGGGTTTTTTTAATTTTTTTTTCTTTCGGAACAACATAAAGCACTTGAAAATATAAAATACACAACAGAAAGCCTCCCTGTGTGACACATATATAACCATTTTTTTCTGATTATGCTTTGCACAAAGGGCAAAGGTTGGAATTTTTGCCCATGAACTATATTCAGTGGAAAACACCCTCCATAAAGGTGGTGCTCTATTTGCTTTCATTGCTATCAAGTTGTCCACTGATAATAATTCACCTGGCATCAACACACTACATTACTTTTGTCAGCAGAGTCCAAAAAGTTTCATCATGACTACCAGCACATGGCCTTAGTTAAAGCTAAAGAGTGGACAGACCATTTGCAGTTAAGCATGGGCTTAAGCACTTTGTGGAATTTGGGTCTATGAAATGGGATTCAGTAAGTCTATCATGAAAAAGAATATTCAAAAAGTCATGTCCCCCTACCCCTTTTTTTTTTTCCTTTTTATTAAGCAGGATGCTTTCAGAAAAGATATTCAGAGGTAGAAGATCAAAGTGACAACATTTGATACTACACATGATGCATGATCCTTAACTTGATCACTTCCTGCTTTTCCATGTTTTCATTCCCTTATTGGTGGGTCTGAGGAATTATATCTTCAGCTTCAAATCTGATGTAAGATGACAGTGCAATGACAGACACAACAGAAGGCTAGAAATGAAGATTCAGGGGCCAAATCTACCCAACAGTTTATCACAAAGAGAATGAAACTCTCTGCTAGGTATGGAAGCTACCTGAAAATTTCAGAGCTCCTGAGGATAAACTGTTGGTTAACATGCAGCTGGGAAGGGCAAAGGGCTGAAATGGTGGATGGGATAGGTCACTTCCTGAGTAAGTATGCACAGACATGTAGGTGCTTTACCAAACGTATGTATATTTCCCTTTAATTCATAGTCCAGAATGGTACATTAGAAATTAAATGAAAGAAATACATGAAGTCCAAAATTTACTTATTTCCAAATGTGTTATTAAAAAAAAAATCAAAATATAGTAAATATGGTAGCCAAACAAAAGCAACAGTTTAAAACTGTTCCCTGTTCACTTCTGAAATGTAATGTTTTGAAGGCTTGTTCAGAGCACTCCCTATTCTTCATATCCTGTAGTAATCCAACGGTTACTAATCTAGACAAACGTATGTTAGTGGGGGGAAAAAAGGTTGCTTTTAGCAGACACGCGGCAAGGTTTTAATTTGTAGCTGATAATTTGCTACTGGAAGCTTACCCTGATTAGTCTTCTTATGGCACTAACAGTTTTTGAGGTAGTGTGAATTACCTACTGTGTATGTTTTTACCACCCATTCAGGGATGAAAATGAGTTACAACCTAGTCCTCAATTAAAGCTTGAAATAAGAAAACCTAAAACTTCTTTTATGTCCTCACTTCTAAAGAAGAGAATTAGTTGCTTCTGATATTATTGGAATTGTAATTCACACTCCTGGAAATCCAGCAATGGATCTTTCAACCCTTTTCAATGAAGCACATTTCAGCTGTTACCCAATTATGCTGCCTTTGCTCCAAGTCAAATCATCATCCAACAGCTGAGAATTGAAACAGACTCCATTTGTGAAAATGAATGGTGTATTTATCTGGTAATGCAGAATGTTTTTAAGTGTTACTCTAGCTGTCGTGTAGAAATTAGGATGTTATTGCTTGTACTATTAATTCTCATTTCTGGGAAACTGATTTGTAGGTTGGTTTCATCAGAACGTTATAGTAGGATTTTCTATCAGCATTACATGCAAACCATGCCATAGGCACTGCAATGAGCAATGTATTGGCCATAATCTAAGCATCTGGCTTGAAATAAAGAACTCATCACAGGAATCATTATTTCTCAAAGGGGAATCCATGTTACCCTTTTTGTACACTGGTGCTTAATAGCCCACTAATCTTAACTGATCACCCTCCCACAGAATGATAGAAACTAGATGGAACTAATAAATACAAATAACAGAAAATAATATTTCCCTTACCTAGCTTTCCCTGTTCTCTCTTAACAATGTGCAGATATTTTTAAGCTATTGTTTGGGGCAAGTTGTAATAAATAGCAAGATACAAAGCATCCTTCCTTACTATCCAGCATCCTAATATGGCAATTTTCCTAGTTAGCCATGGTAGCATGGAATCTTATTTTAGATTTCATTAATAATATTTTTAAGGAAGGGAAAAGTGAGATAAATTCTACTGGTAAATATTGTAATTATTTTATTCTGTCACTATTCACAGGTTCCCATAGATGATGTGAGACAATGTAACAATAAACAATAACACAACTAGTAGGTGTTGAGGCTAACAGCTAGGAGACAGGACATTCTTCATTAAAAAGGAAAAAAAAAAAAAGTGACAATCAGGGGTAGAGGAGTCATGGGAAACATTCCAGTGTACCAAAAATGCAACATATTTATTTAGGTGGCTACCCTGTAAAATGAAGTGCAGTCGCTGCTTCTTAGCTCATGTCAGCCACTCCAGTGAGATTAAAGATAGCTGAAGAAGCCTATCTGTACTGAAATAAATTCTCCTACCACTTCTGTGAATATACTGCTAGGAATGGGGGAAGAGAAACAATGCGCAAGCAAAGCAAAGCTACTGCACTGATGAGTGGCAACTGCCAATTTACATGCTTTGTATAAGATGGCTTTTCCCCCTGCAATAACTTTAAAGAACCGTGCACAGATTACACAGAAATGTACCCAGTTTAGTCCTTGTTAAATTAAATAAACCCTTCCCAAGCAGAAAAACTGCCAGATACAGATTTCTCTCTCCTCTACATACATTATTATTTCTGCTTATTCTTCTTTGGTTTTGTGGTAAACGGACTTATTTAGAGTTCCTTTGTCTTTTACCCCTCGCTACCCTTTCATAGCAGGTTTTGTCATGCAATCACTCTCAAGTTCTTTTTTTATTGTAAAAGTGACATTTAGAATAATGAACTTAATCTAATTCCATTTTTATCATACAAAGGGCCAGATTCTCAGCTGTTATAAACTTGAGGTCAGTACATCTGATGAGTGCAACTTGACTTTGACTTTAAGAAAGCCCGCCAGGTGGAAAGAGCTCTTCCAAAATGTTTAAATTATATGAGGGTTTTCTCCTAGATTCATCAGACCTCGGTTTGGGCATCTAATTTAGGTGCTTATGTTCTGTGTTTCTTCTACCAGCTAGCCATCACTCTGTAAAGACTGTCTCTCTCTTACCTGACAGCAACGATTCCTCCAGCATGAAGGGAGCTTCCATGAACCTCCAATAGCAGGAAAAAATGTACCTTTTCTGTGTGTTTTTCTCAGCTGAGGTCGCAGCATTGTAGCTACCAAGCTTCTCCAAGAGGGTATTGTGTAAAACAAGGGGTGTAAAAATGAGACTTGGTTTGGACTATTCTTTGTGTATAATCACTGCAACACCGGCCTCTATACCAGCCCTAAGGAAGAGGCTGGTTTCTGCTACCCACTTCCTCATCTGTAACAATTTGTAAATTTAAATTTATATCTGGTTGCTGATTATTTGCAGTATATTCATTTTGACTCTCACAGTGTATTCTTCGATGTGACTGGTCATCAAAGTCACCTTTTATTTTATTTTATTTTTTCCCCACAGCTGCTTTAATGGCTCAAATTTTTTGGACATAAAACTAAAATGTTCCAAACAGTGAACACCCAATAACACGTAATCTTGTTCACACTGGCATTTTCCCCATGCAAATGCAGTTATTCATGATTTTCTCTTCCATTCCATATTTCCTGTTATATTGTAGTCACAAAGTAGTCCCTGAATATGTATTAAGTGGTCACTTGATGAACATTTATGCCATGTTTGTTTTGCACTGCTTACAAGTGATGACAATCAAGAATTGTTTTTAAGCAATAAAGTGTTTTGCAATGTTTTCCATTTCCCAAAAACTGCAAATAAGAGGCCTTATTATAAGTGAATTTTACAATTTCATATGTTTCGGACTTACATCTTCAGACATATTCAATATTCAGCCAATTTTTATAAAACTATAAAAAAGATAATACATATACATTCCAACAGCAACAAAATCTGGAAGGTTCACAAATCATTTTCGATTATACAAGTAGACCCTTGCTTTCTTCTATCAGGGTATAGGTAGATTTATTTCTACAGACTTGGAAATAGAAAGCGATGAAGAACATACTACATCTGAAAAGAAAGAACGTACTTCTTGTATTAAAAAAGACATTCCTTGGCTTGATTAAAAGTATAGATCTACTTGAGAAGAAACCACTACAAGAATAAAGAAAATTGTATCTTTCTTTCAGAAAATCCTATTAATAGAAAACCAGAATTCCTCAGCTCATCATGCCCATTCACCAAGCCCATACACCTGATCCACGTCCCTTACACCATGCACTCAAGTGATTGTCAGGCTAAGTCTATAATTTTTCCTAAGTACTGCACATTGGGTCCTGCCACACATAAACTTGGTAAGTACAATAATAAGCAACTATCTTGTGCAACACAAAATCCAGTTTGTACAGTGCTTTGAAACATTGAGACATTTCAAGGTAATTTCCCAGAGATATACAATAATTAAATAATACAGTCTGCAGCTCCAAGCTAATGACGGTAAGCAAAGCGAAAACAAGTGAGTCTTCTCTACTATCAAGGTAGGGAATCTTTCTGTTCCTTAATCTTTTCCTCTCCTGGGGCTGTCAATTGTGCAAAATGGCTTGAAATTATGGATTTTTTTCTTATGGACTACAATTTGCTCAGGGACTCTTCAAGTAAACAAAGTCATTCAATTTATGATCTGGTTGCCTCTTTCCCTAGTATATTTACAATGCATTTTCTGTAATTGTTACAATATTGATCAAGGAGTGTTTTGTAAATATTCTACAGAGTGGTGGTTTGGTCTATATATGGAAAAAGTGAGGTGATGACAGTCCACATTTATTTTTCCCACAAAAAGATCTGCACAACATTTTTACTTTGATCATACCATACTTCTGATCCATTTTGCATACCAAAAAACCAAACAAAAACCAAATCCTACAACATGACAAACACTGAAAGCTAAATAAAACTTGAATTGTGACTTTATTGAAGCCTATTAGAGATTTACTATTCACATCAACGTGCAAGCATTGTACTTTGAAAGTTGTAATGTATGTAGTTCCCAAACAGCATAAAAGAAATTTCTTTTGAAACAGAAGCTAAACCAAAGCAGACTCTTTTAAAGGACATATTCTGTTCCATATATTGACACAGAAAGAAGAGCAAAAAGTGGTGAAAATCAGGATGCAGCAAACATGGTGTTTCTTTTATGCCTTTAGTACTCTGTAGGTTATCAGTGATGGATATGATTTCCTCTGTGCATTTTCCTTATTATTCTCCACCAAAAACTCTTTACCAAAGCTGTTTCAGGTAAAACCACTGTTAACCATTTCATGTCTCTTCTAGTCCCTCACCAATAAGCCCCAAAGAGAACATGTAAATTATAGTATGGCTTCCTTGATAGAGATGTTAGCATTTGGAAGAGATCTCCAAAGCAGCATGGGGGGTGAACACCCTGTCATCTATTGTTATAGTTCCATCTCTGCCTGCAGGATTGGGGACTTCATGTTGTGTTTCATTACTGCCCTAGGTGACATAACAAGCAAGCAGAGCTGTATTAACCAGACCATTATTAGACATGCTAAGGAGCCTGTACTCTGTGCTGTGGCTCTGCAGCATGTCCCTCTGCAGCAGACCCACCACTTTCCATTCTCTATTCAGTCCTATGTCCTCTTGAAACCTGAGGCTTTCTCTCACTCCAGTGATGTCTTGGAAGTTATTAACTATGGTTTTCCACAGCCCAGAAGGCAGCTTTTTAACTTTCTAAAATTCCAAGGCATGAGACGCCAGGACACATGAGTAGTGGCAAATACAACCTGCAATCACATGAGGATGGACAAAAGGGATGTACCTGATGCATTCATGCAAATGTAGAGGGCTACTGTATATAAATATGTGGGGGACAGTGGTTCCTAATGCTGCCTCAGGCCAGGGAATGACTATGAAACACAGCCCCTGGGTACAACACTGGCCTTATGTTCCCTCCTGTCCAGCATATTATCCTACACCAGGTACATGAAGCAGGCGAAGAGACTGGAGTCCTGTGCAATGTGAGATGAAGAAGTGTGAAGGATAGAGCTTAAAAGTTGGCGTATCCTGTAGTAACGATCTAGTAGAGCATATAACATACTAGTGTGTCAATGTTTGGCAGGTTATTGCAATATAAACATTCCTACATATAGAATAAGGGAGTGAAGACTGAGAAGTGACGGACAAGGATTTTGTACATTGATTGACCTCATTAACTACAAAGTACCTACAGCACAACAGTTGTGTAACACTCATCCTTCTCCCCCTGCTTTACAACTGTAATGCAAAGAATGAGAACTCACCGTTACACATAATAACCAGAAAAAAGTATTTTATATTTCTTAACATTGCAATGTCTACACACTGACCGGGTCCGTCAACATGGAAGGTTGCCCATTCAGCCACAAAACCAAGAGGGGGAAATGGACAAGCTCAGAGTAACGGCACCTACTCCAGCTCTGCCCTGTCACTGACCTCAACTTCAATCAGGGCAAACCACACTTTACAGAAGGAGCAACAAGGGTGAAGCAAAAGCAGTTCAGCTTCTCTGCTGCTACAGGTCAAGTATAAGCAAAACTCTTTTGAGGAAAGACTGCCAATTTAGGTGAATTATATGTAGTGGCTTTGTGATGTAGATTACTGTCCATGAGGGACTGGATTGAAAACACTGAACTCATTGTGTATGCACATATAGATTATGTGATAAAGTTAACTATAATTTAAGAGATCTATACTGTCATAAAAACTGTCTCAATAAGACCATTAAAAGAGTATAGTAGCTGCATTTTAGATTACTGGACTCCAGGTCTGAGTTTGTAGTTATTTCTTAAACTGAAACACTGACTTCTATTTTTGACTCTTACAGTGTTTTATAGATAGAGTCAGAAGCTAAGAAACAGTGCTCTACTCTAAAATGAAGCAAAGTTTTCAATAAACCAGCTGAGTCTCTTCAGCCAAGATTATTCATCAATTCTCAATCAATTATTTTTTTGTAAAATGTCAGAATAAAATTCAAAATATGGGAGAAGGAATCTGGCTGGTTGGTTAGTTCTGATGAGAGGAACTGAATTTGAACATCATGAAATATTTCCAGGTTCTCTTTTGTGTGAAAATAACTTTTTATTAATTTCTTTTTAGTATAGCAAGATTTAATATCTCAATTTCTGACCCTTTTTTCCATTTAGATATTATGTGATAGTTTATTATCATAAAAGCAAGATAATGCTGACAAATGCAGAATCAATACCTGAAATAATGCCTTCAAATTTTATGGACTTACGTTCAAATAAAACCAACAAAAAAAATTGACTCTGAAAAAGTTACAATGAAATGAGACTCCAGTAACTGTGTATGGCCCCCCTGATTGGTCTTTAGCTCAACCAACCTTCAGCAATTTTGGGAATATTTTAAAAAGGTTTTTTTTTTTAAATACTCTACAGTATGCATCTTATGTTCAGTCCAAATAGGAAGATGACAGAATAAGAGCTAAAGTGAGCAATCATATAGAAAACTTAAATACTTACACAAGCTTGCAAAGGCATTCTGAACTTTATGTTGCCCTTCCTTTTTGTCTCCTGTGGCAGGCCATGTGTTGAAATGCTCCATGGGACTTCCCAGTACTTGGCCTTACTTATTCAGGGGACAGATGAGAAGGGTCCTCTGCATCAACTCTACTTAATGGAATGTTACGTTGCCAGATGAGAATTCAGAAAGCCAGAGAAATGGCAAAAAGGCCAGTGATCTTTTTATACCTCACACATCATCCAAGCTAACATAAGCAACAACCTGCTATGTAATTTCACGTTTATTTTAAATGGTTCTTGTAGAAACAAACAGCAACTTATAGAATCAAAGCATCTAAATCACTAAGCACATTCTCCCTTAAAACATAAAATGAGCCAGGTAGTTATATCACCATGTATAAATCCAGGACTTCTTCCTTTAGTCTGCCTGATCTGGTTTATGGGCAACAAACTTTTCTGCCTATTCTGAAATCTGCAGTTTCTTTTTAGTATTTCTGCCTTTATAGCTCTCAGCTTTATACTGCGCTACAGAGGCATCATACTTGCAACCTAAACCACAGAAGATACAAACTGTATTAGCAGAATGTGGTGATGTTTGCTATAGATAAGATTCTCCCCTTGTCTATGGATCCACCCATATCTTTGCCAAAAAATCTGTCAAGTCTGTCAAGTGTGGGCCAAGTGTGGGTAAACTGTCTGTGCTTCCCAGACTGATTTGAAAAGATCTTTCTCCAGAATCCTACATTCCCATATCAACATTTGTGTCACCCTCTCTCCGGGGCATTACAAAGAATAATTTATGGAATGTCTTTATTTTTGTCTTTGTGAATAGTGATAAAAATCCAAATAATCTATTCATCATCTGAACCAATGAAACTCACTTTTCTATAGATTTCTTTACTATTAACTCTGCTACCAAAATGCAGACCCCCAACTGCACTGGGACCACTATCTGAGCCTCTCTCCCTGATGGGTTTTCCTGATTCTTCTAAGGTGTGAATGATTGGGGCAGCCTTCTTTTTCACTCGGGTCCTCAAATACAGTTTTTACTTTATTTGGTATCCTATCTGGTATCTACTGCCTATGAAATTCAGTGGAAATCAGCAACTGTTTTCAGAAGTGATTAGCAGAGGACACAGAAGATGGAACACTGGGGACAAGTACAGCTGTTTTTTCAAAAGGAAACCTGGCTTGATAATTTTTCACATTTGTAACAAACATGAAGAACAAATACTACACCACTGACTTATATACAGTAATCTAAATAAATTTTGTCCAGTAAACTTGGTTTAGGACAGGGCAAGCTACGTAGTTAAGTGGACTAAGAACTGACCAGCTGACAGGTCCCATATGTGGTTTCAGTGAGGAATTTCCATCAAATGAGGGTGTCAAAGTGTGAAAGTGGCATTGAGCTTGACCCTATTTAAAATTTACATTCTCTGTATGGCAGAATATAAACAATCAAGGCTGATAAAACTAGGCAGGTAACACAGAGGTCAGGAAAACCATAGTTGGCAGTCAAGATGGCATAATGTGCTGGGTCCTTTCCATGCAAAATATCAACAGAACTAAATGCAAAGCTGCACACTGAAGGATGAGAAATAAATATTCAGAAGAGGCTGATTGCATGCTGGAAAACACTGGCTGAACAGGACTGGAGGTTCTAACAGAAACATATCTTAACATGAGCTCCCCAGGTATGTTGAGTGATTTCCAAAGTGAGTGGCTGATCACTTCCTTAGTGCTCTCAGTAACATGACTTCAACAAGCCATATCGCCACATGTGATGGTGGAGCAAGTGTTGTACCCAGAACGGTTTTAGGGTCTCAGCTGATCTCAGCCATCTACACTAAAGCTGCCAAAGGAAATGGCACCAGAACTGAATTCCTGTGCATAATTTTACATGAGAGAATGAGCAAAGGGACTTAGTGACAGAACAAATTAGTACAGGATCCATTCATTGTTTAAGAAATACTGCAATACAAATCCTTTCTCGGGTCACACTGAAATTGAATTTTGATGTCTCTTCTTATTTTTCCATATGAAAGGGCCAGGAAATGAACTGCAATAGTATCACAGGTCACTAACTACATACTTTTCAGGGACCCACCTTCTTGCAATGCCTGTCTACAACCAATCCTACAGTTTTCATAAACGGCATATTGAGATGTAGTATTTTAAAAAAAAAAAAAAAGTGAAGAAAACTCTGAACAGCTAAACCTGAGGGAAATACGGCATATTAATGGCAAGCATATTTTTTATCACATCATTGAACAAAAAAACTCAAAAAGAAAGAAATAGTGGTGTTTTCAAATGTGGGTTTTTTTCCTCAGATAATATGACAGCTATAACATGACACTGTACCATTGTGCAAGCTAAGCATATTCTTAGGAAACCAGGGTCAGCTCCTAGAACCAGGCAGCATGCTGCCCCACGGGACCTTCCATCCATGCCTGGCAACTTTTAGTCATAAGCATCTGGCATCAAGTTGCATGACTAAAGACATTTTAACAGCTCACATAAATAGACAATGGTAAGATCAACCCTAGCATATGGGAACCCCTCAAAAACCATTTTGTTATCTTTTAAGTATTTTAAAGTTCTGGGGGGAATTAGGAGCACAGTAACCACTACTGAGTGCTGTCCACCATGGTGCTGAGTGGACAGCTCAGGAGTGGGAGGATTGGATGAAAAATAAGTAAAAAGAGTGCATTGAATGGGAAAACAGAAAGGTAAGTTTATCTTTTGTCCAAGGAAGCAGACAGGTGGCACAGCAATATCTGGCAACTGCTTCTAGTTGGGATTAACATCTAAAAAGAGGTTTTCCAACAGGTCCACAGACCAAGGTCTGTCACTTCATTGGATAGTGATGGAAAACATACAGTGTACCACGTTCCCTACTGAACAGTACTTGACAGATGCAGGACTACATCCACTAGAATAAAAGAAAAGAAGAATTGAGAAAGTTGGTAAATGCCTAACTTCTAAATTTTTTGGCATGCAAGCATTAGCATCCACATATACCATGCGCTCTTTAAAGGTCACAGAAACATACTCAGAATTGGGGGGGTTGGGGGGGTATCTACCATAAACGTGTGCCATACCCATGCCAAACAGTTTTCTTGAAGTAACTGTTACTTTTACAGTAGCAGTATTAGTGTATTTTAACTGTGAAAAGCTTTTTATTAAAAATATATTGTTTATGTTGTGATTTAGAGGTTTGTATTGGGTATTAAACATATACATGATTCAAAAAGGTGTTAAGGGTGTGCTTTATAATAAAGCTAAAAAGGGAAAGGAGTACAATAAGCCAGAAACTTGTATTATGCTTCTCTAAGAGGAAAATTGGGTTTATGTCTTAAAAGAAATTTATAAATGTGATGAAATATAATTTAGCATAAACATGTATCATTTATCCAAAATACTGTAACATAATTGTAAAAATATAGGAAAAAATGGAAATACATCCATTTAAGTTGCTCTCTTTCTTTATAGGTTGGTATTAATGACTTAAATCACCCAAATATGAAATGCATATCAATAATCACCACATTTCCTTATCTGTTCCTTCAAAGGCAATTTCATTTTTAGATGTAATTGTTTAAATGGCTTTTATAGCATCACAACCACAGACTACTGCCACTTGTCTGATGGAAACAGCCCAGTTTCACAGTTTTCTGAACCATAAGGCCAAAGCCACCTGAGTGTTGTAATTTCAGAGTAGCAGGACAGGCATATGCTTTTATGCAGTCAGAGTGTAATGGGTTCTGTGTGATCTGAGACAACAGAGGGTTAGTTGGAAACAGTACTTAAAAGCTTGGAGATACCAAACACAGAAACACATTCTGCTAGAGATTTGGAGAACTATACTGATACAGAAATTTTTTTGCTACTTTTCTGCTGATAGGAACAGCAAGCACATGCCTGTTGCAAATAAAAATAATCAATGAAAGGATGCAGAGTCTGTGCCCCTGCTTGCTTTCCTCAAGACAAGAAGTTATAAGGGTGTACTGTGGCCTGCAAAAGGAGGGAAGTGGTTCAAAGGCTAAATTCAGCTGAAAGGGAGGCTAAAGGTCTGTATGCAATTGCTCCTTGACATTTCTGCATGTAATTACCATCTGTCTATTTTAGACAGACACCTATCTCACTGGTTTTGCATTCAGTCACCCCATTTGCATGCACACTTATGGTAATTGCAAATGTAAATATGGTGGGGAAATTGACCTCAGGCCTTGATTATTTTTTTTTTAAATGTGGTCCACATTTATAAGAGCACAGTTAGATTTACCGCTCAAAAATTCTGTTCCTCATAAATATCAGTTATTTGGTTTCCAAATATTCAGAAGTGAAGGAAAAGAGAAGGGGAGAAGAACTGTAAGTAAGAATAAAGACACGTTTGAAGGAGCAGGCAGAGCTTAGGATAAGAAATATAGTGACAACATTGTGATTTACAGATCAAACATTCCAGCCAGAAGCTGTGTAGGAAAGCAAGATACAGCACTGTTCCAAATAACAGGATAGCTCTTCAGCTGATGCAATTCAGCAAAGCTCCACTGGAAACAATGAAGTTACGCTGATTTACACTGGCTTGAGATCTTGCTCAATATGTTTATAGCTTAATGGCTCAATATTAATCTAAAAATCAGAAAAATAACAACTTGTCATTTATTTAACCCCAGCATGATGGAAGGTTAAGCTAAATACAGAAAGCCCATAACAAATAGCAGGGACATTCTAAGGTCACCTAATGAAGGCTGTCGTTTTTGTATTCAGGCCAATGATAAAAGAGTTTTTAAATGTTTGGACATTCAATCTATGTAGTGCCACAACCTGAACATACCCCTTTGCCAAACACAGGCTCACTAAATCCTCTTGGAATGTTGTTTACCTCTGAATAAATCAAATTTGACAGAGTAGGTTAACTTTACAGATTCATTTTTCAATCACAAGTGATTGATATTTTTTACAGAAAGCAAGCTACAAAATTCTTACTGCATTACTGACTATTGGAAGTCATATTGTTCTTGGGTGTCATATGGAAATCCAAGCCATTTTTCAAGCACTTTTTTCACAGTCATCCACCCTCTCTGTGAGAACGCAGCAGCGAGTGTACCTCAAACGAGGATCACACAGCAGAGATAGTTTATCAATTATTTTAAGTCAGTGCCTGTCTCCCAAAGGCTGAACATGCTGTACTGTGCATTTTTCAGCACTAGTCCAGCACTAAAATCCTAAATCCATTATCTAGGTTTATGCCACACAACAATAAAGAACAGGCTACTGAAAGAAGCTGAATGAAAGCTGAGATATAGGAAGGTTTATTGTTAGTTGATTAAAAACAAATCATAGCAGAAAATAGGAAGGGGAACAATTCCTATCATTTGATTAAAAAATATCTTATGTGGAAAGTCCAAAAATAAAACACTCCTTCAGTTTAAAATTTGTGTCTATTTCTTGTTCTCTTAATTAAAAAATAATGTAAAATCTTCTGATGCCAACACTACTTATACATTGCGTTACTTGTTTGTCCAACCAAATAAGCTATTTTCTTTAGTATCTGTTTAATTATTATACATAATACTGCTTGAGGCCATCTGATATGGGTGTCTATGGAAAAATGATGCTAATTCACTTTTATTATTATAATGACCTTGGTCTATGACAGGACTGAATTAAATATCAGTGAGAATTTACACAATTCACTATGCTCAGGTTTAGGCCACTTAACATGCAGTGTGTAGCTGGAACACCTAAGTCAAGTGGATGGATTTAGATGCACATTTGTCCCAAAGCTCTCTGTACTGTCAATGAAGACTGATAGGTACTGCCAAAAGGCAATTCAGATCTCAGAGGAACGGAGTTACCCTTTGGGGTGCCTGCTGCCTCCACTTTCCATAGAGGGAGCCTAGGGTCAGCATCCTTCTATTTAGTGCTCTAAATGAGTGCTTAACAGTTTTTTGGGGGTGTCACATGCTGGGGAAACATGTATCCTTGAATTGTGAACATTTAATATTATAATACTTTGTTGGAAAACTAATAGTTCCTGCCTACAAAGTCAACAACAAATTGACCAAATCCCAGTGTCCAAATCCCAGCTTTGCCCTGAATTTTCTCAGTGTTCCATTACAATTGAGCCTATAAGTGCTTGAACATCTACTGTTTCTCAAAGGAACATCAAATTTCTACAACTTTATATACCCAGGCGTTCATAAATTTAGTTTTTATTTTTTTTCAATGTAGTCTAGAGGCATTGTCATAAAAGTTCCAGATGCCTTCATTGTGGATGGGCAAATAGCTTATTTGAGAACTTTTCTTACTTTTCCTATTCATATATTCAAAAAGGCAATTAAGCATCTTATTTTGGAGATCTACTTGGGGTAGGACTGATAAATATTGAGTCCTCAGAATTGTCCTTCATTCAGTACAGCTAACGTGTGCATTTGTTTCTTTAATTTCTATGTATAAATCTCACTGATAGCAACTGAAGTATCTCCCTGACTTGCTGAGTAATCCTCCCTCACTGAGTAACCTCTTGCTTGTTGATTAAATTGTCTCAAGTTAGGAAACTAAACCAAGACATTCATCCCCACTGTGTCCATCTTGTAATCACTGCATTAGTGCTTTAAGAAGTGCCATGTCCTCCATTCTTTCTATTTAAAAGAAATACCATCCCTGTTTACTTACTAGAAAGTAGAAGCCTGGGCACCTAACTACAGAAGGGCACCTAATTACAGTGAAGTGAGTCTCAATGGAAGGAAGTGCCACTCTTACCCTTGAAAACGCAGTCAGAGTGTGACTTCACCCCAGATCCAGGCACTGCTGGACTGTTTGCTTGTTTAAGGTTTCTATCCATTCTGGTTGCACATTTTTTTGAGACTCTCATCCACGATATCTTGCACCACCTCTTAGGCACCTCAGTTCCACGATCTTCGAGGTTAAGCACTTGAACCAAGAACTTGAGTTTGGTATCACAGCTCCTAAATTCCTTCTTTTGTACTAAGCATGAATGAAACTATAAGGATCAGGATTAGAAAATCAGTGAGACATTCACTGCTGGTGTCTAGGAAAGCACATTACAGGAGCACTGCTATGTTCACCTTTCTCTTAGTATCCCCTCTGGACACCTCTGCCACTGGCTACCTACAGAGAAAATGTTGTGGACCCAGTGTCTGAACCTGCATTAACCCACTACATGTACTATATGTGTATCTGGTGAGTTTGCATCAGCTGTCTCTAGCCTGCTCCCTGTACTTACTGCTCATTAGTAATACTAGAGCAGTAGGAACACATAGGGAGCTCAGGTTTTTTAACATTCGCTTTAAAATAGTCCAGGTAGGAGACTCAGAAACCACACCAAGAACTGACCCAAAGCATAAGGGGAGGCTACTGGGATATTCATGTACTCCTTATCAAAAATAAAACTTTAATGTCAACACAGTCAGTGTGACCACTTTTGTTTTCTGAGAGGCTGCTGTCCTACAGCATATAGACAATTTTGTCTTTTTACTTTCAATATTGGAATTGTTGTTGTGTGAACAGGTTAACAATTAATGCAGTTTTCAGAGATGGACTACAGAGTTTAAAAGATCTGACAATACCCAGAACTTATTTTTAAAAAAACTTGTAGAAAAAAAAAAAAAAAATTAAGAACATCATCTTGTAAGAGGTTTTTCTTTTACACCATTAGTTACAGCTTTATGCAGTAAATTCAAGAACCCATTTTTCAGTTTCAAACACCATATATATTCTTATATCCTTATGGTACAGAAAGAATATTTGGTTCTCTCTTGATTTTCCAGAAAGATTGCCTGTAGAGTTTTCTTAGAGGAATGTCCTAAAATGAGGAGGTAGGGGGTTCCTAGACCGGAAGTATAAAATGAAAATACAGAGAGTAAGATGTTTTAAAACCGTATATATATTTAGCAATTTAAAAAATCCCCACAAACATACAAAACCCAAATACCCACAGAAAACCAAATAACTAACACTCTTTTCCAATTTGGAATCCAAAATGGTCAATCTGTATTATCATTCAATAAGTGAATTTTAATGGCCAAGCAAAGAAACTTTGAAAAATGAGCAATTTCTCATGAGACCACCTTAACCAAAGCATAAAGGACATTGCTGGTGAACAGATATTCTTCTCACTTGTACACTACAGGAAATTTCCAATACTTTTCAAGGACTGTTATGGAAAGAAAGGAAAAAAACCCAAACCAACCAACCAACCAACCAACAAAAAAAAAACCCAAGAAAAATAAGAAGACCACCAAGTTCCAAATACCAGTAAGACAGCATCCATTAGACCCACATAGGGTATGAGAGCTGCTGGTTCAAACTCTTGGTTAACCTTAGGGTCTCATTTTCTAGATGAGTTCTTTAACTACCCAGTTGTAGAACTCAGCTTTTCCAATTAGCTCAATTTTGTAAAATAGTAAAGATACATTATACTGTTGCACCTACATAGAATGTCAGTGACCTAGTCAGACTAATTAAGAAGGTCTTTAATTTCAGTCTTCCATCTACCAGATATCACATAACAAGCAGCCAAGTGTTTGCTATATTATGAGGAGTTGTTCTAAACTTGCACGTTTTTTTGAAGCCTATTGTAAGGCTCTAATATTATAAGCTACCAGCCTTTATCTAGTAGCCTCACATTTGCCATGTAATTTTTTTTAGTAAAAGTTGCCATCATGTATTAACTGCCTTTATTTAATAGCCAGAGCTTTGCTGTGCAAGCAACTCAGAAATTACTATACTTCATAGAAAATTCCCTCAGTCTGAGCTGTCTTCAGTATAGAGGTGCTGGAGAAAATTAATAAATTTAATAATTGGAGTTACTATTGAACAGAAGACTTAGCTGTTATGACTGATCCATGAATAAACAGAAAAAAGGAACCTTCAGTGCCAAGTTCAAAACTGAATAGATGCTGAGTCATTAAGTCCAGTCTGCTCAGATTTCCACCTAGCATAGACCATGCAAACACATCCAGAAACTCATCCAATACCTGGTAAGGAATTTTTGGTCAAGATTTCTGACATGGTTATTTAACCATCCATCCATCTGTTCGTACAGCTTTCTGTTTATTTAATGGTAACTTTCCTTCTTGCTCTCTCTCCCTCCCTCACCCTAAACAGCTGCAGTATGTAACATGCACTATCATTTTCCTATAACATTTTTCCTATGAATATCATAATGAAAATACTGTTATCTATTTTATCTTCTATTTACAATAATCATACAAAATAATGATTGCCTCTTGCTTTACTGGAAGGCCTTTAAATATTTGGAGATATTAAAAATTTAATCTAGGGTCACAATATCCTCATTCCTGTAAGGAAGTCAGATGTTGTGGAGCAAATGATAAGCAGGACTGATCTGGTGATACAAAGCTTTTCAGCCCTATTGAAGCCTTGGCAACAGTCTCATTACCCTCAATGTCAATGTAGCCAGGATTTCACCCCTGACATTATTGTGAAATTTCCTTCAGCAGCTGAATCACTATGATTGTGAAACAAAAAGGAATTCATAATAAAGTGACTCGTAAGGTTTCCCATACTTACTGTTTCTATATACAAAGCAAAAGAGATAAAAGATAATAACTGAGTAGTGCCCAGTGACAGGACCAAAGTCAGTGGGCACAAAACAAAATGCAGGATGTTCCTTAGGAACAATTTTTTTATTGAGTGCCTGGGCACTGGCACAGGTTTCCCTGGGAGGCTGTATATGTATCTCCATTCTTGGAGATACTCAAAGAATATCCGGTCATGGTCCCAGGTAACCAGCTTCAGGTGGCTAACCTTGAGCAAGGGAGCTGAACCAAATATCCTTCAGAGGTCCCTTCCAGCCTCAACCACTCTGTAATTCTGTAACACTTTGAGTACTTGGCCCAAGTACATGCTATTATTACTTTCTTACCAACTACTACCAATCAAATTTTTATCTTGACCTTGCAAAGGTGCTGGCAGTACCTCTACAGAAGTAGATTAATAAAGCAGGGTAATCACAGACTTCTGCAGCACCTCCTAAGATGTCAGCCAGCAATGACTACTGCCCTCCAATCCAATTCATAAAAGAATATTTCCAAAAGATATCATAATTCCATGCATTTGCACAAGTTTCCTGTAGGACAGATTTCAAGTGACCTTAGCCAGAGGCTGTAATTATTCATTACATAAAGGCCCCTTTTCAGTGCTCAAGAAAGTGAGGAGCAGCTTCCTACCATCTAGATGACAGTTCAAGATGAGCAATATTAACTTTAAATAGCAAATTAATCTTTTTATAGACCATGCTTAATCCTTGGGCAGAACCTTACAGTTATTAGCACCACCTGGTGCAATATGCATAAAATTTGCTGCCACTGTTGAGACAGACCAAAGATTATGCTAGATTTCAATTCCACTTAAGGTTTCAAATAAGGATTTAAATGGGATTTTGGGATGTGGAGTGAAAGGGGTGACTAAGCCAACCATTTGCCAGGGTGGTGCACTTGTGAACTCATTGTGTGTGGTTTCTAGGCCTAAATATGCAAAGTAATTGAATATGCCTTTTATTAATTATATAAATATATTCTGCCTGTACCTATAATTTTGAATGTAACTTTATTGTAGATAATAAAATATATTATTAAAAAACCAATAAAAAGAACAATGTCTTATCATGTTATCTGTTTTACACTCCTTCGCCAGCCCACATGAAACTCAGCTGAAAATACTCCAACAATCTTTGCCAGGCACTGCAAAGATGAGAATAAAAACTAAATTTAAAAAATATAGAAAGAGCAAAGTTTTTTCTCTATGATTTTTCCAGATCTGAGACACCCACAAACATGCAAAACTGGAAAAAAATGAGATTCTTTTTCTTATTGATTTGGTCAGTTGGTAAAAAGGGTATGACAGTAAGGGGAATGTACAGTACCTGTGTTTTGATCTTTCTTAAGGTTGTAATAGAGAGGTTATACATTTCATCTGAGCTGACAGCAGTTTGAAATGTTATAGATAGGCTTCCTGAGCACAACCATTATTTACTGTTTGACTGTAATGTCAGTCTTTTTCTGCTTTTTCAATATTGTTTGCACTTTGCCTTTGTGAAAAGGGTCTTGATTGAACCATACAAGGGGAGATATTTCTATCTTTCTATGGGATCAATGAAGATGTGTTTACAGGTCCAGGACACAGTGTACACACCACAATAATGGATTTTAGTCTGTTTGTTGACTGAAAGCTCCTTTTCTTTGTAACTTGTCAATCTTGCATCTATTACTTGATTGCAACATAAAAGGCTATTTGGACAAGCTCTGAAACAACAACTGTATCAATCCAACTGAAGTGGTTACCTGCACTAAGTATGCAGCCCTTAGCAAGGTAAATTACTTAAAACTTGAAATCATTCAGGACTTTATTTGCCTCTCCATCTGTCATCTCCACTGTGCGCACAGTTTTCTTTAAAATATTTTATTGAAACGATACTAATCAACATGCAATTGCAATGAAATAATGAAAATTACACACAGAGACACATACACAGTTAACTTATAATTCTGAACATAAGGAGAAACCATATGAACAAATTAGTTCAGCTTCACCATGTATCTTTTCTATCACTGATCTCCTGTATCATGCAATGACTAGCACATACTTAGTCAAGAGCCACCATCCTTAGCTTCTAGTCCTTGTATTTTTTATGTTGTCTGTTAGTGGAACATTATCCTTCCTCTAGGTAGTAGCAAATGAAAACCTGAAGCACATCATCTCATTACACTTATTGTGTCTGGAAAAATACTTGCATTCATAACCCAAATAAAAGTATTCATTCCCTAAAACAAAATACTGCTAAACTGTTGAATTCAATGACCTCCAGGAGCAGGCAAACTCCACAGGATGACAGCATGAAGCATAAACTCTGTCAGAGACTTTATACTGTTGCATGGGGGGAGGAAATGAAACAAAAGACTCTGTTTTGTGAATGTTATAATGAGTCCAAGAGGAGTGACACCTCAGGGAGCGTGAGCCAACAGGGGAAGTTTGCCCTAGAGTACCACAGAGGTAACTGTGAGAGCCAGAAAGGTTGCAGGGGCAAACACTGTAATCACAGCAGCAGGGATAGCAGAGACAGGGACTCAGAGTTCAACAATAGCTGTAATCAGTACTGAATTTTCTTGGTGATTCCTCTCTCTGCTTTGTGCTAACTAGAGCCAGCAGTGGGAGCACCTGATCCTTCTAACTCAGCAGCTCTCCAGCTCCAAAGGTCCACGTGCACACAGCCCATCTGCCACACACCCCAGCATGGAAGAGAAGAAAAAGTAACATTTTCATTTCACAATTGACTTTAAGACACATACGAACTTTGTTTTCAGTAAACTCCTAGCAGATCAATGCAACTCAACACAACTGAATATGCTTTGCCAAACAACAACACCAAAGGTAATACCAAAAGAAGCACCACTACCAGGGTTGATGCTGCTCTGAAAAACACCCAACAAAAATTATGTCCTTTTAACCAGGTTCAGTCATTCAAAATGTATTCACAAACTGCAGAACACTGATGTGTATTTTCTTACTATAGTGGTCATTTCTAAAATCATCATTGCTAGAAGCAGCTATTTCTCATTTGGAATAGAACAACAATAGTTGGCTTGACCTGCACTCTGTTGTTCCCTGGTAGCAAGCACAGCAACAAGAAAAGGACGGCAAACACCTGTTTCAAAAATAATTTCCTATCCAGCAGTGATTAGACTGCTATCAAGGGAAAATGTTGCAGTCTCAGTGCTATCATACAGGAAAGCTTCACTGGCAGTAACATTTTTAGTAACACAGCTTTTCAAACTAAAATGTAGAAATGTTCTTTCTAAATTGCATAAGACCGTGCCTGTTCTACTCTCCTTTGTTCATACTTGCTCACAAAAGTCGCAAGTAATTAACTTCTACCTGAATGAGTCATGGTTCTAAAAGCTTGTGCTTTTAAAAAGACCATGTCAATAAGTTCAAAAAGAACTGAGGAAGATCAGCATATACCAAATTCAGAAATATTATTTTTATACATTTCATATACTGCTTCTGAGCTGCTTTTTCTCTTCGGCCTTCACATTTCTGAGGCTCGGTAAAATAGGCTCAATAACCATTTAAGAAAACATTTGTGTGGTTAGTCAGTAATGACAGTCTCCTTCCCTTTGCAGAAGTCAAGCAGAAAACTAGAGGCAGCAAATGTTACCGGAAGCAGTGAGCAGCACTGCATACAACAAAAGATTCTTGGGCCATCTTATGCTATTTAGTGTGCTAACCTACCAAAGTCACTCAGAAAACCTGATCAGTAGTTATATGGAGCTTCAAGTGTTTCTTTGTGGTTCAAAGCAAGCGCAGAAACAGTGACGTGGTTCAGCAGGTTCCCACGAGCACATAGTAGAAAGGCCTAAGGAGTTACTTTTAATTTAGTTTCTAACCATGTGGGCAGTAAGCCAGCAGAACCCCACACAACTCTGAACAAAGACACATTAACTGGAGTCTGCTGAATCCTGAGAACATTCAAGAAGTTTTATAGAACTATTAGTTTAAAAGGTAATGGAAAATTATTTGTAGAGCTGTATTTCCAATTCCTTTAAGTACCTTTGTTTCAGTCTCAATGCCATATAATTTATCACATTAGTCATTGTAATATAGGGCATATGATGCAGCCTGAAGAAAGAGCATGAATAAAGTAAGTACATTTCTGTCTTTTTATCCTGTTTTCATCGTCTAAAAAGGAAGTTTCTAAAGATAGAAGAGGAGAGCAGCAGGAGCACTAGTAAGGGATGGAAACTGCAACAAATCAGTATTCCATTTACAACGCCAGCCAGCAAACAGCTTTCAGTAAAGCACCGTATGCAAAGAAACAGTTAAGAAACCCTGTTTTGTTTTAAGAAGGAGGGGGAGGGGGAGGGGCAAGGAAGGGAGGGAAACAAAGAAAATAATCACTACATATCTATCATAAAATATATTACAATGTCCAGCAATTTCTGGTACTATGATAGACGAAAATCCCCAAACAGGATGAGCTGCTACTAGTTACTCTATATAAACATCAGAAATATTCAAGTTGTGGAAAGCCAGCAATACAGGCCAGTAGCTGCCCCTCAGTGCCAGCAATTTAGGTCTGCATAACAGATTTCTGCTGACACTTTAAATGGTGTTTGTGGACACAATGTTTTTGATTTTAAAAAGTCTGTCTAAATAAGAAAAGTACAGCATAATGGCACACGTGAAGAAACTTAAGCTGATTTTTTTGTAGATCTGCCCTACGTGCAATCAGTTCTAGGATGCTAAACTTAGGTAAATCAGAGGCAGGGTTAGTGTAGATATGACCAAGATAACTTAAATTTGAATCAAGTTAAAAGGACAAAATACTTTCTCCTTTTCTTATACAACTGTTATAAATCTGACTTAAAAGCACTTTCTACTCCTAAATCAATTTGTAAACACTGAGGAATAACACACTTTTTCCCCCTTAATGGTACAGTGCATACTCCAGTCAAGTCAATGGAAGCGGTCTGGTTGTTTTGTCTTAAACTGACTTCCCACTTGAGAGCCTCATGTCACCTAGATGTCACTACTTCCGTCAGTCACAGCCAGTTTTTTTGTCAGCCACAAGTAAAAGAAAAAATGTCCACATATGTTCTTTTCAAAGCTTCATACAGAGACTATTTTTGTAGTTAGTGCACAAATGCTCAAGCCTTAGCTGGTTAACTTCTGCTGGTTAACTGACAAGCCTTGATTAGGCTTCTCACATGTGAGAAAATAAACAGCATTTTTCTGTATCTCTACATGTGTATCAGTGTCATGCACTGCTGAGACTGGTTATGCAAACCTCTGGCCTAGAGAATGATTTTACAGGCCAGCTATTGACAGTAAAGTTTAAATACATATAGAAAGCACCAGTAACATGGTAATTAAAAAACAGTGGCAGAAATAAGGTTTACGAGTCTAGGTATTTTCATCAGAAAAAAAAATCTTTGCAGAAGAAATCCTTGTGCATCAGAGCACACAGCTTTTCCAATTTTACCAGTGAAAAGGAAGACTTGTCCTTAAAATTTTTCTAAGCCTTTACAATGCAACTTCAATGTGCTTGTATAGCAGCTGTCTAAGTTAGTATGATGTGGCAAAGAAGAATCTTCCTTGTCACCTAATTCATTCCATCGTAAGAAAGTCTGATTTGGGAATCAAGTCTGATCTTCTCCTAAATTGCATAAAAGATTGAAGAAAATGGTTCAAAATTTAGGTTTCATCAGTATGTTCAGAGTAATCTTCAGTACAAACCGGATGGCAATCAGTTTGGGAACTTAGTTTCCTTGGTTTTTAGCAGTTGCAAAGACAGACATATGGTTATAAAAGAAAATGCCATTCTTTTATTGAATTTCTGCCACTTTTTAAAGGTTTAATAATGCCAAGTGTAGAGTCCTGCCTGCACATGGGACATAACAACCCCATGCAGCGATACAGGCTTGGGGAAGACTGGCTGGAGAGCTGTCAGGCAGAGAAGGACCTGGGGGTGTTGGTTGACTGCAGGCTGAATATGAGCCAGCAGTGTGCCCAGGTGGCCAGGAAGGCCAATGACATCCTGGCTTGTATCAAAAATAGTGTGGCCATTAGGCCCAAGGAAGTGATTGTGCCCCTGTACTCAGCATTGGTGAGACCGCATCTGGAGTACTGTGTCCAGTTCTGGGCTCCTCACCATAAGAAGGACATTGAGGTCCTCGAGCGAGTCCAGAGAAGGGCAACCAGGCTGTTGAAGGGGCTGGAGGGCAAATCATATGAGGAGTGGCTGAGGGAGCTGGGGATGTTTAGCTTGGAGAAGAGGAAGCTGAGGGGAGGCCTTATCACTGCCTACAACTACATGAAGGGAGGTTGTAGAGAGGTGGGCGGTGGTCTCTTCAGCCAGGTAACAGGAGATAGGACAAGGGGAAATGTCACAAAGCTGTGCCAGGGCAGGTTCAGATTAGATGTTAGGAAAAATATTTTTCACTGAAAGAGTTGTCAGGGCCTGGAACAGGCTTCCCAGGGAGGTGGTTGAGTCACCTTCCCTGGATGTGTTTAAAAAAAAAAGGGTAGATCAGGTACTTAGGGGTATGGTTTAGCTTAGGACGGGAATGGTTGGACTTGATGATCTTAAAGGTCTTTTCCAACCTTGTGATTCTGTGAAAGGGAGAGTCAAAAATCTGCAATATAGCAATATAAAAAATTGCTTTTAAATACACAATTTATTAAATTAGCATGAATATAATTTGGTAGTAATGGCACTCACCTCATTCTTGGTTCAAAAGACTCTGCAAAACACATAAACCAATTATTAGATAAAATGCAAGAAGAATTAGATTTAAGTATAGAACAAGGACAATTTCTGGGCCTTTTTTTTCACTCATAAGTACAAATAATTTCAGTATGCTCCTCACTCCTTTCAGCTCAGTGATTCATGATATTTTTTTTTTCAACCCAGTGGAAAATCTTTAATAGGAAAGGATTGACGAC
This sequence comes from Hypotaenidia okinawae, assembly GCA_027925045.1. NCBI lineage: Eukaryota > Metazoa > Chordata > Aves > Gruiformes > Rallidae > Hypotaenidia > Hypotaenidia okinawae. The sequence continues at coordinate 34,927,841 of BSDF01000006.1, forward strand.
ATGGACATCTCTAAACACCCTTGCAGTCAGAACAATCTCAGAACAGCTGAGAAAGGTTTTGAATTCCTTGATACAATTTTCTTTCAACCAAACTGCTAACCCCCAAATAACACTACCAGGCTTCACAGGCCACACACCCCTCCAATCTCATCTCACGAGGGCAAAAAACAAAGCCTGCTACATTTCTGTAAGACAGAGCATACAATTCTACCTTCAGGAAAGGGTCTTCAGCTGTTGGTTCACAAAAAGCATTTTTCTTCAGGCCTAATTAAGTCCTGGAAAAATGTGATATTTAAAACAGTTTCCAGATTTAGGGCTTTATTCCATGTATTTCAGCCCCTACATGGTAAAATCTAATTTTCTCTATTAATTGTATTACTGAGCTCTGTATTAATAACAGTAATTAACTCAGGTAGCCTTCACAGAAGCCACTGTTGTGCTTCTTAAACGAGATCCAGGTGCCCAAGGCTTAGCTGTTGCAGACTGTGAACTGCCATGTCTAACTACTTTTCTGGTTTTTCTCTTTAACTGATAGAGGGTGCATAGCAAACTCTTCTCTATGCAGAATCAGAAATTTTCTGATGTAATGCTTTATAATTATCAAATAATGAAGATATGATTGACTTCTGTAAGTGGTCTTATTGTTTATGAAGTTAACTTTGATCAAAATAATATTCTTGGAAATATCTTCTTGATTAACAGTTTTTCAAACATCATAACTTTATGTTGTAATGCTGAACCAGCATGTATATTTGTAAGTATTGTAGTCATTTGTAAAATCAGATAAATAAAGTGCATATATAAACATTTGCACTTAAACATTGCCTTAGTGAGAAGCCGTAATAAAATACTACAGCTGATTAAATCAACCAGGTAAATTCTCCCTACAGATATAGAAGGAGGTACTGCAAATATTTCCCAGATTTCCTTTTCCTGAAAAGTTGGTTATCTTGTTAATTCAGGAAGGTATTAACTATCCAATAAATTCAGCATATCCCTAGTTGTAAGCTGTCAGGATGTGACATAACATCCTATAACATGATGCTACATGGTACATAATGCCTTAAATTAAAAAGAAAAAGAAAGCAAGACATTTCTTTCAGAGAAATAGTAAGTAGCTAATCTGAATATTTGGGGTAATTGGCTCTAGGAAGAGAGAGAGAGATCATTATTTCAGGTTCCCCAGTGAGTGTTAATTAGTCATATTGCTTCATTGTTTGACAAAGAGAACATTGCTCGTACTGCTAAATCTATAATGACACATAGGCTTTTGCAGCACAGGTATTTTAAACTACCTTGACTGACAGGTGGGTATTTCTATTCATAGTTGAGTGTGCTCACAGAGTCAAAGTTATGTTGTCTCAGAGGCGTGAGAGTCTTCTCATGCTGATCATGAGAAGCTTTATTTTTAAATAGCAGAGAACAAATTACACTCTGACCATTAAAATGGGAGTCCTCTATTTGTAAGCATAAAGGGTACATGTTTCCCTTTAAGAACGAGGCCACAGCCACACTTAGCCAGTCAGCAGTCAACAGCTATAGGTAAATTACAACTACTTTGCTGTCATGTTAGTCATCCAAGTCCAACGCTGAGGTGCAAGAGAGGCAGTATCACACCTGTCAAACTTTTGTTGTCTGCTTTTGACAGCCAGATCTTTAGCACTAAAAACTTGGGTAAGTGAGAAATTCTATCACAAAGATATCTGTATTGCTCTCTATACCTTTGACATGACTACACTGTCCAAAAAGAGAGAAGAGAAATATTGGTTCTGCTGCCTATGTGAACATCAGATTAAGGTTCTTATTCCAAATAACATTAATTTATTGAAGTCAAACAGTTCAATAGAAAGAACTTAGAGAAAATAGCTAGAAAATTATGTAAGGGTCTGACTTTGCCTGGCATGTGAAATGTTTTCCAAGTTGTTCTTCCATATTCTCAAATGTGAAGTCTCATCCATAATAGGATTACTGTTTGTAACAAGACATTGGGAATTGTTTGTGTGAGTAACTATTGGATTTGTCCCTCCCTTTTTAAAAATGAGAATAAGATGATTTAGTTCAGGCACCTGTTAAGTACCCAGCTTTGTCTTCTTCAGTATGTCTTGCTTGCTAGTGGGGTGGATTCTTGTTCAGTTCATTAGCTTTTTCATGCATTTGTGTGAGGACTCAACAGATAGGCAGTGACAAATTAAAGCTGGATAGATGAAAAAGTTCTTCCTGCTAGTCTTGTGCTAATTCTTAATCTACTGAGTTAAACTTCAAACGCTTTGAGAATCAATTAATGTATTGATCAGACTTCTATACCTTGGAAATATTTTTGGAGACCTAAGAATGGAAACAACTTTACTCATTAAGTCATCATAGCATGTTTGGCAGAACAATGGGACGTTTATCTCTTCCCATGAACTGTATGAACAATCCTGTCAACCTTTAGTGCAGATTAACCACAATAGTAACTGAATCCAAGTGTGGAATTACAGCTTTGTCAAGAAAAACCCTGTCCCAGAAAAGACTGCGTTGGTGCATTGCATTTGCAGTCCAGATCTAAGTGCAGATACTGGCTTTTTGTAGCTGAAAAGTACATCACACACGCAAATGTAAATACAAAGGGCTACATGTACTGCATTGGTGTAACTTTACCAACTTTGCCACAGTGCTCATTGACTACAGTACTACACAAAAATCAGAAGATCCACTTTCTTTTTAGGTAGAACTTCTGACCTCTATTATCTCATCTACCTCACAAATATAAGTGAGATTTTTCTTCGTAAAATATCATGAAGCCTACAGTACTATGTAATTGTTAAGAATTAACCTGACCACCATGACTGAGCATGAAAACCTATGCATTTCATAACAACGAGAGTCTGCCAATGTCTACAAGAGGAGCACCTTTTATCAGAGGTGATTACACCACATATGACATTGAAGGGTCAAAAACTCCATGCGTAGTGTGAGGACATACAGCAATGAAAAAGGGATACTACTGATTCATAACGACATTTTAAACAGGTATTAAGTATGGCAATCAATATGGTACAATTAAACTTCAAAATCTGTCATAAATAGCAAGAGTGAGTCTGGATATCCTATGACTAAATTTTTAGCTTATTCTTCTACAACAAGAGAATTGGTCCCACACCATTTAAGCCCCCATGTATTAGTCCCCTCTCCGGAGCATGTGAGAAGTCCCTATTATCAACAGAAGTATGTATACGAATCGAGAAAAATCTCTAAAACGGTCTGTTTAATCCATTCTAATGATACCTTGCTTTGCAGCATGTGGCATTTAACATTTTCAAGGCACCACACAGACATTAACTAATGAATCCTGACAACATCCCTGTGAGGTAAGTGTCTATAATCATCACCATTTACAGGTGGTGAAGCTGACACAGAAGGCCAGCTTCGTACATGAGCTACAGTAGGGATACATTTAGCCAGATTAGTTAAGTGTCACAAAGAATTTTAAACAAGTCCTTTCTGCATGTTCACAGCAGAGCTACAACTGGAACCTGGGGTTTCCTCCCTTCAGTCCTCAGACCCAGTACACCAACTTGTTACCTGATGATTTTAAGCAGTTCTGGGCCGCACCTTCGTCTGCCATCAGCAGCTGCAATTTTTCTGAATCCATCACAGTTGTAACTGTTTATACCAACACTGAACTTGGTCCAAAGGCTTCCTGAACAGCTTCACACAAAAACTCGTCATGCCTGATTAAAAAGAAATGAAATGTCTTCTTTTGGCAGCACCTGGTCTCGTCAGGAACACATGTTTACATTTTGCTGAATTACACAAATACACTACACTTTTTGGATAGCTGGAGACATATTAATATTGAACTGCAGACAACCACATGTTGGTAATGAGCCCATTTTGTGTCTTGGCTCATGGAAAAGAATGTGGAAATACCTTGTTCTGTGGTATTTTTCCTCTGACAGTACTGATACAGTGCCGCAGGCACTCTGGAAATAATAGCATAAGGTTAACCGACAATTGCATGTGTATTTACACCGATAGCCTGATATTATCATATTGTTAAAGAAAGAAAAAATCTGGGGCTAGAATATGCAACTAAATAAATTTCTAGCTGGTGAAAGCAAGCAAAGCTAGAAGAGACATTATACTCAAACTGCTCATATAGCTCACACAATCTGTATACGCGCCATTTCAGAAACCTCTGAGAATCCTAGAGGAGGGGCAAAGACACAAGGAAAGCTCTAAAAAGCTGTGGAGTATCAGCCCGGCAGCATTTGCATACCAGCTGCTACTATGGAAGTTAATAGAAGCTTTAAGCTTTTTGTAAATGCACTATCAGGCCACACAGAGCAAGCAAAAGAAGGATTCATCTGAAAACTGAGGGGTTTTGATGGCTGGAGTTATCTATGAAGTTTTCTTCAAAGAAGTAAGATACTTTTTTCAGGAACTAGGGGAGAGTTTGTGGGCCTCTCAAGGAACTGTATACATGGGACAATTAAAAATTAGTGTCATGATGTAAAAAATTTATTTTTTATATGTATCATGGTCCACAAAATACACTAATGAGATATTCTAAATGAAAATATCCTGCTATCTTCTTTAAGGCTCCCATCCTTACATTCCGCACTTAGCAGAGAGCACACTGTTGCATTCAATGCAAAGGGTCTGAATATAAACTCTCTCTGCCTCTCACTTGTGTCATGCCGTGCAAATCAACTTCTCTCCTTCTATATCACCTGAGCTCCTTTTATTTCTTTTTCTAGGCATACAAGTTCCCATTAAGCTGTGCAGTCTACCCTAAACCACTGCTCCATAGCTTTTCATACCTACAGAGTTAAACCAGCTCCCTCAACTGTGCTTAGAAAGCACATCTTTTTCTCTTCTTTTGTATAAGGAGTATTATTTTGGGTGTTTATGAAGTTACAATTATGTTTTTGTAAGCCCAGTATTTACTACCTTTACTGAATTACACCTCTTTTCCTTTAACTTTGCTGACCTACCACATTAAATAAGTCTTGCATTTTACCTGTAAATTAATTACTGTAGGGTTTTTCATTTTCGCTTAGCTTAGAAGGACATAATCAGGTTTCACTTACATAATTTGAATTCAGCAAGAATTTTTATTTATTGGTTTCTCTTCTGTACAACCAAAATTGAGTCTCTTAAAGCATATATTCTGTAGCTAGGAATGATTATCTGAAAATTTAGGTGGTATCACAGTGTTACTGTTGATCTCTGAAGAATTTAAGGGGTGATTTCTGGGTAAGTACACTATACCTAACCTTTTCACCAGTTGTCTCACTGCCTGACTTTAAATACATTTTTTACTCAATCAATAATTTCTTAGCTGACAAAAACAATTTTCTAAAAGCTGTGGTAGTATGTAGAATTTGTTATACAGCAGTAATTCAACTTGTCATGTTGTCCAATAGAAATATTACCAGAAGGCAATCCACCAGTTTCAGTCACTGTCACTGGAGTTTAAACAACAACACAGCATTTGAGAAACACGGGTTTGCTATAAAATCTACATCAGCTAGTGGTGGCAACTTTCCATATCATGTCACCTTAGGTAGTGGACTCAGTCAATGCATTTGGAATTGTTTCCTACTTAGAGTAAAAGAAATTGTGCAACACAGAGGACTGAAAAAACTTTAGGACCACTGAGCTGGCATGTCAAAAATGATGCAGTATTGGTACCAGAATACCTATCAGAGCAACGCCCTTAACAAATTAGTAGATCAGAGCTTTTAACAAACAGACACACACACTCCCCCTGGTACAACTTTGCAAGGAGAGGGAAAATAATTGGTAACACAAGAAGCTCAGATCCTCCCCTTGCCTCCCCTCCTCTCACATTTTGTATTCCCAACACCTGGGAATGAAGGCTGGACAAGCAAATGCAAGCAGGGCTACAGCAGCGAGCCTGAGGAGCTGCGCCATGTTGCAAATGGGAGCAGGCAGGGGCTGGCATAGCACCTCTGTCACTACCAAGGAGCCAGTGCTGTCATACACTATAAGGAAACATCTGTGCCACGGGTCAAGCCAGCTCACCCTCAGCTAAGATTTTGGATGCAACTTCCAAGTCTTCTGACGTTTTTCCTTGGGGGCTTATGTCCAAAAGACAATACAGCTAGGATAGATTCTTTACACAAAATATTGTGTGATGTTAACTCTGGAAACAAAATGAACATAAAAGAAACCAGAGTTCTAGAAAAGTGGCTTGAAAAGCATATTTGCTTCTTCTGTCCCTAAAGCAGCACCCATTTCTGTTCATCTGTTTTGCATAACAACAGCCTCTGAGTCCCAAAAGCATGACTTTTTAACATTTACATGCTCATTTTGATCTTGTGATATCTAGCACTGATGAAAGAAGTTGTGTAACACTGATATGATCCTTAAAATAGCACCTTAGTAGCTGAAAGCCAAAGCACGGATTTTTTGCTAATTTCTGCTATGTTCAGCATTGTGCTGCCTTACAGATCCCCCAATAAGCTTCTATTAAGTTAAATATTGTATGCCTAATTCAAACATACCAAAGACCCAACAGTACTGAAAGAAAATATCCCAACAGCAAAGTCACTTTTTTCATAAATCATCAAAATTAATGTCAAATTTTCACAGGAACTCTAAATCCAGGGTGTGAACAAGAAGATGTAAGACTTTTTCAAGGAGAGAGAATTTATCCTCTTTGTTTTCCTGGAAATACAATTTATCATGCTCAAATCTGTAGTACAGAATCTCTAAACAAAAATTAAGCTTCGGAGACTTTTCAAGAAACTCATTTATGTATTAAATCTAATTAAAATTAATTCCTTTAGTGTGCGCATAGTGAATTTTCCCATGTAGTTCTGTTTAGGAGCTTGTTCTTGCTAAACTTTTTATAAAGCCCAACTGTATTTGCAGAGATTAGAAAACACCTAAACTTCAGAGCAGCATTTGCTATTACAATCTTGTCATGGTAGTAGCTCACATTTGTCTGACACAAGAAGCAACACAGATGATCCTCACTGTTGCTTTCCAAAGGATGTGCATTGCCTCACAATCTATTAAAATCATATCACCAGCCGTTGTAAGCAGTGTTACAAGAGATAAAAGCGACTTCAAAATGAACTTGTTCTGCATTCCCGCCGTAAAGATTAGTTTTACCCTTTAAAGTATATTCCAGTAATCTTTTTATGAATTTTTTTTTTAAAGTCTCTTGGATTTTTTCCCACTTTTTTTTTTTTTACAATCAGAATTTTAGAATTTTATGAAATTACACTTATGTGTGAATAGTGGTAGCCAGCTTAAATCTATACTTCCAAGTGATTCAAATACACTACTGCGAAAATGAGCCTAATTCTACACATATCTTCTTGGTTTCACAGTTGTGGCAGGGATTCAGGCAGAGTCTGTTGTGGCAGGCAGGGTGGCAGCTCCATCGCTGGCTCCCCTGACTGGCACTGCTGCCTGTTGCACCAGGGAGCAGCACACCTGCTCTCCCCGCATGCTGCCAACTGCTGATACAGGAGGGACAACCTGGAGAGAGCAAACATTGCTGTGAAACTCAAAATAGCAGTACACGCTGTTAGGATAGCCTTACCTTCTGCATTGGTGGGAGATCTGGAGTGGATGTAAGCAGAGGGAGCTCAGGCAATGGGTGTCCCTGGGACAACCCTACCACTTCACAGGCAGCCCTCAAGTTCACCTTCTCCAGCCTTTGGCAGCAATTCATGCCCACTCTATTTAATTTCTTAAGATAGGAAATCAACATGGTTTGCTGTTTTCCAATACATTACAGTTACATGTAATACATTATGGTTATGTGTAACATTCAAAGGCCATAGCCATACACAACCTGTCAAATTTTACCTGCCTGTTTGAGGAGGTCTATCAGCATGAACCTGAGGTGGTTCCTCTTTGCCTAGGCCTCTCAGATTACACCTTCTTTCCCCCTTTAGCAACAGTGTTAACTGCCAAATTAAAAGTAATATTAGCAAACTTCTAAACTGGTTTTAATTCATTTTTTTAATATCTGAGTTGATTTTTTTTCCTATTACCAATACAAAATTTTCTCTATTTTCTTCTCAGATTTCTTAGATTGATGCAATTGTGTCATGTCTTACAATGGCAATCATGCCTTCTTGACCACATGAAGAAACAGTGATAAAACTTTATTCTGTATCACAACTTCTATTGGTACAGCCAAGCATAACATAATAGGGTACACATGCCATTCAGGATTTGACTGGTGAAGTTCTGAAGACCCATCTTACATTCATGCAATCAAAAGTAAAATTTCATTCAGCAATTTATGACATAGATACATACCTCAGCACCAGCTATATCTCCAAAAGACTCTATCCTAGCTCCTTGTTCATCAACCCTTCTCTTCAGCTGCAGTTTAAAATTTATCAAATTCCTCAGGAACTTGAAAACTTACATTCTTTTGCAAACTAGCACAGCTGGATCACTTTTATTTTCTTAATATTCCACACTGTCTCCACAATCACATGAAAACAAGAGTAAGCACAGCTTCTTAGTATTGGTCAAGTTCAACACACCAGCAAAAGCATTTGTTTTAAAAAATGAAGACTTCTTCTTAATCAGAAAATATTTTAGGGAAAATAAAGATTGTCTAATATTGAAGATTACTTCCCCATTTACTTGAAATTTGAAGAATGTCTTTGTGCTTTATCCCACAGTCTCTATTCATTTACTTAAACTCACCATTCATTCTTTCATGTCACAATCCAAAACACAGAATTACTGGACATGTTTAGGACACAATATTTTTAAGACAACAGTGTGGATTTAAAGGCAGACTAAACTTTTAAAGAGCTTCTAATCTAATGAGGCATCATTTATAGAGAGAGATAATTTCTTCTTCCAGACTCACTGAATATAGATATAGAAAGCAAATGAACCTTCAGTTGCACAAGCCATTCTTCAGATTCTTCTCTACCTTAATTTTTTTTAATCTTTATTAAATAAATATTCCCTTTAGGGGAATATTTAGGATTTTTCCCTATAATCTTTACTCTACTCTTTGTAACATCATGGCTCCACCAATACTACTAGTTCTAGCTAGGTAACCAAAATTTCTACAGTGGAAATGCAATACTTGGGAACTGCAATCCAGACTTTTCAGATACTGCATGCACATTGTTATTGTTTCAGTCTTTGGGGTATTTCTGGTAGTTATAGGTAAAGAGTATGATACTTAATAACTTAGTATCAGAGAAGAATTATTAATTGGAAAAGATATATTAGGCCCAATTCTTCCACACTGAGGAAGGTATTCAGAACATAAAGTAATGATAGCCTTGAGTTTTTGAATGTACACACTTCAGATTCCTTCAGCGTTGCGGCTTACTGTCTCCCACTTTGCTGGGATACACCACTTGGGAAAACTGTTATATACTAAAAAAACAGCATTTATTTACCTGTCCCCCTAGGCGCTGGCAATTTCCATGGCAGCTCTGACAGCACAGCATCATACCTGCTGGGATGAGGTGGAATGTTGTCATACAGCTGAAAGAGAGATGGCAACTAGTAACAGCTAAGTAGACCAAATAAATATATTTTAAAATTAAACTGAGAACATTTTGCCAATTGGTACATTTTGCAAACAAAGTTCAATTTATTCTACTGTTCCAAAAACTATGGGTCAGTTTTACCTGTTATTTTTAAGCTGGCACAAATTTCATTAATCTTGCTGACAACTTGTCTCTTATCAAATATGTTCTGCTTTAAAAAGAGAGATAAATGCCAGCTGCAACATTTGGTTCCCACCTTGCAAATAAACCATAAGCAAAACTTTAATCAAGGCTTTCTATCTGGGCCATTACAAAGCAAGGAAACCAGCAATTTTTTTCATTCCACGGTTCAGTTTCTGTATCTTGTCCTCAGACAAGTACAGAAACACATGAAATAAAGGTTTCATATTGAACTAATATCTCATTGTTATATTTTGAGGTTAGAAAAATATTCATTTTTCTGCGACTAGTGATACTTGTCTGTATCTTCTGGGATTGTAAATTATAACAGGCTGATTGAATTCAGCAGACCTATGACAGTTGATATTAGTAGTACATCCATCTCTTCAATGTGTAACTTACCAGTAGTCACTCTACAGAGAAGTATGGAGAGACTGGACTGAACTGAAAAGAAAAAACAAAAGTCAGTAATCAGACACTTTCTCATCAAACTGAAAATTAGATTTTGAGTTTATAAAAAGCTTCTGTCCAATCCAAAAATGAAAGGTAAAAGCCACAAAAGCCACTGGAGATGGAGTAGGTGGCTGCCTGCCTGCCCCTGCCCTCCCACTTCTACAAACCCACAGTCACAGCATGGGTCTCCTTCCCCCACTGGCTTGAAACCACCAAGAGGCCACACAGAAAACCCCACCCCAATACAGGTCTGACTGCACCAGAGCCAAAGGAAAGTTAAGCTCCAACTGACCTATCCAAACCTCCTCCGGCTCTCCCAGGCACATCAGCTTCTCCACTACTGCCTTCACCTGAGGCAGGGCTGCCCCAAGGAGTGATGCCTGGGCCCACTCTGCTACAGCTCAGTTTAAAAGATGAAGCATTGTGTTTTGTGCCCCGGTGCAGTGGGAGATCTGAGCTTGAAAGCCACCTGGTCACCCCTGAGAAACTCCTGGCTTGCAGAAGGCAGAGGCAGCTCCTCTGCTAAACTGTGATCAGGCTGGGGTCCCACCACAAGTGGGTTTCACTTGCATTCCCTCATTTACCTTCTGGCTTCAAAGCGGGAAAATGGTCTTGAAAGTTTGAGCCCAATACCATTTTGTGTGTCTGAAACACATTAGTATGAAAGACTTGAGAATAACTTGCACAGCACTGTGTTTGGGGACTGAACTACACATGAGAAAAGAGGGCAATTAGAAGAATAGAGATGGTGGTGCTCTAACATCTGAGGGCGCGTGTGCTGCCTCTATTGTGGACAGTGATAGGAGTCTGATACCTTCCCTCTAAGTGTGTCCCAGAACAAGTTTTTCATATCCAAACCCATTCTGTGAACACAGGCTGAATGCACTGTGAAACTGCATTTCTTAGTAAATAAAACACCCATCAGATAGATTAACTGCCCTCAGTTTTGCCTAGGATCAGGGTAGCCACTTTAAAACCAAGACTACATTCTGCCGGCTTGGCAGATACCAGTTGCTATTATTATTCCGGAAATACTCTTTCCTTAGTAGTAAGAAGTAAGTACATGGTGCCAGAAATGACTGTTCCTTGCTGCTAAAGAGATATTCCAACTGATCAGTAGCATAGCAGATAAAATGCCAGAAAGGGTATATTTATACAGCAGCTTGATGGCCTCTTTGTTAATCAATCCTTGGGATGCCTTTCAGGGTCAGACTGCTCTAGGCTAGATACATTGCCTTTTTCCCTCTTTGACATGGTTTACATACTTTTTCATTAATTAACTGAGTTACACATGTATATTTTCCCCATGGGGCAGGTGCTCTGGCTAGATGCCAATCATCTGAAACAGCATTCAAAATGTTTGTGTATAAACTAACATCTGGGCAGGTTTTCACTGACCACATACTTGAGGAGGGATTTTTAAACAAGGACTGATACAGTTTCCCTTTTCCTTTTTCTCTATCATGTAATGGCATAGCACGTCTTAAGTAACTGAATACTTTTTCCTACATTCGTCAGGGAACAGTTGGCATCACTTTGCAGGAAATGAAGAAAGTGGCTGGTTTAATAGCATAATCTTGGAGAAGTACCTCAATATAGTTCCAGCTAGTTCCTTTTCTCTAAAAATTGCTACATTAAATTGTCTGCTAAGGATTCTGTGGTTTGAAAGGACTGTTCCCACACAAGAACCAAACACAAAACTATTGCACAGTCCACAGTCTTATGGGATGACATGTGAATTAAAACGATCATTATCTTGACCAATCTTAATGGGAATGGATGGACTCTCACAAAAGAAGCTCAAAATTTATTACTTAAGGTTTATGTATAATGTGCTTTTCTTAATTTATAAAAAGGACATTTGCATACTTACACATAGACATTCAAATTTGTTTTCTTATAAAAAAAAATACTTGCACAAAACCTGTAAAATTACAGTGTATATTGACATAAATGAGATACTCAATTCTTCTGTCAGCTACGTACTCCATACTCACACTTTTACTCAAGCAATTAAGGGAGCAGGCTTTTTCCATTGGATCTGTGGCATTTTGAATAGTCTCTTCTGTTTAGCACTATACTGTAGAAAAATTAAGACCTGAAGATTTGGCCCCATCCTCAGTCCTCAATTTTGACCCATTCTGTTCCATCACTGTTCATCTTGTTTCCTCTTAAACTTTCCTGCTACTGCACTAGGTTTGGACTCATTTCAGAACTATAAGCAAGGAGTTTCAAAACAAGTCTTCCCAGTGAAGATCCTCATTTTTCCTATTGAAGGTCAGACAGTTCTCCTGATAAATTAAAATTAACTCTTTCTCAGAGGACATATTGCTACTTATCATAGTTGACAGAGGAAGGACAGTTCAGTAATAATATGATTAATCTAAAGACAAATTTGGAGGAACGAGGAAGCTTTAAACTTTGATTGCAAGGTAAAGTAAACAATATCTTTACCTTACATATACTGGAAATTTTAAAAGTATGAGCAAAGCTCTTGAACCAAAACCCATCAACATTACTTGAAAGACTTTGGGACTTTGAAGGGCATTACATCACCTTCAATATAGACAGTAAATTAATATATGTATGGCCTGGTGGAAAGAAGACATTAGAAAAAAAATGTTTTCACTCTTCTACGTAATACTGTGATGTGCTCCTGTGGCCAACTAAGCTATGGTAGTTCGAGTAGTTTAACAGACTGAAATTACAACAGAATTTATATAGAGCAGGATACAAAAATTCAAAATTAACATGCAAACCATTTTTTACAGTTTTGCCAAATTAACATCATTTGTTTAAACTTGGAAGGATTTATTCTTTTTTTGTCTTCTACTCCTTTTCTCTGTCTTGAATAGTAATAGTAGTTGGGTAGTCATAGATTTTTTTCTGTGTGTGATATAATGTGACATCTCATGCTAGCAAAATATTTCTCCTGTAGTCCCCCCTCAGTGATATGTTGCTTACTAACTAAGAAATTTACCCAGTCTTATACATGAGAAGGACCTGGGTGTCATAGTGGATGAGAAACTTAATATGAGCCAGCAGTGTGCTCTTGCAGCTCGGAAGGCCAATGGTATCCTGGGCTCAATCAGAAGAGGGGTGGCCAGCAGGGACAGGGAGGTGATTGTTCCTCTCTACCCTGCCTCCTTGAGGCCCCATCTGGAGTACTGTGTCCAGAGATGGGGTCCCCAATACAAGAAAGATGTGGAACTGTTGGAGGGGATCAGAGGAGGGCCACAAAGATGATTAGAGGGCTGGAGAACCTCCCTTATGAAGAGAGGCTGAGGGAGCTGGGCTTGTTCAGCCTAGAGAAGAGAAAGCTGCGGGGAGGACCTCATTGCAGCCTTTCAGTACCTGAAGGGAGCATACAAACAGGAGGGGAATCAACTTTTTGAAAGGGTAGATAATGGCAGGAGAAGGGGGAATGGATTAAAGCTAAAGGAGGGGAGGTTTAAATTAGATATTAAGGGGAAGTTTTTTACAGAGAGAGTGGTGAGGTGCTGGAAGAGGCTGCCCAGAGAGGTGGTGGATGCCCCATTCCTGGAGGTGTTCAAGGCCAGATTGGATGGGTCTCTGGGCAACCTTGTGTAGATCCAGGCCTGGAGGTTTGTGGCCCTGCCTGTGGCAGGGGATTGGAACTCTATGATCCTTGGGGTCCCTTCCAACTCATACCATTCTGTGATTCTATGAACTTCCAGGGGCAGCTGAAACCACTCCTGTATCTAACTAGGGTTATTTCTGGCCCACTTCATTCTCTCATGGCTTTCTTTTCTCTATCTGAATTGCAACCAGTACCATTGACCACAGGTGGAGTAGAAATATTCAAGTATACAAAGTTTTGGAACTATTTCTTTCCTCAGCTTCAACAGTTTTCATATCTGCCTTTGATGCTCTGGTTGGTCAGTCCCAGTTCCAGTATTATCTATAAAATTTTGTTTCACTTTAAAAAAAAAAAAAAGTTGTTCTCTTATTCCTTCCAACAGCAATACTGTGGTTTTAGATCTGACTGTGGATAACAATTAGAAGCTTGAGTAAGTTGCTGTGTGGGAAGAAGTGCAACACTAAACCCTAGGGAAACAGGATTCAAGTTTCAGTAAAATACTTCCATGTTCTCTGCTTTTTTTGTCAGCTTTCGGGGCTGAATGATTTAGCTGTAAGAACTTTTCACCATCTGCCGAGGGAAGTAACACTGTGAAAAATCCTTCAGTAAAGCTTCACACCTTCCCAACCTGTTACACACCTTGTTTCCTGGGCCTTGGCCATGGCATGCCAGAAGCTCCTGAGAAGATAGTCTGTAGGTATCTCCTTTAATAACTTCAGCAAAAAATTAGAGTAAGAGGGCCTTGTCCTTCCTTTTTGCCCTCTGCATGTAGTCACTCATGTCTGTTATCTGTGAAAGGTTTTTATAAAAGCAGATGTTTGAATCGCATACCAGAAAAACATTTAGTAACCAACTGAGGGAAAACTCTGATATTATCACTTAAAATCTAACCAATATTAAAAATATTTAGCAACAGAGGACAATAAAAATCTGTAAAATAAAAATGCATCTGATCCACTGAACTCACCAACATTTGGAGGAAAAATGCCACAAAAGGTAGCTTAAAAAATAATCTAAAATCTTTATAGAAAATTTCTTTTAAGTCCATGTTTTGTTTGATAAATTTCAGATTCCACTTCAGTTTAATTACATCAACAGAGAGATATTTAAGTGTAGTTGCAGGAAGACAGCAATTTGCATTGTCTATAATTTCTTAAGCTGCCATGCTTTTGGTGTGTCAATCAATAGGACATGATGTCTGGGTATTTGAAGTTCATCATATATCGTTTAGTACTAACTGTCACACCATATCCTCAGCAGGGCAATGTATTATAGGTGACTTTAGTCACATGGCTAGGAAAATGGATAGAAACTTATTCCTTCCTAATGCTATATGCATATAATTAATAGCATAATAAATAATTAGAATTAAAATATACTGTACCCCATGCACTTTCTTGTAATTATGTAATTTTCTTCATTTAGAAAAGAGGTAATTTTTTTCAATTGTCACAAGTGAGTTAGAGCCAATAAACAAAGATGAAATGTGAATATTTCTAGTATTAACAGATAAATGCTTGTTCCCTGATATAAGTTTTCAAAAGGTACCATTATAACACTGCTGAGAAAATGCAATAAATCCTTTACAGGCAAATCCAAGAGAAAGAATGGATGAGTAAGGTTACAGAACCATAGAATAGTTTGGGCTGGAAGGGACCTTAGAGATCATCAAGTTCCAACACCCTGCCATGGGCAGGGACACCTCTCACTAGACCTGGCTGCTCAAGGCCCCATCCAACCTGGCCTTGAACACATCCAGGGAGGGTGGCAGCAACCCCTGGGCAACCTTTCCCAGTGTCTCACCACCCTCATATTGAAGAATTTCTTCCTAATGTCCAATCTAAATCTACACCCTTCCAATTTAAAACCATCCTATCACTATATGCCCTTCTAAAAAGTCCCTGGATCTACCATTCTTTTAAATTCAGTTTCTGATACATCTTGATACATGTGTTAGAGTGAAATGTCTGGAAGCTAGCACTTGCACTTGTATTGCACTCTTTCCCAAATTGACGATGATTGTAGGAGACCTGTTCTTTCCAGTGATGAAAGCTCAGGAACCAAACATGATGTGGCATTACTCTGAATTAGCAGGCTGGGGGACAAGTTGATCCCCACTCCCTCAGCATACTAGTTTTCACATTGTAACACTACTCTCCATAACATGAGAACTATGAATGAAAAGGTTCTCAACCTGGAGACGTACCATGCATGAAATAATCTCTAAGGACACCTGAAAGTATTGCACAGGGTCAGGAGGTAACTTGTCTGAAAAGGCAATTAAGGAAAAAACCAGCTCTGAGATGGCTTCAGCTTGTCAGAAGATAAAATGGGATAAGAAGGAGTCCTTGCTAACTGGCAGCCATAGTTTCTTCCTCTTGGTCAGACACCAGGATGGGAGACAGTCACAATGCTGAGAGACTTTTTATCACATGGTCTGACTCACTCAAATCCTGCTGTGTACCCAACAGGCTGACACCTTTTTATTGTTACTCCACGTCCTAGCCGCCTCTTACTATCTACATGCATTGAATCATTCTCAGCAGCTTCTGCACTTACCTGTTTCCTTCTTCCCCCATGTCCTTTTCCCCACAATGCAATCTTCATCATCAGGGAAGGCATACCCTCTCAGTTTTTGCTAATCTAATTGGCCTCAAAGGTGGCAAATCAGGAAAGAAAAATAGGAGCTGAAAGTAAGGATGTGTAATTTTTGCAAGAATAGAATAGAAATGTAAATCAGTTTTATGCCAGTCGTCAGTTCCTGTCCTCCTGCAAAGAGCATTCTGAAGATTGCTGGCTTGTTTAATCTAGAGTCAGTAGCTCAGCACACGGGGGTACCTGGGATAATAGCTCAGGGATGCTAGATATTGAATTCTCATGTGAAAGAGTCTTTTCTCGATAAAACTGCAGTTCCCAAATCCGTTTTACTAGTCTCATATGGAGGCATAGATTCTCATTCACTGTCTCATTCAGCAACCCTACTTTGTCATCCACATGGGAAAGAATTGGAGTTTTGGAGGTTAGACAAGTCAGAGCCCTTTCAACAACTTACCCAAACTGATAGTGAAGCAGAAGAACCAGGAACAGCCTGAAATAAGGAAAAAACACTATGAAGTCTCTGGCTTATTATCTGTAATTTTCTGATCTGTTGCCAAGCGGTGAGTAACAATGAAGTGACTGGGTCAGAAACATGAGCTTGCCATGCTGACTTGAAAGCATAAGTTTCTCCGAGGTCTCCAGCCTAGTGGCTCTAAAAGTGGTAGACTTTGCCATGCATCCTTGAAGTCACCAGCTCATCAGTATATTGAATAGCGCAGTGATGTCAAAGCACAGGCCTCTCTGAAGAACTGACTCAGGCCTTCTGTCTTGCTGGACTGGTGTCAAAACTTCTGTAGGATCAAGCTGGATGAAAGCCAAGGAATAGGCTCTTGTAGAATTACTGGCACATCCCCTTGAATTTTCTGGGTTTATGTCAAGATACTGACAAGGCCATTCTGTTTCCCTTAGCTTCTGTGGAGGAGAGTATGTAGTAGGGTATCCATTTTATTATGCAGAAATTGAAATGCAGCAAGCAAAAGATTCCTACTTTTTTCCTCTTCTCCAGGGGATCTCACACAAGGCAGAAATGGAACAGGCACTGGATTTGCAGTATTGACCAGGGTAACTCTCCTTATATTCCGGACTGTTTTATTACTTCTGTTAGCATGGAAGGAGGGGGTATCAGGATGCTCACATCCCTGGTGTTTGAGACCTTCTCTAATTACTTTCTAGCTGATCCATTTGTCATTTCCACTGCTTGAAATGAATTGGTAGAAAATAACTACAGTTACACTCATGAATAAAGAAATAATGCCACACCCAAGGTATTAAAATAAGATGGAGATAATTATTCTCCTCAGAGTTATAAAGAGAAATCTATCCCTGTCTAACTTGTGCTGTATGAATATTTTGTTTAATATAAATTCCTCTTCATGTCCTGTGAAATTTGTAGGTTGTAATTAAGAAAACACAATGTTCTAATCAAATCATAATTTCATGGAAGGAGGAGACTATTATAGGCGTTTTATGTAACGGGAATATTTTGCGTTTTTCTGAGCTTTTGAGAAAAATACTATTTTAGACTATGAAAGATTCTGAATATAGAAAAGACAAACATATATACTACAAAAAATCATTTAAAGTGATGTAACAATACCAGTTTCCTGACAGCAATGAGTCCAACATTATATTGCATCGAGGAATAAAAGAATCAGAGTCCTTTTGATGAGAGCACTTAAGGAAGTCAATAACAAGAAAGTGACCTTTGAGTCAAAAGACTGGCTACTATTGGAACTAGGGCTAGTATTTCAGAAGTTCCCAAAAGTGATATAAGACTCTGTGTGCCATTGTCTGAAGTGACAACACTGCATGGCAGAAGCTGAAAGCTAATAGATTTCTGCACTTCTCTATATTACAGGTTTTTAAAAGCATTTAAGCACCTATGATGAAGGACTTGTGGGCTTCATACTACTAAAGATGCAGTGCTAAGTCACTTCTGAACTTAGGACTTAGGTTCATAAGTGGTTTGGATGCTTTTGGAAAAAATTTACTTCATATTCCCTATGGGTTATACACTTTATTGACACAGTGCAGTGTATTTTTAAGTAGTCCTTGGTGTCTTTGCCCCATCGCAGCTGAAAGGAATTAATAATTGTAATGCAGATGAATTTATTGTGGTTTAGTTTTTAACTAAATAGGATGCTTGATTTATACTGTTTGAAATCAAATTTAAAAGGATAACAACTTAACTATATTTAGAAAAATACAGTGATGTTAACAAAACTACCCTCTAGAGCTGATACTTCATCAGCCTGACATATGACTATTAACTTGAATATGAAACTTTCAGGAAATAAATAACTCCTTAATTTTTTTTTTTTAATGTGTATGTTTTATCCATCGGTTGTTTTAAACACCCATTGCTGAGCAGGGCATTCAATAGCTCTTCCTGTGTTTACTGGAGCCATTGAAAGTTCAGTTTAGCTTGTCTGAGCATAAAATAGGAAAGGATCACTCTCATTTTTGATTCTGTAGTCCTGTAGCCAACCTTATCATATTTAAAATGCTACTTTTATGAGTTGTAAACCGTATTTCCTAATAATTACTATAGATAGAAACATAATTTAGTGTATTTTTACAGGCTTAGTACATTTTGTTCTATTGTAAACCATATTTCCTGATAATTACTATAGATAGACAAATAATTTAGTATATTTTTATAGGGTTAGTACATTTTTATAGTATGGTAAACCATATTTCCTTATAATTACCAGAGAGAGAAAAATAATTTATATTTTTATAGGTTAGTACATTTTTATTACTGTAGAATTTCTGCAGATTAAGTACTTTGTACTTTTTCTTTTTAAAGCAGTCACATTTCCTCAGTAACCACTTTTTATTATTTATATAATTTACAGATGATGGCTTCTTAAACTTGTTTTCCCTATTTTGCATTTCGAAGTTTCTATATAAATGTATGTGCTGCTAATTTTGAAGGAAGAACAAAGCATCTGTGAGACTGTAGAAGTTAATGACATTGTTAAAATGATGACAGATTGCTTTAATGGTAGATATGCACTTAATTGGAGGAAGTATAACAAAATGTGCTATTTCATAGTACTAAAAAGAGTCAGTCAGAAGCCATCACCCATTTACAATCTTGTCTTTGCCCAAATCACAATGCATGTACAGTATGATAACTGATAGACATTGCTAGGCATGTATTCATGTACTGTACATTCATTCCGACAACCCATTAAGTAGTGTTTGTTAACCTTTAATTCAGATGTCTGCAATAAGATAATACAATGTAAAACACAAGTCAATGGAGGGTCGTAAAGCTGTTTCTGCTACAGTTTTTATTAGCCTGTTATTCAGTGCTGAATTCAGCTACACCCTGAAGCAAGTCTTGTATAGAAGTACAATGTCAATATATTATGATACAAACTCAACCTATAAAATCAATGACAAGTATTATGTCTGTTGCTATCACCTACTAAAATATAGATACTGTTTTTAATGGATGCAATGGTGCTAAACTCAACTTCATTGTGCTGTTAAGCTTAGCCCTTTTGGCATGAAGCACACTTAGGGAGCTCCCTGAGACAGACTACTCATTGTAGGGTGCTACAACAACCAGGAGAGTATAACTGACCACTGAACATGTAAGTCTTAAATCCCTTTTACAAACCTGTTCAAGCAAAATAGAACTCCGATCTACGCCAAGGTTTGATTCCCCATTGCATTTCACTTAATAAGGTTAATCTGTAGAAAAAGGGGACCATCTATCCCATTATCCAGGTGCTTCTGTTTAATCACTTGGGTGACTGAATGGCAAGTTTACTTGTAAATTTGAAAATGGCACTGAACCAAGCAGGATGTTGAGTATTCTGGAGAACATGGGTAGAATTCAAAGAGATCTTGATAAATTGCAAGAAGGATCTGAAATCAATAAGGATATAATTCAGTACGAATAACTGCGAAGTGCTAAGGGGAAATCTCCCTCCTGCCCTCACCTGGCTGCATAAATAAAAATGGGGAGAAAACTAGAAGCAACAGTGAAAACAAATCCAAGCTGTAAAAAACAAATAATGCTATTGAAAAAAAGGTAAGTGCCATCCTGTAAGGTGCCAATGAGATTGTTGTGTGTAAAACTAGAAGCAATTATTACTGTCTGCTAAACATCGGAGAGCTTTCAACTGGAATTCTGCATGCAGTTTTGAGTGACACAGCACTAAGTATAAAGTTAAAAGTGGGGTTGAAACTCTAGAAATCAGCAAGAAAATTCATGGGACACTGGAATATAAGACCTGTAAAGGCAGGTTGCATGAGGAATACAAGACCTAATTTGCAACAGCAGAGTTTTAGGGTAAATATGTAAGAAAAAACATTTTGACATAAAGGAAAATCTAATTCAGATAGGTCAACTAGAGATTTTGGGAAATAATGTAGACAAACATTTGTATGCATATACTTGCTCACAGTAGAGGAAAGGCTTAGATGTTGCTGTGTTGTCTGTCAACCCAGAATTTCTCTGGTTTTCTGAAAACATCCCTAAATTGCTTCTAATTTGGAACTGCTAAACAAAAACACTTGAAGGATAAAAGACTCCAAAACTCTGTAAAAGTAGTTTCGTCAACTGATCTTCTATTAAATAACTATTTACTGTATCTAAACATGAAATAACTTGTAGCACTACACGACTTGTAAGGATTTGGTTCCAAAGAGGCAAATACCTGTAGAATCTAGTGCTGTGTGCTGTGCCTTTTTGATTTGTCATGTTCCCATATTACATGCTATGCAGTATTTTTGTTGGTGGAAGAAAGTGTGTCATTTCTCACAATGATGTAACTATTGGCAGTACATTCACAGATGTCACAGCTGCTGACTGCTCTGCTGTTTCAATTTCATTTCCATATTTAGTTGATGGCAGGGTTGTTTGCTACACACTCTGTTTTGAATAGTGTGGAATGTTCATATTATTATCACAAGGTATGAGACTAGTTCTGCAATAATTGATGGATTAAGTAATTCATTATAAATATGATGTAATGGAAAATGCACCACGATTTAATCATCAGAAAAGGGGGTCTGTGGAGCTCACACAAAGGTATCAAAGTCATTCCCATGATAAATAGCATGCGATGAGGTGTTTAGAAAACAATAATGCAAGCCACAGAAAAATGTACAGAAGGGAGACATATAAATTCCATGGATGAAAAGCAATTGACTTTTAAGAATCCAAGAAGAGGTAGTCTAATAAGGAGGAAGGGAAACAGCAATGCCTGTGGATCCATCAGTTTCTTAAGAATTATCTTGCTTGATAGGCATATTTGTAAGGATTAAAACTTATTTGTGTGACCATAGTTCTTAAAGAATTTCACATGCTATTTACTGGGGACCTGAGTCTGAGAAAATGCTTTTAGGATAATTTAGACTGCAGTGTATCTTTTTGTTTTGTTTTGTTTTAGTATTTCCTTACATGGAGAACTTTTCTCAAGATTTTTTTTTAATGAGTTTGTAATCCAGTTTTAATTTAGTCAAGGTAGGTATTGCACCTTCCTTTCAGCTGCAATGTCTTCTCCTAGAAGAGACATCATGACTCTAGGTCTGTTTTTGATAGTTGTAAGAGATATTCTTAGTGCAAATCAAAATGTTGTATATGCTATGTATAATGCACAAGAAAAATTAGTACATACAGGGCAATGGTACTTCTTGCTTTGTAATAGACTTGTCACAGTTCACTGCTACTGTGTCACTATTTATCAAACACCAGCACTGCTACTATTACTCCCCCAGGTCTTTGCATGTCATCAAACAAGAAGTGAACTGGGACTGTATAAAGACAAAGTGACTAGGTTATCCTGATATGAGGTGCCAATGAGACAATCACCAGAGGTTTCCAGAAACAACTTAAATATCTTTAAACACCTTAAAAGCTCTACTAAGTGAGACTAGGGTTTGCTCATTTTGCCGCCATGTTTCATTGCAGAGGATATAGTCATCCAAAGGAGAACTGTCATACCCTTTCCAAGAAGAAAATATATTCCCAGGGTTCTTGTCAGACGCCAGCTCTAGCATTTTCTGACTCATGTAAATATGGGAAGCATAGTATCCACTTCAAAATATGAAAATTCAAACTTCCTCCTTCCCTTTTCCTGTAATGCCATGAGGTGGTCTGCAAACAAGACAGTTATTGGTTCTAGAGTACCTTTTACCCTGCTGCCACAAACCCTATTGCAAAGCAAAGTCTGCCTATCTGTGCCCAGAACAGAAAACGATGTCTTAAATGTTTCAGATATCTTAACTACCCTGAAATGCCCAGCAATGATCAGTCAACATCCACAGAATCTCATAAACACTTTCTTGAGAAAAAAAGAGAAACATGATATGTACCATGATACATGCTGTTCACTCTTCATTGTTGTACTCCTATCAGTGCCTAGGTATGATTAGTGTTTGCTTTATTATGTGTAGTTTCAATACCTTGTAAAACTCACAGCTTAAAGGTTGTACTGCTGATGAAAAAGCTAGCCACATAAGATTCTTTTCCCTTGAATCTAATAGTATAATTAAACCAACTCATTTAAAAAAAATGCTGACCCAGTGGCATCATCTCCTGCATCTCTGCTCAGGTTTGGAGCTGCTGTAGAGGGAATGACTGGGTGCCAGGAGCTATAAGGCACTATTCTTGATGTACGACGTTTGTCAGGCAGGTCTGTGAAAGGGAGAGAGATCAGTACTCCCGAGGACACATGGAGCTCCACCTGGCAAGGTGCAGACATATGGTATCAGAGGATATGGATGCTCAGTGTATTCCTATAGAGCAGCCAGGCATCATTTGCTCCAGATAATAAAATGCATTCTTCACTGGAAAACTGCAAGGCTAGAGCTTACAATTCCAAAAGATGAAAAAGGGAAGAGAGATTGGGTGGCAAATATAAAAGCTTTTTCTTGTTCTGCCACTGAAACATTCAGGTCCAGGAGGCAACTCAGCTGCCTCCCATAAGAAAAATTGCTACATTTACAATTCAGATAGACACATAAACTCTGAATAAACACATATATTTGGGGGATTCAGCTAAAGCAGACAAGAACTACAACATCTTTTGAAGTAGG
Organism: Hypotaenidia okinawae; assembly: GCA_027925045.1. Classification (NCBI taxonomy): domain Eukaryota; kingdom Metazoa; phylum Chordata; class Aves; order Gruiformes; family Rallidae; genus Hypotaenidia; species Hypotaenidia okinawae. Next base: position 34,951,232 of record BSDF01000006.1, read on the forward strand.
CCCATCACTGATAATTACGAATGTGAGATTAGCTACCGTCATTTATTCTTGTAAATAGTGTCATCTCTTCCAATTAAGATCAACTACTTGTATCTCCTCAATTGCTTTATTAGCATTGTTGTCAAGTTCTGCAGAAGCCTTAATTAAATAGTCATCATAATTATGGCTAGTTTCCCAAATGATCGAAGTAAATAATTTATATATGGTTTATAAGAAAAGTTTTTTATTTACTGAAATACTGTATTTCAAAAACTTTCCAAGTGCCTAATTGCAAAATATTTAAAACCCATCCTTTAAACAAGTTACATGCATTACAAAATAAACACTAAAAACTGAACTAACTGAAATTTTGTTGCTTCAAGCATTTGTATTTCTCCAAGTGACATGTAAAGTAAAATTAAAAACGATGCAGAAAATTTCATCACTGATGCACTGAGGAAGCAGTTAAGCATTTAATACAAGCGGAAATATTAAAGTTCTTTTTATTATTATGAACTGATTAGTTTTATTAATGAATATTGGATTATACAAAAGAAAATATTACGTTTTGAATATGCTATAGTGATACATCTGTATCAATGAGCAGTATACTGAGATATTATTTACTTTACAGAAAAAAAAAATTCCACGGTGAAATAACGGTAAAGATCTTTTCTAACATTTATTTGTGGGCTATATGTACCTTTTCCCATCCTACCTTCTCACCACTATTAAAATGGTTTGCAGATTTTTTTTCTCATTTAATTTTAAAAGTAGTACTACAAAAAAGTTCTCAAAATGACCTAGTTCTTTTAAATTCAGGCTACAATCCCTAATAATTGGCATTATTACTAACAAATATTTTAATGAAAATTTAGATTTTCCTCTTAGTAGGTACATGTCATTCCCTTTTCCCCTAATTAGTGTTATAGATGCTCTTTGATAGAAGAATAGGCCCTTTAGCTGTAAGTTCTGACTTTTGAAATAAAAAAGTCATAACCTTTTTATGTTTCTGGTTGAGGTAGCTGCAACCTAATTTCATTTCACAATTGTGGCAGATCATAATAAAAGCATGGAATGAGAAACATTGACATTATGAACATGCTGTCAATCTATTTTTTAATGTTATAACTCAAGATTGAACTAAATAAGCATTATTAATGGTGGGGGCAGAGTTTTTTCTGTCTCTATGTCCCCCACATTAAGCACTTGTCTTTTTTGGAATATAGTGGTGTATCCTTCAAAAGACACTTGATTTGCTGGTGCACATACATTAGTACCATTTCTGAAGTTGTCATTGATCTCTGTTGAGTGGAACTGGAGGCCAACAGGATGTACCTATTTATGTTTAGTGTCCCTGTTTAAATAGAACAATAATTTGAATGTTGTGGATCTTATAAAATTTTATGACAGAATTCCAATTCCCAACTTCCAATTCTCATTAGAAGGTTGACCTATGAAATCATAAAAGACCTCCGAGATATTTCTTCTAATAGTGTAATTTTTTAAATTTAATTTCTTTTTATTTTACAGGAATGATTTCCTTTGAAGAGCAGGGACTTGTGTGCATGCATTCATATGTACTTAAAATTTGTTCTGTAGAAATTTCTGGCAATATTGCAGAATAAGGGGAGTGAAATAGATATTCTGAAATTACAAATTAAAATATTTTAGTTTTTGCATCATGACTGCCTTGTCAGTGTTATCAAACCAAAAACAGAGTTCAAAATGCCTCTTACTGAGATGTTTCCAATTTAAAAAACAAATCTTTAGTTTTGACTGATCTACAAGACTATAATTCTGGCAAATTTTAGTTACAAAGTTCTGTTTTTCTGAGCTCTGGCCCAATCAGTAACCTTGTTCAATTAGTATCCCTGCATCCTTGTGCAGCTCTTCTCTATAATAAGATGTAGGCATTGAACAATGTTCTGGGGCACATAATGCCTAGTGCATGAACACACAGAAGCTGACCTTGTTTCATAAGAATCATTTTCAGTCACGATGTGCAATTTGACATTGTAAAATAGGGTTGGCCAGGTTGCACAGAAGGGGCTGTGGAGGAAACCACATTCTCATCATGAAAGATAAGGAATGATATGTTCTAAAAGCGCTCCAGCTATGGAAGAGGGAAAACAAGATCATTAATATGGGAGAAACTGTTGCACCAGTTTGAAAGCAATGAAGTGACATATGCATGTTATATTACATATTACAGGAATCTTTCTGCTGAGCAGGTTTATCAGCAAGACAGCTGAGAGCAAACCAGGTAACATAATTCAGTGTGTTCTGCAAGACGGATGCTTAATTTTCTCTCTGCCAAGCACATGTAGAAATTCTTTTCAGAGCAACAGTACAAACAAATACAGGAAGAGGCTCTTTTTTGTATTTTTTTCACAGGGATCATACCATTTTTTTGATAACTGTACATTTTAGAAGACTATGTATTTAGAAAGCAATGTCATTAGGCAATCTGATCACTTTTAATCTCAGACTCCTCTGAAAAATTTTCCTGAAATGAAATTCTGTACTTGGTGCTTAAAACTTAGTCAAACCAGTAACAGAGTGACTGCCTGTGCATTAATCTGAGAGTATAGGAATTCATGTGGTGACCCTAAAATGGATGATGTCAGAGAAAAAAAACTCATCAAAGCTAGAAAATCACAAAGGCATCTGCAGTATTTCCCCACACACCTAATTTCTTTCTCAAAAGGCTAAAATATGCAAGTACATTAAACATTGCCTAGCGCAACTGATCGTATTTCTGAGAAGTGTTTATATGTGATTACGAAAAACTAAGATTCAGCATTGCCCTGCTGCTCTTTGTGCCAGATAGAGCTGGCCAAAAGGGTCATAGCGTAGGTATAATGTCTTCCATGTGTCTCAGCAATTCTTTTCTGTTACGTGACTTCTGGAACTGTGGCAGGGAATAGGAAGTAGATATTACGGCAGTTCCCAGAGCTGCCCTAATGTGTCCCAGCGACTTGACTCTCCTAAGGAGACTAAAAATAAGAGAGGCACAAAATGATTCCTCTGTGATTCCAACTTAATCATCTGGAAGGCATTATTCCAGTGATATTTCAAGAAGAATTAGGCAAACATTTGTGATCGTCTATTGTATTCGATAAATAAATAAAGACGACTTCTGTCAGTAAAAATGCTTGTAAAAATAATGCCATGTTTGGTGAACAGTCTCAGCCAGCAACAAATTGGAAAAAATAGGAAAGAAATATTAATTTAATGCTTCTTTAAAGAAATCTTTCATATTTTCATTTAATTTCATATTAATGTTTAAAATAAAGCACACAACCTGAAAATGAAGTAATAATTTTATGTTACCAGAAGCAGGGCTTTTTCCTGATTGTTCTGTGGGTAGGAAGAACCAAAAACAAACAAACCATCCTTCCTAGTCTATCTGAAATGATCATTCCTCCCCTCACTTCCAGTTTTTCAGTCATGTCAGTGAACCAAAACATCCAATTATTTGCTCATCTCTAATTTCAAATATCTACCAGCTGGTACCAGTGATAATAATAGGAGAATGAAGAAATAATGGATCAGGATCAACATTACAAAAAAAAAAAAATCTAACTATTTATATCATGGTCCTAGCTGAATTCCATCTTAAATATTTTGAGCAGATTTGTTTTCTTTTTTTTTTGCGCGTAGACCTGGTTGAAAAAAATGTTGCTGGTGTGTGTTCCATTTTGTTTCAGGCAATTCTGAGAATTTGTAACAATATTTCTTTAGCTGTGAGGAGTGAAGTTCTTTCTACATCTGAGTTTAGTCTAGGAATTTCTAATCTATATTATTTAGTTTCTCTTGCTTTTACAAAATGAGTAAGATCAGTGAACGTATGCTTAAACAAAAATGTCAAAGGCACCCTCCTTGGTGCTTCTGAGTTCCTGGATATTGCTGGTTGCCAGTTTGATCTTCCTCGATTTACTGTGACATGGTAGATTGTGGCAGTACAATATAATCTGTGGACATTGGTTCCTTGTTGACTTGCTCCTAAATGACTGCATCTTGCCACTATGTTCTACTATCACAATCTCGTCGTAACTGTAAACGTAGCTTAGAAAAGTTTTTGGGGATTTTTTCCTTATCAGAAGCCACATGTTTAGACAGCAGTGCAACATAATTCCAAAATGCAGTGGAAGATGTGAGGAGTATCTAATGCTGCATATACCCACTAGCAACACAAGCTCTTAGAACTCCACGCTATCCTACCTGTAGCACCAGGGATGCATGACTGCTGAATGGGATGATAGAAAATATATTAATAAAATAATGCTACGTACAACGGGTTCAGAATAAAAATGGCCACAGGCAATATCTTATCAGCCCTAATTAAGACTCATCAAAATTTATCTCTAAAAAATTTCAATACAGTTTTATGGATGTAATAGAAGAGCAGTCAGGCTGGATTAGAATATCTAGCCCATCTAGCCTGATAACTGGGCAGCAGAAGATAAAGGAAGAGTGAAATGTATATGTATATGTATAAAGTTTATCTTTGGGGAGCATATCTTCCAAGCATCTGGCTGTTAAAGGAGCAGAACAGCTTCTGAGTCAAAAGTGGGCATTTCACATTTACCTCTATATTCAGTAGTTTTTGGACTACCATAATCTCTTCTTAAATTGTGGCCCTGCCTGTGGCAGAGGGTTGGAACTCTATGATCCTTGGGGTCCCTTCCAACCCAGACTATTCTATGATTCTTCTTTGATCCTGTTTTTCTTTGACCTCTACATTATTCTCTGGAAATGGTTTAAAAAGAGGAATGAAAGCTGGAGACTAAAAGAGACTTCCTTTACTTTGTTCCCTATCAGCTGCTGGCATATATTATTGCTTTAGCGTTTTGAGTTGTTATGTTCCATTCAATAGAATCCCTTCGTTCTTTAAAAACTTACGTTTGTATCTTTCTTCACTGGCCCTCATCACACACACAGGATGCAGGTTTTTGCATTCTTTTTTTTACTTCTTGGTGTTTTTTACAGAGGTTTTACAAACCGGGCTAGCATTGTCAGGGGCCTTTACAACAGCAGCGCTTCATCAACTAAGGACGTAAAATCTGACTGATATGCTTGTAGAGAGAAGTTGAAAACTGTAATAAAGAAAGTAATGTTAGAGGAATCATTACTCTCAAAGTACTAACAAGAAAAGAATGCCAGAGATACCTATGCTGAAGAAAAGCATGATTACCTTAATACACCTAATTTTTAATTAACTTAATAATAAAGCCCAACAGGAAAAAATAACTTTTGACCTTACTTGAAGCAGGATGGGCATCCTCATCTGCTGTGATGTCTATGAAGTAGTCAGGTCACTCTAAAAACTCATTCTTCCTGCGGAATGGAGCAAGCTTCATTTTAATATATTTACCTCCTGATTTATGAAAAAAGGTAAATGTGTATACACTTTTGTTTTTCTGTAAATGTTAAGTGCTAACCCTGCTGCTGTTTCAACCCTGGTAAATATCACTATCTGAAATAAGACAGTGCTCTATGCTTCCTCACCCCTGTGTATCTACATCAAAGTAAGATATTAGAAGTAAAAAAAAATAAAAATCCACCTCATGGTTAGTTCAGGCCTTTGTAATAGGTAGCACTGAGTGTCTGATGTGATTCTGAAGAATATTTTTTTATGTTCTATGCTCAGAACTGCTAGCAGAACTCAGATCCAGAAAACCTGGCTCAGCTGCAGATCCAACACCTCATGCACATTTTTCAGAGGAAAGTTTGCCTGAAGAGAAGCCAAAACACTTCTTTGCCCCAAATGAATATGCTCTTTAGAAACTGAATATAAAAGGTGATTATATGCAATTGTGTTAAACGCAAGAAAAAAATCTCCTTAGAAAGAACTAATACAATCCTTTTTAAAATTTTCAAAATCTGTTCTCTAGGAAAATACTTATTTCTGTAGCCAAAGCATACTATGTTGCATCAGCTTATCTATAATAAATCTTCATTACTTCTTCAACACAAGGTAATCAAAATATGTTCTTATGCAAAAAGAGGGATTTTTATTACAGGAGTATTATGCATATCCTATAGAGTGAGTTTTATAACTAAGCAAAATTATTTCCATTATTGTATAGTATTTCAAAAAAAACTTCATAAGCAAGGAGAACATGTATTGTGATTGTGGTTTACCTCTTGTGTTAATAGAACTGCGATCTACTGAGGATGGCTGCAGGTTATAGCCAAATTTAATCTCCTTAAAATATCACTAACAAGAAAGTATGCTAAAACATAAAGACATCATTCATCTCTCTCTGTTGGAAAGATATGATTATTCAATGGCTTGATGCTAAAAAAACTAGCTGAATCTTAAGAACATGCTGAAAAGAATAAATGAAATGGTAGCAGTAGGTTTACTTTTACAACTGGAAAAAAAAATGTCACATGTATTAATGTCAACAACTGGAATTTTACCTCATTAGGCAATTTCTGATCTAAGGCTCTGATGATTATTCTAAGCAGAAAAAATATGCTAATTATCTGCTCTGAATGTAGAATGAAAAAAGGTGTAAAATCTTCCTTTAGCCGTGTGACCATGTACTAATTGCATGTCATGTGTCAAAATAATGCAACCCACTTTGCCTAAAGCAATTAGACATACAGAACTCTATTAATGAAGCACTGTCTGTCACTAAAAATGTTTTCAGAGCTATAGTTGAAGATTAAAATATTAACTTCTCAAATATTTATGATAGTTACTGACAGAATTTCAAAATGTTACTTTTAACAAAAGTATTTTATTCAGCTTCAGTTTTTAATTTGGATTTTATATTCAAAGACATTATTAACATATGGGAGTCATATGAAATTTCTATGATCTCTACTGAGACTTCTTTACAGAAAGTACATTAGGTCCTTGAAGTTTACAGCACCTTTTTCTATTGTAATACAAACCCTTTCAGAACAAAAAAAAATGTTAAAAACTTGTCTTTTCTTCAAAAGTCATTTAAAAAAAAAGAAAAGAAAAGAAAGAGAAGGATGAGGTACTTATTGTACTCTACTTATTTTCTGTATGTGAAAGAAAATGGCCCTTCTTGTCAATATATCATTTGGTGCTCTCCTTCCTTTTAGGGTCATTGGTCATCCATGTTCATGAGCACAGAGATTATCCTTTCGCATACCCTTATGCAGTAGGAAGGCAGGGATGTATGTAGCCAAGCTGTTTATCGAATCTATCAGACATGTTGAGGAGGAGCAGACTATTACATTAAAGAATGTAATGCCTGCTCTGTATTACCACTGCTCACCAGGTTGCTTGTGAAAGGGTTTAGCACGATTCCTCCATGAGCAATACAGATCTGCAGCATTCTTTGTACAGAAGACTACTGTAGAGCGTAACTGAGCTCATTCTCCTCTTTCTTAGTTTGAAGTGTATTGAATGCTGCGTAAATTATTGTTACATTATAATTTGTGGTACAATTTTTAAAGTTAACTGGTTTTATGGCTTTTTTTCTACATCCTTAATTTACAAAGGAAAAAACAAAACAAACAAACAAACAAAAACCCCAAAACAACCGGAAAGAAAAACCCCCAAAAAATCCTTATTCATGCACTTGCCTCAGTAAACCGAACAGGAATATTTGTATGCATAGAAGTTGAATGGACGAGCCCTTAATTTACATTCCATATGGAGACTGAGATGAATACTGTGATACCTGAGGATTTACAGCTTTACCAGGACTATGCAGGAATGATACCACTTTAATACCATGGAATTATTGCCTTTCTATTGTGCCAAAAAATCAGCAAATAAAAAAGCCATGTTGTTAGCACTGCATCATTTTCTAGTACCATGGTGGTAAAAACTGACTGCTATTATGTATTAGTCCTGCCACTGCTTTTATGTTTGGTAAGGGTATTGCCTTGGTTTTGGAGCTATTACAGTCTATGGGAATCAATTATATGTACTTGAACTAAGAAGGATTTACTTGGTAACTGTAATGGCTCTGAAAGAGCCATTATGATCTGTCATGTCACAAATGCACATGTGCCTACAGTAGATACAAACAGAGCTGGGCAAAAAATTTCATACATAAAGCAAGCCATTTTTGTTAGCTTCCCTGACAAACCAAAACAGGCGTTTGCTGCTGAAGTACTTTCGCAACTTTTCATAATAAATGAAAAGGAGTTCCTGCCATTCCTCTGCCTTGTGTTTTGCTAAAGGAAAGTCTGTGTGTTGCATGAGAGAGAATCAGGAGAGATAGTACTGAACAGAAGTGCTCAATGAATAACAGTGTTTGGGGGATTGATGAAACCAGTTAAAAGGGAAAAATAAAAGTGAAATAAATAGAAGGGAAGACTTTTTCAAGTAAAAGGGAGCAAATGTGATGTTGCCATCATTATATACAACCATGAAAGGAATAGAATAGCTCCTTGTTAAGAATGAGTAAATAAGCTACACCCTCACAGCTATAACTGTGATAGAGATCCATGAACATAACATTGGAACAGAACATCTTGGAGTCAGGTTGTAAATGGGGTGTAAATGGGGCCAATGACAACAAGGGTTCCTGCGTCTATGCTGCAGGATAGATGCAGTCCATAGTTTCGGTTTCCTCCTCATGCAGACTGGTGGACTTTACTGCAGAGCATTGCAGTGCCCTCTGTGCTATCTATCCAGGTGTCCACCAAAAGGAGACAAGCACACTGAGGAACTGCACTCACATTTCTATTTCTGACCCGGACTCAGGATACAGCCATGGAACTAAAACCACATGGCCCACCACAAACATACCTGCCCAAGTGGGCAGAGATGGTTGACATGAGGTTTGGGATGCAGTTGTGTGTGAGTGAATAACAAGAGGTCATGGGGAACACCATGCAGTCCAGCATGAACTGAACCGGTGTTCACTTGCACCCTAGACAGTTACAGCAGGTGGTGAGAAGCAAGTACAGTGTTACCTGTGCAAGTGAAAGAAGAGCTCATGTAATACCTGAATCAAGGAGACCAAGGTCTTGTGATAGAAGCATCTTTATCACACGATGCTAATATAAACACATTATGAAATTCTGCCTGCAAAATTTCCTGCATTGGCAAATGAAGCCAAGACAGCAGTGTAATGATGTTGAGTTTGTAGGCTGGGAGGCAGTGGTGATAATATTTTACTGGTTTTACCTTTTTTTTAAAATATGTACATTCCTTAAAATAATAGTGCCAATGTTGTTCGCAGCTCTTTCTCCAAAGTACTGTTTGTCAGGAAGAGTGTGAAGAATGGTCTATAGGCAGTATAGCTGTGTGGTTTGGAAGTTGCTTGTTTGTTTATTGGTCTAATTCTCAGTAGGGGAGGAATGCTGTTTGGAAGGCAGCAAAAACCTTTCAACCCCAAACGAGCATGTCCAAAAAAAGAAACAGAGATTTTACTTTTAGCTCATCTTCAGATTCACAAGGGACAATAAGGGAGATTCATTAGGCCATTTGTTACTGTCATCTGCCATGATTCAAAATGAAATACTAAATGTTTCATGGATGCAGAAAAAGAGCAGTATTTGTCTTTGTGTTGGCTATGCAAAGACTGTATGGCTTTCAGCCTCCATACAAGAGGTCTGATGGATGAAAGGGGGAAGGGTGGTGCCATCTGAATGATGATGGGCTAATATCATCATCCTCTTGTCAGCTGTAATAGGCTTTTCCTCACAGAAATAATTCATAAAACCGTTACATTATATTCTATCCCTGACAGGCCCTATCTATCCTGCAACCCAGCAGGCTCACAACTAATAAGAAAATATGTGGTTCAGGAACCCTGAAAAATTAAACAGGTAGTTTATGAACAATTTGTTTCATGGGGATGTTTATTATGTTTATTAAATATTGAGCCTTTAATGTTTTCCCAGTACAGATGATATCATAAAAATGCTGACTTAAGCCTCAGTTGTATTCTTAGAAAGTGGCATTTTATAGCTCTTGTAGTACCCAGTAAATAACTAAATTGCAGTGGTTTATATGTGTACACAGAATACAATTTATAGGAAGCGAGTATATTTTTACTGTGCATATGCAGTGTATTTAATATATTCATAATAGACACATGCAAACTAAGAAAATACTGATCACATTCTTTGGTTTAAAGAAGACTAGTATTTCAGAGCCTTGAGTAGGGAAGTTCGGGCATTTGTTTTATTGCCTGTACTAAAGGGGAAACACTGAGCCTGGTGTTTGAAGTGTCAAGGCAAAAAATCTAAGCTCTAGTGATAAACTTCATCAAGAATACTGGTTTGCAAGTAAAATTTAATAGAAATTCTTTAGACAGGTCCTTATCATAGGAAAACCAGGGTAAAATTTATCAAGCTAAAGCCAATATGCTACTGTGCCTTTCTGTGAAAAAAGTGAGGGGTACTTGGTCTCCTTACCCAAGGCAAATTTCCCATTTCTGTACAATGTGTATTACATTCTGGAGAAGACCTGAAGTGCATGGAGAAAGCATAATACACAACCACACCCTTTCTGTGTCCATACCCTTTTTTTCCAACTTCTTCCCTCAGAGTTTATTGAATAATTGATAATTCTGTGGCAGGGTATGAAAACTGGCAAGTAGAAAACTTCCATTCTTAATGAATTTGTAATAATAAATAATGCTTATGATATTAAAAAGCTGTATTCCACAGACATATTACAAAGAGCATGTGCATGACAGAAAAATTGTACAGATCTTTCATTAAGCCTTTCAGGAGTCATGAGCTGTTCTCATATCCTTCTATTCCTCGTAAGAGGGTAGACTCTAATAAGGGGTAAGATCACTGAATACACAGATGGAAACTGTCTAGAATCAGCATGATTTCTACAACAGGAAATTCTGCCTCTCTAACCTGCTAGAATCCTGTAAAGGTTTCAGTAAGCATGTGGATCAAGAGGATACAGAGGACATAATATATTTGCATTTTCAGAAAGCCTTTTGACAGGGCTAGTAAAGAAACCTAGTTGCTATGGGTGCTAAGAAAAAGTTTTTTATGAATTGCAAACTGGTTAAAGAATAAGAAGCAAAGGGTAGGGCTTTTTGGTTTTTTTACAGAATGGATAGTTTATTTTCTGTTGCAAGGTCCCTGAGGGATAGACATTGATGCTGTTTTTAGTAAATATTTTCATCAGTGATCTGGAGAAGAGAGTGTACAGTGAGATCTCCAAATTTCAGGATGGTATCAAGATCTTCTGTGTGGTCAAATGTCATTGCCAACTGGTTGAAAGAATTTCAGCATTGAGAAGAAAGGTGGCAAACCTGAGCAGAGAAGGAAGATGGCAAATGACATTCAGTGTAGATAAATTTAAGGCAAGGTATAAGCAAATAAGAATCTGAGCCATGTCCCATGATGCTGAACTCAGAATGACCATTCAGAATCCATGAAAAGCACCTTGGTGTCATCCTTGGCAAGTCTTAGCAGTCATGATCTCAGTGTGCAGTAGCAGTCAAAAACCAACAAAATGCAGGACATCATTGGAAAAAGGTCTTCAGAACAAGGTAGAAGATATAATTTTGCAGCTATATAAAAAATGTGTGCCCATATTTTTAGTACTGTGTGTGGTTCTGGTCTCCATGTCTCAAGAGAGATGCCATGAAATGGGAGGAGGAACAAAGGAGACAATCAAAACAATCAACTAGATGGGTCATATGGAGAGGCTTAACAGTCTGGGATTGAAAAGATGGCTGAGAACAATCATGGCCAAGTTTTATTATTTGATTCTACAGAAGGCTGTGGAAGACAGACAGTGTAAACAGATTTAGAAAGGAGTTAGAAAAGTAACAGGTCCATAAATGGCAGGGACATACCTTCTAATATCCCTAATGCAGCAATTCCAGACTCTGGCGGAGTATGAGGGGAACTGACTGTAGAAAGCTGTGGGCTTGTGTGCTGTCCCTAGTAGCATTTCCTGCACTAGTGGCAGGGACAGATTACTGGGCTACTCTGACTATGCATCTGAACCAGTAGGGCTCTTCTAATATTTTTAACATGTCTTTGTTTTGTTCTAGATGTCTATGTTTCTTGTCATTTACTCCAGTTTTACATTTGTTTCAAGGACTTGTGTGGTTTCCCTTCCACTTTGTATCAGTGTACATAAAAGGTGCATCATGTCTCCTCACCTCTCTCATACACAGAGAGTTTTAAAAGTTGCACTCATATCCATACATGCAGAGCACAAAACCTGAAAATCCAAATAAAGACAAACATGTCGGAGACTAAAACCTTTAAGTCAATTGCTTAAGCCTGAAAACACAGTGTATCTTTTTTAACCCCCTTGCAATTTCTTTCCTTTTTACACTGAAAAATGTTTGTTTATTCTTTTCATTTACTAAGGCTTGGCATCTACACCACTTCTTTTGAGCTTCAAGAGTATACAATAAAAACTGCTTCCATGTGCTGTTCTCCACCCCCACAAACACACACCCTGAACATCTTTCATTTTATCCCTAATGGAGCTGGAAAAAATCTCTTGATATATCAAACCTTCATAATGAATTTTTGAAAAAGAAAGCAAAAAAAGAAAAAAAAGGGTAATTTATTATTAACAATGAACCCAGACCAGACACACTTCAGTTGTAGTAGTATGCTCTCAGGTTGTTCATCCTCTTCCAAAAGAAAATCATTTACCTTATCCATTGAGGGGTCAAGAGGTTGATAAAGCACATTTGCAACACTAATTCCCGTCTCTGTTTCACAATTCACCCCGTTATTTTATGGAACCTCTAAAAGTTGGTAAGAACTGTATCAATCCTTTTCTGAAGCAATTGGCTTCAGCCATATGTACAGAAACATGTGCCTCATAGTATGTCACACATGTTGCGTGATACAATGTGCTCTGACGTAGTTAGAGGACCCGTGTTGTGCTGTGTCACCAATGTAAAGAAATACCACTTTCACTGGCAGGCAGTTGGGAGCAATTAATTACCCATGGATGGCATGTACAGCTGTTGCTTATGTATGGAAACAGAAGAGAAATTAGATTTAATTGGGTTAGCATAATGGAGAAAGTGGCATTTATTTTATTATAGCCTTTGTAAACTGAGCCACTTGATTTTCATTTTTATAATTTTCTAGAAATAGTCGGGTAAAATTCTCTTGACAGATGAAAAAATCCCAGAGGAACAAAATCTGAGGATGCCTTGTTAGAAATTTGCAGAATCAGAGGAGGAACAGATATATTATCCTAATGAATGATTAAATTAAATATTTTGCTATGTATCACTATTGCTGCAATTTGGGCAAACCCCCAAATATGTATCATACAGTGACTGCATATAGGTTTTTTTAAGAAATCCAAAGTCCAGATTTCAACAGGAAAAGACAGTGTAAATTATTAAATCACTATGAATAGACATTTGTGTTGTCAACTATATTAGACCTACTGACACAAAGTGATAGTAAAGAGAAAAACAATTATATCTGTGTGTGAAATCTAAGTATAAAATAAATTCTATTGCAACATATCTACAAAGCATCAATATTAAACAGCTCATATTTGGCTGGATTCTGCTCCCAGTTTTTCTAAATTAACTATGAGGTTAAATATATCTATTTCTTTAGTTCAGGCCAGCATAATAAAGAGAAGAATTTAGTTCCAATCGTTCTTAACATTTAGCTCATTAATGTTTTTGAAAATACTCCTTGTTAAAAGATGCTGTCCACATACAAAATATTGGTACGGTGTTGTAGTTACTAAGCCTTATAAATAAACATCTTTCTACATTACTGTCAATGTAATGTTCCCTTTCTAATTATTTAATCTGAATAAATGCAATATAATCTGCATTCATACAGTGCTCTTTTTAAAGGTATGTTTTGTAGCCCTGTAAAAATTACTGCAAAGTTTATTTTTTTCACCTTCACAAATGAAGAAAAAAATCTAGGTGGATACTGTGTAGTTGCATGCCATGTTGCATGCAGGGAGACTGATTTTAAAACACTGGGGGAAAAATAATTCAAATACATTTTCGCTACAAACATTTCCTAGTTGATTAAAAAGGCCTGTTGTATTTAATGTTCATATTATATCCCCTTTCACAAAATCAAATATTTAGGTTTGATGGTTTTTAGGAACATACCACTGTAAAGAATTATTATAACAAAACCTCATGGAACTGTTGGGCTGAATATAGCAGTCTACAAATGTTTAAAACAAACATTAAAAAATCTAGAATGCCATTGAGTGTTTCAAAACCAGGCAGCTCAGCTGAGAGCACCTTCCAATGTAGTCTTCCACAAAAGAGAATGGAATATTTTGCTAAATAGCAGCCATAAACCATGTCATTATTGCTGGATGGGTGGGAGGGAGGGAGGGAGGAAGGATGGAAAGGATGGAAAGGATGGAAAGGATGGAAAGGATGGAAAGGATGGAAAGGATGGAAAGGATGGAAAGGATGGAAAGGATGGAAAGGATGGAAAGGATGGAAAGGATGGAAAGGATGGAAAGGATGGAAAGGATGGAAAGGATGGAAAGGATGGAAGGAAGGAAAGGAAGGAAGGAAAGGAAGGAAAGGAAGGAAGGAAGGAAGGAAGGAAGGAAGGAACGAACGAACGAACGAACGAACGAACGAACGAACGAAGGAAATAGTATGTTTCAGGCTGTGTTGGGATTTTTTATTGGTTTTTTTTTTTTAATTTCCACTTACTATTTTTCATAGATGGGGCCAAACCCTTTGAATTCAGAGGAGAACAACACCACAAAAAATAAATCAAATGTAGATACAAAGTTCAGTGATTCCCTCTCTCAAATATATCCCTGGAACAGAAACTCCAAACCTCTGGAAAAGGCCAGAACCACAGTTCTTTTGACCATGGCTACAATTTTTGACGTACTTCACTCCACTACCCATTGAGACAGAAATGTCAGCTGCTGCGTGTACTGATATGGAAGTCAAAGGGGTGTGAAGTGTAGAGCAAATATTTCTGCGTGAAAAACAGTTTCAGGCAGATGCTGTAAATGATTTACTGAATAAGAAAAAAAGTAAAATTTTAATAAAAGCATAAGTTCTGCACACATAGATTCAGTATTTGATCAGTTGATTTTGGCAGCTTTTTGAAATGACTCATATCAAGAGACAAATATACTCCGTGAAGTAAAAATGACCTCTGGATGATAAACAGTACGTTGGATGGAAAGTTTGTGCAAACACAATTAATGTAGGACTGCTTATTGAAACCATAAACTGATGACAGATATTTTCATTGCAAGCTTTTCTGTATATCAGAGTGTTGGGGAAAAAACATACTGTCTAATGCTGCTAATTTGCTTTATTTACCTTTTTTTTAAAAAATCTCATATGTGCTTAGTAAAAGCAGCATGTACCTGTCTGTCAGCAGTGCAGGCTTTAGCGTTTATTCACCTCCTATTCTGCAGAACACATGCCTGGAGCAGCTGGCAGACACATTCAGGGAAACAACTGGTCCCTGTCAACACCACCCAACCTTCTGAGGCCAAGCAGGCACTTAGAAAGTCACAAATAAAGACCAGTGTTTTGTTTTGCCAATAGCCTGGTGTGTTTTCCCCTCCTCTTTTGTTCAGAATGTGCAACACCATTAAAGGGACCTGATTAGAACAAAGGAACAGGGATCACTGTAACAATTATGATAGAAATGAAAATGCATAATAAAAAACAAACCCCAAAATCAGGAAAATAATGCCAGGTGAAGATGAATACACATCCACTGGGAACAATTACATAGCAGATGCATCCAAAAATTCATTATCAACGTATAATTTGACATGTTCCCAGTAATGTTATTCATTGCATTTACAAATAATTCATCACAGGTGTTGTGAACTAAAATGGCATACAAGATCTTTATGTTATTCACTGGGACAAGAGGAAATGTCCACTTTGTAAACACATACTGCATCCAATTTTATAGAATGGTTTTGTCTTTTGTTCTGTAAATCCTTCTGCCATGCCGGATAAACCAGATATAGGGAAACTGCTTTCTTTCCAAAGCATATTTATTCTCACTAAAGGAACAGCGAGGATTCTATTATTTTACTTTTCTATTTTTCTTCTTCTTCTCAAAAATAAAGAATCTGAATTTGCAAGCTCTTGTTTATGTTGCTAGTTTCACTGATTTCAGTTACTTCTGGTGTACTTTTAATGTTGCAGATCTTGTTCCTTTCAGCTCGTTTTTAATAATCAGATCCTCTGGCAGGGGCAAGTCCTGTTCATTCAAGTATAACACCATTATTTTAAATAGAAACGTATATGCATGAATGAACGAAGCAAGGGTTGACATGGGATATTTTTTCTATAATCTAGCTCAAGGCACAGCTCTTGTTTAAACTTTTTGTTTATTGATTCAGGATTAATTCTGCAATGAAGTTATGGGGAGTTTTACTTGTGTATGTAGTCATCAGTAGATACTACCAAAAGGCACTATTTATTTCCATGTCAGATTTCATCAACATTGACAAAACAAATAGATGTACATTTTTCTTGTAGTCTGAAATGCATCAAGCAGATTCACTGCCTTTAATACAGCGTTTATTGCAATAGTATAGCAATAATTATCCCTTGATATTAGCAAGGGGCCCAGCAGCACTGTGTTTTTAATCCCACTATGCTGTGTCAAACAGAGCCTTCAAGCACATATATAAAGATGAACAGACCTTTGAAAAAGTATTAATTACTATTTTGTCCTAGTATTGATAATACTCATTCCAACTATTTTTTGCCAGGAATCTCAGATCACTGGTGTAAGTTTTTTAGGTAATTTTTGAGTTAGAGACTGGTTGCTTCATAGTGAGCCAATTACTGTTCCTCATTGTGATTTATCACTATGTTTGACCACTCCCCCAGGTGCCAGGGCATTGCTGTACAGTGATACAGTATTACTGAACAATTTTGTAGCTAATCTGACCATAGCCTGCTTGGACCTGCCGCCATGGTACGCGCAGCATATACCTGCTCAAGATGATGATTCTCAGTACCATTTTTAACCTGGTGAATTGCAGTTGGTAAGAAGCAAGAGAGGGAAAACTGAAAGAAAACAAAACTCACAGGTTCGAAGTTTTCACTGAGGAAAACAAACTAATTAGCAAAACAACTGAATTCCAGTCTCCCCTCTGCATGGTGAGTGTTGTAGTCGTGAGGCTAAAGAAAAACATTCAGTCTCAATGAGAAGTACTGCGTGAAAAGCAGAGAGGATTCAGCTAGACTGAAGTCCCCACCTTTGAGAAGAATCTGTGGCATAAGGCACCTGTTGAAGTGATGGGGCACTGATCAGAGTTATCTGCCCTGGATGATTGCCCAAACATTGTTTAAGTAGAAGTGAGATGCCATCATTGACATTTCAGGTGGGTGTGTTTTGATTGTGGGGAATGACTTCCCTTCATCTTCCACCCTTACTCTTAAAGAAAGAGGTTACAAACCTAATTTGAGGTCTACAATTCAAGCTAAGACTCTTCAGTGGAAGAATATACATACTTCCTTGAGAGCCACCAAAATATTGATTGAAAAAGAGCTGATTTTCAGACAAGCTACCCTTAGTGATGATGGATACGTAGCAGCATACAACAGGTCAGAAAGCCTGAGGTCTGCTTTGGCATTGTAGACTCTGCTAATAAGTAGCTGTTCAATGTCATTTCATCCTGGAAGTAGGTTCTTCAGGTATGAACTTGAAAAAAAATAATGAAAGAAGAGGTGACAGATGAAAATTGTCTTCTGAATTTTTCAGAAGGAATAGTAGCTGTCTTCAAAGTTCTATTTAAAGTCTTAGTTTTAAAAAACAACCTTCAGAGAGTGGGGGCAAGGTAATATGAACGATTTTGTGGACAAAACACTAAATTACATTGATGCTGAAAGGATGGACAAAATAGAAGCAAAATAATATTTTTAAAAAAGAAATGCAGTGGTTAGACAAAAGTTTGTAAATAATACAGTCTAGTGAAGTAGGAAGATGAAACTTTGTCATTAAAGTTCTGACAGGTTTCTCTCTGCTGTAGAATATTCTCCACTAATATAGCAAACTATTCTCATGCAATTAGACTGTGAAAGCAGTCTAATTTTTACCTGCTGAAGTCAGCCAGGGTCCAGAAACATACTGACTGCAGGACCAAGATCCAGTTTTAAAGGAATGAAATTGTGAAGGACATTTATGTAAATCTCCCTCTCTACTGAAACCTGTAATGAAACAAAAGGATGGCAGGGCAGGGTAAGGAAAATAAATAATAAAAGAAGAAAAAAAATGAAAAGAAGAAGCCAGACCAGATTTCTATTTATGAACATACTTGTATTCACGGTCTTCCTTTGCATTACTTGTCTTTTTCATCTCTAGTTTATGTATGCAATGATTTTATTTGTTTTTTAAAAAGAAGATAAGCAGAGTGACAATGCACCAAAGTTTCACGTAAGCAGAGGTATTTTCTATTGACTAGTCAGTGAAGTAAATGTTGGTGTTTTCATGTGGACAATCTATAAAGAAGTCTGAAATTTATTTTTGCAATATTTTTTCTGAATATTTTCAAATATGGGTATTTACAGAAGTAAAATTTTGTTCAAGAGCATTTAAAAAGATGAGATATGGTGGTTAATGCATCCGTAGGGAATAATTTAGCCAGTTCCAGTGATATGTCAAAGAACTCCATTAGGGGTCACACAATAACTTTTATTCCCAGTTTTGTGCTCTATCGTAACGTAACTCAGCAATTATGCACATTGCTATTCTGTATGCTTGTCTGGAAGTAGAAGAAAACATTCATTAAAATTCTTATCTTGCTTTCATTGTTTTCCTTTGGTATATTTCAAATAAATAAATTAATGAAATGGAGGGAGAAATGGGGAATAAACTAACATTATGGTTTCATTATAGGTATTGTAATTATTACAAAACTCTTTTTCTCTCTAACTCATCATCTATAACAAAGCTATCATTACATTTGCATGTTTTATACTGTAACTACTCGAGGGCAATATGTCAGTAAGCATCAGTTTCTAAGTGACTAGAGTTAAAATCATTCTCAATAAATCTTCTATTGAATCTTTTAACAGCAACGCTAATAATGCTGTATGAAGTATCATATTTTAAATTTTTTTAAAAATTAGTCAACTCACAATTAAAGATTTGGTGAAATTACATCATCACTTAGAATAAATGAATACAGCCAAAAGACAGTGGTATTTATGCTTACATTTTCCTAAGTAACATAAATAAAGAAGGTAAAAAGTGACTGTTTATACAATTGGCTGAAGTGTATGAAGACAATTAATTTGGTTTATGTTTTTATCATTCTTGCATGGAAAAGAGTTAATTTTTTCAGGTATGAAAGAAGTTGCAATAAAAAGAGAATGAAGGAAATCAAACAAAATCAAGGGACTTCCTATTTACACACCCTCTTCCCGCCCTCATTTGCCCAAATTATATCTGACTTCAATCCCACATAAACATCCTGTCAGCACTTCCCCTCACAGGTAGAGTGACCTCCTTCTGGATGTGAAGAATGACATCACGTGCATGTGCTGCACTATTTGGCTTAATTCAGTTTAATTTTGCAACTGTGGCCAGTAACATAATCTCTCAGTTCTTATGCCAGAAGATTTCATTTTTTTTTGTCCTTGTACAATAGGTGAAAACTTGTCTGCAAAGTCCCCAGTGTTTATAAACACTTCCTCAAATTTATTTGCTATGATTTTTGATAACCTTCGACTCTGATTTAAAACAGCAAACACAAGGTAGATAAATCACTCCTGGCAATAATTTTTGGATTACAATGCAGTAAGCATTTTTATTGGGTTGGATAACTACAGCAAAACAAATACGGTATGCTTATAAATGGAAAAGAAGTCAGCACTCTTTTATGCTTCATGATACCGAATAACCACAGAAATATTGGAATCTATTTCTACCAGCGTAGATATTTTAGGTGGTATATCATGCAATGCTGCTAATAGGTCTCATCTATGAGTTGCCTGTTGTTTTGCCAGAGGATCTCTCCTAATTCAGTTTTACATTGTTTCTCCTGAGGTAGATGATTTGAGTGAATGAGTTTCTTGGGACATGTTTCCACATTCTGGTAGTTGTGGTTACTAGAATATTTAGTACCAGTTCAACTTAAGTAGTACAGTCTAAGAATTTCCTCTTTCTGTAGAGAGGGGACATATCTGGGCTTTCTGAATATCTTTTTCAAGAGTAAAAAATTTATTGTTGTTATTAAAAAGACAGAGACTGTCTAAGCCAATGGGTACATGCCAATAATAAGCATCTGACTGAGGTCTGAGGGTATGAAAAGCACTTCTTACCCTGTTCTTTTTTCATCTTTTTCTTCTTCCACCTGAACTGTTCCAAATGTAGAAAGCAAGCCAAATAGTCATTTTCAATCTACACAAAAGAGTTTAGGATTGACTTTTTCTTCAGCAGTCTCATCTTCATCCATCTGATACCATGTCTACTGCACCATAGAATCATAGAATATCTTTGAGTTGGAAGGGACCCATAAGGATCATAAAGTTCAATTCCTGGGTCTACACAGAACCAGCCAAGTCAGAGCATGTGACTGCATGCACTATTACCTTTATTCACTGTTCTTCTTTTGTTGACAGTGTGTCCTGGTTTTTGTGTGACAAGGTTTTGGGGGGCAGAGATGCTACAGGGGTTATTTCTGTGAGAAGCTGCTAGAAGCTTCCCCTATGTCTGATGGAGCCAATGTCAGAAAGCTCCAAGGTGGATCCACTGCTGGCCAAGGCTGAGCCATCAGTGCCAGCAATAGTGTCATTGACATGGTTAAGAAGGGAAAAAAACCCACAAAAGAGCAACTGCAGTCAGTGAGAGAAGTGACAATATGTGAGAGGAGCAACTCAACAACCACCGAGGTCTGTGAAGGAGAGGGAGGAGATGCTCCAAGCACTGGAGCAGAGATGCTCCTGCAGCCCTGTGAAGGATGATGGTGGACCAGATATCCACCTGCAGCCTGTGGACCCCATGCCAGAACAGGTAGATGACAAAGAAGGCTGTGACACTGTAGGAACCCCATGCTGGAGCAGGTTGTTGGCAGGACTTGGGATCCTAGGGGGGCCCATGCTGAAGGACTGCACCCTGTGGGAGGGACCCCATGCTGGAGCAGTGGAAGAGTGTGAGGAGTCCTGTTCATGAGGAGGAAGGAGCAGAAGAGACTTGTGATGAACTGACCGCAACCTCCCATTTACCCACTTCTTGTGCAGCTTGAGGGGAGGAGGTAGAGAAATCAGGAGTGAAGTTAAGCCTGGGAAGAAGAGAGGGGTGGGGGGAAGTGTTTTAAGATTTGGGTTTAATTCTTACTGTTCTATTATTGGTAATAAATGAAACTCACTTTCCTAAGTTGAGTCTGTTTTGCCCATGATATAATTGGTGAGTGATCTCTCCCTGTCCTTATAATGAGTCATAAGCCTTTTGTTACATTTTCTCTCTCCTGTCCAGCTGAGGAGGGGAGTGAGAGGACGGCTTTGGTGGGCACCTGGCATCCAGCCAGGGTCAACCCACCACAGTCCTTCTTGGTGCCCAACATGGGGTTTGAGAAATTCAAGATAAGGACTGTGATTGGGAGAGGTAACAGGCAAAACAAAGACCAAACGCAGCTAGAGAATGGAATGACTGTGGAGAATTTCTGTGGTTCTAATTGTGGTGAAGGGATAAGTGGTCGATTGCGTGCGCAAATTGTCCCCTTTCACTCAGTGTTGTGATGATGTCATTTTGCCAATTTTGCTGTGTGGAATTCTCCTTTTATTAATGGGACTGAAGTTCGTGAAGATTGTGTATGATTAGTGTGGATTTCAATTTTAATTCTTAAGTGATGGATTTTTCAAATTAAACTCATTATTTGGAGCATAAGTTTGTAGTAAGAAGTTATTCAAAACTGCATATGACGTTTTATAACACTGAAAATGCTGTTAACACATAATTTACTGGGGTTAATCTTTTTTTATCTTATATAAAGGATAATGGCCTTGAAACAGTCCAATAAATGGCATACTGGCATAGACTATTTGAACAGATCTTGTAAAAAGGTTATGAAACAAAGTAGACAATGCTTTCTTTTTTCTTTTTTCACCCCTGTTGCCATTACATCTTCAAGCAAGAAAGTTTACTTTTCATGTCAATAAAAGGACAAGACATTGTCCCCAGCTAGTGGTTAACTGGCTTTGTAGTCACTATTCTCTATTTGAGATATCCATAACATCTATTATCTGGAGAATTATCTAGGACATCAGTGAATTTCTTATTGAGTGCAGTAGAGTTTCTAACAAAGGCTGTAGGAGTTTATACCTGTGCTGTTACCTAACATTAAAGGATTAGAGTGTTCTCAGGAAACAGAATTTCTCCTGATCTACTTCTCTACCTAGAGAACTTCACAGTTAGTTACACTGCATGGTCACAATGATATAGACAGCATATAGAGGCAGGAATAATATCTTCCTAAATGCTTGCTGTGATCATACCCTAACAAAAGAGTAGTTCTTAACACTACCAGTGACCTGACAGAACAGTGTTGAAGTAGTGTGTACATCGAAGTTACACCAGTTAAACTCAGAATTCTATGGGTGAATAAAATGGGAGCCACAAATTCAATTTGATAAATATATAAACACTTTTTTTTACTTTTCACATCTACTCTTATGAGATATTATTTGTTTCTCAGAATGTTTATGGGTGCATGAACACCTGCACACACTTGTTTTACCATGCTTAACTTTTCAAGTCTTTTTCTTCCTCATGAATATTTCAACCATGCAGATAGAAGGAAAAAAACCCACAGTATTATTCAAGTAACCAGTAACATCAAGTGAATAACAACAGGCAGAAATAATCAAAATGATAGTCATAGGAGGCAATTTATGACAAACCATAAGATTTAAATTGTTTGCATAAAAAAGGAGCAACAACTTGGAATGCATATCACTTCAAAACCACAAAATCCCTATTTGTATAAAATCTGTGAACTGAAAAGGGGCTAAATTTGATAAAAAAACCAGAGCTGCTGCAAGCAGTTTACATAGATGAAGTAGTTCACCAAGCTCTAATAATGATGAAAACAGCTTTCGGTATCCAGAGCTGAAACACTATTCAGAGAAGATCAGGTATATCTTCCCTGTTGGTATTTTTCTAGTACAAAAGAAGAAGTATTCCTAAGATACACATAAAACTAGTATGAAATCATTTGTAAGCAAAGCAGCTCAAAAACCAGCAAATAATATCTCTCTTCCTATATTCTTTTTCAGTCACTGCACCATAGCATGAGTAATTTTGAAACCGCAGCATTCCATTTATTGTACAATTATGTTATATTATTTTCCTGTTGCCACAAAGCTTCCATGAAAACATGCTCCATATATGCCTAAGCAGTTTACCTTGTATGAATATTTGCATTAAATAAATGAAAATTCACCTCTTTCTAAAGATATCATGCCGAGACACAAAAGTGTTCCCTGCTATTAGGAATGTGCTTGTACCGATCTAAAAATTGTAAATGAATTTGTAGATGGTTGGTTCCATTTAAGTAAAATAGACTGAGCATAGATCTTTATGAAAATGTGTTTACTTAACCAGAAAACACAAATATTTCTATTAAATATGCTTTCAAGTTTAACACCAAATTCCTGATTTCTTGTGGATGTACGATTTCATGGAGCTATACTTGAAAACAGCATTCCAATGGCAGACTGTAGTCTCTCCAAAACCATTTTAGGCTACAGGAAAAGCTTCATAAATCCAGTGGGCAGTTTAAATAAATTCATGGTATAAGAGATAGAGCAGAATTTTATCCATTTATTTCACCTACTCTGAGCCACCTAAATCATTCATTTAGTTACAATGGGGGAGCTTGGCGTTTACATTACAATTATGCTGACTATTGTGTATTGAAAAAGTCAAGCTGACTCTGTGTTATATCTAGTAAATGCAAAGTACATACTATTGCATTTTATTTTTATTTAAAATTGCATTGTTTTTTTGAATGATTAATGAAGAAAAAATAAAACAAAAAAGAATGTGCGTGTGTGTGTGTGTGTGTGTGTGTGTGTGTGTGTAATACACAATGCCCAGGGTTTTGAAAATGGAATTAAACACCAATAGGGAAAAAATCACATGAGGGGAAATGAAGCTTCAGAACAAATGTATTTTTGTGATACTGTCTGTAATTCATGCTAGATAATCATGAACCCAGCAGTTAATGACCTCTACTCTGATACATTAAGTCCAACCAAAGATAATGGTGTCCTGCGTAAATTAACAAACCCAGTGGTAAACTTGCTTCTAGTTCAGCAGGAGACAGTGTGCAAATTAGCATTGGTTCTTAATAAGATCAGTGTCCTGCAATCTACAGTTCTGTAGTGTTCATAATGCTGTTTCTTTTCAGGTGAAAATTTTTTCTCTAGAGGACCCTTGCACAATACATTCTTCTGACAGAGAATCATCCTCACCCTAATCAGTTCCCTCCTTGAAAACTTTCCCTATTTCTTACACTTTCATGCTGTGAGTGCTGCTGTGAGTTGTTGGGAATGATTATTCATTTGTAAGCTTCTTTAATAACATTTCCTTTAGATGTTGAGGTACCCAACAGAGCAAACCAGGATTTGATTTTATAATTATAACTATTCAGCAAAAGTAATGGTCACTCTATTGGCAATCTTTGCCTAATTTGTTCATCATCGTTTATTATCTGCTGAAAAATTCAAATAAACAGTTATCTGTTAAATAATTCAAAGGTAAACTGTCATCAAGGACCTAATTTTGGGAACTACACCATGTATTGCCCTTCTGTTTTTAGAGACAAACTCTATACACTCAATTATGAAATCAGATATATTGACAGCTGCCTCAAGGTGTCCTGCACCATTTGGGAACCGTCCCCAATACCTAGCTCTCCACACCTGAGATCTTAATATGCACAAAGGTGTGTTCAGGAGTAATGCAACATTTTCTGCTAAAGATCAACAGTCTGCTGGAGATTTGGCAACATCATCCACATGTTTTAAAATAATTTGTTGGAGTTTCACTTCCTAGACTACAAGGTCCAATTACTTATGTGAAAACTAGATATTTAGGTGGTTTATTTAAATACCTTCTAAAACTGGTAACTGGGTTTATACTGAGAACCTATGGAATGGTATTCACTAGTTTATTTGATTAATTTTTTCTGTCACTTGTTTAAAAAAAAATAGTTGTAGACAATCTTTGCACTATTCAGATATCATTGTAGATGGTCATACCATATGTGTCAAATAAATGTTATATATGTTGTCCAACAGTAGATGAATACTTTCTCCATTAACAAAATTTTTACAATATTAGGTGAGGTCTAATGAGGACATTTCAGCTGTAATTTATGGTCTGGAGAAAGAGGACATTGTCTAATTTGTCTGTGTATAGTGATGCATGGTTACGAAATGGGTTTAAAGGGGGATGTTCCAGCACGTAACTGATAAAGAGACAAAAATGTGGTATATTCTTCATGCACTTCTAATGGGAGTTTTGTAAGAAAAAGTTTAATACACAGCTCTTGTCTGAACAAACCTCTCACTGTAAAATGTTTACCTTTAATGACACGTACTATTATTTCATGATTATTTTAAAATACACTTAAAGAGTTTTACATGTTAACCAGCTACTAAGAATGCCTTAATAGAGAACTAATTTTTGTTAGAGGTGTCTCGACAATTTGAATTTTATATGCATGCATTATGTTTTCTTAAAATGGGGAAATTATGCATCTGAAGGAATCTGTCTAGAATAATGGGGTTCTATAGAGGTTACTTTAATCACGTTCACCAGCAGTTATAGCTGTTTTACATCTTATTTGCAACAAAAGGGAACTCTAATTATCTTCAAAAAGAGCATAAAATGGTGTGCTTTGCTGCTGATGTAATGTTGATTCGTGAACGCTGCTGATAGGAACTGACAACTAAATACATGTCACACTTTTAAGAAATCAGTGGTGGTGACAGGATAACCCTCTTTTGTGACCTGGGGACCAGGAGATGGGGTATATATTTGCTTGCTAAGTAGAAACAATTTACAGTTTTCACTTTAAAATAAAAATAAAAATGCAGTTATAGATGGGTTATTGATTATTTTTAACAATGCACCACCTCCGTTATGACTTAGAAGCTGCCTTCTGTAAATCAGATCTAGTACTTACAATCCCTGATAAGAGTAAGACTCTTTTGCATATTAGCGTCATTTATTTTTACAAATGACTGTTTATTTTCTCTTTCTATGTTTTTATATAAAATATCTATAATAGATAAATATTCACTGCACTTGTAATAAGTGAGAATAGAAAATTTAGACATCTTGCAGCATAGTTTCAAATGCTTGCATTTCAAGCTCACATTTATAGCCGCAAACGAAAAACATACAGCCCACCAAAAAATGCAAGACTCATCAAATAGGATTCAACTGTATGTCAACACCCATGCTGCCCATGTATAGGAAACAATTGGCTTGTACTCCTTTTCAAATATGGAATTAATCAACCGAGACCATAAAACATTAGACATAACCGATATTTGCTCTATGGCACTCTTAGATTCATGGTGGAAAGTTACTATTTCGTATCTCATGCCTGGATGCTCTGCATTTAGTCTAAATATTGAGAAACCTACCCTGTACGAAAGTTTAACTCACAGCCTTTATTTAAACTAAGGGCAATAATTAAAATGCTTATATAGGCTGCATTCAGACATATTTTATGACTGTCAATCAGCATGAATGGATTTTAACAAACTGTTTTTTGAGTTTTGGTGGTTTTTTATGTTTTGGGTTGGAAGGGACCTTAAAGATCATCTAGCCACCCTGCTGTGGGCAGGAACACCCTCTACTACTCCACTAGACCGGGTTAGAATCATAGAATCATGGAATGTGTTAGGTTAGAAAGGAGATTGGTACTGTCTATAGATGGCCTCGTCCACTCAGTCTTCCTGATTGGGCAGCCTGTAGCAGACCCCCACTCTAGTGTCACAGGTCCCTGCCCTCCCTTTAATCTTGACCATAAGCTCTCAGCCTGTTCCTCATCCATCCCCAGGTAGAGATCCATGCACTCCAGCTGGCCATTGAGATAGAGGGTGACACCTCCTTCTCATCCCCCCTGCCTGTCCTTCCCAAAGAGCCTGTATCCTTCCATTCAAGCACTTCAGGCATAGGAGATATCCTACCACATCTCCATGATACCAATAAAATTATAGCCATGCAGGTGCATGCATGTCTCTAACTCCCCATGTTAGGTGAGTTGTGTATTTGTGTTGGGTTCCTGATGAAGCTGACTTACTGTCTAGGGTGGCCTGAAATTCCTTTGTGCTGTATTCAGTTGTTCTCCTGCTGCCTGGTGATCCCCTCTGGCACTGGCATCAAACTGGTAGGACTGAGGTGGATTGAGGTTCCCCTCCCCTGGCAACTTTAGTTTAAAACCCTCTTCACCAGCTTGGTAAGCCTAAGACCAGAGAAGTTCTTCCCCTCCTCTGACAGATGGGCCCCATTTGCCACCAGTAGACCAAGGTTCTCAAAGGAAGTCCCACAGTCTAAGTAGTTGAACACCTGGCTGTGGCATCAGTCCTGTAATCATTTGTTGATTCACGAGATTCAACTGTACCTTTCAAACCCTTCCCTTTGATGAGGAGGACTGATGGAAAAACTGCTTGTGCTCTAAAGTCCCTTACTGTTGCTCCCACAGCTCTGTAATTCTAGATACTCCTCAGACTGTACCTGGGTGTATCACTGGTGCTCACATGAAACAGCAGCAGCAGGTAACAGTGTACTGTATGAGGCTTGGTAGTCTCTTGGTGACATCTCGGTGAGCCCCTGGTAAGCAGCACATCTCCCTAGAGAGTGCATCAGTTTGGCATATGGGTAACTCTACTTACTGCTCAGAAGAGGGTTGCCTATCACCTGCTGCCTATTCATTGTGCTGGTTGTTATATGAGGAGTGGATCAGGCTGCTTTACTCAGCTTCAGTGTCTCTCCTGATGTGGTGGGCCTTTCCTCTTCAGCCTGCACAGTGGTAAAGTAGTTCTGCAAGGGCACGTCAGGTTTCGGAAGAAGCCTCTTCCTCCTTCTGGTCCTTGTCATTGCAACCTGACATTCTTCTGCGTTATTGGCCCCTTTCCCTTCTGTGTGTGCTGGTTGGGGGATCTTTAGGCTGTTGTGGGCTGTAAGTCCCCTGCAGACTGCATTTGGAGCCAGTTGTCTAACTCCTCCTTGTTATGTCTAACCTCCTTGTTAAGCAGCCTTCTCACCACCTCCTGCAGCTCTGCCACCTGCTGCAGAGGGTTCTCCCCATGGGCATAGTCTTTGCAGGCAAGTCTGCTGCCTGTCCCTGATCCAGGAGAAAGATCTGTGCTCTTCCTGCAGCCTGAGGTCTGCACTGCAGCTTCTCCTGGATGGAGGCATCAGCCACGGCTGGGGTAAGTGGTGCAGGGACCCCTGACAGAACTGCAGCTTTTGCTCTCAGAGGACGCTTCAATCTCATTCTGCCTTGAGTGTCAGATGGGATGGCTGCCCTTGACCTGTCACAGAATGGTTCTGGTTGATGGGTCATACCCTGGCTGTGCCATGCCCTGGCTGCCATGCCACTGCCCACTTGGTGGCTGGTGCTCCCTGGGCTGACTTATGGAGGTATGGGGTGGCTGCCGGGGGTCTGTCAGTGCCCAGGCTGTTTCAGTGTCTCTTGTGAGAGCTACTGGCTCCTGACAGATGTCTCTCCACTCCCCTGGCATTTCCTGGCCTCAGGAAACCTCATGTACACTGAGAACTGCTGCTTCCCTGCAGACTGGGCCAGCTTCAGAGCAGCTCCCCTTGGCAGCTGACTGTAAATGGTTAAAACAGTCTGTATTTATTACTGTATACCTCTTCCATGGTACTTTTTGAGTAATAAATATTTGAACAATATTTCTTTTCATAAATATATCAGCTCTGAATGCCAAAGGTATTTGCATGTGTGACTGTGTATTAGTATGCAGTCAGCCATTTATGCACGGATAAATACAGCCAAAGCTTTTCCTCAACTGAAAAAAATAAAAAAAAAAATATAGCCCACTTGTAGTTTTATTCTACCTAGACAATATAAGGATGAATGAAGTTTGAAATGTGTTTTATCAGACATCTTTCTGACCGTAGTCTCTCCTCCTGTGCCCTCTCTCTATCCCTTTGCTATAATAACTTACTCACACAACTAATGCCAAATCAGCAATGTAAGTTCCATTATTTTGCAGTGTTTTCACTTATAGGTGTTGTCTTGGTATTTATTTTGCACCCATTCTACAATAGTATCATGCAAATACTAGATGTGATCCAAAAAGCTCCTAGAAGTAGCTTCAGCAAACCAGTGGCTTTTGACAATAACTGGGCATATGTCTGACTAGAGATTGGTTGGTTTGGATGGAAAAAGAATGGTTTAAAAAGCTTTTTGATCTAGATTCTCTGAGATTTTAAGTAACATTTTTATTAGATGTGGTTTATTTACTTTGATGTGGGCATTTTTTACTCTGTATTTGAGCAATACTCTTATACACATATATATTGTACTCTTGGACAAGAATGGTTCTCTCCTGCAAATACTTGGGGAATGTCCTTTTTATTTTCTGGTCTACTTTTTTTTCTGCTGGCTACCTGGGCATATTTTGTTGTAATTGTCACTACATTACTCAGATGGGAAAAAAGTGCAGTTTTATCAGTTACTGAATGGTCCCTTTCTATTTAAAAAGCAACAAATCAGGGACAAAAAATGCAAAGTTGGTAAGTTTTTTGTTCCTTAATTTCCATGAAAACAAATTCCTCTATTTTTATCACTGCTAGTGGTGAAACTCTGCAAATGTGGGACAGAGCGATTATTTTTAAATATTTAAGATGAAAAATCTTAGTTTGTCTTATGTACATAGCACAAATCCACACTGGTATTTTTCTCCTCCACTTTTCCATTAGAAATAAAAACCATATTTCACCTATAAATGAGACTATGTAGGATGGTTTCCACTTATATTAACATTTGAAGGTAAGCTGTCTTCTTCATGGGATTCAATATTCTAAATAGTGTTTTGCACTGCTTTAACTTGTTGTCTTGGGTGATATGAATATCAGTTTCTGAAAGAATGCTTGTGTCCAACAAAAAAGGGATCAACTCTGGGATGACAGGATTCATCTTCTGACATCCTTTTTGACAATTTTCAGCAAATTTTAAAGGACTTCTCAAAGACCTATTGTGTACCCATAGTATGGATAGCTTCAGCTATGGAGATTTTTTTAGTACCATTTCTCTCAAGATCTGAATAGCACTTCCAGACTGGTGGGACGGTCCAGTCAGCCTTGTCCTGCTATGATGTTCTTTCCTTTTACTATAGTCTTCAGAAGGTTTCTTTACATTGAGTGAGAGTTACTGCTAACAGCTCAACCTACCCCACTTTTTGTGTCAGAACAATTTTACCATGACAGATAATAAATATACAGAAGTATAAATACACATACACATCAATTAAAAAAAAGATGAGTCTTTGTATTTTTCTCAGAAACAAAAAGTCACATTAATGACAATCCCAAGAGATACTCTAAGTTAATATTCCTCCTCTGAAAACAAGAAAAAAGTGCTTTGATGTTGTTATACTTCATTTAAAATAATAAAAATAATAGTATTGGAGATTTTGACCTGGGATTCTTTTTCCAAATTCCTTATTTTGGATAGTATCCTTGCAAGGGATAAATAAACAGTGTGTTTTTAAGCATTTGGCACTACATGATCTCCTCTTTCTTCCACTCTGCTGAGCTTCTCAGCAAATAATACTATTTTCTCAGCTCCCTCAGCCCCGCATCTGCCTGGTCCCCTCCTCCATCAGACTGGCCCTGCTTGCACCCCCATGTTCCAGGCAGACCTCCAGTTGTCATCTTCAGCTCTGCTGTCAGATCATATTTCTCCCAAATTTTCTCTTAATCTCCTGTTCCCAGCCTCCAGTCAGTCTTTTCCAGAACACTAGGCCTATTTTGTTCCTTGTAGATTCTTCTTTTTCCTTTTATCAGCTCTTCTGGACGAGTCAAGAGTACTGCAGAATGATCTTGTTTTTGCTTTTCCAGCGAGTAGGCATAGCAAGAAGAAAATAACCTGTCCCACTGTGTGTAGAAGGTGGGGAAAGACGCAAACAAACCTTATCACAATATGCTTTTTTTCAGCTCTCTTCTGTCTTCTGAGAAGTGTCAGGTTGCTAAGAGGAAAAGAAAAAGCCCTCCCACAGCAGGCGCTTCACTGGCTCCTTTCCTCAGGAAGCAGGAGAGCTCGGGAATATATGAAAGGTTTTCCTTGTAACAGAGCCAGAATTTTTCAGAGGCCTGGAGGTTCCCATGTCATCATGCAATCTCAGCCAAAAGCCCATTATGCATCATTAATTCATGGGAGCTGGCATTACTATGTCTTACTCATTAGCTTTGTTACAACTGTGGGTGGGAGCTCAAAGCAGACATGTTGCTCTCCAGGCCCGCTGTACACAAGCTGGCCTCTTGTGCAAGAAGTATTATTTTTAAATGTCAACTCTGTATCAAGTGATGATTCAAAGGACTGGCAAATCAAAGCTCAAAACAGAAGCACTCATCTGCCTAATAAACTTGAAGTTAGACGTATCTCATTTAACTATCAAGAATCCTTGAACACAGTGGCTGGTCTGATAACAGATACTCTATTACCCTACCTCATATCTAAATATGTCTCATTATCCTTAAACCCAGACATTCCACAGGTAGCAGGGCCAAGTGTAGGAAGTTGCAACAAAGTCAAACTTCAGGTGTCAAGAGAGCTCTTGGCACCTGAAGTGCAACACAAAGGAAATGAAAACTTTTCATTGACAAGTTGTTTCTTTTCTTATTACTTAAGAATCCAGGGCCCCAAATATATGACTATAGGGCCTGATCAAAGCCTGTTAATTTCCATAAGAGTGTTGTCATTGACTTTGATAGGCTGCGAATCAAGCCCATCCCCAAGTAGAACATATGGGTCTCCTGCGCAGCCTATTTCTATTCACATTTTGCATCTTTTTCTTTTTCTTTTTTTTTTTTTTTGTTATTTATTTCATACATTATTCACAGTTTGTGATGGCAGAAAGACAGTTTATATCCTTGACACAAAGAAAACAAAGAAAGAAGTACAGCATATGTGTTGTCATTATTATGAAAACTAAGGCATATTGGGCACAATGCATTTCATTTTCATTATATTACAGGATTCTAATAAGCATCATTGATAGCTAAGTCACTTCTCCTTAGCACAAGAAGAAAGAAATGAAAACTTTTCAGGTTGTTTTTTTTTAAATCTTGTATACTGTCTAGGCATTTTAGGCACAAATTTAATTTCACTTCAACATCACAGGTTCCTTTGATGACAAAGTCACGTATCTTTAGTCCCAAACACAAAAGTAAATAAGACATTTAGATAGTTTTCTTTTACTTTGAAGGCAGTTTTATATTGGAAAATGTGAATGCATAAAGCAGGCACATTGAATTTTCTGGTTCAGTCCGGCTCTGGGCTTAGTGAGGGGAATTATCTAATACCTGATAAAACACAACCATGTCTATCTGAAGGTCTGCAGACACATATAAAATCTTGAAGTAAATATAGATTAGGATGGAAAGGCAGGACTTAATCACCTCTTACAACCATGACTCTGGGCTTGGCCCTATGCAATGTGTACAGCTGTAATTAAGCTCCCATATTTGGTTAATCTAAGCTGTAACTTGGGCTTTCAGAAGACCAGTGAAATGTTGAAGTTTCACCATATTTTTGTTCATCTGAATTTTAATTTAATGGAGTTAGTTACATATCTGTCAAAGTTTTTTATTACTCAAAACTCTGAAATACTTCACTCACACATGGCCTGCATTTGCTCTCCAATTAGATCTGGGTTTTTTGTGCAAATTACAAATTAATGTCTGATTGTCAGGAAGAGTGATTATGAAATCCACCATAACAATATTTTAAACAAATAAATAAAAACAGCTGGGAAAAGTCAACAGGACATCTAAGTCATTAGTATAATGTCTTTTGAAAACTATGGGCAGAATGTTTTCCCATTGAGATGTGGTAATGGTATTTCTAACAGCACTCAGCAACAGGGAAAGAGAAGACTAAACGAAAATAGTCATTTGAGGGGATTTTTCTTTTGGCAGGAAGAAAATGAATGAGTATGATTTCTCTTGTGAGTCAGAGATGAATGTTTTCGATGTATGCCACTGCTGAGCTTCCTGTAGGTCATAAAAGATACAAGTGGGAGGAGAGGACAGTTGTCTGGGAGAAGATCACAGCGTAAAAAAATATCCTCCATTTCATTTCACAGTTTCAGTGAACCAAGACAATTCTATTTAAAACTTAAAGATAATTTCTCAGATTTTTGCATTGAACTGCAATTCTTCTCCCCCTTCCCCACCCCCGGAGCAATAAGTTCATATTTGTATGCATTTTATTTTGCAGAAAAAATGCTTATTCATTCTATTCGTCTGCATGCATGTGCTCTTTAATAGATTAAAAAGTTAATTCCAATGAAAATGATTATACAAAATGCTCCTGTACACATTGTTTTCCACTGAGTAATACATTTGTAGAGATCTGCTACAGCCATAGACATTTAAACAGTTTAGATCACTGGCCATATGGACATGTTCCTTAATGGCTAAAATTTTTTAAAAGCATAGTATTTGCTCAGCTGTCACATTATAGTTTTAAAAAGCCAGTCGAGAAACTCTCTTCCAAACCTGAGAAGTTTGCAAAATAAGCAGTCTCCTGGTCTCTGCTAACAGGTGCCTATAACCCTGATGACCACTTTGCCAGTACTCAAGTAGTGCACTGCCAAACAGTCTATACCCACTTTATTTCTCAAGAGCTGGGCATGGACAGCCTGGCAAGGGAACAGCAAGGGTGGTTAACGTGATAGCTCCTACTAAAGAAAGCAACAGTGTTGGAAATCTCTTGTATCGTTATCAGAGCCCAGCCCACTCTTGAGTCTCACCTTGTGCCAGGCTTGTTCAGGTGTTCTCCTCCCTTGTCCAGGTCTTCTCCTTTCCACTTCCTTCCATGTCACTCCTTCTCACCCTCCTGCTTGTGCACACAGGAGTTTGGACAGTGAAGGTCTATTGGGAATGAAAGGAAGGTAGGCACAGACTGAGGCACGAAGCATATGGTTTATCAGCTGCCCCTCATTTCCAACAGTCCTTCAAAACCTCCCTGACCTTCCAAAACTTATTATCCACATGCTCGTCACTTTCCCCCAAAATACATTTGCTGATTCTTGATCCCTGCTCCTAAGCATCTCAGCATGTCTCTTCTGCTACAGCAATTTTGAGTTTTCTGATTCCAAGAATGGGAATGATGCAAACCATTTTACCCTCATTCTCAGGAAAAGCAAATTTCCATTGTCTCTTCTGCTGAGGCCCCCTGAACCTGCTCTAATTAATAAAAAGGGAAGTTTTCAAAGTTTTCTGAAAGAGAAAAAAAGAAACTTAATTGTCAGAGGATATGGAAAAGCAACACACAAGTTTCTGGAGCCAATCTCTTTCTAGCTGTAACCTAAAAATCCATCTAGGGTTTTGGCACTCTTACAATATAAAGTTCTTTGTGAACAGATATTACTTAGGTAAATATTCTGTTTCAAATAAACCTGTAAGGAAATTTCAATACATTCAAAGTGGAATGTAATTGCAGAGATTCTACCTAGCTTTACTTTTCTTTGCTTTTAACTGCAGAGATTCTACCTAGCTTTACTTTTCTTTGTTTTTAAAGACCAGCCAGTCTGTTCTATATGCTCCTTCAACTATATTTCAAATATGACTTTTTATTAATGTCACTGTTATTACTTGCTTTCCTGACTCCAGGTAAGGAATAGGATTTGTTTAAGCTTCTTTCTCTCCAAGCCTACTTGTCATCCTGCGTTCAAACTTTAAAAAAACCCCAAAAACTTAATCTGGCTAGTTGTCTTCTGGCTAGTTTGGCTTCTTCTAGATTAGAGTGGGTTTTGTGTCTTTATTAATAAAGACCAACTCAGTGCTGACTACCAACAGGAAAAAAAACTTTTAATATTGCTGACTTCAGGGTTATTATTAGAGATAAGATACATTTTGATCTACTCAGCAATGCGAAAATATATTTGCAGCAAAGAAATATTTAACCAGTGTCGCAGTTTTGCATAGCAGTGTTGCCGAGAGGGCTTCTGCAAGCAGCAGATAGAAGCTCTCTGCAAGCCCCAGAAAGTAAACATTGGCCAATTCAAGGCCAAAGTTGCTGCTGACCAAGGCTGAGCCAATTGGTGATGGTCACAGAGCCTCTGTGAATCACATATAGGAGAAAAAAACTGCAGGCAGATGCATTTTGCCACCAGAGAAGGGAGTGAGAAGATTTAACAAGCTGTGTGGACACCATGGCCAGGACTGAAGGAGGAGGGGGAAGAATGAGGCACTCCGGATGCAGAAAAGAGATATTCCCCTGCATGGAGAAGACCATGGTGGATCAAGTGTCCCCTTGCAGCCCATGGATAAGGATGGGGAGCAGAGACATCTACGGCCTGTGAAGAGATTGATCCATGCCACAGCAGGTTTGCCAGGGGACTTGCGATTCTGTGGGGGACCTGGCTGGAGCAGTCTGGGCCCGAAGGTCAGCACCCCATGGAAGGGAAACCTGCTGAGGCTCATGGTGAGGAGATAGAGAGGACGCATGCTGGAGCAGTTTGTGGACTGTCTTGCATGGGTGGGACCCTGCAGCGCACAGGGGAAGGGTGTGTCAAGCTGAGGAGGAACGGACTGAAACCTCCGTTCCCCATTCACTGCCCCTCCCCGTGCTGCAAAGGATGGGAAGAGGGGAGCAAATTTATGATTAAAGTCTGTGAAAAAGGGAGGGGTGGAGGGAAGTAGAAGTGTTAAGATCTTCTAAGTGAAAGCAGCTTGTGAGGAACTGCCAGAACCCCACTCCCCATTCCCTACCCCTCCCCGCACCATGTTGCGGGAGGAAGAAGGGAGTAAAATTGTGATGAAATTTAAGTCTGCTAAGAAGGGAGGGGTGGGGGAAGTTGCTTTAAGACCTGGCCACACTTCTCATTACCTGACTGATTCACTGGGTGTGTAGTTGTAGTAGTAATAAATCACTTTTCTTTCTTTTATTCTGTGTTAAGTCTGTTTTGCCCATTGCATTAACTGGAGAGTGATTTCTCTGTGCTTATCTCAAGTCCTAAGCCTTCCAATACATATTTTCTCCCCGTTTCAGCTGAAAAGGGGAGTGAGCAAGCGGTTTTGGTGGGCATTTGGCCTCTAGCCAGGGCCAAACCACCACAATTACTTAAGAGTATAAAAGAAGTTTTAAATATTGCTACATCCAGAACTGGATTCTTAGTTTTAGTTTCTTTTAATGACATTAAAAGAATGACTCATCATTCCAGTTGTCATGTTCAAAAGGGGAAAGGAATCAATTCTGCAATTTGAAAAGAGAACCTAAATAATAAAAATATTTTTTTTAAACTGTACTACATTAGGAGCCTGAAGGAAAGCATCACTTTAAAAGCCATATAATGAAGTGGCTGAATTTATCTACAAGACAAATATAAAACTGAAATTCAAAAGTACTACTTGTCTAAGAGAGTGCCTCCATTGTAAAATGGGGCATTGGAAATAACATGAAACACTAAGCAAATGCTGAAGGTGCTTTCTATACCAAAGATAAGACAATTACTCCAGCAAGAGAAGATTTCTTTGTTCCATCATCTTCTAAGTGTATATGCAAAAACAGATTTGTAAACAAAAGTACAATAATAGATTGGCCTAAAAAAGCCAGACAGAGACCTTTTGGGTCATGCAAGTCCTTCTTCAGGTCATACATTTCAAAGTACCATAGATATGTCATGATTATGTCAAAGCCTGCTTTGCAAATATTTATAATCAAAGTAAATGAGGTCAGTATTTTGTGGAAAAGACCAGTCAATTATCCTATAATTAAAGCCTGCATAATAATGCATTACACCATGGAATATAATTCACATTCAGTATGCAGCTGTACAACTGGTGTTTCCTAAAACCAGAATAATAGACTCTGCAATCTCAGTAATTGTAGTAATGACTTGAAAATCTTGAAGATACCGAAGATGCAAAAGGCATTCTCCCCAGAAATTGTCAGTAGTTTGTTTTTACTTTGATAAGTACAAAGACATTTTGTTTCTCCTCTTCATTCAAAACTGTGGTGAGTAATTCGAATTTGTGCTTTGCTTTGTTAAAATTTTGCAAGAGTTTTGCAAGACAGACATACATGGATAAGAATAATACAAGCCCACCTTTTTAACACGTACTCTTTTTTGTTTCTTCTGGCTCGCATTTGCTTACCTTATTCTACTGTATATTCTGCCCCAAGGAGGAAATATGCTCACATGTCACATTAAATATCTTTGTAGAGCAGAATTGCACATGCCCATAAAAGAAGAGTAAAGTGTCCCTCTTTGAGCTATAGAATCAGATTGTGGATAGTTGAATTATCAATCAAAACCAAGTATTTACATTCACTCAGCTCAGCTTGCATGCACCCACCTCAGATTCCATAGAGGTGGGTCTTCCCAGTTAGTTTGATACAGTGTCTTGGCATCAGCAAGATACTAATATAGATGGCAGTCCTTAAATCCATGTATTGGTTGAAAAGCTTCAAAAGATAGTAAAGTATGTAAACTATTGGTCAATAAATCAACGGATTAACATACATATATGATAGTATTTTAGAAAATTCTCAACAAGAGTAAAATATTTTAACATTGTTTTAACCAGATCCTGCTCCACATGACCAGCCAAACCAATAGGTTTCAAATGTTTCCCAAAATATGTAACTGGTTACTGAAATAGCCAGGTTAGCAGAAAACCCAGATATTCTGTGTGCTTCATGCTATTTCAGTGGTGTCTCCTCAGAAATTCTTTAACCAAAAAAGGGAATTATTTAATAATTCAACATTATCCTGTGATTAATAATTAGAGGTAATGGCCTTCATTCAGTTTGTGAGCTGTAAATCAGAGGCATTTCTCCATATGAGTATTTATCAATATACAGTATTACTAACTGGAGATGTGAATAAATTAATTATTACTTGTGACTGTGGTTTTATGAGGCTGGAAACAGTGGATTTGAGTCAACTGAATTCAAATTTTTATTCAAAGATATAACCAACTGTTTATGCCATTAGTCATGAATTGCTCTTCTTCAACTATTAGCTATCCACTATGTCCAAGAATGGTGACAGAAGAATGTCTCATGCACATGTCTTCATGCAACTTGCACCAGAAATGGAGTATTAACATTAAAATAATGTTTGTTGTCAGTCATTAAGGCTTTTTTCCAAGTTCCATTCATGCTTATTTACTCATCATGCCTCTTCTTGTTTTTCTAAGTCAGTGATGCACAGTGAGTTCTAAATGCCGATTGCTTGTCCGAGGCCTGGATTGTTGAATGCTTCCCGTACAGTGCTCTGAGCAAAATAAACATTTTTCTCATTCATTCCACTCCTTGCTTTTCAGGGCCAGAGTTATCACTGAAGACGATTTGCAGTTTTGGTAGCACATCAAACCACAAGATAGATCAACGTGAATCTGTAAGCAAAAGCTGTCTTGCATTAATTTTAAGCATACAGCTTGAGAAAAGCAACCACAGTTCTGTGTACATAAAGTTTATAGGTAATCATCTGCATTCCCTTAGAAACTGAGCAATGTTTTGCACCAAAGGAATAAAGCTATGTATTTGCTAAATAAGCATTTGTTGCATTTGATAAAAGTAGAAGGTCTGTACTTTTCAGTTCAAATAGATTCATATAAAAGAAGATATATGTGTAGTTGCATTTAAACCTTTTGGCATTTTAAGACATAAAATTGAAACAGAAAACACCTGGATGCTTTGTGTAATTGCTTTCTACCATCATAAACAACATCTTCATATGGAATTGTTTTGCATATGATTTCTCTAAGCATATTGGTGGCTTTTTAGTGCACATTTGCTTAAGTTACGCAGAAGCAACAAGCAAACCTGCAATGGAAAACAAGAATGAGAATCAGGTTTCTCTCTTCTGGTAACAACTCTATTGTGTCAACAGAAGCAGTGACGCTGTAAAGTCATTTGGGTACTGTTAAAATATCTTCAGGCATTCATCAGTTATGACATTCTATTTATAGTCTTTTTATTCTTTATTATTTGCCCTTGTAAATGTGCTTTCAAACAACTTTGACATAAAATGCTTGCATACCTTTGCCTTGAAGGAGCTCTACAGTCTTGCTTACCTTCTTGCCCTTACCTGCAAGCAACAGTTTCTGAGCAATAGACTTTTCATGTCTCTGTGCAAAAATATTAGTTCATAAAATCATAATCCACCTGCTTTAACAAAGTAATAATAGTAGTTTCCAGCTTGAGTCAATAAGAAACATGAGTTACCACAATGTTTAGAGGCACCCCAAAAGGCAAAACTAGGTAGTTAATCAACTACTATTCCAGTTCTTTGAGAAACCTCAAAAATCACAGAATGTCAATGGTTGAGGTTAGAAGGAACTTCTCACTGTCATCTGGTTCAGCCCTTTCCTGATCAAGCATGGTCACCTAGAACAGGTTTCCCAGGACTATGTCCAGACATTTTATAAACATCTCCAAGAATGGAGGCTACACAACCCAGCATCTGTGCCAGTGTTCAGTCATCTTTGCAGTACAAAAATGTTTTTCTTTTAAGAAAGGTCATCAGCGTGCCGAGGTGGCCAACAGCATCACAGTTTGCAGCAGAAATAGCCTGGCCAGAACTAGGGAAGTGATCATCCCCCTGTACTCAGCACTGGTGAGGCTGCACCTCAAGTCCTGTGTTCAGTTTTGGGTCCTTCACTACAAGAAGGACATTGAGGTGCAGGAGTGTGTCCAGAGAAGGGCAATGAAGCTGTTGAAGGGTCTAGACCACAATTCTTATGAGGAGCTGAAGCAACTGAGGTTGTTTAGCCTGGAGAAAAAGAGCCTGAGATGAAACCTTATTGCTGAAAGGAGGTTATAGACAGGTGGGTGTCTCTTCAAGCAATAGGCCAAGAGAAAATGACCTCAAGTTGTGCCAGAGGAGGTTTAAGTTGGATATTAGGAAAAAATTCTTCACCAAAAGGGTTGTCAAGCCCTGGAACAGGCTGCCCAGGGAAGTGGCTGAGTCACCATCCCTGGAAGTATTTAAAAGATGTGTAGATGTGGTGCTTAAGGACAAAGTTTAGTGGTGGACTTGGCCATGCCAGGTTAATGATTGGACTTGATGATCTTAAAGGTCTTTTGCAACCAAAACAATTCTGTGATACAATGATGATGTTGACACAAACATTAGCCACAGTAACTCTACTGCTGCTTACTAATTTAAGGGGGTTTATCCTACATGTGACACTGAAAAAGTGATTGAAAAGACAACAAATGTAATAGCCATGATAGTAAAAGATACTACTCTCAAAATGTTTGACCCACAAGGTACTTCATCCCAAGCAGGAAAGCATCTAGCCTGATGAGGAATGGTACGGCTAGTTGTGGTTGCTGGAGAAGTTTCCAGTGGTTTTCTTTTGTCAATGCAATCTTTTTCATTTCCATTCTTAGAAATCTTTTCCTATGTGTTTATCTATTGCGTCACATCCAACACACGTTTTCATTCCTACAGAAACACCCAACACCAAACAAGCAAACAGACATTCCTTTTGCCTCGTCCTGTCTGCAGTGATAATGGCCAACCTTTTTGCGAGTGCAGTTTTGTCTTGTTTCCCTATCTGAGCCAAGTATTGCTGCTGATCATACCAAAAAAGGACAGCAGGCTAGACTGACTTTTACCTTTGTTCTCTAATCATCTACAATGGTTGATAGTTTAATTTGGGTTTGCCATAAGTAAAAAAGTTCAAACTATTGGCAAGTGTCCTGAGATTACTCCACCATCTTCACTGCTTTGTAAATTTGTCAGTTCAGTTCAGTTCAGTTACTTACTTGTGGAATTTCAATGAAGATCAATGGCAGAATGTACATGTCAGCTTTTTCAGGTGTGGAGGTGTCCTCTCATGGTAAGTAGCTTTTAAGTTATTACATTTGGGGTAATAATATCATTACTATGGTAATGACATAATATGTGTCACTTTTGGGAATGAGAAATTACACATAATTTCTATTTGCTTCAGTCCTGTTTCTATAGTAACAAGACTAGTAATTCTCATTAATGACTAGGTTGTTAGCATTGTTATTTTTGGTAATTCCAGGTTATTAATGTCCTTAGTTTTTCTGCATCTTACTGATAACTTAATCTGAGTGGCTGTTAAATGAAAAAATAAGTCCACTCTACCAAAACTATCTTCCACAAAAATCAGAGAGTATCCTTTGAAGCTAGTTTTAAAATTAGCGCAGAATTAAGTTGAGAGAATAAAATCATTAAATTGTTTAGACTAGAGGCAAAATTCAGACTGGCTGGTAAACACAATTATTAACACAAGCCACACAACACTGATGAAAGTGCTGACATTATCATTTAACATTTCAGTTTGCCAAGTTCATCTTTCCACTAGGAAAGGCATTTCCCCCTAGAGTAACATTGCTTTAAGAGCAACAAAGCTGTTTCAGAGTGGTTATCATGAGCTCATTTTCCATTGGGATTCAAGGTTAAAGGTTGTACCTGTATGTCACAAGGTCATTATTATCTCATTTTGGTAGCTACATAGTCTGTTACATTTTATTACCCTTAAGAGCAAACAGCAAACTAAATGCTTATGTGTTAAAGAATTACAAATATCACCTTGTAATTATACTTCATATCAAGACTGCATTTACAAAGTTTCTCTTCTAAAAAATTGTGTTGATGCAATGAATTCCCAAATAATTTAATCCACCTTATTGTCTTAATGGAACTTTATATTATGCTTGGCTCCTTTTCCCTATAAAGGCTTGTGCATGTCCATACCTTTACCCACTGACTGTTCACTTGAGTAATCACATGCTACAACGTCTGCAGAACCAGGCATAGTTTTGTCTTGCTTGTTTTAATTCACTCTGCCTTAAAATAGAATTTCTTGAAAATGTTTTGACATTGCAGTTGATAACGACTCTTATGAAGTACTATTAAAGTACATAGTGACATTTACCAATCATTTAGTAAATATTAATAAAGCATTTATAACCTTTTTCAATTTAGAATGCTACCGTTCTCTTCATGGCCAATATTAATCAGTAGAAGTCAGTAATCTACTTCTCCAGTTGGCGATTAATTTATTATGACTTTTGGATTTAAAGTCTGGGTTACAGCTGGACCTATGCAGAAAAATAGATGACTTGGAAGAAAATAAAAATGAATAAATATAAACTATTCTTCTCCCTTATTATTCCTTATTATTTCTTAAGAAGCTTACCTGGACCACACCTTTGACCAAGATATAATAAGTGTGAGACTTCATTTTACATCTGTGAAGATAAATACTGGTTGATTCTCCTGCAATCAATCAGGCAAAATCCACTGTGTGGACCATGAGAATTTTCTTTCAAGGTGCTTCTGTAACTATGCTATACAGCATATCCCACTCATGCTCTTTAGTAGCATAGCTACAGCTTACAAATTTGTGCAGACTTTTGATGATATCTGCCAGTTTTATTACTTATATTTACGTACACAAAGAAAAAAATCTTCTCTCAATACCTACTTCATGAAGAAATCCACTTAATTGCTTCCATACATTACAAATCAACTCAGAGATTATTTTTACTGCAGGCTACTGGACTGAATTTATGGTGCTGAAAAGGATAATTTATTTCAATTAATCATTTCCTATCCTAAATATTATTCATGTTA
This sequence comes from Hypotaenidia okinawae, assembly GCA_027925045.1. Classification (NCBI taxonomy): domain Eukaryota; kingdom Metazoa; phylum Chordata; class Aves; order Gruiformes; family Rallidae; genus Hypotaenidia; species Hypotaenidia okinawae. The sequence continues at coordinate 34,993,957 of BSDF01000006.1, forward strand.
AACATCTTTTCTTCTTGCCTTAAAATTTATGTTTTAATATTTAAAATTCCTAATTAAAATAATGCTTGAAACTCCTGAGATTGGATTCTTAGGGCTTCTGTCCCTCTTTTGGGCAATGGGGACAAACTAGTCAACTCACCTCACCCTAGAAAGAGGAGTTGTGGGAGACAGAAAGAGATTGTGGCAGAATGCACAATGCTGCAACTGTAGCTTGCTGCCAAATGACACTGCGGGTCAACAGCCATTTAGCATATATTAAAGCAGTGCGTAGGCTGTTGCAGTCTATGCCAAGACCAATGAATAACTCTTGCTTGGATGAGGATGCCTGGCTCATTTGCAGCTCTTTTCAACCTCCTGTGCTTATGGCTTCCTATCACATCTAAGAATGTAGTAAGCATCCAGGTTTTTTACCGTAAAAAGATGATCATCTTCAAGGAACCATTTAAGAGATGGATCTGTGAAAACTGAAATTCAATCTAACATCAGCATTAGTTTTATCAGCTATAAATTTTTACATACAAAATCAGATCAAGAAAGGCTAATAAAAAAAAATCCATTTCTTTGGAAATAGCTCATGTTTTAGGAGAAGATTCCTCCTGATACATTTTTTCCTGTAGACCTTAAGAAATTTCAAATCACATTTTGGCAAAATTTAAGCATCTGACACTGAGCAATATGATGGGAATATTCAGCACTGGCAATTTCTCTTCCATACATATAGCCTAAGAAATAAACATTAGTGCTACTCAGCCATTTTCTGACAAGACACATTCCAATCAGGTTTTGTCAAATCTGAGACGTTTGGTAGGAGGCTTTGCAGCAAAATGAAAGTTCTGATCAAAACTAGAGGAAGAATCCGACCTCAAAAGAAGCCACTGACTATGAGGGTTAAGGAAAATCCACCTCCTTTATTAACATCACCAAATGCCCTGTACTTGTTTGAAATTTACAGGAGACAACTTGATGAGAGAGGTAGCTGAAAGTGACTTTGTTTTGATTACCTTAAACAAATGACTAGTGCAAATTTAACAGCTTAACTGTACCTTGTGTTGTCACGATCCACAACCTGGACAAGACTTAATTTGACAGAGCTTAAACCCCCTTGCATTCTAACCGAACCTCAGATCACTCTGGGTGGCTGGGGGCGGCTGGGCTTAGCCCTTGAGCGACGTCCAATTATTAGGAGTTTTATCATGATCATTTCTTCACAATTCTTGGAGTACAGAATTATGACTCGAAATGGAGTCAAGATTCAAGGTACTTTATTTGGCTCACAACAAACATGCAGGGGAAGGGGGGAAGAAAGAAAAAAGGTTGGAAAAGAGAGACATAGAGAGAGGGAGAGACAGAGTGGAAAAGAGGAAGGGAGAGGGGCTATATCTACCACCATGGTCAGTTCAATGACCTCAGGTCAGATGGCAGAGCATTCTTTGGGTCCGATGCAGGGAACATTCCTTGATGTCTCCATGTCCTCTTGGCTCCTTGTGTTTCTTGTTCTTCAGTTGCTTGGTTCCTCTTTCCATGGGGAATGCTCTTTTTGTAGTCATCCTTGGCATAGCCACAACCTTCCACCTGGCTGTGGGAATGCTTCAGGGTGGATGAAGAAAGGCCCGATGTGCAAATGGCCCCTGAAGCTTGAATGGTTTCTGATGTCTCTCTTGATATCTTTTGGGTGGAATGTGGAAGGAATGCTCTCCTGATGTCTTCAGGGTAGCTCTTCCTTGCACAAGCCACTTTAAGCCTGATGGGTGGTGGTGAGGTGGTGTGGTAGGAATGAGGTTTGGTAGGTAGGAATGAGGTTTGGTAGGTGAGAGGAAAAAGGTTTGGTAATGAGGTTTGGTAGGTGATGAAAGAAGAATGAGGTTTGGTAGGTAAGAGGAAAAAAGGGGATATGGTTCTGTTGGCGATTATTAAGCCATATTTCCAGTGCCTTACATATGTATACAGAGCTGGAACCTGTTTCTGATGTTTTGGGCTCTAGACATCTTCCATGCGATACATGCAACCTCATGTTTGACAAGATTTCCTGACATGCTCATCAGAAGAGGTCCTGGAGTATGCAGTCCACCTGACTACCCTTATATTCATCTGTACTCCATCCTTAGAACATTTAATGGTAGTGCATAAACAACTTCCACATTGTTGTCCTATCAGATTTTGAAACTGAACCCCTTCTGATAGCAACAATATAAGCAACAGACCATCTGCTATTCTCTGCTACAGCTGATTCATCTTAAACTAGTAGTTCCTCTACAGTGGAAGAACCTCTTCCTCTAAAAGCAGTTAGTCCAAAAATGGAATTGATTTAGAAGTTCTTGAAATCTTATTTAGCTGAAAAATTACTTTTTCACCACCTTTAGCTCTGCTTTTTTATTTTCTCTGTATTCTTCTGAATTCATAAGAACAGCTCAAATAGTTGGAAGAACAAATTTATTTTATTTTTATTCTCTTTCTACAGGTTTCCCTCATTTATGCCCCATTATATGCAGAGCTAAAATCCTAAAACCTTCAGTAGTTGCACTAACAGCAAAAGCCATATTCAAATATCATCATATTATAATAAGTAATGTATAACCTATATAATTTTCTGGAGTTTTCAATTGTGTCTTGATTAATCGATCTTTCAATTAATTTTTTGCATTTAAAATAAAAGCTGGAAAACCTTTCTGTCAAAATATTTTCCATGGTAATCTGTTCCTCTTTACTTTACCAAACACTGTCATAACACTTAAAACATCTTCCCAGATTCCCTTCAGATATCATAGTATTTTAAATATGTCCAGATATATAGATACATATATACACACATGCATTGACAATTCTGCTAATAGAAATAGGGATACACTATACAAGCTTCATTTTGCTTTTCCAGTATCTTCTGTGGGTTTTGGACTATGTTCTATTCAAATAATTTAAGCAGCAGTATTACAGCTTTACAGTGACTGCTAACTTTAACCTCTGTACTATGGACGTTAAAATATGTTTCATTTTGAATCTAGTCTTTTGTGCTGGGATTTATATATTTTAGTGAGGACATCAAGGTACATTTTACTAGTACTTGCTAGTATTATTAGGTTTTTTGATATGCTTGTTTTCTATGTACTCACACTGGTAAAAAAGGATATATTTAGGACTTTTTTGGGGGGTGTTAAAAAAAGAGCTAGTGGGGGAAGGTACTACATTCCTTCAAGATGAACAAGCACTTGCTAATTTTTGGCACTCAACATTCATCTCCTAGCATTATGTCACTTGTCAAGCTTGAGATCTTCCATGGCCAGAACTGACATAATATGTCAAACATTTACAAAACTTCATTTTCCAAGAGCTTTTAGAATGAATGATGTAGCACCATTCATGTAGTAACAGTAGATAACCTCAAATATTCTACACAAATAGGTTTTCCAAAATGTAACAGCTATTGGAAATCTGTCATGGTATGTAAAGATTTTTAATGGACTTTCTGTAAATTTTCATGTTATTTTTTTAAAGTTTCTACTGATTTTAGCTTCATAAAGGGAGCACTAATACTGCCAAAAATTGCTGACCTCTGGTCTTTCGTTTCTTTCTCAGTGATCTAGTTATTAGATTTGCATTTCTATAAAAACATAATGCTGAACATTAGTTGTTTTCATGCATAATCAGATTACATTAGCTACTCACATTGTGCCCTAATGCTCTCCTACCTGTATTTGTGTCTTTTTTTCCTCTTATACAGTGCTGTAACTGATATGCTTATTATCTTTCTTTCATATTGCACAGTGAAGTCTTGCTCCTGCTTGGAGGTAAGTACTATAGTAAGAGAAATTGAGGATGAATTTCAGAATGCTGTATTTCTGATGTTGTGAAGTCCTACTATGAATGTGGTTTTGTCAGTAAAATGATTGTTATACATTTCACCATTTTTTAAAATATGGTTTCTATTTTCTTAATATTTTAATAGGTATTATTAGTATGTGTAGAAACAGTAGAATATGCAGTGTGATATAATGTATTTCTTTAATCCTATTAATTCTTTTTCTAGTCAGTGATCAATATTATAGTATCTTCATAATAGATGATTTACTTTAAAGCTTGAATGATGAACTATGTGCTGCATTCAGCAGCTCAAACTTTTCTTGGGAAACAGTGTGTCTGAGTAGGTATAGTAGAAGGCAACCTCAAGTCCCTGAGTATTGGATACTCCTTTTTTTTTCCATATATATAATGTTTTCTTTGTAATATATCAAGCATTTCAACCTATGGATGTCCTCATTATCTTCCAAGTGACTTATCATGAATTGTATTTAATCACCAACTGGTCTTTGTCACTGAATACACAAGCTGGTTTACTTCCTGTATTCTGAAATATCACATTACATTGTGTTCAGTATATAGATTCTGTTCATGCACTAAGTGATATTTATTTCTTTTTTTCTGCTGATCATCTTTTAAAATCAGAGAATGATAGAAAAGTAGGACTGGAAGAGGCTTCGAGAGTCACCTAGTTCACCCACTGCCTAAAACAAGGTCAAATATACCTGTATTATTCCTGACAGTTATTTGTTGAACCCATTCTTAAAAACTATCAAAGACAGAAACTTTTTAAATGTCCCCAGACAATCTTCTCCAGACCTTCACTGTCTTTACTATTAGAAAGTTTTTTCCAAAGCCTAATCTGATTTTATTTTTTGTCCTGAATTTAAGCCCTTTACTACTTATCCTTTCTACAAAGGACATTGTGACTACACTGCTCTTCCATTCCTGCAGCAGGAAGGCTGTAGCTTGTTTCCTTCCTGGGTGAACAAAGTCCATACTATCAATTATGTTCATGTTCCCACTACTTACAAGCATTACCAATTTTGGTGTCTAGATTGTCTTCAGTAGTGAATCTTCAGGTGCTAGTCTTAGCACTCTGAGGCCATAGTAGTACTGAGAAGACAGTCCAAGAGCTCTTATCAGTTGGCCTTGAATGTAGATGAAGTTCTGAAAGAAATTGGCAAGGTAAAGTCCAAAATGTGGAGATGTAAGCAGGTATTCTGAGATGTCATGCAAAGCTAGCATGTCCAACTGGTCTACGACTAAATCAACTCATCTTCCACATCCCCACACCACCATGCAGTGTAGTAGGTGGAAGAAGTGCTTGTAGCATCAGTGTGGTGTATCTGATTTAGCACTGCACTGCACAGAAGGGAGGGTTCCTCCATTTCTAATTCTTGCATAATGATCCCCTCTGTAGACTGGCTGCATTAGCTCTGTCCTAGGATTTGGGTCCCAAAGGATAAAATAAAGCATATATACCAGACCAGCTTTTTCAGAAGCTAGCTCCAGATTTACATGAAAACATAACCTAGTTCATGGGAGTGCTTGCATAGGAAATGTGAACATACTGTACTGCTTTCAATTGGTTCAGGTGAAAATGTAGAAGTAATATTATTTACCACTAGGTCAAACAAATGTAAAAAATTCCAGACTGTAATACCATGTGAGTGAAAAGTTCATTGCAAGCCTTCATAGAAATGGAAGACATACTGGGCAAATTCCTGACCCCATTCAGATCCATAAAAATATCTTCTGAGGTGTCAGGATTGCTCATTGACCTGTTTTATATTAGGAACTTGAGCTGTAGCTACATACATTGGAACATAAACCTGAATTCATATTCAAGATCACATGGACAGCTAATATATACCTTTCAGGTAGAGAATCCAGTGAATATGTGACTGAATGACTTAAGCCATTTTTTCAGAGGACTATATTCTGCACTCGTAAGTGCATCTACTTATTACATGTTTCTTACCATTAATTTCTTACTAGTGGTACATGCCCTGTTCTTAACTTGCATTACTGATGTTTATCTATCCTTGGTCCCTCCTCTCCTAAAATCTTACAGTGCTGAAAAGATGGTAAGTGTGTGCTGTTTGTATAACAGAATCTGAGGCGTTCATTGAGATGTGCTCTGCATGTATTCTTTTTGTTACCGAACGTGATAATAGAAGTAGAGTGTGTTAAGAAGCCAATTCTTTCATACAAGACAACCTGTCATACAGACTGTCCATCTTCAGTGTATGATATTACAACTAATCAAGTGTTTAGACTTTCTCTAATGCTTTGCTTTTTTGCCCACAGGTAATCTTGTGCAACTAGTAATAAGACCACATTGCATGGTATGAAAACATTCTTAAGAACATCTCAGGGACAGACTTCATTACACATCACCACGACTCTTAGAACAAATTATACGTATTTTATGTAGTTCATGTTACCATGGTAAATATTTTCTTCTTTAATAGAGAATAAAATGAAATAGAGAAAAGAACACACGTAAAACTCATTTTTAACAAAAGCAACACTACGTTAAGCAACACTATTTTAAGCTAGGAAGCGTGGCAGTGCTTCAAAGTTTTACAGTAAATAACCCCCAATACTTCACACTGTTAAACTAAAACAAGAAAAATCTGATAGGCTTCCTTAAATATGTAAATTCCTCAATTCCAGTATAGTTGAAATGGCCAACTTGGAAGAGAAGAAGGTCATGAGGAGTAGTCAACATGGATTCACCAAGGGGAGATCATGCTTGACCAATCTCATAGCCTTCTATGGCTGGGTAGATGGAGGGAGAGCAGTGGATGTCATCTACCTTGACTTCAGCAAGGCTTTTGATACTGTCTCCCATGACATCTTGATAGCAAAGCTGAGTGAGTATGGAATAGATGAGAGGACAGTGAGGTGGGTTGAGAACTGGCTATCAGGCTGAGCTCAGAGGGTGGTGATCAGTGGAGCAGTTTGACTGGAGACCTGTAACTAGCAGTGTTCCCCAGGGCTCGGTGTTGGGTCCAGTCCTGTTTAATATCTTCATTGACAACCTTGATGAGGGAATAACATCCACCCTCAGCAAGTACGCCGATGATAAAAAGCTGGGAGGAGTGGCTGACACACAGGAACACTGTGCTGCCATTCAGTGAGACCTGGACAGGCTGGAAAGCAGGGCAGGGAGAAACCTAATGAAGTTCAACAAAAGCAAGTGTTGAGTCTTGCACCTGGGAAGAAATAACTGCTTGAATCAGTACAGGCTGGGGGATGACCTGCTGGAAAGGAGCTCTGTGGAGAAGGACCTGGGTGTCCTGGTGGATGACAGGTTGGCCATGAGCCAGCAGTGTGCCCTGGTGGCTAAGAGAGCCAGTGGGATCCTGGGGTGCATCAAGAGGAATTTGGCTAGCAGGTCGAAGGAGCTGATCCTCCCCCTCTACTCTGCCCTGGTCAGGCCCCACCTGGAGTATTGTGTCCAGTTCTGGGCTCCCTGGTATAAAAAAGACAGGGATCTCCTGGAGAGAGTCCAGAGGAGGGCTACAAAGATGATTAAGGTCCTGGAACATCTCCCCTATGAGGAAAGGCTGAGTGAGCTGGGACTGTTCAGTCTTGAGAAAAGGAGGCTAAGGGGCGACCTTATAAATGTTTATAAATATCTTAAGCATGGGATGCAGGGGGAAATATCCAGCCCCTTTTCAGTGGTCTGTGGAGACAGGACAAGGGGCAATGGCTGCAAGTTGGAGCATAGGAAGTTCCACACCAACATGCAGAAGAACATGTGAGGTTGACAGAGCACTGGAACAGGCTGCCCAGCGAGCAGGAACAGGCTGCCTCATCTCTGGAGATATTCAGGACCTGTCTGGACACCTATCTGTGCAATATGAGCTAGGGAGCTGCTTTGGCAGGGGGTTGGACCGGATGATCTCTCGAGGTTCCTTCCAACCCCTATGATTCTATGAAAAGATAGCCATACTAGGAGCACACAAGAAAGCATATAGAATAATAGCATGGTTTGTGTTGGAAGGGACCTTAAAGATCATCTTGTTCCAACCCCCCTGCTATGGGCAGGGACACCTCTCACTAGACCAGGTTGCTCAAAACCCCATCCAGTCTGGCCTTGAACACTTCCAGGAATGGGGCATCCACAGCCTCTCTGGGCAACCTGTGCCAGGGCTTCACCATCCTCACAGTGAAAAATTTCTTCTTTCTATATTATATACTTTTTAATATATAATAAATACGCATAATACATCAAACTAGCATTAGCTTTATTCAGCTAACACAGAGGGCATTTGTTCAGTGTTGAAAGGGATAAACAAACAAGCAAATAAAAAAGCAAATTTGGAGATAGATTTTCCTGTTATCCCACAATGTTAGCCTATGTCTCATTATGACCCTTGCCTTATTCAAATTTGGTATTGGAAGTGCTCCAAATGGGCTGTTTCTGAAAAATCGATAACATTAACTAGGAATAAGAACATAGCCCTCTATTTTCTGTGTTCACCCTTGAAAAAGAAAATTGCCAGGTAATGTCATAGGGTTCCATACTTTTCCTTTCAATATTCACACTTGCCACTCTTGCAATTGACATCCACAGTCAGTCTAGGAACTCAGCTTAGGATGTGAATGTCCTTGTTTTATTCCTTGCTACTGGCAAGAATGAGCCTGTAAGTCAGCCTCAGCCTCACCATGGCACCTGAAGGTAGTGCTGCAAATTTAACACACAAGTGCAGTCTCAGAAAACTGGATGTTAATCTCACAGTTCAGCCTGAACAAATTACAGCTCTAGGAAAAAAGGAAAAGACAACCCTAAAACTTCTCATTAAAGAAAAATTACTCTCTTTTAGTCTACGCTGATGTAGACCTGTTTCTCAACCCAAAGTCTGAAGGGATTGACTGGCGCACTGGAGGGTGGAAGCACTTCTCTCTCTCTTTTCTGTGAAGACTGAGATAAATGCTGCCTACCTCAATTTCCAGTAAAGAAGTTTAGATACGTGAAAAACAAACCATTCCATGACCACCTTTCTCTCCTTCCCAAATGCATGATTGGGCTGTTCCTTGCAATTTCACTGAAGACAATGTCCTTGGAGACATTACTGAGGTAGAGGGTAGCCTGAATTTCAAATGTGTTGATTACTGCACAAGATTCTTGCCAACACAGTCACTCTTGATTAGAACACGTAACAAGATGTGACTTCCAAATAAAAGTATGTTTTTGGGGCGTTACAACTACATGTTTTAGGAAATAGTACAAGCTATTAAGGATTTTACACTAGTATTAACCAGTATTACCAGCTTCTAGTACAGGCAAGTACGTTATACTTCAGGGACAACATCAATTGCTTTCACTTCAGGAAAGCATCACTTTCTTTGAGTCAGGACTAAAACCTATTTGCTGGCTTTGAGTAAAATGCAGAACAAAGGTCCTACAATCCATCACTTAAATATTGCCAGAAATTTTTCATGTTTATTACACTGCTTACAGGAGACTCTAATCTGTCTATTTTTATTACAAATCTGCTTAAACCTTCTTCTGTAATTTCATATGACTAATATTCTTTTTTTTTTCTGTTGTTAAGTGTTGGGGAGAGCAGTTTTGTAGTGCTGACAGAAACTATTCTTTGTCCATGAATATAGGTGGACTTAAGTAATAGATATAGCTATACCTATAGTTTGCACTATAGGCACACAAAAGCAGTGCCTTATCTTGATTTTGTGTCCTTTTTGTTGGAAAATGTAAATTCACTATCTTCATTACTATTGTATTCAAGTTTATGTTAATGAGGAGCTAATGTCTCTAGTTGGTAAGAATGTTCCAAAGAGTGTATTTTTTGTGTATTTGATGGAAACGAAGGAAAGCTGTTGCTGTAATTATTATTACATTGCATGATCTAAAAATATTCTTTAATTTATCATCTCCAAACAAGACATTTCTGAGCTTAACCAGTTTACTTTCACTGCATTGCCTGGGTTTAGAAAAAGGAGGAGTTATCAATCAATCCAGAGAATATCATGAATTGTTGCAGCCTCTTAAGTCTTTCACAGTAAACTTAAAGTCTAAACAATAAAAAACAGATAAATAGAGGAAATGTCAAACTGAATTCTGGGTAATGATCAGATCAGCATGCTTTTATACAATTTCCATCACTTTGAATTTTAAATCACCTTTTAAAGGGCACTAAAGCATTCTTGCAAATTAGTCTGCACTCCAATTAATGCACCCAACATGACAATAAGACCAGTTTCAGCTTGGCTAAGCAGACCAGTCAACCAGGAGGATGTGACTTGAGGACTTGGAGAGCCTGTGCCTCCACCTTTTTTCCTCTCTCTTCACAGCAGCTTAGGTCCAATTAGGCCAGCTAATCTGCCTAAAACCATTGGAAAGGAAGGATTTCTCTAATAAAGATGAAGCATAGTCTGAGAGGACATACAAATTAAGTCTACTCATTTCAAAAGAAAGAAAATTCCAAGATTTACCTCAGCCATATATCTTAAAGGGATACTTCTTTTGGTCAAGACAAAACTATTTTTCTCTACAGGGATTTTAACTTTAAGAGATCTTTCTGTGACATTTGTTAGCATGTAAAGGATTTCTCCTTTGTCTATTTATTTTTCATACTGTGCTCATTTTTGACATCTATTACATTTTATAAGAGTAGACTGCAAGCAGTAGTGATGAGAAATGCCAGGTCACATTACAAGAAAATATTCATAAATAGAAATGACTTTGTGTTTTTCAATCAAGAAGTAAATAATACTTGCATGAATATATAGGTATTTGAGTAGTCTAATCTGCAGTTTTGGAAAGGAAAATTGAAGGGGTATGAAAAACAAATTGTAAATACATGCTCATATATGAAACACATTTTAACAAGTTGAAACATGAAATTCTCACAGAACGGATAAACCATTTTACACAGTATTTAGCTCAGTCTCTTAAAAAAAAAAGAAACAGTAAACAGTCTCAGTTGTCTTTATCCTTATCACTGGTGCATGGGAACTACACTGTATACTCACAGCACACTGTTAGAATTTTCTCATTTCTATTGTGCTTTCTTTACGTTAGTTGATTCACTATTTAATTTTCTACGTAAAAGTCCAAGATATCTTATTTAAAAAAATCAGTCAGATGCAAAAAATATTAGTTTTGGAATTGTTTCCATTTCTCCTCAGGGAGCTCACACTTCTCTTGACTGCTTCATATCTTGAACAGGGATTTGGGGCAGGGAGAGAAGGTATAGTACCTCTAGTTCACCAACAGCATTTGATGAATTGCAGCCAGCAATACTAGTTTGAGGTCCTGTGGCAAAATGTTAGACTGCTCAGAAATCATTGGCAGGGTTAAAAAGAAAAAATATAGAAAAGGGATTAAACTTTTTTTTTAAAGTTAAAAAGAGATATAGAGGTCTAATGATACTCACAATTAAAGTAAAACTTTTCCTATTTACCTTGCCAGCAAAAAGTTCTGCTACTTTTTCACAATTCCCTTTTCTTAAAAATTTCCATTCACTTTGTTTGGAGTCTCTGGCTCTGACAGAAATTTGGTTCAGAAACCTGCAAAAATGTCTTGGTTTTCAGCATCAATACTCTAAAGAAAACCACCTGTTCAAAATAAAACTGCAGATTTTCCTAGTCTTTCTTTTGACTGACAAAAAAAGTCACTAAAGTAATATTATTTATAATAGGCCACTAATTTTGTCATCCTATATATCATGTACCATCTTTTATATTCCATCCCACCTCTCTGTCCTGATATCAAGAGGCAATCCTGTGAATGTTAGCAGTGGGCTGATCACTGGCTGTCAATCACTGACTTCACCACAGTTCAAACAGATCCCTACTCCTTAGAGCCATGTTGAGAAGCCAGTTTCTCCAGCTGCTGTATGAAGCTGGTTGTTTATTCAACTGCCCCAGAACAGATTTTTCTCTCACTTGGATCTAACCTTATTCTTAATATTTTAACTGAATGGAGAGATCAATGTCTGGTTTTTATCAATCAAGCTGCACTTGGGTAATCACTTCCTTGCTTTGAGGTAACCCCAGTACAGCTGGTAAGTGTAGTCTTACGATGATTTGCATAATGCTTTATACCAGCGGATTTGATATTCTGAAAAATCACCAACACAGGCCAGACCTACAAAATTCAACATACCTCCACACACTAAAGAGTGCTGATTGTTAAGCCCTGGGATTTCCCTTCCTGGTGTGCCAGCTATTCCAGTTTTGCTTCTTGATTCACAGACTCACTTAAGTATGCTCCCATATTTATTTCTTTTTTCATTCCACTTCTTTTTCACACCTTATTCAACTAACAGCTTTGTTTAAAATAATGGCAATGGCTTAGCAACCACAAAGCAGCATGAAGCTTGCAGATGAAAGAATATTGAGAAAGGACTTAACTTTTGGACATAGTACCTGAAATATAGGAGCAAGAAAATGTACTGGGAAAAAGAAAGTATCAACATAACTGAACACAAGAATAAAAGTAAAAGCAAAAAAGCACTACAAGAAAAGCTGATTAAAAAAGCGGGTAAAAAAGAATGTCATATCACTGCCGCCAAAAGAGTAAATAAAATCAACAAAAGAAGTATTGATTAACTGTGACCAACCAGTAGTTTTAATTTCATTTTGTCATTTAAATGACATTTAAATAAAAGCCATTTATCTAGGTATTCAAATATCTTTCAATTTGCCACATCTTTTTCAGACTGCAAAAGAGAGATCAATAGCATTCTCCAGCAGGGGAGAAAGGATGATAAGTATGAGCAGTAGTATGATATTACTGAATAAATTCTCAGTTCAACAAAAAAAAACCCAAAACATTTCAATGCCCATTTGAAACCCAGTAATCATTTATGTTTTGTAGAAGGTGTTTCTATATTCTTAGTAATACCCTGTATGTCATTAATCTTTAGGGTGACTAAACATTGTTTTTCATTTTTTTACTTCCTCCTCAAGCAATTCTACTTCCATGGGACCCCCACCTGCAGGGTCATGCTACTCAGTAGGGTAAGAATGTTACAATGTAAATTTAAGGATTAATGTCCAAATTATCTGGTTTTGCTTGTTTGGTTTGTTGCATTTTGTTTTGCATTCTCTCTCAAGTCTTCTATACTAACTGATCTTCCTTCCTCAGGTTTTTCTTAAAAAAGAAAAAAAACCTGCAAAGGATGGTACAGCCTGCACTATATTATTGCTATTAGTTGTCAGTTGCACTGGTCTTAGTTTCCCAATTCAGAGTGAGAGATACAACAATGGTATATGAATCCATGTATTACTCTACCACCAACAGGAAGGGAATAAAAATAAGCAAAGGCCAAGTTCCTAAAACACTTCAGGGGTGACTTAGGAAATCAGATATACGTTTGCAGTTCCAAGACCTGAGCAAAGCACCTACTATACTGTATGTGATGGTGTCACAGAAAATTTGCTTTAAAAAATGAATGGAAGGACATGAAAGAAAAATTTAGCAACTGCCACACATATACCTAATTACAAATAGGAACTATTGCATGAAATGCAATTAAACTTTTTGATAGATCAAAGCATTCTTCTGCAATAAAAAGGAAATATTCTACTGTAATTTAAATAGTATAACTGAATTGTACTATGGAATAGCATAAGTACTATAAGACAAAATTGAAATAATACAGGAGGTGGTGTAAGGTTTGCCTTGTGCATCAGCTAGCAGAAACATGATGCACAAATATAATTATCCAGCTCAATAAATAAAATTAACTGCGTGGCAAAATAAAAAGCTAAACAACATAAAAACTTGAAGTAATAACTGACATCTAATATTTTGCATATGTTCACTGAGTTCTGTGTACATTTATGAATAAAATGACTGGCATCAAGTACCAGTTTCCATTCAGGAAGAGACTGCTACGTTTTCCTGAGTACTCCTTCTGCTTGGTGGTCTGGGCAGATGCCTCTGAGCTGGAAGATGACTCCTATGCCACTGGTTTGCTTGACACCATAGACGAATCATCTGATCTTCTTGTTTTTCAATTGATCGTGATGGAAAATTGTGAAAAGCAAGAAAGCAAATTAGCTCAGAGCTCCAGTTAAAAATCAAGGTAAAACTTGAGCAAAGAGTTGCTGAATTTTACTTTTATTTAAAAGAAAATAATTCATTTAAAGAGTGCTTTCTTCTAAAATAGCTCATGGATTTTGATAAAATAGAATTTAGTACAGAAATTTATGAAGTGTGGGAATGCTGGATGCAAAAAAGATGGGATGTCACAAGTTGTACGCTTACAAAACTGTTCTAAGCATTCATTGTGCTGAACAGAACTGATAAGAGAAAAAAAGCACTAACTCACTTCAATCTGAGAAAACCACATCAGAAAGGCTTTATTACATCCTATGGAAAGGTTTAAAAGAATGAGCTGTTTAAAAATCAAATCTATAAGCAAGAGACTGATACCATAATACACATTTAAGCTGGAGGAGAATGTTGATATGTTTTCATGTAAATAAAAAGGGTTTATACAGTTGACATTCTCTCTGCATCATATGTATATCTGCTAAATTGCATGTTGCTGTAGATTTATATAGCGAAGAAATTCTGTATAACCCATCACAAAAGGATTAGTAACGTTTGATTAAAAAATCCCACTCTAGGCTGCATTTTTCATTTTTAACTCAAACTCACATTTCAGGTGGCCACATCAGTCTTGAAAGACTATTTTGGTTACAAGATTAGGAAATTACAGTAACTGCTATATCATAATGAAGTGATATAAAATAATAAAGAATTTTGTTTTAAAGTGAAAAATACTTTGCAAGTAATTATTCTCAGCTTGTAAATGGTGTCTCTCTATAACCAACCAAGCATATAACAAGAAGATGAAGACGAGGCTTATTTTCACTTCATTTCACTTCTTTGTAATTGACAAGCTCTCACTGGGTGTCAACTTTAAAAGATGACAAATCCTAAATCTTATAGGACTCAATTCAATAGTTCACCTCTCTAAACTGTTTGCAAATTAATCTACATTTTCAAATGAATCAGGCATGAAATATAAGATGGCATCTATATTACAAAAATATTAATTTGTCTTTCTTTCAGTATCCAAAGTAGTTCTAAAATTTCAGTTTGTTAAGAAAATGCAAGAAATGTATAAATGCACAGTTTTGCCTATTTGACAAATTTACCTGTTTGTTTTCCTATTTTATTCCACTATGCATTAGTTTCCTTATTCTTTATTCCTATTTTGTATTTGATATAGGGCGGTATTTACACTTCAACTGCTTCAAGTTACATAAACCAAAACACATGAAAAGATATGATGATGAAAGGGATAAACAAACAGGCAAAAAAGTAAATCTGGAGATAGATTTTCCTGTTATTCCACAATGTTAGCCTATTTCTCATTATGACCCTTGCCTTATTCAAATTTGGTATTGGAAGTGCTCCAAATGGGCTGTTTCTGAAAAATCGATAACATTAACTAGGAATTTTCTGTGTTCTTGGGTTTTTTTTGGCACATTTGGCCACTTAAGCCAACATCGTGGCACAACTTTCTCTCTTTAACTAGCAGAAAACCCACAAAGGCAAATTTCTTCCTAAACTTAGACTTGTTTTTCTTTCTGCTCACAAAAATTAGATGCAAATAAGGCTTTTCAGTCAAGATGGGGAGTAGTTTCAGAGCTGCTTAGAACTAGAATATGTCCAAATTGTGCATCTCAGCAAGTAGATTAAAAATTATCTCAGCCCTCGCTTGGGGACTTGATATACTACCATCATGCATCTGAGCTTCGCGTTGTTTATGCATTCTTGATCCACTGCCTTTCTTTTTGAGACAGGAACTGTACCCGTTGTACTATTTCTTCAATTGCAAAGGAATACTTTCTGATAGGTATTCTCTGCCTCTGTTTACCGAATTAAATTATAACAATTAGACCACCATTTTGAGCTAGAACATAAGCTTTTAAATGTAAAAACCATAAAATCGTTTAATTAATTTAGAAGATATGCTGCAAACCCTCTTCTTGGTTTTAAATTTTGAAACAGAACATGAAAGAAATTTTATCAAAAATTCAAAAAGCATTCCAAATTCCATGGGGAAAAAAAAAAACCAAAACAAACCTCAAACAAAATAGCTTATCATTTACAAGTTAGATCTTCTCATTAGATGTTTTTTGGTTTTGTCCATGGCTGTTGCACAAAAGTAATCTAAGGTTCCATGGCTTGAGATGGAATATTTTTGCCTATGCTTGTAATACACCATTTATCTAAAAACTAAAAGGCATATTGTCACTTTATGTGTCATTCTGAAAATTAAGAATAAATGATCGAATGGAAAGTCTTGTAATGTATATTGTTTATTAGCTCAGTTTTCCTGTATAAGTATCCACTCCAACTACAGATTTTTCTCTCAAAAATAGCTTCCTTAACTTTACTGCTGCTGAGACTTATTGTAGTTGGTTCTTGTGTGCTAAATATGCTGCTTCCCTTAGCAAATGGAAAGTGATGAAAGCACAAACCAGAATGTGAATATGTCCAGAGAAGTTAGTGTACAGAAAGCTCTGTACCAAAATTTTTACACTTCTATTTCTATTTCACTGTTAAAAGGGACAAGAAGAAGGTTTTGAGCATAGGACTGACTAATATTGAATAATTAGATCTCATTTAGATAGGCATAAACCCTCAATTTTGCCCTTTTCAACAAGAAGGTCTTACAAGCCTTGCTCCCAGCAGACATCCAGCATGTATCTAAAATCATCTGTTCCCTCCAGTAATAACTTCTTGTTTGTATCAAAGTTAAGGGAAGATATAGACAGATACAGAGGGAGATGTCAGGTGTCTCTATGCTCATCTCTCTTCAGTGATCTTCATAAACATAGCCTTTTCTCTCTCAAAATGTATGGACAGGTCAGTCCTCCCATCCCTCTGCTTTTTCTGTCTCCCTCCTTCACAAACTTTCTGATTCATTCATGGCCTTTTTTGGTGTAAAAAACCCTCTACTAAATTCCTTTATGTGCATCATTTTTTGTACATCTTCTCTCCTGTTTTCTGAGATATGTCAACAGGATTGAGTCTAAGAGATTTTAGAGACATTCTATCAGTCACTTTATCATCGGATGCTTACTAACCCTGTATCTGGTCTTCAGTGCACCAGTATCAAAAGCCATCTTGATGTCCAAGCAGATTATGTTTGTTTCTTCACCCCTGTCAGCTCTCATTGTCACCTCCTCAAACAAGTTAATAGCATTTGACAAGCATGGCTTCCCCTTTATAAATGTCCTGGTTGTCTTTGACCAGTCTGCACCTGTCCAAGTGTTCTTCTATTTTGTCCCTAATCAATGACCCTAGAATTTCCCCCAGTTCTCTTAATGTTTATACACTGAAATGTTCGGTTCACTCAGTCTCCAGCTTGAGAATCTTGCTCTGAAAAATCAGTAAATGTTAGTTACTCGTTGTATCGCATCTCTAATGTGCATGTGCATATGTATTTATAGCAACCACTTCCGTTAACAGCCATAACATTCCACAACACAAAAAAGCCTTATTTCACGTGAAAGGGAGAAATACTGTATACCAGCCTTCCACAGAAGGAAGAGAGCACCTCTATAAAGGAAAGAGTGAATCAAGTCTTTTATGCCCAAATCACTGAACTATCCTGTCACTGTAAATCCTTGTCATTTGGATGGGGGGGTAAAGGACAACTTTGAAGATGGTATCTGATTTCTGATGCAATAGGTAGTGGATAACTTCTAGCACACTGAATAAACTATCTCATAACCAAAATGCAACTATTTTTAAATAGTGTCTAATAATGCTGAATATATTAATGTTTGTTACTTTCTCGAGCTTTGGCAGGTCTTGCAGAAATGTGTTTTATTGTATGTTTAAAAGGCTCAGGTTGCCCATCTTTCCTGAGGGCCATAGCAGTGTATGAAATTAATCATTTAAGTAGAACAATGAACACAATGTCAAGTGTCTGAACTTTGGTGTGTAGGTGCAGGATAAACCATAGTAAAGAAATTCTGCAAGTCTAAATTTCAGGATTTGCAGTGCCAGTGTCATCCTCATACTGTTACAACTCAAATGAAGAGTAAAACACTGATAAAGATTAAAACGTTTGCCTTATTTCACTGATAAGAAGCAGTTACTGTCCCCGCTTTCAGTTGTACTGCATTTCTAGTTAAATGAACTTCCTGGCAAAATGACATCCAAATGTAATTTGTGCCAATTTTCAATGATCAAATGACTCTTTCATTGTTACGCCTTTTAATCTCAGTCAAAATTTCTTGCCAGTCACTCTGAAAAAAAAATAATTGAAAATGAATTCAAATATTTCTTTGGTGCAATGTACAGAGAACAGAAAAAGGCATATACTGTTCCATACTGTTCCACGTCTCTTACAGCATCAATTTCTCCCTACTATGAAATATTTTAAATAGAAGGTCACGTCTGTTAGCACTTTTGAATGTTCCTTCAGTTCAGTACTTCCTTTAGCCCTGTGTCTTCTCTTCCATGATCCAGGAAGATTTCAAGACTTTTTTCCAATAGTCTCTAGAGGATTTGCAACCAGTATCACTTAAAGAGACAATGACTCTTTACACAGTATAAAACTTGTCATGCTGAGAAAAAGCAAGGAAGAATGAGCAACAGCACTCACTTAAAATAGCACCCCCAGAAAACAACTATTTTCCATCCCTTTTTCTAAAGAGGACCAGTCCACTTCCTGATCTTGAAGACAGGCTAAGTAGGCTCTTCAACCTAAATGGCCAGCTTAAAAATATCTTATTCTTATATCACACTCTCTAACTCTTATTTAGTAAGACCTATTGCCAATCTGTTTAGATTGTTCTAGAAATTACTAGAAGAATACAAATAACACCCCAAAGCATACACTAGACTACATCAAAGATTAGGTAGTTTACCTCATTCTCAATAGTTCACCTTCCCTTTGTGTACAGTTTTAAGCACAGTATAGCATACTCTATGAAGGAAAAAGATGCTCGTTCTTCTAAGCTACTTTTATTGTCTTCTGTTTCTGCCACAAATCTTTTGTTTCTAACAAGAAAAAATATTTCAGTCACATTTGAAAGATTCAGAATTAACTGTCACAGTCAGAAGGCACAGAAAACTTTACACAGAGAGACTAAAGTCTCAGGTGTTCAAGAAACAGCTTAGGCAGTAAAAACTACTTATGCGGATTTTGGGTAGACTTAAATGCTACAAGGAAAGCCCTCAGATCTTGCAGCAGCAGCACCTCCTATGTCAGTACCTTACACTTTCTCAGCTGTGAACACCAGCCCATATACCAACTTTATTGGGAGATTCTGTTGAAGGATGCCTTAAATGAGGTTACCAAAATCACGGGAGAGGTGCTTTTCATAAAGCAAGGCATTCTGTCAGTCTATCATTCCTCTACAGGAGCAGAGGATATTTTCATCTCTATGACATAAACCCTTCATTACATAAACAGCCCAAATGAGCAGGTGATCTTAGTCTAGGGCATACAAGAAAAATAAAAGGATAAAACAACAATCATAAACTCACAACAGGTCATCTGTAGCAAGTTTTCCATACAGTGTACAAAGAAATATTTATGTCTATAGGATAGGATCATACTTGATTAGACCATCTCTTCTTTTCTGATACTATATGACAATGTATTCCTCTATTTCTGAACATTTTCAAGTGTTCAAAAGCTTGGTAAGATCTACTTAACCTTTATTCAAGAATGGTAAAGTAAATACGTTTTATGTTCTTGGCAGCGTACAGGATATTATGTTTTACACAATTCAGAGGCTCTCAAAAACAAAATACAATGAGCTCTAAATTAGTCATATGTGTTTTATGGCACTAAAGATCACATTTGCAAAGGCATTTGTTAAATCTAACATTCTGTTAGATTTCTTCATATATTGTAATCTCTCATTTGTGACTGCAAAGTATACATAGTGATGTGCCCGTTCCACTTCAATGAACATACTTGTGCTCCCATTTTTTTGACCAAGTGCCCTTGGTAGCATTACTATTCCAGCAACAATTCCCTTCCAGAATAATCAGTAGAGAAATAAAGCAGAGTAGCTTTAGTCTTAATTTTCTTGACAGTTCTCTGCCTTTCCTTGTAACTCCTAAATACTTTAAATCACATCAGTAAATATTAAAAAATAAACACTGCATTTTTAAAAGTGATATTGCTTATGTACAGAGGAAGTCTGTTTGTACATTTTTCCTCCTTTTTTGGGTAATATGGAAATCTAATGACTCATTTTTGCCATAAAAGATTATGAAATACCTCTAAATGAAAGAACAGTGTTGCTCTAAATTTTTAAGTGGTTGTTCGAAAGAGTGAAAGAATTAGACCTGCTCAATGAAACAGTTACACAAATCATTTAACACTGATGAAAGAACAGCAAATGTTTAATCCAGTGACATCCATAAAGCATTTAAAAATTTCTTTTCCAGTAAATATTTAACTGAATTAGTCAAGTAAAAAATTCTAATGCACTGCCTCCTAATGTCAATTAGAAGCAGTTGGCAAAATTATTTCTCTTTGCAGATTAGGTTGACTACATGTAGTAATGTTCACATGAAACCTCAAAGATCCATCAAGAGTCATCTAAACAACTCCAAAATACACTAATCTGATTCTAACCACCGGTGAAAACCAGAATTGCTTATAAGTAAATAAAAATAAGGAGGTTAAAAAAAAAAAAAAAGGTTAACATTATCAAATTATATAATGCTTTTATATGATCTTAACAACTACAAATAAAGCACCAAGGAACTATGCATAATCAGTAACTGTGCAAGTTCAAGGCCTATGCCAGCATAATGTGCCACTGGAGTTTACTGGGGTTTATTTTGTGTGTATTACAGCACAATTACATAAAACGAAATTACACACAAAAGCTTTTTACAATTACAGTGGTGAAACAGCAGAGGAAGGAATGGATATTGCCTAATGACTTCAGTTTGAAAGTTTGAATTCCAGAATTTAAATTTCAGTCCTTTCTGTGCAAACAGAAATGTATGTAATAAGACAAAACACAAGAAGACAAGCCATTATAAATTTTTTCCTATTTCATCACTAAATGTAGAGAATATAACCAGTGCTCACCAAGGAAAAGAAAAATACTTGCTAGATATGTCACTCAAGTAACTTAAAACACAACACTAACATTCATAATATGTGAAACTCCTGAAAGAAATATTTGGTTCTTAGCAGAACCCTGCTGGTAAATAATCATCCTTTGTATTGTTAATAATTTGAATCAGGTTTTTGTTTTTGTCTTTACAGAAATTAAAGGGGGCATACTGTGCATGATATAATTAATGATGTAGTGTTGAAGCATACTGTATCCAGAGCTTTCCTCTTCTATCAATTCAGTTCATAAGAAGAGCTTCCAAATATAGTGCAAAGCCAATTAAAACCACCCAGGCTTTGTGTGTGATCAAGGACCAGATAAAATTTTTGTAGGGTCAGAATCTAGGCACTCCTAGATTCCCAGTGAATTTGACAAGTCTTACATTTGACTTTTGCAGAAAAGGTAGTAAAGGTTGTGGGGAGAGGAAGGGATGTGCAGCCTTTTTGTTTCAGCATACAGAATAAGTCTTTTTTTTTTTCCTAATGTTTGATCGCACTTCACAAAAAGGTGTTATTTAATAATACAGAAGACAATCAAAACAGCTTTACTGGATGAGTAGCACTATGATAGTTTCTGCAACAGTCAGTTTTTAGCAGGGTTTTACAAAAGCTGATTTAAAACATGAGTTTTTCTTTCTGCTGTTCCTGTAGGTGATTTCTGCAGAACATCTACTGATTTTCTTTCAAAATGTTATTGAACCACCAGGGTTATTTGTTATGTTTTCATTTACTATAGTGTCATTTTATTTCAGCGTTGTCATGTGAATAATAGGCAATCAGGGCTGAAACTTTTCAAAATTGCAGCCCTCTAGATGTTACAATTAAATCAATTACAAACCCAGAATAAGCAGTTTTTAATCACATAAAACATTTCTGCTACATTATACTATTCAATTCTGTTATGATGGAAATCTAAAGTCCATAGAGTACTTCAAGAAAAAATACTACCATTTGTAGAAAACTCCTGCTTAGCCTGATTAATAAACTGAAGCTCAGAAACTGATGTGCATGAAAACAGCTGTTCTTGCCAATAATGGCATTTTATTTTCAATTTTAGTGCTAACACTGTGTCAATCTAAACAATACTTAAGTACATTATGTAAGTATAACAACAGTGACACGACATAAAACAAAATGTACCACATTCAGGAAGAATCAAAAGTAAACAGTGTTGAGAGGAAAGGCAATTGTCGCTGTGCAGCAGCTGGTGATGAACCATTGCCATCAAGAAGAGGAATGCGAGGCACAGCAAGAGTGCTGCCCAATTATGCCATGCAGATGCGCTAAAAAGTACAACAAAAATTGAATATAATCCAATGACACGGCTTTGACGGTTGTAGTGTTTTGTACATGGGCAGACACAGCCAGCAGAATAGCTTTGTTGGAAAAAGATACATTTGACAAAGCCCCATTCATTGTCTATAACATCAGCTTCTAACAGTTTCACCTTATCAGTACAGGTAACTGTGTAAATGAATGCCTGAATAACACTGGTCGTTTTCAAAGACATAGTTCTGAAAATGTAATGTTTAAGATACATCTTCTTTTTCTTTTTTTTTTTTTTAAATTCTCTCCCTAAATAGGATTTTGAGTTTTAAATATGTGGATCAGTATTTTTGAGGGGTTTTGTGGGGTTTTTCTTTTGGTTGTTTTTGTTTTCAGGGTGTCATGTATCTTTATAAAGGGACAGCACAATTTTCATTTACCACCATTTTTTTGTTCTTATTTAGGTATATGCAGAGAACAGCTTAATCTGGGATCTGTAATAGTAACACCGATGACAGGCACTTATACTAGGCAGCAGTGAAAGTGTCAAAATAATTCCTTATTTTATTTAAGGATCATGGTGAACACTGAGATTTCCAGTTTGGGAAATATTCCAAAACATATTGGCAAACCGAAACACTTCATATATATATGTGTGTGTGTATATATATATATATATATATATATAATGGAAGTTGTCCTTCCTTTTTCACTTCTTATAAATGTGCATGTGTGAGCAGAATTCAAGCAAACTGAACAGGATGTTTTCCTGTGTCCTTTGAGTCCAAAACCTGCAAAGATTCAAGAGACATTGGTAACTGTTAGAGACAAAGAAAAATTCATGTCATCAGGGCGTACATAACAGGTCAATTTATCTGCGTACTTGTCAAACCTAAGAAGAATCTACATAGCAGAGATGTCCATTCCCAAATGCATACAGATTGCAGAGAGTCTAGGAAAGAGA
The DNA here is from genome assembly GCA_027925045.1 of Hypotaenidia okinawae. Lineage (NCBI taxonomy): Eukaryota > Metazoa > Chordata > Aves > Gruiformes > Rallidae > Hypotaenidia > Hypotaenidia okinawae. The sequence continues at coordinate 35,017,087 of BSDF01000006.1, forward strand.
GGTTAACTGTGGTTACACACCTAAACAATCTGTTCAAATTCTGCTAATACAAAACAGAAAACTGCAGAGATACACAAAGTGTCCAGTTGGGGGGACAAAAAAGAAAGCACTGCTACAGTTCACTCTGTTTGACTATATTATGATTCAAGACAAAGTCTCAGTTTACCTAAACTATAAAGCAAATGAATAGTACTATCATATGCCACCTCATATCTTCAGACGTTGACATGACAGTGATAGCCAATAACACATTCAGCTCACAAGCTAAAAAAAGACATCACAATGATGTGTACAAGACCACTTATGTTTTCTAAGATTCTAGATATTATTAACATAAATAAATTCCAGTTTTAAAACAAGGAAAAGTAATTCGGAGACTTCTTAAACTACATTGATTTCTTTACCCAGAAACTGTATGAATAGATGCTGATGCAGTTAACCAAAAGTGTGGTTCGTTAATATACCATCATGGCAGGAATACTAAAATTTGCATAACACTTAAGCACTGAACCTGCTGCTGTATATCTAATTCTTCCACCCAAGTTCACAACCATCTTCTCATGTATGTTCACTCATTTGTCTCCACCAGGCATAGCAATTTGGAGGGCCTCCTCCAGACTATCAGTGTCTCTTCATAAACTCTTGGCGTTAGCATTTATTGATTACCAGCTTTGGCCAGTAAACCTTCTGACAAATATCTACAGTTCAGGCATTACCAATTGCTGAACAATGTCACCATCCTCTCGGATGGACTTTATGTGAATCAATATTTTCATGTATACAATATTTCAAATGTTAGTTGAAATAAATTATTTGTGTATTTGTAAGAAAGACATACCAATGGACTGGGGGACCAATGCTTTCATGGGCTGATGCTCATGGGTGTCACACTTCGTTACAGGTGTGCTTTGGACTTTTATTTTCATAATTTTTATAATTTTTCCTACTTGAGAACTGGGCAAAAATTATTTCATACCAAATATTTAAAGTTTATTATATTGTGCATGTGTTTTTTAACCTAGATGGTCTTCTAGAATCCTGAATTATGAAATGTTTTTTAAAATTTTCTGGTGTTTTTTTCCTCTATGGGAGTTTCCAGAAAGATACAGAAAACTATTCTTCAGTATCCAATGTATTGGTTGCTTTACAATTTAGGATTAATAAACCTCCCACAACTCTCTAATTATTTCATTGATTTTTTTTTTAATTATTACTTCATTCCACTTTATTACTCAAACAACTTTCCAGAGATAATTATACCATGTCTTAGCTGGACTTTCATATACCATATTGACAAGCAAAAGAAATAGAATATTATAGAGAAGAATGTAAAGCATAAAACTGTACATGAATTACTGACACTATTATGTAGTTTAAGGGAAGCTGAAGATATTATAACTGCTAAACCTTATAGACATATGCAGCCCATGCTTCCTTAATAAGAGAGAGGGCTGAGACTGAAAAATTACAGTTTAGTTTACAGAATGAATGGATAAACTGATCCTACTGTATCTAAGAGGTATTTAAACTTGCCAATTATATTTGCTTTCTTAAAATACTCTCTTCCAAGGAATAAGGAATTTCCAGGACTGTCATTTTCTACATGCCCTTGGGCAAAAAAATTATGCTATTTACCAACGCCTTGCACCTTAATATGCTTGTTCTTGCCAGAATGCCGCTCTTCCCAATGCAATATATGTACTTTCTAAAAGCTCTTTTGGCTACCTTAATCCCTTATTCTCTTATTCTTCCCAGTAAAAGCAAAAGCATAAGAACAACTGTGCCCATGGTTTTAGGAGCTTTTTGGAATTTGTAGCAATGAAACATGGCAGATTCCTTTTTCCTTACTTTCTATACCAGCCATCCACCAACAACCACTAACATTAAAAAAAGGAAGAATGGAATAAGTATTTTCAGTGACACACTTGCAGCTAATGTTAAAACTGGGAAAAACTCCCAATAACTTATATATGTATTTTGAAAGACACCAAGTCAACTTTGGCATTTATAGAGGTACATTATCTGGAAATGATATCTTTAAAAGCATTTTTAGTTACAGCAGCAAGACTGAAATGAAACACACCTGCCAAATAACTACTAGGTTTTGAACAAAAAAAAAGGACTTGTACGATAGTGATAAAATAAAAATACTTCTGAGCTATATTTTCCCCTTAGAAATTGTAAATCTTGTACAAAAACCAGTGGGAGTGGGACACATATATGTGAGCAAAGAACTTACCCTTGTGCTTGTATAATAGAAAATTAAGATGGTTAAAAATGGCACCCAAAAGATGAATGAATTTCTAAGGAAATAAGTTAGGTTTGAAATTACTATTGGAACATATGCATTATACAAAAGATCATGAAATCCATTTCATCTGACTTATTGTACAATGAGCTACAAGAACATTTGAAACTGATAGAAGCATCTAAGATCTCATGTATTATTCTTACAATAAAGACTACACCATGGAAGTCAGCTATTATACATCCTATTGTGTTCTACCAATCTGAAGGTCATGAAGCAGGGATGTGACTTCACCACCTTGGTCCAGATTTTGAGTTATAGAGTGTATCATGGAAGTTAAGAGTGTTTGAATTTCATATCCTATGCACGTTTACTTACCTGCATTAACTTTGTCATACAAAATATAAGGAAGAGAAGGAATTAGAACACACGTTTGCAACAATCAAGGAAGAAAAATATATCATTTAAGGTAGAAGTCTTCTTCTACAGGAATTTTATGACTGCAGGGATAAAATAGCCCAGATTTAAATGACTCTATGTTTTCTTAAAGATTCCAAAGGAAAGCAACATATGGATGCTCTATGTTTAACATAATGAAAAACAAACGCTCAAACCCCACAAAATTCCATTTAAAAAAGCTGAAAACTGTACTCAGAATCAAATGCAATATGTCCAAGAAAATACAGACCTGTCACAACCATGCTTTCCTATCTGAAATTATTAAACCTACACGATGAAGCCAACCTTTAGAAGACATTTGTCAAAGACAAGGATAAATACTATATATATTATTTTTACAGGAATCTTGAAAACACTAGTTTGCATTTTGGTCAGAAAGATAAAACACAAGAGAAAGGTTGCATAGAGTACAACCTCACAGCACCTGCAACCTCTTTGTACTATACACATTATTTGTTGGAATTCAGGACGGAGTGACAGCTGCCTTATTTTTTTCTCTTCAGTTGCAATCAGAAGCCGGTAACATGAGAAACAGGCCATTTCTTCAAACACGTTGAAGGCTGAAGGCAGGGCAGCTGCAAAGCCCAAAAGCCCGAGGAACTCACCATGCCTGGTGGTGACAGGGCAGCAGTCCCAGTAGAGCAGCCTTGGCACTTCCAATTGACACACTCGAGCAGCCACCGCTTTTTCCCAGCCTGGAATTTCAAATAATTGTATCCAATGCACCGTGCATTTGTTTAGCCCTTAGGAGTCAGCATTTCTGTTAGACTGAACAGTAAACCAGCTAAAAGTAGCAAGGCTCAGAAAGTGTTTGGAAACATATATCTACCACCTCAGGAAAACATTGGACTTACTTTGAAATCCATTTCTATTCAAAACAAACTTGATTCTGTGGGATTTATGTGTATATTTAAAGTTAAATGTGAAACAAGTGCAGAAAGTACAAAAGATAAATACGAAAAGAATACAAAGTATTAAAGTACTCCGTAAAACTCATATTGCTACTTTGGGACCTTGGCTCCTGATGGGCTTTTCTGTAGCTTAAAGCAGATGTAAGCACAGCCACTCTGTGAGTAACTATGTGCAGTCTTTTATGCAGAAAGGTTCCATAGTGCAGTTTGGGATTTGTACTTGAGAGCTGCCTTTAGGGCCAGGTCCTGCTTCAGAAACTACATTGATTCTTTACAAAGCTGCAGAACTACTGACACGTATCTACAATTTCTTCACGTTCATAAAGGAAAGCCTAGAAAATGTTTTTACAAGTACTCAGTTACCCTAATGGAGCAGGGGCTGCATTTACAATGTCTTTGTAGCCTCCTCTGAAACAGGCATATGCAGTTGGAAAAAAATCTTGTTTTCTCACTTTTGAATGTCTTTGTGGGGTAAGGACAGATGGACTTTACTATTTAGAAAAAAGATCCTCCAATATTAGTACATTGCTATGGTAAAATAATGAGAAGTGTGGACATCACGCTGTCCCATTTTGGTAGTATGTTAATGCAAAATATTTTTTCCATTTAAAAAAATTAAAATTATGATTACATTTATTATGTGATGCTAGTGCAATACCAGATTCTCAGGCACCATCATGATGAGGATTTTATAAATACCATAAGAAAAATAATGCAATATTTAAAAAGTAAAATCAAGAGTACTCAAACATTGTTTTTGCACGCCATGTCTATGAAAAAACATTGATAATTTTTGTCCAGAATCTATATTGCAGTTAGAGAACGCAGAGTTCTCTGTTCAATGGAGCCAAGCAGGACAATCAAACTGTACAAGAGCCATGCAAGCTGTAAATGGGGACCAGAGCAGCAAAACATATAGGGGAAGAATGGGGACATTTTGGTGACTAATTTTCATGGAAATTTCTTGTTTGTCAGAAAAGCCAAATAATTTTATACGAATAAGAATAAAACTGTTGGTAGTCTCAGTGATGGACACTTCAGTGGAAACAGTAGCTCCTCCATTCTCAGAGTTCAGCCACAGCCCTGGCAGCAGAATTCAAGTCATCCGTGCTAGGGATGATGAGTCAGTTCTCATTGCTGGTTTTACATACTTTCACATAACATGTTCAAAGTACCTCTCCATCAGGAGGCAGGATAGCACATAAATTTTGCACAGATTTGGTTACTGAGCAGTCTTCAGCTGGTAATGCCTCCAGTGAGATCCGAGTAAGGGAGCTGGAGGTAAAATATTGCATATCAGCAATACCAATACTGGGTTACTCAGCCACTCTTACATAATAAATCTTATATCAGTAGCATGCACAATTTATGGCAAACAAATGAGGGATTTCACATGCTGCTCAGACTTGTATATACACCAAGAAAGAACGCGGCCCATAAATAAGGTTGTTTGGAAAACATTTACTGCTGTCATACTGATAATGCATTTTAAATCCTGGGGTTATCAAAAAACTGGATTTTTTTCTCCATATTGTTTGACAGCTGAAATTAAACAAATCCTATTGAAGTACCAAGCTAATAGAAGGTTTACTATGTGTGTCATTAGCACCATCCATATAAGGAAACAGAAAATATGAGGTGTGGATTTTTAAAATATGATAAAATGAGAGCGCCGTTAGATGCGTATGAAGGTGTGACTTCAGGCCAGGCATTTTCCTATTAGAATCAAAGTGACTCTATCTTACATTAGTAAATAATCACTGTTGTGTGATTCAAGTTGACATCTTTCAAATTATTTTATCATGCCAAAAATATATATTGCATTTGAAATATGTTTTAACTGTTACACCATCTTAATAAAATATATGGCATAAAATGATTACCTTACCTTACGCTGCTAAACAACTTAATGTTCAGTCATAGTGAACCTTAAATGACCAACTTAATTTATAAGTTAGCATATTTTTTAGCCCTTGCTTTAATTTAACGTTCTATTATTTATATGGATAATCTCAAAGTTCATATGCTAGATTGTTTAAATCTTGTGTCAGTCCTCAGATTTAACACAAACATTCAACTGTATTTCATCCTCTGTTCCTTTTTTAAAAAATGTGAAATTGAGTTAAATCAAAAAGATTTAGCTGTTTCTGCTCGAAAACACAAGAAACCATAAATTCCACATGATTTCTGCATAAAACTCAGATGACTGTTTTGAAAACTTAACATAATATAATTGTCAAAGATGATTATTAAGGCAATTAGATGAACATGCTATAATTTTAATTAGAAATCAGAAACTTAGAAAGTGACAAAAGGTTCTAGTTTCTTCAGTTAGATATGCAGCGTATCCATACCTTTAAGACTCTCAGTGTTAAAAGCATATTTGGAGTGCTTGCTTTGGAATAATAGTTTAGTGCTAACTTCAAATTAATGTTTAAACATGACAAATTTTTAAGATGATTACATTAGCAAAATTATGGGCAAAATCATGGACAAAAATACAAATTCATCAGAAATTCAATATTGCATTTTTTACAGACTAAATCCTATCTTAGGACATAGAGAAATTTAGCCAAATGGGCAAATATTTTGAGGTGGCTTGATTTTATTAATTCCCTACAATAGGTATATTATTTCAGATTTTTTTTCAGGATTTATCATATGTGCTTTAATATATGCCTTTCTCTGATACACATTACTGTTCCCCTGTGCTTCATGTCAGTTTATATCACTGTATCTTAGGTTGACTTTTTTTCTTGTGTATCGCCCATGATTATCTTCCATTTGTTAGTTTTTGTTAGAGAGCTGCCAGGCCAGAAATACTTCTCATCTACATAAAGGGAATTTTAAAATGCTTATTTCTTATGGCTAAACTCCCTCACATCACCAAGTTCTCTTTCTGTGTTTCTGAGAAGCAAATGCTCAAGGCAGAATATGTATGCTGCTTGTGCTGATGCAACCTTTATGAAAAAGGTGCAAATATTGTATAACTAGCTTGATCGACAGATGTATTCACATGTGTAATTCTCCAGCCCATTCTCAAATCCACTTATTTCAATGCCCTGGATTCAAAAAACATTAAATGGTTAAATTGGCTTTAAACTTTTTTTCCGGGTTTTTTTTTCCTCTTAAAGCTTTAAAAGGCACCAAAAATGGTTACTTGCAATCTAGGTATAAATTACATATGCACTTTCAAGAAAAGGAATCTTTTCTTCAGTTGGATTTTCCATGAGGAAAACAACTAACTTCCCTCACAGAAAATATAGATTCTCCAAAATTCAGAAAGCTACAAAAGAAAGAAACTTTTAGCAAAGTAAAACTATCTGGAAGCTTTGGGGAGAACTGAAAGATGTGATTGGCAACCTGCATTCTGTTACTTTCTCTTATGTTTATGTACACTTCTATGCCTGCAGCACATAAATACTGTTTGTTAAACTTCTGTTGTTGTGGCAAGTGGAAGTCACTGCAAAAAAATACAAGCATGACAGGCAGTATCTGAGTAAAAGTAGCCATACATAATTTTCGAAGCAATACTTTAGAAAGAAAATGGTCTGCATCTCTTCTATTGAGTCACATTTTTCAAAGCTCTATCTTTCTTGTTGAACTACATCTCTCTAAAGTAAATGATGCTAGGTGTAAATTTCTGTTGATACTATTGATGAAGTTAGACCCCTTGCACAGGAAACCAGACAACAAATCCCTGTAATTTTAACTAGAAGCCAATGTTTGTCTCATATAACAGAAAGAAACTCTTCACAAACTGTAAAAAAAAAATAAAATCCCAGGTCACATCAAAGCATTTGTAATACTGTTTGTAAATGGACATTGGTAGCTAAGAACAGGCACATATGGTGAAAACATGAGTCCACCTATCTAGCGGTATCCTGCTTCTGACAGTGGCCTAACATCAGTGTCAAAGAAATAGTACAAGAAAACACATACCAAATAGGCAAATTCCCAAAGAAAACTATTCCAGCTATCAACTGTTTGTGCCTCAGAGACTTCCTAGCATAAATTACCTGCCCAGTTTTGTTCTGACCCTGGATAAACTTCTATGCATCCACCACAGCCCTTACTGAGGAGCAGAGCAGCAGTACAGATGGGGCAGTGATTCCCTTACACTTATTCTGAACGTGCCACCTCCTGGATTCACTTGGTGCCCTGTACTTCTTGTACTGGGAGTGAGAGTGTAGTCACTCCAATCCTCCTCTTCCATGCTGCTATATATCATACTTTTGTTCAGCCTATAACATCCGTACAACAGGCGATAGATTTTCTTTGTTCCACACTCAAGAATCTCAGTCTATTAAGACATCCTGCACAGGGAAGCCATTCCACACACTTGATCACCCTCCCAACTCTGCCTTTACTGCATTTTAGTTGTGCCTTATACACTGCTATGAAGTGGAAGTGCTAACAGCTGCCCATGGAATACAGGTTCAAAAATGGATTTACACTGATTTGTTATGCATTTTCTTCCTAATATTGCCAAATATTGTTTCACTTCTGAGCACAGAGATGATGGTCATCTTTGGTTTATATCTATTAAAACCTTGAGATCTGACTCTTGAGTGGTGGTTAGACAGGGACCATCAATCCTATTTGTGAAGTTAGGGTTAGTTTTTTTCCCCAGGTAAATGTTTACTGACATGGAATTTCATTTGCTGTTATATTACTCAGTCTTAGGAATTTCTTAGCAGTTCTTCAGTCAGCACTAATATTAACTACTAATGACCTACTATCATCAGGAAAATTGCTGTGACATTACTCATCCCCTTTTCCAAATCACCTATACTGGGCAAAACAAGTTTCAGATCCCAGTGGAACTTCAGTACAACTTCCCATTTACTTTTTTTCCTCTCTTCATTATGCTTTTTTAAGAAGTCATTTCTGTTTGGAATTGAGCAGATTTACTTTCTAAAAGCAACTAAATTTTGAATAGTTTATGTATTTAAATGCTGGTGGTTTTCTTTCTGAAAGATCTATGGAGCCTGTTTCTGGTTTAGTGCAGTGATTTCAGGTATATCATTCTCAATTATCCCCCCACCACTTGCACTACTTTTAGATGCTTCGTATAAAATCTACTGTCTAAACAGCAAAAAAATTTTCAAGCTAGAACAATGTCACACTCTCAGTTAAGCATTTACATGGAACCAATATAATTTTCTTAAACAGCTGGAAGTAAAGCTAGAGCATTGCTAACACAAGCACATAATCTCTCTAAAAAATACACTTTCTACTGATGACATCAGCCAGATACATGACCAGCTCTGTCAATGGTTGGGTGCCATCACAAAATTTTCATCACTGAAAAGCCTTTGCCTGTGTCTAGGCCTAAACGGGTCAGCAGTGATTGTTGGGACTACAACTCTAGAGAAGTACCTGCCAGTCAGCATCCAAAATGTGCTGTGTAAATTCAGTATACAGACATCCTATGCATTACAGCAGCTGTGACTTAAACTGGGAGTACTGTGGTCAGCATACAACAGCCACGTCAGGTGTCTCAAAAGACAGTGAGCTGCCTTCTGGCCATGCCTGTAGGATCCTGTCTTGGGTAACATTTCCCTTTACATTTCATACGAAGGGAAAAAAAATTACAGAATGGGGCCAGTCAAAGAGAGATTTTTATTTATTTATTTCTGTCAGATATTTCTGCCATTATACTTTAAAACACTTTAGAAATGTCACAAGTTTCTGCCAAATGATGTCTTTTTGTTCTATATGTCTTTCTTTTCTAGTGGAATACACAGTGCAGCCTGCATATAGCTTCCAAACAAGGAGATAAAACTAGCATTATGTAAGAAATTATAGTATATATGTAACATAAGCAAATACATATGACATGGAATCTAATTTCTTGCCCAATATAATAACAAAAATCTGAATAAGCGATGCTGATGTGTCAGAAGAAAACTGTGGCTTTTCCAGTTAAAATTTCTGAGGATCCTAAAAAATTAAAAGAGGAAAGAAAATAATTTATTATGAAGTAACTAGATATGGGTAAAGAAAAAGTTTAATTACATCTAAGCATATTTGCAGTGATTCATGATGGCTATTTACATCAAATGATTTTTTAAATATTAAATATTAAGTCCATTTAAATGTAATAACTTGTATGGCAAATTTTCATCTTTATTTCAGAGCCCTGCTATTTTAAAATTTGTCATTAGAGCTAATAAGAAATGATATTGAAACTACTCTGTACATTTAAATGAAGCATAAATCAATTATTGAAGCAAGGAATTTTTTCATCATTGTAATGATTATTGGAATAAATTTAATCTTGAGATGTTTCATAATGAAATCTGCAATAGGAAAAAAATTATATAGACTTAATTGGTATGATGTGCTATTTAAAAAGTGTTTCTCATTGGTGAAACATTTAGGGGAATACACAAAACCACAGAATTTCCTACATAATGAAATATAAAAACTACGCTAATTTGTCATAACATGAAGAAATTCTGTATCTGATTTTTGATCAGACAATGGTATTGATAACTTCTTTTACTTCTTTCTCTATCAGACAGCCTTCAGAAAGAACTGGAGAGAACCAAAGTGGCTACATTCAGGTTTCTGATATGAACAGATTAAAAGTGCATAAAGCTTGGAAAATTTAGAAGTATGAAACGCTTACACTTTTCTGCATTTCATTTAGCAGAAAATGAGAATAGCTGTGATGTGACAGCAACAGCTTCTGACCAGTGTATTACTGTGAGAAGAGCCTAACAGTGGATGCAAATGAGGTTCCCAGAGACCATTTCATTATTCCCAGTTTTTTGTAACTAGCTGGGAGGTGCTGTTTGGTCAGAAGAGTTAATGGCTGCACTTTGACAAACAATGAGGACAGGGCTACCCCCTGACATAAATGCCCCCAAGTGTGCTGAGCAGGTTATTACAGCATCATCCCTCATCCCTCTGCTCTGCTAATGATGCCGTCCTCATTTGCCTTTCGATGAAATGTCTGCACCTTCTTCCCTTTAGGCACAGAGCGTATTTCCCAAACTGGTCTGCAAGTCCACTACCACCTTATCCTTCAGACCTCCTCTAACACACACTTGCACTACAGTACCTCACAGGAATCTGCCAACTGCTAATGAGGTTGGTTCAGAGGAATATGAGAGTACTAAACAGGTATTTTGTCCATTTCTGAGATAGATAGATAGATAGATAGATAGATAGATAGATAGATAGATAGATAGATATACCAAGGTGCATGTATGTGCATTTAGGAACCAGGCTTTTGGACCCAAATACCTGAGGTTACTACCTTCCTTGGAAGCACCCAGATGTGCTCTAAGACTGCATTGTGCCTGCTCCTGTTTCAAAGCCTGTGGCCCTTTTTCTGAAAACCCATTATAGAATGGTTGTTTTCCTGTGAACTTTCAAACTAGAATGTCATAAGTATTAAAACTAGTACTGACTGTGAATGACACTGCACCTATAGAGGTGAGATCATTCCAAATTATCTTTCTACCTTACAAACCTTTTCCACCACAAAGATTTCCTTTGCAGAAATGAGACTGGACTCACCTTCTCCCGCTTACCAGCACAAGGAACAGTAAGCATCCACATATGTTATTCATAAGGTAAAAGGCTTAATATAAACTTTAATAACTGGTGGGTTTTTTCTTGTCCATTTTCTTCTGAAGAGAACACTGTCTATAACTGTAGTTATACCCTTAATAAGAGTATCTCACTTTTTTCAAGCTGGGATTTTTTTTTTTAGTTTCTTCTGTTAGAATAAAATATTTGTTATCGGACATGTGTGCACATAAGAAAATTAAGGATGTTTAGGATACTGTGCATTTATTTAACCGTGAATCCTAAAAATCAGTCATTTATCCTCTAAAAATAGAATTGTGTTGAAGAAATACTTTTCTAATGTTGCTTAGCCATTTTTTTGGTAAATACATCGCTCTTTACTGCCTTGCCAACACGCTTTGTAAATAAACACATACAACTGCCGTAGAAAGTCACAAAGTGCAAACGAATATCCATAGCTACCTTAGTGCTACAGTTCACAGGCCTTTCACAAAAGCATAACGATGCAGAAGGGAACTGAAATCCTTTCTATGAAACTCAAATTTTAGGGGGTATTTGTCTTCTGGAGACCGACAATACATTCTTGACACAGGAAAAAAACTTCTGGTTTTAGTCGGGAAGTTTTGGTTGGAGAAAATTGAGATGAATATGCCCAGATTACGGCAGTACTAAAAATATAAAACAAAATTTCCCTCAGCTTCTGTGGAACCAGAATTTTATCTGGTACAGTCTCATGCTTTTCATTTTCTTCTATCTCATAAATGGAAGCAGTCTGTAATTTTAGAGTTTTAATCTTGTTTCCTTAAAAAAAGGGTGATCTGATTACCGTCTGTATAAATGTCTGCTTCTCTTAATCATCTATGGTTTTTAACTTAGTTTGACCAAATTTTAACCAAACTTGACAGATGTTGTGTAAATACTTAGCCAGGTAAAGTGCCTTGCCTGAGGGAAACCTAACATACTTATTCTTGACAGATGCAGGAAGAAGAGGATGAAGCTGTTGCAAACCACTTTCGTTATTTTCCTGCCATCAGAATTACATCTTTTTTGAAAGGTGCAGGTCTATTAGACTGAGCAGTGCTAGGGAATCATTAAGACATGATTTCTAATTAGACTGTAATCATTTGTTCCATGATGAAAGAAAGATCTTTACTTTGCATTTGTTTTCATTCATTTGGATTAAAATGCGAAAAGACAGTTGGACCTAGATGACTAGTCCCTTCTTTTTACTGGCATGCATTCCAAGTTCACTTAAAAAAAGAGGTGTGTTTGTGGATTGTCTGTCCCATGTGTCTTATTTGCTGTATCCATTTAATTTATTTGGTCTTTTTATTAAAAAGCATCCATTTAATTTATTTGGTCTACTCCCTACTACTGCTTCAGACAAGGACCGTGTATTTTATTCTTTTGAACACTCTGAGCAACAGTGTCTCCATTTTTCCTCTTTATAGAGCTATTAGAAAACACTGTTTTAATCTTTCTAATACTGTGTTAAAGAAAATAAAAGGCTAGTATACATAACCCTTTTAAATGGTCCTCTGTGTGCTGGTAAAATAAAACTTTACTTTTAACAGGTGCACAAGAGTCAGGGAACTGAATTCCAACAAGTATCTTACTGCTTTGCTTTTTTATTTCTTGTTTAAAGACAGAAAGCTTTTTTTCCTCCCCCATGGGGAAAATGTCTTCCAGAAGACAACAGAAAGAACCTGGAGGATAATGTTGCCAACAGCATGTCAGAGATGATTACTGCTAAAGAAAAGAGAACCTCCTGTTTTGACATTGGGCAGCCAGTAGAGGAGAGCAGAAAGAAGAGACAAAAACTTGATTACATATATAAGTCAGATCCAAACTCCATAATTGTTAGCCAGTATTCTCCTCTTCTTTGAAAGCATGCTCAAACAAAAAGAAGAAAAAAAAATCACTTGGCTTTCAACTACTTCTTGTCCAGTGTAACAGAGTGATAAAGACATGGAAAAAGGAAAGACAGCTACAAATGGCTAAAGCAAAAATGTCTGTGGCATATATAAGCAATTCAATCATATGAGATGAAACTGTAGGTCTGATGTTCCTGAGTCACTGTCACCGGACAAGCATTTGTTTACAGCTAAGCAGTAAAACCAATAGAACGCATATTAATAAAATGTCATAATTTACATAGTATGCCTTGAAAGACCTCCTTGGCCGAAAAGGGAAACAAAATAATTAGGAAGGAGATGGGAGAATCCTCTATTAATTTATTAAAATCCAAAAGATAAATTAAAATGAAAATCACATTACTCTACATAAACTTGCCATGTCTATGAATTTCTCCCTGCAATTTGCCATGCAGTTACCATGGAATTCCCTCAAAAAGATTAAAGAGGGCCATTTTTCCCTTTCTACTTACTGATTTACAGTGATTTACCTTTTTATTTGCATATATCTTTTATAACATACAGCTAACAAATTCTAAAACCAATCTTAATCACAGTGTTACAGAAGTTGGGATTAATTAGCCAATACATAAACAAGTTGACAGTTGCGATACAGAAAGGTTGCATTCAGTATTTTTCTGTTACCTAACTTCTGCTATATTTACATTATAAATAGCTGCATGGCTAGATTACCCCAAATAATTCTAACTGGTCCTAATTTAAAGACAGATAAATTTGTCTTTCTTAATATGAGCTGTTTACAGCTTGTTTGTGTATACGGAAGCCCCTATTTTCATACCTCCGCTACTTTGTTAGCAGCAGAGATCAATCCTAACGCCAGCTGCTTCCACCGGAATGGCCTGTGAGTATGTCATGGGCAACTCCAGTTGCTTAAGTCAGCAAAAGTGTGTAAGGGACTGGAAATGTGCCTTAATAATTGCCAACAGAACCGCTCCCCTTCTTTCTTTCATCTAACCAAACCTCCTTACATCACCACCACCAGCTCAGGCTTCCAAAGACCTAATGACTATTCAATGAGCCACCATAGACATCAGGAGCCATTCACACACCAGGAGAACATTCCACTATCAGGAGAGACATCAGGAGCCATTCACACATTAGGAGAGCATTTAACTATCAGGAGACACATCAGGAGCCATTCCCACATCGGACATTCCTTCATCATTCCCACAAGCCGGGTGGAAGCTTGTGGCGATACAAAGGATGACTACAAAAAGAGAGCATTTGGCCGTGGAAAGTAGCAAACAACATGGAAGGGAAGCAACAGAGAACGAACCATCGAGGGACATGGAGACGAGACAACAAGGGAACGCTCTCCCCTTCCATCGGACCCAGAGACACTGAAGAAGACTCTGCCATCGGACAGAATGCTGTAGCCTCGTGGTGGTTTATGTAGCGTGTGTGTGTGTGTGTGTGTGTGTGTTCCCCTTCCTCTTCCACTCTCTCTATCTCTCTTTTCCACCCTTTTCCTGCACGTTGGTTCCAAATAAAGCAACCTTAATCTTGACTCTGTTCCGAGTCTTAATTCTGTTCTCCGAGAATTGAATTGAGAACTGATCACGATGAGACACCTGACAATTGCAGGTCACTCGGGTTCAGCCCAGCCGCACCCAGAGCGATCTGAGGGTCGGTTGGAATGCAAGGGGGTTTAACCTCTGCCAAATTAAGTCTTGTCCAGGTTGTGGATCGTGACAAAGTGAGCAAATCTTTCATCTACAAATACATTTGACTCAGGGAACATATTAGTTTGCCAAATCCTTGCCACTAGACTTTAAATTTCCTCTGCTACTCCAGATATGTTTAGGACCAGTCACTGTCTGCTGTAAGGAGAAGTAATCTCTGCACATTTTCCGGGAGGGTTTTGTTTTTTTTTTCAGAAAGTTTTTCAGGAAGTTTTTCTTTTAAAGAAAGCAATTCCTGTGGCTATCCAACAACTTGTGCTATCTTCTCTATGAAATTTATGAAAACATAAGTATTCATAATAAAAAAAATATAAAGGCTGATGGTAAATGTATGAATTATAAGAGGAGAAAAAAAGGCAATGTAGTCACAATAGTCAGATTTGCTGTCCTTAGTCAAATAGAGCAGTCAGAGGAGTAAAGAAGAGCTTTATCTCACTAAGGAAGGTAAACCTCCAAACTGGACATCCACATTGCTGTAACATGCAACTAGTTTATAAAGTTATGTGAACTATCCATCTCATTACTGTAAGTTGCTAAACACTTAATTTATTCACACAAAATTGAGTGTTCTATTTTACTATGTGTTAATCCTAAGGGATCAGAAAATTATTCTAATAGTGAAACATTTAAGTATTAAGTACTGTATATTTTATTGATTTACATGACAGGTGAAAATATAACTCAGTTATAAGGCTGTTAGAACAAAAGAACCTCCCACAATTTCAACCTAATATGCATTTGGGGGTGGAGAGGTTGATATTCATTCAAAGAAGAACAATTTAACCTTTGCACATTACATATTTCCCAACTTCCAGTGACTGTTTCATTGACTTATCTCTATATTTCTATTAAAACTAGAAAAGGACTGTCACTGAGCTAAAAGAATAGGTAAAGCTCACACTGGAGTCAAGCGTGGACCCACTTTTTTTTTTCTTTCTCCGGTACAAGAGTAGCTAGAGCTACAGTTCACTTCATGCTTTTTGCTCCAGGAGAAAAGCGATCTAATTCCAGCCATTGGTACTAAACCAGGGTCCTAGCTAGTATCTTTCCATGCAAGCTGATTCTGAATCTCTTCCAACATCAACCATTCTGTGATTCTATGAAAGATACTTTAACTGACAGGTCCTCAAGTCTACAGCCAAAATACTAACACCAGGCACCTGATCCCAATCAATGAATGTGATTTCATTGCCTTCATTAGGCTCTGTATTACAGTGAGATGCACTCAGTTATGGCAGAAATTATTTAAAAAGTATATACATATACACATATATGTAAGTAGGTTTTTATATAGTTATAACTACATATACAACATATAACTCTATATAACCTATAAGTTTCTAAAGAATACATATAACTTTATATATCTATAAATAACTAGTAAAAATTATAACTGTATAAACTAAGTATTTATGGTAATGTAACTGTACTCTTTGTTGCCGGGTTCAGGAGAATACTGTTCTCATAGTATTAGCACAAAGGAAAAGTAATTTGGACAAAGATCTAACATTAGGTCATTTGTGAATAGAAGTTTGCACTGGTTATGAAGATGCATTTGATTAAAAAGTGATATCTTGTTAAAATGTTACAATTCTTTACATGTTTTATGTAATTTATTCTAAAACATGCAAGGCGCAAAACATTTCCTATGCTGCTAACCTAACTCTGAACAGAACAAAGCACTCAGGGTCTTTAAAGCCTTTTCTTGTAAGGCAGTGCTATGTTCTCCCCCTGCTTCCCAGCCCTGGCATGGGGACCCCTTCACTTTACTCTGACACCATAATGCCGTAAACGCAGATGGCCTTGTAGTGGAAGTAACAAATCAGAAATGTACAGAGCAGGCACTGCTCATGCTTTGGTTTGTGAATAATTACAAATTAGAAACAAAATCAAATCCCTCAGTCAACAATCCAGACGCTGATAAAAATAAAGAATGGAATTCATCAGCTGAAGGGCTTTTTCCATACAAGCAGTTCACCCAGCTCTATTAAAGCTGCTGGAGAAATCTCTTAGAAGAAACCCATTAAGCACTTCAAGTGTGTTATTTTCGCTTTGGGCTCAGAGAGTCTTTTTCTGTGTCATTGCACTGGTCCCACTCAGATGAAACAAGCAAATACAGAAATATTGGCAGCTTTCATACTTGCTTTTTGTCCCAAGCCCAGCGGGTGAACAGCACTGAATTTCACTGTTTGTAAGCTTTTCCAAGTGAGCCTAAAGGGTCTTGCTCATCAAGGTTGAAATATCTGGCAACTAGTAACAGCTCTAGATCACAGCTCATGCTTAGAATTGCCTGTGCCAGTTCAAAAACAGTGAATGAAGCCAGAACCTACACCATTGACCAATCCCTCCATTTCAAACAAGACCCCATTACATAACAAGAGCTCTCACATTCAGGAGTTCATATCTAGAAAATGTGTTTAGCTAGATTTTTCTTTTCGAGTTGTAATCCCTGGACTTTGGACCTAAATTATGGTTCATTTTGGGTCATCTGTGAAAGTGACAGCTTTTTTTGAGAAGTAAACTGACAATGACTGCATTTTACAAACCTCAGCATTGTGCATCTAGTGTGCCACAGAGAAAAACTGCATTAGTAGAATAGAAACAGGATGAATGTAGAAAGAGGAATAATGTGATAAAGCTGGATCGACTGAACCTGAAGCAAGAAAATCAGAGAGGGATGAGTGCATTCAAAATTAAAAATAAAAAACTCTTAAAACAACACCCCCACCCCCTCACCATCCCCCACACACACACACCAAAAAGCCACAGACAAAACAGATTTGGGATTATAAATTGAACTGAGGGACAATAACAAAAATAATGGAGGAGCTGCTGAGATTTGAGAACGTAAACAGGAATTTAGGAAAAAAAGCAACTGAAAAAGATTTTATTTGGTTTGCCTTGAAACATTTTTTTTACTCTGAATCTCTAAGCAATATTTCCATAGAAGTGTAAAGTTTACCATCTTCTCCCATATGGTCATCCAGTTTCAGTTTAGTCCAACTAAATTTAAAGTTTAAACATTTTAACTAATATATTTTAGCTATAAAATTTGTTTCCTGAGTTTCTTCCACCAAAAGGAAAGACATAAGCATGTATACATGACCTTCCAATTTTCCTATGATTCCTACTGCTGGGGGTAAAAACGTTTCTTTATCCAAATAGACCTAAACTGAGAAATTGTGCAACTCACATGTAAGTATATCCTAATATGCCTTATGAGGATCAATTGCTAAGAAGTATGAAACCCGTTGACACAGAGATAACAGAAACCTCCCGAGGTTTGAAAGATTTCTGATTTGCATCTTACTTCTTGGTACTGGAAAATTCAGAATGTTTTGTGTGATTTCTTGTAGCATACTCCTTTCAGGTCAACTGGAAATATAACTTCTGCTACTGTTTGTTCTCTTTTTTAGAGCATGATCTAGGAGATAAAAATACATGAAAATGGACTGATAACAGAAAATAGATAGAATGAAATTACTGTTTCAGGCTCCAAAATAAGATCTCTTCCAGTCATCTTTTATTTTACCTATTCATCTACTGCTATAGAATTAGAGGTTGGATTTTGGAATAAATGACTATACAAAGGTTCACTCAAGGCAGACTGCTTAATCACATTATCAAGGTCAGTAATGAAAGATGTAAATGCACACTAATTCTTCATTTACCTAGTCTTCATAAAATGCCTGTGCTAGTCCTAACCACTTTTACATTTGCATGTGGGACTGTGAAAGAATCCCAGTTGTATTTATGAAAGTATTTCATTACATAAGTGTAATAATACTTCATATATTTTATATAATTTGCTAATAGAGACAGTGAACTCTTGAATATTTACAGTGATACAGAGGAAAAGTATATCAATTTTATTAATTATTTTCAAACCACCAAGAGAAAAAGTTCCAAGAAGAAACACTGTCACTGCTAGCCACAAGGTTCATGGTATCTAGAGGAAAATTCATTCATGTTGAATATCTGAAGCTATCAGAACACTCAAAGACCTTGGAAGCACTTCTTTAGAACTGATTCTACTCTGTACTTTCTATTTGTATTCTAATGCCTCATTTATCCCTATAAGATGCTTCATGAATTTATGAAACTTTAGGGTCTGACAGGCTTATGTCCTGAGCAGTGGTAGTAATCATCTCAAGCTTTCTCAGGAAAGACAGAGGGGCCTTTGATGACAGACTATACCCTGTTTGACGGCATGCCTGTTGCTTTGTTTACAGCAATAGTTGTTAGCAAGCCACTATGCATGCACTCAGGGGACTGGATAGCTCTGTGTACTTGTAATGCAAGGGGAAAAGTGGAGCAGAAGGAAATAGATTTCTTCTTAGCCACAGATTTGGTTGTTCTAACACTCAAAGTTGAAACCTCTTAGAAGTTCAGTGGCAAATCAAACTGGCACACTGATCTCATTTCCTGCAAAACATTTTTCCCAAATGCCCATTGGTTTCATCACTAGAATTTTTTTTAAAAGTGATTAGGCATGAAAGAGAATATATCCCTCCCTGAAAGAGAATAAAATCTGAAGGGTTTTAAAGACCTTAGAACATGTCTTCTGAAAGGATGCCTAAGAATTAAGAAACAAATTATTGTGAAAACCCACTGTAATAGCTGCAGCACTTCAAACAGGTAGCTTGCAAGGAATGTAGAAAGATTAAATCATAAACATAGCTGAAAATCTGGACAACTTTACAATTATCAAAGGTGATAACATCTTTGTCCAAGAAATAACCCTTCCACAACTAGCAATGCTGATAGTAGTCTTGTGGAGGAGCAATGAAAAGAAATCTCAGATCACTTCTGGTCAAATACCTCACTTTTTAGTCTGGCAATTTTTTGGACAGTTTATTCTTTTGGATGAAAAATAAACCAAACAGCTCCCAGTCCCTCAGACTGAAATGTCCTATTTGTGGTCATTGTCTTCTCTGATCTATTCCCAGGTGCTTACAGAAGAAATATTCGGATTCTCCTCTGGAATGGAGAGTTGCATTTTGTGTTAGCTGTATGATACATGAGATCTCTAAATTTTATTTATCTGCAAATTTATGTACATCTTTCTGCCATTCAGATAATATTTAAGAGCAGCAAGACTTTAACCAAGTTGAAACCTTTTATTTTGGTAAAATGAATCTCTAGCTCATTGGCACTTATTCTTCTCATGTTCTATTGCAAAATATCTGCCCATAACAATGTCTGAATGACAACCATTTGTACGTCCCACTCAAAGAAGTCCAGCAGTGAATATAGTTAGAATGGAATTAATAAATACAATCAAATTTTGGCAGTTGCCCAAGTATAGCATATTATACTTGCTGCTGGTGGTGGCACGCACAATGAAATGTTGGAAACAAAATTTAATATGTATAAAATATAGTGGGAAGCTACTTGCTGTTATGTATCTCTTATAGTACATTATGTAAGAAGAACTTTTTAGACCGCTAAATGAATTTTTTAAAAGACTGCTTTGGTTTTTGATAATGTGTAATAGTAAAACTAATAATAATACTTATCACATCATGGAAGGATCTTGAAGTGCTTTACAAAAGAAAATAAGTACAATTATCCCCATGTTACATGGAGAAACTGAGGTACAGACAGGGCGGTGTAATACCCCACAGGGAAAAGTCAGTAGCACAAGAATACAACTTGTGCCTCTTAAGCTTTATGCCCATCTTCTTCTCACTGAGTAACATTGTATCTGTTTTTCTTTTCTAAGCAAGCCATGTGTTTTAATACATTTATTTGTCACTATGAGTGTTTGCAAAATACTCTTTGACCACTGTCCAGTCACTCACTCTTTGCTGCCCTCTCCTAATCCCCATGTAATCCCTTCAACCATGACTTCCTCATCCAACATATCATATTCACAAGCTACTGAAAATAATATTATTGAAGCATAGACCTGTAAAAGACATCATACTGTGAATCTGCTATTACCGTGAAATCATGGTAACTTTTCACATGAAACAAAAGCTCATGATGATTCCTACAGTTAGTAGAGTGCTTTCTTACTGATAGTGTTGAATGAGAAGGACATCTGAGGTGGCACAAAGCATAGAGGGATAATTTATACAGAATCAATGCAGAACTCTTGTATAACACAATCACAGTGATTAGCTTTTTCAGAAATAATTCTAATAACCAATTTCTGTAGAGAAATGCTTTGTTAACACCTCTGCAGAATGAGAATGAATTGCAATTTAATCTGAAAAAAAGATTTTCATCCTTTTAAGATACTTCAATATACCTTTTCTGGAAGGTTCAGGTAAATAACAACACTCCTGTCACTGTCAATACCACAGAGACAAGAAAGAGTCATTCCACTGTATGGTAATTAATAGATAAACCTTTTGTCTTGTGGTCTTCTGGATTGTGAATTCTACCGAGAAATAATAAATAGCTTTATTGCCTAGTAGATAAATTTTCCTCTGATTCAGATAGGAAACATCTTTGCACAATTACACAGTTTTAGCACCACTTTGTATAGTGCTTCTCATTGTCTTTTCAATCAGATTCATGGCCAGAGAAATGACTAGAGCTGCCATTTCAAATCATAAAGAAGTCAGGGATATTTTAAAAGTTAGAGATGATGAAAAATCTGTTTGTTTTTTTTTCTTAAAATCTATCCCTGAGTAGTTTTTTGAACATTTAGATTGGAACAATAACATGTCAGATTTCAATTTGCAAATACCATTTCAATTTCTTTTTAAATGAAAGTTCACAAGTAAATGGTTTAACCAATAAAGCAATATATCACCTCACAAGTATAAGATAATTTGCCAATAGTAGTGGCTGTGCAGAAATAAAAAGCTTAGCTTATTTTATACCGAAATTAATGGCCTATTTCCCACTTTCTAATATAGGTCATTTCAGCCACCAGGTAACTACAGTATCATGCTAATTATTTAATAATCTCATATAGAAAGACCCCTTTCTCATAGTTTTCAAAGGAAGTGCCTGGGCATCAAAGTCTGACATAGGAATGTTGTAGGGATGTATCACTATATGCTTGTCCTGCTCTAGTACCCTTTACTCCACATTTAGTCTTGGACAGTGTCTCATACATCATGTTAGGATGGACAGACCTTTGGTACGGTCTGGCACCGCTGGTCTTATTAGAGAACATTATAATACCGTGATCAAATTGTTAAGCAACATCAATACTGGTCTCTCTGTTGACGATACCAAGAACTGAACAGACGAGAACTGAACTGCTAAAAGTTTGTTCTCTCTATATATGGCTTGAAACATACTGGGAGGAGAGGTAGCTAACATATGCTCTACCATTATCAACACGTTTCTTGTCCTGTGAAAAAATCAAGCTTTCAAACTGTCATTTTGCAAGAACATCAAATACATGCACTTTCACACTGAAGAGGGAAATTTCAGCAGAAGTATGTACTTGGAATTAGTACTTTCTTTCAGGAGATTGCGTACATATACAGTAGCTATAGCTTTGTAAAGCTATAAACAACTGGCATAATATAAAGCAGTAAATATCCCCAAAACAGAGGAACCAATCTAGTTTCAAACCAACCCCACATTAAAAAGATAACTAGACAAGATGGAAATGAATGTGGAAGTCAATAATGTTAGGCTATGTCCTAATAGTAAAAAAAAAAGAAAGATGAGAAAAGAAAAGAAAAAGCCAACAGAAAAATCAGATATGAGAGTGGAAAGCTTGCTGTTCTTCAGATGTGCGTTTGAAAATGCAGACAATTAGCTCCAACAGCCCAAATGCCCTCAGCTTTCATGCTGAAGTCTAAGAAAAGTTAGTTCCTACTCAACAAAGACCCTGGGTTAGAGTTACAAAGGTGTTCTGAGTTGGAGCACAGGTCCAGCGGCAATGCTGTGAGGAACATATGCAGAATCTTCTGTCATTACTCCAGGAAATGACAAGGTTTTGGCATCATAATTTAACATTGCAATGTGGTCTCAATCATTTTATATAACATTGTTTTACCATTGTCTTGACATAGTAAAGTGGTCTCCATAGACTTACATTGGCATAATTTTGCCATCGTCTTGACACTGTAATACGGTCTCTATAGATTTGAATTGAATTTTTGTCATTGCCTTGAAATTGTAATGTCCTCTTCCCTGGCTTGTCTTCATAAGCACATCCTCACCATGTGCTTGTATTCTCTCATCCTCATTCTGAAACCACTGGGCACTTTTATTTCCTATTAAATTTTGTCAGACACACTGAAAGCTAATCCTTTTATGTAATCAGTGACTATTTTAAAACTCCTGCCTATCCCTTTTTTACAGGATCTGAAAGAACTCCTCAAATCAGAAGTTATTCCAAGAAAATCCAAACACTGATAAAATACTGAAAGGATGAAAACACACTGAGAATATGTATCTACTGTGATCAATACTACCTGGCTTTTAAGAACTTCTTAGGTTAGGCCAGATGATAATGGTTTTGGTTCTGCTTTCTCTACTCTGTAGGACTGCTTAGAACACTTGTAAAATGGAATAGATTCATTGTCTTTAGTATGCTTCATGAAAACATTGAATCTTTGCAGCTCAAAATCACTTCAATCCTCTGTTTAATCTGAATGACTCACAAAGCATTTTTTGTCTTACGTTGTATAAACCTGTCCAGAACTACTGCTACCTGCTACTATTGGTCCCTCTTCTTGATTAAAAAAATACCAAACACAAATATCCATTCAGCTTCGCTTCCTCTTTAAAGAAGCACAAATTGAAAGTATTTTCCTTCCTTCATGAAGATGACAGCAACATTTCACATGTAAATACTTGCCGATTTTTTCCTCACTGTAACAAATGCCATCAGTGACTCGTTTCTTATAGTATCAAACATACAGTAAAATAATACTTCAAAGAAGAACCAGGACTCAACATCTGTGGAATAATTACAGGTAAGTGATGCTTACCACTAATTGGGAAATGCTTTGCTTCTTTGGCTGATATAAGGTACTGTTTCTGAAGGACCTTGGCATTTTCTTTACACTGCATATATTACATAGATTTATATATCAGGCAGTCCAGAGAAACATACTCTTAATCAGTTAGTCAGCTAGCCTGTTAGTCAACATACTGGTATGTACCGCTTTTTCACTGTGCCCTGAAACCTGTCCCTACAGAAATGTAGGGAGCTTTTCACTGGATTCCAGATGAAACAAGCATCTTTTTAACAGGGCAAAGTATAACATTTTTAGGAACATTAAGCTTCGCATGATATTTATACAATGTTTTCCTTTAAATATGCAGGTGAAATTGCTCTTGCTTTACCACTAACAAATTGCTGGCATAGAAGAAGAGTGAAGTTAATTTTAATGATGTATGAAATTATTAATGTCATCAGAAATAAAGAGACTATGCCTGAAGATTTGGAATGCAGAAATAATACAACAGGATATTGAAATTCACAAGTTGATAGTGTATCTTAATTAGAATTGAAAAGTAATAAGTTGATACTCTAATGCTGCAGAGGGTGAAATTCAGATGCCTAAACATAGAGGCATAGGTTCAGGCAGAGATGCTTGGGTGCCTTACCTGTCCTACACACTCCGTAAGGGTGCAGACTTCCTGCAGGTCTTACCTTCCATCTGTCAGCTCTTGCAGTTGCCTTGTAATATCCCAGGGAACTTCAAATGGCCCCGATACCTGTGTCTCTGCATCTAAATCACATCCTGGAATCTAAATTAAATTTAGAACTTATTTGGGCTTTCACTGACTTATGTCAGTGAAGTGAAAACAGCGGGAGTAATGTTAATGGGCTTTTGATAACACGTAAATGCTGCTTATGGCAAGCACAGTTTATGCAATTTGCCTACTAAGGGTGGTGCAAGGTTTTTTAACAGAACTTCAAAATAAAGGTTAATAAAAGAAAATAGTTAGAAATGATAAAAGAGAATGCATGTCAGAACTTACAGAAAAAGCAGCCAGGACAACTTTAATAATAATTTTCATGTTCTTTTACAAACCTCAATGGTACAGCAATAATCTGACCTAAAAACTGTTCTTTCTCTCAGAATTTAACATTCACTTTCCTTTGTATCAAAATAGTATTTGTCATAATGAGATGCAAAGTAACTGAATGCTATGTAACACAACATGACACAACGCAGTTAAAATACATTCAAAGAACAACACTCTTATTCTCAAATCAGATAGCCACCGTCATTTCAGAGAACAGGTATCTAATTATAAGTATGTGTATGGACTCACGCAGAGCAGACAATGAGATGTCTTGGCTACTTGCAAACCAGCAGATACTGTGGTTCACTGCGTATCCGGATTATTTGAGGGCAGTTTGTCACATCTCTAGATATCTCTTTAATGAGTTCTTTTTGCATTTACCAAGCTCTGTGTTTGTTGTTTTGTAAAAATTCTATTTGTTCAATTCTAGTCTGATATTGTTGAGCTTTTTCCAAGCAAAATTAGCTAGCTTTTGGGGAAAAATACATATATATAAATTTAGCATTGCAAAGATTTTCTGTGGACAAATTAGACCAATAGCAGTAAATTTATGGTGTTGAATTGATACATCATAACAAGAAAGATGACCGGAATTATCCACTTAGTTCAAGTAGTGGCAAAATAGGACACCAGAGAGAAATTTATGGTAGTTTCTACAATACCTATTATCCTATTTAGACCCTGATCCTATAATTGGGTTTGCCCAAGTGGATCTGATTGCAGGACAAGGGCTATATATCGTATGTTCTTCAGGGTACAGACAATTGGGATTCTTTCTGCTGTTTGGGGGTTTTTTTGCCTTGTAGGTGAGGCCTAGAACAAAGTAGATGCTAGCACAACAAAAGATAAAATATTGAAATAAGTCAATAAAAAGATTTTCCTCTTTGCACTGTGTAATCAAGGCCTGTAGATATTTCATCAGCATGGACTGTGAAAATAAGGAGACTTTGACAGATGCACAGTGTATCCGAAGCATTTGGGACTTTATTTCAAGAAATAGAGAGTAGAAATACAGAGAGGGACTCTTGCCTTCTTAATAACAACTACAGTTTAATACTGATTTATCAAGGCATCTCTGAAATTTCAACAGAGGCAGGCCGAAATCTCTCACTGTAAATAGTAATATTTAATATTTCACACTTCTATAAGACTTTTCAACCAAGGATGTTAAACTGCTTTACAAATATTAATTAAGGCTTAATTAAGCAATTAATCAACTGTGTCATATTACTTTATAATTATGATTTATATTTCTCCCAGTGTGTGGTAGGCAATTTACAGATATATGAACGAATCTTGTCCTGAAGTGTAGAAGTTTAGATAATGTGGTCTTTCCTTGTTAATCATGACCCACAAGTATCAAATATTTCTCTCTCATCTTCATATTCTAACTCTGTACTGTCATCATCATAAATTGAGAGCAAGCATCTAGCTACTTCTGTGTGGGCCAAGGCCTGATCCTTGAAGATTTTTGTGGTGGGATCCTTTCAATCAGGAAAAAGCTACAGGTATTTTCAGGATTTCATCTTTCCCTCTCTCCTAGTTTATGTCTTGTACAGAGGTCTGAAGCTAGACTGGGTCGCAGTGTTTGTGACTATACAGTCCAGGCCGTTACATCTTGTCTGGCATCTCTTTGTTCCATGAAACCTGTGGAAAAATGACCCAGGTAGTGCTCTACACTGCAGGCATAATGTAAAAAGGGTTCAAAGACATATGCACCATGTTGCAATGTGAGTACCATTCCAGCAGTGTAAACAACTTGTGTCTGCAAAGAGCTACCAATCTAATGTAACACCGCTGTGGAAATAGCTGCACTTTCCAAAGGAATGCCCTTCTATATCTCCCCTCTTTAGCAGTCACTGAGAAATATCACTGGCTTCGTTCTTGTAAACAAATGAGCCTACTGTACAAAAGTTTAGGAAAAACATTGTTCAAATGCTACTGATTTTTTCTACAATTGATTAAATAATACAAATCAGAGTGCACTTGCATGAATACACTAACCGGGATTACAGAAGAGGAATTATATAACATTCACACCAAATTATTCATTTCCATTCACAGGTGGTATTTTTTGAAGAGGTAGTACAGTAATGTTTTTTCCCCTAATCTACATAAGCACTGAGTGACTCAAAGTGACTGCTCAGTGTCCTAGAAATGCACAGTTCACAGTGCACATGTCCAGAGGTGCAATGCATTAGTGGGGTCACAGCCGCATTGATAACACAGCAGTTGTGCTTCTGTGCATGCCTGAAAAGTGCTTCCCACTAGTGAAGGTTGATAGGTCTATTTCTCATTATTTGTTTGCATGGGATCACAACTGTTCTTCAGACACTTCTAATCCAATAAAAGAGGTCCTCTCTGAACTATGAAGACTGGCTTAACAGAGGCAGAATTTAAGCGGGACCAGGAAGAAGGGTTTACTTCCTCAGCTGGCTGAGCTTTCTACAATCCTTAGTCTCCTTTTGCTTAATATTTATCAAATATTAAGCTTTTGTTTTTATTTATCCAATTTAATTATTTATAAAATAGTAATATTTTGCTTAACATTTATCAAAGCACAGCCCTACAAGATACTGCCAAGATGTCATGAAAAGAGAATCCATTTGTGATTGTGAAGCTTTTCCCTGTTACCATAGTGTTGAATGTCACACAAGTGGAACAAATTAAAAGGCCAAATTTTCTAATCCGTATGCAACTTTACCATTTGCTTTTAATAGTTTTTTCCTTTAAACAAAAAAATTAACTGGTATGTTTACCATTTTACTTAAGTGTAATGTAAAAAACCTTGGTATTTTAAGAGGAGTTAATTATATTACATGGAATAGATTTGGATGTGGTCAAGTCACAATCTGCTAAAGCTTTCTTTAATTTTGAACAATTCTGAAAGCACATAAATAAATAAAATAAATTAAAAAACACAGTGACTGAATATGCACTAGTGCTTGTAATGATATCAGTCTGTCAATAAAACGAGTCTGTATTTTGAAACTTTAGGCTCTAATCTCTTATTAAAATAATAAATAGCATACACAGTTTTTCACAACGTTCTTAGGAGTGAGCCTCCTGGATATTTACAACCCTTGATGCTAGGTGCTGCGAGATTTGTATGCACATTTGAAGAAAGTAACAGACTAGTTTTAATGGATGTGAATAGAATCCTGAGGAAGCAGAAATGGAGGCACCTTTACTGGGAGGAAAAAAATAAAAATAAAAAAACTGGTTGAAAAACCTAAATTCATACTGTATTCCAAAGCTAAAAATTTCCTGAAAAATATTGGACTCCACCTGATGGATGACACGCCCGATATATAGGTCATTTGCTACTTCGTATGATATCCCTACAAACTTCCTTAGGCACTCTTCCTCCTCTTTTTATAGAGAGTAAAATGCTGCAGGGATCAAGACATGAAACAGAGGATTTGAGACAATGCACTTGAAATTCTGTGGCTTACATTTTTTAAAGAGAAAGATGAACAATTGAATTAACAGCTAACATTCAAGATTTCTGGGATAATTCATGCATACATAATTTTATACGTAATACATTATTTTTATTTTTGCTCCAAAGAGGTAATTATTGCTGCTAAAATATTCCTGCTCAGTTACCAGGATATTATGATGGGCTTTGAAAAACTGAAGGTAAAAGGCTGAAAGTCTATCATGAATGTCAGAACATGGAGAAGATTCCCTAGCAGTTTAACTGCCTTGATAAAATTAGGTTGTATTTCTTCATGCCTGTATACAGGCTGTTAGTACTCATGGATATATAATTTGGCAATCTAACCTGCAGAAAATGGAGAAGATACAATTAAAGTCTAAATTAAGATTTTTCTAATTGTCTCAGATGTATCTGTGAAGCAGCCCTTCGCGTCAGTTGTAGCTACAGATAAACAGGTCAGAAACAGGCTTTTTATTTTAAATGCTTTATTTATTTTAAATATGTCAAAAGTTCTAAATAATGACAAAGTAAACCGGACATGTGCTTGTACAAAATCTGATCTCATATAAACAGTGAAATATGAAGGAAAATATAGAAAACATTTTTTACTTATTTCTAAAAGAAGTAAGCAATTGTCACCATTATAAGACTTTTCAGTCACAGATATACAAAAGCAAAAATATTTTCAATATTCAAAATTCATGCTAAATGTATGCTTCAAGACATATTCTGATTTTTTTTTGTTTCATTTCAATCTTTGAAGGCTTCAGCAAAGTTATCATACAAAACATCATCTTTCCTAGAAGCTCTCTATTTATTACTGTGTCTGCTCTTTATCTTTTTACACTGTAGTAGCCACTGTACGTCAGCAGCTTTTCTGGCACTGCATTGTCTAGAACTGCTAAGGACGATGTCTGTTCACTAAGAAACTGTCTAGCACATTATTTTGATATGCTCCATAAGTTAGCAGATCAATAGTTAAAAAAAATTCTTTCCTTTCTGATATTGTATGTCCTTTGTTGCTTCAACCATTAACATTTGTGAGCTGCCATCAGTAATTTCTTTAATGAGATTGTTGTGGTTTTCTTTTGGAAATGTAACTGTCAGGCATTTTACATTTGTCCCTACTAATAATTCCCCAGGCCTTTATTAAAGAGATTTACAGATTTCTTAAATCCACACTCCTGCATCACTCAGATACACAGTTCTAATAAAATGATAAATTAGATTTTATTCTTTGCATTATCCTTACAAATGAACAAATTAAAAAAATGTTTACTGAGCAGTCTGGCAGAAGGTAACAAATTACATGTTACTCTTCTCCAGTCCTTTTGATAGAAGCAATACAGACACACATGAAGTGATGTACAATGCTATATTTTTAAACACATTTTTAAAGTCAAATTGAAAACTTCAGGAGAGAAAAGGAAACATTGACTGCAAACATGATTTTTATCCAAGACATGAGGATAGAGGCTAATACAGTATTATCTTGCAGCTGTTTTGGGGGGAGGTTGTTGTGGTTTAGTTGGGGATTTTTCTTTTTCCTTAAGAAAAGGTGCTAAATTGTTAATGGTTATTTTGCACAGCACTTGCTTTCAGTTCATTTTAATAGATAGAGTCAACATAATGAGCTGAAGATCAATACTGCTAAAATATTATAAGAGATCTAAAACTCCAGCCATAATATAATGAAGAGAAATTTTAAGCTACTTCAGAGTATTCCAGAGAATAGCAAACATGGAGACCTGGATGATTTTTAACTCTCTGTGGCTTCCTTTCTACCTGAGTCCTTTCCACTTTCTCTCCATAATGCCATGTTGGAGTACATCCTGCTTAGCCTCCAATCAACATTTCAAGCACTGGGATCATGTTTGATATTGTCAGATGGCCTGGAAAATTAAAAACCCAATTAAAGGCTCAGCACGCGGGTCAGCTCTTCTGCATATCAAAAGGCCTCCTCTGGCTATTCTGCTCAAATTGTATCTGTTAACAGCTCACTTTGCAGAGAGTGAAATAGCGCAGCGTTTATGAGTAATAAGTACCTTCCAGCTGATACATTTCAAACACAAACCACTTTCATGGCCCCGGCAAAAAGTACAAGTCATAATCAAATTGTCAATTTTTTCCTGTGAGATGCATAGATCCATTGTAACTGTGATTGTTAAAGAAGGAAATGCATTTTATTCACACGTTGGGAAAAAAAGATGCACATTTTCCCTACAATTAAAGATTTTTTGTCACTTTTTTACATTGCCTTTCCTTTACATTTCTAAATAGTTACTATAATTGATTTTCGGGTTGCATTCAATTTTTTTTTTATTTTTTTATTTTTTTTTGTAGGAGAATCATTTATAGTTTTTATGTAGTGGAAGAAATGGTTGAAGTGAATAGCATTTTTGTTTAGCTGGGGTATTAATGTTCACCCAAATGTTTATAATGTGAATGTGCAAAGCACTAAAAGCTTTCGAGCTAAATGCAAATTAGTAGAGCACTCAAATGACATTTTTAGAAGGAGTTTTCATCTGTCAATGTGGCATAATATTAAGTCAAACTAAAGTCACTACTTCAGCTACTGGCCATTTGAAAAAAATTCATAAGATACTGGGGTTGACAGAAAAGAAAACAAACTACATAAATATTTTTCAACATATTATATTAACCAAGCAGCTGCTACAGGATTTCACAAGAAGTTAGCATATAATGTCTCCCTTTAGAATATATTTTGAGTGTATGCAATGTCAAAAATCTAAATCCCTGGGTTTTGCATAATGCATTAAGGTCCACATCTGAGACTAGAAAGATTTTTCAAAGCAATGTCATGTGATGAAATAACACATGCTTTATGCGGGGGAAAAAAAAAATCAAGGAATATTATGAGTTAGGAAAAAATGCAAACAGATTAATATACTAAAGTGTTAATCCGTGTAATGTAAATGCATTAATCACCACTACTCTAATTGGATTTTTTTAAAAAAATCATTTACTTACAGCAAACACTTAGATTTTTCTGGGTGTTTTTAAACAAAAGGCCAACTGTTAATCATAAGAAACTGTCAAGTGACATTAAAGATTAGAAACTCACAAAAAGCAAAAAAAATGCGACACTTCTGGGTGAAAGTCCATCTTTCAGCCACCCTCATGGAGCAGAGGTGCCACCCTGCAGGGGCGATATGCAGTGTCTTGGGCTGTGGCAATACCCCAGTAGCATGGAAGGCTATCTTTACTGGAGTTTTCACACACATTCCCAGTTTGTGTGCTGGTACGGGCATGGGTTAGCCCTTTAGGAGTAATTAGTTGCAACTCATGCTCACAAGTCAACCCTCTGCCCCCTCCTCGCCTAGCTTTGTGGCTCCGTGACCAAGCTGGAAGAAACCACTGAAAGGGGGACAAAAGTTTCAGCCATTGATTCTGCAGCATTGTAGCATATCTTCACACAATTTGCATGTCTTCAAGTTATTTTCAGGGTATGTTTTTCTGGATGAAGCCTGTAGCCCTTATTTCTGGGGACCTGTCCCTGGCGGAGGCCAACATGGCTGCTGGCGGGCCTGGGGACACTAGTGGGCGCCATCATAATGACTTCAGATCTGCCACAATGTCTTTCTGTTAAGGAACAACACATTGCATATTAATAGACAACTTAAAATAATTGCATGCTTTAATATTTTCTAAAGAACGGTTACTTGTCTTCTGAAAGTTTTATACTTCTTATAGAAAAGAAAGCAAGTGCTTTTTCAGAGAAACAATGTATAATAATATGTCAGTAAAGATTGAGCAATTTTGAGTAGTGATGGGTGAAAAGGACATTATGTTCTTTTTTCTTGTCATGGTCGGTATTTTTCTGTCAGTTGGCAAAGGCTGCACTCAGCAAGAAGAAGCTAAAGACCTGCATTGAGAGACGTGAGGGTGACAGCTAACCTGACAGGTCAGAAGATGACTGCAGAATTAGCCTTACTTTAATTCTCACTAAAATTCACAGCTCCTGACGAGGAAATGGGAAAAAGAAAATTCCTTACACATTTTCTTTTCATTTCATGTGCAGATTATACATATTCTGCTTCCATTAACAAGAAAGAGATTGTGCTTTATGCAGCTCTATATTTAAGGGCAAAAGACCAAGCAGATGACAAGAGTGACCCTTCTCTTGTCTTTATGATCACTGCCAGTTTGACATGACACTAATTAGACTGCCTTAATCTAAACCCAGTTAGTTCTGCATGCTTGCAGCAAAACCATTGTAAACCCGAACATAAATTGCCTTGGGCCTTTGTCTTCCTAAGATACATACATACACATATACACACGCTCTCTTTCATAATCCAGTCCTGATAGTCTTAATATATGAGAGTACTGCATATATTACTCTTAATTTTCAATTTTACAATTACTTTCCGTTGCTTCTGTAGAATATTATACGGTGCATGTGCCAGCAGAGTCAGAGCAGCTGTACGGAGATTTTTTCATAGTTCATAAAAAGATGCATGCTGTATGCAATCTGAAATAGCCTGTGGTTGGTAAGCCTAGACACAGTTTACATTTTCCTTTAATGGTGATATATAGTTGCAGAACTATGTAGTGAAATGTACACAAACTAATCTAATATAAAAGCAAATCTTCTTTTTGGAAAATAAGTCTCCATGCAAATTAATTAAAAATTTTAGCAGTATTAGAAAAAAAAAAAAAAAAGCTAAAATTGGTCTGGTTAGAAAATTGATAAAAATGTTATTAAAATATAAGTATGGTACTGAGTAAAACTAAACTGATTTGGACTACAAAACTGTTAAAAATGGTAGTTACCAGAGCCTCAAGTAACATCTGAACATTTGCCATTCAACTATATCTGTTATAGCACAGCCTATATGTTGCAGAAATATGTTTACTTTTAGTTAAGTGAATTGCAAATAAAGCAATTAAAAGGCATAACATTCCTTTAAAAATGAAAATAAATTAGCTTTGTGTTGTGCTGATATTATTTGTACCATTCTTTCTTCATGCTCAGTTCTGTAGTATTTGACTGATTCTGGAGTTGCTGGGGTTCTTTTTTAAACTATGAAATTAAAAGTTTAATGAATGAAGGGTTTCAAAATGAGATCTTTGCACTTAACAAAAACAAATGAACACTAAGGCATATATTTAATTATTCATACTAGCTGAAGAGTTGATTTAAGCCATCATCATCATCATCATCATCCACTGTATGATCCAGAACAGGATTTAAATGAAAAAAAAGCATCTGTGTGTTTTCAGTTGTGGATTGCTACCTGAGACTGGGGTGGGTTTTTCCCCTCTCTATTTCAGGTTTGCATAGCAACTAAGCCAAACAATGGAAAAATCACCACTAAAGGCAGTCAAGAAGTTGCATTAATGAATATTAAAATGTTATAATTCATGCTGAAACAATATTCTACCAACTTTTTCTTTGTAATTTAACTAAAAAAACAAGCGTAAGTGGTATATAACATTTCCATGAATGGGACCCTTAGGCTTATTCTGCTGAGCATGTTTAGCTTGCCAAGTTTAAATATTTTCAGAACTGATCCTGGGACTGAGAAGCCTTCATCACAGCACAGCATTTAAAATGATGGATGTGATACATATTTAATAGAATAAAATGGCCATTTATGTGCTTGTACTAGGCACAAGGGAAATCGTTGTAAGAAAGAGTTCTAAAATCAAAAGGGGCCTATTCTCTCATGGCTGTGTAAGGAGTTTAGGTACCTAGCTCCCATTACTGCTGGTGAGTGTTATGAGCCCAGGTCTTCCATGCATCAGTGGGACAATACATATTTAAGGGTCCAGGTCAGCAGAACAGAGGCGTCAAACACGTTGAGCTGCAAGAAATTCCACAGGTTTCCCCTGTGCGGCTGAATGATGGGGAAGAACCACAGTCCGTCACTCATGGCTTCAGCCAAGCAAGCCTTCACAGACTGCATCTGTGCCATCCATTCCCCAGTCATACAGAAAATTCAGGCGGAGCAATCATCCCACAGAGCTCTGAAGAATGCCGCCTGACTTCAGCTATGCCTAGCTGGGCACCAAGATTTCCAAGCAGCTAACAACCCTATTGTATGGTCAGGCTGTCTTTTATCACCTCAATGGCACTTAAAGGAAGTGTGGGAGAAGGGGGTGTGGAAAAGTGAACTCAAGTTAATTAACTGCAGCTTTCCGAACAAATGCATGCAGCAAAAAAAAATAGGAAAACTAAAGCAAATGAACTGTAAGAAAACAAGATCAGGTTAGACAGAACCAGGGAAAGAGCAGTAAGAACACACTACGTGCTCACTGAACACATCTGCAGTATTGACAAGAGTGGTTGGTTTGGTCCATCAAAAAGACGGCCAGTTGAAACTGTGCAGTTGTTATTCAGCCTTTTCATTTTACAATTAAACATGCCAATTTGAGCCACTAACAACCCTCTGGAATGTGGACCTCAGTACCCTTGGGAAGAAGTCTGTAGGATGTTCTTATGCTCTGATGCCATTTCTCCCTCCCCTCTCGCCTTTTTTTTTTATTTCAGGGATACACTGAAAGCCCATTTTCACAAACAGGAGTCTCTGCTGAGTTTTGATGGCTTTTGATCAGGCACTAGCCCTTCAGCACTGCCGGCCACTGTGGCAAAATTGACCACAGCAGCATTAAATTATTCTGACTCATATTGCTGGCTGTGCAACTAAGATCCATAACAACTGAAGACATTTCTAAGATGATTTCATGGCACAGCAGAGAAGGACACCTGAGCCCAACTTCTTTATAGCTACTCGTAATATATGGAAATCCATTAAAATCTGACCAACGTGCTAGTTTTGTATTTGCATATCTGATTAGAAGGCTGTGTTACAGAATTGTCTGTTTTCATTGTTACCGTCTCATGTCCTGGCTTAATAGCCAAAGTACTACAGAGAATATTGTAACTTTGAGCTCCTGTTCAATGGCTGTTAATAGCACTCATCAGGGATGAAAGACTAAAAATAAAACTAAAACTGTTTGTTGACAGGAAGAATAAATCTCATAAAACCTTTAATCTATGTGCATTATGTTGAGTCACAAATGATTCACAGACAAAAAAGTAGCTACTCATTTTAGAATATTAAGAAAACCTTTGCATGTATTGGAACTTGTTTAACTATCCTAAATTCCACTTAATAGCACGAGCTGCTGGCTCTGCAAAATTCTGGAAATGCACCCTGCCGTTTGTACTAATTGGTAGGAAATGCAGGCCCATGTCAAAGACAACTAATTGTCTGATGAAAATAGCTTATTTCTGACATCAGTACATACCACACCCCTATATCACATGAGGAGGGTTTCAAAAAGGTGTTATATATTGTCATGGTAATTATAATTGGGTTATATGTATCCAAGGTACAGAACCCATACAAGGTGACGGTATAAAAGAGGGTCTTATAAATGAGACTGTAGGGCATTTAACTAAACAATTGCATGCAGAATAAAGAGCTTACATAAAAGTGTGTATTATGCAGATGTTAGAAACCTGTGTCTCTGAGAAGACACTATTTTGACCATAATGCATTCTGTCATGTGAGATAAAATGCAGAGAACATTTACATTTCTCCCACTCACTGAGCTTCTACCACACGGCTTGCATTTTTCTCACATCAATAGACATCTTTTTAAACATTATATTCATGTCTGTCTCTCTTGATGGCAAATAAAATTCAATAAATAAAATACTTTATGATAACTATGTTAGATTTAAGAGGCAGTTGTGATAAAATACGCAGGTTTTCAAAAATTATTTGTTAAAAACAAATAAATTTAACAAGACATGTACACAAGCACAAAATATATTAATATATTGTAGATGATGCACAATAACATAATGACCCAAAAGAGCATTTGCACAGTTTTTCACACAGCTTAACTTACCACTAAGTAAGACAAATAATCAACAGAACTTGGACCCACTGCCTCTGTAGATCAGATCAACATACAACTTCTGCAACAGCCTGACTTGCCAGGGCATCTCAAACCAGCTGCAGTTACTGATAGTTACTGTGTAGTAGTGCACATGTTCACTGCAAAACCACCACCAAGTCTAGTGTCACGTAGATGTGGTTGTAGATCACTAAATACTTCTACCAATGTTATAACTCACTGAACCCTCTTCTGCATTCTCCCAACCAAACTGGTGTGCCTCGCTAACCAATAATTTGTGATAAAATATAATTAGTGAGTACAATTTAAATGTCCTACTGTGTTCCTGGTAATCATCTCCTTTTAGGTAATTCAAAATTGCACAGTTAATGTGCATCATCTTAGAGTTAAACAAATGGAAGATTTACTGCAAATCACCATTTCCTGAGTTTCTTTTTAAGTTTTTGCCTCTATCTTTTTTGCAAGATGTCTATTTCTCAAATGGTGTTCCTAGCTTTCATTTATTTTTGCTTTTAAAAGAGTAAAGCATATGAAAAGGGAAGAATCTTGCTGTAGCACTTAATTACTTTTATTTGATTTTCTACTTATTAGTTTCCTACATTTTTGTAGTAACTACTTTAAAAGGTTATTACTTTCCTTATGGAACTGCCAAGGAAGTCAAACAGATAATGTGTCCTTTGGGGTTTTCAGAAATGCAAAATGAGAAACAGCCCACCATTGATTCAAAAAGCTTAGAATATAGAAAAGACGAAAGAGGATAATGATGATGATGATTATTATTATTATTATTATTATTTTATATAGTGAAAACTAGAGAATTTAAGGAGTAGACTATTTCTAAATTGTCCCACAGATGAATAAAGTGAACCCAGAACTCTCAATTCTCAGCCCAATGACTAAACCACACGTCAGCCTTCCTGTAATTTTGAGGATATGGATCCTACTCCCCAAAACTTGAGGCTCAAACATGCCCTTTCATGTCCATGTTTTAATCATGAGAAATAGGCTTCATACAGAAACCAAAATAATTGATGTAGGGCAGCAATCTACATTTAAGTTTTGAATGTTAAAAAAAACACACAACTGTTTGATCACATAAATACATAACCCCACTGAATTGGCAGTTTTATAAGCACTCACCACCCCGACTCTTCATCTTCCAGCCACGCGTGACAATTCTCTTAGACCACAGGACAAACATGTCTAATTTCAGATCAGACCGATTTTGCATGTTAAGTTACACAGCTAGATGGAGGTGCAGGATGAGGTCAGGTCATAAGCACAGGAAAATATTGATAGCATTTCCTTACTCTCCTCCAAATGTAACGTCAGGCTGTATCTGCAGGTGTGCTCAGGCTTGTCAACTGGGGAGAAGTTACAATGGCAGAATCCATTGCTTTAAGAACCCATTTCCTTCTGCCTGCTGGAGATTGACAGAGGCTTTCTCAAGCTTTAGAGAAGCATTCCCCATTTGAAATGGAGCTGCCACTGCCACATCTATCAACATCCTCAACAAATTGCTGGGCAGTGTTCTTTACCAGCTAGCGAAGACAATCACACCCAAGTTGCTTCACACTTATCACAATGTTTGATCTATGTGCATCTGAATTATATATTGCTCAAGGGCCAGTCATCCCTGGCAGGCTTCAGCATTATCCCCTCCAGGAGCTAGTTCTACCTATTCCAAATGTGCTGCTTGATCTACTGCCATTCACAGGTTTACCATTGTTCACTCAGGGACTAAATAACACCAGTAATCTTATCACTTGATGCATTTGTCTCAGGAATATGTTTATAACGGTCTTAATCCCATGTTCTCTGCTAGAACTGAGTTAAAATGTTTCTCCAATGGAAGCTATTTTCTTATGACTTAAAGGACAATGTATTATTTGACAACATAGTATTACTATGCTGAATTTGCTTAGACTTTTTGCAGAGCAGTTTAGGTGTGGGAGCCAATGCCTTGAGTGTGAGAACTATCTTAAATGACTGCTCAAAATTGCCTTCAGCTCAGTTTTTGTTCCTGCAGAAATGTCAAGATCAGAACATTAATACAATATACTAAATAAGTGTCAAGCCCTTCAAATCATGAACTTGATTTTAGAACAAGAAATATTCAGAAAGAAATTAACCTGTTGAAAGTTTTTGTGTCTGTCTTCTGGCATCTAAGCCTTCAATAACTTTCAAGCTTCACTTCATAGGCATATGAGATGGAATATCTACATTTAAAATACAAAATCCCCAAATTTCAGACTCTTGCTCATTTGTTTTTATTACTTCATACGAAGTATGTGGAATATCACAAGATCCATTAGGAATAGAGTTTGGGAGCAGTGGTCTTGCAGGAATTGTGTTCAACGTCATATTCTGAAACTAAGGATATCTGCCTGACATTTCAAAAATATGAAAATATTATGAAATTTATATAGAAGCTTTTTAAATGGGCCAGAAAAAATGTAACTTCTGAGTAGCCTGGAAAGGAAGGCAAAAGGACAACCAAGACTGGAAGATGAAAGAGGTGTTTTGATCCTTGCAGAAGACTAACTTATAAACAGCACCACCATTGTGGGCTATATAATTCAAATTTTTATAACCTCTTTTTTTAGGAGATTTCTTCTTTAAAAGCCCAAAACTTATGTTCTTATTAAAATCACACTGAGAACCAATATTTTATTTTTTAATTAAAATATTTTATTCTTTTGCTTTGAAAAGAAAGGTTAAGCTGCTTTTGAAATATTACACACAACCCCCAATGAGAAATGGCTTAATAATTATAATCCCATATTTGGTGGTGAAGCTTAAATGCAGTTGCCCAAACTTATGAATTGTAAATTAAGTTTCAGCTCAATATATTTTTACTTTTTTTTAATGCTCTAAAACTTCATTTGCTTCAGAACTGAAAATACATATTGCTTTAACATTTATAAAAATCTCTGCATATAGTTAGCAATCATTTCTTAATCCTGGAGATGAACTTGCAGCAGTGTTTTTCATGAAACTAATTATTACAAGTTGCCCGATTAGGCTGACTAGCCCCACTCTTTTTGAAATAGGTTTTTCCAAGGCCTCGATTGTTCCCCATTGAAGCGCCATATGTTTCTTTGTGCTATCATGTCCATGCAACCGAATGGATCTCCTCTACAAAGAGGATTTCTGGTTAGAAACCTGTTTCCGTGCCTTTGCCTTTTCAGAATCCTGGCAGTGACAGGGGGAGTAGAGTGGGCTGAGGAGGCAGTAGGAATGGCAAAGGAGATGTCTGCATAGCCTACAGCTCTCTTTATTACATGACTACCACCCATTCTGTGCTGCCAAATAACTGCCTTTAGAGAAATTCAAAAGAGCAGTTATAGTAGAAGTCATTCCCAGAAAAGTTGGGTGTTAGCTAGTATCCAGTGAGCTTAGGAAGTAGAACAGAGAGCCACCAACAAATATTTTTCCTATAGGAATACACAGACTGGATAAGCTTTAAAAAATCACCGATGGTAACTGCTCCCATTGAGACTAGTCCAAATTCCCACTGTTTTCCAGTGGGACAATAAATAGAGTCATGTCTTGTCCTGTTACTCATTTTAATGTTGTGTTAGGATAACTATTACTCCGTTCATGATTACTGTCATTTTGATTACTTCAGTGTCTAGGAAAAACAGTCGCCTACCATGACTCCACTCAGCTCTGTCATGCCTCAAAACTGAGACTTTTTTTTCTATTTTACGTATATAAACCCACTAGGACACCTGTTTAGCTATTAGGCATATAATTTGAGTTTATTTACATGCTACAGAATTGTTCTTTTCAACATCCAATGTTCCTTATGGCAAGACTTGAAAAATTATCAACATTTAAAGGTCTAGCCTAGCACTTGGATGACCCCACCATCAGTGCCCTACAGTGCTAGACACTTCAGATTAGATCTACAAAAGCATCCCCACATAGGATAATTTACAAAAATATGGTCTTTATTGCAGGATCTACACTGATCCTCCAGTGAATTTCCATGAGAATGTCATCAGGACTTCTGAGAACACGTGGCCTCTGTTGATCCCCTATGAATTCACTATTTCTCTGAACAATGATTCTGTTTCATCAGAAAAGGTTGCAGAATAATCTGGAGCCTTCTTCTAGGCCTAACAGCAATAGTATTCTCCTATACAGTAAAATGAATTTGAGACATCTACTATATCAACGTTACTAGCTCTTTTTAGAATCATAGAATCATGGAATTTTCTTGGTTGGAAGGGACCCTTTAGATCATCCATCACCCTAGTCTGCCACCCAGTCCCAAACCAGGTCCCTCATCACCACATCTATCCATCTTTCAAATACCTCCAGGGATGGAGACTCCATAGCTTCCCTGGGCAGCCCATTCCAATGCCTAAAAACCCTCTTAATGAAGTGCTCTGTCTTCTGAACTATGAATAGAGCGTCTTGATGCAGCTATGACATCTGATTTTTAGTGTCAACAGTGAGCTTGCTTTCCACCAACTCTCTCATAACTCAGACCAAGAGCTATGCAGTGAAACAAAGTTCTGCTGAATTGCTGTTCACCACCCGACTTCACCCCTGCCCAGCACAAAATGAGTTTTATTTTGTACCTCCATCAAGCAGATTTCTGCTGAAGTCCTCCCTCCTTATCCTAGCACATGCTGCACTGTGTAGGAGAGCAGTGCAGGTGGCCCCATGAAGTTGGTTGCATTTCACCTTACTTTTATGGTGAAATAATAATGTGATGCAATGCAATAGGCTTTGAGAACTACTCGAAAATTATTTTTAATCTGGAAAATAAAGCCATAAGTTTTGACTTTGGAAAGGCCCTCCAGTTATGTCAATGAAGAGTCTGG
Organism: Hypotaenidia okinawae; assembly: GCA_027925045.1. Lineage (NCBI taxonomy): Eukaryota > Metazoa > Chordata > Aves > Gruiformes > Rallidae > Hypotaenidia > Hypotaenidia okinawae. The sequence continues at coordinate 35,058,002 of BSDF01000006.1, forward strand.
CCTGCTTAAGATCTGCTTCTTTATACAGTCCTAATAATCCATAATTTGTGAGAACATTATCAAATTACAAAAAGAGTCATAATACTGGCACAAACATTTGCATGTTCATATTCTTAAGGTCATATTAAAATATGTTGCAATTTTCTGCAAACACAGTTAACAACATTCAAAGTCTCAGACAATTTCTTTGAGGCAGAGAGGTTGCCAGGGAAGCTTGCTACCCCATGGATTGTTATGCAAATAGTTAAAATATTGAAATGAATTTAAGGAGTTATACTCTAACACGTCAGTCCTGTTATAATTTGGAGACAATGAATAATATATTCCAGACAAAGTGAAGACAGCTATAGAAGTAAACTAAAATAAGAAAATTACGCCCACAAGGCATTTAAATTTAGGAGCTGAATAAATTATCCATACATTAAAAGGTTCATATATTTCAAAGAAAGCATAAAAAAGTTTAAAAAATAACAGAGAAAATGTAACAAAAAGCAGAATAATTCCAAATGTGATCAAAGCTGGTGTGGAAACCTGTTAAATGGATATCCTTGATGCACAAAAAATTATACAATTCTATTTTCACAGATCTGTTCTTTTAGTGGATATTCACTTAGAACCTCTGCTGTTTTGTGAAATGAGTTTTAATCTGGTACACTGAAAATAAAGATTAAAACTAAGATTTTTATCCATTCAAATTCCTATTGCATCTTTTCATCTTTTGGCACAATGGACATTTATTGTTTTTAATCAAGTGTACTCTTTTATCTGGTATTCTTCCAAAGGGACTTCCATATATTCTTGTATGATTCAGTTCACTGCATATGCTATTCTTACAAATCTATTAATTAAAAATCCCACTCAGAGTATTTGATGAAAACCAAAAATACCTCAATGGCTTTCTCATCACATTGAAAAAACAATTCCCCAACATATACCCAGGCACTAGTTACAACTTCGTACACATAGCACTTTCAAACATGTACCACTGCCACTGAGTGTCTGAACTTACTGTCCTGGTTCCATAAAAGATTTGGTTCAAAATATCTGAGCAGATCTTCATGTGTTTTCATTAAGGTGGCTTCAGAATTAGGAACAGAGGAGATGTTCTCTCTCCTGTTAAGACTTAAGAACTCTGCAAACATATTTGTTCAGACTTCCAGTTAACTGAACTGATGATATATACTTTCCAGTGAGGAACAGACTCATCGGTATTTAATGTTGTTATTCAACAGAGATTGCATTACTCTTGCCAGCTGCAAAACCAATGTGCTTCTTTGTAGAGAATAAGCACCTCCAATTGCATACAACCTGGACAATCAACACTGGTATGACAGGGACAGTAAAATAGTTCAGTAGTTTTCTTCTGTGGGCAATAGTGGTTGCAGAGTAATGCCCTACGGACTGCAAGCCTGGCCAGTCACATAAAGGTGGATTTCCAAGGCAGGCATCAAAGCATTTTAATGTCTTGCAAGCACTGACAATATCTGACTTCACTATGTGACTTGTGAGAACATCTTTTGTCGAGGTACGATGTCAGAGAAGTAACAGTGAATCTGTTTCTTTTTGCAAGTGGCTCATAGTCATGACATTTAGGTATGTCATCTGAGGGAAATGAAGACTAAATCTATATTAGAAAATATTTCATAGTAATAAAAATTGAGGTAGCAGACACATGAGTATTATTCTCGAAACAACTGATTTCACAATAACAGGAGGTTTTTTCTTTTATTTTTATTTGCCATAATATATAGTTTCATTGCTCTAAATTTAAACAGTTTGCACCCTGGGCACTTCCTGGGCACCTGGGCACCAAACAAGAGTTATTCTGCACCTGTCCTGTGCATTTCTGTGTGCATGCAGTAAGTGTGCATCTGTGTGAGGTAGCTGATTCCATGCAGAAAAACAGTTGCACAGTATCCAGTGTGTTTTAAGGACACCTCCAAAGGGACTCAATGCACAGTAGTTTGCATGCTGTAAATCTAAGCTTACCTTACTGCATACTTATTCCACATATAAAGGCCACGGTAGAGCCACAACTGATGTGAGAAGGTCAGATCTGTTGAAAATCATTAGAGGCTCATCAGTATGATGTGGCCCATTATTTATAATGTGATGAATATTAGCTAAAAATCATTTGAATAGCACTTTACTTATTAATGTATTTAAAGTTATCTATGCTCAATGCTACCATAATTTTGAGGGTATAGCTCTGATATATAGAAGTCTTGCTTGCTTCTGAGGGATATATGGGCAGAATAAGAATGTTCCAAAGGGCTGTATTCTTTCTGAGGAAGAATAAACAAGATTCACTATCAAGGAAAATTTTTTGTCTTGCTGATATATATTGCAGCAATTTCTTCTTCTTAATTTATCTGGTCAGGTTTCACAGAAATTTGTGGGTTTGCTATAAAAAGATAGAAATAAGGAGATACACAGTAGAAGGGCACCAAAGAAACCATCCTTTCTGCCTTCAAATGTGTCCCAAACTTACTCAGGTCATTTTGGATATGTGGTTCAGACACTGATTTGATATTTGTAGCATGCTGTTGTGACTAGTAAAATTCAAGATTTTCATTTTGTGAAAGCCAGTTCTTTGCCTGCACGTTGCAGCAGTGCAATTACACTGAGTGTAGGGATTTTTGCCTGATGATTCATTCATATTGGCAAAAGTTCTAATGCAGACACAATTATATCAGTGTGTTAATTCCTACAACTTTAAAAGCTTTCCCTCTTCTGATGGGAGAATATTTTCAAAGAATGGTTGTGTCCCTAGAAGTTCCCTTTGGTGATTTGCAGAAGTAGGAATGCATCACCTGAGAGCACATCAACAAGTATAAACTACACTTTATTACCTTTGGAAAGAAAGTACCTAAACTTTAGGCCTCCAAAAGTAAACTCTCTCTCCAAAGTTAAGCTTCACAAATGCAAAGAGCAAAAGGGGATGTTGTCTCTGGCTGCACATGGCTATTTCCCCTGTCTGTACACTGGCAACCTCCAGCTCCAAAGGCCCATGGATTTGGATCTAGGTTAGGAGAGATTTGGGACAGATCAGAATGCATTTCTGAAAATGTGATGGTAAGAAAATGCTACATGGTGGCAGGAACAGTCAAGGCTTTTGCTGGAGGATTAATGAAAGACGCAAACCAAGGATGACCTATAATTTCCTATCTAAAGTGCCAGATTGGGTATTTGGATTGCTCAGAGACAAGGATCCTATATTCTTCAAAAGAGAAATTTTATATTTTGGATAATATGTAGGGTCCTTTTCAGGGCTTGATGAGGCCTAGGAAGAACCTGCAGGTTACTTAGACATCAGTAATGAACTTTCCACTTCATAAGGTCAGAGAATTGTGAGTTGTGCTGAAGAAATTATTGACAGACAATTCAGAGAAGGTAATTAAATTGCAACACAATCAAACTATAACCATTTGTATCTAATGTTTTCCTGCATATTCAGCATACCTGATTCTCCACTTCCTGATGTATGTGAGCACCTAAAGAGCATAAATCATCATTTTACTCATCTAAATGAATCCTCACCAGATAGCTTTAACTTTTCTTTAACCACACCAGTATAGTACAACTTAATCCCACTGCATAATAGAACTGAAGACAGGTTTTAAATGGATGAAGGATGGATTATAATTTTTACTCATAGAAGATGATGAGTGAATTCTGGAAATCGAGGAGCTGAACATTAAGGATGCAGAAGCTTGCTTTGTTTTCAGTTAAGGAGCCTCGAAGTAAAAATAATGCCTCTCTTCATTTTTTTTTTAAGAAAAAAAGCTTTATTTTGCTCCAAAGTTATGTCATTTCTTTCATGCAAGTCTTTTCTTTGCTAAATAAAAAGGCTTTTGCCTTTCGTCTTCATGCCTGATTTTCAGTGCCATATGTCAAAATCTTACATTCACCTTCTGATTTTATCACCTATTCAGCACACATAAGAAAAACAGCAATTATTTCAAGTACAAGGTTTGTGGATTTTTTTTAATTTCCATTTTTAAAAACATTTTACTTCAAATCAAAGGCTTCCAAATTTGGCAACACATTTTATTGTTTGATGTCTTGCAATTAAATCATTTTGATTTCATATTATCATAAAACCAGCCACATGGAGAAAATATGTAAGAGTCCTGATCTGCCTTTCTGAATCTATTTTTCACAGTTGCAAAGTCCTGGTCAAATAAATTAAATTACTGCAGCAGTATGTAACTAATTTTATGTAAATTAAGGTGTTAATGTTCTGAATCTCATTCCTGAAAATGGTCTGTTTTCTCTGCAGCTTTTCTTCATTAATGCCACAATCAAAATCTAAAAATTAATTTCTACAAGACTTAAGTGTTGCTCCCTGACCTCTACAAGAATTAAATTTATAGATAGTCTTAACGGTCAGCTGACACTTTTCAGTAGCCCACGCAGATAAATACAGACCCCCTCACCTGTGTGCCAACAGAATGGGCTGATGTGAGTTCAGGTTTTTTTAAACATCAGATGATCTATGTAAGTTTTAGTTATGTTGCTGGGTACATAATTACTGTAATCTTCTAACCTCTGTTTGTGGCAGTCCCCTAACACAAGAAAACTGATGCTTTAGGTTATCGAGAAAATACAAGATTAGCAGAATGAAAATAAGCATAATTGGAAGCCGTAGGAATAGAACGTCAGAAACAACCTTATTATTTGACTAGGAAGGTTAAAGTAACAAATATATTCAGACAGACACAGGAGAGGAAAATCTGGGGAAAAAAAGGTAACTAAGACCTCAATTTCCAACTACCAGTTTCCTCACTTTGTCTGTCATCACATCAGATTAGACTGGAAGAAACTGTTCTTTTTTTTTAATTGTTCTTGCAAGCAAGTCCAGATTGGTTCTACATTAGTTTCTTTGAGACATACTATAAATTATCATCTACAGTGTTAAAATAAACTGGGTCACATTCTTCAAACGTTGGACTAGAAATTATATAGGCTTAAGGAAACACAGCCACTAAGGCTACAACTTCTCTACATATACCAATGCTTTACACAAACGGAATATTTCACACAGAAAGGTAATTTTTCCAAGTCACTCCACCAGTTTAATGCACACCTCTTGCATCATCACTGTAAATGAAGAGATGGGAAGAGGCACTTGCTTTGTATTTGTAAAAATCCATTTTCCAAAGAAATTTTCCTACCCTGGCTATTTCACGTGCACAGGACTTGTTTCTCCACTTGCCAAAATCTATGAAAGTTTAGTCATTGACATCAGTGAACAATATAACAATTTTGCATAGACACATATCTCTGAGAAAGTCATAGTATGATATAGTAAATATTACCAGTGCTTAGAAAAAAATTGGGTTCTTTCTAAAAGGTCTCAATCTGAGATTAGCACATGAGAATAACAGCCATAAAAATAAAAAAAAGCCATAAATATAAAAAACTTAAAATCAGACTGCAAATACAAAGAATCTTGAAGAGGAAAAAGCAGAAAACAAAACAAAAAAAAAAATCCGGAACACCCACCAAGGAAATTTTGGCAGTCAATGGGTAATGTTAATGTGATTAGTAATGTTATTTGCATTTTACACTTGTGGGGGGATTTTTTTTATTATTATTGTATTTGTGTGTATGTGTATATATATATATGTGTGTGTGTGTCTGTACCTCTCTTTGATCCAGCATGACTTCAAAAACGAGGTCTTAAATTCTCCCAAACCTTCATGAAACTGGCTGAAACTTAAATGTCAATATATTCTAAGAGCAACAGTTATGGTTCTGAGTAGTACAGATTAATGAGTTACCACTATGCATCAGCTGAGCTGTGGTGGCTGTTTATTCACTCTTACTTTGTGTCAAACACAAGGTGAAACACATTAGGTTAAACTTTAATGAAATAATGTTATTCTAATGTGCTTTACTTTGGATTTGCCAAAAGATACGACTTCAAATAGTACCTCTCGAAGCAATGACAACTTGGTCGTTGCTTCGAGCATTAAATAACAGAGATTAGAATAGAATCCAGTCCAGATGTCTTGTAATTATGAAACAAAATTCAGATTCATAGCTTTCAAGGCAATATTTATTTTTGCAAGTAAGTATGTTGTGAAAAAGTTGAGCAGCAGTGATCTTCATTCAATAATAATCATCATCTACCCCCTGTGTCCTCTTTGCATCATTTCTTAAGGTATTTATACATATTGTGAAGAGTTGCCCCCTGAGCCTTCTCTTCTTCAATTCAAAGAGTCCCAGCTGTCTCAGCCTTTCTTCATAGGAGAGATGATAGAGTCATTGAATGGTCTAGGTAGGAAGGGACCTTAAACATCATCTAATTCCAACCTTCCTGTCATGGGCAGAGACGTTCTAGTCCTTTTATTATCTTAGTGGCCCTCTGTTGGACTCCCTTCAGTAGCTGCATATCTCTCCTTTACTGAGGAGCCCAGAAGTGGACATAGCACTCCAAGTGTGCTCTCAGCAGTGTTGAGTAGAGGGGAAGGGTCATGTCCCTCAACCTGCTGGTAATGCAGACCAGGCTACCATTCTTTCCTTCAAGGGCTCATGTTCAACTCACTGTTCACAAGGGCCCCTAGGTCCTTTCCTGCAAAATTGCTTTGAAACTCATCAGCCACTAGCAGGTACAGGTGCATGGGATTGTTCCTGCCCAGGTGCAGAATTTTGTATTTCCCTTTGTTGAAATGCATGACGTTCCTGACAGACTATTTCTCCAGCTTATCAAAGTCCCTCTGGATGGCAGTACAACCCCCTTTCTCTGGCTACTATGGCAAATCTTCTTCCAGATTGTATTCCTAATTTGGGATTCTTACAAGTGCTTCTTGGCCTAGCCTGCTCTCTCAGTTTCTGAAGCTGAGTGTAGCAAAGGGTTCTTGAAACCAAGATTCTCCCGGGACCAATTCATCCTTTGACACCAAGTAATATATGTGTAGACACCAAGTAATATATGTGTAGTCACACAATATATTAAATGTAGTATAAAGTAATAATGTTTGAAATTGGTTTTGTATCTAGTGTGAACAAGACTGACCCTCTAGAAACAGGTATGAATTTAGGAAGATTGGTGCAGTAACCTTTTTTTTGGTTTTGTTTTTTCTTCTAGGTAGCAACGCAGAAATACAATCTGTGGTAGAAGGTAAAATCTTAGCATCTGAATTGAGGTCCTGTCTGCTCTATTAACTCCATTGGACTTTGCACAGTGAGTTTCAAATGAAAAGAGATATGCTTCAGCATTCGTGTTCAGTATGTCCCTTCTCCATAGTGCCTTATTTCTATTACAGTTTATGCAGTGGCACCTATCTGGTGGAGTCAGGCTATACTGCAGTGTGCTAAACAAACATAATAAATGACATGACAGTCCCTGCCACAAAACATGGGCTTCACCCTGACAGGGATAGATCCAGTGAAGGAAAAAGGCATGATCTATTCTGACAGGATTCTGAAGGTATTTAAAACAGATAGAATACCTAGACTTTGCATGAATGTCCTCCCTAGCTGTCTTGAATCAGCATGAGGTAGCTTATTTCATACAGATTGCTGTACAGACCATGGATTTCCATACCACAGTCTCACGGACAAGTATGTAGATCCACATACTATGAGGCAGTATAAGCACATACTTTTTAAGTATTTGACTTTCCTGGTTATATACTTTTAGTGGGACTTCCTGAAGTTCACAGCTAAACTACCTGTGTTGTCCAGTTTCAAAGTCTAACGACAAACAGATGTGACCTGGACATGCCAAAATTTTGGATGTCTTTGGAAAAAAATGCAGGAATTATGGCTGCAGAAACCAAAGGCCACGCTCCAGTTTGGGAGCAGATGATCCTTTCCTGGTCTGCTGAAAAAATAACCTCATTGCAGACTGCTATAGACTTTAAGCTCTCATTACTAATTTCTACTATACAGAAATAAAATTAAAAGCTGAACTGTCATTAAAAAAATCCTTAATTAATATGCACATACCTTGCTCTACTTAGGTCCACAACATGCACAAGGATGTTCCCTCTTGCCATCAATCTGCAGTCTGAAAAAACAGCCTGATACCAGTTTACAAGACTTGTTCTGAATTTCTTTGTATTTTCTTTTTCATGTTTTATGTAAGGGATCCAGCTGCCATGGACAGGTTTCATAGTCTTAAAATGTGGGACATTTTTTGTGACTGACTATAAGTGTAAAGCACTGTTGTTACTATTAGTTAACATTAGGGAAAATATGTGTTTATGTCTTCATACTGATGCATTTGGTAAGTAAATATTACATAACACAATATTATATGCATTAACATTATATAAGACTAAGAATCTTTAATAAATTTGCCTGCTTTTATACTGAAACAAAGAATTACTATTATGAACTAGAGTATAGCATCTGCATTTTTCACTGAAAAAAACATTATGCATAATGAATTCTCTAGATTCTGCTATTGTTCAGTGAAGTACACTCCCATGCAGAGAACTGCAGGATGGAGATTTCAATAGGAAACTAAGTTAATTTATAACCACAGTTAAGTAATAAAAGAAAGGCATATGAAAACTCTGTCTGAGCACCCTGTCTTTCATAGAAATGAGACTAAAAGGCATTATAGGGTTCTGTGTTCACAGGGAGTCTCGACATGTTGAGAGGCAACATCATAAAAAAAAATCTATCTTAGTCTCGTCAGTTGTTGGTCTTACCTAGGGTAGAGTGTGCACACCCCTATTCTTATGCATCTAGACACAGCTCTCTGAAAATTAGGCCAGGTTCTGCTCCATGGTCCTTGTGCCAGACATCCTTCCCCAATGAAACCAACACCATACATTTTTAATTGTTCATAGTAGTTGCTCTGGGTTATAAACCTTAAACTTTGTACAGACCTTAAATGTCACCAGTATTACTGAATGCAAAGTTAAACCAGCTTCCACAGAAGAGAAATGCCTTTAGAACAGCAGTAGTAAAATCTATCCCACTAGATGAATTTCTGTTATATGATTGCAAAATGAATCTATTTTTTTAAACTGGGAAAGGGAAGAGACAGTCAGTCTGAGATTTACACCTGATTTGTGTTATAGTAATCTTTGAAATTAAGAAGTGTATCCTTGCATTTCATTAAATTCTGGCTAATGAGATAACTGTCTTCCCAAGGAGGGAGTGATGAAGTACTCATGCCATAAAGCATAAATTAATGCTGCAAGGTTAAACACTGGAACTAACTCATGTTTCAACAAAAGCCCCTACCAGCAGTTAAATTAACTGACATAAATACCATAAAATCTGTCTTTATTTTAGTCTCAGATGATGCTTCTTTTTACACCCCTGCTTTCAGTTTGTATAACTCATTTTTGCACATTATTGCATGCATCATTTGCCGTTTAAAGAATCAGCTACAACTGAAAAAAGATTTCAGGAATCAAATACTCAGCAAAAAGAACCTGTAGGTATGAGGAATACCCCTATCATACTGTATTTTGCCAGTACTCTTTAAAGAAAATACCATAATAGAAAACCACAGTTCAAAGAAACAGTTAATTATGTTGAGAATAGACGAAAGAAATCTACTTTTTCAGCTTTTTGATAGACATTTTGAAAAAAATGCTAAAGAAAACCTGTGGTGATAATAGGTTTGATATATATTCTGGCAAAAATTATATCACATTAATGAGGTGGCTTAAAGGGCTCATGCATTTTGTAGGAGGCATTTCAATGTATTAGTATAATTAGCAGTGATGAGAAAACTGTTTGGAACTGAATTACCTCTCACGAGTTCATTTGAGCTATATGAAATTACACCATGCAAGAAGGAAAATTATGGAGCCATCCAGAGAGAGTTCATGCCTGATTTGATCATAGCCACTAATTGGATGATCATTTTCGTAAAGCTTTTCAAATGGTTGACAGTTTCTGCCTCTCATTTTTTTAATGGACTAGCTCTTTATTTCTTGCACTAAGCAACAAAACATACATTTGTTCAAGATTTTGGTGTTTCTACAGGGACCTACAGGTGTAATTGTCACAATCTGAGCAACCTTTGTCCCCTAATTAGCTGCTTTTTGGGGACCCCTGATGAGAGTTGCTGTTCTTGTTAACAATCTTAGAGAATACCTGATGAGTAAGACTCTCCAAAGTCTGATGCATGTCAGCAGACACCATATGACAGCAATTTAATGAAGTTAAAAACTGACCTGATTCTGATGGCTGGAGTAGCATCTGTGTTGTATAGCTTTTGATTTCTGTTGGTCTATTTTTTTTAACAAGAATTGGGTGTTCTGGTGAAGGATAACAGAAAGGTGAAGGGTACAGGAAGGAAAGCTTATTAATGGAAATACTTTATGAGTTCTCTTTCTGTCCTTCCTAATATCTAGTAACACTGAGCAAAACGGTGCTAACTTTTTTCATATATTTTAAATGAGATGCGCAATACACAATATATGTGATTTAGGAGTTGTTAAGCATTTGACCCAGGTCTGTTTTACTGGGCATTTTTTACTAATACTATTAGCAGTTTTTCTGGGGAGTGGGGCTGTGGTGGTGGAAATTATCCTATCCCCTTAGTTAATGTAAACATTTTGCAGTAACATTTAGACTGTCACCCCAAGTGTAAATTATTACTTAAAACCAGTACTTTCCACAACTAACACATCTGGGTTGCAAAACCAGGAAGCAAAACAGTAAAAGGAAGGCTCTCCAGTTTCTTAAAAGAAAAATGGAATAATAAGCTTAAGGATACTTCATCTCAAAAATAAAGAACAGTTTCATGTGGATGACCTTTCTGAAGGACACGAGTTCGTGCATAGTATTTGTGTGGACTGTTCTTGGACATTTTTTTGCAGTCCCTTGTACATACAGAGGCTCTTTCTGACTTTCCACTTACTAAAAATTTTCATAAGCCTTCTAGCAATCACTTATGGAAAGAACACCAGCTCTTATTTAGATGCTATTAGTAAATAAATAGAGATTTAAATAAAAATGTTATCATCACATAGAGTATTCTATTTTCATATAGCTCTCATGTTCTATCAGGCTGTACAGAAAAATAGACAGAATTTTATTTTTAACTTTATTACATTGACTGAATTTTTCTTCAGCTAAGAAGTGTTTTCACAAAAACTCTGAAGTCTCAAAGAAATCCCTAGGATAACAGTGGTTCATAAGTATCTCTTAATTGACCGCTTGTTTAAAACACATTGTTTATAAGAATTTTTAGTAAGAGTCTATTTAGCAGGTTGCAGGCTGCAATCAGGAAAACATGTAGAAGAAATTTACCACTGACTGAATACAGGAAGAGGATCCATGTTCAGATGTCTGAAGAACATACACACTGTGCTTGTGCTCTTACAGAAATGGAAAAACAGCCATTAGTCCAAATGTCTTAGCTGATATTGTTCCTCCCTCTTATCCAGCAGACAATTGTTCTGAGAATGCACTCCATAATCCTTTGGCCACTTTAATGTTGAATGTCTTGTGGAAGGCAAATGCTGCATGCTCTTTTACATCTCATAATAATTAATACAGGGAATTCACAAAGTTAGAAATACAGAAAAGTACTGTTCGATCATTGAGGTCAAATGCAGTGTAGACCCCCCACTTCCAACTGAACTCATACTCTTAAAGGACACATGTCAACAGTAATGGTATTATAAGAATGTTCTTTTAAGTAACTTTCTAGAGAGTGTTATCAATGTAAAGTGAAATTACTGTCAATGATAAAAGATTATTTTTTTAACTGCTACCTCATGGTAGGGTTGGCAATTTTTATCCATTATGCAGCAATTAATCAAATAATATTAATATCACAGAGTCTTACAGAAACTTGGCAACATGATACAACTGCTCCAAAAGGCCACTTAGAGATTATTTCCACTTCACAGCCTGCCCCCCACAGACACTCATGCAGCTGCTTCACTGCAGTTCAGTTGGGTTAATTTTTCACATACAAGAATCACGCGTCTTTTGGCACATGGAACTGATTGGTTTTGCTGAGAGAACTTTCAACTACCTGAGCATATGGAACAACATTGCTTTGCAGATACTCTATGCAAGAAAAGAATATCAGTTGAATCAAACAGAATGTTGAAGCTAAGGTTTTTCTAATGGGAGAGGTTTATATGTTAAGCAAAGCATTAGGAAATTAAAGCTGGCAGGTCTTCAGTTTGATCATACCTGTGTTGGTGTAAACTCAGTTTCTGTAAGTTACGTTGCTTCATCTTTTACGGTTGTAATATACGAATTCTGCAAAGATCCTTTTGCTCATCAATCTCCTTCTGAATGTCTCAAGTACTGTGTACACATAAGCAGTTTGGGAAAGAGTTGTCATTGTTTTATATTTGTAACCCTGGCTGTTTATTCTTATAGAGAAAACATACCATCATACTGATGAAGATAAAAATTAGAATAGCAATGAGACAGAGTGAGGATTACAAAAGCAGCAGGCTCAAACACTGAAACTTCAGAACCTCCTTATTAACCTTCTTTTATCAAAGTGTAAAATGCACGCAGAAATCAAAGTTAGGGAAGGTTTGTTTATTTCTGAGGAACAGTTTAAATTCTTCCCAACACTCATACTGTGAAGACGTATCATTGTATCTAGAATGCGCTTAACAAAAACCTTTGTAGTCTTCCGGGAATGATAAAATGAAATCAGTAGGCAGAAGTGGGGCAGTGGCCTCAGATGTAAATGATATAACTATACCTCTAAAATACAGATTCGAAGGTGGCAGACCCATGGCCATGAAAGAGGCATATAGTTTGGAAGATTTAGCACGTCATTTCCCTGAAGGACATGTTGCCCATGCCATTTTCGTCAATGAGAATTAAAGTACCATAATTCCCTTTAAAGGTTAAAAATCAACACATGCACATTTGTCGGAAGATAGATCAACAAATCAGACACTGGCAGTACAGTCCTTGTAATCTATTAATATAAGGCATTGGCATGCTCTAATCTCTGTGAAATAGTAGAACTCCCCAAGGACAACAGTATAGCTGCTGCGTGCGTGTGCAGTACACCATCCTTTGCCCAGGCTTTGTCCTTCATTGGACTTCTGGCTAGCACTAAAATCTGCATGGTAATATTTAAATAAAATTGTTTAATTTATTGCTCATAATTTGTCATCCAAAGACTGTGAATACAAATATCTTTTTAATAATAGTTAACTTTTAGCAGTTACTTGTTTATCATAATAATGAGCTTCCCTGTTTCACTATTTAATCGTGAAATGCAACTTGTATCATTGTTATCATCACAGTTCTTGGGAATGCAGAAATTAATAGCAATGAGATGGTAAATGGCCCTCAGAACAAATCCATCAGACTTCAAGTCATTTTATTTATGGAATATCTTTAAATAAAGCAGAGAAAATAGTATCTTGCTCCCTGGGAATATATTTCTTTTACTGAGAAAATAATTTGGGCCTTTTTTTTTTTAATCAACATATTTAATGGGGGTTGGAGGGTAGATATGGATTCCTTGAAGTCAGCAGTAACTCGAAGATATATTCCTGAGAAAGACTTCAAGCAATTCCCTAGGCAGCCTGACCCAGGATATTAGGCCTGAAGGCTTTTGCACAGCCACCAGTTTCACCGCTAGTAGAGACAGCTACACTTCCAGATGTTGAAGCTGGAAAAAAATCTGTTCCCAAAACTCAGCATCTGCTTCCTGAGATCAGCTAAGTTTTCTGTGAATTGATAAGAATCTTCAGCAGAAGAAAGCAAAGAAGAAAATTGATTTTTATAGAATAAAACCCACAACACTGGCATTTATACGGCTTCCTTTCAATGGCAACATTCAATTAAATAAAAGAAATGCAAAAGACCTCTCAAATTTGCAAACGATGCCAGCTTAGAGGTATTAAAACATGGGTATACAAATCAGTCTGGGAAGGTCTCAAAGATATAGTTGTATACATTGCAGGTGCATTTTACAATTCAAAAAGATGCATTTTGAAACTCTGAATCACTGAATATATGGGATATCTTGCTGAAGAAATACACTTTTCATTTTTAAGGTTAGGCATTTTGAAATCTCATTGCAGTGAAGAGGTGGGAAAAATGAGTATGTTCATTTTCCAGTGAGGAAATTTACTGGATACATATTACCTGTTCCCAGCCACTGGTCAATCTTATAAACCAGGTACTTGACTGTTTTTCTAAATAATGAGCAAGTGTATTCATTTCACTCATCTTTATATATAGAAAATGGATTATCACTACTTTTTTCCAAAGATTCTGTTACTGGACACATTATCAAGTCTAATACCTTCCTCACTGAAAGATGCATTACATTTAGCATAGTAATCTTAGAAGGGGAAAAAAAAGTGCACTGCATTATTTTTAGCCCAGCCAGTAAAATCTCAAAAATTTGTGAAATCCAATCCTCACAGCATACAAAGTCAAAAGTGATAAAAGGCATCATTCATCCCCATTAATAGCTCCAGTGACTTCAATGGGATTACAGCAAGAACAAGTTTGGCCCGGTCTCTTCGGCACGACAGACTGTTCACATGTGCTGCAGAACTCCTCCTGGGTCTGTGCCACAGCTCCTTTTTCTTTCTTTTTTCCTTCTTTATTTTTTCTTTTTTTCCTTTTTTTTTTTTTTTTCATTCTTTTTCTATTTCTTTTTCTTTTTTTTAATGTAGAAAAAAAATTAAAATGAGGAAGGGAAAGATCTACTCATGATCAGGTATCTTTTTTACACATTTAATTAGAATTTTCTTCTTGGACAACAGAAGGAAACAGTACATTTAATAGCCTGCAAAATAAAAAATTCCAGCAGTTTGAATGTTAGAATTCATGGCACCTATGAACATGTTTGCAAAAGAGTAATCTGCAGAAAGAGAAAGCAATAACAGTTTTCTTCTGATAGATATTATATTGTTCTTATAATATTCCAGACTCACTTATGAAAAAAAAGAGTTTGCCACATGTATAAACCCTTTGCTCAGAGTAATGTTAGATATTCAACAACTGTTACTGGTCTATGGGTCAAACTTCTGTATTTATCCTATCTCAATATTTTTATGCTAAGAAAAATGCCAAATTGGTGAACAAATACCATAAAAAATGAACTGTGACTCCAAGTATTTGGCTTTTCAAACCTCTGTTGGCTCTTAATTTTGATCTAATATTGAGTGATGCCAGGATCTAGTCAAGAGGGGGGAAAATATAAAAATTGCTCACTGCTAAACCAGCACTATTCTTTCTTTCCATGCTATACTTCCTTCAGACATTATTATACTATTATACTATTAAAGAGTACTTTCTCTTCTTACATAAGCCCAGATTCCAAGATTACTGTATTTCTACTGATTTTCATGCACTTTAGAAAAAGCCCTTAAGTAATTAAACATTTATCATATGGTTTTTAGTAGAAGTTAGTTTCACACGTTAACTGCTACAAGGTTTATTCAAGGAAAAGAGTCTCATTGCAAACATGTATTAGCTACAGTCAAGAATCAACTCTTTCCTACTCCAGTAAAACCCCTTTTTTGTACCCAATTTGAAGCCGGGGGAAAGTAATTAAATGTAACACACACTGCAGCTTCTCTACAATGATACAGACTATGCTTTGTCAATCAATATCCTTGCAGAGGTGTAATTTGACTGTGCATCAGCTACTTAAACTGATGTTTATATGTGTGTCTCACTTTGTCCTTTGCTCACCATGTATAAGAACATCTTCATTACAGGATCTTTTCTTTAAAATGTGAATATATTGTGGGATATCACTGAGTCTCCATTTTACGTAAGTTTACTTATAATCTTCAATATATTAATTGTATAGTGATATATCACAACTTACTAATGGTTTTGGCTCTTGGCAAATAACATGTATTCTCAACGTAGCTTCTGGTAAGATATATCTCCAAAATAAAAAGGTCTAGTGCCAATGTGATAGAAAATAACTGCATTCCATTGCCAAGCTTGTTTTAGATCTCTTCTTCCTTTTGATAGAACATTGTTGGGCACAATATCAAGAAAATTATCTGATTGTGCATGAAAATCAGTTTGCCTTTAATCCTTAGACAATGTTGCCCTCATTGCTCTGTCAATTCAAAGGCTCATCATAGTATTACCAAAGAAAACACGCAGTGGCGTTTCCATTAAGGATTGTGAATGCTGGGTCTGACAGTGCATTGTTACATACGGCCTGTGATATAATTGCCCTGTTTCTAACTTCTTTGTGCTTCACTGCTTTAGCACTGTAGGGTGGCAACATTTTTGCTATCTTCTGTTAAAAAATACAATGGCTGTGCTGCTTAGAACAATTTATAAAATCAATATTGGGAATTATTTAAACAATTTTCAGGTTTTGCAAAAAAAAGTGTTTTCAATTTGTGTTTGCACTGAAGTGCTATTGTCATTCA
Source organism: Hypotaenidia okinawae (assembly GCA_027925045.1). Taxonomy (NCBI): domain Eukaryota; kingdom Metazoa; phylum Chordata; class Aves; order Gruiformes; family Rallidae; genus Hypotaenidia; species Hypotaenidia okinawae. The sequence goes on from BSDF01000006.1 coordinate 35,074,336, forward strand.
AAGCCTCTGATGCTGGACCTGATGAAGGGCATTCTTGCTTTCCTTCCCAAATTCATGTCTAAAACACCATAGACAAAGGACATTGCTAAACGTGGCCACAGCTTCCACTTCAGACATTTGACCAGCTAGTGCTTTCTAGCAGAGGAACTTCCACCCAACATTACCTCCATTATAAGAAAAGTATGATCCATTTTAGTTATGTAGGTAAATATGCACCGTCTTAATTTTAATTCATTTTTCTCTAGGAGAATATCTATGAGCGACATTTGGCTCTTGGCTGATGTGATGTATACTATTTTCACTTGATTAGTTCCACGAGACTTTAGGATACCTGCCTAACTAAATAACTTTTTGAACCTTTGCAGAGCAGTAGCTAAACCAGTCATTCAATATTTGCACTTAAAAAAAGGAACTTCCTGATCTATCCTCCAGCATGAGCACCCCTGTTTTAAACTTCCCTTGACTCATTACCAGGGCCTTTTCCCTCTCCTTTCAGTGTAAAGGAAAGTAGGAGACCTCCTTTGTTGTCCAGCAATGAACCCTGAGAGAACCATTTCATCACAAGCCCATTTGCACACTGGCTTTCTGCCCTTTTCTTCTGCTGAGTTTTCTGTCCATTCCTTCTCTAAACAGATTCCCAGCAATTGCATCCATGAAATAACCATACACATGCATACACAGATACATAAAATCAATTCTAGATCTTTAACACATACTGCTTTATTTACTAATGCTATTCAATTTTTTTTTAACTCTTTCATAGTGAAATGAGGACCTTTAATCAAACAAAAAACATGCTTATGAATGGAGTTTCAGTGTCATGGCAAAGACTTCCCTCTTTCTTTACCATGGCAGTAGTAGCAGGACATTTTTTCAGTCTCTTCACTTGGAAAAGACACCATTACCCAATGAGAGGGCACCGATAAGAATTCCGCATTCCTACTGCTCACTGAAATCTGCCAAGACTGGCTTGCTCCTTCGCTATATTTTCTCTGCCAGAATTTTCCTGACTCTTTTTCCAATTCTTCATGAATCTATGGTGAGAACAAATGCAGAAAAAGCAGCATAAGGAAGACACTTCATCCTTGCTAAGATTTGGCTTAATTATGACGAGTTTTCCTTTTTTCTTTCACCCTCCTGCTCCTTCTCCCCAAAAGTACAAGGACTGGGTTTTGAATATCTATCTATCTTTGCAAATATTTCAGATCAGTTTCAAGCTCCTCATATCAGTCACAAAAATTAACAACTTTCTTTTTGTTTCTTGAACTGAAAATTGAATCCTTCTTGAACTGAAAATTGAATCCTTCAAGCTTAAGTAATGCTCTCCACTCTGGAGCTCAGTTGCAGTAACTGTAGAGATTGTGGTTTTAGCAGAACTCTGATTTTTTACAATGCTAATATTTAAAATCTGTATATTAGCAGTGCTGAAAATGCAGGACCTATCTATAGATTGGTGAAGGATTACTGTGAAACACATATCATGTTTTTAGGCTCAAGCAATTCCATGTAACCCAAACCCTCTGTAGTGTTGCCTACACAGAAAGGTACAATAATAAACTTTTTAAAAGATAAAATTTTCCAAATATTCAAGGTCTCCTAATTTTTCATTTTAGAGAAAGTTTTTGTAATCATTAGAAATACAAGTTAAAGTCATGGGAGTAGAACAGCGGTAGAGTCTCCAGGGAGATTTAAATGCCAGGGAAGTAAAGTATTACTTGTACTGAATATTCTCAGTTTGTCTTGGAAGACAAGGACCACATACTCAACTTATGTAAATAAGCATAATTCAAATGAAGTCAATGGTGCTATCGCCATTTCCACCAGCTACAGTTGTAGCTCAAGATACATTCCCCAATTTGTTTATCCTATACAGATAAAGCCTCCTAATGTGCATTTGTAACAGGAGGTAAAAATCAATAGACACTGTGACACTAACTACACAAAAACACTGATAATGCAATATATTTCTTTTTTCTGCCTGGAAGCACTTAAGAGAAAAAGGAAAGCACTTAAGAATATTAATCATTTGTGGACCATTTCATTACACTGCAAATGTTATGGTGAAGTGACGTGTGAGTAGCTTGAAACTATTGCATATTATACAATGATTTACCATAACTATGCTCATATTCTATGTCATTACTCTCTGCTTTCATAAGCATACATTTTTAAAAGGTTTACAATGTTTGATTTGTATTTAAAAGAAAAATCAAAACAAAGCATATGTCTCATTGTATTTGCATGTCAACAGTACTATCACAGCAGAAAGATTTGTGCCCAGTGTTTACTGGATGGTGTCACATGCTACTTCAACTTACAACATCATGTGCATTTAACTGCCAGAATCAGTCCTTTATATCTAGGTGCCATTGCCACAGAAGCATAACAGCAGGAGCTTCAGCTATGTCTCAGGCTAACATACTCCAATAAATAGTAATACCCCAGTAGCATGGATGTCATTCTTATCTGAAATTTAGGCTGCATCTCCATGAGGAATATTTAACACCATTGATATTCTGTTTTCAGCTATGCTATTGATAGCAATGGTGAAAACACATAATCTTTCAAGCTCAGAACCACATAAGCATAGGCATTACTACTAAGGCTCATTTCTTATTTTGAAAGAAGCAAAGCAGAAATCTAGGCATCTACACCAAGCAGAGTTTGCATAAAGTATCCAATACTCTCATTAGCACCTTCACTGTCATTCTGTGCCTGTCCTGTGGCTACTTGTGTGTCATGCCCAAGCTGTGCAGCCATAGCCATTGCTTTGACTTGGCTGCCAGGCCTCAGCAAATCCCACACAAATCTCACATGGAGATTTCTAAGTGGGATAAGGAGAGTAAAACTGTAAAATGGGATCCCTAGTTGTAATTCAAGTAATATGTTAGCCTGGGCTTGCTGTACTAGACAACATGACAATAATATTTTCCCTAGGGGAAAAGGCCAACTTTAGACAATGGCAACTCATGCACTTGCCTATGTTTCTACAAATTCACTTCAGTATCTTTATCTTTGCACTGCTCTGCAACTTAATCCTGCCAAATACCAATTCCATGTCCACACTGCTAGTCAGATATGTCTTGGTGAGGAGTGGAATGACTCCCCATACTGACCAGGATTTAACAGAAAACTGGAAATATTGCCTCTTTTCCCAGTGTGCTCTTGGATTTCAGTTCAGTAACTATGCAAATGTAGATGGAAAAATGTATAAGAGTAAGCCATTTAGAGGTCTTACTAGGAAACCAAAGAGCTTGCACACATTAGCTCAATTACGGAATATTTCCGCTTGGTCTTTTGCACATTTGGAATCAGTATCAATAGAGCTACATCATCTGCCATTTCAAACCTGGATCAGTGTGTGAGGTGTGATATGAAATGCAAGGAGTCGGTACTATTTTTGTTTGCTTGTTTTTTCATTTTAAGAATCACATGGAAGAGAAGACTCTGCATATAGGAGGGAAAGAATCATGCAGCTGAGAAATGCCCCATGCAAGAAAACTGGGCAAGAAGGAAAGCAGTGCTGTAGCACAGTGTTAAAGAAGTGGGAAGTGTTGATTTCTGTTCTTTTTGTTCAGGCCTTCAGTTTCAGCACCTGGAAATCTTTAAAGATGAGTGATGAAGTCTTGCCGCTGAATTTTTGGTATCAAATCTGAGTGAAAAAGTAGGATTTCTGGATTGTTTCCTGACTTAAACTGATAATTAGAAGGTAGCTGATTTGGAATGCAGTAGTTGTATTTAATTTTTAAGAACTCAAGTCTCTTGTTTTGCTTTACCTTTGGTATTTAAAATAAATATGCTTCATCTTTATGTGGCATTCTACCACTGCTACTAACAGAGAGATAAAAATCAGTGGCAGAAATGTAATGATCCGAAATTAAAAAACTTGCTGTAGAAAGGGTAGGATTTTGCACAATGTCATATATTTAAATATAAAATAATTGGCATTTCAGATCAATTACACAGTTTTTCAGTCTAAGATAGTGCAACATCCACAGGAACTAAGCAAAACAATTTTTTTCTCTATCTGAAGGTCAAGTTAAAAACCCTGACTGCCAGTATTTTCATTTTAAACACCTCTTTGCCCCCCAAAAGCCTCTGAAGCAAACAACAATTATTGTACATTTGTGAAGTTTTTATTGATCAAAATCTTATTTACATTTCATTATGGTGAACGCGAGGAGCTCCTCAAGTGGGTGCTCTGATATTCTGTTAGGCTATAACTCATTTCATAGACATTTTTAATACAGTAGTGAGATCGTTTCAACATCTGTTATATTGCCCAATCCATTGAAGACTCTGTTGAATGAATGGGGTGCATGACAACAGAAAGCCAAGGTGACAGGCTTAGATTAAACTAATATACCAACAATAGTATAATTAGTCAAGTACTAACAGCAAACCACACTTGTATTGAAACCTAGAAATAGCTGAAAGTAAAAGGAAATCCCATAACAATGCATCGGTTTGATAATAGTAAAGAATGATTTAATGAAAGAATAAACATTCAACATGCATTCACATTTCGTGTGAAGTGCACTTGGCTGTTAAGAGTCAAGAGCTCTTCACATGAAAGTAACATGTTTCTAACTCTTTCAGAGATGATCAACTGAAGGAGCCTTATTAATAGCTATACAGGGCTGTTGCATTGTCCTTCTGAGTCATCTATCCACTTGAATTATTCTCAATTGACATATAAGGCTGCATTTTCCCACTGCTGCATTAAACAGTCTGAACACAATGGGTCAGATGCTCGGCTGGTGAGAAGCAGAAGCCAGTTTACACCAGCTGAAGAACTGGCCCGTAACACTCAAAAGCTTTTGTTCAGTTAATTATAAGCATAGAGTTATTAAAATACAATTCATTCTTCTGGTATAAATTTTATTGCTATCTACCATTCCCTCTCAATGCTGAGAACACTTTCACACAAGTGAGGAATAAATGCCGCACAAGGACTGCATGAAGTAATAAACATGATACATTTTACCTGTAACGGAAGGTACCCCATAGAGAATTTTGTCAGAAATGCATCAGCAGTGAGATGACAAGAAACAGCTTCCAAGCAACTGATCATAAAAGGGGCAACCAGTTAGCAGCCCTTTGCAGCCCTTCGCTCTGTTTATATTACCCAAGACAACTCACAGGTTAGTATGCCATCTTAACAGAAGCTGGAGCTACTATGTTATATGAAAGTGACAGTCAGGTACGTTTTTGGCCGTTAATTCTGATTTTTGATGCTTTCTTATCATGACTCGTTTTCAATTCTCTTTTCTCTTATGGTTATTTTTAAGTGTCATGCGTCAAGGGCCAGATTGTTATTTATTAAACTTCAACGTATAATGCCAACTTCAACATCAGTTTACTCTCCTCATGAGGAAGAGATACCAAACGTGATGTATATGTGAACCTTATAAATAATCCAGATATGAAGTGGCTATCACTTTCAGTTGCAAAAAAAAAACCCTCTGTGTAGTCTCTTTCTTTGCATCTGGCTTACGATAATGACAGGAAGAAACGCCTCAGGCTGTTTAAGTGCCACCCCTATGTCCTGCTTAATTTCATTTAGTTTTAGCTGAAGTATAAAGTGGTCAAAAGGAAAAAAAAATCACCATTTTCCTTTCCTTACTTGCATTAATAAAAATATTCTGATAATCAATCAAATTCACTGAGAATCCTAAATAAGGTTTCCCAGGCAGCAGAAAGGTGTTGTTGAGAATTCCTAGTAGAGATCGTTGAGGATTCCTTAGAGCAGGTAGAAAAGCTGGATAATAGGTAACAGGAAGGCCTTCTCCTGATAACAATTGCACATCCAGCACATGGCTTCAGCAATGTGCAGAGGCAATATGCAGGACACAAGTATCCACAGCTTAGTGTGCAAGGGGCAGAAGACAGGACAGAAAGCTACATTACAGTTGTAAACTTCAGGATCAATAATTGTCCTTGTCCTCATTTCATGCCTGAACATTTCCTAAAGTGTTTGAGCTTTCAGCAAAAACAATCAAAAGTAATAAATACAGACTTCTGAGACAAAGTTTGTTTTCAGGTTTCTGCTTTTGATCCTCCAGATTTTGTGTTTGTTTTAAGAAGAAAACAGATATACTTAGGAAAAATAGGCAAAAATCCCTTTCATAGAGTTAGCAGGACATTTTAACAGCACTAGTTACAAACTTTAAAACTCCAATCACCTACTGCCTTTTCCACTAGGTCTATGCCTTATTCATGTCATAAAAGGGCCAAGTCAGTAAATCTAACGTTTCTCTACACAGAAACACTTCATTGTCTTACATAAATAATATTACCTCTGTATGTAATAGCAAGATGAGTACATCATTTTAAAGGTCAACAAATTCTGTTGCCCACAACAGAATCGTTTCCTTTCTTTTTCCAAGTTTTTATGGGTCCTGCCTGCATCACAGATTGATGGGAAAATTATCCCTTCACCGCAAAAATTGGTGCAACATTATTAATTGCATGTTTGCTATAGCCTAAGTTCTGATAGTTTTTGATGTTTTAACCACAGTATAGCTCAGAGCAAGTTTGCTATTAACAGCCAGGAAATCCTGAGCTATAAGAGCAGTAGTGTTTCTACTCTTGCTGCTGTGGAACTGTAGAGAGAATTTTTTTGACAGAAAGCTGTAATAGGCATAGACCTAACAAGAGCTGGTGCAATGCCTTTATCAAGGTTTAGCCCTCTCTGTGTGGTAGTTGTTTCTGAAACAAGGCTATCCGTGGGGACATTACTGTGTTTGATAGAAATGTCAGATGCCCAGACCAGGTTTAGTCCGTGGTTCTGGCTCTAACCACGAAGATTTCCAAGTGTTTCAGGCAATGTGTAAGAAATCTTGTGGTAAAACATGGTTCCATGCTGGAAAATTCTCCCTGATCCAGTGAGAGTGGTGTATGCTCTGAGATATATAGATCTAGTTATTTCTCAAAAAGGTTTTCAATTTTCTTTCCTCATTTACCACCCTTCTAAAAACCTCTGTTTCACTGATTTCAAATTGCATCATTTCAAATAATTATATTTACATAGTAAATATAGCCAAATTTTAGCTGACATAAATCTCAAAAACTTTAGGAAGTAGCCCATGCTTTTACTACAGATCTGATCTTTGGAAGAAGAGCACGGAAGACATTCAGTTCTCTCTGCTCTTTATATTACATATGTGTTGTTATTTTATTTGTGGTGTTTGTATTTAAATATTTATTTTATATATTTTTTTATTTTAAAATTATTTTTGAAAAATTACAAACATTCAGGCACTGACTAAAAAAATCTACAAAGAGAGAGGACTGAATATCTTAACAGTTCCATGTTGCAAACAAAAATCAATTATAATCAACAATCACAGAGATGACATAAAATTAAAAAAAATTAGGATAGCTGTAGAAGTTATTTTTCAATAATGTCATCAATTTTAGCTCAAAATGAAAAAAAAAGCATTTTATAGACTTTTATAGCTGTAACTGAAATGTGTATATATTTTGTAGGTTTATTTTACTTTCAGGGTGAAATTGCTTTTACAACTACAGGTGCATGAAGATGAAAATATGGACCAAATCACATGTGAATTCCTCAGATTAGCGCGTCATTTCATGGATTGTTGAACTCATCTTTCATATATACATGTTTTATAGCAAAGACACAGAGCACCATGTTATATTTTAAATATTCAAAGTGTTTGCACGGATAGTGATCTTTCCAACTTCCATTAAGTACAATCACAGAGTCACAAAGCTGAAATTGTAAAATAGTTCTGAGCTTTCATTACTGTCTTCTATCAGAGGTTCTTAGTGCCAAGCGTTCTGCAGTATTGCACTTGCTTCCATGGAAATAGTTTTCCATAGGAGGAAGTACATGTCCTACACAAACACCTCTTAGGAATATTTCTTATTTCACAGATAAGAATTAGTTACCAAACTCCTCTTTATTTCATGGATCAGACTTGCTGAAAAGAAATAAGTGAATCTTAGAAAAAAATCTTCAAACCCTAATCTGATAATCTGTTGTGCATGATTGAGTTGTTGGAAAGGGAGGAGGAGAAAGGTGTTTTTTCACTTAATCCTAACAAACATAGCAAAATGCTGTTGAAGAGAAAATAGTCTATAGTTTTTGCATGTCTCTGCTGGTTCCAGAAAAGACTAATCTATAGTAGTGCATTTGTGTTAGGATAACAACGGGAGGTGGGAATATATATATTTTTATATTTCCTAGAAAAAAAAAGAACAGCTTGCTTTCTCTGAAATATGCATTCCACTGTACACTAACTGCAGGACTAATTTTGAAGGCCATGGAAAAGAGGTGCAGAACATCTGCATGGGAACCTGGTCTCTTTCTCTCTCCCTGATCTCTCTCTTTCCCTCCCTTTTTTTCCCCCCTTTTCCCCTAATTTGCATTATGTGCAGTGGAAATACAGTACAGTGGAAGGCTTCCTTCTGGGAAAATGAGCAAAGAGTCTGTAAGTTTGTATATCCAAAGGCTATTTTAAGAAGGTTGTAGTGAATGGGCGCATTCTAAGACCATCTGAGAATAACCCCAACATGAATTAAACATGAGAAGTAGTTGTTTAAAGTTTTTGCTGGTATTGCAACAGAATGTGAATGATTGCTGAGTAAAGTATAAAAGGACAGCAGATTATTAAACACAAGTGAGCTGGCTAGACCCCAGAAAAAAATACTAAACCTTATGAACAACAACAATACAGGCAGATGGTAGTGGCTGCAAAGCACTTTCTAATCAGTGATACAACTTTTATAATACTGCTATGTATATTCAATGCAACTCAGAACTTAAAATGCTTTGGCTTTGTTGTGTTTCCCTGTCTTTATCATTTGACTGCCTTTCTTTTACTTTTCTGTATGTGTAAGTAGTTGGTCATAATTTTCCATGTCTCTAATAGAAAAAACAAAGATTATATTAAAAACAAGACTGCAAGTTAACAACATTAAAAAAAAATCCTGTTCCAAATCTCAAAAGAACACAAATTGGTTGCACAGGTAAGAATATAACTACCACTACTTCAAAATTATCTTGCATTAGATCTTTCAAAATATTAATAACTTTCTGTATTTTTTTGTTACATCTTAAAACAGGGATACATTCAGAGATGGAGGTGGAGCAGAGGTACATTTATGCATGCTTGAACAGACTTTACTGATATGAGGAGATGTAAAAACTCACTGCAAAAAGAACTGTGTGTCTATATGAGCAAATAGAAGGAATAAAAACATGTATGCTTTGACTACTATTTAAATAAAATAAGTTTAGACATATTAACACAAGGTGAAAGTTGAAAAACCTTTGCATGTCAGGTCCGTATCTAGAAGAAAAAGCCATTAGACATCTTTCTCCCATGTATCATAAACTTATCATAAATAACCAACTACCCCCTACACTCTAACCAGCGTATTACTTGCTTTTAATTTATTGATGAATAATTGGCTTACTCTAATTTTTATTTAAAAATCCTCCTCCAAACATGGTCAAAACATGTTGACCCCTACAATGTCTGCTGCTTTTTAAGAACGCCATGACAAATATCCTACTCCTCTCCAGACCCAAAGTATGGAGGTTGAACATGAAATATCCTGCTGGTGGCACGTGACAACGGCAAAATGGGGAGTATGTGCCTCTAGTTGCTTCCCCATGCTGTGGTGGAAGAGTGCAAACTAGTCAGAACATGAGACACAAAGAGTAAGGAGGACAGGGTCCCTTGAGTTTCTTCACATTTATGTGAGTCATTCTTGTGTTGCAGCTAGACCAGCAAACAGGGAGCAGGGGTTAAGCCCAGCTCTTCCTTCTGCCCACAAATGTCAGTGGCAAGGAAGAAACACAAAGCAAACTGGTAAAAGATTAATTGCAAAGCAAACACAAAAAGAAGAAAAAAAACCAAACAAAAAACCTTCAGCAAATCATTCTCCTCCCCTACCATCCCAATCCTTCTGAATTTAAATTATGAGGTTCTGCTTTTCTTTAATCCTTTTTTCCAGGACAGCACAAGTATATTATTGCCTTGCTATAACCTCACAGTAAACCTAAACTGTATATAGTTAACTGTTACTACAGTAAGCCGTGTCAATATGACAGCATTGAATTTATAACTCATTCTTATAAAGCATCTGATATTTATACGTAAGGCTTAGATGAATTCAAGCTCTCTATATTTAACAATCAAAATGATTTTGTTATGTGTAATGTGCCATATAGTATGAATCACAGATTAAATTACAGATGCACATGGCATACAGTTTAGACTAGTCACCACAACAATAAGTCTATGCTCACTTTTTATGATCAATCAAAATGAATCACCAATCCACTAAATTTCAACTTCCAGCATGTAATAAGATTGTAATTAAACTAAACTAATTAACATTTTATCCTCATAGTAAGGAGACATTTAGTCTGTTTATGTGGTTTTATATATACATATATATCTCCTATAAAACATCTGCAGGATCTCTTTTAAAATTTAATTTTTCTTCAGGAATATTTTCAGTAATAAGTATCAAATTGCTTTACAATACATTATTTACCACTTAAAGAAAAGTAGTCTTTCGAGGAACAAAGAAAAATTATACTCTCAGCTAACTCCAGCCTCCTGGTTGAAGACTGATAATTGTTTGCAAACCATATATTTGATATCTAAATCATGTTCAGTGGCTTTCATTTGTGATTGTAGATTGATACAGTGCTCTCTGAAAAATATATTTATCTTTTGCAACACTCATCAAACACTAAATACCTAACTAGGTTGCAAGAGGAATCTTTAATTCCATCATTTTGCTCTGGTAATTGCTTTTGCTTCCTTATGTTTAACTAGAGTAAATGAACTATAATTTTAAATTTCTCTTGACACTTGCTATCTGACATTGTATAAAACACGAACAAGGTTGTGAATGCTGAAAAAGGTATCTGTAACAAGAGATTAAACTACAAGAGTATACTTTAAAAAGCCTGATGCAAATTCAGGAAATGTTTAAAATTTGATTCCCTGAATCAGTTTCTCAGTATCAAGGTGTCACATATATTGTAGCTGGATATTTGAGTAGTAACAAAAAAAAGTTATTTTCAAATAAAGTGGGAACTTCAGCATGACTAGAAAAAATGTGTTTCCTCCATCTGTTGCTGTTATCAGAGTCCCACACTGGAAAGAAACAAAAATTCTTCTTCAAAACACGAGGCAAGTGACTCTTGTCTCCATAGAAGATGTTTCCTTTTTAAAGTGCCCATTGCTGACATAACATATACCCTAAGAAGTTAGGCATTACTGTTCCAACTAACTTCTTTTAGCCTTTAATTTCATGGAATTTATGCACTGGTCTCCTGAAATTAACAAAGTGATGAGGGCCTGAGACGGGAAAGCTTTTGTTTGCATACTCAAAAGCAGCTGTACACATATGTTTTGAACCCTGTCACCTGCACATGTAGTTGTTAGAATTTACACTTGCAGGCCTCATTAGACCAGGTGTTCACATGCACAAAGGGAACCTCTGCAAGGGTTATTCTGAAATCAGGAAGATGGAGATTTACCTATGAGAGTTTTAAATACTGGCAAGAGTCACAAGACTCTATGTGAGGAACTGTATAGGGTGCTAAAGGATTATCTGCACAGGGCCTCAATGATAGCAAAAAAAATATTGACCTGTTTTTGTCAATATTACTTTATTTCCTAAACAATCTATTCTTTTAACTTTTTTTTTCCTTTTTTTTTTTTGGGGGGGAGGGGGAGGAAGGATTCATTACCACTTTTTAAATGAATGAAAGAATAAATGCTTCTAAAAATACTACATACTCTTTCCACCAGCTTCTGTAAATAATCTTTTCAACAAGTTTAAATGTATTCTGTTTCCAACTGGGATGAGTATTTACTGCTTGATTTTAAAACACAGTGCCTAGGGATTATATTCTCTTCTAAAATACAAATGTGCAGCTCCCGCCCTCTATGGCAGACCTGGCATACAGAGGGCAGGATACACCCTAGAGATCACAAGGCAAATTCTCTGTCTTTACTGGAGGCTTACAACAAGGAATAAAATACCTAAAATGAGTCTTAGCCGCATAGGTGAAAAATATAACATCTGTGTGTTTGCAAAGCCTCAAAGGAAGTGACCTAATTTGACCAATGGTAGCGTAATTATGCTCCATACATACTTAGAGAAGGCAGCATTTTCTGAAACTAAGTTATGGACTACTATTACTAATTAATACTGTCCTTCAGGCAATAGAGTTCTTACACTGCAATTTTTTCTAGGTAAATATTTATTATTAATGTTTGGAACTGCTTAGTCCATACTGAAAAGACGATTTTAAATAAACACATGGTATCTACATTATATTTTTACTGAGACCTTCAATGTCAATATCTCTTTTTTGTGTTGCATGCACAGAACAACTGTGGGGCATGATTTTGATGTTAAATAATGTATGTTATTCATAAACTGAAGTATTCATATGATAATTAAGGTTCTATGCATACTACACAAGAGGAAGAATCTTTCAAGTGTGCCAAGTGTATGTGTTTATATGAATGAATGAAGGAGGAGATAGGGAAAAAAAAACAGGAAGTGATCTGCTGAAAATGTCAAGGAAGCCAAAGGGGTTTTTTTGTTTTGTGGGCTTTTTGTGGGTTTTTTTAATTAACTGGATATTCAGACAAATGTAAGAACTGTATCTCTGAAGAGGAGTCCTAAATGGATAAAGGCACTGGGAACTAAGCATTGCAGCATTTAGAAATCAATTCACTTAGTATTTTGAAATCACAGGTTAGATCAATTCTTAGTAGATCAATGCAAGTGTTCATTTAGTTTATGGTTGCAAACTAACCTATGTGCAATGCAGATATTAAGCTATTAAGGACATATTACAAGTGGATTTTCCAGCACATAAGTTACTACACAGAAATCCTGAGGCTTAGGTATCCAAGCACAACTGAAGCCTAGCTCTCGTGATCCTCAGTTACTGATCAGATCACCTTCCTTTATGAAAAGCTCAGAACCACTGTTGCCTTAAGGCCTTCCTCTTTTCTCAGTACCAAAAGACATGTTCTCAAGCCCAGAGAAACATATGTCCAGAACAAAGCTTCACCCTATAGCAGCTGCTTGCTAGTTCCTAGTCTTCAATCTCCTGAGCCATTGCTTACTCATTTACACATTAGAGCAGGCAGGAAACACAACACCACTCTTTCCTTCAGGGACCAGCCTGGACACTGCGTTGGAAAAATAAGGGGGTTCCTGTGCTTCACCCTTCTTTTTTGCCCCACTTGTCAGTGTGTTTTTCCCAACATGGAGCACATCTGAATGCACCTTGAAAGAAGCAGCCAACAGAGCAGTTTCTGCAGCAGTTTCCAGGCTTTGCTTCTAGAACCTGTAGATCCTGTGGGAACACCTTCAGAGATCAATGAGTGACTCCTGTGAAGGGTCACCGTGAAGCAGGGTTCCACCAGCTGCCAAAAAGCGTAGTTCCCTGGAGCTATCACTTCAAGGAAGCTTTAGCTGCTTCAGTCAGCTGTTCTTGATGAAAGAACATTTGAGGTTTTGTTCTCAATAACATATCTTGCCCAGCAACCGGTGGGTGCTTGTATATGAGAGGCATGCATCTTGTACATGAGAGGACTGGGGAGGCATGAGGCCTCCTGCAGAGGCTGGGGAAGAGAGAGATGGTCCTTGCCTGCAGGAGGTGTATGCTGGTGGTAGGTTTGATGCCAAATAAAGGAGATGTGGAAGAAGGTCAGCAGACTTTATGTACAATGTAAGAGATGAGGAGAAAGAGAATGGTCAGATTTTCTCTGAAACCCTGCAGGTACAAGATAACCAACCCCCAACCTGTACTGGAGGAGGGACAGGCAGGATGTGTTCTTACTAGATTGGAAAACAGAGTTTGAAGACTGAGAACTGATAGGAAGACTTGGGAACACCTGGCCAACTGGGGCAAAAGTATCTTTGCCAACAGGCTGTCCTACCACTCATCATTAATTACCTACATGATGAGGCAGAGGTGCTCAAACCTTAAGCAAGTTTGCAGGTGAGAAATGGTTGATATGCTAGAATAGTGTGCTACCATTCAGAGAAACCCTGAGAGATTAGAGAAATGGACTGACAAGAAACATGTGAAGTTCAGCAACGGGAAGTGAAAAGTTCTGCTCCTGGGCAGGAATAATTCCACACATTAGTACAGGAAGGGGGTGACTGTCTAAAAAGCAGCTTTGCAGAGAATGCCCATGGGGCCCCCATGAACAGCAAGCTGACCATAAGCCAGCAATGCATTCTTGTGACAAGGAAGGCCAACAGCATGCTGTGCTGCATTAGGAAGACCTTTGTCAGCAAACTGTTTGAGGTGATCCTTGCCCATTACTTGGCATCGGTGAGAAATCAGGAGTGCAGTGTACAATTCTGGACTCCCAAGTATAAATGAGACATGAACATAATGGAGCAAGTCCAGTAATGGCACATGTCATGATTTAACCCCACATGGCAACTAAGCATCATGCAGCCACTTGGTCATTCCTCCCATGTCAGGATACGGAAGAGAATCAGAAGAGTGAAAGTGAAAAAACTCATGGTTTGAGATAAAGACAGTTTAACAGGAAAGTACAGCAAAAAACACATGCACAAGCAAAGCAAATCAAGGAATTCATTCACCACCACCCATCAACAGATGGGTATCTCAAGGATACCAGGGCTGTATCGCTTGTAATGGTTATTTGGGAAGACAAATACCGTAACTCTGAATGCCTCCCTCACCCCCACTTCCGTCTTCTTCCCCCAGCTTTATATGCTGAGCACTCACATGGTACAGAATATCCCTTTCGTCATCTGGGTTCAGCTGTCCCAGCTGTGTCCCCTCACAACTCCTTGTGCACCCCCAGCCTGCTCGCTGGTGGGGTGGGGTGAGAAGCTACCAAGGCCCTCAGCAACGTCCTGTAATTGACCTGCTTTTCAGCAGGGGAATTGGACAACATGATTTCCAAACCTCAACCAACCTGGTCTAAAACACCTACCACTTCCTTTAGAGTGAGATGACATCTTTATAGTGGCAGTTTTTGCTCTACAGCGGAGTCACGTCTGGGAAGGCCATCATGTCTTTCACTAAGCCATTCCAACTTGCTGTTGGTTGGGGTCAGTATGCATACTGTTGTAGCTTCAGATGATTATCAGCATCTTACTAAATGAAAGAAAGTGAAACAGCCATCTTAAGCTATCTTTTCTCTTGATTTAAATTCTGCTAGTTTTCATAAGTGGAGGAAATCTACCTTAACATTCTTATACTTTTTATAAATTTCCAGCAGATGGTGAGAGTGGGTGTGTGTTTGATAAAAAACACATAATCTATTTGAGAACAGTGCTAAAAGAATACCGTTGCAAACACCTAAAAAGCCTTAGGTTAAGTAATCTTACTCTTAAAATGATCATATGGGTGTTTTATTGGTTGAGGAGTTGAGTGTTTAAGCAAGAAAAGTGACATTATCATCATTAAAATTATTTTATTTTAATGTAACAAGCAGTACCATTTTGAATGGGATTTGAATATTTCATGAAGCCCTGTGTTATTGAGGGAGATATTCTAGTTATCATCTAAACATTAATAATTTGAAGAAAATAAGATTATCCATTGTTTTATTTCCAATAATTTGGGCAAACTGCCTAATTGCACAAAAATGTAGCTGTAATATCAACCTAGAACAGGGAATGATTTGACCCTGCCTGCATTAGTTATCTATCTGAAGTAAGAAAAACATCAATTTGCACAAAGGCTAGAAAACATCTTTTTCTTCCTGATGTTACCTTAATTATCAGGTTGGTAATTAATTTTATTTCAATTTCATTTTGATTTGTGTAGACATGAGGATCTTTCCTCATTTACTTCAATCAATCAGCTAACATAAAATTGGTAACATATGTTTGAAGTGACTTCCCCAGACATACAAGATCAGAGTGTCAGGTGAGGTAACTGAAGTCAGCTATGTACTGCATGTCATATGGTCCATAAAATTGTTCCCTGTCATCTTCATATCTGAGCTGAGGTTTGCCTCCCATCATGAACAGACTATTCAAAGGCTCCACAAGTCTTATGCACTGCCGCTGCTTCCAAGCTTTTGAGTTATGGAAGTAATATGAACACTGTATCTTCCTTCACTCCCTCAAATACATGTGTCAGGAACCAGGTTGTATGGAAGTGGGTAGCAAAGATGTGCTGGAGAGGTAAATACAATACCACGAAGTACAGGAGGTAGAGAGAATCTTTGAAGTTACACACATTATATTTCATAGTGCCCAACAGAAAAGAGGACATTTTGTGTAGCTGTCCAATATTTTCCCATTTTAGTTCTACCAAACTCATAATATAAAATCTGCTGTTAGGATTCATAGAAGGTTTTTTCAACAGGCATTTATTATACTTTATAAACAATTCATTCAGAAAAAAAAAAAGTCAAAGGATCAAGCCATAAATTATATTTATCTCTCACTTGCTGGTGGTTTAGTGTTTTAAGCTCTGTGCGTGACAAAGGAAGTGCTATAAGTACTATACTCACTGAATTACTTGCGGGAGAATACAGAACACTGTGGGAGGAGGACAGAGGGAGAGAAGCTTTTTTTGCTTTAATTGAAGGGATCAGATCCTCAGCTAGCCCATTAAGTCAATAAAGCTACTCTCATAAACAACAGCTGAAAATGTTGGCTTTTGCCTTTGTGATGTATCTCCCTATTCTGTAGTGAGACATGCAATAAGAAAAGGCTTGGAAAAGGTTCGCTGAGTGAGTCGACTCAAGAAATTGGAAAGCAACATGGGGAAAAAAAAGCCTCAAAAATAAGAATAGCAAGCACACTGAGAAGGGCTTACATCGAACAAACTGAGCAGATGATAAGAGATTGAGAAATGGGCCTTGGCTAGAGCCAAGGACAGATTTAAGGATGAGGAGCTGAGGTATACCCAAAATACTAGCTAAAGTCAGTGGAAGGCTTCGTAAAGGGAATTGACGTGATCAGAGTGAAGAAAATTTTTTTATAAAGTAAAATCAGTTTCCGATTTCAGCTGCTGTTTTTTTCTCTTAAAGTGTTTCACTCAGTATGCTTATTTGCTGACTGTTACAGATTTAAGGTTGTGTTTCTTTCTGCTGTGTCCCTCCATCCATCAGTCAAGCAGTAGCAGTTGTGAGACAGAACCTGGGAGAGGGAAGAAAAAAAAGCAGTTTCCTCTTAGACAGCAGAAGGGGCAGCAAGAGGGGCACAGAACAGATGAGAAAACAGCCAACTCATTTACAGATTTTCTCATTTGAGGTTCTTGATACAAAAACATTCCTGGTTCTGATGTGCAGACTGAGGCTTGTCTATATATTTATAAAATTAAGTGAAGTGCAAATCACACTAGAAGATTTATGCTAACGGTGTTTCTAAAACACACCAAAATGAGATGAATGTATCACCAACTGCTTCTTGCAACTATACTTCTTCCACAGAAATGTTTTTAATAGTTAAACAATTAAAATAAAATAATAGTTCAGCAGTTGAACCTAAGACTTCTGGATCCAGTACTGTGCCTCACCATGGGCTCTCTTCATGACCTCAGACACCTTCTTCCTCAGTTCTCACAGAGATAACAGAGACATCTAATTCAAAAACAGTGTTGCTGAAAGCTCCTGCTTAGCTGCTTCTTAACCCTCAAGGTGCCTGCAGCACGAGCATGTAATTTTTTAGCTTTAAAGGTACTCTGGCTGGTTATATCTGTGATTTTATGGTGTTTTGAAATTAATATGGCTGAACACCTTGTCACCAATCTTGTTTTTAAGCCTGGCTGGAATACAGAAACTCAAGGGTCATCCACCTAAGACAACTGGAAGGCTCCATCTGGTTCCAAGAGTGCATCTGGTGTGCAGACAGAAGAGTTATCCTCACTACTTGCAGCTGCAGCTGCTATTTTAAAGCATGGAGAGAGGACATGCCCCCCTTATGCAATAGTCCAGTGGTGAGGGCTCTTGTCAGGACGTGTGAAACACAGATTTAGTTTCTTTCTCTTCCTGAGGGAATTCAGCCTCTCAATTCCCTCCTCTCCAGAGTCACTTAATCTCCTGGCTAGAGCTTATTTTGGGTGGGAACGCTCTTCACCTCTTTTGCTGAAGTAGTGCTGCCATGCAGAAAGAAATTCCAGAGCCACTGCCTGTGGAAGACAAGAAGGATGCCAACTCCCACGTATACTTTAGGGAATCCCATTCGCAAATTTGCAGCATACTGTGGGAAGCAAATCTCTCAGCATTAGGCATGGGGGGGACAACACATGACAATTTTAGCTTTCCAAGTCCCATATTGAACCTGCATCAATTGTGCTTTACCTAAAAGAGCTGTCGTGCGATAAATAAACCAAGAGTTCAGATACTGATGTAGTGAATGCAGCGTAAGTATTTTAAACAGAATGTGCACGTATGGGTGTGAATTTTATGATTCATGCCTCAAAATTATGAATATGCATGGAAAAGTAAGTTATTGTTTGTAAGATTTACAATACCAATAAAAAGACACATTCATTAATACAACGTTTTGAGGGGGAAATAAAGGGGATTTGATATTTGTAATAGAAAATGGAAAGTTGTTATATTTTCATTTAACCAGAAAATTTTACAACAGAAGAAATTTGGATTAAGTATCGACAGAGTGTCACCTGATAAAATGTGTGGTGAAGTTTGAACAGCAGATGTCTCACCCAGGGACGCTTCCCTGAGGAAACAGCAGGAACCTCCTGTACACTCACTTTGCCTGGCATTCATCTCCCGACCAGCTGCCAATTTTAAACTATAGCAAGTCTCTCAGTTTATAGTCCTTTCAAGCTAAAATCTGTTACACTTGGGGAAAAATAGCAATACTTATGTAAATCAATAATTGCATTGTACGTAATACAGTAAATCCATAACATGCCTAGAGTGACACTAACAACATCATGCACGGGTGTGCTATCAAGCAACATGTACAAAGCGATTCATATGCATTAGAGTCTGAATATGTCTTGTTCAAGTACTCATTTTGTTTGGCACAAACAGCCCTCTTTTTGCAACCCAGGAATAAATATCACTTTGTTTCATCACTTTTTTTTTTTTCCCTTCAATGGAACTATTTGCTAAGGCTAAATCCCAGCCTTCATTCACATCGCTGTTCTGCCTACTGTGTAAATATGCTACACAATGATGATTACTGATGTAATCTGCTATCTTTCATTCTGAACTGCAGAGCACTGGTCAAGCAGTCATGCAGAAGTGGGTGAAAATCTGGTTTCTGCCTATTAATGAGATTTTCAAAATTAGAGGAAGGTTTGAGAGAACAATAGAAAAGAATATACTGCATGTCCATAGAAGTCACTGTGAAAAGATCCATAAAATTAACTCCCTTTTCATCCTATATTCCTGGTGGGGTTTTTTATGCCTCATTGGTGTTGGGTTTTGGTCCTATGTGTCACGAAACGTACCAGTACTGAACACAGACACAATTGTTACAGCTTGCTTTGATGCTTCTCAGGATAAATCAATCCTGAAAATATTCTTGTATTATTTTAAGTGAAACCACATGAAAGATGGCAGCTTGATCATCCGAGAGAACTGAGAGATCTGAGAGCCAAGACAGGTGCAGGTAGATACAATCGTTACAGTTGCTTTGTGATGTCTACTCAAGCACTTCCCACTGTCAAGCAGAAATAGGATTTCCAAATATTTTTTCACAGGCATGTGTGAGATTTTAGCTCTCAGTAACAGAAGTCTGACCTAGAGCAGATTGAAACTGGCAGTGCCAATATGCAAGTTCTACCTTTACATATGGAAATTATCACTCCTATGAGATCCCCAAGATAGAAAGACCTTCTAAAATAATCAAAATTAGTAATGTATATATTTGGTGCAATTTTACAAAAACGTAAGGAAACAGGGCTAAATAAAAGAGGAATTTGGCCTTATCTTTTCTAAAGAAAGCAAAGCTCAAATACCACTTTCATATTGGAGACTGAAAAGGATAATAGGATGCCCATTTGGCTCCATTTGTACCTTGGCTCCATGCAAGTTGTCTCATCAAAATATAGAGCATGGGTTCTCATTTTCAGTTTCCAATTTCTGGATGACTCTCACCTTTTCCATTCATTTTATTTAAAATCTGAGTAAGATGTCTACCACTCTTGGAATCATGAGGGACCTCTGCCTCTCAACCACTCCTAAAACTTTCAGTTCTCCAACTCTGAAGCCTGGCAATATTGCTGCCGTTGTTTTGATTAAATGTGGCTACAGCCACAGCAATCTTTTGTCCAGCAGAATCATTCAGATGGACTTGCTTGACTTGATTTTAGCGCTAATATTGTCTTCCCGCAAAACACCTCATTTTTTTTTTTTTAATGTTTCAGTTTGCTCTGATGCACTGTTGAAGTGGAGCAGAGTCAAGACAAGTTTGAACTGTGCTGCTTCCTTGATTGTGTTTCATCCTTTTTCTTAATGAAGTCTTAGAAATTCTAAGGGAATTGCATCCAACGATTTATTAGTTGGACCCCAGCCCTTCATTACTTCTTAAAGAGCAGTGCTGAATTTTGCCTTCTGTTTTGTTGAAGGTAGTTGGAAGGTATTGTTGGAGTATGTTTGGTCACTTTTTGATAATATAGGTGTCTCTGATTCCTGCCATGCTCTTTTAAGCATGGGTTTTGTTACAGTTATGGGATAGCTTTGATTGATGATCTCTTAATGATAGGTACAGAAAGTGTTCATGCCATCTTTGTTAGGTCTAGCTTTTTCTATCTCTTACCAGAGGGTTTTGCTCATTAGCATGATTTACCTTTCCTTTATGGACAATTCGTTTCCTCTCAGAAATATGAAAGGAATGTTTTTCTTCTCAAGATCTATGATATGCAGCCTTCTATCCAGCTTCACCTTGCTTCAACCCCAGCATATGAAATTGCTTAGAATTGACTATTTAATGTCTGGTAGTCCCCTCCAAAGTCTAAATTTCACTCAAAGTTTTGGGTTTGTTTTTTTGTTTGGGTTTTTTTTAGGTAGAAAATGACAAAGTTGTCTATTTGGTTAGGATTTCTGAAGTCATTGCCTGGGCAAGGCACATGTGTCTGGTGTCCCAGAGTCATAAATAAATGGCACATAGTTCACATAAAATCACACAGTGATTTTGGCACACTATAGTGACTGTACCTGCATTGTAAAAAAATGTCTACTTTAATAAAAAGATTAACTTGACTTTACTGTCCACATATGAGCCATTTGTGTAGCGCTTTGGTGGCAGGTCTTCCATGTCCAAGATGCAGCAAGATGAAGTCTTGTGCACACCAGCTATTTAGCATGTAAACATATATTTCTAGCCAGAAAAACTTAGAAAAAAATATAGGAGTTCCCATGTTTTGCAGGAGATTTAGATGTGCATGCTCCCTTTTGCTTTAGATAGTATGCTTTTTCTACTTTCTATTTTTCTGAATAAGGAAAAAAATCTGAGGTAAATCTATTACGCTTCAGACTAGTGAAGACACAAGTAAGATAGGAAAGTAGAGGAATGGCTGATAGAAATGGGCAGTCCACTGTGCAGACCTCTAATGGGGTTGGTCAGTTACATATGTAAGTTATAGTTGGGCTTCTCCTCTAAGTAAGTCAGTCCAACTCATGTCTTCCCATAACTCTTTGAAGTCTTATTGCAAATATAGTTTACTTTACTTAATTTAGTAAACTAAGTAAATTTAGTAATTAGTATATATGCTGGGAGAACCTGAGGAAACGTGAAATCTTTGAACCCATTAGTGTTGAGACTGAGGACTATAGATGTTCTGCAAAAGTTTTTG
Organism: Hypotaenidia okinawae; assembly: GCA_027925045.1. Lineage (NCBI taxonomy): Eukaryota > Metazoa > Chordata > Aves > Gruiformes > Rallidae > Hypotaenidia > Hypotaenidia okinawae. The sequence goes on from BSDF01000006.1 coordinate 35,096,132, forward strand.
CTTACACGTGAATCTCTTGAAGTGAATTAAAGACTGAATTATGTCCTTCCCACCCCCACCTTGCTTTGGAATAGCAATGGGAAAATGTTCTGGTTTGTATTTTTATATCACTTTCCCTCTAATTACTTGTTTCACACATGAAAATATGTTTGCTGCTTTTCTTTGCCCTGAAGTCTGCCTTTTAATACATTTGTCTATTGATATTGTTTATTCTTACACATCACTACAGAAAATTCACTCTGAGTGCCATATTTTCTAATATCAAAAATTGTATGCTTTGAGTATCCAATATCTTCAAACCAACAAGTATTCTATTTCAGTGAGGATGGAGCTACAGAACATAGTTTCTATGTTTGCATTTTGAGATACTGATATGTATTAAAAGTACATGGTAGCTCTGAGCATGGGTGGATGACTTACATATGTCTATATATATTCCATTACTGACCAAAGGATAGAAGTAAAACTTCAGCAAATTAGATGGAACCTTTCAAATACGATTATCATGAGCATTTTTTCTAGCGAGGATTAAAAAGCATTTGACTTAAAGCTCTTTTTCATTGTCTGTACTTTATTCCTCAGGATATAAATCCATTTTGTAATTACTCCCCTCTTCTTATCTCAGAAACTTTGCCTGACACACCATTCCATATGTTTATGATTCTCTGAATGAAAAAGTGTTCCTTGACAACCACTCAGATTTTTTCCTTTAATTTCCATTTATGCCTTATTGTCTTATAATGTTCAACTGAAAATATATGTTGCAATATTGTGTGACATTATCTGTATTACTTAAGATTTTATATAGCCATACATCAACCAAACATCAGATAAATCTCATGCTTCTCCTATTTTTCCTACATCTTCCCTTCAAGAGCTGTATAGGTGGTAGATTCAATTTAGTCTCTATGACAAGTTGACTTCAAGCATTTCTTACAAACCTAGGACAGAATACATCTGCAATTTTGTTTGAGTCACTTTGAGAAGTGAGCTCTGTGTATACATATATATAGTTTTCTAAGCTTCTCTGCAATTAGAAAAAGTAGAAAAAAACAGTTAAATATTTGCACTCAGCATTATGCAGAGTGCATATTTACAGAACTTCATAGAATTACTAGCATTTGTAAGATGAAGGAACAATCCAGTAACACACTGAATGAGACCTTCAGGATTGGAACACTATATAATGTTACCTGACTAATTTGCTGGTCTTGCTAATAAATAACTAAGTTACACAAGAAAGGTATTCAGATGATTTGTAATCCTGCAATAATGGTTTCTAAATAGTTAAGATTACACTGAGAGATGAGAACCTTTTTCCCCTATATGCCATATACCAGCAGGGGACAAAATCAATCTTGTGAAGGCTCTGATTACTTGTGCTGCGAGTTTCTTGTCAGCAGATTCAAAATGTGCAGTGGAATGAATCTTCTGCAAGGTAGAAGTGCTGTCTATCAGCTGGGCATCTTTCCTCCCATCTCTCCCTCCACCTTAACTTCCTCTGGAATACGTGGTTGTGATAAATTAGAAGAAGAAGAGAAAATACAAGATGCTTCATCACAACCATTTTAATCCTCTACTGTCAATGCAGAGGAAAGGTGACACCAATTTTAGTGTCTTCCTGGTGAAAAATGTACCCTTGAAGTGGGAATGTGAGGAAGTTAAGGAACAAATGAAGGAATTTCTTTTGTCTAAAATAGAATGCTACTTGAGCATATACAAAAATATTGTGTTCAAAGGACAAGGTTTAAATCCATTAAGGGCTGCGGTTTAGTCTGAGAAAAAAAAAAAGAGTGAATAAAATTCAAGCTAAAACACAGCACTTAATAGAAAGAGTCTGAAAAAGAAATCTAGGGTTATGCAGGCATTTTGGGAGACTGAAAATCCAAATCATGATCTGAACAGAATATCAGAGTCAACCTTTACCTTTTTAGTAACCCAAACCACAACTTTTTGGCTTCTCTAGCAAAAATTTTTGGGGGTTGTCTATATTTCGATCAACAGAACTTTAACAAAATCCTTTGTCATTTTTAATGAAACTTAAGTTACTTATGGCAAGCTAAGAAAGAAATCTGGTGTTTTGAAAGGACAAAATGTATCATGCATTTTAACCATGTTTTCTCTCTGTATTATAGAAAAGGATATTGTACCACCTTGCTGCTTTGTTGAGGAGGTGTGACAGTTTCACTGCTTAGAGGTCTAACAGTCAGGTCCGATTTGCACCAAGTGGAATCACTTCTTTCTCCCCATCTTCAGTACTCTTCTGTATTATAGGTATTAAAATGCATCCTGGAGAAATTGAAGAAATCATTGCAAAACTGGGAACTAAAAATCATTAAAAATCTACTGCCACAGGCCTGTTCTGGTCAGAGCAGAATTGTGCTATGCAGCATTTAACATCTTGCACAGTCTCTGAGAGTTTGATTTTATTCAGTCTTCCAATAATCACAACTAGACCGACAGCTTCACATCCTGTAGACAGAGAAAGGCATAGAGTAACAAGGATAGAAGTATGACGTTAGTCCTGTTTTCCACTTCCAAATTCTACCTATTAAACCATTTTGTCTCCCAAGGTTCTTGCCTCTAGTGTTACTCAAATTTATGAGCCACAATTGTTAATTTTATAACCAGAAATTCTATTTGGAGGCAAAAAGCTAGGAAAAGTTTCGTTTTAGCAGGCATGTGGCTGAGGGTTTTATTTAGTTGTCAAATTAGTTGATATTTTGTTCTGCAAGCTAATCAAATTCCAGAAGACTTAAATTATTCCCAATACTCAACATTCACACTGCTCCACTGTCAGAAGTAGGAAATCACTCTAATAGAAAAGTTAATGATCTTCAGAGATCTGCATTTGCATCTTCAACTACTGTCCTGAAAGAAACCCCATAGAAGGGGTCCACTGCTACTTTCAGAGGGCTTTGAATGGGATAATGGCTGAGTGTTGCAGGAGAGGAAGTGAGCATGACTATCCTTTTTTATCTTTTCTTTTGATCCTTGGGACATAGCACTATAGGTGCCATTGTTTTCAGTCCAAAAAGATGACCCTGCTGTGTTTATGCTTCTGTCACCAGTTTTCCATATTGTTGAATGCAGTCCTCTGCCCCACACACGACTATATCAATCCTAATTAAAAAAATCATATACTGGAAACTACAGTTTATATAAACAAGCAGGAACTTGCAATGAAATTGCATCATCACTATACACCTATGCAACAGTTTTCTGTTCTTCAGATCCTCCCCCAGCCTCTTACTCTACTCCTGATGGATCACAGCTGAACCCAGGCATGGCTGTTGGAAGCAGTGCTTATCATCTGAAAGGATGAAAACTGTTATGAATGATAGCCAGTCATTGAGTATGGTATCATCTCATGCAGGAAACTGTAGGCTTGATAAGATGCTCTGTGGGCTTTAGGTTGAAGAGCAGTGCTGAAAGCCTGGGAGAAATTAAGAGTCATTTCAGTCACCTCCAACTACGTCCACTCTCATCAAGTTCTTGTAGGAGTGCCTACATGGGAAAAGGATTGAGGACCAGAGGAACCAGACACTTTCCAGACATGAAGAGGAAGCATTCAGGGGCCTGAAACAAGAGCACAGATTAATTTTTTGGCAGTGCTGCTTAGACTGAAGTTGCCCCTCCACAATATAAAGAACAAGTTAGAATAATCATCTTTATACTGCCACCAAAAAAAACCCTAAAATGAAGGCACGGTGTAGATTACAGAAAAGGGAGACTTAAAGTTGGTGACCACATTTGAATTGCAAAGTAGAAATCAATTAGTTTATCATTAATCAGATAATTTTGGGGATCGTGAATAATATGAAATGAAAAGAAGAAATAACTAGCTGGATAATTTTCAGGAACCATCTCTCAGCTTTATAAACTAATCCTCCTCTAATGGCCCTTTTTAATGTAATTTATAGGTTCATCATTACCCTTTTTGTATTAGTAATTATTTCTAAAATACCAAAGAACCATCTTTTTTTCAAGGTCCTTCTATGTGCCTGATTTACAGCTATGCTCATGTTGGACTCTGTCTTTCTGAGGTTTGACATTTCAAAATATTTATAGCTCTTTTACATTAATGCCTTTCTCATGAATCTGAAGGTGACCGTTATTTCTTTCATCTTGTTGTAATTAAATGGATCAACTATAGCTTTATTATTTCCACTATTTATCTGTGCAATGTGTTAAAACATTCAGATTAGCAAGTGATATTGAACATTATGTGAATTATAACAAACAAATATTTCCTAAAACACAGGCTACACTTGATGCATTGGCTAAGAAATTGTTCCAAGCGAAAGCACAAAATCTTTAATATTTTATTGATCAGATCTAAACCTTCTGCCCAAAGTGGCAATTAAATTTCAATTAAACTGACTGAAAGCATCATATTAAATTTCAGCACTTTACGAGCTATCAGATAATGCTGCAGGACAAATCTTTAGTATGATCACACTCTTTTCAAATTATATTATCCTGTTCATTCACAATAAAAGTGACAGTTTTAGGTATACTTTCAATATTTCTTGAATATAAACCCTCTAATGAACACATTTTATTGCCTTTAAATCAATTATTATTGGATATTTTAATAAAGTGAATTGAGCACTTTGTTTTACACACTGCTTAGAAGTTATTATATTTTGTAGTCAGCATAGCAAAGAACAGTAACAGTGGGACAGACATATCCAAATACCTAACATTACACTATAAATTTAATCAGCTATTTACAGTGATGAATATGCTACATTCCATTTCACAACAGCCACTGGTATAACACGTTAATTAATAACTGATTAAATCATCAGGCTTTGGGTCTCACTTCCTTCAGCACTCTGCTTCCATGACTGAGATAAGTTTAAGATTATAACAACCAAAATTGTAAGACACTGAAAGTGCTTTTAAAATATTGTTGTATATGAAGACCTCAGCATTTTCCTGTTGCCTCTCCCTTTGTTCCAGACCATCTATGTGTGAGTCGGTGCTTGCATTGTGCAAAATACACCCAATTGTGGATAAATTTGCTTAACTCAGAGGCTATTAGGACTCAGTAAGTAACACACATATTTAAGTGTAAATAACAACACTAGCCTTTTTTTTCTTTTTTTCATGAAATATAGGTTAGGCAGGAGGCAAATCTAACATGACCAAGAGAAGTCGAGTTCCATTTCACTTAGCGGTGTTTGGGCACATTGAACGTTTTACTGCCTTTTGTAAATAGAAATCTATATTCTATTATTGCTGTTAAAAAAAAATACTGTGTTCTTATGGAAGATTACCTGAAAATAATTATCTACAGAAGTCAGAGATAAATTCCCAGGTGGACTTTTAGAGTCTTGTATGTAGTTATTGTGTGGCAGAATCATATGTTCTAACTCCTGTAAATTCCCTCCCGCAGAGGCAGATTTCAAAGGTAAGAGGGCCAGGTAATACAGCTGATTTGGGACAAGGCTTCACGTAGCATCTTGATTTCCTAAAGCTAATAATCTTCCAGGCTTCAGGAGGAGAATAGCAGGCTAAAATGCCCACAGTGGAGTCCAGTTACCCCTTGCTGCAAACAAGTCCATCACCTCCAATAGGCAGGTGCCATTACATTCTCTCTCCCTTTTCGGACCATGCCAGTTTTTTGCAGAGAAGAAAATGTAATTTTTTGATGCATTTGGATAGAAGCAAAAAATTAGCAAAGGTAAATACAGAGAGAGGAGAAAAACCACCTTTATTTAGAGGAACGCGGGATTTGTACAAGAAGCACAGAGTTAAAAAAATGAGGCATGTCTTTTGCTGATATGCAGCACAGTATTCTAGAGATCGCATTATTTCATATGAATAAGTATGTTTTGTTTATTTTTATCTATAAACACTTCTTTTTCATTCTACTATTCATCTCCCTTGGGAGCAGAGCGAAGAATTAGGTGTGTAAGGAAATAGGGAAAAGAAGCTTTTGCAAAATGACAAAACTACAGAAAGCATTCCTTTGAAACCAGTGCTCTTTTTAGTTTTCAGTACATGCCATGATGAGAGAAGTCCTGCAGAGGGTCAAACAGTGCTTAAGTAGCTAAGTAAAGAAATTGGCCTCCAAAGCAGGTGTTCATGCTGTCTCAGCAGGCAGGGGTAGTATATGTTGCATCAAACGCAGTTCGCTCAGCATGTGTTCACACCTCCCATGACCCCAACACTTCCTGGCTTTGCTACCATGAAAACATCATGAGAAAGGAGGTGTGTTTGAAGAGAGTGTGGGTGGATCTTTTCAGCAATCAGATGCTCTCGACTGCACAAACAAGTGAGCAGCAGCCATTTTTTAAAAACTGGGATCTTTCCCTGCCCTCATTTAAGAAAGGTCCCGACCCAGCTCCAAGCAGTGCCACTAACAGAGCTGGCTGGGTGAAGTGAGCACACTTGCAGTAGTCACATCACACTCTGACAGTTCCCACAGGGCTTCCTAATGCCAACCCGATCTGTGCATTTTGCAGTTTTTCAGAAGGCTCGATCGCCTTCAACCATGTCTCACCTTCTGGGGACAGATAGGGAACCCTACATGGTGTTGCTTGGCACTCACATACTGTATCAGTGGAATTCAACAGATCCACCCAGGATACCATTCAAAGAGGCTTGGTTGATCAGCTGCAGGGTAATAAATTGGAAATCAGACTAGGTTTGTGTCACTTGTGTCCAGTCAACCCATATCTGTTATGGCCAGAGGAACATTTTCCTTTGATTCACCAGCCTTCCTTCAGACCAACCCAATCCGTGTGGATGAGGTGTTTGGTACAGTAAGGCAATCAAAGAAGGAAGGGTAGATTGCTAGGGAAAAATCTTTTCCTCTCATGCTGCCTGAGTCTTGACTATTTTTCAAAGAGTAGGATCAAGCTCAATGCGAGGAAAAGCTATGTAAATGTTGGATAGCTTCTAAATATATTAATCCCTAGATGTGGTCCTAAGAATAATCTTAGTTGTGTTTTAATGGAGCTATTGAGTGATTTTTATCATTGAATTTTATTTGACTGCAGTGGAACTCTGCAGGAAGCTGCTAAGTTTATATGGTAATGGGGAGAGAGAGAAAGGAGGTGGGGGGTGAATAGATGGCAAAAGCTTGCCTCCATTTGTAGGTAGTTTGCATTTTATTCAGTCCTCACAATTCATTCTGGTGTGGCTCTGTTGTCTGAGAAAATCTTTTTGAATCTATCATAATAATCAACTTTTAGAGATTCTTCAAATACATTTGAAACTGCCACTGAATCAGAAAAGCTGAACTGAAGCCAACTTCGCTGTACTATTCTTACTCATATCTAGTGATATGCTGGATTTATTCATAATGCCAAGAAAAAACCCTATGAATTTTGGTCAGCTGTATACATGTGAATTTACATTTGTTCTCCAACATTCAAGCAAAAGACTGTCCTGCCGTTGTGGAACACAGAATGCAATCTATCAAGTTTTCAATAAACTGGAGAATATATATGTGGTTCAACCTATCTAAAATGAGATGCAGCAGTAGCAATATGGAGAGGCCCAGCAAGGCTAGCAATAAAAGTAGATATACAGTATCTGACATCAGATTGTTTCAAGCTTAATTTCAGTAAAGTAATAAGGTCAGGAAAAGAAACGCTCAGTGATGCACAGATTGATGCTATTAGATAGAAACTATGCATTGGCATCAAGAGAACACTTTTTTGTCTTGCTCTCATGGACAGAGCACAAAGATATTCAGCATAATCCCTACAGATTTATCACCACAGGAGTGGACCAAGCTTAGGAGACTGCGGTCAAGAACAGTACTAAAACTAAGCCATATACACATTTATTAACAACACCAGAGGGTATTATATTACTCTAATTTTCCAAAGTGAATGTAATGTATATTTCCACCAACACATACCAGCGGTTGTTGACACGCTACAGATAGGCATTAACTCCTGAGAGAAGGATGTTTAGAAGTATCCTATACAACAGCTTTGCTTTGTTTTTTATACATCTACCTATAGGATGAGACCAATCCATGCCATAACTGAAGGCTAGTTCTTTTGAAAATATTTTCATTTTTAAATATTCCAAGAGAAATTTTTTTTTCTTTATAAGTCAACTTTTGGAGATCACTGAAAGGAAAATACCATCTTGCATCACCATTAACTGAAATTCTAATAGTTTTTGGGATTGCCTGACCAAAAATGAACATCAAAAATATTGAGAATTGCTAGTACTTGTAACAATACTTCCCATGCTTTGTCAGGTCCTGAGTCTTTTGACCTCTCTTTGCTTTGCCATCAGGAGAGGTAAAGCACGTGTCTGGGGCAAGCCAGCCTCAATCTTGCTGTTCATAATACTGTTTCACTTTGAAACATAAGCAGGAAAAGCATCTCCAGTCAGCTGCTGATGAAATATCACATCTCAGGGCTGCTTAAAAGTACATTCATTTCAGTTTAGGAGAGACCTAGTTTGAAAGGTGCAGTCCTGACTGCTCTTCTGATTACTGCAGATAGAGGCTGGTACATTCCCATTGATTTTGCTCAAATTGTTTACAATTTTCAAATGAGAGAATCCAGTCATTTTAAACATATGGGGTAGTTTAAGATAAGAGCTACAACCCTTTTGCCATAAAAAAAATACATCATTGTTTACATAAATGCTGCAGCTGATGAAAACTTAGGTAAAAGCATTTGTATTTTTCTCACATATTTAAATGATTACTTGCAAATTAATGTCCTTGTTATTAATAGCTACATCCCAAAGCCATTTTTGGAGGGGGGAACATTACACTTTCCTCTATTTATATCCCATGTGTCTGTCCTCTGTCATTCGCTTTCTCTTTAATCTTGTTTGAGTGTACGGCTCACTCGTCCTTATTTTATTGACTCAATCACAGGCACACTGTCACTTTTTATAAAATGGTCACTGCAGAATCACATCAAGCAAATTCTTGATTCTGCAGTCAGTAATTTAGTGCCTTTATGGAATTGCAATTTCAGGGCTCACTGCTTGTTTTTCTAAAATGTACTTTAGGAATTAGTTACTCCAGCCACAAATCAGTTGAATTTATGCACAGTTGTAATACAGTTTATGGCCTCATGGTACATTGCTTCAAAAACAGCAGATGTGAAATTATGATAAATATAATGAGTGTTTTTTTGCCTGATCTACTGGAGTAGAGAAGGATCTGGAGCGTGTTTACCTATCCCATACAGTACATTTAATGTCTTAGTCAGGACTCCTGACAAAGGCTGATTAATGTCCTCATCTCTTTTATTAAAGATAAGAGTAGCACTGCAGTCAGGAGATAGAAAGCACACCATAAATCTTCGTAAAATGAGCAGTCAAATAATCACTCATCAGAAATAAAATCTACATACATTAACACTAACACTCAGCCTACCGTGCACACGGCCATAAAGAAAAAGAAAGAAAAAAGAAAGATGGAACAGACAGATTTCCGGAAGTTTTAATTTCAACTAGTTCTTTAAGTTTAATGTTACAGTTCCCGTAACCTGGATGCAAAAGCTGGCATTTAAAAGCACATGTGAAAGGACCAGATGCCTCGTCATTACATTAAGAGCATGAAGCAGGCAACAATTAAGTGATTCACTGGAAAGACATAATGCTGATCTATGCTAGCAATTAATCACAGAATACATTAGACAATGATGGGTGACCTACAAATTTTTGACAAAATAATTTTTCATCATGTTGGCGATTTCTTAGCCTAATATGCCTGCAAGGCACAGAGTCCAAACCTGTCATTTATTCCATCTCTCCTTGACAGGCGGCAACCTGTCTTCCAGACAAAATGAACATTATCTGTGCTCACTAGACATTTAGTGCAGGGCTTAGCTTATGACTAATGATAATAGGCAGACAGAAATGTTAGAGTCTGAAATAATGTTCTCTTTGTTAAAGAAATTTCTTGAGGTAGATTTTTTTTTCCCAAAGACACATAAAGATAAAACCTGTTTTTATCTGATTTTTAATGCAACTTTTAAAACCAACATTTCATTTTCTCCAAAATAAACAGAAAAAGAACATGTCTTTTTCTTTTTTTTCCCTTGAACCCCATAAGAATTCACTCTACAGATTGCTCACACAACAGGAATCTGAAGTAGGAATTTCAAGAGAGAGAAGTTTAATAAACAGCTTGGCTTATTAGCCATTGGTTTTAGTTATCTTTTTTTTTGTCAGTTTTGCATAAATAAAGTAGAAGACATCGAGTTTTACCTGATAAAAATGGAACCAAAGATTCTGCACTTTATTTTTCAACATCTTTAGATGTGGATGGAGGTCAAATCTAATGTGATAGAAGAGATTTTACAAGTGTACAACAATAAAAATTGGTGTTTTATCCACATTGAATTTTCATCTTCATTAATTTGTGAGCACTGAACACTTTGAAAAGGCTATCCACCAGGAGAATAAAATGTAAGATTATTATTTTTGCTCTTTCCAACCATTTTTAGAATGGCAATCCATAGCTAACTTGGGATCCAAGTGTCAGGAGCAAAGGAGACGGCAAACAGACCACCGAGTAGTTTCTTTCTGTCTGCAGGGTGAAGTTTCAGAAGCAAAATCTTGACTGAACACTCATTTGGTTTTCACCACACAAAGACCCCTGTCATGCTATTTTGTGCTGGGTTCTGTGTAAATGTATACTAAGACACAACCAACTTCACAGAGGACTTAGTCGAATGAACTAATCTTTTGCACCTTAGTTTCAGTTCAGGCACACATTTGGGGGGGTTTTAGAGTCAGTGGAATTTAAAGGAAAAAATAGAGTTCTTTATAATTTAAGGAGACCGAACAAGAGTTCAAATAATATATCACTGTAAATAATTCCTTCTAGAAGAAATAAAATTGTGTAAAGTGTGATTCTAATTTTAACCAGAAGTGCATCTTAAAAACATATTTAGGCTATTTTAACTCATAGGGTTCAACATTATTAAGTATTTGCAAAGGAAGGGATAATGATGAATTCTATAAAATCAGGGTTGTCTTCACATAGAATTTCACTATCAGGCTGTAAAGAATCCTGCATAAATGTATCTAGTGCTCACACAAGTTTTTCTCATTTCAGCAGACAAGGAGGTACAACAGGACAAAACTTGTTCTATTTTATATATTGTACTCATTATTCCAGTATTCCACTACTTATATCACAGTAGTTAAGGACAAGAATATTTTGGCTAGTGTTTTGACTTTGACTAGACTTGCTGTCGATTTTTTCCTAGAGGTTGACATTTAGATCATTACTCAAACGGCAAAAAGTTGTACTGATTACATGATGCCTGAAAATTCAGTAAATCAAGTGATTTTCTTTTACTGCTTTTAAATTAAATTACAGAGGAAACATCTGTGAGGTACCTTGCAATCTTATGGAAAAAAATGGGAAATTTTTCTGTATTTTGTGTTAAAATATGTTGACTGAAATGGAATGAGTGAGTGACTTTTTCAGCTTTTAAAAGTACTGAAGATTTACAGTTGAACTGTATGATGACTGTGAAAGCTTAGATTTAAATATCCATCTAATATTTGGAAAACAAATAACTTTAGCCTTCAGGGGCTTTAAATCCCTCATATTTTCTGAGCATCCATTTCATGTCTTCAAATATTAATATGAAAAAATTATCACATAACATTTTTTCTGTTATACGATCTAACATCATTTATTTGTATTGATTCATCAGTCCCAGTTCTACAAGCAACTGAAAAGAATAGCCAAAAACTAGTTCAAAACCATTGCAATATTTATTAAAAAATTATTTATTTTTTTAATAAATCACTACGAATCCAAAGAGGAATTCTCTTTTTTTAGAGTAAAGTTGATCCAAATTGTTGTCTAACTCCTGACAGGAAGCAACAGGGACATCCTTGTTGAGTATAGCTATCTAACAAGCTGAAGCCAAAATCTTCATTGCAGTCTGTCATTAAGGGACTGTCAACATAAAAGTATCTTTTATAAAGCCAGTCTCCCAGCCTTCATTAGTTTTTGTGAATCTGCATTATGAATTGGTTATTTAGCTCTTTCCTCAAAACACATTGATATTTTATGTCATTATGACCTTTTTAATTTACTCTGGGGGAAGGAAGAAGGGAGGCCTTCTGCAAATGCAAAATTTTATTGACATACTTATGTGGCAAATGCTATCCACAGCTGCCATGACTTAACTAGTTCAGATATCTATGACACTTTAAGCACTAAGCCTACTCACCAAAGCAATAAACTATCTTGTTTAAAGAATTGGAGTGGTCAACTTATAAGCGATAGACTAATCATCTTTTAGACACTTAAAAAGTATCCTTGAGAGTTCATCTATTTGCGTGGGAACCCATGATGTCTTTTGAAACAGTCATTTCATAGAATCACAGACTGGTTTGGGTTGGAAGGGACCTTAAAGATCATCTAATTCTGGTCCACTGCCATGGGCACAAACACCCTCCACCAAGGGACTAAATTTTGACCTTGTAAGAGTTGGTACAGCAAAAGATTTCTTTTTTCCTGTGGGAGTGACTCACATTTGTATTATAATTTTAAACATTCTACTTTCCTTTGCAGCAATTATAAAAATTTCCAGCAAGTTTTTGTGTCTCCTTTTGCTGCCATCATTTTGAAAGGCTGCATCGTTACCTAACTGAATTTCCTGACTACTACTTCAAAGTCAAGATTTTCCTGACTTTTGTGAAGCAAAAAACTCAACATTTTACTGCTGTGCAAAGCTATAGTTCCATCTAAACAGTCTATTCAACTTTAGGAAAACAAAGTTTAGTCCTGGAGATTAATATGATGTTTCTAGAGTCTGATCTTTTATTCTGTACATTTTGATTGACTGATATGTCCGTCCATCTGTCTGTCTCTGTACAACATACATAATGCCTATGTCTTAAAGTGCACAATTTGATGTACCTCATAGGGACATCTCTACACCCCGGTCATTTTTCACTTGGGCAACCAAGAGCAATCACACTTTTCACTTACTGAAACTACACAGTCTCTGGATGACAGCCCAAAGGCAGCATGCTTGCCAGTTGCTGATACCCATTATGGCTTTTTTTTTTTTTTGTCTTAATATGATTTCATAAAACCTACTTAACTGTCTTCCCTGCACTATGAATGCTTAATCTAATCCACAACCTTAACTGCCTCAAACTCTCAACATATTCTGGATATCTGCTCTCAAGCCAATCATCATGCTACTGTGTGACTGCTCAAGTTTCTGGTGCCATGCACCTAAGAATAGTAGCTTTTGAAGGTTAATATAGATTCATTTATCATGTAATTACAAAAAATTTCTTTGAGAGAATAAGTGGTGATACAATCTTACTAGCTTTGTGTATTCTGATTATCTGAAAATGAAGTAGAAAATCTGTACTAAATATTAATTTTGAATGCAGATGGAAAGAACAAAAACTAATTTGCTATTACGTTTCCTGCTTTTTCACCAACATAAAGTAAATTCAATTTTTAATCAAAAGAGCAAAATAACCTTTACCCTCTTTTGTTACTGCACAGAGTTAGAATTCTAAGTACTTAGGAATTTACAGAAAATGAAAGTAGATTGTCAGTAACTGATGATAATGCTACAAGCCTCATTCTCAGTTTGCCAAGATTGCTCTAGGAAAAGAAATAGTTGCTATCTATCCTTAATATTAAACCATATAGCCTGGTCCCTATTTAAGTTCTTCTGGTAGAGATTTTCAGTGGAATTGAGCAGAATTTAGCAAAAGTTAAAGCATACTGAATTTCAGTGGGATTTTGACACTTCATTCCATCTTTGACTACAGATCAAAACTGAGGTTGAAGTTCTAGCTAGAAACTAGGAAGTCACCGTATCTCAGACAAAATTAGGAAAAGGGTTGGACTCAGAGGTATTCTAGGTGTAAGCTTCTATATTTTGTGGTCTTTTTTTTTTTGAGAGAAGATAAAGAGCAACTTGGTATATGACACACTACAGAGACCAGGGAAGAAAAAAAAATAGAGTGAACATATCCATACCAGGAAGAAATTGATGTCATCTCTCAGATAAAGTGAATGGATGCTAACTCACTATGGATCAGCTACTGAGAATCCAACAATTCTGCTCCCATGTGAACTGTAAAACAGAAAATGTTCTCATTATAAAATTGCTATTACTTTCCCATTTTGTTGATCATGCCTCAGTCTCTCTCTACTAAACTCCAGCCAGCTCTTATTCATGCCTTCCTCCTTTACAAAAGCTGCTTGCACATTCAGGAGCCCTATCAAGGTCAGACGCAATAGAGTTGTAAATATGGGGCCATCACCAGGCTGAAATGTCAGCTGTCTGCTTCCTAGCAAGGGGGTAAACAAAATGAGTCTTTGGAAGGCTACATGATGTGCCTTGAGGAAAAAAAAAATCTTCATTGGGGTCCAATATGTGCTCAGTGAGGAAGAAGTGGAGTTATGCCACAAGACACCAAGACTATTTCTGTAAGATTTATAAAAAAGAGAGAAAAATCTCATGACTGAGCTGTCAAAAGCAGATGAGAGATCTAAGAGGGCTGGCATGGATGCACCCAAAGTCCCGCTATTGCTACCATCATTATATGGCTTTTTTTGTGTAGTTACTCTCAAAAGGTAGTAGAGGAAGATGTTTTAACAGATCGGAAAATATTTAAGGTACCTCTGTTTAGGTTGTGATAATTTGCATATCATTGGAAGAAAAATGAGATAATTTTATGATTTAAGACTTTGCTAATTCTGTGATTTCACAAGTGTCTGGATTTGTCATATTTTATTTACTTTCTTTTCTCTTTTATTCATCTACCTTAGGTTAAAAGATGAAAACAATATAGATGAAAATGTAAGGATTATTTAAGAGAGCTGAGAGAGTTCTGCAAAGAACAATGCAAAAGCTGGATGTGTAAAATCAGGCAGAAGCTCGAAGCCTGTTAGCAGCGTATGCAAAGATTATATGTGCTTGTTATCATGCTGGTGGAAGAGCAAATCAAGGGCATCTTGTAGACTATGAAATAGCTGCAGTGGCTGTGGGCCAATCATGTCATAAACATGAACCTATAGAACCTGAACTGTCATTTATTTTATGCCAATTCAAGTTCTTACTTATTTATTTTCCAGACGCGACTACAATGGAAACAATAAAAGGAAGACTCAACTAGCAGAGGTCTCACCTCTATTTTGTATAATTTGCTGCTTAAAAGCTTACAGAGTAAAACATGTAAATATATGCAGACCTGAGAGTAAGACCTCAGTAAGGAAATTACAGAGTATGGCTGAGGAAACTACGGGCCATAAACAAGAAAAGCACTATGGCTGCTAAGCACCTAGAAACCTGCTATAAATTGTTGCAGAGGTTCTGCTTCAGTGGATTTAGTATTCTGGGAGAGGTTGGCTTTTGGCTACATGCAGTGGGGAATTCACTGGGGCAGGAGATCACAAGGATTCGCGCTGTACCCAGCCCAGCTGCAGCTCTCAGTGCTATGAATGGAGGAATCTGTCAGAGTTATTACCTGGTCCTGGCACGCTCATTTTCCTTCAGAGCAGCATGACCTGAAGAGAGGGGTACTGGAAATCTCATAATGCTGCTGCTGCCTGTAAGATTTCTACTCTAGCGTTTCCAGTGCTGGACAATTTCAGATAAGACATGTAATCATTTCAAGTCAGATCCTCTGTTGATGTAAATTAGCCTAGGTCCGCTGCAGTCAATTAAGCTACCTCAATTTTAAAGGATTTCTCCCTCGGCCTCGAGGTGTGTGTCCACACAGCACTTTTGAGGTTCTGAGTCTTTTAATTTAATTTTTGGGTTAGTTATTCTTACTAAAGGAGTCTGGACCAGAAAAGAATTCTGCATGCTGAGTGATGGTTGGAGCTAATTACATGTTGTTTCAAAGGACAGAGAATTGAAGGTGAAGAAGTTTAAATAAGCTTAAATGTCGAACTAAATATATAGGCTGAAAACAGAGAACTATAGGGTCAGATGTTTGAATGAGCTTGGAACCTATTCAAACATCCATATAAAGTGGACAGATTGTCAAATGCCCAGAGGAGACAGTGGGTGGGAAGCACTCTTAAAATGCATGACTTGTTTCAGTCAAATTTAAAGTCAATGACATTAGAAAAGATGTCTCTAGTTTGCATCTGGAGACAAACGAGAATAAATTCCTTCCACCTTCAATTTGAATGATTTTCTAGAATAATTCCTTGTTACTGAACTCCATCACAGTTCCCCACAGGACAGTTCCAATTTTCCTGAGCCAAGATGATGAAAGGCTGATTAATTCTTTGCAGCTGACTCAGCACTCCTGTGCTGCACCCCCTGTTTACCCCACAGGAGAGGTAGCTGTCATCCTTTCTTTGGCCAAAAAGAGATAATTCTTTTTCTTTCTAGTCTTTGGCCAGACCTTTATGTCTTACTATGCTCCTTCTCACATATTTCACCAGAGGAATGTATGATTATTTTTAGACCAGAAGAAAAGTTTCCAGTAAGTGTGTCCCAGTCTACCAGAGGTGCTATGCTGAACATTCAGAAGAAATAGCCCCAAAACACATAGTACACACACCCACACACACACACACACACACAAACACACCTTCCCCCAAGAAAAACACAGGAGAATCTGGACCCTGCCAACACAGAGCAACCAGGAGCAGGATGGTACATTTGTGAAAAATTTTAATTTGTATTTAATTTTGAAAGTTCACCACCTTTACAGAAATAAAATGAAGACAACCTTTCAAGTATGACTTATAAGCAGCTTCAATGATATCTGCTGACAATCTGAGACAATAGCTCTGGAAAGATTTGAAATACCATACTAAACCAAACATGAGGCTGAATCTACAATCTAGTGATATTTTAAAAGTCAACAGCATTATTTGGTTACTGTCTAAAGAAAAAGAACCATTTATCTCATGAAGATATGCACAATTAATAAGTTGATACAATAAGTAAGCCAAATTTTGGAGCATAAAAGACATTTTATTTTTCCTAGCAGCAATATTTCTGACATTCACCTCACCCATTTCTTCACAATTTTGAATTTTAGAATACCAGGCTAAGTCTGTCAATTCTAGCTTTAACACCATGAAAACCAACTGACTATGGGACCCTCCTGTCATGAACAATCTCTCCTGCCCAATCAGTTGGTGAAAAATTAAAACCAGCTGCTATTTAGTCAACCCAATGAGAACTAACATAACTCATGACATGATGCCTAAAGTAGCATAAAGAAACAAGGTGGGTGCACGCTTATCTTGCCTGCTTTCTTCTTCAGAAAAGACTCTAAACCTTTCCTCTTCTAAATGTGAAGTGTGACTATTGCAATGCACCACCAGATAAAGGTCCAGAGGTCTAAACCATCAGGCCCAACATACGACAGAAGATTCCCCTCTAACTGAAAGACATAATCAACCTGAAAGAAAGGTGAGTTTGGATGGCTTCTTTTACAAGGAAACAGATTCACCTATCCTTTTCATTTAATCTTTGTCAAACAGCATATAGCCAACTACAGAAAATGCTGATCTGACAGTTCTGAAAATCCAGCCTAGCCTGCCTCCCATGCCTTAGGGTGGAAAGAATGGAAGTGGCACTACCCTTTGAAAATAAATCTGTATGAGGAATGTTTCATGCGAAAGGGGGTATGGTCCACCAGTTGGTAACCTTGGGAATGATTCCACCAAAGTTTCAGCTTTCTTTGCTCCCACCAAGCCATTTACAGAGGCTCCTTGGCAAGATTTCTAACTGCTTTTAAAGTAGTGCCTGTGACTTTCATCATAAGTAACACAGCTTCCTTTAAAACATGTACTATGTAAAGGTAAGGCATGATGAGCATACCATACAGACAGATTCACGTATACCTGAAAGCAGCAAGATATTTATTACCAAATGAGGGGAAGAGCGGTGTGTTGGATGACACCATTACAGTCCTGAGGAATTTTATTGATACTATTCAGCCAAAATTCTATTTAGGGGTACCACCTGTGTAGGACACTAAAAACATTTTGATTTGTATTGAAGGTAGTTGTGAGGTTATAAACTGTCCCCTTATGAGTGACCTTTATTCTGTAGGTATTTGACAGTCTTTCACACAATAAAAATGTGACCCATGTAAATTGCTTTGATTTCCTTCACAGAAATGGAGTACATACAATGTACTTTGTTTAATTTATTTCTCTTAAAATGGATTCTCAAAAAAAATTCAGAAAAGACACCATTTTCCTAAAATGTCTAGATTCTCAATGGTATAAAAGCCAAGCCAATCAGACTTTATACCAGGCACACAATTATAGGATGTATCCTAACAAAATCCTGAAAATCATACCACACATTATACTGGACTCCTGCATATCTCAAATTCACTGTTACCCTAACTACCTACCTACTGTAATCACAGCATTGTACAATGCGTGGGTGCACAGCATTCAGCCTGCCGAGATCTATTTCATGACTCCCAATGCATACCAGATACCAGAGTGGTAGATTACTATATCTGTGTTCTCCTGCCTGTCACAGTGAATAAGTGATTTAATATACAGTTGTAGGATTAAGGCTAGATTTATTTTTTTTTATAAAAGGAAAAAGCAGTATGTATCTTACCAAACTTTTATTCATCCTCAAACTCTGATGTCAGAACTATTTGGCTTTCCAAAAATTTTAGACATATCCTTATGCACCTAGTCACAAGAATGAAAATTATTTTTTCTGTAACTTAATATAAAATGGGCAAGTCACCAACAGAGTACAATCACCTTCTGCAGTGGATCCTGGAATGGATTTTTTGTTGTTGTTTAGCATACATGTACAATGATGGTAACAGAATGTTCCAGTTGAATAGGAAACCTCTTGAATATAAGAAAAAGCAAGAGTTATTAAGGCAACACGTGCTACAATAATTCAGCTTTCTTGGGTACATTATGATAAAGGTTTTGACTACAGATTACAGGATACCATTGAATTTTGTCTCTAGGACCTCTGGCTCATTCTGTGCACAGAAGGAACAGGTAGTCTTCTAATGAGCAGTGATCCAATATAGTTTTTATCCTTATTGTTCAATGGATGGCCTCAGGCCTTATTTACTGCATGCTATTCAGACCCAGATATGAAGACAGAATTACTAGTTTTTTCATGGGTTTGTCTGTAACTGTCTCTGCATCATCACAAACATTTACTGGTATACTGCTACAAACCCCCTGCAAGATGAGAACATATTTCCATGTAATTCCTTTTGCAACATATAGAGAAATGTTGTTTCAAAGACTAAAGTTGAAAAAAAATCCATTGTTTTATATCCCATCTTGAGTGGTTTCTGAATGTATGGCACAGGGCATCCCTTCATGCCATCAGAATTGCAGCTCCCCTTCACTTATCTTGCAGCAGTTTTGTCAGTCCAGCACCAGACTTACAGCCTAGGCATCACACAATGAGCAAAACATTAAGTAGTAGCCAGATGTGCAAAACCTGAGTTGAGTGATAGAGTCAATATCCTAGATCTCAAGGATCCAGGACAGACAGAAAGAGAATTAAATTTCCTTATTTTTTAAAGATTTTTTTCCTCATCACATTCACCACACATACTATATAGTCTAAGAACCATTCTACAGAAGATAGGAGCCTTAATAACACAAATCTCAACCTCACTGGAATAAAGCTACATGGCACACTAAATTCTCTTATTCTTTCAAATCCAATTTTGGGTACTTCCAAGATTTTCTTCTTCATGACTTCTTGTATATTATATGATCAACTTTTAGGGCAACTACGCCCATCCCTTCTTTGGTAGTCAATCATGCCAGCAGTTTGCATGAGACATTGCCTCGTGGAAGCATAGTGGGAAACTACACCATTAATAGCAGTATTAAAAAGCAGAAGCTTATTTGATTAACTAAGATTGCATAACAAATCTTGGGGCATTTCCTAACTTATCAGAGTCTGACATTACAAGGCTAATTTTTATGGAAGCTCTAGGTGCTCCTTTCTAAGGCAATAGAAAAACAAAATTTTTGTTGTATGGCATCATACTGACATCAACAGTGATTATCAACAAGAAAGCCAGCTTTCAACCTACTCATCTGTCTCACCACATACTGGTGCAATGACCCATTATCAATGAGACTTCCTCTGTGATTCTTTTGTTCTTTTCTGCACTTGTAAGTGCTTTGACAGATGCGTTGATTATCATTCAAGAAATATTTGCCAAGAACAGAAACACAGTAAGGCTCAAAAACTGTTGATTCATTTTTATGTTGTTTTGGAGGACAGAGTGCTTTAGAGCTCAGACCTTTCTGCCTGTGTACCAAGCCTAATCTCCAATCTGGGCTATGTTTGTCACTGTACCACACCTACCTTTTCCCCTTCCTCCTCTTCCCAGTATCACCATCCTAATATCATCTTCAGATGCCCTGGCTCTCTCCACTCTAGACATTTTATGTCATTTCATCCTATTTATATGCTGACACCCTTCCTGTCATACTCTCCAGTCATCTTTCAAGTTATTGTTCCCCAGATTCTCAACCAACTGCAGGTTATTTATTTTAAACTTTGTGAAACAAGTTTCTTTCAGACTTAGAAACAACCAAGCTGCTCTTGCAAATCTTGTGGTGAAAAAAAATCTGAAAAAGGCAGTTCTGCAAGGAAAAGTTTATACTAACATATTAATGTTTTGACACAGTTCTAAGCAACTGAAAACATGGTAGTCTAAAGGGAAATATCAAACTAACTTGGCTGCAAGCAGCACTACTGTCTCCATCTGCAATAAATCCTTGTCCCTTTCACATAAATAATCAGGTCTGGAAGTCATAGAATCACAGAATCATAGAATGCTATGGGTTGGAAGGGACCCCAAGGATCACAGGGGAGGTGATCCAGCCCTCTAATCATCTTCATGGCTCTCATCTAATCCCCCTCCAACAGTTCCACATCTTTCTTGTATTGGGGACCCCATCTCTGGACACAGTACTCCAGGTGGGGCCTCATGAGGGCAGAGTAGAGAGGGACAATCACCTCCCTGTCCCTGCTGGCAACCCCTCTCCTGATGGAGCCCAGGATACCATTGGCCTTCTGAGCTGCAAGAGTACATTGCTGGCTCATGTTAAGTTTCTCAGCCACTATGATACCCAGGTCCTTCTCAGCAGGGGTACTCTCAAGGAGCTCTTCTTCCAGTCTGTATCTATGTCTGGGATTCTTCTGGCCCAACACTTCTCAGTGTTGAACCTCATTAGGTTCACCTGGGCTCACCTTTCCAGCCTGTCAAGATCCCTCTGGATGGCTTCCTTTCCTTCTCTTGTGTCAACCACACCACTCAGCTTGGTGTCATCTGCAAACTTGCTGAGGGTGCACTCAATTCCATCATCAATATCATTGATAAAGATGTTAAAGAGCACCGGTCCCAAGACAGACCCCTGGGGGACACTACTTGTCACCGGCCTCCACCTGGACATAGACCCATTCACCACCACCCTCTGTCTACATTCTGTCAACCAGTTTCTTATCCACTGGATGGTCCACCCATCAAATCCATATCTCTCCAATTTAGAGGTAAGTGTGCGGTGCGGGACTGTGTCAACGGCCTTGCATGAGTCCAGGTAGATGACAGTGGTTCCCTTCCCTTTATCTACTGATGATGTCACCCCATTATAGAAGGTGACCAGATTGGTAAGGCATGACCTTCCCTTGGTGAAGCCAGGCTGGCTGTAATGTTACTTTTTTATTTACAGATAGACCAGGTTGTCTCTTCTGATTGCTTTTTTGTGTCATCTGTCACCAAAGGACCAAAAACTGCATGAGCCTCCCCAGATGTGAATTCCTTTAGTATGGGCAGGTGTCGTGCCAGACAACTGCTAATGAAGGAGGTGCCATGGCTGCAGCTTTGCTGCTCTTTGGCTATTGACACATATTCCCTCGGGAGCCACTATCAACCATCGTAGTGTAAAAAGCAGAACTGGGGCTGTTTTCAACTATTTCAAGACACCACAAGGGTATCAGCAAAGAAAAGGTGCTGTTATCAATTCATGTCTTGTCCATCATTATGAACAAGGAATTTTCTTTTTCTCTGGAAAATGTCAATCTGGAAACTCTCTGAAGGAACATAAAC
The DNA here is from genome assembly GCA_027925045.1 of Hypotaenidia okinawae. Taxonomy (NCBI): domain Eukaryota; kingdom Metazoa; phylum Chordata; class Aves; order Gruiformes; family Rallidae; genus Hypotaenidia; species Hypotaenidia okinawae. The sequence goes on from BSDF01000006.1 coordinate 35,118,182, forward strand.
ACACCAATGCCAAAGGTGGAGCTCCTAGTCAAAATGAGTACAACTATTCTATAATTTATGCACAGTTTTGAGGCCAGATTTACTGTGTATTGATTATATTTAGGTGGATAAAACATAAGACAAAGCTGGAATGTGTCAGGAGAGAGACACTGAGTTTGTTCTAATCCTTAATAGAAGCACAAGCATGAACACATAAATCATAGTCCTGGCTGTGCTTTCCCACTTGAGTCCCCCACGCCAGATCCTGCATTGTCTTGCAACAACATTATAAGAAAAATATCAAGAAGCCAAACTGACCTTTCTAAATGTGTCTGAGTTTACAACATAGGTGTACACACAGAGCACCGCACAACTAAACTGGAAAGGTAATGAAAGCAAAAAGGAGTCTCACTCAGACCAGAGTAATCAAGACAAGTGACAGTCAAAACCTTTATTCTCAGTCTCTAATATCACAGGTAGGTGCCCTAAATATGACTGGATTAGCATTTCTGAATGGGATAGAAATCTCTCTCTCTGCATGAACAATTTTTTGAAATCTCGAGTATAATAAAGTGCAGAAAGGAAAAAAAAATCTGAAAATCAGATGAAAGTTCTCCATGTTTGATGATTTTTGTTGTTTCTTTCAGAACATGTAGCACCCACGTATTTGCAGTTTGAAGGATGAATTGTCATAAAACTCTCTGATCACCCTAACATGTAGAAGACAATAATAGCTCAAGCAAGATGGTCCTGCAGCCATGTCTCATCAAAAGCCTTGTGCTTGTCACCAGAAGTAGCACCAGGAAAACCGACACTGGCAAAAGCAACTTGTTAGGATAAAGAAGCTTTAAAGTGAGGCAGGGGTTCCACAGATGACAATAATGACATCTGAGAACTAAGAAGGTGCTCTTCGAATCCCAGCTCATTGACTAAACATCTAAATTTGGCTCTGTCTCTGTCATCATTCATATGTGTAATCATATTATTTAATTCTGGAAAGTCTTTAGTGGTACAATTTACATGAAAGGAACCTTCTAAAGTCTTGAACTATATAATCAATAGCAGCAGTGTGGTTTTCATTGATAGTAATGTTTTGACCCCTCTTGTGTGTCAGATTAAGAACTAATGCCAACTACTGACCTCTTTATCTATTTGGTACAGCATATACTATATATGATAAATACATTTTCCTGAAATTAAAGTCTGGGTAGCAAAGAACTGCCAACTAAGAAATGCAAATAACAAAATAGTGAATATACGTTGTTTAGCACAGCAATACATATGATAGTAATAATCATATCGCTGTCAGAGTTAATGTGGTATAGAACAGCAACTGAAATCTACCATTAAAAATCTAAGGACATGCAGCTCCTAAATCATCTAATAGTTTATTGCTAAGCATAAAATCATATCTCAACCATTGACTAAATGAAAATGGAAAGGGGTTTATAATGTGACTAAAACACATGCTGATCGTGAATAATTTACTCATTAATAAAAACTAATAAGCTGATATCCACAGCAAATAATTGCTTTTAATTTTTCTTTGTCTCACTACTGTACAGAAAGGAAAACACAGATTTTATGAAGTTCTACTCCATCATTATTTTACACTTATGCTGAATATCTCACTGATCACGTTTTTCAGGGTCCATATATCTTGAGTTTAAATTTGAGTAACTAAACTAAACTTCATTGCTAACTAAACTGGAATATACAATTAAAATAACTGTCAGAGTCTGACAGAAACCTGTAAATATTATGAAAATCAAGGTTAAAACCATTCCTTCAGCCTCTTGTGTTGGGTTCTCAAAGAAAGAACTCATCCTCTCTGACTGCGATATTTTAGAAAGATATACTTGTGTTCTGGGACACAGTTCTTTAGTCCATCCTCTATTTAATCCACCTTGAATGTAAATGTTAGAAGTATTCCTTGTGCCACTAAAGGTAGTACCTTGAAACCATCATGAGGACCTTTTACTGTATAGCTCTACATAGGAAAAATGCAGGTAAATCAGCATTGCTTTCCAATCTGCGGCCTACTTTTGAAACATGTCCTTAATATTTTTAAATCATAATCTGTATGCATGTCTGGTGTTTTTTCCACATGGGTACCTATGACTGTATGCAACCTTGTATTTTGTGCATGCATTGATAGCCTGAGAACCTTTGGGACCACCTTTGGTGTCCTCCATCTCTGGGCTTACTCCAGATACCACACTCCCAGGGACATGTACTGCAATTCTATAATCTTGCCCACCAAATTTGAACCATTGAGTCTGGAGATAGATGGGAACAGAAGAGGCTTTCGCCCTGCCTTGAGTCTAAACCAAAGACATGTCAGCTAGAATCAGTCCCAGATCTTGCACACATAAATTGGGTAAAGTTCTAATGGTGAATGTACATATTTGTCAAATTAACACCTCTTTCCAGCCACAAGTAGAAAAATGCATTGATGGAAAAAAACACTGTGCTATGCAGAGCTTAATTTATTCTGTTTTTTAAAGCTGTAGTTCTGTTTGTGATATTTAAATTGAGTCTAAGGTATGTCTGTCAGGGAGGGAAGCTGGACAATTTGATAGACATGAATGGGGCCATCTAAATTTTCCTTTATTGCAATAAAAGACTCAAACAGAAGGCATACAGACAGCATCTCCAGATATAGTGGTTTGTTCAAGTAGTGTATGTTCTAAAAAATTTAACAGTGAGGCTATGATGATGGAAAAATTGTATCTCTTGAGAAGTACTGAAGACATTTGAACTAATTCTGTCACCTCTTACAATATTTTTCATATAGTTACTTTTGTGAAGTATATACACATAACGTGCACATAAGGATTTGAGTTTTAGATGCTACAGTTTATTTAACCTGTCTTTCCAGAGAGACAGATCTTCTATAGATCCTGTGCCATATCTGCTAGTCCTATGAGGATGATGAACAGCACTAGGAAGCTGTGCATTGGCTGTCCTATGTTGAATGTCTTGTTTACTCCCCTTTGAGTAGAACATGTTTCCATGCATACTTTGTAGGACAATAAAGTAAGAAGGAAAATCACTCTCACAAAGTATAATACAAATGTGAGTCTCTTTTGGCAGTAGGCATCTTTTGAAATGTAAAGCCAAACTGCTATTTAATGGTCCTGGGAAAAAATTGCTGATGTTTTCTTGTGCTCTTTGCATGATTTTTACTCACCAGTCTGAAGACGTAAATAAACAAGAGCTATTTAAAAAGATCCCATCCTCTGAGCACCTTTCTGAGGAGAGTATGTGAACTTCTGAGTAGATCCCGACTTACAGAAATTAATACTGCTTGCTGTGACATACCTGTACTGAGCTTCTTATGGTTTAGTCCTGCTGAATTGAACCAGATTTTAAAATCACAAATTGATTCCAAATTACCTGCTTAAAGCTAATTCCAACAAGCTCAGCTCCCTTTTCCTGCTATTCTCTGGAGCCATGCTACCAGAGCTCAGCTTCCTGAAATTTCAGGAGCTCTTCCTATCTTCCTCTACCTCCTCCTTCTCCTGCTCCTCCACAGATATGCACCCAGTTGAGCAGTAATAATATTCCTTGCCCCTGCTTTGATGTTCCTTGCCCTCATTCTGGCAATCAGATGATATTTTAAAGTCAGCAAGAACTTTGTTGCAGAAGCCATATTATCACAGTTTCCAGGCTGTGTTATAGGTATTATTTACTTGTTTGGTTTTAAAGTGCAGTTAGTAATTTTAATATCACAGAATCAACCATAACCAGCCAATGACAGCTATGATGGGCAATCAAAACATCTGAGACTGAGGTGAGGAACCTGAAGTCTTTGGACAGAGAAGCTGAGTGTCCTCTTTTTAACAAGTATCACTCCCAAAATAGCTTGTTGCATCATCCTTTGTCTTAATTATTAACTATATTATGACTATTAGTTTATGCTAACCTAGGGCATGTGAGTACAGAAATAGGCTACTTACTGTGAGATAACACAGCATTAGACTAGTCACTGTACTGAAGTCAGACTAAATTAGACTTGCTACCCTAGTCACCACAGCGTTCTCTCCTCGGTTGGGTCAGGATTATAAGCAGTACCATCATAGCCACATAGCAAGGTTCTGTAAATATTGAGTCCCTGGTTATTGTCATTAATCCTATAGAAATGAATGAGTGGCTTGTTTTACAGAAAGTATGAACATTCACCTCTGCCTTGAAAATCTTCCTGTAGCAGTTAGACTCTGAAAGCTTGATTCCACATGAAAAACATCTTCACCTCACTCGGAAAAGCATTTGCAGTAAATGTTTACATGCAAGCACATAGCTGCAGCCAGTAACAGCCAGTTTTGGTCTTTATCACCTTAAATACACACATAAGTCTTTTGGTGGATTGTGCTGGACTCAGTAGTTTATAGGAATGAGTAAGGGATACTGACTTGAGAAAAGTTGAGTGAGAAATCAGAACCCTGTAAATTAGAATGAATTCCAGGTCTTCCATTATTTTTTTCACCTAGGAGAACATATCCTACTGTTTCCTCTGCCCTCTTCACTCCAGGTTTCCTAAACAAAAAACATTCTCACCTATTTTGCGTTATTTAAACTACTCCAATAGCTGTTCTTCCACGTCTCCTGTCTATTCAATGCAAGTGAAAACCGTAAAATGAAGTTGAGTAATTCTGGCACCCAAAGAAAGTGCAAGGAGACACTTTTGAACAGCCAGAGGACACAAAAGCACTGCTATATTATACTCTTTGTCATTCCAATTTTAACAATAACAATAAGTATATTAATCACCAGCACCACTGAAGTTTTGTGTGCAATTAGCATTTCAACACCCTCTCCCTTTGCTGGGGTGGAGCGGTTCACCTCCATTGTGAGCTGTTCTTAATTGTGGTGCAAGAATGGACAGTTCTGTGATTGCATTTTGGAAACTGGTGGTGGTTCAGTCATTAGAGGCGAGCTCAAGTTTCTTTGTTTGTTTGTTTATTCATTCCTGTACTTGTACTTCTGCTGTGTTAACTCATGGAAATTGCTCAGGGACAGATTTAAATCAAAACAGACAGTTTCCATTTTTGCTCTGTAACTAGTAAGATTTGTTTAAAAGGCGCTGCTGCTGGAACATAAGGCATGTCTGGAATGTTTGTTTACTTGCTGTTCTGAGCATGTGCCCTTTTGTTAGAAGATAGGTCTTTCTGCAGTGCAAATCTCCAGTGCCAGTGGCTGAGCCTCTTTAAATAATTAAAATAATAGTAGATTGAGATGGGTTATTCTTTTTTTTTAAAAAAAAAAAAAGCCAAAGATGTGTGTATGCTATTTAATCCAATGGCTTCAAATATTAACCTTGTGCTTTACTGGTCTTTTAAAGACCTCCACAAACTGCACAAGCACACACTTCTAAATGGTTTCTAGGATTATTCCTCAGCAACTTGAAAATGTTTGTATTTCTTCTGTGTTGGGTATATTTTGCTTACCCAAGCAGACAAGTCCTTTCTGGTTAATCCTACCCAGTTCTGTGACTTGCCCATCCCCTGGGGATTTGGTGCATGGAGGTTATTTGTTCTATTAATCAGGAGGTTCCTAAATTCTAATCCTTGGTAAAGCACTGGATTGCCATCTGACCTTGGCAAGTCACTTGACCTCCTTTTGCCTCAGTCAATCCAGCTGGAAAATTGGGTAAAAAGCAGGACTTTACTGAAAAACAGATGCTGCATCCGAGATGAGATTCCTTTTGCAAATAATAAAGCAACTATAGTGAGACTAAAACGGGAACTTTTGCAAGAGGCAACTTACTGAACTTTACTAATCTTTGTTACAGTTTACATTTTGGTAGGAGATTCATCAAAATGCCTTGCTTGACTTAACAATGTATGGTAGTGGATGAATGGCTGATGCAACATTTACACAAGGAGTTTTGTTTAACTTGAAAGACCACATATTTTTCTTCATTTAGTAATTTACATTGGCTTCTTCTTGATGTAGGAGGAATGAGGTAATGGAGGGACTAGACATGAATATCATATCTGACTGAGCCAGCAATTTGCCATGGGCCAGATTCTCTGGCCTACTCTGCTCTGCTTCACTGTTCCTATGGAGAAAAAAAGAAGGAAGGAGCAGCAGCTAGTCCTTCTTTCCTATTTAGGAAGGCAAAAATGCATTCTTCTGAACCTTGCTCCCTTTGAGGAAAGGAAAGGGCTATGGTCCTAAATTATTTTGCCACTCTGTCATTCATTTTTTACTCTTCATCACTACTAAGCAGTATACTAATGATGTAATTGGTACTATCTATACCGATACATGAAATTTCAGTGGGGATTGGAGTGTCAGATGTCCTTTGTGCAAACCTAACAGAATCCTGATATTTTTTATAGAAAAAATAGCTCAATACAAAAGCTTTTACTTGACAATGTAACAAATGGGCAATGGAGACTGACATTATTGCTTGACTGGAAATGACTTCCCAACAGGGGACAAGAGATAATAGATGAGTGAGAAGTCATGATGAACAGATGCATATACTTAACAGATTGCAAAAAACTTTATTTGTTCATTTTTGTGCATTACAAAAATTACTTATGACCTTGTTTACTCTTAAAATATTATTAAAATATTATTAAAATATTACAGCTCCATATGATTTGAGTAAGTTCATCACTGCTATCAGCAATTCGTTAAAGTCATGATATAAGGCTTGAAAGGTGGGCCTGTGTAAACCTAATGAGTTTCAACACAGGAAAGTGTAAGGTCTTGCACTTGTGCTGGAGTAATCCCAGACATCGATACAGACTGGGAGAAGAGTTCCTTGATGGTAGCCCTGTTGAGAAAGACCAGGGGTTTCTGGTGGATGAGAAACTTAACATGAGCCAGCAATGTACTCTTGCAGCTCAGAAGGCCAATGGTATCCTGGGCTCCATCAGGAGAGGGGTGGCCAGCAGGGACAGGGAGGTGATTGTCCCTCTCTACTCTGCCCTCATGAGGCCCCACCTGGAGTACTGTGTCCAGAGATGGGGTCCCCAATACAAGAAAGATGTGGAACTGTTGGAGGGGGATCAGAGGAGGGCCACGAAGATGATTAGAGGGCTGGAGTACTTCCCCTATGAAGAGTGGCTGAGGGAGCTGGGCTTGTTCAGCCTAGAGTAGTGAAAGCTGCTGGGGGACCTCATTGCAGCCTTCCAATACCTGAAGGGAGCTTATAAACAGGAGGGGAATCAACTTTTTTAAAGGGTAGACAATGGCAGGACAGGGAGGAATGGATTAAAGCTAAAGGAGGGAAGGTTTAGATTAGATATTAGGGGGAAGTTTTTTCACAGAGAGAGTAGTGAGGTGCTGGAACAGACTGCCCAGAGAGGTGGTGGATGCCCCATCCCTGGAGGTCTTCAAGGCCAGGTTGTATGGGGCCCTGGGCAACCTTGTGTAGATCCAAGCCTGGAGGTTTGTGGCCCTGCCTGTGGCAGGGGGTTGGAACTCTATGATCCTTGGGGTCCCTTCCAACCCAGACCATTCTATAATTCTATGATATCTACTTAAATTACTAGATAGGGGTTAGAGTTTGCCTGTAGGATGTTAAACTCCTAAAAAAAAAAAGAGGTTTTCTATGTCCTTAGTGTCACTTAGATTTAAAATAGAAAGTGGAACTCAAACAATGGAGGCTAGCCTAAAATGAAATTAGGATTAAATGGTTGCAGACTTTGAAAAGCAGAACTACCAAATTTAACAAAAATAATTCTCCTAGGTAAAAGAAGAAAACAGTAATTAAATGAGACATTCAAATTTTCATAAGGTTGAGGGTTTTGGGTTTTTTTTTTTCCAGTTCTTCTATTGGTCCTTTAATCTTGGTGGCAAAGGTTCGTATTTCTTCTTACTGATTCTCTCTGACAATAAGTTAGCAACTTTCCTTGCAAAAATATGTTGGTGGTAGTTTAGGTCACACTCACCCTTAGGGAGAAAATTAGCATGGTAAGAGTCTTTGTTTCTTGTCATAAAAAATAGAGAGAAGTATTGTTTTATTTGATTCGATTCCCTAAGCAAGAATTTCTATTGTGCACAGTACACAGAACACAAAATACACCATGATAGCATTCAAATTCCTTTTCCATGAAGCAGGTAATCTTTAACTGGTAAATCAGTGGTATGATATGGCTTTGAATGGCATCTCCCATATCATGTTCCCTTAAAGTCCCACTGACTAATTACCAAATAAAGAATATTTCTATAACCTGTCAGCCTCTACATGACGGCATGAAAGTAGTTCAAAAATCAGGTAGGCATTTTAGAAAGAAATCTTTCAAAGACTTAGGTTTTCTGAAGAAAGAGATTTTGTTTTTATATGGAAAATTCCAAAATTGTAACACTCACTTTTATCTCAAAACAAGACAAAAATAAAAAATAATTTAAAATCTATATTTACAATAATAAATATTATCTTATAAAAACTAGCATTTTCTCTTATTTAAAAATAGAAAATTTCAGTATACCAGAGTGAAATGATTCATTAAAAGCTTTCCCCAAAAAACTGTAATTGTATTAGAAATGGTTCAGTGAAAAAGGGTGATCTGTACCTGATGTCTGGTTAAGCCATGCTGTATATAATACAGTGCTAGGTGCTATACAAGAGCAAAAGCAGGAATGATCCCTGCTTTTCTGAGGAATTTATATTCTAAAGAGAACATGACAGGTAAGGAGGAGAACAGGCTCATCTTTGTTTCTTCCCCTGTCCCTTCTGATCCCTGCCCACACCAGTCTCCTCTGTTCAAGTCTGCATCCCAAACCAGCATATCCCTTTTGAATCCTAAATCTACTGACAGGTCATCTCCCAGCTTCAGTTTCATTCAGACTTTACACCACTGGGTAATGTGCACTTCCATCTCACTGCAAGATGGCTCAGTAAAGGCTATCCGATGTGTGTGTTTGGTTCTGGGATTCTGGTGTTGGGTTAGTTGTATGGAGAGACTGCAGAGACAGAAATCATGCCTTTCAACATCATCCTCTTTTTGCTCTCTGCCTTTTGCCTTCTTGCGCTGATGGTGGCTCTTACACATTAGCCAGAGTTTGTCCAATACTAGTGACTCAGTACATTTTCCCAGTGGATTCCTGAGCCGTATGTTTTCATGTGTTTACAATATTTTCCTTTTTCTACTGACACCTATTACTCATTTTTACCATCTCCCTTTTCTTGACTGATGCTACTGTATTAAGAAGGGGAGGGGAATGTGCAAGCATGAAGATGTGGGCATGGATGGATAATTTTTCCATGTTTTACGTGATGGCTGGGAAATATTTTACGTTTGTCAATTAAAACTCAAGGCTCAGTTCTACATTTTTCATTGATGCCGAATCACTGGAGGGCTTGGAGGGTAGGGAACTTTTGTTTACTGACACCACTCTTTCTTGGCTCTCATTTCCTCCAGATTTTATTTTTGAGGTTTAAGCAGTTGCTACAGATAACCTGTTCTGGTGAACAAAATGAAAAACAATTCAGGCTATTGTATTCAACCTGTACAGTGTCTTTAAGTGAGAACTGAGGGTGTTTGACCCAATCTAGGTCAGGCTCTGAGGAATTAACCAAGCAGTGAACTCTAATATACAGCTCGCCTGTCTTCCTGAGAACCTGACTGCATTCACTGTGTAACCGCACAGCCTTCTGATAAAATTCACCTTGTACTAAGGACTAGTTTCAAAAGGAGGAAAAAAACCTCCCCCCACTTTCCTGAGGGGAAATACTTTATGCTTTCTTCTGGGCACATACAGAAAATAGTAACATTTTAGTAATGTCACTTTGAAAAGAAAAATCTATATATTCTTTAATTGATGCAACAGTTATTTCGTTGAGATGGCCTTCAAGCACTTTTTTTTTTTAATTTGTCAGGAATTAAATAATCTATACCTGATTATGTGCATGTATAAAAAACATAGACACATGTTTAGGGTTTTTTACCTACCAGCCAGAGTTCTCTATCAACAGTCAGTAAATCACATTGGGTTTCTTTTTTTTTCCTCCTTTTTTTCCTTTTCCTTGATCAAGCAAACAGTATGTCAGTGCAGGGAAAATCTTACTGCCTGTTTAAGTTAGAATTCTTCCACGTGCCTCTTTTACTGTCTTGGAGAATTGATGGAGTTTGGGATCTTGTTCTGTCTCCTTTCCTTTTCTGGTATATTTCTATTTAAAGTCTCACTGTCTCATAAAGTGCCTGCATTTAGTGTCTCTGGCTCTAGCAGTTTCATCTCCTGTAAGAAACACGGAGGCTTCATATAAGAAACAGGTAGATAACAGCTACCTCACACCGGTGATCTGTAAGGCTGTATTCTTAGGGCCTCATACAGTACTCAGAGAAGTGAGTGGGCTAGCCCTTGGACCAAGCCTTTACTTTATGCAAAGATCCCCAAAGGAAGATGTGAATAACACTCAATGCAAAAGACTCTCTCCTTGTGCTGTTGTTTTCATTAGAATCATCGTAGCATTCATATCTTTTCTTTAAAATCACGTTCCACTGCACCAGCAGAGAGCTAGAAAGAATAGTGTCCTTTTCACTCAGCTTCCCAAATACGTTTTGGGACAAGCGGTAGTGATTATAGAGGCAATGTCATGTATTAGCATGATTAGACTGCCATGCCTTAGATACCGTGCAGTTCCCAGTACTCCAGAGCCTACATATTCCTGCAGCTCCCCTGTGAAGGAAGTAGCTTGTGTGTTGATGGATACCATGCAAATTGTTCTGTCTGAAGGATCTCTTGCACAATCAACCTATTTTGAGACGAGAAAAAAAATGGATTCCCTCTGCCTGTGAAATACTGCCACTCAAACCACACCTAAATACCAGTAGGAGACTGAAAGTTTGGGGAATTGTTGTTTTTGGCTAGCAATTACTATGCAGCATACAGCCAGATCCTGAGCATAAATCCAAAACTCAACTAAAACGGCTTAAATGCTCCAGGCTTACACCAAACCAGTGTAATCAGAATGACCTAACTGCATGCATGACCATCTGAGAAAAAGCACACTGAACTGATCTGTGCAAGTGCATGTGAAATTTTGAGATGTACTGTCTGCTTTGCATACTTTTCATTAGTATTTACAACTATTTAAAGAAAGCTACCGGTGTTGTCAAAGCAAATTAACTTGTTCTTTGAAAATCAATCTTCCTTTTTTTTGAGGTGTATACTGTATATCCTCACACATTTTTTGCCACTGATGGTTTGACACGTTTTTATCTCCATGAACAACAAAGCCATGTATAATTCCTTGCAATTGTCTTTTAAGATATGAAGGGAAAAAACCCTAATTTACAACACGAATATATTAGGTTTTTATATAAAAAGCATCACATGTATTGATCAAAATGACTTTCTTTACAATATTTGATGCTCAAAAGAGAACTAATTGTATTACATGTTATAAGTGTATATTATCCTATTCAAGCTGTGCCAAACAGGAAAATTGACAAGAAAGCATCTACACCAGAGTTACATACCTCCAAGTTGTAATCAGATAACAGTGTCTGTATACCAAAGTAATATTATCCTAAAGGACCTTTTCAGATTCTGTCTAACGAGAGCTTGGAATATCTTTATTAGTCTTTATGTAGATTAAAAACACCTTCCGCATACATCTTGCATTTTTATACCTCTTAGTTTCCAAATATATTTGTGAAGGCTAGACAGTCTTTGCACATAATGAAACTGTTACTCATATAATTCAAAAACCTAAAGTAGGACAGTTAATCTAAAGCACATTCATATATACTTATAAACAGTACAGGATGAACACAAAATTGTCATGTATGCATACACAGCATATATATTCCATAATAAACTCTTCCTAATCAGTTGTGCACTTTATAAAACAATGTAAGAGAAATGACAATGCTGTCATTTGTATATTCTCCCTCAGTTCTCTAATGGAAAGCTTTTTTTTTTTCCCTTGCCAACTCATTGCTGACAATGTTAATGATTCACTATAAAGCAGCTTCTGTGCTATGATTTGTGACATTCAGGCTGGTTAGATGGGAGGACTAGGCAGGTTTCTGGGGAGTGTTTTGGATGCAGAAATGCCTTGAAGATAGCACTTTATTATATTTAGGACAAGTATGACATCCCACTTCAAGGAAAAGGCCCCTATACATATTGAGAAGGGATTTCTATGGTTTAAGTGGGGAGGAGAAGGTTAGTTTAAAAGAATGCCTCTGTGTTTTTTGAGACGACATAAAGATAGGAGGTAGAGAAATGGAGGCAGGAGGCAGAAGGATTATGGATAATGGAAGAATTTTGCCTGAGGGTATGTGCCTGCTTTGCCTATTCCTGTATAACTAGAATATTTATAATTCAAATACTTATCTTTAATAATTAAAAACCAAGGAATATTAAAGACAAAAGGTAGAGAATATTATGTACACATATGTAGGCATCATGCATTAAATCCCTACAGTTGCAAAATATAGCAAGAGGTAGATTTAAAGGAGGTTAAAAAAGTTAATATTTTAAAATGTCTTGAAAAAAGAATTTCTAATTCACTCCAGTTCTGCCAGAAGTGCTACTCCTTACTTCTTATTTCTACACATAACTAGTCATGGGGAGAGCTACTAAAAATACACTGCATGGTAGCTTGACATCAGCACATCAACAATTAAAAAGTGGATACAAATATTTCAGGTTTTCACAACCTTAAAAGTTTTGCTCATGATTTATGAAAACATCGGATTTACCAGGGCAATTGCATTTTGCTTTTACAGGACACTTAGTTACATAGCTTAAGTAAACTGCTAGTTGCAACAGAATGTAATATTCTACCACATTCAGTAACACCCTCTGATCTGCTTTCCACAGACAGCAAAGAAACAAAGAAAAACAGCCATTGCTGTGGATAGAGAAGAGTGTTTGAAAAGAGAAAGAGACCTCAAATATGCCCCTAGGTATTATAAAGCTGTCAATTACAAGCAGAAAAACAATACAAAGGTTGCAAAAATTTATAAAGAGACAACTATGCAAACAAATAAAGCAAAAATTAATCCATTAACTTTGAACGATTTATAAGATTCCATTTCAAATATTATAAATTAGCACAACAAAATCAAAAAGGCTATAGCTAAAAATATTTCAGAAACAGATCTTGGAAACCAAAATAGGAGTAAATCAAAGATTCAAGTCAAATTATTCACTGAGGGCAAAGTGGTTCGATTTTGAAGTATGTTGCCTTTATGAAAGTGAATTTATGGATGATAGCTTAAACTAATGCTTGAAAATCAGAGGTGTTAATATTTACACCTTTGCTCATTACAGCAAGGAAAAGATTAATGAAGAATTAAACATCCAAGTCTCTTTGCTTCTCCATCAAACACAGTAATCTCTGGCTGAACATTAACGCAACCTGACAATAAAAAAAAACCCTCTTCTTCTGCATATATACGTGTGTATGTTATATATATAAGCTTTAAAATGGATGCTAACACACCTGATTATTAGTTTAATATGCTTATGCTGATATTACACTACAAGAAATTAAGAAGACTAGAGAAATCATTACTCCAAATGGAGGAATCTGTTCTAATCTAAATATATCAGAAAAAGTAGTAAAATGCTACTGTTGAAATATAAGTTCATCCTATACAATCTACTGCACCAGCCCCAGCAGGTTTAGATTGACCATGATATTGAATTGTGGTTTTTAATAGAAGTCTGAAATATTACAGAACAACTAAAGACTCATGAAGGTCACTGTATTTAAAGTACAAATGTCTGAACAAGATTTTTTAGTGGGGTTTTGGGGGGTTGATTTTTTATTTTCTTTTACCCAAAAAATATCAGGAGTTTTCTCTTAGGACGCAAACCACAACCTATCCCAGACAGCGAAGGGTTCTCACTGACTTAATTCGGTTTTAGGTTTTGCTCACAGGACAGAGAAACAAGAAGAGAGTTTTTATATCATTTTAGGACTAACAACGTAAGTCTTAAAATTTTCTGAAAAAGCCATGCATAGGTAATAAGGGAGTACAATGCATTATCTGTTCAATACCGAAGCGAGAGACAAAGGCTTTCTGTCTCATCAAGACTTGCTATGCAATAAACAGTACTGGTGAGGTTAATGATAACTAACCAGCTATGGGTGGACCCAGGACAGTGAGTTTGCAACCTGAACGTATCCTACCTTAACCTTGCATCCACTGTGGCACAAGCTCAAGGCAAGCAAAGGATAGGTTGGCTGCCGTCTGTGCCCACATCCTGTCAACACAGGTTGATGATGATGAGTAATAGATGGGAAAGATATGTGATGCTTAATTAATTACATTTGACTGTTGTGCTTTTTCTTTTTTTTTTTTTAATTTATTTCTGCTGTATGCATTTTAAGCTTCTAGTAATCACAAGCTTTTAATTTTGGGGAGGTTTTTGTGAAGAATATGTGTTGAAAGTCATTTTATATTAGTTTATCTAAATGCAGATGCTACCTGGTTATGGGCTTTTTATTGAGGGAGTGGTGTGTTTGAAGAATTCCACTTTAAATTAAACTCAATTTCTTAATTTATGCATGTCTGTTCATCTGAAAGGCTATTATTACAAAGAAAAGATCTTTTGACAAATTGATACAGATCAATATAGTAGTGCAAGCAGATCACAAATGAACAGCTCTTATACCTCAGTGTATAATTCCATCCAAACACAGCCCCATTTCCTTTCCTGAATTTGTATCTATGGAACACTTCCATCAGCCTCTCTGTGCTTCATGCCACCTACTTCCACAGCCCAAGTTGCTACCTCTGGTTCTGCTTTCCTGGTACGACATAGAAAAGGGTCACTGCTGAGCTTTACACTCATGGCTGCTCCAACACGCACCTCCGAATTCAAGAAAAGATAATTAAAATTAGAAAGAGTAAGGGAAAAAAAAACATCAGGGGTTTGGGGTGTTAAGCTAAAAGGAAAAGGTTCAGTCCAAGCAATCCCACTCTTCCCAGTATGCAAACCTGCCTGGGGTAGCTTCTTTTCTTTTCCTTCTTATTTTTTCCCCCTTTTTTTTCCTTTTTTTTTTTTTAAAATTAGCCAAAATATTAAGGACTTGAATGAAGTAATATCCAGAATGAAAACCAGAAGAAACTATACCTGCATCAATATGTGTTCAGGAACAATACAGAAGGTGAGGCAGCATATCAATGAATCAATGCATATCAGTGAGCATTTAGTGGCACAAAAGTCACTTTTCCTATGCCATACAAGATTTCAGTGAAATGACAGAGCAGTGAACTGCTCTGCTGTGGACTGCAGCAGAGACTCCACAGTTTATATTTTTGATATTTTTTAACTGCTGGCAAGCAGCTGGCAGCAAAAGAATACTGCTACTCACAAAAATCTGTATTCTTTACCTGCTACACATATAATCCTATGAGTATTAAACACTGCAAAAATTGCCTTCTGAAAAATGCTGCAATTGTCCATGTGAACCTTTTCCGATGCTTGATAGCCACTTTGTAGCATACACTTAAGACAAAGAAGGAGGAGATAACAATTTTTTAAAATTAATAGCATATCTGGCGCCTGGAGCTGAACATGCTCAACTCTTAAGCATCTTTTATAATTATAACATGTGAAATGCCATCAGTTTAAAATTAGTTTATTACAGACATAGCAAATGTCTGCCTGTATGAGTTCACTACGCTACAGGTTCTCAGATATCTTCTAGATAACCTAAGCAAGAGGAGTGACCCTACTAGAATGTGAACAAACCTGCACTCTGATGTATGCAGCTTGTTCCTGGAATTCCTATTCAGTATTATCCCATCTTTTCCTGCTTATCATATTGCTGGGCACAGTACAGGTCACACATATCATAAGCACTTTGACAAGGTATTGAAAAACTATGACCAAGTACCCTTGAGCAGAGATGCCCCAGAATACACAGGCAAGTTGCTGAACATTGGATTTGCAACCTCAGTTTCGTAGCAGAGCTGCTGGAATTGTTTGATCTACACTCAGCAAAGCACTTTGGTCCAGTAATGGGTCAATGCCAGCAGTTGCTTTCCCATGGCTTAGAAATAGTAAGTACTTTTATGCTAAATCATACTCATATGAATGTCACCCCTCAAAATGAACAAGAATCCTGGTATGCTCCTCTGGTTATCCAACTGCATGTGTGAAGGTAATCTCTGTGTTGGCAAAGACATCAGGGATTTGCTATGTCTGTACTTGAACAGTGCTCATGAAAACTGAAAGATTAAGTGTGGGGAAGTGAGAAAATTGCATGGCTTTAAAGTTCTGGAAAATAAGGAAATAAACAGAGACTAGGCAGGTAGAAGGGCCAGAAGGTACAGGTAACTGTAAACAGAAGTTTATTACAAATTATTTATAGGTAAATCCAGGTACTCCTAGGAAAATACATCCAAACTTCAAAACAAATGCAATGCACCCACACTTTTGGGGGGCTGGTCTGCTCAGACTTGGTATGTATTACTCTGGTATGTATAAGGGTAGACAGTAGGAGAGTATGGATACCTACATATGTGTAGACAGACCCTCAGTTCGTACACCCAGTTTTATGCCAGAAACCACCGATGTCTAGAATGAAAATGAAGGAAATTGGCAGGACATCATGGATTCCAAGATATTTATAAACTTGGAAAGCTTTAACAATGTAAAGCTGTCTTAAGATGGAGCCAACTACTGAGAATGCTGGCGGCCTGGAAGCTAAAAAGCTCTGTATGTTCATCTATAGATATGTTTGAGCATGTTTCAGCATATTTGTGCTCCTCTTGTAATATACTAAAACTCAGAGCATATCCCTCTACCTGTCAAGAGCCAAGTCCATTGTTGCCTTTTGGTATTAGATTTCTCTTTTTCCTTTTCACCATCCCACCACCAAACTTTTCATTAGTGCTATTTTTTTTGCATAGAAATTGAAATGACCTAAAAAAAGGTGTATGTTGACCAACAGAACCTAATAGTGCTTTTACAACTCCTGCATGACTTTTTCTTGACAAAGACAGAACTCCAAGCTCTTAAATTAACAAAAATTCTTTAATGATATTATGATAACATTTATTCCAACTTCTGAAAAAAACAGTGCTAGAAAACAGCTGAGTAATTATGAAACCCTATCCAATAGACAGCACATAGACACACACTCGTGTCCTTCTGTGTTGTGATAAAGCAGCTGAAGTAGCTGAGAAGGCTTTACCTTAGCATCTAAAGGCATGTTGCCCACAGCTAGAACACAGTGTATATGCTCAAACATGCAACTTTCATTCAAAACAGCATGTGTGTAAAGAATTAAGGCACCAAGAGCCTTTAAAAAAGAATCTCACAACCCTTTAGTTGCCTAATTGCCAATGCTAGTCTGAGTAATAAACAAAATGTGTTAGATATACTAGAGAGCAATTATATATGATTAGTATCATATTGAATAGAGTGATTCATATGACTGGTATGTTAAAATCACTGATTACACTCTGCTAGGAAAGAGGGAAACTAAAGGACAAGCAGTGAATAGTGTACACTAAAGATAGCATTATCTGCTCTAAAATTATTGACAAAGTAGAAAAAAAAGGACTTGGAATGCTTATTGACCAACATATTAAAAGATAAATCATGAGATGAAGTAGTGGTGCAGGAGTCAGCAGCAGGCTACCAGATTGAATTTAGGAAGAGGATGAACAGCTTTTTAAAAATCTATCTGAGATGGCTAGGTAGAAAAATTGCATTGTGGAGGATGCTAATCAGGAATTATATATGTGCAGAAAATTTTACCCTGTGAAATATCCTTGGAGTCTCTGAAAACTCTCAACAACTTTCTAATTTAAAAAGTATTTAAACAAATTCAAGAAAGTTCTAGAAGAGACTTTATTCTTATGGGTAATAAACGATTTGCTGACAGTTATCAAGGTGGGCACAGTGTAACTTCATTTTTATGTGCAAACAAACTACAGTCCCATCCAGTAGTAAAACAGCCAGCAGCCTTTCAGGAGTGATATATCAGACTGTATTTTTCTTTCCATCTTCTCTTGCCTCTGATTGAGTTAGGGGCTCCCAGCTCTTGCTGATTTCAGAACTCAGTAGGAACTAAGAACTGGGAAACACTACCTGTCTCAAGATCTCATGGCTCATTGATCATGGCACTGGACCAACCCTGCTATGTGACATTCAAAACCTCTGCATTTATCACTCACGCTGAGGGTGGCTGACCCCCGCTGCAGGAAATATAAATATAAATATACGTATATGTATATACAGCAAAAACCAGATTTGAACAGACTTAAGAGGAATAGAGCATTTAAAACACAGGTGCAAGTAGTAATTGGGATCTGTTTAAAAATACCTTTTGGATTACTGGAAAAGAAAGAAAAAAAAAGAAGAAGAAAAAAAAAAAAATATGTTTAGCCGTAGAACAAAAAAGAAAGTTTGTTTCAAAACTTAAACTGTCCCAGTAAGGAATGAAAAGATTTTGAAATAAATAGATAAGGGGGAAAATGAAACATTGATTATAGTGAATAAAAATCAGCAACAACCGAATGCAAATAACTGAAAGATTGAAAAACTCCATGTCCCACGGCGTTCATAAAAAATATTGTTGTAGGTTTTGCAATATATCAGAAAAAATAGTACCTAGCAATGACATATCTACTATGCCACAAATGTAAAATTATCAGTGTGCAGAAGTGGAAGATTCATTCAACAAATATTTATGTTCTGGAAAGATGATACATTTATATTTCATAGAAAAGACAAAATACTTTCCATTTTTATAAGCAGGAAGAACATTAAATAGCAGCTATTAAATATTTTTAGATCTGCAAGATAAGTTTACGCCAAAAATACATTGGCTAAGAAACTCCATGAAACACTATTGTGGACTTTTAACAAATATTGAAAAAGTTAATATTGTGCCAACATCTTAAAAAGACAATCTTACATGGACCTAGCCTATACCACTGACATGAATCCTGAATTAAGTAATGATAATAATGTGATATAGCCACTGAAGAATTGAAGGTGATAGCATAATGTAGAGGAATGTGGTTGTGTGGAAAACAATCAATCTTCATCTTGTTTTGTGATGGTATTACAGGTTTGATTGTTAAATATACCTGCATCTGTAGTAGTCAGAATAAAATCAATCTGTTTGCTTAATGAAGACAAAATATTACAGATTACTAGATTACAGTCTACAAGGAACAACATGATGATGATATTCCTAATAATAGAAAGGATTTTAGCCCAACACAAAAAGATATGGCATGAATAGTTGAAAGCAGATGTTAAATAAACTTCTATTAGAAATATATTTTAAAAGCAAGGTCAATTCAACTGTGGAACTATTTATCAGAAGATAGTGAATTCTTATTACTTGCAATCTTCAAAACAAGGCCTTTTCCAAATGCACATTATTTTAAACAGAGATTGTGAGCATAGGGCAAAATTTAAGTGGCATTTTTGTTGATTATCATGTCTTGTGTCCCTAAAATTTGCAAATTTTTCAACTATGTGAAAAGGAATTTTACCATCGACTTCTGTAGGAATAGTTCTTCTATATGAATAACCTCATATAATAACTGAGGATAATCATTTAGGATTATATGATAGACATAATGGCCAAACATTAAGATGTTTGGATTTTGAAATCCAGTTATTAATTTCAGAAATTACTTTTTCTCCATATTTAAGGTTTCAAATTTTTGTTTTGTTTGCCAAGTACTAGTTTCTCAACAGCGAGACATATTAGTAGAAGCAAAAATATTTTCTAAAGAAATTTAAAACCACCGTGAACAATAGACTAGAAAATATATAACCAAGTATAATCCTGTACCAGTATCAGGAAATGGACAGTATATCTGTTAAATGAGGGGCCAAGGTGTCTGCATCAATGCAGATCAACTCTGGTACCTGACATTTCTGGCTACCTGTACTACCATTCTCTGATACTCACGTGTCATGACCTAGCAGACTAGAAGAAACAGTCAGTGAAATGGACTCAAAATATTTAGTTGGACAAATAGTGTCTTGCTGCATGTTCCCCAGATTTAACAGGATTGATGAGGCATCCTAATTCCAATAGTTCTATAACTTCAGAATTCAGTGCTGACACTGGGTCATCACTTGGGTTATAAGACCACTCTTACGAACAGAAAAAAAAACCTTTTATTTCTCTCTTCATCTTATTCAACTGATCTCAGAAAACTCTGTATGTGTTTTCATAGTGCATGAAGAACTTTAACATTTTAACATGACTTTCTTTTAATAATACTTATGGAAGAAGTAGTTGCTCTATGCCAAATTACAGGCCACTGTTTGAATGAAATCTCTCTACCTAGGGATTCTTCCCACCTCTTCATATATTTGCATTTATCTTCCAAATCTATTTTAATGAGCTCTATATAAAAATGAGAGCTCATACTTCTCGAGCCTGATGAACAGGTAATTACTGTTTTGATTCCCATGAGAGGTCTTTGAAAACCCATCTTGTCATGGAAGTTAAGGGCATAATGTTTTAATTGTAGGTAGGAGAGTGCTGGGATAGTGCTTAAACTGAATATTCTACCATGCAACCATTGTCCAAAATATCTTTACACAAATGACCTATCAATTGTGATACAGCTTTCACCTGTGTGTTAAAAAGAGGTGAGATATTCCTGCCAGGGAGTCTTGATTATTCTGTCTCTCTGCTAAACTAAGAGCTGGTTTTGGTATTTCTCTGCTTCATGAGTTTACAATAAGAGAAATTAGTATGCTCCAAAGATGAAATTTAGGTCCATACTTATTGATAATCTTCTCACAATTAACAGGAGCACCTACATAAACAAAAGCAGGAGAAAAATATTGTTTTCTACCTAATTTTGGTGTCTATGAGCTGCATTCTCATACTGCTGGATATCAGATTAAAAGATGACAGTTCCAGAAACCTTCCCCCTACAATAGCTATTAGGCAGATGATGTAATGGGTGCACCCATGGGTAATGGGTGCAGCAAATTCTGTCTGCCCTGAGGCACAATGTCCCTGGGACAAGTGCTGCAATGGGAAAATTCTGTACACCAACAGTAGTAGCAGTGGAGTACAGTCCAAATGTTCTATAGCAAATAGAGCTTATCAAAATTGTCTCAATCCTATTTTTTAACACTAAAAAAAAAAAAGAATTGGAAGCAGAAACTTGGCCAAAGCACAGATTTGGAGGACCAGCCTGCAGGGAGAGAAGCTACCAGTTGAATCATGCACATGTGACATAGTTCCTAGAAGAACAACTGGAAGTAGAACCTCCTACAGCTAACTGTTTAGCTATCAGCTCAGTAACTGATTGGTTTAATACCTGATTTTCCCACATCAGATTGTATCATCCCTTGCATTATGCAGATTAGATGAAATAAATCGAGAATCATGATGTCTGCTTAAGTGCCAAAATGAAAAAGATTATTCCATTTAGACCTTTTATGAAGAATAAAATAGTTTATTTTTATTTAAAATTCGATTTAACTTCAAAATGCATCTATTTTTAAGTTTTGCAGGAAATAACTTTTCTTTAAAGAAAAATGAAATAAAATGCTTTTCCTCAGATTAAAAGAAACATTCTGATTAATCCAAAATGAATGTTTTCCACTTTACATTTCAGAAAGAAGAGGAAAATAATTTAACTTTACATTGGCTCAGAAGGTATATTTTTTCAATTTTTCCAGCATAAAACAAAACAAAACAAAAAGTCATTTTATTTGCTCAGTTCTGTACATAGATATAAATGGAGCCTACAGGAGAGACAGGTGCTCAGCATCTTTGAAAATCAGACCATTAAAGTAATGATTTTACCTTATTGATCTTAAAGAGAAAGGAAATTGTACGATGAATATATTTAGAGATGATACCAAAATAGGAAGGACTGGAAATAGCAAACATCAGAGGAGCTTAGAAAGTATTAAAATGAATACGATTTAATGTGGATAAATGTAAAATAATACACGTGGAGGAAAATACTATCTGGCACAAAATCAAAGGAACATTCTACAGGAAGAACAGTAATGTGGAAAAGATTTGGGGTGAGAGATAAGAACATATTGGACATGAGGTTTCAATTTCATGACGTTGCACAAGGAGCAGATCTATTCATGAAAACAGACAGATACGAATTAAGATTTTGATTTGCTTTTTGCTAACGATTAATGTAGTGTTCTACTTATCATTAGCCAAATTCTCATTTACTTGGAGAACTCAGTTTATTCAGAATATCCTCCTTTTTTTATATTACCTTTCTGCAAATAAATTAATCTGCTATTATGTTCAGCATGCACAGCAAGTGTCACAGAGAGACTCCAGGAAGCAAGTATTACAAGGTGTGATCTAGTTTGTGTGAGGCTAAGGGTACTATGTGGTGAGACCTTAAGGAAAAGAAGCTGTGATAACAGTTTTTAAACATTTAAATGGCAATAGTCCAAAAGGAGGGAGAGATGATTAACTGAGGTTTGAAATGGCATGTTGAGGAACAGTAACTTGAAAGGGGATAGAAATGTGTATGTAAAAATTAAAACCAAAATGTAAGTCACAAGGACAATGAGACGAAAAGAAAAATTACCCTAAGGTAGTTAATGCATCGTGTCTACACGTACTTCAAAGGAGATTTGATAAAACCTCAAGAGCATTTGAAGAAGAGAATCTTTCCATGCAGGACATTGGACTATTCTATCTGGATGATCTTTCCCACTTGTTCCAGATTCAAAGTGTTTTGGTGTGCTTCTTTCAATTTTCTAAATCTTAGACTCTTTTTTTTTATTTTCAAGGCCGGTGCTGTGGTTTAGACCCAGCCAGCAGCTAAGCACCATGCAGCAGTATGGTTTTGCTTTGTTAATGTTCTTCCAGTTCAAGCTGATAAGGATTGACTGGGAAAAACAGAAGGGCTGGCAGGCGTTGTTGGGTTTATCAAGTCTGGCATTTTTGCAGTGATGTTCAGATACATCCTTGACCAAGCGTAACAGGCAACTGTCTGAAACCTCTGAGTCCAAGATTGACAATATCAGAACCTTGATGTTTTTGTTAATAAATTAAATCATTCTGCTCAGAGGAAATGTTCCAGAGCTTCTTCAGATGCAAGAATGCAGTGCAGAACCAGTTAGTTTACATTTCAAACATCTTCAAGAGGTTTTCTGCAACTGTATGATTTTGCATTTCCAAATGAATATTGAATTTCTGAAGAACAGGATGACAGTCTCAGATAAAAAATTTTTAAACTAAGAAAAATTCTCCAGGTTTCTTCCCAGCATAGCCCTGCTCAATCCAATCCTTGCCTGCAGGGATTTTAAGATAGAAATCACATGGCTAACATTAAAATCTTGTTAAAGGATTAGGGGCCGCATCTTGAGCCAGGTTAAATTGAATGCAGCTCCATTGGCTTCAGCAAAGTTTTACCCTTCCACAGCAGTTGAGGATCTGCCCATAAAAATGTCTTGAGCTGGTTTATTACAGGAATGGATAGGTATCTTCACATTTGATGTCTAGATCCAAGTTTTCTTGACCTGTTACAGGTGTCTAGTTCTTGACAAACAGAAATTGAAAAATGACATGCAGAGTAAAATAGTTGAAAGTGCCTTGCAAGGTAGGAAATGCAAGAGGGAAACCTGATAATGCAACATTGTGTTAACCCATTTTCATGGATTATGTCGCATATTTTAATTGGATGTGTGCGCACATTTTTTTCACAAACCTATTGCCACACTTTGCACATAGGTTGGAATGTTCTATATTTCCTTCTATCTTTTACACTTCATGTGTGTGTCCCAGCCTAACTTACAATCCTGCCATCCAAACCCTACATAAAATACACAAATACACATGAGCTTTTCCATAGTGACTCATTAATTATTTTTATGGCATCTTATGAGGAAAACATTGTCATTCCCTTTCCATAGATGAGAGAACTGAGACATGAAAGGAACATGGCCAGCTTTGGGCCACAAAGTAGATCAGTGTCAGGTGCAGAGCTCCTGGCTCTCAGCCTGTTTCTATTTCTTCCCAAAAGGAGAGGGATAGCCCTATTCACATGCACCAGCAGCCATGAAGGCTATTCCAATAGGTAGGACCAAAATACTGCAATGGGGACATTCAACTAATGATGAAGACAGTGGACACCTGTAAAAACATTATCTTAACGCTACTTATGGAATTTCTGGCATAGCAACAAATATAAACTTTTCAAAGTCCACAGCTTAACCATTTGATTGTACTTTGAGTATATGAAATTGCATTTTACACACTTGTTTTCTCTCTACACTTGTGGGAATTCCAGCAATAAGCATCCTTGCCACATGAAGAATATTTGACAAGTACCTGTTTTGGTCATGTTAAAACTCTGAAAATAATGTAAATTTGTCATTATTAATTAAGTGGGTTTTTTTAATTATTTTTAAATTACATCTGGAATTTCTGAACCTCTGGACTGTGGCACCATCTTGCACAAAATATCAAGTAGTGTGTAAGCAACCTTGCCTATACACTGCAACCTCGGGTCCTTCTATATAAACAAGTTCCATCCTGCTTCATTATTAATATGTGGTAATAACATGCAATATAAGAGATACAAGAGAAGAGATTCAGGACAGTTGATTTCACAGTCTATCAGATACACATATATCAAATAAATATTTGGTGTATTTGTTCCTGAAAACTGGTTAAGAAATTACATATCTGAAAGCTACTAGTGGTGGTAGTAGTCACAGTAGTAGTACAACAAAATGAAAGCATATCAAAATGCTATTTGTATACTTTTATTCATCTCAATAGTTTGTCTTTGTTATGACAACAAAAAGTTGCTCTGTCCCAAGGCAGTCAGTCATCCGCTTGCTATAGACTGGTTTGATATTGTGGAAGATAAGATAATGACAGTTCTCTGCAGCAGGGATTGAAGAGCTTCCCTGCAATAATACTCAGTTGACCTGCTCACTCATCTGATCACTCTTGTGTTGGATCCAAAAGGATCCTGTTTTGTGTTGGCCTCCTTTGCAGAGTTTTTTTATAAGAAACTAAAAGAAACAGAGATGTATTTAAAGATAAGGTTGCATCTCTTTTTCACCAGGGAATATAATCTCTCCAACCTTGGGAGGATGAGAGTCTTGAACATCATTAGAAAGGCTGTGTTTATGGTACTTTTGGCTGGAACTAAAAATTAAAATGTCAGAAGACTCAAAAAGAAGGAAGTGCTTGGGAAATTTTTGGTCTAAATGTGCAGATAAAAGATCTCCAGGCCTTTTTATAAAGCTTCTGGCTAAGCAGACGAAGTTTGCATACTTACCTGAATGCCACAACTTGCAAGGCTAAAGCTGGAAGACTGGACACTAGGTTGGAACATTCAGTCATATTGTTGTTGCAAACATGTATCTGAACTGCAGATTTAGCTGTTCTATGGCAATGCAGCTTCTCCAGATGTTGCATTTCAGCGAAGAGTTTCTCTCAGCTTTGAGTTTTCAAAATGGATATTCAGTTTTCTAAACAGCTGTGCTCTGTCTAGACAGGAATCATTTAATCTACAACATCACAAGTCAGAATTACTTTTTTTTATCCTTAACCCTTTGTAAGGAAGGCCACATCAGACAGAAAAGATATTGTACCCCTCAGGTAGAGTAAACAATGCACAGCAGCTACCTTAGAAACAGAGACACTAGGCAGATGGATGGACACATATACTCTTACCAATACCTGCTAGCATTGCTTTGCTAATCTAAAGGTCAGAAAGCAAAGAGCAATCCAGAACATCAACATGGTTGTGGATACTCCTCCCCAGAGGACATGTTTTCAAGGCTCGGCGAAATCAGGTTGGCAGCTTAGGAAAGATGTAATCTTGCTCCCACATGTCTCATGCAAAACCACAGGAAATAGCACTCGTGTTTATCACACCAGAATTCAAGACATACATAATCAAGTGCCATATAGTCCCTTACTGTAAAGTGTAGGCTTTGGCTTGCTGTCTAAGGTCAAACAATATGTGTGAACAAGCATACAGAATAGTATTTTTCACCTGCAAAAGTTATTTCTCATTGTCACTGCCATCATGGTGTTTTTATGATTCATCCCTCAAACAGCTGCTTTTATGGATACACTCTCCTTTCCAGTGTCTCGTACGTACATTACAATCATTCTGCATAGGTGCTTAATGCCGAAATGGGTTATATAGTTCTATTTCGCTTCCTATTGCCTCCTTATCCTTTTTCTGACCACATTATACTTCACTTACACCAGTAAAAATGCACCAAAATGTAAAAGCAAAGTCTGATCAGAACTAATTCTCCAACAGGAAATTTATGTTCTCACTTCTGTAACTGCTATATTTAGCAATTGTTAGAGAAAGTACAAACAATTAAATTGCTGAACAAAAAATGACTGAATATTTATTACAGCAAAAAGCCAGATTATTGTGTAAGGCTGTTTTTTAGAATATGTACCCCTTTTAAATTCTAAACACGTATCTCTATTTTAGACATTTGTAAGGCACTTGGCAAGTACTGCTTAGAAGATGATAGCAAAATTTAATGTTAATATTTGAAAAAGTTTAAGTCAGAAAAGGAAACCTGTTTGAAGAGCTCAGCCTCTGCTGTGAAGGACAGATCTCATATCACATAGGCAACAGGAATTAATTTCTGGCAATTTTCACTAATGAGAACTTAGACAAGACAGGATATTGTAAACTGTGAATTACTCGCGAAGGCCAAAGCTTGAGGTCCATTTTAGTTAACTAAACCCATTGCGTTACAGTTGTGCATGCTACCAGTCCTAACAGGCAATATTCACCCTTTAAAATCTGTGTTATTTTGGGTGTTGCCATCATCTCCTCAGTTCTGCATCCAAAAATCTAAAACTCTTGCTATAGTTCCAAGTCTACAGGTGAAAGGCTCTAGATACTCTGATCATGATTCTTCATCCTATCAGTCACTTTTTCTACCATCACTCCTTCTCAGGACTCCATATGAGCAGTCTGGAAACCTGAGGGCTTCTAAAGGAAAGAGAGGAACATTAGGGCTATTAGAAGGGACAAAATGTGAGTTGTAGCTTCCTCTCATCCATCCACAGCTATTGTGGAAAATGTGAACCCCAGAAGATAGCTACTGACTAAGGAAGCTTGAGAAATTAATCTGGGCGTAGCAGCATTGCCAAAGGATGGGGTGAGGTCCCAAGAAACTAAACACATAAGATCTATCTCTGCACAGATGGTTTTGGACTTTGGAATCCAGGAGGTCCAAGAGTCATTTCCACACTCTGTTCTGCCATTGAGTAGAGAGTGGATAAAACTGACCTGCACTGGAACTATTCAGGGGTCATTTCTCCATGGAAATCCTTTGGGAAATATTGTCCTTTTAGCCTCTTCCCTAGGGTATTTACTGCTAGAGGAGACAATCGGGCCCAGACATATTACATACAGATTATCCACTTAATCTCATTTCAAGAATTATTGGTATCTCTCCTCCTGCACTTGTTCTAAACAGACAAATGTATCTTCTTTTGACTGCTGCATAAAAGGGTGTCTCTTTCACTGTGTTAAAGCTTAGCCTTCAAAATCAAATTTTCCTTATAAAATAAAAGGGAAATATATTTGATGGAGGAAATTGCAACTAAATTAAGATCAGCATTAGATAAACAAATCCTTAAATGGCTGCTAGCTATTGATTTACTTTCGGAACTGATTTCTCTGGCTCAGAAACTCTTTCCCATGCTTGGTGGAGAATACTCATTTCAACCCTTGGGCTTGGTGTACACTAAGGAAATTTTTGCCAAATCGACAGTGGTTTTAAAAAGTATTTGCCAACACGGTTTTAAAAGTAATTGGAATTGTTGTTTAGGCTTCACTGTGTTGGAATCGAGTAATAACAGTTTGAATTGTTTGGCGCTTCATCTATCCAAAGACCTGAACTGGCTTTTAAGCAAGAATTCAAGAGCCCATATTAAGAAATAATGACACTCCCAGGAGCTCTGAGTGGCATTGATCCTCTGAGTTCACAGCTTTTTTCCCAGTGTTCCTGGGATTTTTATCATATTTCACTGAAAGAAGAGGGTTGGGGTTTTTTGAAACATGCTGCTCTTAGGCACCAAACTCATGCAACATTTGATAGATACAGATTGCAAGCTTTTTAACATACTGTGGGTATTTATGAATTTGTGTCCCAACAGAGAACTTCAACCAGTAAGTAATGTTAAAAATGTACAGTCTGTCAGACTTTCTAGGTAATATTGTCAATACTATTGACAATAGTATGGTTCTGCATTAGGACTTCACGTAAATTTCTGTTTAAGTAGCATCTGTTAACGTGCAAGCTTGAAACTTGAACCTGTAGCTGCATTTCTTTTGGTGAATATTTTTATAACATGTCCTGAGTAATTTTATAACACCAAGGAAGACTACACGCCATGATCAAACAGTTGTTACTTTCAAAAAGTCTTTTATTGTAAACTCAGAAAATTTGTGATATTGATAGCTTCTCTATAAAGAAAAAAGAAAGAAAAAGAAAAAGCCTTCTGTACCTTCTGTGTTATGAAAAGACTGATCTTACGGTTTTGCTTTAACTACCCTGAAATCACTTATGTAACTGCATTTTGATGGGCACAGATGCAAGGATTCTATTAAATAACAGCTGTATTTCCTGGAGGGGAGGCCCTTTTAATAGCAAAAAAAAAAAAAAAGTTTGTGGAGTAGGCATTTAGCTCTGTTTTCTCCAGTAGATGTCACTTGCAGTACATAATAATTCATGTAAAGAAGTCAGAGTATATAGAAATACATTGCTTTCCTTCAAATTTTCAAGCCAAATTAAAAAACCATTTCAGTGCCCTGTGTATGTAGTAAGTTTGGCATTTGGTTTATTCTAACAGATGGCATTGAAATAACAAAAGGTAAAGCATTTTTGTTTCCAGTTGATCAGTGAGGATTATGTCTCTATCTCCTGTTATTTGAAATAGCAGAAGGAGACAAATTTACTTGTTGACACATGTGAAGTCTGGGTCACACATGATCTAACATTGTATTGACAACTAGGATTTGGCAATTACCAGATTCACGATAAAGAGCAAATGTATTATGTAATTATTTTTTATTTCGGAACCATTAGTGTTTTGGGGAAAATTTTGTAGGGAAAAATGATAGGAGACACACACCTCCCCTCCAACAGCAGAGCTGTTTTCTTGCATCCACAAAGAACTTGTGGGTATATTATGTATTTAAGGGAAGTGTCTTGTGTTATAGTTGATTAGAAATGTAAGTGATGTTCTAGGAGCTTCTTATATTATTTCTATTAATTTTTAATCTAGTTCTTTTGCTATAATGGTGTTGTAACACTCTTCAGTCAAATCACTATGGATTTAAGCAAATGCAAAAAAATTAATCTTTGGGTCCTCAGTGCCTCAGGGATACACCATGCCTCCATGATCTCAAGGCCACTGCTGATGGTGAGATTCACATTTTATAGCTTGCATCATTTTCCTTGTGTCCAACTGACATGTCAGCTCAGACTATACATTATAGAATTTAGACACTGGTGTTCACTTGCTGGCTGACCACAGTGCTTGATGTCTCCTGTTTGGGTCCATCCCTCCGCTACTGTTCACCTTGACAGTCCTTCCTTTCAGCAGGTACAGGATTGCTAGGACTGTTGTATTTATTTCTCTTCCACTCTCTATTGTATGGATGAGGTGACTGGAAGACCCAGTTTTGGACTTTGGTCTTCTACTTTTTCCTTTCTGGATTCTGATCAAAGAGCCACAGGTAAATCCAAGCACAGTTTAGTTTAGAGAGGCAGATAAAATGTAGTTATGCTGTCTTCCCATCTCATTCCCAGTTGATTCCTCTATCTCCCCCAGGCAGTCACACGCAAATGATTTTGAGAGCTTTCAGAAGCAAAGTAGGCAGGAACCACCAAGATGTGAACATGAGCCCCACTATTATACCCTTGTTCTCTCCCAGGAGAGACTTGAATAATTCGAATGTGGATAAACCATGTCCTGCTCTAGAAGAGTTTGAGGAACCTACCATGGGACAGTAGTGGAGACTGTTAAAGCTTTGTCTCTCATCCCCAAAGAAACCTGATGACCACTGTAAATGGGAGGAGTAAAAGCCTAGAAATGCAATGGAAATAGATTTTTTTCCCCAAAATGCAGATGAAGTCAAATACTACATGGGAAAATTTGGTCCTGGTAAGAGGTACCTGCTGTATAGATATAGAGGGGGGCACGTAACTTACCTCTGATAAACTTGGCCAGTCACTGTGAAAGAGCCAGAAGGAAATCTAAGACTGTTGACTTCAAGCTCTCTTTGAGATGCCCACAAGGTAACTTTCCCTTTTGTTTTTCCTAAAGGGAGATTCATTTATCTCTCCACAGATTCTGAAGGTCAGCAGGAATGGCCCCGAAACAGTAATCTGGCCTTTTACATTCCTGAGTGGCCCTTTCTAACTTATCTACTGTTTATCCATGCTGAGGAATATGCAGATTTAAAGAATTTATTGCAGAAAGCTCTCTGGATTTAAACATGGCACATACAGATATCTTTGGATATTGTGATGGCATGAGAGACGTATCAGCTTCTGACAAGCTCATCTAGGGGATTGAGGAGGACATGAGGTTATCCCTTTCCTAAGTTATTCGACATCTGGGTTTCTCCTTCTACAATGTTTTGACACAAGTCAATTGCCAGCTTCATTCATGTGAGTGGATGCTTTTAAAGGCAGCACTGCAAGAAGTCATGTGCTTCTTCTTAAAGAACCAGAGTATCCTATACCATTTCCAAATTGACATCCTTGCTTGGATTTGCTATCAGTATTGGTAAATATATATATTTAGCTTCACTTGACCCAGCAAAGCTCTATCTATCATGCCAGAGAGTAAGGACCTCACATTGGATGTAAAGGACATTGAAGAAAGGGAACTGGTTAGTTTATTAGAATGAGTGTTAAGTAATCAAAACAGAAACCCTTAGTAAAGGCAAACACCCTGGAGTAATTTCAAAAAGGCAGATTACTTCTGGCAGTTTTGCCTTTTGGTTCTGTGTTCTCATCAACATTTTAAGCCATTCAATTTCAAATATCCACAGAACTCACAAATAAGACAGGAGATCCAATACTTTATCGATGCTCGCAGACAGCAAAATGAAGAGGCTCTGATTTAAATGGTCAGGCTGGCCATCCTTCAAGCTATCATTCTTTTAAATCCCTGTGCTCCACCAATTTGCTCCTAGACTTGCAACTCATCTGATTCCCACTTCTGAGAACTAAATTCTCTGAAACAAGTAGATAACCTCCACTGGCTATGATTTTATGACAGTATTTGATTAACAGGTGATCCTTCTACTGAAGTCAAGTGAGGCAAGTCATTATTCTATTTTACAGTATTGCTGTTCGGGTATTCTGGACAACTGAATTTTTTGTCACACTAAGCAACGCAACATAGGAGATTGGCTACTCAAAGGAAACTATAATTCTCTTGGGGGAAAAAGTTAAAAATTATATCTGATCACTTTACACATGGCAGGTCTCCAAGTACATGCAAAAATATAGCACATTCAAAAAAGAATATTTATGTGTCCCTTCTTCACTACATATGCAGCATTTTTTGCCCATGTCACAAAAACTGTAACCACAATTTACAAGTATATGCACAATCAAATTGCTATTGATTTAGCAATGCCTTTCTTTGATGTCCCTTGCCTTAACCTCATTTATAAAGCTGTTTTGCATTATTTCAAACTGTCAATGATTTGTGACTCATGAATATTCAAATCTAATTTGCACTTACCTTTTTTGCATGCATGCTTACTTGTAATATGTCTTATTTGCCCTTTGTTTTGTGTTTATTTGCAGACTGTTTAGTGAAATAAACTCTGTTTTTAAAGTAACAGCATCTAGTTATGCAGTTCTCACCTTACTACAGGTTTATACCACTGTAACTCCATTGACTTAAGTAGAGTTTCTGCTGCTTAGGTGGAGAGAACAGAACAAGGTCCATGAACTCTTCTGACTGTTTTCTCGCTGTCCCTGAGTTCACATCAACATCATTTAGTATGTTTCACTTGAAGAGCAATGCAATTATTTAGTATTTTATTCAGAAAGAAATATCAGGGCTAAACTCTCTCATCCTAATGCTTCAAAGCTTTAGGACAGTTCAGGTCTTCAGATTTGAATAAAAATTAAGAATTCAGCCTTCTGACTTAGAAGAGTCCACTGATAACTCTTTATTATCAGAGCGGGAAAGAATACTTGATTTATTTTTATGGCTATAATAATAAACCCTTTCCCAGAAAACAAAATAATCCATCAAGAAGTATAATAATTGTAGCACAGCAGGTCCAAAATCTCATTCTTTACATGCGTTTTTAATTTAAAAACAAAAAGTCTGTTGAACTGTTAGGTGCCCAAGGAAAGTGGGATCAAGATCTTTGTATCAATTTTTCCCATACGAGGTGGACTATACAATGAAAGCAATGCCCCTCTCAAGTACTAAGAATCTTGGTAGATGTTGGGAACAGTTACCATTAACATTGGCTGTAGACAGGACCTTCTTCAATCAATGGACTCTGGAAACAACAGCAAAAAAAAAAAAAAAAAAAAAAATTAGAGCACTCTTGGATCAAACAATATCATCCTACTTGAGTATGAAGAGCTGCTTGCCAGGGGAAGGGATCTGAAGTTAAACCGGGTGAGGAGGGTGGACAAAGGCAATTGATGATTTTCCATAATGTTTGAAAGCTGAAATTAACCTACAGTGGCAAAACCAGTTATGTTGCCGGATTCGTAATGCAACCTTATTTACAAAGCAGCTCTCAGCAGTTCAGATGGCTCTTGTTTTGATCATGTTTGTGACCATATACATGAACATTAAAGCAAGCAGAGTTTTTCTTTGAACAAGTGTTAGGTAAAAATATTTCCTTCATGGATCAAACCCTGCTCTTCTAAAATGGATCAGGGAAGAATCAAGGTTTGGGTGGTTACCTGCGCAAAGCAAAAGCATGAAGACTGAGACAGGAGTATTTCTTAGGCACTGTTATTATTCAGTCTTCTGTTTACTTTCAACCAACCTACTGGGAAAGAGGGCAAGTGTGATAGGTGACCAGTGACGCTTCAAGAGTAATGAAATTAAAAGCCCAAATGAATGCATTGTGAATTACTCTTAAGCTGGAAAATGTTTGCCCAGGCTATTCTTGGTGAATATTTTTGAAGCAAAGAGCACTCACCCTCTGAGGATGGATTGCACTGCCCTGATCTGCCGGGGTGTTCCCAGTTGGGAATAAGAGATCTGAGGCCAGAAAATATGGCTGCATTCATCCAAGAGTTCATTTCAAATGAATAGTTTTATCAACTCTTCCATAAAAGAGAAAAGTATTTCAAATGTTTATTTTAGCTTTGCACATGAAGAATAGAAATAATATTATCTGAGTATTTAATGTGAAGCAATTTTTTTATAAAAATCTCACATATAGGTTAATAATTGTACATAGCTTAGTAGGGCTTTCTTTTTTGTTTAATAGTGTCAGGAACATGTTTTTAAATGGCATGTCTCAGTTGTTGTGAAGTCCAAGGTAAAGTCGTGTGCCCTCAAACACCCAAGAAATAGTATTATCCAGTATGACACATGCCTAGATATGTCTTATTGTGATCATAATATAGCCTCAAGCTAAGAGCACAGGACAATCACTTGAGTGTTATTTTTTCAATGCTGTTTATGTTTATCTGCATCAAAGAAAAGCTTCTCCTAAAGCTATTTATGCCGTTGATCAATAGAACTATTAGTGATGGCTTATAAATGCATAAGAGACATGTTTTAAATTTAGCATGTACTTTAAAAATTAAATCTATTAGTACATTAACTTGATCATGTTTCATCACTGAAAAGCCTGTTCATTTTGAAAAAGCTGAATGTACCACCATGACACGAGAGATACTTAAAGTGTCAAACAAAAACCATGGCCGTGAATCACCTAAGTATGAATTAAAGAACTGATGTTTTCTTGTGTTGAAGGCTTGCTTCAAGGGTGGTGGTGACCATCCACATTTAGTCTCAGTAAGACGTGGAAAGCTGAGTGTTTTGCACAGGCAGAGTTGGCATCTTGCAGAATCCTGCCCTGTGTCCTTCGTTCATGTTCTCATTCAGTTAATGGGTCTTTGGTTTGGGCTTGAAGATACTGAAGGCTATCAGCATGGAAAACATTGTTGCAGAGATTCACAGCATTGTTTTTCTATGAAGTTTTGCCCTCCCCAATAGGTGAGGCCTACAGACCGATTGGCAGCCCTTCAGATGAGCGAGGATTAAAGCCAGTAACATCTCAGTGTTTTCAAGTTTTTGGACCTACTTTTGTTGTGCAGCCACACGCTGTAGGTCATTTTCCTTTCTAAGACACTAACATTAAAGTCAGCAGTGATACAGCACAGATGAGTTTTGCTCTTTGACTTCATTGGCTAACTGTGATGGGAAGAACATGGTGAATGCAATTATGTAAACACAGTAAGATGTGTCAGATGTACACTTCAGACATAGGGCTTGTTGTTTGGAGTTTAAACCAGTCTCTGCTCTTTAACATCACTACCAGAGAGAAGATACCATCCAATTCTCAACGAATACAAATGCCTAGATCATTTTATTCTAACATGGAAAAACATGATGTCTGAGAAAATGTTAAGTCTAATTGTTGCCCCTCTGCTTCCTCTTCATTGGTCCAGTGGGGACCAGTTTCTCCCATGAGAACTGTATCTTCCCATTCTCTGCAATGTCACTGTGAATCACCCTGCTCAAACTGCCAAGACTGAAATGGAAGAACATGATTTTCAGAATTATGCAGAAGAGAGGAAAAAAATAAAATGGGAACAATCATGGAGAGTTCACCTTCACAAAATAGTATGTTCCCTAACTTACCTTATATCTGAGTTTCTTTGCCTTGCATTAGTGAGGTAATTAATTTATCAGGAGAGATGAAAGGACCCAAACTGATGACAGCAGGCATGTGTGAGAAAGAAGTCAGGTGTATGTCTGTAATGGTGGGCAGTGTAAAAGTCTTTCAACATGCATTTTGTAAACGCTAAGAGAGTGTAAAGGAGTGCATAGAGAGGACTGCGAGATAGTGTCTCTACTGCTATTTCATCTGTGTTTGTATCCTGGGTATCTTCTGATAATAAGGAAGTCCCACAGTCCAAGGCAACATGTCTAATCTTCTTGTGTAGCTTCGACCACTTACAGTGAGAGGTTAAACTAAAAGCAGCCAAACTAAAATGTTTCCTGCTTGGGTAAAAATATATACATATATATATGTGTACTTCTTTTTAGACCCAAGGCTTCTTAGGGGAAATGCTGTATCCGAGGGCTGTTTCGTGAGCTGGGAGTGCTGTACTAAACCTCTGGGGCAAATGTTTGCATTGAATTGTTGAAAGAGTCTGAGATTGGCAACGCCACCCTGCCCTTGGCTAATGAGCCTTCCCCGAGAGAATATCAAGTGCAATTACCTTTCAGGGAATAACAACATACCAAAGAACCATGGACCCTGCAGAGAAAAACGAAACACACATTCGTAGGTAGAAACCGCTATGAATCAGCATTAATTATCCAATAGAGGGAACAGGGTTGCAATAAGTCTCAGTTCCTGACTCACACCATAGATCACAGCAAATGTGAGCTACTTAAAGAAAAAACATTTGCAAAGTTCAGCCCACCCTAACCCCCCTCTCCTCCTGTGTACACTTCTGCACTCGGGTTGTGGTTGGGGGCTACGCTTCAGGGACGAGTCTCTCGACCCCCAATTTGGAGACGACTGGGAGAGGCGATAAAGGGGGCTGGTGGCAGTTTGGGACTCGTGAACGTCAGCGGAACGGTTAATCTAACCCAAAGATTGATTTAAGGCTTCCCCTCCGCCGACGTGGCCGAGGACACGAAGCCTCGTCTCTCAGAGGTCCTTCAGGAGGTCGGGCGCTCGGGCAGTAGCCTGCCTTCGGCCTCGGAGCCGGGCGAACTTCGTCCCCCCGCAAATACAGGACAGAGTGGAGGGGGGGGGGAGGGAAGGGTGGGGGAGGCTCACAGCAAGACAGTCCCGGGCGGCTGCACATTCCTAGGAAGGAGACCGGGTTGGACGGGGAGGGGAGCGGGAAAACCGCGTATTTTGGGTTCAGTGAGTGGGGAAAAAAACCGCGTGGAAGTGTATGTCCAGCGCCGGAGAGCTGCAAGGGGCTGCCGGACGCGCCGTGACTGCCCGAGCCCGCGCCTCCTTGCTGCGGCGCGTCCTGCCGGGGAGGCGCGGCTGCCCGCCAGGGCTCTGCGCGGAGGCAGCCGCGGCGGCGCAGAGGATAGGCCGGCGGGCGGGCGGGCGGGCGGACGAACGGACGGGCAGCGTAGCGCTCCGCAGCCCCCGCGGAGCCAGGCAGCGGTTGCCTTGTGCGGTCCGAGGGGGGCTCCCCGGGGAGCCGGCAAGCCCAGCCGCAAACTCTTCGGACGTGAAAACGGCGCGGAGAAGGGCCGGCTGCTTTGCTGAAACAAGGCACACATATATTGAGTTTGTCAGGGATCATAAAATGTGAATTGATTATTCAAACAGCCATTGATTATAAAAGAATGCTTACTGCAGCAATGGGAAAGGTTAAAAGGAAATTGACCCTCTGCGTACGTGACATAAAGTCATTAGGTAAATGAGATATTCATACAGGGTGTAATCAAGGTCATGCTAATTTTATTTGCGGTATTCGACTCAAATCTTGAGCTTCGTTTGGGGGCAGCAAATTGTCCCCGAGGGAACTGGAACGCCAGGTAGACCCCAGGTGCCGTAGAGAAACGTAAATAGAAGCCAAGGATGGCTGCAAATTACCTCGAAGCCCTGTGCCCACGGAAGGGCACGATCCCGAGCCCCCGGCGTGGTGGCGGGAGGGCGGACCGGCTCCCGCGGAGAGGCGCGGAGAGGCGCGGAGCGGCGCGCAGGATCGGGCCTCCCCGGAGGGCTGTTCTCACCTCGCTGCTGCCGGGGTCGCCTCCTCTGAGCCGGAGGAGAGCTAGAAGTGCAGGCAATGTCAGAGATCCTCGCCTCTCCCAGATAGGATGGGAACGGGTAAAAAAATTAGATGTATTTATGCACATATTTATCCCCTCTAATTATAGAAATTAATCCTCTTACTTATGACTAAAAGGTAACGTCTAAGGCGTCCCTTTGATGTTTAACAGCATCATTTGTGGCTAACATTCCAACTGATTAAGGAATAATTGTTGTTAAATGCTTTACAAGTGGATAGTGTTTAATTGAGAGGCATTCATAATTTTACGGCTTACCACAAAATGAAACGTAATTAAAAACGCAGGAATTTCCAACTGATTTTATTCTAATTATGTTTATTGTTCAGACTAATTACTGCGCAGGATGGGGTACTTTTCCCCATCTCTAAATGGCACACGTCTCCCAAATATACCCTTGCAGGTTTTTCTTTTCCAGGTACAGGCTTGGGACGGCTTTCTGCAGCCTTCGGTCCCCCCAGCCTCCCCCCACACACACACACTCCCCCCACCCCATTATAATTAAATGCTCCAGCCTTTTCTTCTCTCCTCCATGCAACACCTTGGGATGTGAGAAAGTGATGGCAGTTCTTTTCCCTCGGAGCTCGAAGTAATTGTAGAAGGGCTGATGAATTTCTTGAAGAAACACTTGCCACACACTGAGGAAAACCATCTCCTAGCAGGATTTTACAAACCAAAGTAAACAAAGCACCCCAGGGGCGATTTCCTCCTTTTGCGCAGCTTACTTCTCAATTTACCTCAGAAGTGATCACAAACACACACAAGAATTACAACAGAAATCATACTTGGTCTGGGGAAGATATTACGGATGAAAAGCAGCAGATAAATTTAAAGTGTTCAAAGGAAGGGACGGTCATTAAAATACCTGCCAGGTGCTCTGCCGTTCCCCAACCAACCTTCCTTTCTTCCCTGTGAACTCAGAAATCTCTTCTGCATCTCTTTAAATACACATATTCCTGGGAAAGAAAAAACAAAACAAAACAAAACAAAAAACAAAAAACAACCACCCACCACAAAAATACCGCCGCCACCTCCCCCCCCCCCCAGCAACCTATAATAACACACACACACACACCCTCAAGTCCATTTTACCAACGCCTTGAAAACAATCTCATCCTCCCGAAAAGGGCGGGATGGGGAAAAAAGTTACTTGGCTAATTTCACTGTTTGCTCGATAGAAGAAGAGTTTAGTGTGTGAATGGATGTATTTATTCCTGAGTTTTTCTATTCCTCAGATGGGCTTTCGGAGAAAATTAGAGAGGTGTCTGAGACCATGCTACAAAAAATCAGAGCTTGGGGTTAAAGTGAATAATCAGACCGGATCAGACCCTGATAAAATGGGGGCTGAGGGCATCAAATGCCCAATACTGCTTCCAGTTTGCTCTTTTTCTTTGGGTTTCCAGCCGTTAAGAAAGGATCACACACGTATTTATTGCTCCTTTGTCTCCTTTCAAGCAGGATCCAAGCCCCCTCGCGTATGTGCGCGGTTCGGGGGGCTGTTCCTCAATTTGGGAGGGTTACGGCACTCACAGGTGTGTTTTGGCTCGTCTCAGTCTCCCTGTACAGTTTTTCAATCCTCCTGAAGGGTTTAATCTAGGTGTGAGGGTAGACAAGAGTTTAAATTCTACAGGGGAAATGGATGGATTGGGGCGGGGGCGGGGGGTGGGGGGGGGAGGAGGAGGGGGTAGGGGGATTCCCTCTTATGCAAGTTAGGAATAGCCCAAGCTTTCCAAAGGGATGTTTAAATTGGACTTAATGGAGCGATATCTCTACTTTTACTTTTTTTTTTTTCACTTTTTTTCTCCTTTAGCTATGAGTCTTGAATCCTTTCATTAAACTGACACAGATTTCCAGAGATGGGGAAAAGGAGGGGTATCTGGGGTGGACATTTTATGCAAATGAGCAAATCCGAAATGTATTACAAATCCACTGTAATAAAACTGACAGTTTTGACAGTATTGACAACATAAATATATGTTGGAACACAGCACTTTCAGACACTTAACCGATGAAGCAATAAAAAGATTCGACTACAATATTTCAAATAATCGACATTGATGTTTTGATACATCATTTTTATACCTCGAATCGATCTATCACTCTGTGACCGGTCAATTTTAAGTAAAAATCTGCTGCAATTATTTACGCTATTGCCGATGACGACCTAATAACTGTTTTCAATTAATTACAGCAAAACTAAGCATTATGAGGACTAACCGGCCGTATATTCCATTGTATGGTCCTTGCATTTCTTGTATGGAGAGCAAACACATATATGTTTATTGCATCTTCTTTGTGGGATCCAAAGAAAGACGTACAAAGGCGATCGCAATCATTTAGGGGAAGAAGAAGGAAAAAAAAAAACAAAACCCAAACCAAACACAACAACAAAAAAAAAAACCACCAAAAAACAACAACTCTTTTCGGGAACACACCGCCGGCTCTCGTCACGTACTTCTAGGAAACACGCTATAGTATTTCGTCAGCTCTTTCTCTAAGCAATACCAAACCGAGTTCCTAAAATTATTTTTTTCCCCCTTTTTCTTTGGGCTGCGCACAGATTCCTACTTCAAACAATGGGCCGAGGCGGTCTTGGGAAAAAAAAAAGGGGGGAGAGATTCGTGCCTCGAGTGATCGCCTGTGTGTCGTGAGAGTCTAAGTCTCCGTATCATTTGAAAAGAGGTAGGAGGATATTGTTCTATCCGGACCGAGAACTCCAGTGTAAAAAGGAGAGCGCTCCTCTTCTGGATTTTTGTAGGCAGCTGGAGAACAAAAGTGAGTATTTCGAGTGAGCGAGAACAGAGATCTCCGAGCAGAGTTTGGAGCCTTCTCGGATGCTCTGATACTGTGCTAAAGCGATTTACTTTGCCCTCGTTGTCCTTTTTGTTACGATGTCACACTGGGAAGATGGATTTAGCTAACGCTTCGGGCTCCTTCTAACAAATGCAAACTAGATTTTTAACTACACTGGTGGAAGCAGCCTGCACGGCGTTACTGGGAAGCCCTGGCAGGTATTTTTCTGTTTTGTGATGGAAACACGCACGTTAGCTGTTTATGGTCTTCACTTTTACAAACCTCCCAGCCTAAGACGTAAAACCCCGCTCAATTCTCCTCTGACATTAGCGCCTCACAAGCACCCGCATGAGATAACCCGAACAAACGCGAAGGGGGTCATCTCTGTGCCCCTTCCCACCGCGGCCCTCTCCCCACAGCCCGCCAGGTCGGACGGGATCCGGGAGGAAGGCGGTGGCGGGGGAGGCGGGGGTGTGGAACAGCGCGGCATACAAGACCAAGAGCCCAAAGCCCCTCGGGACGCGGAGGCGCGGACCTTGGGCCAGGGGTCCGCTCCGCGTCCCGCGCCGGAGCCCTGCGCCGCGCTGCAGGCCGGGCCCTGCGCGGGTCTGCGGGATCGTGTTGGAGCCCCGCCAGATAGCGCTAGAGGGCTGCTGATGGCACCGCCGCCGCCGCTGCCGGGGGAGAGGCGGCCCGGGGAGTGGAGGGCATCCCGCAAGCGCCGGGTTAGAGCCCCGCAGCCCGGGGTGGGGGATAAAGGGATCTCGGGAGGGGAGAAAGAACTCGGACGGCTCTTGCTTCGTGGAGGGTTGTGGGTGGGTTAGGTTTGTTGGTTGTGGTTTGGGGTTGTTTTTTTTTTCCTTTTTGAAAAGCGAGGGGAGGGGTGGAAGAGAGTTAAACGTGAAGTTAACAGGTAAGTAAATGAACCTCCTCCTAATCCAGCTCCCAAAGATCTCAGTCATACCGCAGTCGAGGTCAAGTAAAGTTCACCGTGATGAGCCACCACTGACTTTGTGGACTGGAAAGATTTTCGAAAAATAATAGATCGCTGAAAAGCGAAGTAGGCTATTGGCAGGGGCGGGGGGCGATATCAGGGTGAGAAGTTAAATGAACCCAGTGATCTGCAGAAGCTAAAATGTGCATGATTTCACAGGGGCACCCGAGATGGGACCTTGAAAGTCCTGCAGCTGCGGGAAGTCGGAGGCGAATCAAAGTGAGCTGAGGCGAATAAAAAGTGACTCGAGTTGTAAGAACCAACCTTACAGCCAAAGTGCGGTAAAGAGCGGTTTTGGGGGAAGGAGTTTGAACAGCGGCATAATCCTGATTATAAAAAGGAAAAGATGCTCTTTGCACATCACACTTCACCTCGCGTGCAAAACACAAAGAAAGATTCCCGTGGACTTTACTACGGGATCATGGTGATGTAATCCCGCAGACACATTTTACCATGCGGATTTCTTTCTTCATTAAATACGACACATTTCCTAGAACGCTAGTTCAAGATAAAATGCCGATTCAAATATGCAAAATTTCTCATCCTGTCCCGCGATATCCTTAGCCTGTCCATGGGAAGTTTTGCCTGCAAACAGAGCCCATGCGTTTCCAAACACAATGGCATCACCCCAAAAAACTTGAACTCAGCGCAAAACCAAACAAACATTGAATAAAGTTACAAACGAGATTAAGGTTCAAGTTATTTGTCCCCGTAGCAAGGCGTCAATTGTTCTAACAGATGTAGGGACGCTAAGAGGATTTAAACCACGCGAATTTAATAAACCAGATTAGCAATAGGTGCTTTCCACAAATGCGAGGAACCGTACAGTAAATCTAACCTAAATTATCCATCCAGAGCATCGTCTACAAGGAGTGCAAAAAATTTCCGAAGTGGTCCAATAGGATTTCGTGCAAGCATGGTTTCTTCCCAACACCCCCCCCCCTCCCGTACCCCCCCAAGAAATAAAAAAAAACCCCATCAAAACAAAACAAACCCCAACTTTCTACTTGCACTAAATCTTGCGCTAGGCACACACGCGCGCAAAAAACAGTGGGTTAAGATCCCCCGTGGAATATATTCTTGAAATCTGAAATATTACCTGTTGTGCCATCCGCTTTTGCAAGGCTGTGAAGAAGGAGAGAGAGAGAGAGGGAGCGAGCGAGGCATGTCTCAAAGCCAGCAAAGGACTAAGATGCCACACTTCGGAAAGGCTGATTGAAAACAGACTCTTCTTAAGTTTTAGAGGATTTTCTCTCTCACTCCCTCCAAGGGCTAAGAAGCCGATTTGGGAGTTTGAAGGGAATAGGTTTCAGCGTCCATATTTGTTCTGGTGCACTTGTAAAATCCGATTTGAAGAGGATCTTTAGCCCTCTGATTGTCTTTGTATTGTTTTTCTTGAAACGGATCTTTTGCCCTTAATGAATCCCCACACAGCTGGACAGCTCCTGCTCGGACACTGAGAGCGCTAACCCCAAACTGACCCCAATTTGACACCACAAGATGAAATTTTACCGCCTGTTAAAACCATTTCCAGCCTCGGCAAAAGGAGCTGGCT
The DNA here is from genome assembly GCA_027925045.1 of Hypotaenidia okinawae. Classification (NCBI taxonomy): domain Eukaryota; kingdom Metazoa; phylum Chordata; class Aves; order Gruiformes; family Rallidae; genus Hypotaenidia; species Hypotaenidia okinawae. Next base: position 35,160,428 of record BSDF01000006.1, read on the forward strand.
GTTGACTGAGATACACTTCCATACCGGACACCTCATTTCTCTTTGGACTTTCGAGCCGATAATAAAAAAGAAAAAAATAAGAAAAGAAAGAAAGAAAAAAAAAAAGCCCAAACAAAACACACACCCCCCCACCGACTCGTCTCTCACTCACACTTTTCCTGGAAACAGCCTTTGCTGTGAAAGTGATGCACGAGAAATGGAAATTAGTCAATTTAATTTTCCCGAATTACTGTGTTTTAAAAGAAATATGTCACCAGGCTGGCGAAAATAAAGTAAATAAAAAATGACTCAGGAATGTGGAAGCCCCCATCCCCTGCACGTACGTATCCCATTTTCCTACGAGTTCCCAACAGCATCTTTGTTAATAGCTGAGTACTTTCACTTAAGGGCACTAAATTGAGATCCCTTTTTAATGGCTAAACTGTAGCGCTTTATAAACCATGTTCTCTGTGTGCTTTAATCCACTGGGATAGTGAAGAGGAAAAAGGCTTCAACTCTTTTCACGGGAAAAAAAAAAGACACTGAGGGAACATGAAAGCCCTTCATTTACCATATGAATTTTCACTTTCTATCAAGTTTACATGATTTTTAAAAGTTGGTCCCTGCTCCAGATTACACAGATACACAGCAGGGCGAGCCAACGCAGGGGGTTAATTAGTTTGGGGGGGGGGGGGGGGCGGGGGGGGGTGGGAGAGAAAAAAAAAGGAACAAGCGAAAGGAGCAGCATTGACCACTGCAAAAATCTTTGGCTGCTTTTTTTGCAGCTATGCTTTTAGATTGCTTTCTAACATTTTCTTAGTCAAGAGAACAGAGATCTACAGGGACTTCTGTGAAATAGAGAATTACAAAAAAAAAATCGGGTCTAAAATTATATAATAAGCAATGAAACTCTTTCTTCCTATGGAAGCCAAGTCATTTAAAAACTTATTTTTTGTGAAGAAAACTGATGAACTTCTCCCACAGCTTGAGGTCTGAACAAATAGCTTTCAATGGAGCTAGATTACTTTTGCACGGCCACGTTATGAGGAAAGACCTCTTCTTTGGTGATACTGAAAATGTTTGAAATGTACATCTCAAGAGGCAAGGCTCCGAGTTTGCATTGCCTGGGTTAAAATACAAGTTTGGAAGGCACAAATATTTAAACCACGTCCTCTAAGCGGGTTATATGGGCTGTATCACAATCAAGTGATTCAATGCAAGTTTAGAAATCTGGCATCTTTGGGGCGGGGAGGGGGGTGCGACACGGACGACACACCAAATAGCGTTCACTGATGACTGGATCTCTTTAAAAATCTGTTAGAAAACTACAGCTGTAAAAGTAGGAAAGGATTTGCATAACCTACTGCTCTGTAGGTCTCCGCGCACCCAAAGGATTAGCCAAGCATTCATTACCATGAATATCTTGAATTACGTTACCGATTTATACGACAGAGTATAAAATACTGCACAAGAAGACTGGCTTTTTCCCTGCGAAATGAATCGACTTAACCACTGCTTGAAAGAGATCTACATACTAAGGGCTTTTTTACTCACCTCTCTTTACAGTCCCGTGAAAGTCAGTCACAGCAATTCGGTTGCTCTTAGGACTAGCTTTAATCTTGGATCCTCTAGGGAAAAAAAAACCGGGTCTGCTCTCCGGCTTCTGGCGGGTTTTAAGCAGGGTGCAACTCTGGCTAAAAAGTAGGAGAGGGACTTTTCTCCATATTCCCCCCGTATTTGTAAATACAGCCCTGCTCCGCAGGGCTCGGCGCTATCCGAACACGCAGGAATGCCCACTGGCGTTTGTCAGCCCTCCACACTATCTTTCTTTATATGTGAGGGCTGATTTCCCGCAGACATCATTGTTATGATGGCTCATTTAATCAAACTGTTTAATTGCTCCGGTAATCACTATCATCATCACAGGTACTCAATCATTCATCATTTTGGAGGGGTTTATTGACCTCTGGAGCTCATTCCCTGCGCCTATTAAAATCAGGCCAAATATCTATAACTACCTCTTGAGTCGTTTTCTTAAAGAAAAAGGAAAAAAAAAAAAAAAAGAAAAAAGACAACCCCCGAAACAAAAGCTCAAAAACTTAAAACCATCGTCATCGTGACGAAAAGCAGAACAAACACAAACAAAACCTATCTGAACAAATTTATTTTTTTTTCCCTGACGTGTATTTTTAAAAGCCATCTATGTATGAGGCCACATTCACAACTGGGTACATAATCATTGATAAATCCCACTATTAACGGGATAGTCTGTTTTAGATTTTATGTGCAGGGGACCGTGAACGACGGTGGGGGTTGGGGAGGACAAAACTGCAGCAATCGATAGTTTGACTATCGCTCCTCCCCTAAACTTCAAGCTTCCCCCATGATTGATGATCCCGGGTAGCTTTGGTAATTGACTGTTCTGAGGTAAGGCATGGTTTAGCTCCAGCAAAGCGATTGGGCGAGAGAAACACACCAAAATTAATGCGTGTGTGTGCGTGCGTGTGTGTGTGTGTGTGTGTGTTTGGAAAAGTTCATTTGGTGCTCAAGTGTGGGGGGTGCATCATCTCACTTAATTTGCTAAATAACCCCACTGTAATTAGCACTACCATTAGAAGGCATTACCGAGCTAATACTTCAGCATACATTCCACAAGCGCAACGTCGATATACGGCAAAGTCCAGCAACCTACACGAGTAAATACAGCGCTCACCGCCGGATCCGCTCAAAACGAACACGCAAACAAAAAATCTACATAACATCTGGATCTCTCCTACAAAAGGCTGAGCATGACTTTGTTTTTAAGCCTTTTTCAAAGCCTGGCAGCCTAATCGCAAAACTAAAAGGGATTTCCCCCTCTTCCCCTCCGCCTCCCCTCACCACCCCCCCACCCTTCCCCCCACCCCCACCCCCCCACCCCCCCAAAAAAAGACATCCACATCGTGCTTGATAGCAGCGATCACTTAATGAAGAGCGGTGCCAAACACGGTTTGAATGAGGCGTTCTCTTCATGCCCTGGAAAATTAATTTTTAGAAAAGCATAATGAATTGTCAGAGGAAAGAAGCCACGCTTGCAACATAACATGCTGGCGGAGACACGAGTACTTGGCCGGAGTAGGCTCGCTTCCCGGGGAAGATCAACTTTGCGCGGGCCCCCCCCCCCCCGCGCACACCCCCTCCCCTCCCCGTACACTGTAGCTCTCCGTGCCCCCGGACTCGCATACCGTTCGCGGCAACAGCGATAGCCGGAGATTTAAATAAATAATTCAGCGCACAAATCAGACGCTAAACATCGCGGTTAATCGGAAGGTATTTTGTTGCTAAAATAATCTAGCGCAAACCAACCCGGGGCTGGGCTTCTATCGCACTTTTCTTCTCGCTCTCTGCAGTTTTCCCCTGCCTCTCCCCCCTCTCGCACACACGCACTCTCTCTGTCCTTCCTCCCCTCCCTCCCTCCCTCGCTCGCTCCCTCCCTCCCTCGCTCCCTCCCTCCCTCCCTCTCTCTCGCACGCTCGCTCGCTCCTTCCTACACGCGTTGCTTCGCTCGGGGCAGGGGCTGCTGCGCGGCTCCCCCGCGCCGCGCCGCGGCCGCCCTGCCGGCGCGCTGCGCATCACCGGCGCTCTGCCGGCTGGGGCGCCCCGCCGCCCCGCTCCCCGCCGCCCCGCCGCCCCGCGCCCCGCCGCCGCCGCCGCCGCTCCCCGCCGCCGCCGCCGCTCCCCGCCGCCGCCGCCGCTCCCCGCCGCCGCCGCCGCCGCCGCCGCGCTGCAGGACTGGCTATGGCCACCACTACTTCCGGGTTCCGTCACTTCATTCTCCCGCCGATCAGCGCTGCAAAACTGAGCCTCTTCTATAAGGCAGCCAGCAGCCAACCTGCCAACACTTACTGACACTCACTCATCTCAGAGAGCGAGGGAGAGAGGGAGACAAAATACCTACCGGGAGGAGGAAAAAAAAAAAAAAAAAAAAGGAGAGAGGGGGAAGTCCGGGCTTTGCAAACTATTCAATTTTTCTTCGCATCTTTCCCCACCCCCCTTCACAGTACTTAAAAAAAAAAAAAAGCCAAAAAACCCCCACCAAAACAACCCTATAGCGGTCCTAAAAGGCAAAACCCGAGCGCGGAGTTACTGGAAGAAGAAACCGGGGTTAAAAAGATTCCTCCTCTCTTCTTCATCATCATCAACCATCATTCATTCACTACCTTGACATTCCCTGGCTTTGATTGACAGCTGGAGTGGCAAAAAGCCATGAGACACGACAGTTTGGTTACATGTGGGTTGCTGACGGGCCGATCGTAACCTTCAGTTTGGGGGCTTGACAATTTTTTTTATTTTTTTTTTTTTCGTAGAGAAAGAAAAAAGGAAAAAAGAGAGAGAGAAAAAGGAAAGAGAGAAAGAGACAGAAAAAAGAAGAAAACACAGAAACTCATCGTGGTTCTTGACTGATTTTTATATATTGTTGTTGTTATTGTTGTTGTTGTTATTATTTACCCATATTGGAGGATAGGAGAAGTCTATAAGTGGGTTGCAAAAAAAAAAAAAAAAAAAAGGAATCTTCTTCACTCTAAATCACTTTCTTTGCTGGACTGGGATATTAAATATACGACACATCCAGGAGTTTATTGGAGCGCAGACTGATGGCGCAAAGGGTAGGTTTAAATCTCCAACACTTACCTATATATAAATCCTCTCTTAAGAGGGGCCTGTCCGATTTGCTCTCCTCTGTTGCTGATGATGATGGCGGCCACTATTAAAAAATAGCAGCAAAAATTATTCACTAGCTTTTTGTGTGTGTGCGTGAGTGTCTCTCTGTGTGTGTCTCTCTCTGCAATTGTTCCACGCTTTTTTCCTCTCTAGCTTTTCCCCCAGCAGCGCGATTTCCCTGCTCTCTGCCTGCTCAGTAGCACGGGTTTCACAGGGGAAAGCTTGCTGCTGCTGCTGCTGCTGCTGCTGCTGCTGCCGTCGTTACTGCCGCTGCCTAGGAAAGACTAAGAAATACATATGTGTGTCTATGTATATACGAACGTATATATATGTATACACATATAGTAGCTGCTTTTTTTTTTGTTTTGTTTTTTGTCTCTGGCTTTGACAAGGACAAGGGGAATTGCTACTAAATAATGTTTCTGGTAACTTTCAGATTATTTCCCCCTTTATCTTCCTCCCCTCCCCCGATGCACCCTACCTTTCCTCTCTCCTTCCCAATGTTGATTTATTTATACAGTTGCTTTTGATTCTGCTTGTTTATTCATTTATAATTTTTTTTTTTTGGTCCTTCCTTTCTAATGCAGAGTAACTCTAGTTTCTCTCCTCCGTTTCCTTCCTTTTCATCCCCGTTTCCTTGTTAGGGTTTCTCCTGCCCGTGCTGAAGAGGACCATCTCCCCCCGCACACACAGGCAGGCACACACACTTTCCCCTTTTACCTCTCCCCGCACCCCCACTCCTCCCTCAGCCTCTCCAGCCTCTGCTCCCGATCCCAGTTGATTTCATTTTGCACATTTCTCTCTCTGTTGTGGCTGTTCTTGTTTTGTTTTGCTCTGTTTGTGTCTGTCCGGGTGCTTTACTCTCTTCTGACTTTTGTTGTTGTTGTTTGTTTGTTTTTTTTATTCCCCCTCTTTCTCTCTCTCTCTCTCCCTCTCTCTCTCTCTCCCCCCTCCCCCCTCTCTCCCTCTCTCTCCCTCTTTCTCTTTCTTTCTTCTCTTCCGGCCCGTTTTTTGACAGTACGATGAGCTGCCCCACTACGGCGGGATGGACGGAGTAGGGGTGCCGGCGTCCATGTATGGGGACCCCCACGCCCCCCGGCCGATCCCCCCGGTGCACCACCTCAACCATGGGCCGCCGCTACACGCCGGACAGCACTACGGCGCCCACGCCCCGCACCCCAATGTCATGCCGGCCAGCATGGGCTCCGCTGTCAACGACGCCCTGAAGCGGGACAAGGATGCGATTTACGGGTAGGTGCCGCCGGGCAGCCCGGCGCCACGGCCCGGCTCCGCAGCGCCGGTGCCCGCGGAGCGGCGAGGGCATGAGCGGGGCGGGCGGGCGGCGGGGGCTCCCGCGGGGCCGCGGTGGCGGGCGGCGGCGAGCCGAGCCCCGGAGCGGTGCGGGGGGAAGCCCCGGCGGCAGGGCGGTGGCTGGTAGCCCCCAGCCGCCCGCCCCGGAGGGAGACCCGCGCGGTGGCACTGCTACCGCTGGCAATTTCAGGGCGAGTGCAATCTCAGCCTGACTCTTAGCTGAGGTGCCAGCACCCACGGGTCCTGGAAAAAGAGACCTCTCGGGAGAAAGAGTGGACTGGGGGAGGTGTTGCCTTGTCTTTCTTTTTTCTTTTTATTTTCTCCTCCCCCCATCCTTTTTTTTTGTCTTTCTCGGAAAGGCCCCAGTTAGGAGTTCAGACAAGAGAGGTAGCTCTCATTGCTCTGGATTTGAGTAGAAGTGTTGTTCTGGTGTTCTCCTCCGTACCATAATAACACTCTTCCGACACTGTAAATAAAGAGCTATTCACATCGCGGAAGGTAGTAAGAATAAAAGGGATTCGCTTCTCGAAAGCTGCTCTTCCATGAGATGAAAGAAATAAACACACTGGGGGCACTGAGCTGAGTTTTTTATTTAGGAAAGAAAGAACATGAGGAAAAAGAAACACGTACCCAACGAAACTCGAGTCTGTGCCAGGGCATTGCTTAGGGGGAATGACACCGATTCCCTTCAGTGCCTTTTAGAAAAAATACTAAATGATCCTAAAAGGAGAGATAGAAGCATCTATGACAGAGTGTGGGGCCTTGATCAGGCACGGAAAGGGAAAAGAGACAAATGCATGCTTACTACTTAGCACGCAGATTTTTTTTTTTTTCTGACTACACCAACTATGGGAAAATATTTTGCGAAGTGCTCCCTCCCTCCGCCCCCTCCCCAGCTCACTTATCTGGACAGCTGGTATTTTACTTGGGTGTGCTTCCTAAGCCAGGAAACTTCACCACATTTTTGTTAGCAGGCCCCTTGAAAAATAAAATTACGTATTAAGTAGTTTGCAGTTGCCTAGCCGTGCTTCTCATTTTAGGTCATAGCTGGAGGGTAGGGATGGGATCTTTCAGGTTTCGCGTTATTTTAAGCTGCGGCGAAAAGTGTAAGGTTCCCAGCTGAGCTGCTGCCTGCGTGAGCGTGTTTAGTGCCTTGTGCGTTTGGAGGAGAGGTCACTTTTGTCCTCATCTCTGGGGACTGAAAGGGGGATGCGGCTCGGGCATTGCAGTTTGAAAAGGGAAAAAAAACCCCAAACAACCCACAACACCGGAATCCGCGTGATTATTTCCAAACGTTGTTCTCCCCTGCTCTGCCCGAAGCAATTCTGCGTGGCTGAGGAGTGTGGCTGTGTCCATGTCTGTGTGTCCGTGTCCATGTGTGTCCATTTAAAGAAAAAAAAAATACTTGTTGATTAGAGCTCTTCTTTCCCCCTCTCCCCCACCCCCACCCCCACCCCTCTCTTTGTGTGCCACTGCCCGGTAGGCACCCGTTGTTCCCCCTCTTAGCTCTGGTCTTTGAGAAGTGCGAGCTGGCGACCTGCACGCCCCGGGAGCCCGGCGTGGCCGGCGGGGACGTCTGCTCCTCCGACTCCTTCAACGAGGACATCGCCGTCTTCGCCAAACAGGTCCGGCACCTCTCCCCCCGCCCCCGGCCCTTCCCAGCACTCCGCCACCTCCTCAGCAACTCGACCCACACGGCCGGGCACTCACAGGGGGCAACCCACCTCCCCCCGCGCCCCCTCCCCCCAACACCCCCTCTCCGGCCGTCGGGGGGTGGGAGGGAGCGGCAGAGGTGCTCGCTGTCGGCCCGGCTGTCCCTGACCCTCCTCAGCCGGGAGCCCCTCCGCTCTGTCGGACCAAGACTCCTTGGCCCTCGCCCTCCCGCATTAATGAAAGGGAAATGTAACTGGCCGAGTTTTGGAGGCAGAGGGAGCGGGAGAAAGGCAGGAGATCAAAAAGAGAGGGCTCCTGTGGCAGGGGCGGCCGTCTCGGCTCGGGGCTGGCAGGAGAGGAGCGGGCTCCTGCTCACCCACGCTGGGTGACTCCGGGGCGTCCACCCGGATTGTGAACTGACCTGCACCGGCCGGTTTGATCACAGGGCTTCCCCCCAACCCCTCCCCACCCCCCCATCCCCCCTCCCCGCTCTCTCAGTGATTCGGTTACAGGGTTGGGAAGCTGTAATTCACGCCTCTTTTCCTTCGTCTTGCAGGTCCGAGCTGAAAAACCACTTTTTTCTTCAAATCCAGAGTTGGACAATTTGGTAAGGCCTGCTCATCCCCTCTGACCCTCTCTTCTCCTGCCCTTCCCGACCCCACCGTCATCTGACGGCAAGCGCCCTCCGCCGTCCGGGGCGGAGGAGCAGGCGGCTGTCGGCCCAGGCACCCGGGCTGCGCGGGCAGGGGATGGGTTTGAGCAGGGAGGCTGGAAAGGTACTGTCAGGCAAGAGGCTTCAAAGAGCTGCACTTTTAAAGTGAGCCAGGGCAAACTCTAGAGCCCCAGTGCATTGCAAAGCTGTGTTTGAAAGCCACGGGAAGCTAAAGTGAAGGAAATAACTGCTTAAGAAGAGAGAGCTGGAGATTTCTAACGTAATTCTTTTGCTAATGTGAACGATTTCAATATTCAAAGCGCTTAAATCTACTTGTAAAGAAGATGCCAAACTATTCATCCCCCTCTCCTCCCCTTTCTCCCGCGGGCGGTGGGGGGTGGGAGCTCGCGTGTGACTTCTCTGCGGACCCTCGGAGATGAGGGCCGGGGTGGTGAGAGGGAGCGAGGAAAAGAGGAAGAGGTTTTCTCCAAGACCGCGGCAATAAAGCGCTAATCACCGCTCCTGGTATAAATATGATAAAAATCAAGTGCTTAGGTTAAAGTTGATCAAAATTGTTCAAGCGTGACCAATGAGCTAAAATCCTGGATAATGACTGCGCGCCCTGACAGCCCCCTTCTCCCCCTCTCCCACTCGGGCCCGCAGCTCTGCACAGCCCCCGTGCTCCTGTCTCCCACGTAACCCCTTGCTCAAAACTTTCTTGCAGATGATTCAAGCAATACAAGTACTAAGGTTTCACCTTTTGGAATTAGAAAAGGTAAGAGCCACGGAGCGCGGTGGGGGGCACGACATCCTCTCTCTTTTCCCCCCGCCCCTCCCCTTCTTGACCGCTTGGGATGACTTGTAAACATGGCCAGAGGAGACAGGGGAAACGCAGCTTGATACTGTAACCTGTGCCATCAGAGCATGTGACACCCGACAGCCATGCCTAGCCCCTCATTATTATTATTATTATTATTATTATTATTATTATTATTATTATTATTATTATTATTTAAGTTTTCAGCGTAATATCAACCGAGTCATGAAATATATATTATCAAACCCTTTCTATCTTTCTCACCCCTGCCCTCCCTCAGCAGAAGCTCCTTTCCCGACTAGGAAGTAACGTGTTTAACAAAAAGAGAAATTAAAGCGCTCCTGCCTTTCTCCAACTCTGGCAGGCATATTAACCCCAAGCGAGTATGAAATGTTTGGAAGAGGCAGGGGGCCCCTGAGCGGCGTGGGGAGGGGGCTGTGCCCTGGGACGAGGACGGCTCTTCCCACAGCCTCAGCGAGCAGCTTCATTTTACTTCCCCCGGCCACTTAAACAGCTTCCCCCCCCGCCTTTTATTTTAATTTTTTTTTCTTTTTTTAGCCCCGGTTTAAACCGATCCCGTCCCGAGTGACTAGTTGTACCTGTCTGGGCTGTGTATACTCCAGAGATACCGCCTGGGTCCAGGTCCCAGTGTTCTGATGTTATCATCAAATCGGATTTTCCTCTGAACACCAGACAGACAGAGCCCACTATCTATCTCTCTCTAACTTGTTGCTGCAGCAAGTCTCCAGAGAATAATATGCGCTGCAACAATTTCTCTATTGTTTCCTTGCCTTCAACTATTGTGCCCCTTAATTAGAGTTACTTGTGGAGTAGATCAGAGGGTTGTCCTTGCTACCAAAAAAAAAATTGCAATCCTATATTTGGCCAGTATTGATACCATTACTTTTGTTACTGTTTTCAGGTTCATGAATTGTGCGATAACTTCTGCCATCGGTACATTAGCTGTTTGAAAGGAAAAATGCCAATAGACCTCGTTATTGATGAAAGGGATGGCAGCTCCAAATCAGACCACGAAGAACTCTCAGGATCTTCCACAAATTTAGCTGATCATGTAAGTCCTTCTGATTTCTTTATGGCGCTTTTTAAAACTTTAACCTGCTTAGAGGACCTGTACCCGATCTCATTGTTTTGCTGCTGTTGTCTATTAGTATTCCCATTATTACTACTTTAACCTCTTGCAAGCTCGGGTCCCGTCTTTACGCTTTCCTTCCCCCTCGCTTTGTGAAGTTGTAGAAAGGCAAAAGGTTCCATCGGTTTCCATCTGTAAAGCAGCGAGATTGCAATGGTTTGTAAAGTTTCCTGGTCCGGGCGGCTCGGAGAGCTAGCAGACTGTCGGTTTGATGTGGGAATCGGTGCTTTCTCTTTTTCTTTGCCAACTCTGTAAGCGATGCAGCTATGTAAGGAAAGAGAGACAAGAAAGTTAGGGAGAAAGTTTGCTGATTTGCTCCCCCCCCCCCCCTCTCGTGGGGATGACAAGTGATGAGAATTATTGGCAATACTACATTGCATTAAAAAAGGGGAGGGGGGAGGTTAGCACATTAGAGTTTCCAATGCTTGTGCTTTATAGCAACTTATTGTCAGAATATGGACTTATTGCCAAACGCCTGAAGCATCTTCATAATAAAAGACAGTAACCTTGATGAAGCAATTATTAACAATGTATTACAGAAAGCTGGAGAGAATGATGATTGAGTAACCGTAGGTTAGCGGTTGATTTTAACACTTTAGGAGTTGGTGAATTAGTGTTATGTGTGTAGGACTGAACGTTGGTGTGCGTGGTAAAGAGAGTGCCTTTGTTTTTCCGGGTTTTGGAGCGGCTCTTGTGATCCTTCAAAAGATGTAGACGCGGAGAGACTTGGGGATGTGGAGGGAAAGATTGCAGCTGGTACCGCAGAAAAGGGGAGGAATAGCTCTGGTTAAAAAGAGTGGGTGTGAACTCCAGTTTATTTATAGGAACGCATCCCTGGGGGGAAAGGGGTTTACACAGTTTTACTTTCAATTGAACTCATAATCTAAATGATACAGTCTAATATTTTAGCGGTTGAAATATTAATTTAACACCCGGTGTGAAGTTAGCCATGCTTTCTGCACAGGCGCCTGCCTTTATTTCCCAGTGTGTTAAGAAGAGTAGCTGTAAGTCCACGGAGAATGAGCTTTCTAGGAGCTTTTGTTTCTTTTGAAAACATGTTGTTTGTGTGTATATTTGATAATTACATTAGACCTGGACTGAAGCTGAATTGGGAGATAAAATAATAATAAATTCTTCTAAATGACCCCCTTCTGGCACGGCTTAGTTCCAGAGCCAGGGAAATATTTTTGGACCCAAGCCTTAGCTTTCATTTTCTCATTTGTATTCGGTAAACATTGCAGGACAAGGTTTTTGCGATGTTTTACATTTAAAATCTACTATTTTGAGAGAACAAAAATGTATGCAGAGGTTCCTGAAAGTTTCTCTGCTTATCAGCTATCTCACACGTAGATAATAAACTCTATGAGGCATGACACTATTCAAAAATATTTGTTTTATGGTATTATACAACCCTAAATTTTTGTGCACAAGTATTCTGGGAGAGTGCTAGAAAAGACATTGAAATGAGTGGCAACCTGAAAGATATGGGGGTCATTGTGTATAATTCAGAACAACAGGGGGGAGAAAAAGTGGGGGTAGAGGGGTGGGGGGAAGAGTACATGTTTCTCCAGCACAGTTTCTTTATAAGAGTGTGTTTCAAGTGGAAGTGTAGAAATGGAGCATGCTTATGTTTATATTGAAGAGATTAGATAAACTAGCCTGTTTAGGGTTCTGGCAGATGGCGAATGCTTAAGCCAATTTGCAGTGCTCCATTATAATATTTAAATTCACACACAATGATAGGACAGAGGTGGAGGGGGTTAGCATTTGATAATTTGATAACTATTATATTTCCTAAGAAGAATCTCACTTGCTTTTGTGGCCCAAAAAACAAACTCAAATAAATATGACAACCCATTTATCTTGCACCCGTTAGGGTTTACCACTTCATTGGGTATTATAATTTAAAGCCTTTTATTTCCTGGAGATTTGAGCTATAACATTTTTACTTTAGCCCCCTGCTATTTGTTTTGAAAGGAAGCAATAATTTGTGCAACCAGAACACCAACTGGGAAATGAAGAGTTGTATCACATAGTTACATTTTATTCATGCGTTTTGGGAAATGTGTCTCCTTATTGGATTTTTTTTTCTTTGTATATTAGCTTGTTTTCCCAACAAAACTTTAACACTCTTTTATAGCTTAGTCAAACTACCGTGTGTGTGTACATTTATATTTGCACCGTACGGGGCTCCAGCAGGAAGAAATCCACTTTTCTTCATAAAGAAGGAAAAGCTTAAAAAATGGCTAATATAAACATGCAAGACTATCAAAAAACGAGCTATCATTTGTGAGCATCTACCTGGAAATATAGTAGTTCAAGCATGTAAATTTGTCCAATTTGACTCTCCAGGTTTATTTTTTCATTTGCTTTGATATGCATATTTAATATATAGCCTCAGGCTAGATCTCATTTGGTGAAAGTTGGTGCAGGGGTGATGATGAGCCACTTCAGAAGGACAGAGACAGCATGTTGTTTCCTCTGTTTTATGTATTGGCCCACTATTCTGATCCATGGGTCTTCCCATCATGGTTTTATTTGCACATGAAATACTGGGAGCATTTCAACTGATTGGCTATGAATAATGATAGCCAAAAAGAAGTGTAGTTTAATTTGTTGTGTGCCAAGGTTTCTCTTGTGAAGGTGACAGTTTGTGACAGCTGTTTGACACCCCCAAAATCCATACACCTCTATTCTTATTAAGTGGTATAAAGCTACACTGAGCATGTTTAATGTCAGTGGTAGGGGTGGTAGCGGTGACAGTGGCACTGCTGAACTAGGAACTCAAGCAGCTCTCGGTTTTATTCCTTTGCTGGACCTGAGAGCCAGCATAAGGGGAAAATAACAGAAAGAACTTTATGATTAGCCCAGTTTTACCATAAGACTTCAAACGGGGTACTCCAATAGCGCACAGCTTCCCTTTTCAAAATCTACTGCTCTACTATGTACATAACTTAATTGAAAGCCAAAACCAAAACCAACAAAGGAATGAACACTTCAGGGACATACCTGTGCTGGAAAAAAGGAGACAGCTGTAAGTGGTTGTGTTATACGTGTTTGGTAATAAATGTGTTTATCGAATTTTATTTCAGTGTGCTATTAACTGTTATGTAATACAGTAAGTGTAAAGGGTCCAGGGACTTGGTAGATCAAATAGTGCAGCGCTGGCCACAAGAAGCTGAAACTTTTGTTATTATTCTGCTGTGTTTAGTAAATATAACAGCCCATAATTAGTGTTTGAATTTTTAACATCCTCATATTTTTTTATTGCTCTGAGGTATTAGCTGTAGATGGGAAGAAGGTAACTACAGCTATGCCCTGGCTGAACCAGATCAGTTAGTGGAAAAAGAAAAAAAAAAAAAGAGTAGAAAAGAGGAAAGAAACCTTTCCAGCTGCAGTTCAAGTTGAGTCTCCCAGCACAGACAATCTATTATTGTTCAACATAAACATTCCCGGTCCTATCCTGCATTCCGTGTTCATCCTTTAGATTACCAACAAGTATTTTCTTCCCCGCAACCCTCTTTGAGCTATTCAAATCTGAAAAGCTTAATTCTTGCAAAATGTGGAGATTTTCAAACTTTTTTCGAGCACAGGATAACATTTTGCACTTTAATTACTTTTCTTTCGTACCTGGCTTCACCTGGTGCCACACAATTATTTCTTTAACACAAACCTACTTTGAAGCCTAGTTGTTCTCCCATAGAAATTAATGCATCTCCTTTCGCTGGCCTTTCTGGGAACAGGATCAGGGCCTCAGTCTTTTTGATATTTGTTTATATGTTCTAGTCAATTTGCAGCTGAGAGGTAATAATATACAGATCATAATTTATAAAATATAATTAAAAATGGGTAGAAAAATGCATACATCTCTTTTACACAAGGACTGTTGACAGATTAGAAATTCGATGCCTTAGCTGTAGAAGAGAAACGTTAGTCTGAATGTTAAACTTTTCAGCTCTCAAATGAGGAGATACTTGTATTTCGTACTTTTGGACATCCTGACATATTACATTCCTTTAACATCTCTTCTCCAAAAATGGTCTGTGCAAATTCCTGACATTTTGCAGGTGAGAAGAAAATAAAAACAGGGCAATATACATCTGTTCCGGTTATATTATTAAACCTGTAGGTACGATTTCAGTGAGCAATGAGGAAGTAATTGGGGTCCTGATGCTGCAGTCTCCAGGTACACCACACTTTGATGGACTTCAGTGTGAGTTTTGAGCATGCCAGAAACGCAGGATCAGACCCCAATGTTTGTAGTGTCTCAGAACAGAAACTAAGTAGCTAACTGCAACAATAATAAGGGAAACTTAATAACCAATAATTTTGAGTATGTGGCTTAATACTTCAGACATTATAGTAGACCCTGTGTTGTCTGAAGGGGCAAGGAGCATCAGGAACTCCGCGAGACTGTATAGAATGCTGTGTATTTTTGCTTTTTGATGGGCCAAGGTACTCTGCAGTCAAGGGTAATCTACAGGTCAAATTTGAGTGTTTTAAATTTAAACTGGGTTCTCTCAAACTGAACCGATAATGTATTTCATTATCTATTTGATGTTCCCTCTTTGGTTTGAGTTGTCTATCACTCTAGGTTAAGTGTAACCACACAGAATGATGTAGGCGAACAATTAAAAAAGCAACAAACCTCTGATTTTTCAAGTCTCAGTTCCCTGCTGACAGGTGGATTAGATGTCTGATTTCTATCTTAATTGAAAAATACAAAGCATGCAGCTTTTCAGAATGTTGCCACATTCTAGGAGTGTCAAAAATTCCTCCTGACACTTTCCTCAAATGCAAAATCAAGGGACAAGAACTGTACATACAGGCACATATATGCACATATGTGAACAAGTCTCTGTAGAACATGATGCTTTGTGCTTGTGCTTAAATGGGGTAATTCTGATACAAAAATGTTATCTCAATAAATATAAATCTCTAAAAAAACCCTTTGTAATATCAGGAGTAGTCCCTTTTTTAGGAAACACACTTATCATGTCGAATTAGAGTTTTTGTGGCTCATTTACTTAACAAAAGTTTCTTATAGTGTAAGTTTATTATTACTGCATTCCACAGCAGTCTCTAAGATACCAACCTGAACTTTATGCATACAGAACATACAACATATGCATACAACACAGAAGCATACACAGAAACACATGTGCATGTATGTTACATGTTTCTGGGTCTGGCACAGTGTATCACCTTTTGATATACTGTGGTACCTAGACACAGATTTTTGTGGTATCAATCATGTAATTTGTTTCACTGTGTCTACAAGTGATACTTGTAAGAACAAGGTGAGCAGGATTTGGCTTGTATTTGGGGTGGAAGGGTTGTGTGTGTGCATTCCGTATCAGTAGTGTAGTTCAGCTTTCAGTTTGTGAAATTAATTTACCAGAGCAACCTCCAGACCTTTGAGCCCAACCATTTTAACAAAGAACAAGGTCTATAGCTGTTGTCTCTCTTTTACCAGAATAAGCTGTATCTTATTTGTTTCCCAAGATCAATGGTTTTGTCCATTTCATCTGATAAAAGGTAAGGGCCTCGTCCCATCACAGTTGTATACTTAAAACTTCAGGTAATGTCTGTGAGCCAAATCCTGCTTGGCTTGCTCACATGGGTATCAGCTGGCCTTCATTGATTTTACTTCACAGTTATAAATAAGAAGCAAATTCCTTATGGTTAATTAAGTTTTTAATATCACCTTAAAAAGCAGCATGAGATCAGAATCAGCCCTAGCAGGACCAGACACACTCACAAAAAATTAGCCAGACTTTGCCCAGTGGAAATTCTGGGAGTACAAAACAAGAATTTTGGTTTAACAGCAGGTTACCTTGTATCAAAATTCTCTGTTACAACATCTCTGCTCAAAAAACCCTGTAGCAGTTAAAAACTCTTACAGTTTCCACCAGATTTGCAGCATCGACAAAAGAGTAACGCATCAGATTTGCTTTGTATACCAGGAGACTCTTGTCTTTTCTCTTGCTCTTTTCTAGATTTAGCAAAATTCAATGGTGATGCTAAATCAATTTTTTTTTTTTTAACTTTCAAGGGAAAATACACTGGCAAAATTGTGTTTTCTAGGGAAGGCTGTGTGTGTAAATGAGAAACAGTGGATAGCAGCGGAGTGATCTCCTGTGGCCCTGCTAGTACAAGCTTTCCCCATATTGTCTCCTGCTTTTATATTAATTACAACTTGCATTATCAGCTGCGAGTCTGTAGCCCAGCAAATAGAAAATACTGCCCCTGGAGACTTAGCTTCTTGTATCTATTTTCCATCTCCTTCTATTGTGCTCTACTCAGTATTCACTGCTTTTCTCCTGGTAACACTGCTCTTTAACACAATTAGGTAAGAGCAAGAGGAGCACCATATTTGACTCCCAATTATTAAAACTACTGGGAATAGATACACGTGTGCTGTTTACCTTCTACGGTATCTGGCATTAGTTTAGGTCACATGTGTGTGAAAATTTTATAATACACACACGTAGACAAAACAGGCAATTGCATTTTGGCAGACACTATCCTCACTCTTCAATGTGTTTCTGCAGAGTATATTACTAACACTTGTGAGAAGATAGGAGAAGCCATACTAACAGTTTGTGTAATTTATCAAAAGTTATCTGTTTTTCCGCTGTTTCTTTGGTTTGGGCTATTTGGGTTTTTTTGTTGGTTTGGTGTTTTTTTTACAGTCTGATACCTTACTACACATTTCATTGAAATTAATAGAAAAATTGCCATTAATGTTAGCTTTAGATCAGGATCTCTCTAGGTATCTAAGCTGTACTGAGAAAGTGTTTCAAGTAAAATACACTCTAGATGTGTCATGTGGTTCTTTTTTTTTCTTTTTTTGTGAAGACATACACAAAATAACTACTTATGATTAGGTATTTGGCCACGAAGTTGTTGGTGAGGGATGCAAAGTTGGAAACAGTCTAGTGGAGAAAAAGAGAAGTTCACTGACACATACAATGATCTTAGTCCAAAGCAAAAGAATGCTGCCTTTTTATGAGGCTGTAAACTCCACTCCTTGAGTTATTTGTAATTTTTTGTAATATTAAAGCCTGGCTATTTGCCTCCTTTCAAATTCCTGCAAAAGGAATTAAATTCCTACTGTCGCATCTTGTAAATATCCCATCTTATTATTTCTGTCCTTCAACAAAATTCTGCCAAATTGCTTCCTAAAGAAAACTGTGTCACAAGAAATACATTGAATTCCCAATCAATGCAGTCTGTCTTTCTAAAACAGGATCTACAAACTGAGGTCAGGAACAACTCAGCCCAGTAGAGACAGCAAGTGTTTTCAGCTGCGGGAAGTCTTATTCAGTGATCCTGTCCAAATTGTTACGGTTTCGAAACAGAAAGGCCAGTCTGGCTTTTGAAATACTGTATGATAGGTTTTGGATGGCATTTGCCTTAAAAACATAGCTGAGTTGTTACCAGTTAATTATTGTAATTTTCATATGTGTGATAAGGAGCTCCAACAGCAGCCAGCTTAAGAGAGCCTGCAGTGCATAAAATTAACATAACTCACTGTGTTCCCTGAAAAGTTTAGCCTAGGTGAACATGTTGCAATTATTACATTTTCTAAAGGAAGGTTCCAGCCCGATGTTGTTGGAGGGCTAAACTCATGCTATGCTATTGTTTCTTTCCTTTTTCATGTATTTCTTCTAGCCCTTTATCTGATTACCATCCGGCAAACAGCTGACGCTAAGAGGCTGCAGAGGGCTGAAGAGCTCCTGTCTGCTGTTTGCCTTCAGCTTGAAGCTATTTGAGTGGCTTCCTAACTCAGAGATAAAAAGAGAAGCTCATAGGCACAACTGGGTTTTAATCCAGGCTGTAAAGAAACTTGCTCAGTTTTTGCATTTTATTTTCCATCTGAACTTTTTGCTAACCTTATTTTCAACTTTTTTTTTTAATAACATCTGAGTTGATTGCACCTTTAAGTAAAGGCTTCTTTCTTTTTGTGTTTCTTTCCACCTGACTCTGTAAAATGATAGTAAAATAATGTGTTTTGTTTTGTGGTGGTTTTTAAAAATTAAATATTAATTTCTGACACCTAATTAATACAACAGCCTCAAAGACTACAAAATACTGTTGCTTGGTGGGGCTTTTTGTTGGGTTGTTTTTCTTTTTCTCCTATTGTGGTTCCACATAAGGAAAAGCAGATCAGTCTTCTAGGTTGTGGAGGGGGTGGTGTTTTAGTGCCATAAATTCTGTCGTGCTGTCTGTTGTGTTGATAGGTTAGGTGAATTTCAGATCCTGGCCTGTCTTCTGATTTTACTCATAGCTTCCTGCCGTGGAACCACATACGTGGGTGCATGTGTGCATCTGTGTAAGGTGAAGGGGCTTTAGATCCTTCTTACCCTTTGGTCACCTAGGACTTTACCGGGAATCTTCTGAATTCATGGGCTCTTCCCTTTGTCTCTGCTGGGCTCTGGGTCAGCGCTCTTAAATTTATGTTACCGGGTACTGTAGCAAGTCATTATTTGGCAGATCTATTTTATGTTGCTATAGAGCATGTGGTACTAATCAGAGCTAGGAGATTACTTTGAGATGTTTCAATATATATATTGGGACCTGATTCCAATCACACTTACACTGAATTTTACAATGGGTAAATCAGTTGGTTTTGTTGAACTTAGTCCTACTACACGTTGGGGTAGATGAGGTCAGAATCAGTCCTGCTCAAAGAATTTATCCAAATTTGTTGCTTTCCGTTTTCAGGACCTCCTTGTGCTTTAATAGTCTGGTGTTGTTTCACAATGCAGATTTAAAATGCAATAAAAACTAAAAAGCAATTAATTTTTTTTTTTTTTTGAGGGGATACTTCTTGCTTGTTTTGTTGTCAAATTATTGTAATGCGCTTGATTTAAGCTGTCACATACAGGTGACAAGTATTGCAGGTCCAGCCCCTAGCCTGATCTGTTTCATGTGTTCTTGCTCTCCTTTTCTGCCAGAGGAAATTCCATCTCTTGCCTGCCTTCATGTGGTGCTGATAAAGCTCTTCCTGTACAGTAGAATTCCTGTTTTCCTTTAAGCAACAGCAGGGTATTGGGAATGATCAGGAAAGGGGAGGAGGACAGGAGGAGAATACACTCAACAAAGTAGCACTAAAATGTAACATTAAGTTTTCCTCCTTTATCCTTTTTAATAGCAGCCTCTCGCTCAGGGGAAGCCAGTACTCACTAAATTAGAAAATCTCACGAGTTACGCGACTGAATTACAGTAGTTGAGGTCCTACTTAGCCAAGTTTTGCAAACTTCGTATATCTGTCTTCTGCGTTCCCTTTTGTCATGTTTTATGCATAGTAATGTAGAAAGAATTACATAAAAATCACTATACATGTTATTTTATATAATCACCTGGTGGTTATTCTTGACAATACTTGTAAGCGAACTGTTACAGTGATACATCTAGAAAGTATTTTGAAATGTGTCATATCAAGGTGGTGTTAGGGGGTGAGGAAACATCTTTCCTGGTGTAGAATGTCTTTCAGAGAAAGCTTGTTTTCCCCTCTCACAACTCTGCATTTGCTTGAAGTTTTTCCAGCAGTCAAACGGGTGAGAGAGAGGGTAGGGTGTGAGGGCATGCTCCTCTCCCATGCATGTTCTCCTCTACTTCTTGAAACAGTTTCCCTCCTCTTCCTCTCCCCTCCCACCTCTAGTCAGTCTGGAAAAACAAAGTGAACGGAGATAGTTTGCAGGCCAAGCATCCTGATCCTAATGCCAACACCTAGTATCGTCAACTCTGCAGGTTGATACTCTCCCTTGTGCCCCTCTGTTTAGCTCATTAAGAATTTTTTTCTCCCCTGAAATATTCTTCTGCAGTAGTATTCAGACAATTAAATCCAGACAACTCTTTGGAAAGTTTTTTTAAAAGGAAAAAAATCTGTCCTTTATTTTACCAAGTAAAGCTGCGTACCTTCTCTGCTTGTCTTTGCTGAAGAATTATTACACTGTGCAAACAGTATTGGTGTTTGACGCATTTCACAAATGCTAATGTGTATACTTTCCCCCCTCTTCTCCTGGTTTTCTTTCTGTTCTTCATTTGCTATTGGAATGGGAACTGTGGAAAAAATTCCTTGGCACTCTGACACCAGAACCCTTCATCTTGGAGAGACCACGATGATGCAACCTCAACGCACTCAGCAGGCACACCGGGGCCCTCCAGTGGGGGCCACGCTTCCCAGAGCGGAGACAACAGCAGCGAGCAAGGTAAAAGGTCAAACTTTTTCCCTCCGCAAAGTAGGCATGACTAAAACAACTGCAGCTTTTTTTATTATATCAGTACATCTGCCTTAGAGTAAACATGGAGTGGCAGACTTGCAGTATAATCAGCTGTAACTTAGGGAGACGGTATTTCCTTTTCCTAACCCACTTAGCTGCATTTTATTATTATTTCAAAGCAAAATATCTAATCTTCAAACAAGCTTTGTAATAACAATTGATTAGTTCTGCCAATTCCTTTACAAATTTGGTTATCTACAGTTTATTTTTGTGTGGTGCAAGTAAATATAATGACAGACATACTCTCCAGCTGTGATGCAGTCGTTTGAGCTGAGTTATAGATGGAAAATTTAACCTGTAGTTTTAGCTGGGTGAGAGACTCCTATATGAAGTTATATGTGAAGTTACGAAGCCGCTAAATGATATAAAGTAGAAGAAATATCCAAGTTGGACAGAAAAATGTTCCTTGTGATGTTTTCTTGTACGGACTTGTCTCTGCTTCTGAAAATCTGAATTCAGAATGGTAAATAAAGGTGTATCTGAACTGTAAAACCTCTGCTGGATCTATAGCGTGAAGCCTTCTCAAGGGCACAGGAGGTCTGATTATTATTTCAGGGTTTTTTTTTTTGTTGTTTTATTTCCTACTGCTTTGCACCTTGTGTGTGGTCATCTGCATCCATGCTGAGTGAGTGTCAAAAGCTGTCATGCTGATATAATAGTGTTTTACACTTGTTCATTAGAAGTATAAGTGACTCCAGAAGGTGTAAGAGTTAAGCTTCCAGTGCTAAAAGTTGGGCAAAGATGGTCTATTTTCATTCTTGGATCTGGTCTCAGATTTATTTTTTTTTCCCTAAGACCAAGGTTTAAGGTGGGCTCTGTTCTTGTTCTCCTTTGTAAACATGGTAAGCCTCAGCTAGTGAGATGTTACCTTCATGGGGTCTTATATGTTCCCTCCATCTTGTGCATCTGCAGTATTTTGCCACTCTGTTTCCCCACGTACCCAACTGACAGGTCTGCCATCCAACTGGCCACGTGCAATCCTAAAACTGGAGAGGGGAGCAGGTTTTAGGGCTAGAGCTGATGTGATGAGCCTCGTGCAGCAGGCCACTTCCCACTGTGATGTTCGCCAGACTTAGGCGGCGGAGCAGATATGTGATTTCACGTCTCTCACGTGGCCCACTGCTTGGCACAGAGCTAGATCCCCTTGTCTGTCTCACGATCTGGTGTCATACCCATTGCAATTTGAGGAACTTGCAAAGTTTGTTTCTGGTAGAGTGGTTTGGGTTTGTCTCCTATTTGTATGAATTGTTTATACATTTGTAATCTCATTGCTGATAGAAAGCAGCCATGGCACAGGGTGTGATCCAGCTCCAACATGAGTCACGTGGGATTATTTTCCATGCGGTTGGATTGGAGCTGTGTGAGGCTCAGCGTGAACTACTACAGTTTCAGCTGGAAATGAAAGGGAAAGCTTGGATGTTAAGCAGCAAATTGGTCTTATGTCTATTAGGTGGCCCTAGGCTTTACTGTTGATCAAACCTTTACATTGTATATTGTGGCTAAGGTGCTTGGCGTAGCTGATCATCATTTGATAACTTTGGAATGATTTCCCTGAGTAATCTGCCACAGAGTGTTCATTCTACCTCTAAGTAAGAAGTTTCCTCACACCTGTATCTCCACAGAGATAACCCCTCAGAAATTGGAAGAGTTTCTTCATCAAACCATACTCAATATAAAGAAATCCTTTGTACTGGCATCCAGGGATCTTGCATTTCTCTACTCTGATCCCTTGTCACATAACTTGGGGTTCTTGAGAAATATTGCCAAGAATAAGAAAAAGTAAGTGATAACTACCTCAACTTTGCATTGGAGACAAAGGATTCTAGTAATCTATATGATTTCAACAAGCCTATTAGAATCCTTCCCGCAGAAAGGTAACAACTGCCGAAGGGCCAAATCAGTCACAAGTGCTGCCTGGTCTAGCAGGGTAAAACATCACCAGTATGCTTCCCTTTGTGCTCAGATGGGCTTTTTAAAGGGAAGCAGCCGTCCAGTGGCAAATCAGCATTCCACTCAGCTGCTGGCAGCTGAAAGATGTATGATCCTACAGCACCAGCAAAATTCCCATTGGAGACAGCTTTGGATTGCTCTCCCCTTCTCAACCCTGGGAAACGCGAAAGAGCAGGAGACCTGTATTGAATTTGCCTTATGCTTTCTTGAGGGGGGCAGGGTTTACTTCATAACTGGTGAACTGGCAGTGAGTCAGTGCCAGGCAATGCCAAGATGGGTAGATGCCCTCTTGAGCTATTCTGGTGCAGTTACTTATTTGGGTCAACTTGGTTTCCCTGTAGCTTTGTTAGGACCTTCCACAAATGCTGTTTCAAGTATTCCACTTGCCCCAATGGATTTCTTGGGAATGGGAACTCATTAGGGAGCCTTGGGTTACATTAGCAACTTACAGTCTCCTTCACTGATGCCTGGTGGCAGTAGGCATTGATTCAAACTAGAGTCAGTCTCTTCTGGCTCTCGGGAGTGCTCTTTTCAGGGGTCTCTGCTTTTGCCTTGAGTCTGTGGTGTGCAGCTTGTGATTTTATTTTTAGGAGGGAGACAGAAAGGAGTTGGGTGAGTGTTGACATTATTTTTGCAGACCTTCTCTGCATGAGGTAGATCTATTTATTATGCAGAAGAACCCATTCATAATTCTGGAAGTTAGAACCAATGAAAAAAGTGTAGGCATTTTGTCTGTTTATGGAGAACGGTCTCTTCATGAGAGTGCATGACTGCCCTTTGGCATCAAAAGGATTATTCCAGTCAATGTTTGGTATTATTAGAAACGTGCTGGCATTGAAAGAGTTAAGGAAAGGGCCTTCAGGCAGTAAATGTCGAAAGATTATCCTAATTTTATTAGTGGTGAGTGTCTATGTTGTTCTTAACATGTCACCTCGCTTGTTCAACAGAAAACTAAGCTATACAACATATTGATCATCTAGCAAACCAAAGTACTAGTGACCTGTAATCTACCAAGCATTTATTGACTTTATCCCAGTTCAGTTCCACAAATGCAGATCAATGCAGTATAATACTATTTCAGAGATTAGTAATTATGTAGCAGGTCTGATCAACTTTCCCCTTGCCCTGGAAAGAGTTAAGTATATCCAATAATAAAAATAAACCACTCTAAACATCTTACAAAGGAGAAAAAGAAGCAGCTGATTTAATGGTCTAATGAGGCCATCTTCCAGAGACTTGTTTTGTGTAGGGCTTGCTTTGACCTTTCGCTTTGCTCAGGAGCCCAACGCTTCATTTTTCACATTCTTGCAATTACGTTAACGCTTCAAGCATTTCTGACTCCAAGTCAGCTAGCAACACCAGGCATAACTCAACACTGTGAGTTTTTCTCCTCTCTGTAGATTCATTAACAGGTCACCGGGGTCCCAACTGAAATTTAAAACTGACTGGTTCTGTTGGGTTAGCTGAGTTATGGCAAGGGAGATGGCAGGAAAGGGGCTGAGAGAAGGGGAGGGGAGAGCGAAGACCCTGGGGTTTTTGCTAGGGAATATATGGGAAAAAAAAACCCTAAGCAGAAGATTAAAAGGTGTGTGCAGCTTTATCATCCACCCTTTTCTTTGGAGGGAAAAAAGAAGACATCTGAAGGTCTTCTGGGGTATTGTGTTTTCCTTATTCTTTGTGAAACAAAGTGAAAATGGTCACTGCCTTTACATACAAGGCTAAATGGCTTCTAGAATTCAGCATCCATTTGTACCACAGTGATGGATATTACGCTTCCAGACTTTAATTCCTATTTAATCTCTTTATGGGATATTTCAAATAATGAATATGGCAGATTATGCATGAAAAGTGGGAAATAAATCTTTTTAAGGTTTAAAAACATGTGGTCTACAAGAAAGCACCAGGGAATAGTTTCAGTTCCATATTTTATGACACTGGAATTGTATACCTGATTTGTCATATTCTTAGTTCAGTCACTCAAAGGGCCTCATCCAGCCAAGTCAGATGGAGGCTGTGTTTCTTCAGGACCTTTCAGGAAGTTCAGCGTCTTTTTAGGGTTGGGTCTGGGGTCATAAACTTAACTATAAGTGAGAAGCCTGAGACAAGAAATTTCTTCTAGGCTATAAAACAGTAAAAATAATAAATGGTCATGACGTCCACTTTGTCTTACCCATGTAAGTAGTTCACTGGTGTGTGGTGGGTTTTTTGGTTAGGTGGCTCTTTGTGAAGGAAATAATGCTGAATGAAAATGATTTCCCCTTTATAAATAATATCTGAGGCTGCTCTCTAGGGCAACATCTTAAAGTAGTTTTGAAAGACTTGTGACAGCTTGATGTTTGTCTCTCAATTTTGTCCACAACAGTTTTCTGTGGCAAAGACTCATCATCTGTTGATGCACGTTGGAAAAATTAGGCAGTCCATTTCTTACCTTATTCATTCTATACCATCTTGTAATAATGATGGTATGCAAACTAAATTTGTTTACAAAACCAGCTGATAATGCCCAAAGACCTGTCCTAGTATTGAAGGAGAGGGATATATTGTTGTTAATAGTAAAAAACAAACACTAGTACCTCCACCCCCTGAAAACCCTAAATATATTCATGCAAAGTCTTCAGAAGTTTAATATCCAAAAGCTAATGCTAAACCTTCTTTTTGCTAGTGCGAGATGTATAGTTAAGCCTGCTGAGGCTAGTATGTGCATTCATCATACGGATTCGGACCATATTTTTATTCCTTTGTATTTTTACCTATAAAGCTAGTGGGTATGGTTTCGTTGGAAGAGATCTGTCTGTTGTAGGAAAGGAAATTCCTAATAGAAAGGCTTAAGCATCCAGACTGTGAAAAATCAAACTTGCTAATAAATAATGCTTCACTGGAGATGCATTATTTCAGAAGGCACAGCTCTCATAAAGGTGAACTGTATGAAGTATGAAAAACTCTTAAAGAACAATGACTTTTTTCAGCTGAAGAAGATACAGGAAGAGAGTAGCCCTTATTAATTCATCTTTTCCTTTCAAGTTTGAGGGGCCCATCCTTGTGTTGATATGTATGAGTAATTCCCATTAATGGTGATGGGAGTTACGCATGTGCACTGACAGAAGAATAGACCCCTTAGTGTTCAAAGCACATGAAATTTACATTTTTTTCCATTGCTGTAATTGAGATGTTGACAAATTGGAGAATATTGATGAGCCTTTGTTTTAAGTATTTCTTGCCAAGTTTGCTTTATTTTTCCATGGTTTGAACAATGGTGTGGGTTCAGCAGCAATGAATAATAAGGGTAGAGTAAAGATAACTTTGTATTTCAATATTTTGATGTGCCAATATGAAATAAATTGTCTTAGGCAAATGGAATATGCTGTTTTAATCATTAGCTATGCATGAAAGAAAAATTGATGTTGACATCTTTGCTGTAAAATCGTTGTAATGGGGCCTTCCTTACAATTCATTTTTGTAAAATTCATTTTGTACATTTTGCAGCAATTGAACAATCCCTGCACTGTGAATAGGCAGAATTCCCAGAAATACTGAGACAGTTGGCCCAGTAACTGCTGAGCTCACACTGCACACCACATGCACATTAACCATAATGATGCCAGAACCAGCTTAGCTAAATATAGTCACATTTTACTATCCTCCCATCCTTTCTTTTCTTTCTGCCTATTGCATGAACAAACACATCTTTTTGCAGTTTTTGTTTGATTGCTAGAGCCAGGAAACATTTATGTCCCTACCCACTATTCAATAAGTAGCATTAAAATTTCATAGTGAAGCAAAGATTCACTATACAGTTTTCTAATAACCAGTCTGGTGGTAACAGCAGATTCCTTGCCTTTTATTAAAATAAAGAAGAAAGGAGGGGTGTGTGAGGATGTAAAATATTATATTCGTATTTAAGATGCTCACCTCACTCTTAGCTTTTAATTCACCCAGGGTTTTTTTATACTTAGACTTGGATAAAAATCTATATATGCATTAGAAAACATTTACTTCCATATTTGAAGTATGTTGTGCTGGGATTTCAAATGCAGCCTAGGAAAACTCTGTCAATGGAATGTTTTCATAGTGGCAGAAATCTCTTTAAAATAACCCTAAATACAATATGACAGATGCCATCTGGAATAATCTTTTGCTAGTTGCTTTCAACTTTTATTTTTTCCTACAGCTAAGTTCATCTAAAACTGGTCACTTACTGTTATGGTAAACAAGTCTCTTTCCTCCCTTCCATAGGTGAATGTTCAGGGAAAATAACTAAACAGTTTTAGTTAAGAGATTGATACTGTTGAGATGATTGTCTCTGATTTCATGTTTCTGGGTATTTTAAAATACATGTTATGTGTATGTGTGCGTGTATATATATTTATATATTTGTATTTGAAAACTAAAAAGGTAGGATTCCCCCTTAGGCCATTATTTCCATCTCAGATCCTACTCAGCCTAACCCAATTTGCCTCCAAATGTTAGATAACGTCCCATTTTCTAAATTATAATTGCATGTATGTTACAATATTAATGGTTTCATAATGCAACACGTTCAAACACACAGTAGCAAGTGCTTAAATGTCTTCCTGTGTTGTTACAGACTGACTAATTTCTTCCTATATATGCCAACTTATTTGAAAGATCTAGTGTTGGAATCTCTGGATTTTTTTTTTTTAACTTAGTCGTGTAAAGGGATGTCTCCTGATGCCTGTTAGAGTTTAATTTAGAGTAGTAATTAAACTTGAATACTGCCTCATAAACAAAAGATAAACAATAAACCAGCCACGCTCCCTGCTGTTTCATAGCTTTCTTTCCCAGATGTTTTACCCTGAAATTTTTTAGATAGTGAACTACCTAGCACAGAGTGCTATGGACAGAGGTCAAAGCCTGGTTCTTTGTAATGGGTTTTAAAAAACTTTGTTTAATGAAATACCAAAGAATTTTCCTTTGTGTAGCTGATAAAATTGTCAGATACCAAAGGACACTCATTAATTGACTTTTTAATTCTCTCCCTCTTGTTTAACAAGGTGGCACTAATTTAAAAACACTCCACTAACTTTCTTACAACTGTTGATGCTCAAGGAGCATTGCAGTTTCTCGGTATCAGGGTGCCCAGGCATCAGAATCAGAATCTTTCACGCAGTCTTTAAAAAACAGTAAAAAACAAAAAATGTCCTCTTGGGAGCCACTTCCTCCACGTTGATCCAAAGTGACTTGGGAAATGTTTGGAGTGGAAGGCTTTTCATTTCTTTCCGAACTGCTCCTCAGACTGCCGGAGTTGCATGTCCATCTCTGGACCGCTCCTCTGTCAGCCATGATCCTCCTAATTGCCAGGTAGTGGTAGGCCGTTCAGCTGCAGAAGCCATGTTATTTTCACTGGGTGGGGTAATTACTGAAAGCTGAGAATAGCTGCACTAAAGACACAGGGATACTTTCATGATCCCATTAGCATAAGAGAGGGTAAATTATTCATGCCAAGTGAGGATTCTATGGGGAAAAGTATAGTTAATGCACATAGTTTTTAAATGTATCCCTTTCTGCTCTGAGACTAAATTCTTGTTGGATTCAGTTCTCAGACATTTACGGGAAAGCTCTAGTGGCATGTTAGACGCAGTTCATCTCTCTCCGTTTGCAGCGCTCTCAATAGAGACCATCTGGCAAAGATCCAAAAGGTGATTAAACAAAATGATCAGCTCTTGTTGCTGTGTTACATGTCCAATACTCTGGATTAAAAAACATGACCCACAACAGTCAGTTAACATCATTTCCCCCCTCTCTTTCCCCTTCCCCTGTAAGAATTCAGATGGTCCACAAATGTCTATGCCATCTTTGTGTCCTTATGGCCCATAATCATGAACAGGTTGTGCAAATGGCTCTTTCTGTAACACGGTCTGTTCCAGCAGCATAGAAACATTTCATATTAATTGGGTCAGTCTAATGTTCATAATGACATGGGGAAAAATTACCCAAATGTGTTCTTATAGTAAACACTTAAAATGTGCCTTTCTCCTATTAGAAAGTGAAATTTGACATCGGGCTTGTGTGGCTGATTTATTTTTTAAGACGGAAGAAAATCGAAGCGTAATACTGTCATCTGCTGAAAATAGTTTAAAGCCCCTTCTAACCAAACAACAAAAAAAAAAAAAAAAAGAAAAAGGGGGGAATGAGCTGTGGTTTAACACCACAATCAGGGATGAATTTACAGTGCTATTCAGAAGAGTACTCCCTTATCATAAACAAGCTGATAATCACACTGAATCTAACTCCCAATTAGCTCTTTCTTTGCTCACAGAGATCAGCGTACATGTCCTCCTTAAGCCGTGATATGTTGCTGTTGAGTCAGACAGAACATTTGTATACCTTATGTCATATTCAGAATTTAAGGATTAACACTATATATTTACCAGAAAACCCAGCTAATCAGCAAGGTAATTTTTCAAACCAATCACTTCAATGCCTGAGCTAAGGTAAAAATGCCAAGACTGTGAATAGGGGACATATGTATCTTATCTTTTTGGGGTTGCACCAAATGCCAAGTACTAGCGTAAATTCAACAGAAACCAGACATTGTTGGAAAGTAATTAAAGAAATATTGAAATTAAACCTACCATATGAGTGAAATATTTGTAGGCCCGCTTTGTTGCATGCATAACAATTTGCATGGAATTGAACAATGTTTCTTTCTCTTTTTACTCCTTGAGTTGTACTTTGTCAAATATGACAGGGGAATCAACCTCTGTGTATTCAGGCATAGGATGAAAGGGAACGGAAGGGATCTTCTTCATGCTGAGGATATTTACAGACCAAGATCTGCAGGATGGGAAATTATGATTAGAGGGGAAATTTATTAAAAAAAAAAAAAAAAAGGAAGAAACCTTAAAGCCTCCAACCCTATGCCATGAGAAATCAAATCCCACATTTGCAAGCTTGAAAGATCCACTGAAGCTGTCAGGTCTCCTTACTGCGCAAGGTGAAAGCAGCAGGTAAAAGGCACCGACATGTCCAGAGCGCTCGGGGAGGGGAGCCCAGGCTCCCCCAGCGTCAGTGCAGCCTGGCAGATGAAAAGGACCCACATAGCCTTGGGGGGCTTAAGGCTATTACAGGGCAACTCATGCTCTGTTATCATGCTGATTTTCAATTGATTTTTGGCTGTACAGTACTTGTTGAAGGTCCTCTAGAGCATCAAACACTGCATTATGGCACTACGCATTGTAATACCTTGTGGGCCTTTTGTCTTACTGTCTTTACTTTGCCTGAGAAGAGTGCAAACCTCCGTGATTGCTCCAGCTTCTGAGCAGCTTTTCGGTCTGGGGAAGTAGGATAGGTGAAGGAAATTCTACAGTCGTTTTTAGCTGGCTCTTAATGTGGTTGATGCATTTGTAGTTCGGAGCTTCCAAACCAATCTGGCTCTGCGTTACTATAAAGCATTGCTTTTAATTTATAAAATTACTTCTAATTAAGGGACCAATCTCAGGATACTAATAAACCCAGATCTGGGACCTAAATACGCTTTCTTCTTTCTTTCAAACTTGTATGATTCCTGTAACTGGTACAAGACATGGTCGAAATTGGAGCTGAGGTTGCAGGTAGCTTTCTTTGGGCTGAAGTGCACAACTTCTATTTTCTACTTTCTCCTTTCTTCACTCAATCTATTGTATCACTTGGGTAGGCTTTTCACTCACTAAAAAGTCAAGCCAACGATGCATAAGTCTTGATAAAATGAGGATTTTAAAAATCCGATGAGTGCCCATATAAATAGGGTGTCTTCAAATAAATGTTTGTCGTTTTAGCCAGTGTTTTCTACTGGCTTGCCTAAGTCTTTGTGCATGTAGTAGATGTGAACAAATATTTTACAGTGCTTACAAGAATAAAAGAGATAGCAACTTTGACTTGCAACTTTCTAGTGTTACAGGAATTATAAGAAAGCAGTATAGTCATATGGATAGGATGGTAACCATGATGGTCACCTTAACTACCCTGCCAGCTGCGGGCACAATCCAAATCACAAGTATGGTCACTGGGAAGACATCTGTTATTTCTGAAGCCTGTCTGTAGCTCCTCAGTTTGTTGCCATGAGGTAAGGATGTAGCTGTCTACCCAGGAGGAACTACCTGCAGAACAAAATCCAAAATCCATCAGGACCCCATGTAAATTACTTGTCCTCTCTGATGTGCAGAAGTACTTAGCTGTTACATGAATGCTATAAAACGGTCATCTGTTGTCAGTGGACTGCTCTGATATTCCAGGAATGCAGAGTTACATAGAAAATTCAAGTGCATTCTTGTACTGGCCTCCCAGAATTTTATAAAAGCAGCACTGGATACAGTGCATTTGTAAATTGCATTGATAATTTTAACACTTTATCTTTTTTTCATTAAAGATGAAAAAAATGAATGAAACAGCCTCGAAATTTAAGTTATTTCTAATTAATAAGGCTTATGAAGTGAGCAATATAAGATGACATGGATCACATTTCTAGTTCTTTAGTGATATTTGCATGAAGATGACAAGTCCAAAGTGATGTTTCCAATGTTTTAAAAATCTGTGGCATCACTATATATGTGTATTCTCTCTTTAGTGTTTGTTTTGTGTTTGCTTGGTTTTTTTGTTTGGGTTTTTTTTTCCCCTTCTCTTCCCCTGAACAAGCTTCGTTAATGTACACCAAGGAAAACTCTATTCTGTGTTCACATATAGGTCTTGGGGATCCAAGGGTAACGTTGACTTAGGACAAGATTGTCCACTGCACTTTTTTCTTTTTTTGTTTTCCCTAGGATTTCCGTAGTACTCTAGAGCTATGGAACAGGTTGTGATGTTTAGTGACCTTGCACATCAGTAGTTCTGTCTTTTTTAAACACAGACATTGATTTTTCTCATCTTGGCATGAGAAGATCTAGCATATCCCCTGCTCTGACGCCTAAGAGTTTCAGCATGTACATAGGGAATGATGGCTTAGGGCATCAGAGCTGGCAGCAGTATCAGGAACAGTCTGCTTCATATTTAGAGGTTTTTGTTAACAATGAAATACAGCGTATCTGTTTTGCTGGGGGGAGGTGTGGAACACGAGGAGAATTTATAGCCTTTTGTGTAACTATTTTACTGCTGTTTATTATTGGGTTTTGTATTAGTAAACATACCAATCTAGATTTAGTAACCTGGGTTTCCACAGAATTTAGAATAATGTTTTAAAATGTGCCAACTAGGTGTCTTGATCATAGTTGTAGTACTCGTGAAAGATCAGTCTTTTATTTATGGGTCAGTGGTGGACTGTGCAGGGAAGGTTTGAAGGAAAGGGATGGGAATCAGTTAAAAGCAGTTCCTCCTCCTTGGAGGAGAGACAAGGAAGATACTATCCACATAAGATCCTCATCCTTCTTGCATGGAATCATTAACAATAGGGGCAATAATGCTTTCAGATATGCAAAGTTTGGGTCAAAGGCATCCAAAGAAATGAAACTAAAGCATGATTTAGCATGTTATCTTAAAAAACAAACACACAAAATGACCCCTTTTCATTTTTTGACAATTCCCACAGAAGCTACAGTGGTTAAGACACCTGGGAGCTACAAAAAGGCAGCCATAAAGGTCTAATGCTGCCTAATATTTCTGAATGAAATTTCATCATGCCTTACCTTTTAGAGGACAAATAATAACAAGCACCAGCTTTTTTTTAATGGGAAAATTTTGAATCACTTTTTTTCACCTGCTGGTTTTTAATTGTTAAAGTAAGCTCCAGAGAAAAATAAATTTGTGCTAAAGTTCACTTCATTTCTTGAAATACTAATACTTTCCCAAATCTGTTTGAGAGAATAAGCTTATGCCATAAATTCAAAATTATCTTTAAGGAATTGGACTGCGGCTGTTTGATCATACTCAATATAGTAATTCACCTTGTATGCAGGTATATGTGGCGTTGGAGGAAATAAATGATTCTTCATTTCCTGCTGTTACATATGGCTGGCTGATAAGTGACAGCCCCAAGGCTTGCCTGTGCTTGGGCTATCTGTGAAGCCATCTTTACCCCAGCGTAAGGAACAAACCCAGGGGATTGATCTGGTGGCAGAGCTGGCCCAATGGCCCTGTTGCCCCTATTCCTGCCTACAGCCAGGATAGCCAGCGCAGGAAAGAGCAAGACAAAGTGGTTTCCCCTGCTCCACTGACTTCCCAGCTGCTCTGAGTCTGAAGTCCGTTGCTAACTCCAGATGCTCAAACTTGCACTGAGGGCTGCCCTAGACTGCTGGCCGCATAACTTGTGAAAAAAGCTCAAATTATTTTATGGATGGTTACCTTTGTAGACCCTTAGCACTATACATTCCTCGTGCACAGTCTAGGGTTGGGGTCTTCTACTTTCTTGTGTAAACAGAGCATTTGCTGTAACTGACAAGGATTGGTGGTACAGCCGGGAAAGTGAGAGGGGAATTCAGCAAATTCTCTATTAAGATGTGATTTGTACCATGAAATTTTTTTACAACCCTGGCATTTAATTCTTAAATAAGTAAAGAGCACTCTTTTTCCTTATAATCTTGCATGATGCCCACCAGCTTATTGTGGCTACACTTGTTTAAATGATTACATTTGTTTAAACTTTCCCTGGGCCTCTCCGCGTACATCTGTTAAGATGGTCATACCTAGATTTAAGGCAGCCTCTGGTTGTAGAGAGTTCAACAGAAGTGAATATGACAAATACATGCATAGAATTTTATTGCAGGACTTGGTGCTAAGGTTTTAAATTATTTACGAGCGTGAAATTCGCATGAACTGCCTATCTAATTTTACACTCCTGCCTAAAGAGGATAGAACATCGCTTAAATAGCACAAATCAGAATTTTTCAGCTTGGAGCTTCCTTCCTAATTCCTCCCACCTCAGATTTTCCACTTACTGACGGTTCTCTATTTCGTGGTACTCCTGACCCCGTACATCTGTTAAAGGGGATAGTTCAGGATGAACAGAGCCTCCTACTCGGTAGGACCGCAGTGTTCTCTTAGCTCCTACTAGATGCTTGAACAAGCAGAGGGCTTAAGTGAAATCCTTTAGCTGAGCCAAAATCTGTTCTTATTTAGGGACTAATCCAAAGCCTGTTAAATCAACAGAAAGATTTTGGTTGACTTCAGTGAGCTTTGGATCAGGCCCTTCCTTGCTAATACATCTGAAATCAATGGAGCTACGTTGGGCTTCTGCCAGTAAAAAAAAAGGGAGAGGGATTGTCCTTCTGCTTTATTTGTACAGTACCTAACCCACTGAGGTCCTGGTGCTCAAACAGTGCTCCCAAGTGCTTCATTGAGACAACAGTAATTTTTGACTTGACTACATTGCTTGGTGTTGATGGACTCGCATTCAGCTGGGTACATAATTCAGTTGTTTAAAATAACCATGTATCCTGTGCATTCACCTCATGGCCAACCATTATTTTTGTCTTTTAATGTTTTATATCAAGAAATTTCTTGTAAAAAGTAAAAAGGGAGAATGACATTCTTTCTATGAAGAATTTTTTCAAATGTATTTCTGTGCTATCAGATTGCAAAGAAGGCCATTTTGAATGAAAAATACTCAGACCATAATACATGTAACATAATACATGTACATAATACACATAAAACCTGATGAATGTAACATTTATAGTCGGTTCACTTGCTTTAAGAAAATTATTAAAGCCCTATGTCTTCTTTGCAGCCTTTTAATTATTTCTTCAGTACTGCCCTTTATTTTTATTTCTCAGTGTTAAACCGAAGTACACATTATAATTTGGCACTTGTTAAAGATTTTAGTGTCATAATTAGCATGATGGAGACAACAAATATTTTTAGGCATGAAAAGGCAAAAGATTAAAAGATCAGCATAAATCTTCCATTTTCAGAAATGCCTATGACAGTGCCCTGGTTTTGGCTGGGATAGAGTTAAATTTTCTTCCTAGCAGCTGGTATAGTGCTGTGGTTTGGATTTAGGGTGAGAATAATGTTGATAACACATTGATGTTTTAGCTGTTGCCAAGCAGCCAAGGACTTTTCAGCTTCTCATACTGTCCTGTCAACGAGAAGGTGGGGAGCACCCAAGAAGTTGGGAGAGTGCACCTGGGACAGCAGACCCAAAGTGGCCAAAGGGATATTCCATACCATATGACATCATTCCCTGTATATAACTGGGGGGTTGACTGGGAGGTTCCATGGCTCAGGAACTAGCAGAGCACCAAGTGGTGAGAAATTGTGCTGTGCATCATTTGTTTTGTATATTCTTTTACCATGGTTGTTATTATTCACTTCCTTTTCTGTCCTATTAAACTGTCTTTATTCTGCCCACAAGTTTTACCTTTTTCATTTTGATTCTCTCCCCCATCCCACCCGGGGGAGGCAGGGAGCGAGCGAATGGCTGTGTGGTTGTTTTAGCTGCAGTGGGTTAAACCACGACAGACCACCACAGTAGGACCTTGGTCTGGCAAAGGCTTACATGTAGATGAAGGCTGTATGTTGCAAGTCCTGTTACTGAAATAGACAGGCCCACAGTAGGGTTAATATTGACCACCTCACACTGTGTAGGACTTGTTTCCAGTTGACACTTTCATTCTAGTTCTAAATTACCAATATTTTCCTTAAAAAGAAAGCTGGTAAGTTTTGTTTGGTTTAACTTATTAAACTTCTGATTAGATGTCATGTGCTTCTGAGCACATGCACCTAAGATTCATTTAGTCTATTCAAATACTTAATCTATTTTGTGCAAAACATCTGTCACCATGTGAAAGTGTATTTGAATAATAAAAAAATTCCTGGTTCATAACATTTGTGTGTGTGTGGTAAATGTAGACATACCTTTCTAGATGAGAAGCATTAAACTTAGTTAAAGCTTTTTTCTAATAGCCTTATTTTTCCTTCAACAGTGTTTCTTCCATTTAATTTAAAATGGTAGATTACATAAATTTAAAGTATTAATATAAATTTTCATTTAGAGGTTACCAACATGCTTAATGCATTTAGATGCCTTTTATTTTAGGGAAACAGAGATAGGCTCATCTCTGCTAGCATCTCAGCTGCTACAAGTTTGGGTTTTCTTCCCTTTTCATTTGCAAGGATTTAAAAAAAGAAAGATGACTGCAGCACTTCAGTCAAGGGAAAAGTAACAAAGCATTTTTCCAGCTAAAAAAGACATGACAAATAATCTTATTGGTGTTGAATGTTTCTTAGGTTTTAATTACTTGTAGATTTTACTGTTTTCTTTCCCTGTGTTGAAGGGACCACACCCGAACTTCACAAACTCACTTTAATGACCCAAGTCAGATGTAGCTGATAGCTAACCACTGTGTATAGGCCTGTTTTCTTCTCTCTGTTTGTTTTTGTCTGTCTCAGAATAATTAAGTTCATTCTACCTTGCACAGTTCTAGAAAATCTTCTGTAGTACATAGCTCCAACGATGGATGAAACATTTTGATTTAGCTGGGAATTGGTTACCCTCATTATTTCCCTGAATTAGATCTTACTAGCAGTTCATATTCCCAGCTTTGAGCATAGTTTGGCATGAAGTTATGTCTATGAGCAAGGTTTTGTGAAAAAAGGAGTTTATTGATTTTGTGTGTGTGTGTGTGTGTGTGTGTGTGTGTGTGTGTGTGTTAAAGATCTTTCATTCATTCTATTAATCTATAACTCAGGCTCAACTACAAATTTGTCCCTTTTTTGTTGTTTTATTTTTTCTTCTGAATCTGAATTTGGCCAGGAATATGTTTCATATAGTCAGGCCTTTCTAATCTAGTAATCCATCAGTGACATATAAGGTTCCGTTTCAAACCCCTCTCTGCTTTCTTGTAAACTAATCCTACAGTCCTAAGACCACCAAAGAGAAACGTCATTTTAGCTAGAAGTCCGCACTGTCAGAATTCAGGTTTACTGTATGCCAATTAACCCTCCTTTAAGCTCTTCCAAATGGCTATCAATCTGGTTTGTTTAAAAGAAATAAGCTGTCCTTTTATTTTAGAACTAGTAAAGAATTTTACATCTTTCTAAAGCAATTTTCTGCATTCTTACAGACTTCATTGATGTGAATGTAAAGTACACAATAGGTCAAATTCTGACTTGGGTGGGAGTTGATAGGCGCAGAGTCTGTATATTTGAAAGCAGAATCGATTCAATCTTTGTGTGCCTGTGCAGCAAAAAATTTTCTATATAATTTGTCTTCATATAATCAGAGAATATAGATTTGAGTTTGCTTTTCATGTTATTGTCTATGACTGCCTTACATGAGCTAAGAGGAGCTGCTTATGTTATTGGGGGTGTGTGTGTATTTTTTTTCCTTGTTTATTCACATATAAACATTTTACATGCTTCCTTAGAGAATTTCCTTGTAAGGTTCAGCTGTTCTTAAGAGACCGGGAACTTGCCTAGCACATAATTTGTACACTATGCAAAGAGCACCCTCCAGCTGAGGCAAACCCTAGAACAATTCACTTGGACTTGTTTTGCTTGACACTGCAGTACTCTTGGATGTAAGGGTCCTCATTTGAACTGTGGCTGTAATGAGCAGGATATACCCATGCACAGACAGATATCTAGCGGAGGATCCATGTGTTGGTCTTCTGTTCCATTCTTCCATCAAACAGCTGTTTATTACAGCATGATTCATTTTATTTTAGATCATTTGAGAAGGATACTGCTTCTGAACACACACCACCGCCCCCCTCCATTTAGAGCCCCCTGTTTATATGGCTTCTCCATGCTGATTAGCTGTTCTTGAGTTGTTCATCTTAATTCATGGAAACAAGGTGTAACTTGTAACTTGTATGAGAGAAATGAGATTACTGCATCTAAAAGCAAAGGCAGGATGTCAGTTACATGGTTGGCAGGAAAGTTGCCATTAAATTCAGGTTTTTACTTGTGTCCTTCACCTTAAAACTGAGTAAAAGCTATACCCCACACTTTCAGAAGAAAGACTTAATTTACACCAAATTTCTTATGCTTTGAGTAACTGACTTGGAGGCCTTAATCCACTCAAATATTACTTTCTTGCTACCTTTCTGCTACCGCCCTTCAAACAACTTATTAGGAACTAGTAAGAAGTTAGGAACTAGTAAGAAGTTAGGAACTTCTTACCTTATTTTTAGACTATTGTAAGTAGAAAATGTAAAAAAAGGTTTTCAAAGTAGTTTAGATCTTTAACATAGCATTAGAATATTTACCTCTGTAAAATCTCTCTCATATATTAAACCACAACTGGCAGATGGTTTCCTTCCTGCCTCTTACGTATTTGAAGTTATAACAATAGAAGTTCTAAGCTTAACTCCTCCCCCCCATTTTTTTTTTTTTTCTTTAAATGGATCATATTGGGGGGTAGTGTCTCTCCTGGTTATATTAAGTATCCATGAAGGTAGAGGGTTTTAAGGTGGTGGATTTTTTGCCTTTTTTTTGCTTTTCTTTTTCTAGTATGGCAGAGAATAGTAGGACATGACTGGAGAGGATTAAACCTTTTAAAAGTGGCTTTTATAAAATGTAGGGCATAGACGAAGGTTTGTCAGGTTTTGCTTGAATCAGCCTGCATCTGTTAGATGAAACAGTAGATCTGCAGAGAGGCTATGGCTTTTGTCACGTCCAGGGGAATCCACTGAATCTTGGCCTTCATTTAGGATTCCCTCCTGATGAGCAAATTCCCATGACCGCTTTTGAAGCTTTAAAAGCTTTGGTTTTGTTTTAAAAGGCCTCTGAGCATAGGCAATGTTTTCATAGGCATTTAGAAACAAAAAACTGAGCTTTTAAACCTTCAAACATCGCTGCGGGGATTCACTTCGCTTCTCAGCAGACCAAGTCTGAGATAACACCTGCAAGAAGTGTGTATCTGTGCATGTGGATTTTGTGAAAATTGTGATGCACCATCTCAATTGACCCACAAATGTGACAGCAGTGTGTGCATGTGCGTATAAATCTTATTGTTATGTTTCACTGGTATTTGTTTTTAAGAGCAAACTATTATTTGCCTTCTCTGGAACGACTGATGTGGGTAAGCCTATTTGGTTTTAGATTGTTTTCATTTCTTCTCCCTGTATGTCTTCTGATGCAAATGCTAACAAATGGTCTTCAGAACAGACTGAGTGGAAGTCCCTGGTTACGTTTCATTATCTACAGAGTACTGCTTTGTTTTGGGTTTTTTTGCTTCAGCCTTACTTCTACAGTTAACATCCGTTACAAAATAAAAGGTAGTTTTCTGTAAGTGGGTGGGTCATACCATATGTAAATGCAGGTCTGTGATTACAAGATGAGAAATAGTGTACAACAGAAACTCCATCTCTTTGCATCTTAAACACCTGAGGTGCAATTTTGTCATGTTGTAGGGGGAAGAGGATATTCAGAATTAAGGAGAGACAGTAAATGAATATATTAACAGTGTTTTTCTCCTGTCCTGTTCTCAAAACACCTGTTAAACAAATAAGCACATATTTTGGGATTGATGATACTAACTGGCAAACTTGGCACCAAATAACCTGCTGAAACTAAAATGATGCAGAACATGTGCTTAACTTAACAGTCCATAACCCTGTTTTTAGAACAGAGAAATACCTACCCTGAGGAAAGCTCATAAAATGAAGGTCTTTAAAGTTCATAGATTAGAGCAATGAAGCTGCAGCCGTTTTTAAGAATGCGTATCTTCATTGACTAATTCAAGATGGCCAAGCGTATGAAATATGAGGCATGAAAACATTGAAGGGTTTGGGCTTGGGGGTTTTTGATCGGTTGGGTTTTTTTTGGGGGGAGGAGGGGTTGGGGTTTTTTTGGGGCTTTTTTTCCTGTGAGTTTTCCATGGGTTCAGTGGCTGAAAGAATGAGCAGAAGAGGGATGTTTGGAGAGGCAAACATTCTGTGTTTGGGAGGATTACATACTGCAGACAGATCTAAAAGAATCTCTGCTTGGTTTCTATGGGTATTTAATTGAGCTTTTTACAACATATAATGCTTAATTCTTCTAGAAATTCCCAGTGCTCCTAAGATTCTATTGCTTGGGATTACACTGAGTAATTTGGCATATTTCTAACCATGCTTCCCAAGTGTAACATTCCAGCCATGTCTGTCTTGCTTTACTGTTAAATATATAATGTATAAATAGATAACAATCCTGATAAGCTTGTTTGAATCCATTCTAGAGCAAAATAACTTGTTTTGTATTTTGTGTGACAGCTTCAAACTGCTCTAGAGTAACTGTGCTCAACAAAGAAGAAATTTTTGTTCTGTCACTCATCTAGAGGCACTGGAAATTAAAAAGCTGGACTACTGTAGAAACTAGGACCTATTATTTGTGAAGTGTTCCTGGAGAAACAAACCTTTTGCACTAGGCACATCTGAAG
This sequence comes from Hypotaenidia okinawae, assembly GCA_027925045.1. Taxonomy (NCBI): domain Eukaryota; kingdom Metazoa; phylum Chordata; class Aves; order Gruiformes; family Rallidae; genus Hypotaenidia; species Hypotaenidia okinawae. The sequence goes on from BSDF01000006.1 coordinate 35,200,223, forward strand.
TCATAATAAATACACGAAGGCAGATAACTTTCCTTTTTTGCACTTGCTGTTTGTTTGTTACTTTGAGGTAGAAGAAATTGGTATAGGCTATATTAAGCTGAACAGAGTTTTCTTCACTGAATATTTCTGGCTGTGTAACTTTTCTGACAAATTGCTTACTATCTGCCGTTTTACCAAATGTGTGCTTTTTTTTTTGCCTCCAAACTATGTGCTTTATTGTTAGACATTTTGGGATATGGTAATTTTATTTCTCTTTTTTTGGGAATAATTCAGGAGCATCTTCTTGTGCTGAATAGCCCAACAAAAAAGGAAAACAGAATACTTAAGCTGTGAATTGGCAAGGTGTTATGTGTGTCACACTGGGTATTTTTTCCTCAATATTCCTTACATTTTTTTGATAACTAAACAAAACTTGGGAAACACACACACCCCAAACCAACAAGTTGTCCTTAACAAGGAAATTATTTAGAAGTGCAACATGTTTACGTATGTGGATGAGAACAGTGCATTGTTAGCAGTGACTGTATGCATCGCGTGATACAACTTTTTGACAAGTGGGTGTCTGCTGGAGACATCTGTGAAGGGTGACCTTTCGCCCCAAGGAAGAATGCTCTGAAGGTGGGGAATGTGGTTATCTGTCCTGGCCCACCATGCAAAGAGGTTGCCCACCACTGTCCTTACACCCTCTTGGTTACGTAGCTCTTCAGATACAAAACCGAACATATTCTCTCAATGAAATAACGAAAAGCTGACTTGCTTTCGCCTTGGTGGGAAGGTGGAGGTTAAGTCAGGGGCCTCAAACAGTATGAAATTAGAGTGAGGTCCTTAGCCTGTAAGTAGTCTTATTATGAGGATTGCTAATATCTGGCATGCCTGACACTCCCTCAGATCCTTTACTTCAGTAGCTCACTTGTTACCAGCAGTCTTGAAACCAGTATGTACAGCATGTTGCCCTTGAGATGCACAGGTTCAAGCTATAAATTGCAGCAGGCTGACACAAAAAAGCATCAGCCTTTTCTTTTTCAGGTGGTGGGAAAGGGAAGGAGGAGGAGAAGGGCTGAGGTAGGTTGGGGAAGAAATAATAATAATTAAGTGTCGGGAATGTTTTCAGACCAGTGTATTTCTGATTTTCATAGGAAAGAAAATCCATTGTATTGGCTGTAATCTGAGAAACTTTGTGTTACATGCTCTTTTTAATTCACGGTACAGCAGGCTCTCTGAAAAGCAGCATCATGCTGGTGTGTGCTGCTTCTTGTAATAGGCTGCTCTGTTTGCAGTGGTGGCTCACGGACAGCCACCGTCTGCCTGTTAGTCAACATGGACCCAAGTCCCACTTATTATAGGTGAAGTGGTGATTTCTTGCCTCAAGTGGCTGTAGTGTTTTAGGTGTGTGGTTTGGACTTGTTAGTGAGTTTTGGTGTGTTATGTGTTCAGGGTTTTTTTTGTTTGTTCGCTTTTGGGTTTTTGTTGGTGTGCTTTTTTGGTTTTTGTTCTTTTTAATAAAACCTAGACAACTTAAAGATCCTTCGTTACTAAAAAAGTAGCAAATATTATATCCCAAAAGGTGGAGCAGTTTTGAAGGAAACAAGTTATTCCCCTCCACCGCCACACTACACCAGCCCCCCCCTTTAGTCCCACAGAACGACTGCATGCTTCAGCACAGATTTCTCTGCTAGTTGGATCCCAGGAGGCCTTATTGAGTGCAGCGCTGCTCAGGGAGTTGCAGCTGTATAAAGTGTGTGGGGGGAGGAAATGTAGTTTGTACGAATTGTTCTTTACCTTGGTTTGGGTTCAGCATGGCAGCTGCACTCCGACTTTGTGTGTGACAGCACAAAGGACAGCAAAAGTGAAAAGCAAGTCAGCAAGTAGAGAGACAAAAGCAACGATCAGCTAATACAGCTCCACATGGCCTAAGTAATTTATGAGAAAAAAACTGTTCTGTTCATTGGATCAGCACTCTGAGGAGGCAGGTGGAATTGTAGGAAGTTTTCATTGAGTCTCTGGAGCAACTAAGGAAGCCACTAGAGATTCTTCTCAGTTTGAACTTTATCAGGGTCTACGCTTAATCAATATGGTATTGGAAAAAGAATTAATTACTAAAGCAGAATAAAACAGCTGCATTTTAAACTAAGGATCCATCAATTCAGTAATCTTCCAGTTACAGGCTAGGTGCCGTGAGGATCATTTTGACTTCATGTAATGAGGAACTGAGGGAGTTTCCTCATGAACAGGCTGGGAATTCACATTAGCCTATTTCAGCTATTTGTCATCAGTACAACTCATTTCTCCCCTTCTGAATTACAATTTGTATTTGATATACTGTCAAACCCACAAAATTCCCATATTCATGGAACCGAAAGCATTAATGCGGAAATCATTGTCACCATGAGAAAAAGTCTTAACCTTCCTGAGCCTCTTTATTCTATAGGCTGCGGCTCGAGTGGTTTCATGCCGGACATACCTCTATTGTGTTCATTGTGAGGGTCAGGGACCTGCCTGTTGAAGAAGCAGTAATTTGAACACAGCCTGTAAATGTTTCATCTGTAATTTCCATAATGGTGAATTTCAAGGAGGGCTGAGAAGGGTTATGGGAGATGAATTAGGTTTTTAGTGAGCTCATTAGGAAGCCAAACAGAGTTTAGACAGCAAGGCGGTGAGTGTGGCTGTAATCAGTTCTGCTCGCTTTGTTCCCTGCCTTCGGGACATTTTTTGAAAACTTCATGGCAGGGGCTGATGAGAATATACTGAGCAGAGGCTGCAATCTGATGGTTGACTTGTTGATTTGTAAACCTCTTAATTCATTTTTTGTTCAATTTAATCTTTTCTTTCTTGAGGAAAATTAGTTGAATGTTAGCCCTCTTTGCACTATTCACCTCTTAAATTATGCTCATTTTGAGGAGCTTGTTATGCCTGAATAAACATGAAATGACTTGGCATTTTCCCATAAGAGGCACACCCATTTTAATACCATGTATTTACCATTCCTGGAAATGTCTCATTAACTTCTGAAAATCTGTGAGCATGATATTTTTGGGCTACTGTAACACACCTCTTGGCAGTCACAGAAGGCAGTTTGGTTAATGCCTCATAATATCCATTTTTATTCTCAACATGAAGAAAGGCTCTCTATAGAAAATTGATGCAGTTTGCTCTGCTAATTTTCATGCTCATTCCAATTAATTTAACATGACCCAGATTTTCTTCCTCGGGCTCATCCTGACTAATTAGTAAGGCAACACCTAGAACAAGTTCTGTTTAATAACATTGAGGAATACTAGTTGTGAGTGATTTTGATGCTAATAAAGATATTCACTGATGGGACAGATATTTTATGTCAATTATAGTATGTAATTTAGAAGTCCAAATGTGCTGGATAGAGTATAGGAAGGCTGGCAAATCTCTATGGGAGATATTTTTTTCCTTTTTGTTAAAAAAGACTTCCAAAGTACCTAGCTATCCTCGGGGACCAATTAATTTATTTTTTTGGTACAACTAGTAATATTGTCAACCAATTCCACAGTAAAAGATGGGGTGGTGCTGCTAAGGATGTACAGTCTGTGAACCATCAATGGCCAGTGCCCAGGCTTGCATTATTTACCAAATCTTTGTCACATATGGGAAAAGCCCCCAGTGGGTACCAGAAAGCAGCATTGGTTAAGGAGAAAAGGATGGTCTGCACATCACCTTTATTTAGCTTCTCTTGCCATTGCCCAAACGAATCTATTTTGTAGGAAATAAACAGGGTTGAAAAAGGGGCCTCGTTAGTGCTTTGTAAATGAAGTACAAACATTGGCATTTTTTAGTTTGGAAAACAGGTCCCAGACCTGCACTCCATGTGATAATTCTTTTCTGTGCTCTGAGAGCCAGGGAGAAGTTATGTCCATCCAGCCATGCAGAGCTGGTGCTCACTCCATGTACGTGTCCTCGCTGCGGAGCAACTGGCAGCACAGACAGGTCCCAGTCCCTCTGAGCACTTTTCCTCTCTGGGAAAGCTAGCTCACTCTGTGTGTGTGTCATCCATGCTGACAGAAACACAGCGTGTGCGGTAGGTGTAGAGTGAAATCCAGAGTCCATTGGAGGTAGAAACAGGGAATGCCAAATCCTAGTTTTTCACGCAGTCTCTCGGAACAAATTCCCATGTTTGCCACAGAAACCAGAGATGGAAATAGACTGGATGACAACACTGTTCACCCTTCACGATTTCGATCAGCCAGAGATAGAAAAACTTGTGCGGTCTCTAACAAAGTTGCAGCACTGAGACTTGCTTTAGCTCCTAGTAACGTAAATGGAAATACTGCTATTTAGCTGAAGGAGAAAAGAAATGAGATGTCCTTGTGCATCTATTTTGATCACAAGTACTTATGTTCAAGAACCTGCCTTCTAAGGGAGTATCTCAGGATATAAAGAAAGCACATACTCTTTAAGATACACATTTAGAGATGAAGAAGAAGTCGTAAAAACAATAACCTTACTCAGACTGGAAAAAAAATTTAATGCTCAGGTGAGGACAGGAGTGCACCAACATGTTTGTCTTTAAAAGTAATAATATGTAATATTTATTTATGTAAGAACCACCACCAGTTACTATCAAAAAGAATATTACGTATTATTTCTGAAGCAGTTTCCATTGAAGCTGTGTTCCCTGCGCTTTTGAGAAATTTTGAAAATCCTTATCCCTAAAGTTTGCTGAAGGTCACTTTGTGAGCCAATAACAGATAAGCGAATAGAGTATTTTCTGTTACAGAATGCTCCAACACTATCAACATCTCAGTTCTTAGCTGCTGCATAAATCTCTGGTAAGTTTTAAAAGCTGACATAGTAAAACACAGGTAAAAATATCTTAAACATAACATTTCAGGTGGGGGGGGGGAGTAATGTCTTTGAGACAAATCTCAATTGCCTAAATCCTATTTGCTTTTTCTTTTTTTTTTTACTATTGAGCCTTCTCAGTGGCATCATCTCACAGGTGTTTTTTAAGAGAAGGAGGAGGAGAGAGATGGAGGGACTGTGTGAAGTTTCTTCTAATACATGATGTATTTAAACACTGTAGTTTCCGGGCTGATGCCACTGACCAGCTGAGAAACAAATCCTTTGAACAGTCAGAGATGGCCATGTCTATGGTGATGCCTAGCTGGTGACAATTCTGTTGTTCTGGGTCAGCAGTGAATACCTCACTCAAATGGTGCAAAGTCAGCCAGTTCTTAATTTTTTATCTCCTCAAGAGCGCATTCAGTGACTTTATCACTGAGAAGAATGACTCCCTTGCCTAGTGTGATCAAGATCTGGAAATTTGCTGCATCAGCACGTTTAGCCCAGACTGCTACTTGATTGGTGGGGCTTATATTTGATCTTATGGCATACATGTCAGTTCTTTAACTGGCTAGTTGAACAGCTGTCTGGGGGGAAACTCAGTTTTACCCATACGAATGAAGTCTCGTAACCTGCCAGATTTTTCATTTAGGGTTCCTACATACAGACAAGCCTATCTCCTCTGAAGGGGGAGTGGGATGATGGAAGTTCTCTGGTGCCCAGCTTGTGAGGTCCTTCCCTAGGAAGACCTTAGGGACACAAACCAGTCTGGGAAGACTTTGTAGGCCCTTCACACTTGTCTTTTGCGACGCTTTCTGCTACAAGGAAAGACTTGGAATGAAATTATAGGATCATGAACAGAAAAGCAAAGCATCAGGTGTCAAAGTGAGGGTCTATGCTCTGCTGTTGTGTGCTTTTTAGGTAACTTTCAGGAAAATAGTATTAAAACAAGTCAGCGCTGAGTGGTTTTGCAATTTTTATGCTGCTTTATTTTCTAAATCAAATTAATATGAACTTTTGTCAAATGCACTTCCTCATGTTTCTATGGAATTATGCATTGCTCTGTCAATTTTTTTGATCATTTAAAGCAGTTCTAAAGCATCCGATGGGATAGTTTGGATGTGGAGAGAGTAGAAGGCCATGGTCTTCCTTTTTATTTTTTGTTTATTTCTTTGATGATGTTATCTGGTTGCTGGAAACAGTGCAGTAAAACTGTAAGATGGGAGAAAATAAGTTGCTTGTAAGCCTTCCTGGTATCAGAAAGGTCTCTTTTTGGTTTGGTGGCTTGGTTGTTCAGGTTTTTTTTTTGTCAAACAGTTGAAATTTTCTGACCAGAATTCATATGTGTCTACGCTTGGTTCTTCTTCCAGCTTGAGGCATTTGGATATTCTTAACTGTGTTTTCCCTTGTGGCTGAAGTTAGGGTCTAGGAAACTAGTAGGGACTAACTAGGAGCTTTGGCTCTTAAATGCATGTTCTTATAATCTGTCTACTGAGTTTAAAACCCAAAACATTTCAGGCCTTTTCCATAACTACTTTTAAGCATCTCTCTCTCTCTCTCTCTCTCTCTCTCTCTCTCTCTGTATATATATATATATACATCAGATGAGGTGTAGAAGGTTTACACTTTATCTTTACAAGGCTTCTTGGAGGAAAAGACTCTGAAAAACGTTACCCCAAAAGTAAATATGAGCAGGTACAAACCACACGGTTGTCAGCTGAAACATGATTCACTAGAAGGAGAGAGCAGCAGATCGAGCCCTTTGTTCTGAGCACTAAGTAGCATGCCACTTATAAACAGTATTAGTGATGTTTCCAAATACCTAGCACACTATATTTAAAGTACGGGCTTTAACTTAAACCTACAGGAGCAGACTGTCAGTGTTCCCACGTAACCCTTCGCATTCTGGCATTTTCCAGACTGCCAGCCAAGTGAACACTTTAGGAGGAGGTGCATATATATGTCCGCAACACCCAGCGGGTTAATCCACCCTACTGTGCATAGGTGTTGGAGCTCTTATGGTATGTAAGACTTGCCAAGTTTGGAGTTGTTTTGTTTTGGGTTGGGTTTTTTTCTTTGTTGTTTGGTGGTTTTTGGTGGGTTTTTTTCCTGGACTATACATTCACGGCAAGCATCTGTTCTGATGCTGCTCAGGTGTTTGTGAATGCATATCAAGATGGTACTCTTATTTGTGTTTTATGTAACATACACATTTGTGTACATTTTATCACCTGGGAAAGCTTTTATGGTTCATTTTGACACTTTTCTATTAAAACACCTTTTTTTTTAAGCCTTCAGACATCCTCCTTTTTTTTTTAATACATCTGAAAATAGACTAATGTGCATTTTTGACTTGTGGACTAACAAATGTCCTCTTTACTGAAGCTTTTAACTTAGTATCTCTCAGGAATAAATGTCTGTTACATTTCTAGTTCTAACTTTTTTTTTTTTTTAAATGATGACAAAATCCTATGAATGTGAACTTCTGTGCAATATTTTAGCTGGTCCTCTTTAAATAGCCAAATAACCCTGAAAAGAGACATTTCCAATGTGGACAGCACGTGGACTCTTGCTGTCTTAGTGGGCATCATTTAAGGGATGTCTCCTGAACAAGAAGTTGTATCCAACAGCATGTTGTCTAAAGGAAGCTGCAAGACATTAAAATATCTCACACTTTATGAGTTTGTAACAGCTGTAAGGAAAATTGAGATGTTCTGATGCCTATTTTTCTTTATTCTTTTTTTTAAAAGCCACTTTTATTCTTAAAGAAGCTACATTAATGATTTAATGAAGAACAACAGTACAGGATGTTAGCCATCATCTACATTAAGTTCTCCTCATTCTGCTATATATAAAGAACAGCAAAATGTTAAAGGTTAAATATTGATGAGATGCTATTGAAGTTAATTACTGAACTTCAACTGCATGTAGAATGTTAATTGAACTTGGCTATTTTGCCACATTTGATATTATTCCAGTGACAAAAATAACAGGAGAGCAAATAAGAAAGAGTATGTAAAATAAAATATAGCCTTTTAATGTATACTAACTTTGGTACAGTTGACTGAGGAAACTAAAAACACTAGCCCAATTATTGCAACAGGGATAGAGAACTAAAGAAAGAAAATGGTTTCTTAAAGATGATGTGCTGTAGGCAAAAAAACCAACCAACCAACGAAAAAAAACCCCAAACACTACAAAAAAAAAAGTGATTTTGTCTCACTATTTCTTTAATGACTTATTATTGTTGTCTCAGCTGTAGCCAAAGTCTGCAGCTGGTATTCTTAACAGAACTACTACAAGAATGCTAAAAATATTTCTCTAAAAATATATAAAAAAGCAATTTAAAAATAACTCCATTTAAACTGCAACACAAGGGCACTTTGTGTGACAGCATTTAATAGGATGAAAAATTTAAACAGAATAACAGCTATTTACATTCACACTGCAAAGTAATTACTGAAGCAGACAAAATACTTAAACCTAATTTAATAATGCTTTCCTTCAGCCTAGGTGCCAAAACCTGGGAGTAAACTTCCCAACTTGTGCTGAAGGGTGGGGGGAATGGAAGTTAAAACCATGTAGAAACAAGTGCACTGAACATTTTCCTGGTGACGTATAAAGTGAGTTTCACTTTTAAACAGAAGAACATCATAAATCAGCCTAAACCATAAGTTTTAATGAGTATATCTCCTCTGGAATTGTGCAGTGCTTGCAATTCTGTGTGAACAAGACAAGGATCTGGTCTTACACTCCTTACTCAGGCAAAAACTGCCACTGACACTAATGACAATTTTGCTCGAATAGAACAAAGTGGTCGAAGGCGGTTATTTCAGCATGAGGGGTGTGAGATTAGGATAACCATGCAAAAAAAGTACAACTTCAAATGGCTGTACCTTTGACTTCTCGAGCTAGCATTTCCTCCAACTACAAGGATCTTAATTATAACATTTGCTGGTTCAAAGATTAACATTTAGCATTCTGGGAAAGACTTTCTGGACTTCAGTAACCTGATCGGTATGGTCTCCTTTTGGTCTCTGCCTCTTTCTGGTCCTTTGTATTGCAGGGGAAATGATAGTATCTGGCACATTCCTTGGATGACTTGAAGATAGCAGCCTTCTGTGTTTGGGGCTGAAAGATTGTGAACTCTGTGTTAGCAGAAATGCCACACAGGGGAGGCGAATAGAACATTAAAGAAGCTTTAGCTTTAGGTACTGCAGCGCAAGCAGAGTTGAATTTGAGAGCTGGGACTTAAGTGGACATTTGTCCCCGCTTTCTTCCTTAATAAAATCTGAGTGTTAACTGTGGATAAGGGCATTTGAGAGATCACTAAAAATGAATCATTGAGTGCCCAGAAGAGCTTTATTATGATATACTATGGAGAACTTTAGCATATACCGTGTACTTTTTACATGCTTATCGGATGCTTGTTTTGTTTTGTCCTTTGCCACAGAAGCCAAATAATTCACCAAATTAAGACAGGAAAATAAAACTCAAAAACCAAATCTGTGTGGTCCTTTCTGGCCCTGTGTTCCCATGTAATTTTCTTTTGCCCAATGAAAGGCTATTGAGCAACAAAACACAAGCTCCACCAGCAACATTTGTTGTGCTTGTGTGTGTGTAATCCATTTTGAAAAACTCTGACACAAATACTAAATTTGAAAAAAGAATCTCAGTGCAGAAATACTGACTGGCCAAACTGAGTTTAAAATAATAATAATAACAACAACAACAACAATAACAATAATAATAATAATAATAATAATAATAATAATAATAATAATAATAATCGGACGCATATCAGGTTCCAGGACTGGATCCTTGTAGGCAGGGCCAAGAGAGGTCGCTGGGTTCTGTTTGTTTGCCGCAGCAGCAGTTAAATAGAAGGAGTTACTCTGCTCCTGAAGTTCCACAAGGATGTTGCCACTGCCCAGTTAACCAGTGTGAAAATACCATGGAAAATAAATTATTAAACTATACTGTTATTACTAACTTGCCAGCTCCAGAGAAACAAATGCAGCCACATTTACATATGTGTCCATCTGTCTGTTTTTACACTTTATGTCTTCAGCCAGTGGGTGAAATTGTTTTAATCCAAGCTGCAGTCTGATTTTTTTCTCTCTTTTCTCTTTTTTTTTTTTTTTCTGCTGGTATTTTTCTGTGTGCGTATGTTATTTGTGGATGGACACGCATATTCTTGCCAGTAGCTAGTTCTTAATTGTCATTTTAAGTAACCTAATCTATCTGGCCACGGTAGTTTTAACTGGAGCAAGCAGCAGAGTTCTCCGTGGATAATTTTCGTTAGTTAGCAGATTGTTACCATCTCAATGTTGCTGAAATCCCTAATCTCAGGTCAGTGTGAAGCTGCAGTGGTTACAATCCTGTTGCCTGATGCAGTGTGAATGGAAGTGCTTTCTGTCAGAAACATGTGGTCTCTTCAGTGGAGAGCCTGCGTAAATCCTGTGTAAATAGAGGGAGGCTAACAAAGGATGAGCCCCTGCAGCTCAGAGCATTTGGAGCCATTTGGAGGCTGAATTTGCTAAATGCTGCTTATACCGCCTGAAAAGTTGAAGAGAAAGGAGCATAAAATCCCTTCTTTTTTCTCTTTCTGCTCCCTACCCTGGGGGAGGGTGTTAAGGGCCAGGGAAGCCTGAGGTAAGCCTATGAAGACTGTTTTTTCAGTGCTCTTTTGAGTGTGAAAAAGGTGGCATGGGTCACTGTCCCCTCTTTAATGTCGGAAAACCCACACAGTTAGTAAATGTTGCATGTAAACTAAAGCATTTCATCCCTTCTCCTGCACTCCACGGCAGTGGGCCATGAACTAGTCACTTGAAAATCGCAGAAAAATTTCACTTCGACGTGTCCGGACAGTTTAGCACAGCAGGAACGTAAGAGAGATCAGTAATTAGCAGGTTGCTTTACTGTTCCCCTTGTCTGCGTCGGAACACTTTTTTAAACTTGATGTGAAAAAAATTGCCGGATTATCATGAACGAGCCACGAACCTACTGGCTGTACACAAGAGTTTAAAATTTAAACTGGTGCTCATTCATTTTGTCTTTGGAAACCTAAGGAAAAAGATGTTGCTGGCTTTTGAATGTAATCTCCTAAGAATTCTCGATTCACTTCGCAAATAAACACGAGCTTTTAAAGCACGGGCAATTAAGGGCGCAAAAAAGCTGGTCTCTATTTTTTCATGTTTCTGAACAGGAAAATAATAGAAGGGAAAATGCCAACCATTACAGTTCTGCGAATAATTTTGAAAGATCTGAATCACCAGTTTTATTGCGTGCATGGCTATAACAATAACATAGCTGGAATGTCATTCCTACCTTGGAGTAAACAACAAAATATTTGTTAATGCCTTTCTGAAAATACAATAAATTAGTGATTACAGAAAGGTGCCTTTCCAGAAATAGAAAATGAACAGGTTTTATTCTGTCTCTCACTGTAAATACACTTTAGATACCCGGTAATATGCAACTCTTTAAGCCTTTAGCACATGTTGCCAGATGGCAATAGGGACTTGCTCCTGACTGACAAACTATGCTAAAATGTGATTAGACTGGGTAGGATAGCTTTGCAGGTAAGGTCTGATGGTGACTTAGGTTCTCTTCCTTTTCTTCCTGTTTGAATTTATAATGGTGTGAAATTTGTAAATGTTTTATTTGCAGTATCAGCCGAATTGGAATTGCTGGGTTATATTCTGGAAATCAAAAGATGATGCAGACGACCAGCAGAGAAAAGGCTAGGTCTTCATCTCCTACCTACTGCTAGAAGGGCTGAAGAATATTACCTTTAGTAGTTAAGAGAGATGGTAGTGCTGTATGTCTGAGGTCGTTTTGTTCCTTCTGGTCCACCAGTGTCCAACCTTTCTCTTTCTCCAAGATGCTCAATTGAAACTTATGACATAGCACCAGGAGAAGTGTGTCTGGTATCTCAGAGACTCCTAAGGAAAGGGAGTGGATTACAGCAGCACAGTTGAAGACACCCCACTCCAGGACAGGACAAGGAGCGGCTGAGCATGCTGTTCAACCTAGGATGCCTGTGTCAGGTCCAACCAGCCTTGGTCACCTTCCCTCCTGCAGTCAAATACTGCAGCAAAACCAGCACACATATTGAGAAAGCACTGCTGAAAATGGCACAGCCTTAAGCTGGGATGCCGACTAGAACTGTTTGTGGTTTTCAAAGTCCTAAGTTTGCCACCCATGACCTGTCCTAACTCAGTTCCTCTAGGCAGTTAAGATTCAGTAGGTAAGTATTTCTTCTGTGGCATAAGCAGACTGTCAACTTCCATGAACAGCAATCATTAAGAAGAGGAGTAAAAAAAAAACCCAGATCCACAGCCAGCACTTCATTTAAAGCACTGCGACCCACTGACACTGTAAGGCTAAAAGTATGATGATTTTAACAGGGTGGAATGGAGATAAGGAGTTCTCCTGAAGGGTCTTTGATTCTGGAGCTGACCTTCTCTATTAGTTCTCCCTACAGCACAGACTGTCTTATCTTCAAAACGGATTCAAACACTTCTCTTTCCAGCTTTTTGGCAGTGGTAATTATCCAGATTTTAAAGTTTTTTCTCTGGTGGTGATGTGGATCATATTACTGAGTTGAACCAACTTATTAATAATGGCTTACAATGCTTATGTGTCCAGATGGACAGATTATAAGTACAAATAAATAATTGCAAAATGCAAATATAAGCTGCATGTAGGTTCTTTTCTTTGTTTTGCATTTATATCTACATATTCTACTCCATCAAAACACTGGACTCAAAGATTAAATTTAGAGTAGTTAGGTTAAGAAGAGCATAGTGCACTGCAGCTTTCCTTTTAAGAAAGATTTCCTTCACGAGTCTTTTAACTTGGTTTTCATATTGCTTGCACTGTTTTTAGTGAATCAGTGACATGCCTTGTCTTCTCCCCACCTTAGATACCTCTGCTCTTCTCTCTTTTCCTTTAGCATGACAAGCCATAAAGCTTTGAGGGACCACTGATAGTGAAGAAACTCAGAGACTGGGTCCTGAAACGTGTTTTTTCCAGCTTCCACTTTTCTTAGTGCATTACTTGATGACAATAGAAACTATTTCTAGAGTTTGATTCTGGGCTGTTACCATGCTTTTGTGCTTTGGCCAGGCTGGGTTATCCTCTTCAGTTATCATTTTGCATAGATTGGGAATCTGTCATCCATCATGTTTACAAATGGTCAAAGGACTAGGTGAGCAGCTTCTAAGCAGCACTCTCTTCATCTCTCGCTGGGTCTTTGTGAGGAACACAAACAAGAACTAGGGCTGCAATAATGCTGATAGTGTGGAGGACTGTCAAAGAGGAATTTGTTGATACAATAAGGTTGGACTGGCTTTCTGTACGACTGGACTCTGTCTCCTGAAAAGTCCTCAGCTGTATGAACATTGGAGTCAGCAAGTTAGTCTGTCCAAGTAAATCAGTTTGTAGGAAGTGAAGTATGAATTTATGGTGCAGTGGAAACGCTGCTCTAACTTCTTAATCAGTACCTTTTAACTAGGAGGTAGTCTCCTTCACTTTCAATGCAAAATAATTTCTCTTGTGGGAAGAAACTCTCGGCACATGCTTAAGAGTGTCTATGCAGAGCTAGCATGGAAGCCTAACTTCCTACTCTGTAAAGGAGACTCGCATCTTCAGCTTTCTCCACAAACCCTTCCCCTAGAAGAGGGGGAACCCTGCGTGGGTCACTTTGCACAATTTTTTGTAAACTCTCTCCATCTTTTATAAGGGTTATTGAGACTATTATATAGCATTGATATAATCTTTAACAAGCTGGGTAATATGCCTAATTCTCTACTGGCTTGAATCCTGCATAGTCATTGACATCTCCACAAAGAGAGTGCCACTTATGCATTCTCCACTCTTCCTGGAACCACTAGTGATAGGGGTTTTGCAACCACCTGTATGTACTCTGCTCAAGAATAAATGAGTGAACAGTGTGCAAAGCAGGAGAAAGTAATTTATTTTTTTTTCCTGCTGAGTGAAAGTCAGTGGGCCAAAAATCTAGGCTTAATTTTCCGGCTAGAAAATTGGGGTAACTATGCTTATATAATTGCAATCTCCATACAAGCTCGGACTTTACTCGTCTTACCAATTACCATCCAAGTCAGGATTTGAACAGTTCACGTAAGGAGAATCCCTTGCAATGGTGATTTAAATGATTTGAATTTGGATTCAGTATACTCAATCCAGTCTTCAGGAGAGTGACTTTTACTTCTGTTAATTTTATTTCACTTTTGATAATTTATTTTTCTTCACTTAAAGTAACTCATGTTTATTTGGATATAACAAAATAGGATCAGGCCCTCCATATCCAAGAAGAAAATAGTTCTATCTTGGTAAAGTCAGTTATGGGCTACTTCTATGAATTCTTGCAGCTAGAAACCATATCCACTAATGTGAGCAGTTGTGGTGCTATTAAAGATCAGACAATACAGCTTAACAGGATTGGGCCTGTAGTTCACCAGGAGCAACAAATCTTGCTGTATTCGTCTTCTGAGGTCATTTGGAGGAACGATATTTAGATTTCCTTTCGTGAGGTTATGGAACCGATTAGGGAAGCACTGACTCTTACCATTTCAAACCCTGATTGAGGAGGGAAGGCAGTGAAAGCTTTGGCTGAACTTTCATCTCCCGGGCTGCTCTTAACTTTTTAAAACCAGGATATTAACAACCTCTACAAAAGATCTAAATGCTGATTTAGCATGTAAGTGACTCCTGCTGAGGATGCTCACAAAGAGGATGGTACGTATGCACAGAGAAACAGGAATCTGTCCATACAGAGAATTAACCAGTGCTTTTGCGATGCGTAAGGATGGTGCAGAGTGGAAGTTTTACAGCTCCACGCATCCTGTGCATACACACATAGGTTTTACATAAAGAGACAAAGATATCTTTATCCACACGACAGATAGACAAACAGACTGACTGACTTCAAACTTGCACTTTCAGTAAGGATTTTTTCCCTCCATCTCCGGGTACTGCTTTTCAAAATTGCCCGAGGCTACAGTACAGCACCTCAGATCCCCAAGGCCCATTGCCTGGCTCCTAATAGCCACTCTCCATCTGTGTCACATGAACAGCTGATGAGATAGCTCCAGTGTCTGTATTTTGGAGAGCATATCCACCCAGGTTAAAATGCTGGGGTTGCCAAGGAGCAGTCAGAAGCCATTAGTGTTTGTGAGAATTTGCCTTGCAGCAGTTCCTTGGCATAGTGGAAAGAGAGCGAGAGTGTGTGTGTGTGTGTGCGTGCATGCACACGTGTGTGTGTGTGTGTGTGTGTAGAGATAGAGAGAGAGAGAGAGAGACAGAGACAGAGAGAGAGAGAGAGAGAGAGAGGGGTAGAGTGGAATATGGGGGCAGGGGCATGGGTGGGTGGAGGTGGGGAGACGACGGGGGTGGGAAGAGAGTGACAGAAAAGAGCGCTTCCTAAATAACCAGCATTTTGCAAAAGTGAGCAGTTGGTTATAGCATTTAGGGCTTCCAGAATATCTTCGATTAGTTTGCTATGATTCCACTCTCCTTTCTCAACTGCATACAGAAACAAACGAACAACAAGGGAAAAAAAAGACAAAAAAGAATAGGAGCATGAGAAAGAGAGCAGCTACTTCAGGGTCTTGCTCTGGTGTTTGGGCAGATGGAAAGGAGCTGCTCTGCCTTGGGGCAGGGTGGTTGTAATGAAGTGGCCTGTCAGTCTGTAAATAGTGTGGGTCATCTCTTCCATGTGATGGAGGGTATCACATTGCAGTGAAAATGGAAATGTCAATAAAATTAATCTGCCAGCTCTTTGCTGTGGCTTTTTCTGTCTCTCTGGTCCAAAAGGGTTGGTTTTTCAGAAGGGAGGCAGTGGAAGAAGGGTGATCAGGCACGGGAGGGAAGATGGAACTGAAATGCAAGTTTTGAAGCAAATGGACTGTATGGAGCAGCAACGTATTTCGTTTAGCAGCACTACAGAGCTAGACAGGGCTATAGGAATTAGCTCGTGAATCTATAGCATTCCTCAGGAAGCTATGGAGCGTCTAGCTCAGGCTACATTGAGCACAGAGTTTATTGTTTTAGGCTTTCTTGGACAAGGTTTTTACTTAGCATGGGATTTATGGCATTTACTGCTAATGAATGTCTATTCTTAAATTACAAAAACCACCGTCTCAGCACAATTCCCAGATGTCCTTCCAGGACCTCGGCTTCTTAAACACCAGCAGGGAGCATAAACTCTCCACTTCTCTGTTTTCCTCTTTCGTGTGGCTCCGGGCTAATGATGTGTAAGGAAAACACAGCAATCTATAAAGTCTCAGTGCTGTCCCAGTATTCTTCATTTATTTTGCATTTGATTATGCCACAAGTCGGATCTTGTTTCTTTCCTTTTTTAAAGTTATTAGTTCAAATATTAATGTAGGAATATGGCATATATTGCTGCTCTTGATTGATGCCTTCCCAAAAACAGGAAGACGTGCTCGTATGAATTTTAAGAAAGTAGGGGTCCTGCAATGCCTTGCCAGAAGAGTTTTTCAGATACATAATTTAGATGCCCTCCAGGCAGGCTTTCAAGGCATTTTTGCTGGAGGGCAAGAAAAAATAACTATGACTGTTAAAAGTAAATGATTTTTGCTAATGCACAATTAATGCCAGGGAAAAGCACAGAAGAGAAAGATGTTGATGGAAAGTTCTGATTAAGTGAGAGCTCTACCTTGATGTGCATCTTTTTTTTTTAATGATAATAATCACTGATGCAGAGATGTAGAAGTTTTCATGTCATGCAAATGTTATATGCAGGGTCATACTAGGTGTACGTGTTTGTGTGTGCGTATGTATGTGTTGGGAGGTGATGGTTACAGGGAGGGGCTCATCTGACAGTGTGTTTTGTGCACTGAACGGTGACATGGTTACTGCCACCTCTGCAGAGGGCCTCAAATATATAGACTACAGAACATTTAACTTGATTACTTATAGTACGTATTCAGAATGGTTGTAGAGATACATTTACAGTGAATGGGTTTTCTTGTGGCAGGTTTTCCCACATTGAATCCTGTAATTGACAAAGAGCTATTGCACTATGTCAAGTGCACAATTATAATTGAATTAATGATATATGCATGTGTGAAATGCAAAATTAGTATTTGGAGAGGCATGGTTTCTAATTTTTACATATTTGTATCAGTACTCATATAGAATAAGAAACTGTAGGTGCCTGATCTCGCAAATCAAAATAAAACTGTTGTAGTGTCTTGGTAATTAATGATACTTTTTGTCTTCTCTATTTTGGTCATTAAATGTCTCCCCTTTCCTGTTTTTATCTTTGTTGTAGGAGATGGTTTAGACAACAGCGTAGCCTCACCTGGTACAGGGGATGACGACGACCCAGACAAGGACAAAAAGCGTCAGAAGAAAAGAGGCATTTTCCCCAAAGTAGCAACAAATATCATGAGAGCATGGCTTTTCCAGCATCTCACAGTAAGTGGTGCCCAAAACCAAAATAGATTTCTATTCATGAGCCTAATAAGGTTTACTTATTGTTACTAGAAATCATTTGTCCCCGCAATTTTGGGACCGTTATTAGGGTTCAATTATTGTTGCCTCTTTTTTTTTCCTTCCCAATTCTAGATTTTTTTTTTCATGGCTCTTGGAATCATGACAAATCTGAAAGAAACATATATATATATGTGTGTGTGTGTACATATACACACACATACATGCCTATAGAGAGAGAGAGAGTACAAAGCTTTAGCATGGAACACCACCTACATATAAAGTAACCATTTTTGCTTTGAACTATTCAAAATGTTCCTAAGGACCAAAAAAAAAAAAAAAAAAAGGAAAATGTGTGTGGGGGTGGGGGTGTGTGAGCATTCTTGCTCTTGCTTTAGCATATATAAAGCTCTGCCTTCTGGATTCTTTACTGCTGGCCTCTGTTTACACAAACTTCAAATGTATGTTGTGGAAGAGCAAGCCCCTGTCTGTGTGCACTGACATACAGCGTGGATGTTAGAGGAGTCAAAGCAGCAGCTTGCAAACTTGTAATTGCTAGCTGTTGTGAGAAATACAGAAGGCTCGCGGGTTCCCTAATTCTTCAGTTGTGTGACAGAGAGGATAAGCACCTTTTTAGCTTCTCTTCATGTCCATTATGGTAAATGCTAGCCACATTCACATTTTGGGGAGAGAGATTAAATGTGTGACAAAGCAATGGTTTCCATGGGCTATCTTTATCCTCCTGCTTGCAGTTGGCTTTATGTGTTGGTGTTCTGTTGACTGTTAGAGCTTCACTTAGGCATCAAAACACGGTTCCACAGAAAACCTAGTAACACTCTCTGTAGTTTACTTCATGTGGGAAATAATGGAAACTGGTAAAATTATAAATTGATTTTCCTCCTTTTCTCACTGTAAAATTGTTTCTCACTTGATAAGACTTAAAATGCTAACTGTTATTAACTACCTCTTCTTCTACCAAAGTTTTATAAATTTCCACTGTAGCCGATGTTGGTTACAGTGTAATGATTTCAGGACAAGGTACCAAATTTATTTATGATAGGGACTATCGAACTGCTCTGCTAGCAGCACGGCTAAAGGGGGGAGTGATAGATCCACATTTCTAAACCATCATTTTGATGTAAGGACATTAGTAGCAAACTAAGGTGCATTGATCTGGCCTGTGGGGTCAGGATTAGCTGGAATAGCCAGTGTCGCTGCTGGAGTAGTGGTTATTCCTGCCTCCCAGCTATGGCCATTTCAAAGGTCAGGTGCCCTGTACCCACTTGGCTCAGAGGAATTAGACAGAACATGAGTCTCTGGGCTGATTACTTAACCAAAGACAAAATAATGAGTCCTAAGCAAATACTGACTAATTGAAAGGGCTGTAAATCCATTACATATTGGTCAGGGATAATCAGGAGTATTTAATCACTTTTATCTATTCAGGAGCACTGAAGCTGCAACAGCAAAGCCCTGAACCTTGCCATGTGCTTATTATTCTCATCATTATCAAAATTACTTCACAGCTGTTCTTTGCTACATCACCTCAGCTGGAGATTTACTAACCTGTAAAATGTTTTTAATTTGGAAGTCGAGTGAGTGTGAGTGGAGGGGTTTTCATTTAGCTGTAGGGTATCTTTAGAGGAGTAGTACAGGCAGGCAGCAAAAAGCAGGGCCAGAAATAAACCAGTTTTGTACATGTCTCTGCGTTAACTCCATTTCCTCTTATGAAACTTGTTCTATCTTGGGTTTTTTCCTCCCTGCCTTCCTTTCTTGTGTGCTCCTTGAAAGCATTTGACACATGCTTATTAAACAGTCAACTGCCTCTTGCTTCTCTTGAGGAAAGTCCTCTTGGCTTTTAAAACCCCTTTTCCTTATTTCTATTGTCGGTCTCTCTCCTGACCCTCTCCATCCTGCATGAATTGAGGAAATTTGCCATCACTGGTGAGGATGGCCTCACAAAAATCAAATTAAATGAACACAAAAAAGCCCCAAACCTTTTATCGTCCAAGCTTTAATGAGTTTGCAGGTGTTGAAAGATTTACTGTGTTGTAATTCTCAGACCTGCAAACTGATAATGGAGACCCCTGACCAGTGCAATGTAAATTCAGAAAGATTCTTGTCATAAACACATGCAGGGAAGGAAGAGAACTCCTTTCTTTTAAAGATCTTGCACTTTTTCTCAAATTAGCTTGTCCTTTCAAAGTATAGTGCTGGCTGAGCCAGAACTGGGGAATCTGTGATGTACAATTTTATTGTTTCAAGTAAATATCTTTACAATGGCAGTCCATGATTCAACATACATTCCTTCATTACTACTCTAACCTTATTTCAAATTGGTTTGTTCCTCCTTTGTGCTGTATGACCTGTTCTTGTATTACAATAATCCCCTGATGTACCCTTTTTTCTCTCTTTTTTTTATTTTTATTTAAAGAAACTAATTGAATTATCTCATTATTTTAATTTGTTAAGCAAATGTATTTTACATCTCAGGATGTGTTCTTAAAGAAGGAGCTGCTTAGGCTTTGCCCCCTGAATGGGCCATTGGTACATTTTGACATTCATGCATTCATTAAGGAGAAGAACATAAAAGAGCTCTGGTTGTATTTTTTTTTCAAACACCCAACCAGCATGGAGCAACTTTTCCATAAGCCACAGGGGTCTCTCTACATATGTTCTCAACTGCAAGCCATTGTCACCTATTCTGAATACCTCAAAAGGACAAATAAAATACTAAAGGCCAACTGTAGCAATTGTTAGCTGTTAGTCTCAATATGACAAAAATCATTAACCTCTGGTTTCCCTGGAAGGAGTGGCAGTGGCAGTCCATCCCTTATGGTGTGGATTAAACTTGAAATTCCTTTAGACTATCAAATTCAAGAGAGTAACTCAGTTGTGGCTAATTGCATTTATTTAAGATTTTAAGTAAAATGCTATTCCCCCCCCCCTTTATTCAATCAGTTTGCAAACTCCTCAGGTAGCCGATTTTAAAAATTGAGTTCCATAAGTGGTTCTTTTGAAGAGATAGGGACTTGAACTCTGATGTAGAATGAATGTAACTGACAGGCTGTGTCTTTCAAAACAATTCGTAACCCCTATCACAGCTTCCATTTTGCAGTAACTTTAATTATATTTGAAGTAGGATACACATGCACGTTTTTATTGTTGGAAATCAAATGCAAGGGGTAGGAGCTTCTGTCATGTTCTCGTTCACTTACTGAGCTCTGTCTTACATTTAGAATTGAAACAGTACCGGAAGATGAAAGATCTGAGGATGAATTGGTTGGAAATGTGTATGCTTTTTCTGGATAATATCCAGTGTTTAAGAAAGTAGAGGAAATCCTAGTCTAGTAGTATAAGCTTTTCAATAGTACATAAAGATTACGACATCAGAAAGGTAAACCTGACATTAAGGCTGTTTTTATTTGAGTTCAAAGGTGGTTAAAGAAAAGAAACAGCAAGAAATCTGACCCAAGCCGAGAGTTTATTCATAGCTTTGGAATACTCCTTTTCCTCTATGCCAAGGAGTCCTTAGTACACTCAATTAGCCTCTCAGACATCTCTGCTTTCCTCCCTCAAGTGCTCCCCTATTTGCCCTGCAAAGAACATATTTGATCATGAAGTGAAAACAGGAAGTGCTCAAATGTATAGACACCTCTGGCTTACACCAATGTTGAGATTAGGATTTCTTACTAGCAGCTATACAGAGCCGGCCCCCCTCCTCCCATGCCCTTTTGAAGGATGGAGGGCCTTTTAAATGTATGTACATAATCAGAAGAGAGCAAAGTTATAAAGGAAGTAATTATATCGTTCTGTGGTCTTGTACCTCTGGTAGTTCATCCCTTTCTGCAGCATAGAGTATTAAGGACTACACTTTTGATACATTCAACACTTTCCCCCTTCTTTTATGTAGCTGGTAGAACAGACGTGTTTATTCTTTGACACTTACCTAGAGTGATGCCCTTTGTTAAAATTCTGGTTCCGTTGTTTCTTTTGTTACGGTCAGTAAGCAGATGTGTATCTTAACTAAAAGTACCAGATATACCAATGGTAGCCTGCAAACTAAACCTTTTTTATGACAGTACCATATACCCAGCTGATGGTATTTGGGACGGCACGCCTAAAGTCAGTGGAGTTGAGCTGGGTTTTTTGCTTTTTGTTTTTGTTTTTTTGATAGCTGAACTTCTGTTTCCTAACATTTGTTTGAACAGTGTCTCACTTTAGCTGTTTTTCTAGAGTCTTCTGGCTGAAAAAATCTTGCTCTTTACATAGTCTCTTGTAGAGTAGGTTTTGGTTTCATCTGCTTCAGTGTCAGGCTTGAATAAGTTCTAGAAAGTGTTAAAAATGAACCAGCCACAGCTTTTGTACTTACCTGAAATAATTTTCTTAACTTGCCATATTCAGGTGGCCAAATTGGATAATATGAAACAGATTTATTTTTCTATATTTATGTGGGTGTATCTGAGAACATAATGTGTATCTCATATTTTGATGAATGGCTTACCAAGCCTTTCATATAGAGAAGCTATTTTATGTATTCATTAGATTTGATTCTAAAGATGAATGTTGTCAACCAAAGAGAATCTCGGAGCAAGCTTTCAAAACAGTTGAAACCATCCTACCTTTGTAAATACCTCCTCCCATATCGTGATTGTAGGAATAATACCCAAAGGAGGATTAGGAATGTAGCAGACTATTGCACTCCACGTTGAAAAGCTTTACTTTCATATCAAACACTGGAAGAACAGCTTTCCTCAGAGTTCTGAAGCATTCTTCACATTGCCTTTTTGCCGGATTTATTAAAAAAGCAACCCAAAAATACAACAGACCGTTGTCCAGTTAAAATGGTGACACAAAGGCTGTGAGACTCAAGAAAATAGAGGAATATGAAGACATTCTGGTGAATTTTAGTGGTTGTGTTGTGTTGGACTGCATTGTAGCATGCCATACACTGCCAGGTTATGCTGAGGAAGTAGACAATGTCCTCTGATTCTCCTGTAAAATGACCTGCGCGTAGGTTCGCTTGGCTGCCATTTCCACTTCAGTGTACATTGTAGTCAGAGAGGCAGAGAAGCCTGAGGTACAGTTTTATCCCAGGTCTGCTTTTTAGACAGAGCTGATTGTGTGTGCTGAGTTTGCAGCCAGGCAATAAGTTGCCCGCTGCTGTAGGACAGACTTCTGACTGTATGAACACCACCCAATTGGACACATGTGCCACAAAATAGTACCATGCTCATTTTTCAGCTGGGTAAACTTTGTGAGGAGAGGTTAAATGTTTTCACCCTAGTGCTAAAGAAAAAACAGTATCCAAATGCTCAACTCTCATGACCTATGGTCCTGTGGTCCTCAAGGTGATGGAACTGTGCATCTTTGTACCCCAAAGTTGTTCCAGTCGCTGACCAAAAGAGCTGGCACCCACTGTTAGCATTTGTTTTTACCGCTGGAGGTGGCATAGCCCTGCCTAACGTCACTGGAACCCCCTTCTGTCCTGCCTGCCTGTGCTACGGCATCACCAGCCTGGACAGAATAAAACTGGAAATCTTTCTCAAAATGCCACTTCTGCTCCCAGGCAGAAAGGATTTATTCTCTAATTGCTCCTAGTCTCCACCATAAAATCAGTCCCAAAGATTTTGTAACAGACCGAACATTTGTATACCTTTTGAACACCACAATCTTAAAAGAAAAGAGCTGAGATGGGGTGGGGGTGGGGCTTTGTTTGTTTTAAAAATGGAATCTGAGATTAGATCTGACATTTCTACATCCACCCCCTACAGAAGAGGGAACCCGGGGTCATGGGGTGTGTGGGCCTCAAAAGCTAGCTTTGTCTGGGAGTGGTTAATCTAATCATTGTTACATAGACATCTGTTATTTCTTCTGAAAAATTGATGCTTTTGTGACACAATGATCCATCTATTTAGTACAACAGCCTGAGTAATTAAATTAAAAAAAGAATATTTTTGCGGGAGCATGTCTTATAAAACTGCCATACCTCCTCATACCAGCGAAAAGACTGGGGAGAGGGGAAGGGAGAGGGGAGAGGAGTGCTTTAAGCCCTGCATTGTTTTCTGCTGGCTGGAGGAAAACATCTGTGAATTGTTTGAACTGAACCTTAGCAGGGACTGTCTGAATCTGTGTCATCTCTGTTTAATTTCAGGAAATGATGTCACAGCACATTAAATAACAGTGCTGCGTGATTTATTTTTACTTGTACATGCTGTCCTAAGCATTTTGGTTACATGGCAATGTTTCCAATTAAGTGCAAGCTTTCGGTTTTAAAAAATATACTTGGTAATGCTTTTTGGTTTTGGGTGTGGGTATGGGGA
The DNA here is from genome assembly GCA_027925045.1 of Hypotaenidia okinawae. Taxonomy (NCBI): domain Eukaryota; kingdom Metazoa; phylum Chordata; class Aves; order Gruiformes; family Rallidae; genus Hypotaenidia; species Hypotaenidia okinawae. The sequence goes on from BSDF01000006.1 coordinate 35,223,841, forward strand.
GGCTGGGTGTTTTAGGGGGTCACCAAGGTTCAGGGCTGTTGGAGGGCTCTGGGCCCATTTGTCATGTGCTTATGTGTAGTTGGGACTGGATGTCAGCGCTCTCGTCACCCATGGCAACCTCCAGGACCGTGGTTTTGTTACAAAGCCTGTCTGGGGGAGAAAAAAAAGCCTAAATATTCCGAACCGATCCGTCAAAAGACCTATTAGATAGTTATAGCCAGGCCTGCGTACTGTAGCTTCTGCCTCGATCAAACTTTCTGCACTCCCCCTTCTTCCGCAGAAGAATAGAGGACATAAGTCAATTCTGTCTGCCATCTGTCGCCTCTCTCCCTGCTCCTCAAATTAAAGAGACAGTCCGAAATTTAAATAATTGGATACAATCACAGGAAGCCCGCCTGGAAATTATTACACGTGTGTTCGTTTGTGGGGTGGTGTTTGTTTGGTTTGTTGGGGTGTTTTTTTTGACTTCTCATTTTATTTTGAAGGGGGGATCTTTATTGTACTTCTCTGGAGATCAAAATATGTTGTGTGTTTCAGCTTCAAAAATAGCATTCTGAGAAATACTGGATTTGCAGTGTCACCGAGTTGTTATCTAATAAGATTCCAAGTTATATATAGGGTGAAATTCACACACACGCGCGCACATACACACATACACACACAAAACAATCCCTGAATTGTGACTCCTGCAACGGACAAGCACTTAAAATGCTTCACCCTTCCCCTCTGGCTCTCCCTTTCCCTTCTTCCCCTTTCTCTCCCTGAATCCCTGGCAGGCTGAGGGGCTGCAGCAAAGTCCTTTCACAGCACTACCAGTCCAATTTAGGCTCTTCAGCCTACCTAATGGTCCTTTTCCAGTCCTGCTATCATAGTTTTTCACACTACCCTGTCTGATGGTAGCTAGTTATGCTTTACCTTCTTCACTTCTTTCATTATTTTTTCCACCACCTTGCCTTTTTTTTTGCCTCCTCCTCATCAACAGGCAACACAATGTGTCAGGACTGCAGCGAGGTGGATTTCATTCATGTGGCATATGAGGTCACCCTCTGCCAAACCATCAGATAATGTGGTTAGATGTTACTTCCCAATTCAATACTTTACCTGCCATTTTCAAGCAGGGAATTACTGAGGACAAAGTGTAACGAAAAACGCGCATGATCGTGATTCTTTGATTCTGTGATTTTAGTTGAGGCTTGATTAAAAAGCCTTGAATGAGCAAAGTGAACGTGGCCCAGCAAAAGATAGGATCAGCCACTGGTGTTTTTCTGGTTGTTATTGTCAGATTACAAAGCTCTGCAGTGTCAGTATGGGAATGAAATGAAAAGAAAAGAAGAATAGCAAAGTCCAAGTAATGAATTCCTAAAAGTAATCGAAACAGGGAAGTAGTAGTGACAAGAATTCCTTTATATGGAGTTCAAGGCTCACAAGGTAAAAGGGGATTTAACTAGAACATATGCAAATATAAGTAGTGTTTAAACACTCCAAGAATGTTGCACTAATAAATGTTGTGCACTGGGGCCTCTGAAAATCAAGATCACAGTCAACTAGAGGTGAGAATTCTTCAAGTCCCACTACCTAAACCAGTTGTCATCAGGAAACTCATAGTTCCTCCCTTTCTCTATAGTGTGTGCACACGAATATACGTATATAGAAAATATATTTTTAGGAGAAAAGCAATTGCTGTTGTTTGTGCAAAGTGATACTGCCTCTCAGTTTTGCCTCAGGACATGTTTATTTAAGACTTTCCTTTCAAGATCCACGAGCAGAATAATTGGTTTCAAAGAAGTTTTCTGTAAAATTAGAGTTAGAATATAAAAAAAAAAAGTGTGTTTCTGCCAGCAGTTCCCCAACTGCTAAGAAATGGAGATGTCAATTCTTATTGTTGCCTAATGAAGAGAGTAGTTTATGGCAGACAGTATTACTTGTGGTGTGAGGAGTTTGCCTTAAGTTAGGATACTTAGAATACCATGCATTACATATTTTTGAGTTGATTGGCAGCAGTCATTTGTAGTATCTGAAGCAATCATTGGCATTTTTAAAGATTTATTATTGTCTTTAAGCATAATGGCAATACAGTTTTCATGCTTTTACATTGCTATTTTTATTTTTAACTGCTAGCCCCAAATCTGCCAGAACTAATTTCAGTTGTTTTGTCTAATACTGGATGATAGGTTGTCAACTCACTGTATAATGCCGTAAAGATTTTTTAAGTCTTGATTTTACCTTTTTATGATGGCAGTTCAAAACATGTATTTTATTTGACTACTTATGTCCGTAGAATGTTTAACATCTGATGACGTAGTCTTACAATCTCAACACAATGAATGAGTGGCCAAGTAAACAGCAGCAAATATTTTAGCTTAGTGTTTAAAAAAAACCCCTGTATATATTAATTTCTTTAATGCTATAGAAAATTTGCTATCATCTGGATCAAGCTTTTATTTGGTCTGAGGTACAAAGTGGCTGCTTGCTATTCTAAAGTGGATCTACTGTGGAAATTCTATCTGACTAAACTGCATAACAATGGGAAAGTCCTGTTCCCTTTCTTAATGTATACTAAGTACATAAAAGGAGTAGGTTTTTGTAAGATCATGGCCTAGTCTAGACTACTTTGAAGCTTGTTATGTCAATTAAAAAAAACCCCAAAGACGATGTAAGCTGCATTGTTAGTTGATATTCTGTGAACGTACATGAATCTTTATAAAAGCAGTTCTCTTTCCTCCCAGGTAAGGTAAAAAATGCAGGTTTAAATTCTCTGTCTTCAAATATATTCAGATAACTCACAGATTAGTGACTAACAGTGTGTACCTCTCAGTCCTGCTTCTATTAATTCCAGTGGAACTCCGCTATCTTTGAAAAAGCTGGACAAGATGAAGCAGTGAAATCACAATGGAAGACAGACAGACAAACACACAATTTTGCATCTTAATAAGCATTAAATACTATAACCACTTTATCCACAAATTGTACTTAGCAAGTCTGTCAAGGATTCCCTATTTTATGACAGCAAGACTACTTTCTCGAGTGCTCAGCTATTTGTCACATTCGCTTGTGGCTGAACCTTCTTCACTGCTGTACCTAGGATGCTTTAGCACAAGTGTAATCTTGATGGTGTGGGGAGAATTCAGTTCTGTTTCTAGCTGTGGCCATGGCAAGACACTGTGCCTCAGTTTCCCTCTTTAAATAGTATGGCATAATGATGGTGGCTGCTTCCCAGAGTGCTTTTGATATTTACAGATGAAAAACTCTACATGGAACCCATGTCTTAAACATAGCATCAGCTGAATTAGAGGGGCCCACACTTGCCTTGTGGTTTTATCCTGCTGCTGAACTATCATGACAGTTATGCAGGTTTGTACAAATATTTGGAGCTTCTGTAGACTTTGAAATTTCAGAATGATTTTCCCCTTACAAGGGAGCATTTAATATAAAATTAAGAGTGTCATGTTCTTTCTGGTTTACACTGAAGATGACAGCATTTAATTGCTGTAAACTACTTTAGCTCAAGCTGCTTGGACTTGGCTTAGTTTTGTTTGTCATGTCCTCTCCTTGATGGTGACCTGAATGCGGTGATCATTGCATGCAAATGGGATCAAATATCTTTCCCAGAAAGCATCCAGAGAAAAAGAACCTTGGGCATCAACTGCTAGCCCAGGGGCAAGGGTCAGAATAAAGGGAGTGCAATAGTATTAACAAATGCATCTTTGTACTTCAATAAGTCACCAGTGGGTATTTCCCTCCTCACAGAGCCATGGGAGGATTCTGATGTGGACTTGGACTTTGGCAGTTTTCAAGCCTGCCTCTTTTGATTCATCTAGGTGCTTCTCACTTGTGCTTGGAAGTAGAAATGGGAAGCAGGAGGGTGACCTACAGTGAAGAGTAAGGGATGGAAAGGGTGCTGTGAAGTCCCTGGTTCATGTTGGGAAGCTCCCTGCCTACCAAGGAGCACATGCAGACAGCTGACAGCTGTTTTGATAGTCCACAAATGGACTATTCAGGGATATAGAATGGGAATAGTGAGAAAGGTCATGATATGTGTGATGACAACAGGAATAAGGAGCATTATGTGGTCAGAAGAATGACTTTGTGTATTTGGGGGAGTCAGCAAAGGAATGCTCCTAAATTGCTAGGAAAATTGGTTAATTTGAGGGATCACTTCAAAATCTAAATGTTTAAAGGTTACTTTAATTTCAACTACAAAGGGATATTCTGATGATTCCTTTCAGATACAAAGTAGGAAATGAAATGGAGACATGTGAAAACAGGTTAATTGTTGTGAACAATAAAAAAAGGGGGAAATAATTTATCTCTCCTTTTCACCCTCCTGTAGTGTTTTGGCAGACTATTCTAAAAGTTGTGTTACTTGGTCTGTTTCTTCCTGTTCCTCACAGACAAATTAACATCTCTTAGGAAAGAGAGGAGCTTCTTGAGTTGGTACGAACCTTTTTGTGGATGGTGGGACAAGCTGCAGAATTTTAGGACAATCCTAAAAAAAGCCCCACACTGTTCTACATAGGATGCCTACTTATGTCTCAGGTTTAAACGGCCTACTTTGTATGCCTGCATTGTGTGGTGGCCATTAAATGTCAGGCAAACACTTCTCAGACCAGAAAAATCCCGCTACTAAGTGCGTATCTACCCTGGACATTTGCAGACAATTCACAACTATAATTAATCTTAGCTGTCCTGGCTTGGTGAAACCTGAACTTATATCCCACAGTGCTCTTAGATGCAAACAAACTTCAGAGAAAAAAGGCCATTGCCTCTTTCTCTCATTTTCTTCTCTTCCCTTCCCCAAAAGCTGTCCATTTAGAGAGCAATAATGCTTGCAAAAGAGATTAAACCCCACTATGAACTGGTGCAAAACTATATAAACTGTATTTGCAGCAGGAAAATAAAATAGCTGCAAACAAACAAGACTATGGCACTTTGCCATCATGGGTACGAATAAACATAACCCTAGAATTGTTAAACTATCTCGAGTTTGGCTCCTGGGATCTGAATCCTACCCAAAGCCCCAGCTGAAAATACATGATATTGCACTCTCCAGCTCCGTGATGCTGTAACATGCTCCACCACCTCCCAAAACAGTGCTGCGGCAAACTTCTTGCTGAGACTGAAAACTCTTTCAAACAAGGCCTGGGGGCTCATGAGCTTTCTACTCAGTGCCCTGTAGGCTCACTCTGCAATGAGGTATCTTGCCTAAAAGAGGCCAAATATCACACAACCGAGCTGGTGGGAAATTCAAACTGTTCTAAGCAAAGAAGTCAATAGAGCTGCTGTAGTGAAAGGTAATGTTCAGAGTGAGATCACTGTGTTATGATCTCATGCTGAACATCAGGACTGGTTTTTTCTTAATGATTATGAAACTAGCCTGAGGCCAGTCTGGTGAAAGTCTAAGATATAGAAGGATGTTTGGAGAGCCTGGACTATCAGGGCCCTTATTCCCCAAAAAACTGTAACAGAGGCTGAGAGAAGATGAGAGAAATGAGAGCTGTATTGTTATTTCCAGTGTTTTCCCCATCCATCCCAAAAATATAAGATCTGGCCATAGACACAGAATGCGCATACTGAATCAGTGAATAAGCACAGGCTACAAACAGACAAGAGGAGAAATTACTGAGGGGGAACAAAACGCCTTGCAGGAATAATGGAATTCAGCAACCAAAAAAAAAGGAAAAAAAGAAAAACAGAACACAAAAACCCAACCAAAAAAACCTCTAGTCATTGAGACTGTAGAACAATCTGTGGAAGTGCCTTTGCTTGGCACTTTTAAAGCTAGACTCCAAAAAAACATTTGAAGAAATACTGCTGAGAAACATCTTGCATTCCTGGGGTTACACTGAAGTAGTGTTGCCTGAAGCATTTCTCATATTTCTACATTTTCTTATTAATGACTAAAAACTGAAAAAATCTTGAAATAAGAGCTCTTTTCAGAAGGAAACCTTCCCAAATTTGGCTTCCTTCAGGTTTAAGTTTTTGTTGTATTTGTCTCAACTTTTTTAATGACATTTCATTTGTCTGTCAGTGGAAAAATTATTGCAAAACTAACTTATGAAGTCAAACTAGAAATGGGCTTGAGACCCAAAATGAGGAATTAAGCTTAAGAGAAATATTTCATTGTTGTTCCTTCAGGCACTGGGAGTTTGAGAGGATGCTGAAGGACAGCCAGGCTCGGGTTTTGTCAGACCAACAAAGGAAGTGTGTTTGTACAGAGGACCTTGTGTTAAAAACACCTCCCTTTCAGATATTTGGAGGCAGAGACCATGTCACGATACATATGCTGGTCTTCATTCACAGCATGTGAAGTTTCACAAACATCTGGGGAAGGTATAGGTCTGAAATCAACCCTCTCTCACCTTAGTGTTTTGCAATATTTCTGGCATCTGCTACATTAGCTCTATGAAAAGACAACCCAAAACACCAAACGTTGTTTGAGCATTCAAAATCCATGGTGACATTTAAGGACATGGATCCAATGCAAATTTAATGGAAAATTAGGTTGACTATGGATTTACACAGAAATTCGAATGCCGGAGCAGGTGAAAAACATGTTCTTTTCACCTGTTTTTCACTTACAGACTTTTATGACAATTTGACTCCAGTATTCAAAACAAAGCTTGGGCCCTCAGAGAGGCAGAATGACCCCAAGAAAATATTGACTGAATGCCTGCTGACTCAAACTGCTGAATTTCACACCCAGCTTTCCTCAAAAGCGTCAAGAAGAAAGAGATTGTATTTTGAATTTAAAATGAAATTTTGCTCTTGAGCATTACTTTATAATAATGTAACTGTAGGGTTCCACAATTCTCTCAATGACTTCCAGATCAAATGAGCTCAGTTTGCATGACAGAAAAATGCTCGCTTTTTTTTTTTTTTTCTAAATTTCCCCTCATTGCCAGAATTACAAATTTAGCCTGGGATCTGAGATCCAAGTTGGATTCTTTCTGGCTCATTTATTGGCAGTCACAAGGATTATACAATAACAGTAATGTTGCAATTACAATAGTAAATCTATGCAATTACAATAATAAATAGACAACGGAGTGGCCAGATTAAAGTCCAGATTTCTTGCTTATAGCTAGGCTTGCTTTATGAAGAAAAAATGTTGCAAACTTCTGTTATGGTTTGAAGACAATGGCATTTTTTATCAGCAGAGAATCAAATGCAATTCAGACACACCGAGATGTAAGTCTGTTCAGTCAGTCAGTAAATCACTTTTCAGAACACCACTTCGTAGTTTTGTTAGTAGTATTCTCTTTTGGGATACTTCTTTTCTGTTTGGCTCTGTTAACATAGTCTAGTGAGTTAGGCCTGTCTGGAAGGTTTTTAAAGTAGTGACAGGGCAAAGATCTTTTTTTCTCCTCTTCATTATCCTTCTCAGGAATGGGCTTACATACCCATTTAAAAGATGCCATTGGCATGAGGTGCCTTTTGTAGGGTTTCGGTATACCGTTCAGGAGTTACCTGCGCGAGAGAAGAGAGGGGGAGCTTTCTGTTCCCCCACGTTGAAGTCCTCTTAGCAGCTAAAGCAGTGAGTGATGACCTTTGCTCTCTGAACAGGGAGTCTTCTGGCATAGAGCTCAGTTTTCCTACTGCTCTCCAGAACTGTAAATAATGTTAGTACACCCTGAATTCAGTGCATGCAGCACTTTACATTACTATTGTGTATCTTAAAATAAACAACATTGCAAGCTGTTTATTTTGGTGTTACTATGTATGCATTTTTTAAACAGTGGTTACTTAAACAAATGTCTCTGTTCCCACAGCACTTAAAAGCTGCTGTTTGCTCATTGTGGTTTTTGGGTTTTGTCACTTTTGTTTTGATTATTTCTGAAAATCACACTCGAGGATACAGAAGACAGGAGTAAGTTGTACTTGATCCAAACAAATGCTTCATGTCACAGCTTTTTCTCTATGCCAGCTTTTCCCATGTTCTAGCAGAAATAATAATTTTGTTTTAGATCAAACTCAACAGATCACCAGTATTCCAGATTGGATGAAACTGTCCTCAGATGTGTTTCTGCAGGCCAGTCAGGCCATGTGTCTGTTACCAGAATTTGACCCTGAGATAGCAAAATTGTTTAAATAACATTAGCACTGAGTATTTATTGCTCAGCAAAACAAAAGGTGCAGGGGGTGAAAATTTAGGGAATCGAGGATTTCCTTCATCTCCTTTCCCCTTTCTTATCAGTCTTCATTCTTCCACCCCAGAATCCTCAAGTGCCATCCAAACTTTCTGCAGTTGGAAATGCTGATTACGGATCGATGGAAAAGATGTTACCAAAGGCATCAACTTTTCTGAGCCATATTGCCACAGCTTTGTGGCCCTCTATTTACCCAGAGAACTCAGAGGACACTTACTAGTCTGTCACAATTTTGCTAGAGGGCTGGGTACCCTACACTGGTTTTTCACCTTTAGTAGTGAGCTTGCCAGGTTGGTTCTGCTTCTTGCAATGCCACGTACAGTATTTAGCAAATCTCAGTAAAAGCATTAGGAATAAACTTGTTATTTCTCCCTCCGCTCACTCTCCATGCCATTACAAGAAGCTACTATGCTACTGCATGAATGTCATAGTTATCCTGTAGAAGCTGTGTGCCACTTTGCCAGTTTTTCTGAGGTCATCTTCTGTTGGGGCATGTTCAAATGAGTTGTCAGCTTAACACCTTCTATCACCCGCTCCTGAGTGGCTGTGCAGTCATGAAAGAGCTGGGATGATTGCTGTGTGGAAAAGGTTTAACAAGAGTGCTCCAGCAAACCTGGGAGCCAGCACTGACTGGCATTAGGTTTCTGAACTAGTCCCCAGCCAGCCCTGAGACCGTAAAGCCACAAACAGTAGTGTTTGGTTTCCTCATGCTTGGACATGGCCGAGATCTGAGCCCGAATTCTTCATTTGTGGAACTTGTAAAGGCTAGCTGTCTTTTTGCAACAGAAAGTAATCTCTTCACTCAACTGCTAATTGCCCCATGATTTTAATCAAGCAAGAAGCAAGATTGTTAGATAAAGAAAATTAGTGTTTGAGAAAAATGGTGAGTGCAGTTCTTTTCCAACTTGTGTTGACTATAAACCAGTTTGTCCTCCTTAATTATGGTCTTCAAAGATAAACAGGTTGAAGGGAGTGTTACCGTCTTTGGCACAAATACAGCATATTTCAGTGCTTTGTTGAGCAAGCTGTGTGTTTTTGAGAAAGAAATAGAAAGTTGCTTGTATTTTTTAATGTAGTTAAGATTTATTATTTTTTATTTATAGCTCAGCAGGTGTTGATTTTCAGCACTGTGTATACACTCCTTTGCTGCTGGACTTCCAATACACTGGATAACCCCTGCTCTCTCACTAAAACACACTGTGACAATTAAGGATGAGAGGAGCATTAAAGACAACTGGTCAACAGCAGAGCACTCGGACTATGTCATCCTAATTCCTGAGGGAGGACAGTACAATATACCAGTGTTCCCCAGCCTTTCTACTCACTTCTAACCTTTTCATTTAATTTGCAGAGCTATTACATTTTTTTCTTCTTCTTTCTCCTTCTCCTCTTCATCTTCTCCTCCTCTTCCTCGTCCTCTTCCTCTTCCTCTTCCTCTTCCTCTTCCTCTTCCTCTTCCTCTTCCTCGTCCTCTTCCTCTTCCTCTTCCTCTTCCTCTTCCTCTTCCTCTTCCTCGTCCTCTTCCTCTTCTTCTCCTCTTCTCATTCCCTTCCCTTCCCTTCCCTTCCCTTCCCTTCCCTTCCCTTCCCTTCCCTTCCCTTCCCTTCCCTTCCCTTCCTTCCCTTCCCTTCCCTTCCCTTCCCTTCCCTTCCCTTCTCTTCCCTTCCCTTCCCTTCCCTTCCCTCCTGCTCCTTCTCTCCCTCCTGATTACTTTTCTGCTAATGAACCGTACCACAAGTATTTCAGGTCTTACTCTTCTGCTGCTTCCTTCACTGAGATATGGATATCTGCTGCAATACTAATATATACATTTAAAATATCTTTGCATACTTTTTTCAGTGTCATTTGCTCACCCTAAGAGATTTGATCACCCTAAGAGACTGAGATTACTAACATCATTTACATCTGTTGATGAACATTCCCTCTTTTCTATCTGAGAGACAGAAGATGGCAGAATGAGTAGCATTTTTTAAATACCGCTTACAGAAATGAAAACTACTTAGCAGCATAAAGGTTTTGTGAGAGGGAGCAGGTAATTTTTAAAAAATAAAGCATTTTAAAAAAAATAAAATAAAAGCATTTAAAGATATGTTTTCATCTTGGTTTTGACCATATAAATTCTGCTTTATTGGCCAGACCAAGGCAGATAAGAGTCAGCAGTGATAGTCTGGGTGTGATAGTCTAGGGTGGTGATGGGGACAAGAAATGATGCAAGTGTAGGATGATCCCAGAAGGCCCAGTATGTCCTCCCAGCTTCTGGCAGGTGGATGTTTAATAACTTTATATATAGAAGTTTCTTATAAATGTTTTTATATCCAGACAGTAATGTTTAAGAGCCATTGATACACCTACATTTTCTATTTCGGCCTACTGTGAGCTGCAGTTGGAACAGCTTAATTTTGGATTGTTTGAATACTTAGAGATATTTGTTAGAATATTTCCTGATAAGGCATGGAATGTTTGAATAAATTTCACATTTCTTGATGCATGTATCTAAGTTTCTAAACTGCCGTTAAAGAGAAAAAAAGAGAGAGAGCAAAGGTATCAGTTTACATTTGGTTTAACATTGAACCTGCTTTCTTTAGTTTAGCAAGAGAAAAATCTTAGCAGCCCTGCAGTTTTCTAAGAAATGTTTGTGAAGTGTCGGGAAAATCTTTTCTTCTTCATTTGGAGGAAACTCTGATTATACCTCTAACATGAGTCCAGGTGTTTTCAGTATCCCATTCTCCATCACTCTAATCCTGTCTTTCATGTGATTGGCTCTGGCAAAATAAAACACTGATCAGCCCATGCATTTGGTAGCATGCTTTTACATAAATATCCCCACTCCGTTCTGGTTGAAAGCAGTCACACAGTTTTGACATAACCTAATTGTGTGCAAAGCTGAACCTTTAGTAGCTAGTTCTTGCAGACAATGTTTCCTCCCTTTTTTAAAAAAAAACTCCCTTCTTCTTCACATGGCCCCTTTAGAGCTGCTGAAGGGCGTTGTTGAGAAGTTGCTACCGTTGATACAGTTGCTATTAATCACAGTCTGCCATGTTGTGACGCAGGTTCTAATAACATCCCATTGAGCTGCTGTTGTATGCTGGAGGCTTACCAACAGCACTAGGCCTTTGATATTCATTTCACACCAGGATAAAGAAAATGTAGAGTTAAAAAAACCCCACACCAACCTGCAAATGGGCAAAGAACAAAAAAAGGGGGAAAACATAGCAAAATCAAAACCAGACAAGCTTTCTGTGTGTTGCTTCGTTTACCAGGGGAGCAGCAAAGCTATAAATCTCCTCTGTGTTGTTTGAAAATTGAACATGAGGCTGCTAAATTTATCATTCATTCTTTGTTGTTCCTGGGTAGTAGCTGCCTGACTTGGCTGACTTTGGTTTCTGTCCCCTCCTCGATAACAATTTTTGTTGTCATCGTTGTTTCAATACATTACACATGCAAATCAAAATTTTACTGGATCAAAGAATATTGGAGGATTTAGTAAAGTGCTCATAAAGGGGAGGAGGAACAAATTTGCTGCGTGTTACACATCGTGCTTCCTTGGCAACTGATTCCCTCACATTCATAATTACAGGAACATAATTTTTAAAAAGCAGCATGGGTGGGGGGAGGGAGAGGGAACACTTCCTTTGGTTAAAGGCATTTGCAATTTTAAAAAAATGCGAGTCTTTGAAAATTAAAAAAAAAAAGTTCACCCATATGCTCTGTAAAGATTAAACCTGGAGCCTGATAGAACTGCACAATCACCTTCTTTTGTTAGCACTTCTTGTCCATGTTGAACTGCAAAGAAAAAAAGGTGGAAAGCAAGCCTGCTACAGATGTGACTAGCTATGAATATTCATGAATACCATTGCTCCTCCTTTTCTACTGACATCCAAACCATTCTGATCTCCCTCTCCCTCTCTTTTTCCTCTTCTCCTTTCCATTCCTTTTCCTTCCTCGAGACTGAACAAGGCTGCAGTTTTTTTTCCATAACAGCCTAGTATGATACAGTTATCAGTGGCCTCAGAAGCCTTTTATTTCCACTAAAAAAAAACAAAGGAAAAAAGAAAAAAAATTGTAATTATCCACAGTTTTATGAATCCACCTCCCCTTAATGTTCATTATTTAAACCAGCAGCAATTACAAGTTCAAAGGGGTTTAGAGGGCCAGCAACCCGCATAATCACTGCCAAATTAAGCGGGACTCATTCGTCACAGAAGAGTACACTCTGAGCAGTGAATCATGCATGCAGTGACAGGCACTGATTTACATAAAGACGAAATCTGTGCCCTCTAGGGCTGAGCGTTACTTTATCTCAGTGGCCTTGTGATATATGCATTTTCTTTTGGTGTTAGGAAGGTTCAGAGACTGATGCTGTCTAATACATGAGATTTTATTCTCACTAGCATCACTAGTACTGCTGCTAATTCATGTATGTGTGTATTTAACAATAATCTAAACTTCAAGGTACTTGGAGCAAAGTTTTGTCCAGAAACTGCTCCTCTAATCTGTTATGATACTTCTGAACCTCTTGAATTATTTCCCCCTACCCCTGCTCCCAACTAATGTTCAGGTCAGACAGTCTTGAAAATGATTACTTGGATTCTTCTCCTTCCTCCTCACCCCCCTACACTGACTCAACGTAATATTTTTTGAGACAATATAGCTACCTGTACATGTATAGCATCAGAGTCTGTGACCACATGTATTACTTTATCCATACTTTGCTGACTATCCCAAAACATTTGAAAACAAAGTGGTTCCTCCTGATGGAGACATGCTATAGGCTCTGGAAAACCTGTATCCATCAAGCCCATCTATACCTCTGACAGCAGAAAGATGTTTGTTAGAAAAGATTGTCTTACTTTTATTATGCTGTTCTGCCTCTTTCATACTGAACTGTTTAAAGATGCTCTTATGTTTTGCTTTAAGACCAAATTCTACTCAGTTCATTTGCCTACAGCCACTGAAGTTATTGTGGTTACTCATGTGGGCAAAGTGAACAGGTCTTGACCCCTCAGGTAGCAAATGAATCAATGCAGGGAGTAGCTACACTCTTATACAACAGTCAACATGGAAAAGTAGCTTTGTGTAATCATTGCTTCCCTTTAGCTATGTAGCTGCAACTCTTTCCAGCAGTAGCAGGATTGTGGTATGAACAGTGCATACAGTAGTTTGAAACGGGACCTGACTTTCCTCCCATAGGGATGGGTGGCTCATCGAAGTTTATGTAGCAGTGCACCAGCTAGCAGTTATGAGAGGTCTCCTTAACATGTAAAGGCACTTTACCTAAAGGACTTAGATTCTCGGCTGTCGCTAAGACACCGCAGAATGACCAAAAAACATCTGGTTATGGCACCTTGACACAGATGTTGTTTCTACACCAGCTCTGGTGTAGATGGGAGGTAGCTGGAGGTGTCAGAAAATAACAGCGGTCTGAGCAGCTCTTCTTTTTTCTTTGACATGCCACTGCACTGGGGACTGTGGTGTAGATCTAGCATTGCTGGCTCTCCTCCAGTTGAATAAATCCGTCTGCTTTCTGGTCCCGTTAGACCATTTTAGCAGTGAGGAAGAGTAGTAGTATAACAGAGGCTGGCACAAGTGTTCTGTATGTGAATGCACAAGCTCATTTTTTGCACAATGTCACTTGCATATGAAAGAGTTTCATATTGCAAGTACAAATCACAGAGGAAAATGTCATTTGCATATGTCATTTCACTGTCGGTGCAAGTGACTGTGTGTATCTATGATGTCCTCCACAACACTATGTCCTCTGATAGAGGCTGATGATAAAGAATTTGACTCATTTAGGTAAATGTCATTTAAACTTAAAGCCTAGTAATAGCATTTTTTTAATCTGTATTGGATATTCTGTGTTCACTGAGGACACTGAAGATCTGATAGGTATAATTCAGGTACCATTTTTAGGTAGTAGTGCCTATTAAAAAACCCAAACATTTTATGGCTGATAAATAAAAATTGTGCACTGAGTCTGTTATGGATGTAATTTACACCACTGTAAAATCAGATTAAATGCAAAACTGGTGAAAGGGAAATTATAACATGGACTAACGGTGTTCTGTGATAGTCTAAATGAAAGTAGAGCAATGGTCAGATGTGATAATAACAGAGCCATGTGAATGGATTGGTTTAGGTTCATTCTATTATAAAGTATGGAATTTATGAATCACTGAAGTGTGTACTATGATCAACGTTTGCAATATTACATAGAAAACAACCCCTCTTATTAATTTTTTACCTTATTAATTAAAAAAATATTATTGAATTCCTGAAAGACGTTATGTTACTGTTTAAAAGTTGGGAAATTCTTTAATATTACATTAATTTTTCAAAGAACGCAGCAAGCTATTTAATGATCAGTGAGGGAGAGATGTGAGAACGAAAACCTGTTTGCTATATTGTACTCTTTTGTGCTTTATTGAACCAGAATATTTTAATATGCAGAACTTACTCTCTAGGAGTGTCTTTCCTCAGATATTTCTGGCTTCCATGTGCTGTCTTTAAATTTCCATGTGTTTATTGTGGTCTTTTTCGGAAAAGTGAATTGCAGAAATGTTTTTAATTATGTTCACACAAAAGAGTTGTCAGAAGGAAGTTGCAAAGCCTTTACTCACCTAAATTCTCACTTCGAGCTCACTCATGTTCATCAGCAGTTTAAGTTAAGATGTCAAATTTTGTTGACCTGGCTTTTAAGAACTGCTGCAACAGGATTCATCCTTTGTCAAAGTGCCAAAGATTTTTGTGATACTTTTAAAGTGTGGGAGAATAAAGTAAGCTTCATTTTGGCCGATTTTAGTAAATAGCAGGCTGGCATGCATGGAATGGGGACGCTGGTGCTGCCTTATCTGCATCTACCGTTTTAAACCTAAGAGACTAACCTTGGAACCGGTGGGTTCTAGGAATTGCCAGGTAGTGGAACTGCAGGATACAGGGTCCTGAGACTGTTTTCAGTAATGGTCAATGTTCCTGGTCCTGAAGGAATGGAGAACAATGAAAAGAAAATGGTGTTTTGATATGAGATCTATTTAGTAGATTTCATGTAGCTATGGAATAGTTACATTTGTTAAGGCTGTATCAATGTCACTTCAAACTGAGAAATCTAGGCTACATGGATGACGCAGTTTCAGGGAAGTGTGTTGATCTCTGTAAGTTTCTGCTAAAATCTCTAGAAAACTTGGGCATCTTTGCTTTCAACCCTACAAACAGTGCACTGTGATGCAGCTGATACACTGAGCATACGTAAAGACTTAATACGGCAAATATCTTGTTTTCTTTCACTCCCTATTAGTCTTCTGCATGAGCTTTCAGGCTTAATTTATTTTGATTTCTCTGTTTTAACTATGGATGTAGTCTGTTGGGAAAGGCTTGGGGTATATAGTCGCTTTAACGATCAAATTCTATTTCTCTTTGGTCCAGCCTGTATGAAATCGTGATGCAGTGTAGAACTAAAGTACCCATCAATGTTCCTTTTATTGGATATGCTTCATATATTGTGGTGAAATTATATGCATCCACATAGGTTGTTAAGAAAAACTTAACATGCCACTGATGTGCAGTGAGGGAGAGTTAATTGTGTAGATGCCCCAAGACTACATCAATGAGCAGAGCACACTGCAGTGGTCATATGAATCTGTCTTGAATAAAAATTACCAAACAGGTTTTCAGCCAATAGCCTAAGGTAAAATCCTAGAGTTAATAGATATGTGCAGATGAATGAGATCTTTTCTGTCTCTATCATTTATGAATCTTGGTGCTGTAGATATAGGGGCAGACATCTAGAAAGATTAAAAATTAAGTTGGCATATGTTTTACCATACCTGATGAGCACATGTTGTGTTTATTAATGTGGAAGTATCCTGTTATACAATCCAGAAGCATTCCCAGAAGGAAGCATGACCGACCTTTTTTTTTGTCCCGGGGGAATGGGGCGTCTTTCACTTTCCCTACACTGCCACCTGATTAGCCAGATGCCTTTCCTCTCCCTACAAACCTCAGATTTGTTATCAGGCAACCTTTCCAGCACCGCCTCCCATTCCAGTGAAGCACCTGTGTCCTCTGCCCCTGTGCACTGGCCACAGGAGGAATTGAGGAGAAGGTCTTCATCTGGTGCAAATGACATAGCTCCACTGAGAAACAGCTTTTGCCAGTATGTGCTTACCAAGGATTTATGGCATTTCTAACATGTAGACTTAACAGCACTGACTTTTTATGTTGGCATGTTAGGACTAGGCCCCTAGATCTGTGCAGTACAGAAATTCATGGTCTGCATTTTCTGAATGCCATGAAAGGCACTTTTAAAGTGTTGATTTACATCTTTACTGAATTTAATTCTGGAGGACTTGGTGCCTGCAGTGGTTAGATAGTAATGCTGTTTCCCTTAGTGGCCATGTATACATTCCACAGATGTCCCTAGGAAAATTTTTGAGGTGCTTTTAGAGTCTGTCTCAAACTCAACCTCAAAAGAAAGTGAGCCCTGTATTGGCACACTGTAGTGGTCACTGTGTGGTGAACAATTGACACTAAGGTTTGTAAAGTGCCCTAAATTGGGTTTACACACATCAGACTCCATCAGGAACACATATGTGCTCCATTGATTTCTACCTGAACTTCTTAACAGTCTGTTATCAGCCAGTAGATTTGCAGCAGCTCTGAGAGTCCCCCAGTTTACACTGTTTATATTGAGGCTGATGTAGCCTCTGACAGTTCCTGGAATCAGAGAATGACAAAAGTAGCTTACAGTCACCTCATCTTTACCGTGCTCATGCCTTGAGAACAATTTTTGGAACCATTTTTTTCTGAAATGGAAATCCTTTGATTTCCTCTGACACTGATTGATGCTTAGGTGACATCTCCAGAAACCAACCATGCGGAACAATTCAGGGGTTGTTTTTTGGCTTATAGCCAACATCCAGAAATCGAGCTTTTAAAAAAAATAATCCATGTCGTCTAAAAAGAAAGAACATAATACCTTTCCAGATGTTAATTCTTATCATGGTATTTTGCAGTTAGATGTTTTTTTCCATGAAAATTACAAAACCCATCAGGGTTCTTTTTTTTTTGAATCAGTATCTGTAATGCCTGTACTAAATAAACTAAAATAGTTTTTATAATTTTCTAGCAAATGGCAAACTGTCTTTTAACAGTTAAAAATGTCAAGAAATATTTAAAATTACTTTTCACAGTGTGTTAGCACGAGTGAAAATCTTTAAAGATCCCACTCGACTCTCCGAAGCACTTAAAATACTACCTGAAAATTGTTTCTGTGGCTTATTATAGAAATAAATAGATCTGTGAATAAACTTTCTGGTGGAAAGGAATACTACTAAGGGTTTAATTTTTCTCTTGCTTTTGGTTGTGTTTCTAAACAGAAGGTTCAATATTAATATGTTGAGGCCAGTGATCATTCCTGTAGTTGAAAATCCATTTCTTTCCTTTTTTATTGATTGCAAACCGGCTATATTTTAAACTGTTGGATGAATATCAGAGACAGGAGGTCCAGCAATAGGATGACTTCAGTGTTTTAGGTTACATCAGTGCCCTTTCAGTTGGTCTTCTAGTTTCATGACCTTACTTCCGGTTGCAAACCCCATTTCTGCAATTGAATTTCCTCTAGGTTTGTGACCCCGCCTCATAAATGTCATGACCTGAATTGGGGTCATGACCCTTTAGCTGGGAGCCACCATCCTACATCCTTGTGCTTGACCAGTTTGTGATATGAATTCAGACTAATTTGCTCTGTAAAGTTTTAGAATCGAGAAGCATCCCCTTTTTTTACCCAAGTTGTGCAAAATGTCATTTCCAGGCAGATGGAAATAAATTTGGCATGAAGATAATTAAACGACTATAATATTTTTTTGTTTGTGTTGAGGAGATTGCTCCTTTTTCATGTTCTTTCTACAGACTATTCTGAAACTAATTCACAGCTGTACAAATGATAGATGTATTTCTCTGTGTATGTAGCTCAAATAACTGCTAACTGTGAGCTATTAGAAATACCTCCATGCGTACTGTTAGAGAAGCTATATATCTGATAAATCCAAGTCCCTAAATACAGTGTATTGATAGCAGATGTTAGCAGTTTGCCTATGCACCTTGCTTAAATTATATGAAGGAAAAAATGTTAGGTCATAAAATCATTAAGGTTTGCTGTGTAATGAGAGGTACTTTAAGGATGAGGTCTCCAGGCTAAGGATATGACCAGGTGGGACTGGTCCAAGATCTTCAGAGACAGTATAAAGTAAGGTGTTGCCATACTGATGAAACATCTGGGATACATACCAAAAAAACCAGCTGCTCAATCAACATAACAGCACTTTACATGCATCATTGGTTGAGGGCTTTTTCCTATACTGAAACATCAACTTTCTTTTTTCAGATTATGTTAGAAGACAACAAAACAGAGTATCTGTGCAGATACTACAAATGTGTAAATGAAAAAGACTAAGGCTGGTGTATGAGCTGCAGGAAAAAGCCCAAAACAACAAGGCAGCACTTATACTGAATTTAGTGATGTCAGGTCTTTTGCTTTCACCAGAACTGCTTTGGTTTACATTCCTCAGAGAAGTTTAAAACTTGTTTAGCTCTTCAGGAGTTTCTATAAATTTCCTAATGGGAAGGAACAAAGACAGACCTATGGGAAATATGTGTGCAGTTGGCCGGGATTTCAGAATTGGTGTGTCCATTGGTTCACAGGCTAAGCTTGACCTGAGATATATATAGTCACACATGTGTGATTCATTAATGGTAATGGGGAGTTTACTGATGTGACCCTTCATGCATATCTCATACAAATAAAATATTTTGTGCAGTGCAGTCTTTTGACATGATTTATACACTTAGGACTTGATCCAAGTCCCAAAGAAGCTAATGGAGAGTCGTCTTTGAGAGCTGGAGCCAACAAAGACAGTCACAAGCTTTCAGTATGGAGAGGGTAGGCTTGGATTTTGGCAGGGGTTTGCTGGTTGGAGTTTTTATGGGTGGGTTGGTTTTTTTTTTAAATTTTGTTTAACAGATAAATATTTTAATTGAATTGCTCCTGAAGATTGTTAGAGATGCCTAAAACCTGACATGTCTCTGCTTAAACACCAACACAGTCATTCAAAAGAAAGAGATCCAAGCCTTTCCACAGGGAGTAGCATCAAACCTGTCTTGCAAGTTGCTCAGCTGAAATGTTCTTCAGTGTTTTCGGCTGAGACAGACAACAAATGTGTCAGCAGGAGTGTGGGTAGGGTATGTGAGGCAAACATTTGTTCATAGGGCCTAGGTTCTTTAAGGAGCTCAGTGACGGTGGTGAGCACCATTGGAAAGTCATCCTTTGACACTGAGTTTGGTTCTAAGCCTGGCCATGGGAGCAGATTTGAAATTATTATCCCACAGCTCACTTAGTGTGGCTGGTGATTGATAGGTTCACTGATTTGATTCAAATTCAGGTGTCAGGACAGAAATACAAGAAGATGTGGACATGTGGTGCAGCATGGCTTTAGAAGTCTTTTGACAAATGTATAAGATGGTCCCTAAGGGGGACCTAATTAATGTTTACAATTATCTTAAGCAGGGGATGCAGGGGGAATCAGCCAGCCCCTTTTCAGTGGTCTGTGGAGACAGGACAAGGGGCAATGGCTGCAAGTTGGAGCACAGGAAGTTCCGCACCAACATGCGGAGAAACTTTTTCACAGTGAGGGTGACAGAGCACTGGAATAGGCTGCCCAGGGCGGTGGTGGAGTCTCCTTCTCTGGAGATATTCAAGACCCGTCTGGATGCCTATCTCAGTGAAATGTCCTAGGGAGCCTGCTTTGGCAGGGGGTTGGACCCGTTGATCTCTCGAGGTCCCTTCCAACCCCTACAATTCTATGATTCTATGATTCTATGATTTTCAAATTTTCACATGGGAAGTGAATAGCAAAGCTCTTTTTACTGAGTGTCTGGATCAGCACTATATCAACATTTAGTATGTTAGTTTTCTAGAGAGGGTATTTTTATTATATATGTCTAACAGACACATTGCTATTTTGAGGGGGAGATTTTTTTTCTGAGATATAAAGATGCTCTTCTGAATGAAGGGAGGGATGGAAAGTTGTAGTGTTCAGTGTGATAGGTATTAGAGTTGTAAAACTTGAGGTAGGAATGTGACACTGGAAGTATTTAGATAACTTGTCTTGAAGGTTCTAAGTCATCAAATGAGATAGCAAATATCAAGTGAAATATTTATACTTCAGTTACATACCACATGCAGCGGTAAGATAGCTCAGTCTTTTATTTGTAAGGATTTGTTAGCCCAGCAGATGTTTCAGATACTGAACCCATGAAGGCAGCAGCCAAAATTAAGGAAGTTTGGCCTATGATAGTAGAGTGAAGTTTAAAATGCAACCTTTTGTGACAGAAATATTCCAGGTGGGGTTCTTGGAGACCACCGAGAGGCAACAGCAAAGTTCCGTCATAAACCAACTATATTACTTTTGCATATTCAAAGGCTAAATACAACTTCAGTTTTGCCTGATGTAGGTTTATGACTTCATATACAAACAATAGCAAGGCTCAAAGGACACTTCATAGGTTGCTAAGTGAAGGACTTTGAAGTTAGGGAATGTGAGATTTTTTTTCAATCTCAGTTCCACTCTCTATGTATCCCCTCTGTGGTGAATGAAGCCTGTATCTTTTCACTGGAGGAGAGAGAAAATTGTATGCATTCATACAATTAAGGGCTGCATCATGATACATATATACAATGGGTATTTTCCTGGGGCAAAGGAAAGGCATTTCCTTAGTGAAATGGTGTGCTTGCTGCTGATTTTCCGGCCTACCACAAGTAACACATTAAAAAGAAAGTGATGAAATTTTAAGTCTTGTTAGCCTACCTAACTGCAGGAACCATTAACGTGTCCTTTTACAATAGCGCAGGAATCATTTCACTCACCACTCTAATGCAGATACTTCTGTGATAATCCTTCTTGCTCTCTTTAGAAAGCACAAAAAAAACCCCAACACTGGAGCACAGAAAGTAAGGGTAAACATGATGACACTCCCCTGAATACTTAGATAGTCAATAGGAACTTGGTAAGGACACTATGGTTAACATTCATGCTTTATACCATTCTA
This sequence comes from Hypotaenidia okinawae, assembly GCA_027925045.1. Classification (NCBI taxonomy): domain Eukaryota; kingdom Metazoa; phylum Chordata; class Aves; order Gruiformes; family Rallidae; genus Hypotaenidia; species Hypotaenidia okinawae. Next base: position 35,245,089 of record BSDF01000006.1, read on the forward strand.
AGTATTTTGTGGACTTTACAAAGTGAACTATAACAGTCATAACAGAATATTGTTCCCTAACACCTGTTCATTCAGATGAAGTGGGAAGTATAGTTTTAAGATTTTGTTTGAAAAAAACATCAGAAAACTCTGCACCTGATTTCCTTAATGCTCAATCCCTGTGTCTCTAAATAAATCCCTAAAATAGAGGAGTGCCTAGTAACAGTGAAAATCGGGTTGCATGTTGGTTTTAAGTCTTTGTCTTCACACAGATTTGTGCAGCACTGAGTGTAATGATGAATCTTGCTTGGGGCCCTTGAAGTAAAATGATAAAGAATAATGAATGATCAAGAAAGGATTCAGGTGCCTGATTTTAAGCACTGTTGAGAGGGGAAGTCATGCTGACTTTCCACTACCACATTAGAAAAAGAATAATATTGAAAACATTTTTTTCCATACTGATGTGTCATGAATTGAGGAAAATGGGCAACAGACAACAGTTGTTCTTCCCCTCTGGACATTGTCCTCCTTCCCACAGAATAAACAGTTTTTCTTAATTTCTCTCTCTTCAGTTTGTTTTGTGAGTCCCAGAAGTATCTGTCCAGCAGCTGTTAGAGGCTCAGAAAGAACCTTTTCCCCCACCAGCATTTCTGAAGATTCTCCCGTTGCAAATTAATTTTTCCCTTACACCTCCATCCATTGAAATATTGTTTCTGCCTTCAAAAAGGTTTAGTTCTCAAAAAAATCAGTAATTTCAAAATGAGTAAACTTCCTTCTCCTACTTTCATGTAGCTGATAAGAGTTCTATCAGGATAGGAGGGTTTTTTTTTAACATATAAACAAATGTAAGCAAAATATGATTTGGAGTATTTTTCACCACTAATGCTGTTGCGTAAACCAAGTGACTGATGGAAACAAATCACGTGGTAAGAGATCATGTAGGAATTATGAGCTGATGTCTCAGGACAGGAGATCAATAGAAAATCTCATCAGACTGTCAGTACAGAGGTCTGCTGACTACACAGCCTTCTTTTCCACGGCCATCTGGAAGTTCACAAGCTCCATTAACTTTCAAAGGTAGATCATCAAAACAGGTGCATTCCACTGGCAAGAAAGAAATACCCTGAGCAGAAACTGAAGAATACTGTGGGCAGTCCATGTGAATTCCTTTATCCTCCAACTTCCAGGCCTATCAGAAATACCAGATTAGGTCATGTTCTGACCTGTTACATGGGGAAAAATCTATGCAGAACAAATTTGCTATTGATATTACAAAAGCCAGAAAATCTGCAATAAACTGGAATCAGTATTAGCTGTATACTAAGTGTGATAGTGATGGCCAAAAAGCAGTTTAAACAATTCCATTAGCTCAAAAAAGGCCTTACTATTATTATAGAGGACAAACTCCTGAATACCTAAACTCCCCTGCAAAGCCTTGGTTTGGAAATATCTGAGAAAGCTGAAGACAGTAAATTGTAACTAAATAGAAAAGTACATTATATTAAGAAATAAAATACTAAAGAAAATGTATGTTTTGATTTTTACCTTTTCTATAGTTCTTGCTTCATTCGCCTATTTACATCACAGGAAATGAAAGCAGCTCTTTTTGTTGCCTGTGTTTTTTACACAACAAATTTAGATGTAGAAAAGCCTGCATGCAGTTGTGTACCAGAATCCACAGCACCTGTGGAGAGTCCCATTAAAATCCAAACATGGATACGGGAGAGCAAGTCGAAGTCTGTTGGAGGGGGAGTAATATGACTTCATTGCCCTCTATCACCATTCTTTTTTTCTTTTTTTTTTTTTTGGCCGCCTTGCAGTGAATAATCAACTGAACTTGGATGGCGTAGAGAAGTTGCTATATAGGCTGCTGAGCTCTACAGCTAGCATAGCAGACCTGCCAAGTCTTAAACAGTGAGAAAGAGACGTTTGTCTGACTTCTCTCACACTGTCCCATGTATTTTCAGAAAACAAGTCATGTACTTGCAGCTTTACTTTTGGGCCCCACAATTTCTGTTCTGCTTCATGATCCCTTGTGCCAGACAGACCTAAGCAGCCTGATCTGTAATCTGTCAGTCAGCTATAGTCTGGGCCATGGGAAATCATGGAGTGGGAGAGGAACTGCTGCACTGGGCTGCTCTTTAGAAGTGTAAATCCAGCAATCAAAAGGGCCCTGACAGAGACATATCTGAAACATGGACTCTCTGCCATTATGTGAGAGGATATGTGCCTCCCACACAACTCTTCCCCTTTTCCTTGTTCTGCAGTGACCTGACATGTAGGGTCACATGCACTGGGGCCTTGAAAAGTTGAAAGGTCTACAAAGCCGCTATATAGCCGGGAAGAGTATGTTTCTTATATAAATATTATGACCACAGGTACAGGATTCATTCCCGTGCTTTCAGAAAGCACTAAACCTGACCTCAAGTAAGTGTAAATAGATTGCAGGCAACCTTCTGCAGCTAGAAGTGTGTCCCAAGAGTCAGCTTTGAGACTTCATTTAATTTTTGTGTAATCAGAATAACAGTCTCTTTTGCAATGGTCTAGAGGAGAAATAGTCTTTCCACGTTCAGTTTCTGGGAGCTCTCATGGATGCTGCAATCCATCACAATCCTCTGTCATCTTCCCAGCACAGACCATAAGCAGTGGACATAGCACTGAAAATAGTAGAAATAAATTATCAAGCAGCTAATGCGGTCATCTCATTTTTTTCTGAATATGTCTTTATGTTCTTCATTCATGTCCCCTTTTGAGGTGTCCAATGAGTCTTCTGAGCTTAAAATGAATGCTAGCAAAGGCAAAAGGCACAGAAATTTCCCAGCTGTGAAAAATTAGCATTAATGGCATAGCTGTGCAAAAACTTGGAAATAATGTTACACCTTTCCAACTGCCAGTACTGGAAATATCTGGGAAAAGCAAGACTAGAAACATTTTTTGCTAGTGTGGAATATTAACTCAAGTCAATAGAGATCCTTCACTGAATTTTCCATACCTTCCTTTAGACACCACATTGGAGACAACACTGGAAAGGCTCATTCTCTCTTTTGAAAACATGAGAGATGGTGAAAATACGACAGTATCTAACATGTTTTGACCTATGTTCCCTGGAATACACTTCAAGCTGTTTTCCAGGACATACTGGAGAGAGTCCAACAAAGGTCCATGAAGATGATTAAGGAGCATCTCATATACAAGGAAAGGCTGAGGGAGCTGGGACTGTTTAGCCTGGAGAAGAAAAGGCTCAGTGGAAGATGCAATTAATGTGTGTGAATATCTAAATGGAAAGTGCAAAAAAGAGAAAGAGACGGGTTCTTCTCAGTGGTGCCCAGTGACAGGAGAAGAGGCAATGGGCACAAACTGAAACACAGGAGGTGCCACCTTAACATCCGGAAACACTTTGTGAGGGTGCCTGAGCACTGTCACAGGTTGCCCAGGGAAGCTGCAGAGTCTCCATCTCTGGAGGTATTCAGAAGTCATCCAGACATGGGTCTGGATAACCAGCTTTAGGTGGCCTTGTACAAGCAGGGCAATGGACTAGATGACTGCCACATATCCCTTCCAAACTCAAGCATTCTGTGATTCTGTGAATTCCAATATCTCTTCATGTGTCTTAATTTCATTCACTATTTTCTCATTCATTATGCTTTACTTTGCGGGTTTGGTGATTGGTGGTTTGGGATTTGGTTTTTGTGAGGTTTTCTTGTCTGAAACTGTGTGCTAGAAAAAACTAATTTAATTTTGGAAAGGGAACCCCGTTGCTCCTTTTAGATAAAACCTAACTGCTACATGTTCTGCAGACTTAGAAAACCTGAAGAGATTCTTCAGAAAGGTGTGCTGCCTCTCTTTGATGTTAGTACTTTCCAAGAAAACAAGAGAAAGCCTGCCTCTTATCACAGCAACATGAGCTAAGCAGTAAATGCAAAAGTAATGTATGGCATGTGGAATCTCTTGTCAGCAATAGTCCAGGTATTCAGGGGCATTCCAGTGAATGCAACGGTACTGGGGAAAGTGGGAATTTTTGATAGCTTACCTCAAAATCCGTGTGTTTGGTGGCAGCTGGAGAGAAGTAGTAGGGAGGCAGTTGGAGAGAAAGGCAGGAAAGGATGCCAGCTGGATTTCTGAAAGGCTGAGTCTCTACCTGGCAGCTTTCTGCAAAGAGAGAGGCACAGATTTGGGAAAGGGAGCTGTGGAGGAAAGTGGCTAGTAAAAAAATCATCTGGTCCAAAGATGAGGAGGGTGAAGTCTGAGATGTCCTAGGTGTGCATAGATCACATGCAGAGGTATATGCTATCGGAAATCAAGAGCAAGGGAGTCCAATGAAGAACAGTGTGGTATTTTCTTCTCTATGGCCTGCATCTTAAATTAACCTAAATGTTTGGGCAAATCAGCAAAGACTGATAAAACCAATCAGTGACAGCCATGCTTTCCTTTGCTCAAGTATGTAGCACACAGGAAAATCCATCAGGGATAAGTCCCATCCAGTCCTATTTAAAAGTTCTAGATTTTTCCATCCAGACATTTCATCGCTTTGCTCACATAGACTTCCAAAGAATTTATCCTGAGGGGCTATTTCTTCTTGCATTGCAGTTACAAGGCATTAGTTCATGCACTGCCGGTATGTCAAAACGTGTAGCTGATAACTTGGTTACATCATTAGTTATTCCTACCTCAGGTGGAAAAAAATAGCTGTCTTAAAGTGCTGCTCAATGTGCATGTTCTGCAGATTCTCACTGAGGGACCTGTGGTTACCTCAGCCTGATGATTGCTCTGCATTCTTCCGATGTAGACACCATGGGCTGTTGAAAATAATTGAGACGCTTGTCAACAGAGTGGGAGACTGGACTTCATCAAAACTGTTTTAGTCTCTAGGACTGATGACCTTTTGATGGAGTTTGTTTTAGTCAGGAATTAAGTGTCCAATCCTGTATAGTGTGAAGCGCCTTCTTTGAGGTGCCGAGTATCCCTGTTTTCTCTTGCAGTTGCTCTGGCGCAAAGCATCGCTGTCAAGGCACTGAGCATTTTGCAAATAGGGCTTCAAACTGCTTTAGAAAAGAGAAACAAGGTTTTCACTTCTGTTTTTTTAACAAGGAATTTAAATTTGAAATACAGAATTGTTATGAGTAATCCTCTGTTCATCAAGAATGCAAGCTGTAACGGAAACTCATTCAGCAGATCCAAAACAAAACCACTTCATTAGCTAGAACTGGGTTATAAAGGCAGGTACTTAAATGCAAGGAAATTACGTGCAAATCATTTTGCAGGAAAGCAACTCCAAAAAGAGTGGAATTCCCTGATTGTCCTCTGCTATTAATATCGGTGTTATAATAATGATCATAATGCATAAAGAAAAATATAATGTTTCTGAGTCATTATATGTTTCCAATTTATTTTTTAAATTTTATTGCTGTAAGCTGAGCCAGCTGATGATCAGCCTCGAGGGAGGAGACAGGATCACCCTTGTTTCCTGCTCAGCCTTGCTCCAGCAAAAAGCTAATGAAAGAAAAGAACATAATGGCCTTGCAGCCCAGGTAAAAGGTTCATGAGGGTTCACAGGTCAATTGATTTCTAATCTTGCTTTATGTTATATTTCAATAAAAAAGCCCCCACAACCCAAACCAAAACCATCCACAGTCATAATGTGAATATATGTTTATCAACAGCACCCCATTTTTATATTGACTTTGAAAAGTAGGTGCAAAACCTCTCCAAGTAGATGGACACTATATTAATGTGAAGTGCAGTAGCATGTGTTCTAAAAAATTTGAAAAATCCTTCTGTTTAGCTGCGTGAATATCCTTGGTGATATATCAGTGTATCTACGCACACAGAGATATATTTCAAGGTGGCAATATTTAATTAACCTGTCTGTAAGTATAAACAGCCAATCTGCATTGAATACCTTACCAATTAATTTACTGAAAATTGCACCGTTGACCATTTCTTTACTGCACTATCTCAGCATGGAGAAGGGAGAGATATTAGTTGCATCGCTGTAGAGCAATGAGATTTTTGTAAGTCGTGATCTGCTGGCATGTAATAACTCGATCTGCTTCACGCAGACAAAATATATTAAAAGTATGGACGAGTGAAGTTTGTGCCCCAGGGAGAAGGCAAGATAATGCATTGAAATTGTTCAGAGGTAGTTAGATGCCTAATGGTCTAATATGTGAGCTATGTGAGGTCTGGGGTCTGGTTCTCATAAATTCTGGCTAGACTGATCCTGTAATTTCAAGCAAAGGATAAAAGCGTTAACCAGAGTCATCAGTGTTCAAGGTCCATGATGCTGGATATTATTCATGTAAAGATTCAAGAAAAACACTAAAAGAAAAGCTCTGGACCATATGTGTTTATATGTGACAATATACATATATATAAAAAAATGTGCAATATTCTTCTGTCTCTCTGTGTGTGCACACGTGCATGTAGCTATATGCACAGAAATATGCACACAGTAAATTTATACATTGACATATGTACAGTTACAGAGAAATCATGCTAACAACTGAATAGCCAAGATAAGGACTTTTTGCTCTGTGTGTGGTGGGTTTTTCTAAAATATCTGGTTAACAAATTAAGCAGTGGAAGGTAAAAATGCTAGATCTCATTTTACTACTGCTACTTTGTAATATACATTTTATATCAGTCAACATTATTTTTACACTTGGCACCTACGAGTTTTTTAAAGATGACTTGTGTTAATACATATTAGCAAAGCTTGCTTATGATTAGAGCAGAGCATTTCTAATGCAATGCTGATACACTTGTTTTCTCACTTTATACAGCAACTCTGAGCATATTAAACTGGTGATGTCACTCCAGTGGCTGAATAGTTGCCACTGGAATTGCGTATTATGAATCCTGATAAGTGTAAGAGCGTAGCGGGATGTTGCCTGAATTGATGTTTATAATTTTGCATCTTCCATGCTCTCTAATCAAGAATTTGCTCTCTGAAAAACTCTATAGGTGTAGAATCAAAGCAAAATGGCAAGAGCAAATCTTAAAAGCTATCCCTTTTGCACAACTTGCATGACATAGCATAGATAATACAGATATGCTGGACTCCGTAGATTAAGTTTAGCCTTATTGTTTCCATAGTCAGTGTTCAAGAAACTTTCTAGCATTACAAAACGTAATTATTCTGTGGCTGTAAGGTGATTACCAGGATGTTACCATGGATTTCCCTAAATCTTTGAATGGGAATGGATAAAATCTGATGTGCACCTCCCTGCCTCCAAACAGAATGAGCTCTCACCAGTTCCAACGGGCTCTGTCCGCTTTCTTCTCTGGACTCCAAAGAGTTAGATCCTGGGATGGAAAAGATCATACAGTGGCAGAGGGATTCTTCTCTCTTTCTTGATAATAAGTCCTCCTCTCTTTCTTCCAAGTACATCCTGATTTAAGAACTCTGAGGTTTTGTCTTTCTGAGTGTGCATGATTTGCAAATGTTTTAGTAACTGTGCCGAATATACATTTTAAATTTAAGCAAAGGACAGAATAAGAAAGCACATCAAAAACAAAAAAGTTGTTCTGCTACCTTCAAAATTTTTTACTTGTGATACATCACTGTTTGTTACTTTCCTGCTCTGTAATGAAGTATTCCCTTGATCAATTCACATAGTGACCTCCATATTCTTTGACATCAGAGGTCTATCTGCATAGCACAAGACCTTGATGCACAAAAGACTGAGGGGGAGTTTAAAGGGGCTAGAGGATGACTATTGCATGTTACAGTGCACCCCCTCCCCCCACCCCCCCGAATTTAGGTGTGTGCATTTGGAGGGTATGATCCATGCTGTCAGTCATGTGACCGATTTACAGAAGAAAGTACTGAGACAGCAGGTCCAGTTGGGAGGGAGCTGGAGCTGTTCTGGTTCCGTGCAATTCCTTTCTCCACCTTGGAGTTGTGGGAAAGAGGCAATTTACAGAGGTCTGTTAACTCTGCTGGTTATGAGCTGGTGTTTTCCAGGGTTTCCAGAGCAGGGCTGTGCACCATTTTGAGCTTTGAATGCTACATATGTAGGAAACATGTTGGGTCTCCTAAAGATTTACTTTGGTTCAAAATCTGTACTTTTTGAACAGAGCTCTGCTCCTAACATTACTAAATGTAGCTTTCTATGTAACATTTCCACCATGCGTTTTCAATTATTATTTTGAAAATTACAGATTTTTGTCAAACCCTAATTACAGGGCAATAACACACCCATGTCTATTTGACTGACTCATTTGGATGATTGTTCTGACAAAACCAGAGCTCATCTGGCAGGTTTATAAGGCTGAACTATCCAAAACTGCCCCTAATTTTGAGCTCCTCAACTCAAAACTCTGGTTTGCACATGTGAAGATCGTAAACACATGAAAACTCTGCAGCTCTATGTGTGACTACTTGACCCGTAAAAACAAATTAGTTAGGATTGTACCACCAGAAAATTAGAGTTCAGATTAATGCCTCTTGGATAAACTGCCCCTCGAAATTTTAGTAGTAAGTTTTATAGAGCAATTGCAAACTATCTAGAGCTGCTTTTCAGTAATTAAATGAGTTATTAGGTGGAAAATTGGCAAACTAATGAGTAATTAAAGACACTAAAAACTCAGCTTGCATTGGCAGGATTATGGAAGATTTAGATATTTTTAAAAGATGTTGTAAAAGCTCATACGGTTGACCCAAAATCAAACACGCTTGAGAATATTAATGTATTTTTTCCTGCATGACCTTTTAAAACCTATTAGTTTCCCAAAAGGCGAGATGAAACATAGATGCTAAGTACAAAATAATAAACCCAGAGCCCCATGCTATTTCCAAGATCAGAGGTATGTGTGCATTGTCTTCTTTCTGTCTGTCTAATTTACTCTGAGGAGACCAGAGACCATACCACTGTGTGTAAGGGGTATCAGAATTCCTCTAAGTGCCAGTGTTTTGCCTCTTCCGGGGAATGGGTCACACAGGCAACACACAGGGACAGCATGACCTGCAAACACTCAAAAACCAAAACACAGCTGGCATGTCTAATTTTAGGTTCTTTAGCCTTGATCACAGCCCTTTAATGCATTGCATGGAAAAAGAAAGGCGTTTAAAGTACAGGAAACGTCACAGAAGTCCAGTTCCAAATTCCTCTTTAAATAGACCCTCTTCATTGATGTGTTTTTCCTAGACTCTGGTTTTGTTTAATTTTGGGGGATTTTTTTTTTTTTTTTTAAATAAAGCATGTGAAGTTTGCCAGGTCAACAGCCCTGGAGACAGAAGTCCCCTATCAACAGAAAGGTTACTGCAATGAGAAGTGGCAATTTGCATTTCCTACAATGACTTGCTGGTGTGCCAGAGCCCTGACCTAAAGGGACCACCTTCAAGCTTGAGAGTGTAGTTTCGTTTCCACACCTCATTCACAGCCTCATCTTAGAAACAGAGAAACAGTAGGATTTATTTTTATTTTCCTTTGAATGTAATGGAAGGAAGATGGGGCCTCAGACCTTGACTTTTCTTAGTATCATTTTGTGTGACTTTTTGTAATTTTTTTCCAAGATGCTAAAAAATCTGGAGATTTCTGTGCAGACACGTGATGGAGATTGCAGGAATTACCAAACTGCAGCTTTAAAAGCAATGTTTTGTTATTTCTCCTGCAGTGTTCAATACTCAAGCCATTTTCTACAGCAGGCAGTTTTTATCCCCCAAGTGTCAACAAGATTACGCTTATAAGCAAAAAGGCCCTATATTTCAGTGAAGGTGTCTTCCTGTCCTCAAAACATACATGCAGACAATTTTGAGGGAATTTATTGCTAGAAAAGCTAATTCAGTGTGATTATTTTTCTTCCATAGTTTTCTATTTTTCATGAAGTCTGATAGGCCTGTTTTCTGATTTTTTCTCTGTTTTAAAAACCTTAATCTCTCAGTTAAGTGCCTTGTTTTGTTCATTTATGTTTCTTTCATTTTTTGTTTGGAATTCCTCAAAACTTGGGGTGTACGAAAAGCAGAGTATTTGTTGTGGACAAACAAACTCTAACTTACAGCATAGATCCCACCTTATACGCATACCAGCCCCAGTGAGAAATAAAATCCTAACCAGCAATCAGCTGCTATCAGCTTGTATAACCCACTGGGTCTGAAACTTGAGAACATTTCACTGTGCATTACTGCGTTACCCTGCCCTACTTAAACCCACAAGTTGATCCAGCAGCAAACTCTTCAGTTCTGTCAAACTTTTCATTCTCATGGCCGGATGTCACCCAAACTTCCAGGAAGGAAGGAAGTCCAGAAAGACTTGCCCAGAATCCACGTTATAAGCTCAACACAGAACCCAAAAAAACCAGGAGAAAATGAAACATTAAGTGACTTTACCCATGTGTCCTGTCAGTCCAACACAATTCACCAGAATGAAAACTTATTGCATGCTCTCCTTGACATTTTCAGATCAGTTAGGCCATTTCAGGTGACAGCAACCTTTGAGCGCTTGGCAGTTGATACAGGTAGAAGAAGATGGAGAGACCAGAAATTTTGCAAGCTTAAGGAGTGGGTGCATAGAGAAAGCTCAGCTTTCATATTCTGCAAGTTGTCATGAACTGCAGAAAAGGAGTATTGTGATTTTGCAAAATGTGTTTGCATTGTTCTTTTGGTTTCCATTTTCTCTGTCCCTCAGTAGAAAACCCCGGGTTGTGCATAGTTCTCCTATGGTCAGATTGAAGGAATGGGGCTTCAATTAATGTTGCTTAGTGATCTATGAAATGCAGTGCAATGGAAACAATACCTCTGAGACAAAGTCTTGTGTTAGACTTTTAAAGTAACAGTATTCTACTTACTGATAGAAAATTATACAACAGTCAAGAAGTATTGTAACTGCTTTGACTACTTACCTTAACTGGCGTTTTCTCTGCCCTGTAAAGCCAGGGTTCTGTTAAAGATTCTGGGTTAACAATCTTGTGTTCAGAGTCAGCCCTAGAAGGTAGCTGATGGAAAAGAAGGGAAAGTAAATAGAGAAAACTGCATCAGTTCATAAAAGTTATACCATGTTAGACAAACCAGCTAAACTTTTCTGACAGCTTAGAAGTAATATAAAGATACACACAACAGAAAATACTTGATCCAATTAAAAGCTCCTACAAGTATCTAACACATTGCATGTTTACATTAAGTAGTTAATGAGCTCTATTTTAAAGGAATTTTCTTAAGATAAAAAGCCCAGATTGATCGAAACTGCCAGTCTTAGAATTGCAAATATCTAGTTTCTGATCCTGAGGTACAGCATGTAACAATAACTGCAGAATAGCAGAATAAGCTCAGGCTCAATGTCCTGTTCAGGACCTTTAAGAGACAGCTAAAATACGAAGAAAAAATTCAGGCAAAATAGATCAGGGAAAAATGGAAGGAAAAAATAGCAGCATGGTGGATATTATTTAACAGTGTTAAATAATTCTGGAGACCTTTTCTTTGAACAGCTTTAGTGCTCCCATTTGTGAGAGTGAGGGATTCGAAATTTGGCAGGTGAATGTTAGGAGTGTGCTTTTGCTTTCCTTATAAAAATGTAACAATTTGGCCACGGTTTAAGTCTTAGAAAAAATCACAGTTCACAGATGCTTATTGAAGACTTCCTAAGTTTTGATAGCTAAAATTCCAGAAATGCTGTCTTAAATAGCCGTAATTGTGAATCCCATACCACCTTCAGATGATGAGACTGCGTTTGTGCTGTAGAGGGACTGCGCATACTTTTGCAAGACTGCTTCAAAGTGTCTGAGAAGAGAGTCATAGCCAGGCATTATACTGTTCCTAGTGTTCCTTCTGATACCCAGGACTGTGGTGGAGGCAGCTACCAGACCTAAATGTGGAGGGAACCAAAGCCATCCAAGAGAGAAAGATGTAGTTTGTGTCACACTGGCTGTGATACTGCAAAGCTAAGGAGGAGGTGAAAAGGGGCTGGCTAAGGAGGTTGGCACTACACTGGGAATTAAGGAGACTCTGTAAAGGAAGGGAGTTGGAGCACTGGGATAAGGTGACTGAGAATTAATTGGGCTGGAGGGTGGACTGGAAGGAGGCAGCTGCTGGGACTTGGACCCTGGCACTGAGAGGGATGAAGGAAATGATTAAGGAAGAAGAAATATTAGAATCAGTGAGGTGGATGATGGTGATGGTGATGGTGATTGGAATCTGACTTAGTTGCCATTTTGCTGCACAAGGGGAGCCTCACAGTGGTGCACTCTTTTGAAGGCTTTTTGTCATGGCAGACATTGAAGGCAAACATAAAAAGTGTCAGCTGGCTTCGCATTGCTCCCCTTTGGTCTTTCTTGCCACATAGGTGTGTTTTGCAGAGGATGCAAGTGACAGCACCCTGTGCTCAGTCCCTGGCCTAGGAAGGTCCAAGCAATGGAGAATGACTGTTTCAGTGGAAGTCCTTCTCAGAGCTGGAACAACGCATGCTCCCTTGTTCTGTGGGGGGTGCTTCAGATGCCAGCATGTACAGGCTGGAGCATGTTCAGTACAGATGGAGTCTTTGAAGAATTTAGCTGACAAACTCTTAAATGTCTTTACTGAACTAGTGCTAATTGAAAATTTTCAAAGGTTTATAGCTTGGCCAAATGTGGGTGGATTTTCAAAGAGATGGCAAAAGGCACATCCCCAAGAGCAGGGCCATCCCTTCTCCAAATGTTATGCTTCTGTTCCAAAGCACGCTCTCCTCAATTAAATATAGCTAGAAACAACATACCAATATTTTTCTTTAATTTCATTTTCAGAAATGGCTGAATCATTTTTGCTAAAACTTTCCAAAATAACTGAGGCTTGGGCAAACATTCCGCAGAGTAAATACCAATTTCGAAAGTGAAGTTTAGCAAATGGAAATACTGACTTAGAAGAGAAATACCTGTTCTGCCTATAATAAACTCAAATGGCAAATTTTAGGAGTACTTTCCCATAAACTGGGGAGAAAGTTAGTGGTAGTAAGTTACTGCAGATTTTCACGGAGCCAGAATTTGTCTTTAAACACACACCTTGTATTGATCAAAATGCTTACAGGGGTTAATTCAGTGCAGATATTACTGAGTGATTTGCCTATACAGAAAGGTTGCTTCTGTGATGTTGCCAAATGTAGTGAGGCTTTGGCAGTTATGTCGTGATAGCAAATCACCCAGTCACATAAATTAGAGATGCCTCAGGGCAGCTTTAATTTGTGTACCTAACTTGCTCAAAATATTTCTAAGCCTTGCATTGTAGAGTCGAGATGGTTTACTCATTCAAAGTACATCCCATTCCCTCTCTCTTCACTCTTGGATGTGTTACTAACTTCTGTTTTTTCGTAACGTACTGACCAAGTGCCTCTCTGCATTGTCTAAACTTCTGGGAGGTGAATACTGACTTCGCACCCATGTTTGCAAAAGAGCCACACATGATCATTTTTCTTTTGCACCCAGAGAAATCTAACACACACAAAGTCTAGTCATCTGTATTAAAGCGATGATGTACACTGTTGAGGCTTCTGGAGAAATGTTGCTTTTTGATCTATAGCTAGAATACCTACCTTTGCATCCCATCCCCACTCCTTTTTTACAGAAATGGTAGATAATACATTTCTCTTAGGGAGGATTTTAAAGCATTTGGTACTATAATGGCTAATATGTAGGCTCATATCACTGTGGAGATGAATAAATGAAAGCCTATTCTCACCAAAACAAAATTTACTCTCCTCCGGTTAGCAAGCTCCTAATTAGAATGTGCATCAATGTGACTGTGAAGTCACATAGTAAAACTTCTGCATTACTCACCTAATTTGGGTGATGGGGGGCAAAGGACACTCCTACATAATGTATGCCATTGACACAAACCTGAGATTCTTGAATTACAGTCCAGACCACCAAAAGCATGGCTGAAACTGGCAAATGCTCATCGTGTCCATTGGAATACCTGAGAATTGGCAAGGCCATTGACCTCAGAATCTAGAGGTGATCACCTGGGAAACGACCATAATATAACTTGTGGGAAGCAGTAGTTGTCCCAGTTTCTGTGCTATCAGATTCCTTCATCTGATGAACCAGAATGGGGGAAGTACTCTACTGGCTTCTGTCAGCAGTATGTTACCATCTCAGGTGGAACTGGAAAAGTTATTTGGGAAACTGGTAGGAGTTTATAAGAGAGATTCATCTGTTATGAAGCAATCAGTGAACAGTAACCGTCAGGTATGGATTTTGTGTGCAATTAATTGAGTGCTCCCTTAAATTGTGCCAGTTCCATGCCAAAAAGTAAAAGTAGACACCTCCAGCCTCATCTTTACGTGGAGAGCTGTGCATGATACAAAGGTCTTGTCTGAAGTTTAGGGACCATGTTAAGCTTTTGTATGTGGACTCCGGGACCTCTCCCTGTTCCAGACTGTATTGTGCTAATAGTCCTTAACCCTAATGAAAGATTATGTGTTTATTTTGTTAGGGGAAAGGAGCTGTAATTCATTTTGATGTCTGTAGCAGAAAAAATTTCCCATATAGCCCTGAGAATGTTGCTAACCTTAAGAAAGGCTATGTGAGGTAACTAGGAGTCTGTCTCAAAGAAAGGTTCCTTACAGTTGCTCAGAAAGTAGTACAGCTTAAGGTATTTTATACCAGCCTATAAGGCACTAGATTTAAATTGGTGTGCAGTGAAACATTTAAATATACTATAGCAAATGAAATATGGTCCAATAGGTTTTTTATGGTCCAGCTATGCTTTTTCTTTTCAATCACTCGCCTGGGGCGAACAAGTCGGCTTTAAAATGTCTATTTTAGCTATGCTTTTATCACCTCTGTCTTTTAGGAAGCTTGATTTCTTTTTTCATTTCTTCTCTTTGATAAAAAAGAGCTGAGATCTCTGAATGGGTTATTTATCTCTTATGTTTAATCTATTTATCTGTCAATGGACATGTTGCTTTAGAAGTGGTTTATATTACTAATTAATTTAATTTCACATACTGTACTCCATGTTAACACATTTTCTATTATACACTATAATGTGATACAAGGCCCTCCCTCAGCAACCTTACCTTAAAGCTTTAATTGCTTTCCTCTAAGCCTCAGCTGATGTTTGATTTATCTGATTTCCTTGTATAAAGATTCCCTGGTTTACAACGTGTACACAAGTCATTAAATCAGTGTTGATGTTTATCTAGCAAACTTACCAATTGGTGATAGTGTACATCCCTTTATGAATTTATGACTGGGCAATAAAGAGAAGTGTCAGAAGCCCTGTTGTTGTCTCTGTTGGGCCACTCTGTTAGTTTGTTTAGAAATACAACACGAGCACTTCCACTGACTTACACGGTGAATCAAATGACTGATGCCTGCAGTCAAAATCTGTTATGAATTTCTAGCCATGAAGTGATTTCTTTTTTTCCCTTTTTTGAGGGGAAAAGGTGAATAGATTGGAGAGGAGGAAAGGGGTAAGAGAGCTTGGGTATGTTTGAAGGCAGCGCGGACTTCATCTGAGATACATTGCTGTTTACATAGAGGAAAAGCTGAACCAAACTGCCAGATCCCCAAGCTATGTGAAGTTCAGAGTCTGGATCCAAGTACTGCAGCTTGAATTCTCTCTGGCTCTCAAGAACCTAAATGTAGATATCACATATTAAAATGCATGAAAATGAATGATAGTAAATAATCAATGTAGAGTGGGAAATCTGGTCCTTTGATCTGTCAGGTTTCGTCACATAACACAAGCATAAGGACATATGATATTTTAAAGTTGCATTTGAAGAGATGCCTACGCTGACTTCAATACTTATTTACAAATAGTCGGCAATAAAGGCTGTAATCTTGCAGATAACACTATGGATGTGCATAAATCTTCTTGCACGGAGTTCATTTTAGGATTGAGATGTGATTAATATAGCTAGGAAACTTTTGGAAAATGCATGTGCGCTTTTGAATGCATTAAGTGAGCCCAATATTCTAGCTCTTAAGCAAAGAGTAGGTAGATGTGTTTACCTATACAGGTTTGGTTTACATCCAGAAACCTGTATTGTTCCTGCAAAACCCCTTCATTGGCTAATTTCATTGTTACATTTGCTTCCCCTTCATTAGAGCTCCATCCTGCTTTCCTTACATATGGATGACGTCTCTGGGCTTCAGTGAGAACTAATTGCACATGATGCAAAAGGATTCAAATTAGGGTTACCAATATATGACCACAAGGAAAAGGAAGCAAAAATTATTCTAATTCTTTTTAGATGCAAAGTAACTTATGAACAAAACCCATTGTGGTTGATTCTCACAAGCTTAAAGCATTGTGAAAGAAAAATTAAAATGGGCAAGGCTAATTAATTTGCTAAAATCCATCCTTAATACAGTGTTTTCAGTTCTCCTGAATGCTGCTCTCATGACATTTGGTGTCTTTCTAAAGAACCGCCACAGCTGTAAACATCTTTTTTTTTCTTTCCTCTGAATATCTAAACTTCCATTTAAAGAAGTAGTAAATTCCTAGACCTCATGATTAAACAGAAGGCTTGGAAGCTGGACTTGTGTGCTCTTCAGACATTAAGGGCAAATAAAAATCAGCCTCTGTTCTTTTTAAAGTCCTTTTCTAAAGCTTCAAGATTTTTAACTTTTTTTGAACTGTGATGTTGGATTGTTTTGGGTGCGGGCAGGGGTAAGAGGACAAGAACCCTTTGGCTTTTCAATATTTGGGATTAGGAAGGAATGAGTGACTGCACGGCTGTTCTAAAGCCTTTTTAAAAACTGCTTCACATACACCGGAAGAGATAGTATCAGCTGGCAAATTGCTGCTGTATGAAATAGTAATCAAAAGATGTGACAAAAGCCACAAACTCTGTCGACCGACTCTGCCAGGGCTTATGCGGCTGTGGGCTATTGAAAAGCTCTCCTTTTAAGCTCTGTGTGAGGAAGCTGAGCCACCGAGGACCTCCTTGTCCCACGAGCACCCGTTCTCACCATTAGCATTTGCCGTCATGACAGGCTCTGTTGACTTCAGCTGATCTGAGCGTGGCTCCTTGTAGGGTGAGCCTGCGGGATCGGGCCCTTGGATGATACATGTAGGACTCTGGAAGACCAGCTTTTACTGCTCATATGTTTGGCAGGCAGATTTGATAATCAGTGCTGTTCTAGAACCTTACACCATCTCAGTGAATATAAATTGATGGTGTAAAGCAAATGGGCAATTGGCAGGAAGCCAAACACGGAGGGGAGAGAAGACGGTTTATTGTTGAGGGGGCAGCCCGGTGTTCTACAGCAAAGCTTTCTGTTCACAACAGCTCTGCAGAGCTGCTGAGTTCGAGTGTGGCCTCTGAAGTGTATGAAATAATAACAGTTTTATTTCTCCTGACACAAGCACGGAAGCTGTTTGCTGCCACCTCAGAACTGTTACCCTGCAATGCAAAAGTACCAACAAGGCAGGCTGGATGCAATGTTATTATAAACAGTGCCACAGTAAACTTCAGGAAAAGCCCATTATACGGTGATAGCCTGTTTGTCAGGAGAAAAGTTCACTAATGTATATAGAAGCAAAGCTCCTCATTCGCTGATACTTCTGCATCTATTTTGTTGCACTTTTACCTTTATTTACTGTGCAGGTGCTGCTGAGAATAACCTTGGAAAACACAAAAATGCAGGAGACCATGTACTCAACTAGTTTAAATTGGCAGAGGAATGGTGTCAAACCAAGGCAGTTGATGTTATGGTCCATTGCTTATTATTGCTTTTTAATATTTTAGGATTTAAGGGGAGGGGGCATTGAAGGAAGTGTGTTTTTTCTGTGGTTGTTGCTTTATTACTGTAAATCATTCAATGAAAGGTACATTTGAAAAAAAAAAAAGCGATGAATGAGTAACGGCAGGGGAAAAAAATGAACATATGTACATGGTAGAATTAAATTCTATTTTAACTCTAATTTGTGCTCATATGCAATCAATTACAGTGATACGAGCTGAGAATTTCAATGAGGCCCCAGGGAGTTTGGCACCCATTTCTTACTTTGTTTTGATGGGATTAGCACCCCTAAACCTAAAACTTCTTTGAAAATCATCCATAATGTCGTTCTTTCCAAAGTGTCCTAATTCTTTCTGTTTGTTTGTTTAATTATTCCGGGAATTATTCTGTTCTCAACAGAAATGCAAGTACTACTTTGGGTAGTAGGAAAAATATCATCATTCATAGATCTTAAATGCCTTTCTTATAAAACTGGAGGATTTTGACAAGTCTCACTGCACTCTTAAAAATCCGATTGCTGGTTGAGGTGTCTTTTCTTGATACAAAAAACCTCTACTGCTGGTTTCTGTAGGCTCATCCCTGGGTTCTATCATCAGCTATGCATTTTTCCCCTCATATGTTCTTGGGCCAGGCACTGGGTATCTCTAAGACACCCTTTCTTCACCTGAAAACAGCCTCTTTTTTCCTTTCTTGCCTGCTTCTTCCAGGGAGTGAGTTAGTGAGGTTTTCATGGCTTGTATTCCCTAACATTCGTGAAGCAAATTGAGATCCTTGTCTGGAAAGTTATTCTAAATACGCAAGAATATTATTTTAAGTTATTGTAATTCTTCATTTATATTTACTGGCAAGTAGCTCAAGCTAACAGATGAAAAGGGCACAAGTCTTCTGTACAGCTACAGAGCATTTTGAAACTTTTCTTCTGAATTCCAACAGAATCTGAAAAATTTAAAAATTGAAAGGGAGATCTGCCAAATTCGCCACTATGTAATATGAAAAAAGTGGAATAAAAGAAGGGATCAAGCTTGGCTGGTTTGGTTTTGGTTTGGGTTTTTTTAATTAATAAAAAATAAGCCAACTTGTTAGCATTTTGGTAAGGAAATCATTGTTTGTGAAAAGCAGGTATGTTATGCAAATCAAGTGATTTACTGAGAGTCAGTTCTTACTTCCAATAACTAGATGAGCCAACTCAAGTGTGGCTAGAAAGCCAAGAAAACAGCATATAGATTAAGATTACTCAAAACTTTTGTTCCTGCATTATTTAAAAGAGATGCAAATTGCACCATTTTAGTACTGCTTATGAGTAAAGGCCCACATCATGCTGTTTCTCCCCCATCCCCCCAGCTAAAAAAATAGAGCTCTAAAATGCAATAGGTACCCATATTTGACTTTGTAGTTTCTTTTTACCATATAACAAAGCCTGTGATAGCTTTCAGTGATTGAAGTTAGGATGAGTGGCCTCCTGTCTTGTCAGCTTTGCAGATCTAGTAGAGGCATGTTCATCACAAAGATGGAACAGATGCTGAAAAATTAATTTTAAACAGATACCACTATTCTTCTGGGTAATGGATTGAGGTAGAAGACCAGGCTGTGAGAGATCTGTCTATAGTTCTCAGGAGAGGATATTCTTAACTTTATTTAAGTAAAAAGTTTCATTCTTTAAAACCTAAGTAGAATACAGATTTCAGAACTCCTCTTTTTCATAAATATATTTGAGTCATATATAAGGATGGGTGTGTAGATTCACCTGCTGTTTGCTATGGAAGTCACACATCCATTTCCAAAACTGGAGCGTGAGTAGGAACACAATATCAATATATCTGTTTACTATTGAGATTCTTATCCTATACTCACCTCCACAATATCGGAGAGCCCCATGGGTGTTACTCCTTCTCTGCAATGGGAAAGAAACCTTCTCCTCTTCAGCTGTTTCTCCCTGCTTGGTTTTAGGGAATTAATTATTATGTGGTTGCCGTCTACTCTGAGAATTACAGGATAATCCCAGTTTTTGAACACCGTCTCAGTCTCCGCTTGGGCAGGACACATGGTGTGAGAGACAGCTGCTAAAAACTGTGCAGCTATTACAGTGTGTCAGTTTATAAGCCGCGAAGTGTATGTACCAGCTCGCAGATTGTTGGTAGGAGTGTGGTACTTTGTTATAAATATATTTTATTGATTGTAAGGAGAGTTTATTAAAAAGCTACCCAGAAGAAATGGGCAGTGACAGATCAAGGAAATTACTCGGTTTTCACTCTATGCTGCCTAATCTCTTAAGGGTTTATGGGGGCTCCACAAGCTCCCAAAACACAGACACAAATTAATCTCGCTGTGGTAATGGATAGTTGGGCACTGGATGTTCAACAAAGATGGTGGTCTTAGGAGAGGGCTTCCAGTATATGTGGAACGGCCAACAGGCTCTGTTAGGACCAGATCTTAAACACATTTAGGTGACAAATAGTGCAGACAAGCTCTGTGCCAAATTTTCAAAGCTAACTAAATGTATTGCATGCCCAGCTGCCATGAAATCACGTGAATTAGCCATTTAACTCCTATTTTGTTTTGCTGTACTTACCTTCATCTTTAGGTGCCTAGAAGTTTTTTTAGTGGCACCGGCTATTTCTTACTTCTGAGATTAACAGCAGCTCAGGATACCTACTAAATAGCAAAACCATACACCCTTCTGAGGGAAACACTTTGGGTCAAGGCCTTCTAATGTATAAATGTTATACATTCTTTTAACACTTTCCTAGTAAATATTTTTTAAATGTTACAGATCTATGGGAGATGTCACTGTATATTATTTCCTAAGTAAGTAAGTGTGTGTGCATGTGTGTTTTCTTGTTTTTTTCTTTTTAAAGCCTGAGGAAATCAGCACACTGTGCTCAGTGGTAGTGGTAGGCAGAACATCAAGGCATAGTATATACATGCAAGACTAATGCCAAGTTGTAGAAACAAAATATCGAAAAAAAGAAAGGGGGAGGGGGGCACGGAATGCCAGAAGAGATAGACAACAGAGATTATAACTTGCATTTATTTTCAGAGGCTTTTTAATATTTTCTAAAGTCTGGGGTTTCTCTATAGGTTCATTTAAACCCTACAGAGAAACTCCGAAACAAACCAGAGGTGCCTGGGTAGTGGTCAGACCCCAGCATGATCTGATAACCCTTCCTTCCTTGGCAATCCCACTCCATTTTAGAGCCAGCTACTCAATCCCTTCAGCTCTGGGGCTTCCCAACACCCACACCTCCTGCTGTAGATCCCTTGTCTGCCCCCCAATCCCCCTTTGCTAATGACATCCCCTAGAGTCACTCTCCTACTCCAAGTTGTCTCCCCGAGGTTGAATTAAAACCTTTCCCAAAATAAACCCTACATCTTGCTGCATTAGCATCCCCATTTAACTTGACCCCAAAAGCACCTTGCAGAGCTACTGCCTTTGCCACGTGTTTAACCTCTCACCCCACATACCTGAGCTGCTCTTCAGAATCTGATCAAATTTAAAAACAGTCATAATCATAGCATATTCAATGAGAGACACAAGCACTAATAAACTTTGTCTAAAATAAAATGCTTTCTCAGATACTTTATTCTTCTTAGATCTGTCTTCTACTGCCTCTTGTCCAAAAAGGCCATTTCAATTCAGAGCCCTCCAGCTCTCCCTCCCCAAATCTTAAAACCTCCTCACTTCTGCTCTACGCCTCCTAACAGTCGTAAGAGACAACTAGCTTGATGTTTCAATATCTGCTACTAACATTCCCTTCTTAATCCTATTACAAGTTCTTGCCTACTCAAAAAGACAAGACTGCAGGTTCTTGCTTCTGTCAGGAGTTTCAAAACCCCATACCCAAGTTGCCTGGGTAGAAATAATCAACTTGTGTAGGACCCAGAGGCAGAAAAGAGGACTTTCCAGGAAGAAGATAACATATAGTCTCCTCTTCTCTTTTGGCCTCACTGCGACAACAGTAAACCAAAATCTACTTATACTTTGGAAAGTAGATATCCTTTGAAGAACTGACCTGCAGTTTCCCTCTGCAGAATTTTGGAAATGTTTGTAAATCTATGTAAATTCATGGCTTAGAGTTCATCTTTGAGGTTTTGAGTTCAGACTCAGCGTGAGACTTAGCCTGAACCACAGCAGTTTCACCTAGTTGCCACACGAAAACATCAATTGCAGCACTGCACCCAAAAGTCTTACAACGTCTGCCAAAATTCGAATGAACTCTTCAACAAACCTGGCCTTAACTATGAATAGTTCAGGGTTTCGTTGTTAACATGGTGTCTTTGTACTGCAGAAGTTGTTGCAGCCATTGCCTTTGCTTTGCAAATTCAATATATATATATGTGTGTGTGTAAAAAAAAAATCAAAGTGCAAATTAAACTATGTATATTAAAAATAAAAATATAATTCCTTATTCTCTGATGACTAGTTTTCTTTCCTTTTAGTAGGTCATGAATATCTTCTGGCAAGATATGTCACTAGCTTATAACTTCATTAAGCTGCAGACCATACCTTACCCTTTCACTAGATCCCTGAAAAGAACTTTTGTGTGTGCCAAACAGATATCCACTTGCTCTGTGGCTCTTGAAAGGTAAATTGCCAAGTTCCAGCAAGCAAATTAAGAGGTGCAATGAGAGCTAGCTGTTGCATTCTATCAAATCCTGCTACTGAATGTGTTGAAAAGCTTGCCCAGAGCCATGGCCTCACATATTTATGGTATGAATGGGAGACTCTTGGAGCTATGTATTGTCATAGTTCCCATTTCTTTTGTAATAAACTAGCTCAGCAGATGTAGCTTAGGTAAAAAGGAAATTCAAAGTCTCCTTCTTAGAGAATAACCAAAACAAAGTTCTCTCTCTGGTCCTCATCTATGAGCCAGACTCAGAGCCAGACCTTACTTGTACTGATTAGTGTTTTATTCTCTGTGTAACCTAGTGAAACTCAAAGGGTTCTCACATGTAAGAAAGTGCTGCTCAACAGCACTGTATAAGTATTACTGCCAGGATATGGCACAAAATAAGTTAAGAAAAGAAAATAAATCCAACCTTCAGTTTCTACTATGACACTGATTAAATCATAGCATTAGTTTTCCAAGTCAGTTGCATCTTTTTCTTGGCTTGGTGCTGAAGAAAACAGCTCTGGGTAACTTAGCTTTTCCTTACTGATAGATGTATTGGAGTGTTTGCAGCATCAGTACCTAACTCACATTAAATGCAGAGTAGATTTTGGTTTTCATCCATGTGACTTGACTTGTGCCTATAGTATACAAGCTTCAGAGTATTTAGCGTTAACATTTGTGGTATTACCTGTATATTAAAAAAAGAAATGTAAGATGTGCTGTTGAACTTCATTGATTTTATTTAGCCTGGTGGGAGTACAGCAGCTCTGAATTAAAGCAGAAGCAAAAGATGAGCCCAAGATCCACAAAACAGCAGAAACTGGAAAGCCGCAAATTAAATAAACTGCAGACCCCTAACAGAGCTTGTTAAACTACAATCCAGCAAGGTGATGGCAAGGGAGATAATGATAAATGTTTTTGAGCCTGTTGATACTTCCACTCATGAATTATACCAAGATGTTTCAGAAAGCATCAATTATACCTTTCCGCACCATTTTTTTTTCCCACAATTTACATAATAGCACCTGCATGTCAAGAAAAAATGGCTTTCTATATTAATCAGTAAAGGCTAATAAATTTACAATCCAGCTCCCATTGAAGTCCGCGGAGAACGTCTATCGCCTTTGTGGGGTAGTAGGTTGGCCCTTTAGCATACCTTTCATGCCTAACAGTGCATGAATCTTTTGTATTTCTAGCTTTATCTGATATTGTTGCCTAATTCAATTACATATAAAAGTAAGAGGAGTCTCCTCACTAGTCAGCTTAACCCACCACTTGTTGTTACTTGTTTATGAGACATTTTTCTACTTTATAGTCTTTAATCTGAAATTATATCAAGTGCTGTAATAAAACTGAAAGAGATAATATCTATGGCATTTCCATTCCTTTACTCCAGTGATAACATTATTTAACAACACTAGCAAGTTAATTAAGAAAGACCTTGCTGTCATAAATCCATGTTGCCTTCCTCATTAAATTAGGCTTTTCAATATATTGCTGAAGTTCAGAAAACTGTTCTGGGCATTCAGCAATGGATACTTTGCTAAATAGCCCGCTGTATATTACATACTCTTTTACAGGATGGAGAAGTATTTAACACTCATACTTCTGGAGTTTAGCATGCTTATATCTGATTAATTTTGAATCTTCTTTTCCTTTGAAATAATTAAGAAAATATTCCTGTTTCTTGGGTATTTAAGGTATCTAATCTTTTCATAGCCATGTTTGTTCTTGTCTACATGTTGTATAATCCCCTTTCTGTGATTCCTTGGATCCTTGATTTATGCAGTTCTCTAGCCCAGCTAATAGAAGTCAGCTACTGAATGAATGCACTAGTTCCTTGTCCATTATCATTTGTAGTGGACATGGGTATTTTTTTCCCCATAAATTGTAAATCCTGCCTGTAGAGCAGAAAAAAAAAACCAACCGTGAGCTTTATGGCTTTGTGAACCCTGTATTCTTTCATGATGCATTTGTAAACTATTTTCTGTAAAAATTTGGTTTAGGGCAATCAAAAAAGAACCAGCTCCAGTAGGTTAGATAGATGTTCAAATTCAATTAAATCATCACTGTAGGAACTGATTCCCTGGGTGCATTGCAAGGTAGGGCACTGGGATTGTTTGGAACCAGATTTGTGAAAATCCTTATGTGGTCCTGAACTTTTCAAACACATAATCTGAGGTTCTTCAGTTTATCCAATCTTGAAAAAAGAATTAGTCAGTAAGGTGGCTGAACCTTCAAAGACAGCTATAACTGTACTGTGTGGGTACCACTGCTCAATATTTAATGTTGGTTCCATTCCTAAACGCATCCATATGACACAAATTCCTACTCCCAATTGGAAACACTGAGTAAAAAGATCTGATATGAAATGATCATCTGCCCCAGTCATAGCCAGTAATCTAGGTGATCCTGAAAAAAACATTGTGGACATGAATATATGCAGAATTTGAGAACTGTCGCATACCTGGATCTGATATTTACTACCCTTTTTTTTGGAGTACCTTACCTC
Organism: Hypotaenidia okinawae; assembly: GCA_027925045.1. Taxonomy (NCBI): domain Eukaryota; kingdom Metazoa; phylum Chordata; class Aves; order Gruiformes; family Rallidae; genus Hypotaenidia; species Hypotaenidia okinawae. Next base: position 35,269,851 of record BSDF01000006.1, read on the forward strand.
AAAACCAGTTACACTATAGGGCCAGGAATGGGTATTTGCCTCCAAACTGTGCTAGTGGGGCTGATCTTTAACATAAGCATTTTATTTTTATAAGCCTGACAACAGGTTCACATTTTGGAGAAGAAAAATCTAGGGCTCCATTCTGTTATGCCATCAAAAGGGACCCAGCTCTGCATCTTGGTATTAATGAAAGAGACACTATTTTTTGTAATGCTGATTATTTTCTTAGTTTGCATTAAGTAAGGTGTTCTCACCCCCCATCTTTTCTCCATCTCTCTCTTAACGGGATTAATGAAGCAGAACTTGATGAGACACTCCATTCTTAATAAGAGGGAGAATTCTTTAAAAGTATTGTTTCTGCCTTACAGCTGAATTCTGTTCATCACTTTAGGACCTTTTCAATATGATTTTTACTTCAGCATTTAAAGTATATATTTTTTTAACTTCGTTACTTCTGAAACTACTTTACCATACCGATTTGTTGGTGGTTTGAAAGAGTCTCTCTGAGTTGGCTTCATTACAGATTTTGGTTTTCAACTAGTGCCTTTAATTTTAGTCCCTGCTGGAGTATAGCAATTTATTCTGCAGATGCATTCCATGTTATACTACAGAAAACTCTTCAATATTTGTCTGTATTACAGATTTTGTATTTCAGAAGATTAAAGTAACATTTCCGTATGTTTACTCAAAGGTTAAGTTTCTTAAATTAGGTTCCAAATCAAATTCTAAAGAAGATAATGGCAAAACTCTCACTGACTCAATGGAAATAGGATTTTATATCCAACCATCTAGCAGATATCATATAATGTCTAAGAGAAGAAAATCACTGTAATACTGTTTGGTTTTATAACTAAACGTTGTGCTTTATGCCTGGAGACTGACCTGAAAACCATCTTACCAATATCACTGTTCCTCCTTCCAGTTCTTACTCATTATCTAAAAGGCATTTTCAAAAATCTTTTCTATCATTTTATCTTTTCCATGCTTACCAAATTTACCTCTTTTTAAACTGTGGACAAAATCTAAGTCTAGTTTTGAGCATCTCTCTCTTCTGTAATTCATTGTTGCACAACTGCAGCAGACCTATTTCCAGTTATCTCAGCTAACTTGATAGTCCTCTGAGTAGCAACCTTAATAATTTCCTATAGAGCACGAATTGCTACATTTTCTTTTCTTTTCTTTTTTAATTAGTTGCTAGCTACAAAGTATAGCATTAAATTTTCTACTATCCCTGTCAGATATTATTTCATTTTCTCCATAGATTCTTTTCTCCATTCCTTTAGTCAGACCATCCCATTATTTATCCTACTTTTGGGAACTCACTACCTGAAAACTCTGAATTGAAAGACCAGAGCCAAAGTTTCTTTTTATTCTGATGAATGAAAACCCTGAAATTTTAGATATCTTTGGTGGAAATTGGGACAACAGTAACATTTTTACCAGAAACCCCAGTTCTTCCTAGAAAATAGAGCTGAATTGCATTTGATGAGTGACAATGCTCATTGTCACCCTTCTTGTCCATGCAAATACTCACCATTTTCAAAATCACCGTGCAGGCCACTTTGAGTCTTCTAATTTACTTCAGTGAAGGTTTTTCTGAGGGAAAATTTTATACCAAATATTACAAAAATGTTTTTCTTCTTACAGCACTGGAGAATATGGTTCTCTGTCACTGTTCTGTTTCCAATGCAATGTGAAGTTTTTTTTAGCACAATAGTGCATTTTATTACTTTATTAATCATCCTTCTTCCCTTCCTAAGAACATCTATTTTTTTCCTGTAAATGTGCTTCACAAGCTTTCATTTTGCAATCCACACAGCTGGTCATCTTTCTTTTTTGTTGTGTCTAAAAGCAGCCATATGTCATGAGCAACCCTCTCATGTATATTGAACTTCCTTAGCACATCAGCTTGTGTCTTTAAATGTGTTACCTGATGTCTTTAAAGTGGCAAAACACAGAAAAGTGGGTCCTCCTGGTATTTTGTTCATCAGGCCAGCAAAAGTGAGGAATAGAGAAGAGATGAAGTGTTTAGGCACTTGGATTTAGGTCCTTCTAGCTTTACTATTTAATTTGTCTTTGCTTCAGCTCAATTAGCAGAATATGGCTCAAATCAAGTCTATGCTTTAGCAGTATGGCTGTAGTAGTTTAGCTATGTTTTATCAATATGAATACTGAGGGCTGGTGTGTTTGGTGTTAGATCCTTCATGGAAACTCTCATTCTTCTGATCAGTCTGTCTTCCACATTCTTTATCTGGTGCTCACTATTTTTAATGTGAGTGGTCTTCTTTAGTGACATAAAACCAGTTCTTTCTGTTCAAAATAGTTGAGAACCATTGCAATGTCTCTAGCAGGATGTATGCATATAGCAGAAAAGGATATTTATTCTAGGAGAGCTAGATCAAACCAATGAAACTTTGAAAAGCTTTTGGTTCAGGAGATACTCTTAACCTTCTCTGAAAGCACATTTAGCAGCCTTGGGTCTACGGTTCTGTACGTCCCCCTTCTCCTTCACCATTTAGGGTAGCATTATGTAGTTAACAGATCAAAAAATGTTGTGACATGATGAGATGGATGATATCTTAAGTATCTATGACCATGGTTTAAAAGGAGCCCCTACTAGTGCATAGTCTGTCAGGAGAATATGCAGTTAGCACTTTCTGCTGCTGTTGAATTTTGAAATTTCTGGAATGTAAGTGCCTTCTTTCCTTTCTAAATGAGTTCCAGTCATCACACAGAATCAGAAGGGCATCCATTTTGGAGCTCAGTCCTGTGTCTGAAGCATACAAGCATGGTCTTATCATCTGTAGATAGAGAACTAGGTGTTTCTCAGCACTGGCATTTGACCATACAGTAGCACTGAAGAGTTCATGAGATACTCATGGTTTCCTTGGCAATAAAGTGATGAGATATGTTCAGTAGAATGGGAATTTTTAGAGGTGTAGAGATTTTTCAAAGCTTTTTCCTTCTTTATGAGTGTTAACTCATTTATTACGGAGATTCATGTTTAAACAGAAAATTAAGGTATGCTTTTAATAGGCTGAGTAAAGTTAGTTGATATAATTCTTTAATCTTACCATTTCTAAAAATCCATAGCATTTTGTTCTCATTACGTCTTTTAGGGGCAAATAATTTAGATTCTTTCATCTCTTGATCAGAAACTCCCTTCTGGGTTCCTTCCCCTGAATCCAGCTTTCTAAATAAGAAAATAAACTAATCTTACAGGAAATTTTTTAACCCATACCTCAATCTGAGTAAAGTTATTACCTACATATACATTAAGTCCCAAGCCTAAAACCATTTTGAACTTCGCGGGGCATAGGTGGCACTTAAACACTACTGTTTATTATCATATAGTTTACTGGAAGCAAATTGACAGCATAAATACAGAAAAAAAAACACTTTAAAATCACACAGAACAGCACTGAAGAGCCATCATTAAACAGCTTAAAATCTTGCCTTCACATCTGTGATGCATTTGGCATGAAATCACAATCCTTAGATGTTCAGAGCAAAAGGAGCTGTGCAGTACCCTTCTCCCATATGTACCTGTGTAAGTAAAGGTGTAATGACACTAGCCTGCAAGAGATTCAGAAAGCACGGACCTGTACCTTTAATTCATCTCAGCCAGCGGCATGCCAATGAAGTGATCTATCATCATTGCTCCCATACTAGTGCTTATACTCCTACCAGAAAGTTTAGCCACTACAGGGGTGACTCAACTAGCATCACCTGGCATCCAACAGACTAAGCGATAGCTTTTAGTTAGAGAATATGGAAACTGACAACAAATTATTACTTGTGGTCTTTTTCCAGTTTTCCAGTGCAAACATATCGAAGTTTATTTTAAATCTGAGCCAGTCAGACATTTAGTAATATAGATCAAAGAAGAAATGAAGGCCTCCCATGCTTATTATTTCAATATGATGTCTGTTCTAATAAAGTGTAAGAACGCCTGTGATAGACTAACTAGTAGGAATTTTCTGGTTCTGTAGTTTAGCCTTAAATATATACATATATTTGTAAATTAATCAGAAACATATTGTCGTGGTTTCAGTTCCTCGGAAAGCTGATTGTTTTCAATCCTTTCTTTAATCTTAGAAATATGGTGGCAGTCTGCCAGCACACTTTCAGATAAACAGTCCACTTCACATTTAAAAGCCATGGAATCGCTGATGTTGGGGGGGGGTGTGTGTAGGGGGGTGTAGTGGTGATGGTGGAAATCAACAGAAAACAACACCAGATCTCTCTGTCCTCTAAAATGTAGAACATTATTTAAGTAAGTCAGAGTTGTTGTGTTATTGTCCCTCACTCTTAATTAGAAATAATAAAAGCCATCTGTGCAAGGTGAATTTTGATAAGATCTCGGCTTTTAAGTGTTTGTTGATCTTGTGTGTACCAATTTTCAAATGTCTTAATAGCTCCAGGATGGCTATCACACTGAGTAGGCTCACTGATTTCCATCACGCTCTGTGCTGTTGAATGCAATTCGCTTTATGTGTGGTTGTATTTCGACTGAAATCTTAAAAACATGCTATTCCTTGCAGAACAATAAGTATTTAACTGGATGGAACTGTTTCCATTTGGAAGAGGGTTGCTTTTTTTGTTTGGTTTTGGTTTTTTTTTTTCCTTTTCATAATGCCAGCTCCTCGCACTTTGGGATTAAACACAATTAAAGAGAGGAGTTGTTTTACATGAATGGCATACTGGACAGCATTGCTGTGGTTGCTTTCCAATGACAGTATTTTCTACAGTCTCATTTTACCCATTTTGGGGGCCTATGTTCAGGATAAAGAGCCCACCCCCGAACCAAAAGGAGAATGCTCAGAAGTTATTGTCTTGAAGCCTGGAAATGGAAGACAGGATTTCTTTTCTTTCAACCTGTGTTTTCAGTCAATTAAAATTTGTACTCGGGGCTTTTCGGTTTGAAGCCACCCCTGTGTCTGTGATGAGCAATCCTTCTTGTTTGTGCAGTCATTCATTATCTCCATTACCAAGAGGAGAATAGAGGACAATTACATTGTTTGGACGAATCAGAGTGTTAGGAGGAGTATTTATCATGGTGGCAGAGTGCAGCACCTGACAGTGCACGATTGATGGCCAGGAATGAGTGTGAGTGGCCAAAGCAGCCTCATATGATGCAAATTACTGACTGTGGATTCCAATTTATCCTGTTCATTTTTCTTGCCTTTGCTGAAGACTATTAGTGGTTTTTGAAGCAGTGAAGGGGTCATTACTAATGTGGGCTAGAAGCAGGAGGGGGAAGGAGGGGAAAAGCCTTCTGTAATTACACAGCCTTCAAGAAAAGGCTGCGGGCCTAGCCAAAAAAGTGTCAACACTTAGCAATCAGAAAAATTTATTTTCATTTTATCCTTAACCCATATTAACTCAACATTATCATCTTTCTTTGTTAATATTTGCAGAATATTAAAAGCTTGACTTCTATATTAATACAGATCTCTTTAACCCTTTTTTGCTGTGAAGTGATGTTGCTTTGCTAAATGTCAATTCATCAATGGCATTAAACAGTGCCTGCTTTTAGAAGTGTAGATAATGGAAAATTAAATATTCAGCCTTCTTAAGAAACTAATTCCAGATGACTGATTATTTGTGTCTTTTACAGAATAGTAGGTAAGGCATTGGAAGCATGTGAGAAAAATTTTATTGAAGTAGAGGTATGAGAGGATTCTGTGCTAAAATGTAATGTCAGTACAGGAGAAAATCAGTTTGATTTGGGGTGTTAAGGTGTTGTCATCTGTAACCAGCATAAAAAAATCCTGAAAGTTTCATTTCGCTCTGTAATGAATGATGTGCATTTAAAACATATGCATACTTAATTTAATGCCTATTCAAACCCTACTTAGGCAGCTCTCTGGGGGTTATACGTGAAGTAATGATCTCCAAAAGACTCTCTTGCCTATCACGATTGAGCATATTGATTATGTGCATAGTAGATGTGCAGGGTTTCCCCAAAAAGCTCTTTGTAAAAGAAAGGGGTTGGCAAACAGGCAGGCCAGACGTAAGTTTCATTCTGTTTATTTTTGCTTCTGAAAGTTAAACCTGAAGCTATGAACTATGATTTCCCCCCTTAGTCATAGGTAAGCATCAAGTAATCCACTCCTTGCCCCATAAAAAGTTCAACACATATATCGGCAATAA